>CM050670.1:2505000-3755000 GCA_027574665.1 Rhynochetos jubatus | reverse complement strand
GCGAGAAGTTCCAGCCCAAAAGGCAGCCAAAATGCAGCCCACATCCAGGAGAATCTCAGGAGCAGGAAGTGGAGCAAGCCAGGCCTCAAACCACGAGAAGCTCCAGCCCAAAAGGCAGCCAAAATGCAGCCCACATGCGGGAGAATCTCAAGAGCAGGGGGTGGAGCAAGGCAGGCCTGAAACCACGAGAAGTTCCAGCCCAAAAGGCAGCCAAAATGCAGCCCACATCCGGGAGAATCTCAAGAGCAGGCGGTGGAGCAAGCCAGGCCTGAATCCACGAGAAGCTCCAGCCCAAAAGGCAGCCAAAATCCAGCCCACATCCGGGAGAATATCGAGAGCAGGGGGTGGAGCAAGCCAGGCCTCAAACCACGAGAAGCTCCAGCCCAAAAGGCAGCCAAAATGCAGCCCACATCCGGGAGAATATCGAGAGCAGGGGGTGGAGCAAGCCAGGCCTCAAACCACGAGAAGCTCCAGCCCAAAATGCAGCCAAAATGCAGCCCACATCCGGGAGATTATCAAGAGCAGGGGGTGGAGCAAGCCAGGCCTCAAAGCACGAGAAGCTCCAGCCCAAAAGGCAGCCAAATTACAGCGCACATCCGGGAGAATCTCAATAGCAGGGGGTGGAGCAAGCCAGGCCTCAAACCACGAGAAGCTCCAGCCCAAAATGCAGCCAAAATGCAGCCCACATGCGGGAGAATCTCAAGAGTAGGGGGTTGGAGCAAGGCAGGCCTCAAACCACGAGAAGCTCCAGCCCAAAAGCAGCCAAAATGCAGCCCACATCTGGGAGAATATCAAGAGCAGGGGGTGGAGCAAGCCAGGCCTCAAACCATGAGAAGCTCCAGCCCAAAAGGCAGCCAAAATGCAGCCCACATCCGGGAGAATCTCAGGAGCAGGGGGTGGAGCAAGCCAGGCCTCAAATCATGAGAAGCTCCAGCCAAAAGGCAGCCAAAATGCAGCCCACATCCGGGAGAATCTCAGGAGCAGGAAGTGGAGCAAGCCAGGCCTCAAACCACGAGAAGCTCCAGCCCAAAATGCAGCCAAAATGCAGCCCACATCCAGGAGAATCTCAAGAGCAGGAAGTGGAGCAAGCCAGGCCTGAAACCACGAGAAGCTCCAGCCCAAAACGCACCCAAAATGCAGCCCACATGCGGGAGAATCTCAAGAGCAGGGGGTGGAGCAAGCCAGGCCTCAAACCACGAGAAGCTCCAGCCCAAAATGCAGCCAAAATGCAGCCCACATCCAGGACAATATCAAGAGCAGGGGGTGGAGCAAGGCAGGCCTCAAACCACGAGAAGCTCCAGCCCAAAAGGCAGCCAAAATGCAGCCCACATCTGGGAGAATATCGAGAGCAGGGGGTGGAGCAAGCCAGGCCTCAAACCACGAGAAGCTCCAGCCCAAAATGCAGCCAAAATGCAGCCCACATCCGGGAGATTATCAAGAGCAGGGGGTGGAGCAAGCCAGGCCTCAAACCACGAGAAGCTCCAGCCCAAAATGCAGCCAAAATGCAGCCCATATGCGGGAGAATCTCAAGAGCAGGGGGTGGAGCAAGGCAGGCCTCAAACCACGAGAAGCTCCAGCCCAAAAGGCAGCCAAAATACAGCCCACATCCGGGAGAATCTCAGGAGCAGGAAGTGGAGCAAGCCAGGCCTCAAACCACGAGAAGCTCCAGCCAAAAAGGCAGCCAAAATGCAGCCCACATCCGGGAGAATCTCAAGAGCAGGGGGTGGAGCAAGCCAGGCCTCAAATCATGAGAAGCTCCAGCCCAAAAGGCAGCCAAAATGCAGCCCACATCCGGGAGAATCTCAGGAGCAGGGGGTGGAGTAAGCCAGGCCTCAAACCACGAGAAGCTCCAGCCCAAAAGGCAGCCAAAATGCAGCCCACATGCGGGAGAATCTCAAGAGCAGGGGGTGGAGCAAGGCAGGCCTGAAACCACGAGAAGTTCCAGCCCAAAAGGCAGCCAAAATGCAGCCCACATCCGGGAGAATCTCAAGAGCAGGCGGTGGAGCAAGCCAGGCCTGAATCCACGAGAAGCTCCAGCACAAAAGGCAGCCAAAATGCAGCCCACATCCGGGAGAATATCAAGAGCAGGGGGTGGAGCAAGCCAGGCCTCAAACCACGAGAAGCTCCAGCCCAAAAGGCAGCCAAAATGCAGCCCACATCCGGGAGAATCTCAGGAGCAGGGGGTGGAGCAAGCCAGGCCTCAAACCACGAGAAGCTCCAGCCCAAAAGGCAGCCAAAATGCAGCCCACATCTGGGAGAATCTCAAGAGCAGGGGGTGGAGCAAGCCAGGCCTCAAACCACGAGAAGCTCCAGCCCAAAAGGCAGCCAAAATGCAGCCCACATCCGGGAGAATATCGAGAGCAGTGGGTGGAGCAAGCCAGGCCTCAAACCACGAGAAGCTCCAGCCGAAAATGCAGCCAAATTACAGCGCACATCCGGGAGAATCTCAATAGCAGGGGGTGGAGCAAGCCAGGCCTCAAACCACGAGAAGCTCCAGCCCAAAAGGCAGCCAAACTCCAGCCCACATCCGGGAGAATCTCAGGAGCAGGGGGTGGAGAAAGCCAGGCCTCAAAGCACGAGAAGCTCCAGCCCAAAAGGCAGCCAAAATCCACCCCACATCCGGGAGAATCTCAAGAGCAGGGGGTGGAGCAAGCCAGGCCTCAAACCACGAGAAGCTCCAGCCCAAAATGCAGCCAAAATACAGCCCACATCCGGGAGATTATCAAGAGCAGGGGGTGGAGCAAGCCAGGCCTCAAAGCACGAGAAGCTCCAGCCCAAAAGGCAGCCAAAATCCAGCCCACATCCGGGAGAATCTCAGGAGCAGGGGGTGGAGCAAGCCAGGCCTCAAGGCACGAGAAGCTCCAGCCCAAAAGGCAGCCAAAATGCAGCCTACATCCGGGAGAATCTCAGGAGCAGGAAGTGGAGCAAGCCAGGCCTCAAACCACGAGAAGCTCCAGCCCAAAAGGCAGCCAAAATGCAGCCCACATCTGGGAGAATATCGAGAGCAGGGGGTGGAGCAAGCCAGGCCTCAAGGCACGAGAAGCTCCAGCCCAAAACGCACCCAAAATCCAGCACACATCCGGGAGAATATCAAGAGCAGGGGTTGGAGTAAGCCAGGCCTCAAAGCACGAGAAGCTCCAGCCCAAAAGGCAGCCAAAATGCAGCCCACATCCGGGAGAATCTTAAGAGCAGGGGGTGGAGCAAGGCAGGCCTCAAACCACGAGAAGCTCCAGCCCAAAAGGCAGCCAAAATGCAGCCCACATCCGGGAGAATCTCAAGAGCAGGGGGTGGAGCAAGCCAGGCCTTAAACCACAAGAAGCTCCAGCCCAAAACGCACCCAAAATCCAGCCCACATCCGGGAGAATATCAAGAGCAGGGGTTGGAGTAAGCCAGGCCTCAAAGCACGAGAAGCTCCAGCCCAAAAGGCAGCCAAAATGCAGCCCACATCCGGGAGAATCTCAAGAGCAGGGGGTGGAGCAAGGCAGGCCTCAAACCACGAGAAGCTCCAGCCCAAAAGGCAGCCAAACTCCAGGCCACATCCGGGAGAATCTCAAGAGCAGGGGGTGGAGCAAGCCAGGCCTGAAACCACGAGAAGCTCCAGCCCAAAAGGCAGCCAAAATGCAGCCCACATCCGGGAGAATCTCAAGAGCAGGGGGTGGAGCAAGCCAGGCCTCAAACCACGAGAAGCTCCAGCCCAAAAGGCAGCCAAAATGCAGCCCACATCCGGGAGAATCTCAAGAGCAGGGGGTGGAGCAAGCCAGGCCTCAAACCACGAGAAGCGCCAGGCCAAAATGCAGCCAAATTACAGCGCACATCCGGGAGAATATGAAGAGCAGGGGTTGGAGCAAGCCAGGCCTCAAAGCACGAGAAGCTCCAGCCCAAAATGCAGCCAAATTACAGCGCACATCCGGGAGAATCTCAAGAGCAGGGGGTGGAGCAAGCCAGGCCTCAAACCGCGAGAAGCGCCAGCCCAAAAGTCAGCCAAAATCCAGCCCACATCCGGGAGAATCTCAAGAGCAGGGGGTGGAGCAAGGCAGGCCTCAAACCACGAGAAGCTCCAGCCCAAAAGGCAGCCAAAATGCAGCCCACATCCAGGAGAATCTCAAGAGCAGGAAGTGGAGCAAGCCAGGCCTGAAACCACGAGAAGCTCCAGCCCAAAATGCAGCCAAATTACAGCACACATCCGGGAGAATCTCAAGAGCAGGTGGTGGAGCAAGGCAGGCCTCAAACCACGAGAAGCTCCAGCCCAAAAGGCAGCCAAAATGCAGCCCACATCCGGGAGAATCTCAAGAGCAGGGGGTGGAGCAAGCCAGGCCTCAAACCACGAGAAGCTCCAGCCCAAAAGGCAGCCAAAATGCAGCCCACATCCGGGAGAATCTCAAGAGCAGGGGGTGGAGCAAGCCAGGCCTCAAACCACGAGAAGCGCCAGGCCAAAATGCAGCCAAATTACAGCGCACATCCGGGAGAATATGAAGAGCAGGGGTTGGAGCAAGGCAGGCCTCAAAGCACGAGAAGCTCCAGCCCAAAATGCAGCCAAATTACAGCGCACATCCGGGAGAATCTCAAGAGCAGGGGGTGGAGCAAGCCAGGCCTCAAACCGCGAGAAGCGCCAGCCCAAAATTGAGCCAAAATCCAGCCCACATCCGGGAGAATCTCAAGAGCAGGGGGTGGAGCAAGGCAGGCCTCAAACCACGAGAAGCTCCAGCCCAAAAGGCAGCCAAAATGCAGCCCACATCCAGGAGAATCTCAAGAGCAGGAAGTGGAGCAAGCCAGGCCTCAAACCACGAGAAGCTCCAGCCCAAAAGGCAGCCAAAATGCAGCCCACATCCGGGAGATTATCAAGAGCAGGGGTTGGAGCAAGCCAGGCCTCAAACCGCGAGAAGCGCCAGCCCAAAATGCAGCCAAATTACAGCGCACATCCGGGAGAATATCAAGAGCAGGGGGTGGAGCAAGCCAGGCCTCAAACCATGAGAAGCTCCAGCCCAAAATGCAGCCAAAATGCAGCCCACATCCGGGAGATTATCAAGAGCAGGGGGTGGAGCAAGCCAGGCCTCAAAGCACGAGAAGCTCCAGCCGAAAATGCAGCCAAATTACAGCGCACATCCGGGAGAATCTCAATAGCAGGGGGTGGAGCAAGCCAGGCCTCAAACCACGAGAAGCTCCAGCCCAAAAGGCAGCCAAAATGCAGCCCACATGCGGGAGAATCTCAAGAGCAGGGGGTGGAGCAAGGCAGGCCTCAAACCACGAGAAGCTCCAGCCCAAAAGCAGCCAAAATGCAGCCCACATCTGGGAGAATATCAAGAGCAGGGGGTGGAGCAAGCCAGGCCTCAAACCACAAGAAGCTCCAGCCCAAAAGGCAGCCAAAATCCAGCCCACATCTGGGAGATTATCAAGAGCAGGGGGTGGAGTAAGTCAGGCCTCAAACCATGACAAGCTCCAGCCCAAAAGGCAGCCAAACTCCAGCCCACATCCAGGAGAATCTCAGGAGCAGGGGGTGGAGCAAGCCAGGCCTCAAAGCACGAGAAGCTCCAGCCCAAAAGGCAGCCAAAATCCACCCCACATCCGGGAGAATCTCAAGAGCAGGGGGTGGAGCAAGCCAGGCCTCAAACCACGAGAAGCTCCAGCCCAAAATGCAGCCAAAATACAGCCCACATCCGGGAGATTATCAAGAGCAGGGGGTGGAGCAAGCCAGGCCTGAAACCACGAGAAGCTCCAGCCCAAAAGGCAGCCAAAATCCAGCCCACATCCGGGAGAATCTCAGGAGCAGGGGGTGGAGCAAGCCAGGCCTCAAGGCACGAGAAGCTCCAGCCCAAAAGTCAGCCAAAATGCAGCCTACATCCGGGAGAATCTCAGGAGCAGGGGGTGGAGCAAGCCAGGCCTCAAACCACGAGAAGCTCCAGCCCAAAAGGCAGCCAAATTACAGCGCACATCCGGGAGAATATGAAGAGCAGGGGTTGGAGCAAGCCAGGCCTCAAAGCACGAGAAGCTCCAGCCCAAAATGCAGCCAAATTACAGCGCACATCCGGGAGAATCTCAAGAGCAGGGGGTGGAGCAAGCCAGGCCTCAAACCGCGAGAAGCGCCAGCCCAAAAGTCAGCCAAAATCCAGCCCACATCCAGGAGAATCTCAAGAGCAGGAAGTGGAGCAAGCCAGGCCTCAAACCACGAGAAGCTCCAGCCCAAAAGGCAGCCAAAATGCAGCCCACATCCGGGAGATTATCAAGAGCAGGGGGTGGAGCAAGCCAGGCCTCAAAGCACGAGAAGCTCCAGCCCAAAAGGCAGCCAAAATGCAGCCCACATCTGGGAGAATCTCAAGAGCAGAGGGTGGAGCAAGCCAGGCCTCAAACCACGAGAAGCGCCAGCCCAAAATGCAGCCAAATTACTTCGCACATTCGGGAGAATATCAAGAGCAGGGGGTGGAGCAAGCCAGGCCTCAAACCGCGAGAAGTTCCAGCCCAAAAGGCAGCCAAAATGCAGCCCACATCCGGGAGAATCTCAAGAGCAGGCGGTGGAGCAAGCCAGGCCTGAATCCACGAGAAGCTCCAGCCCAAAAGGCAGCCAAAATCCAGCCCACATCCGGGAGAATTTCGAGAGCAGGGGGTGGAGCAAGCCAGGCCTCAAACCACGAGAAGCTCCAGCCCAAAAGGCAGCCAAAATCCAGCCCACATCCGGGAGAATCTCAGGAGCAGGAAGTGGAGCAAGCCAGGCCTCAAACCACGAGAAGCTCCAGCCCAAAATGCAGCCAAAATGCAGCCCACATCCAGGACAATATCAAGAGCAGGGGGTGGAGCAAGCCAGGCCTCAAAGCACGAGAAGCTCCAGCCCAAAAGGCAGCCAAAATGCAGCCCACATCCGGGAGAATATCGAGAGCAGGGGGTGGAGCAAGCCAGGCCTCAAACCACGAGAAGCTCCAGCCCAAAATGCAGCCAAATTACAGCGCACATCCGGGAGAATCTCAATAGCAGGGGGTGGAGCAAGGCAGGCCTCAAACCACGAGAAGCTCCAGCCCAAAATGCAGCCAAAATGCAGCCCACATGCGGGAGAATCTCAAGAGCAGGGGGTGGAGCAAGGCAGGCCTCAAACCACGAGAAGCTCCAGCCCAAAAGGCAGCCAAAATACAGCCCACATCCGGGAGAATCTCAGGAGCAGGAAGTGGAGCAAGCCAGGCCTCAAACCACGAGAAGCTCCAGCCAAAAAGGCAGCCAAAATGCAGCCCACATCCGGGAGAATCTCAAGAGCAGGGGGTGGAGCAAGCCAGGCCTCAAATCATGAGAAGCTCCAGCCCAAAAGGCAGCCAAAATGCAGCCCACATCCGGGAGAATCTCAGGAGCAGGGGGTGGAGTAAGCCAGGCCTCAAACCACGAGAAGCTCCAGCCCAAAAGGCAGCCAAAATGCAGCCCACATGCGGGAGAATCTCAAGAGCAGGGGGTGGAGCAAGGCAGGCCTGAAACCACGAGAAGTTCCAGCCCAAAAGGCAGCCAAAATGCAGCCCACATCCGGGAGAATCTCAAGAGCAGGCGGTGGAGCAAGCCAGGCCTGAATCCACGAGAAGCTCCAGCCCAAAAGGCAGCCAAAATGCAGCCAACATCTGGGAGATTATCAAGAGCAGGGGTTGGAGCAAGCCAGGCCTCAAACCCCGAGAAGCTCCAGCCAAAAAGGCAGCCAAAATGCAGCCCACATCCGGGAGAATCTCAGGAGCAGGGGGTGGAGCAAGCCAGGCCTCAAATCACGAGAAGCTCCAGCCCAAAAGGCAGCCAAAATGCAGCCCACATCCGGGAGAATCTCAAGAGCAGGGGGTGGAGCAAGCCAGGCCTCAAACCACGAGAAGCTCCAGCCCAAAATGCAGCCAAATTACAGCGCACATCCGGGAGAATCTCAAGAGCAGGGGGTGGAGCAAGGCAGGCCTCAAACCACGAGAAGCTCCAGCCCAAAAGGCAGCCAAAATGCAGCCCACATGCCGGAGAATCTCAAGAGCAGGGGGTGGAGCAAGGCAGGCCTCAAACCACGAGAAGCTCCAGCCCAAAATGCAGCCAAAATGCAGCCCACATCCAGGACAATATCAAGAGCAGGGGGTGGAGCAAGCCAGGCCTCAAAGCACGAGAAGCTCCAGCCCAAAAGGCAGCCAAAATGCAGCCCACATCCGGGAGAATCTCAAGAGCAGGGGGTGGAGCAAGCCAGGCCTCAAACCATGAGAAGCTCCAGCCCAAAAGGCAGCCAAAATCCAGCCCATATCCGGGAGAATATCGAGAGCAGGGGGTGGAGCAAGCCAGGCCTCAAACCACGAGAAGCTCCAGCCCAAAATGCAGCCAAAATGCAGCCCACATCCGGGAGAATATCGAGAGCAGGGGGTGGAGCAAGCCAGGCCTCAAAGCACGAGAAGCTCCAGCCGAAAATGCAGCCAAATTACAGCGCACATCCGGGAGAATCTCAATAGCAGGGGGTGGAGCAAGCCAGGCCTCAAAGCACGAGAAGCTCCAGCCCAAAAGGCAGCCAAAATGCAGCCCACATCCGGGAGAATCTCAAGAGCAGGGTGTGGAGCAAGCCAGGCCTCAAAGCACGAGAAGCTCCAGCCGAAAATGCAGCCAAAATGCAGCCCACATCCGGGAGAATCTCAATAGCAGGGGGTGGAGCAAGCCAGGCCTCAAACCACGAGAAGCTCCAGCCCAAAAGGCAGCCAAAATGCAGCCCACATCCGGGAGAATCTCAGGAGCAGGAAGTGGAGCAAGCCAGGCCTCAAACCACGAGAAGCTGCAGCCCAAAAGGCAGCCAAAATGCAGCCCACATCCGGGAGAATCTCAGGAGCAGGGGTTGGAGCAAGCCAGGCCTCAAAGCACGAGAAGCTCCAGCCCAAAAGGCAGCCAAAATGCAGCCCACATCTGGGAGAATCTCAAGAGCAGGGGGTGGAGCAAGCCAGGCCTCAAACCACGAGAAGCTGCAGCCCAAAAGGCAGCCAAAATGCAGCCCACATCTGGGAGAATATCGAGAGCAGTGGGTGGAGCAAGCCAGGCCTCAAACCACGAGAAGCTCCAGCCCAAAATGCAGCCAAAATGCAGCCCACATCCGGGAGATTATCAAGAGCAGGGGGTGGAGCAAGCCAGGCCTCAAAGCACGAGAAGCTCCAGCCGAAAATGCAGCCAAATTACAGCGCACATCCGGGAGAATCTCAATAGCAGGGGGTGGAGCAAGCCAGGCCTCAAACCACGAGAAGCTCCAGCCCAAAAGGCAGCCAAAATGCAGCCCACATCTGGGAGAATATCAAGAGCAGGGGGTGGAGCAAGCCAGGCCTCAAACCACGAGAAGCTCCAGCCCAAAAGGCAGCCAAAATCCAGCCCACATCTGGGAGATTATCAAGAGCAGGGGGTGGAGTAAGTCAGGCCTCAAACCATGACAAGCTCCAGCCCAAAAGGCAGCCAAACTCCAGCCCACATCCGGGAGAATCTCAGGAGCAGGGGGTGGAGCAAGCCAGGCCTCAAAGCACGAGAAGCTCCAGCCGAAAATGCAGCCAAAATGCAGCCCACATCCGGGAGAATCTCAATAGCAGGGGTGGAGCAAGCCAGGCCTCAAACCACGAGAAGCTCCAGCCCAAAAGGCAGCCAAAATGCAGCCCACATCCGGGAGAATCTCAGGAGCAGGAAGTGGAGCAAGCCAGGCCTCAAACCACGAGAAGCTGCAGCCCAAAAGGCAGCCAAAATGCAGCCCACATCCGGGAGAATCTCAGGAGCAGGGGTTGGAGCAAGCCAGGCCTCAAAGCACGAGAAGCTCCAGCCCAAAAGGCAGCCAAAATGCAGCCCACATCTGGGAGAATCTCAAGAGCAGGGGGTGGAGCAAGCCAGGCCTCAAACCACGAGAAGCTCCAGCCCAAAAGGCAGCCAAAATGCAGCCCACATCCGGGAGAATATCGAGAGCAGTGGGTGGAGCAAGCCAGGCCTCAAACCACGAGAAGCTCCAGCCCAAAATGCAGCCAAAATGCAGCCCACATCCTAGAGATTATCAAGAGCAGGGGGTGGAGCAAGCCAGGCCTCAAAGCACGAGAAGCTCCAGCCCAAAAGTCAGCCAAAATGCAGCCTACATCCGGGAGAATCTCAGGAGCAGGGGGTGGAGCAAGCCAGGCCTCAAACCACGAGAAGCTCCAGCCCAAAAGGCAGCCAAATTACAGCGCACATCCGGGAGAATATGAAGAGCAGGGGTTGGAGCAAGCCAGGCCTCAAAGCACGAGAAGCTCCAGCCCAAAAGGCAGCCAAAATCCAGCCCACATCCAGGAGAATCTCAAGAGCAGGAAGTGGAGCAAGCCAGGCCTCAAACCACGAGAAGCTCCAGCCCAAAAGGCAGCCAAAATGCAGCCCACATCCGGGAGATTATCAAGAGCGGGGGGTGGAGCAAGCCAGGCCTCAAAGCACGAGAAGCTCCAGCCCAAAAGGCAGCCAAAATGCAGCCCACATCTGGGAGAATCTCAAGAGCAGGGGGTGGAGCAAGCCAGGCCTCAAACCACGAGAAGCGCCAGCCCAAAATGCAGCCAAATTACTTCGCACATTCGGGAGAATATCAAGAGCAGGGGGTGGAGCAAGCCAGGCCTCAAACCGCGAGAAGTTCCAGCCCAAAAGGCAGCCAAAATGCAGCCCACATCCGGGAGAATCTCAAGAGCAGGCGGTGGAGCAAGCCAGGCCTGAATCCACGAGAAGCTCCAGCCCAAAAGGCAGCCAAAATCCAGCCCACATCCGGGAGAATATCGAGAGCAGGGGGTGGAGCAAGCCAGGCCTCAAACCACGAGAAGCTCCAGCCCAAAAGGCAGCCAAAATCCAGCCCTCATCCGGGAGAATCTCAGGAGCAGGAAGTGGAGCAAGCCAGGCCTCAAACCACGAGAAGCTCCAGCCCAAAATGCAGCCAAAATGCAGCCCACATCCAGGACAATATCAAGAGCAGGGGGTGGAGCAAGCCAGGCCTCAAAGCACGAGAAGCTCCAGCCCAAAAGGCAGCCAAAATGCAGCCCACATCCGGGAGAATATCGAGAGCAGGGGGTGGAGCAAGCCAGGCCTCAAACCACGAGAAGCTCCAGCCCAAAATGCAGCCAAATTACAGCGCACATCCGGGAGAATCTCAATAGCAGGGGGTGGAGCAAGGCAGGCCTCAAACCACGAGAAGCTCCAGCCCAAAAGGCAGCCAAAATACAGCCCACATCCGGGAGAATCTCAGGAGCAGGAAGTGGAGCAAGCCAGGCCTCAAACCACGAGAAGCTCCAGCCAAAAAGGCAGCCAAAATGCAGCCCACATCCGGGAGAATCTCAGGAGCAGGGGGTGGAGCAAGCCAGGCCTCAAATCACGAGAAGCTCCAGCCCAAAAGGCAGCCAAAATGCAGCCCACATCCGGGAGAATCTCAAGAGCAGGGGGTGGAGCAAGCCAGGCCTCAAACCACGAGAAGCTCCAGCCCAAAATGCAGCCAAATTACAGCGCACATCCGGGAGAATCTCAAGAGCAGGGGGTGGAGCAAGGCAGGCCTCAAACCACGAGAAGCTCCAGCCCAAAAGGCAGCCAAAATGCAGCCCACATGCCGGAGAATCTCAAGAGCAGGGGGTGGAGCAAGGCAGGCCTCAAACCACGAGAAGCTCCAGCCCAAAATGCAGCCAAAATGCAGCCCACATCCAGGACAATATCAAGAGCAGGGGGTGGAGCAAGCCAGGCCTCAAAGCACGAGAAGCTCCAGCCCAAAAGGCAGCCAAAATGCAGCCCACATCCGGGAGAATCTCAAGAGCAGGGGGTGGAGCAAGCCAGGCCTCAAACCATGAGAAGCTCCAGCCCAAAAGGCAGCCAAAATCCAGCCCACATCCGGGAGAATATCGAGAGCAGGGGGTGGAGCAAGCCAGGCCTCAAACCACGAGAAGCTCCAGCCCAAAATGCAGCCAAAATGCAGCCCACATCCGGGAGAATATCGAGAGCAGGGGGTGGAGCAAGCCAGGCCTCAAAGCACGAGAAGCTCCAGCCGAAAATGCAGCCAAATTACAGCGCACATCCGGGAGAATCTCAATAGCAGGGGGTGGAGCAAGCCAGGCCTCAAAGCACGAGAAGCTCCAGCCCAAAAGGCAGCCAAAATGCAGCCCACATCCGGGAGAATCTCAAGAGCAGGGTGTGGAGCAAGCCAGGCCTCAAAGCACGAGAAGCTCCAGCCGAAAATGCAGCCAAAATGCAGCCCACATCCGGGAGAATCTCAATAGCAGGGGGTGGAGCAAGCCAGGCCTCAAACCACGAGAAGCTCCAGCCCAAAAGGCAGCCAAAATGCAGCCCACATCCGGGAGAATCTCAGGAGCAGGAAGTGGAGCAAGCCAGGCCTCAAACCACGAGAAGCTGCAGCCCAAAAGGCAGCCAAAATGCAGCCCACATCCGGGAGAATCTCAGGAGCAGGGGTTGGAGCAAGCCAGGCCTCAAAGCACGAGAAGCTCCAGCCCAAAAGGCAGCCAAAATGCAGCCCACATCTGGGAGAATCTCAAGAGCAGGGGGTGGAGCAAGCCAGGCCTCAAACCACGAGAAGCTCCAGCCCAAAAGGCAGCCAAAATGCAGCCCACATCCGGGAGAATATCGAGAGCAGTGGGTGGAGCAAGCCAGGCCTCAAACCACGAGAAGCTCCAGCCCAAAATGCAGCCAAAATGCAGCCCACATCCGGGAGATTATCAAGAGCAGGGGGTGGAGCAAGCCAGGCCTCAAAGCACGAGAAGCTCCAGCCGAAAATGCAGCCAAATTACAGCGCACATCCGGGAGAATCTCAATAGCAGGGGGTGGAGCAAGCCAGGCCTCAAACCACGAGAAGCTCCAGCCCAAAAGGCAGCCAAAATGCAGCCCACATCTGGGAGAATATCAAGAGCAGGGGGTGGAGCAAGCCAGGCCTCAAACCACGAGAAGCTCCAGCCCAAAAGGCAGCCAAAATCCAGCCCACATCTGGGAGATTATCAAGAGCAGGGGGTGGAGTAAGTCAGGCCTCAAACCATGAGAAGCTCCAGCCCAAAAGGCAGCCAAACTCCAGCCCACATCCGGGAGAATCTCAGGAGCAGGGGGTGGAGCAAGCCAGGCCTCAAAGCACGAGAAGCTCCAGCCGAAAATGCAGCCAAAATGCAGCCCACATCCGGGAGAATCTCAATAGCAGGGGGTGGAGCAAGCCAGGCCTCAAACCACGAGAAGCTCCAGCCCAAAAGGCAGCCAAAATGCAGCCCACATCCGGGAGAATCTCAGGAGCAGGAAGTGGAGCAAGCCAGGCCTCAAACCACGAGAAGCTGCAGCCCAAAATGCAGCCAAAATGCAGCCCACATCCGGGAGAATCTCAGGAGCAGGGGTTGGAGCAAGCCAGGCCTCAAAGCACGAGAAGCTCCAGCCCAAAAGGCAGCCAAAATGCAGCCCACATCTGGGAGAATCTCAAGAGCAGGGGGTGGAGCAAGCCAGGCCTCAAACCACGAGAAGCTCCAGCCCAAAAGGCAGCCAAAATGCAGCCCACATCCGGGAGAATATCGAGAGCAGTGGGTGGAGCAAGCCAGGCCTCAAACCACGAGAAGCTCCAGCCCAAAATGCAGCCAAAATGCAGCCCACATCCGGGAGATTATCAAGAGCAGGGGGTGGAGCAAGCCAGGCCTCAAAGCACGAGAAGCTCCAGCCGAAAATGCAGCCAAATTACAGCGCACATCCGGGAGAATCTGAAGAGCAGGGGGTGGAGCAAGCCAGGCCTCAAAGCACGAGAAGCTGCAGCCCAAAAGGCAGCCAAAATGCAGCCCACATCTGGGAGAATCTCAAGAGCAGGGGGTGGAGCAAGGCAGGCCTCAAACCACGAGAAGCTCCAGCCCAAAAGCAGCCAAAATGCAGCCCACATCTGGGAGAATATCAAGAGCAGGGGGTGGAGCAAGCCAGGCCTCAAACCACGAGAAGCTCCAGCCCAAAAGGCAGCCAAAATCCAGCCCACATCTGGGAGATTATCAAGAGCAGGGGGTGGAGTAAGTCAGGCCTCAAACCATGACAAGCTCCAGCCCAAAAGGCAGCCAAACTCCAGCCCACATCCGGGAGAATCTCAGGAGCAGGGGGTGGAGCAAGCCAGGCCTCAAAGCACGAGAAGCTCCAGCCCAAAAGGCAGCCAAAATCCACCCCACATCCGGGAGAATCTCAAGAGCAGGGGGTGGAGCAAGCCAGGCCTCAAACCACGAGAAGCTCCAGCCCAAAATGCAGCCAAAATACAGCCCACATCCGGGAGATTATCAAGAGCAGGGGGTGGAGCAAGCCAGGCCTCAAAGCACGAGAAGCTCCAGCCCAAAAGGCAGCCAAAATCCAGCCCACATCCGGGAGAATCTCAGGAGCAGGGGGTGGAGCAAGCCAGGCCTCAAGGCACGAGAAGCTCCAGCCCAAAAGGCAGCCAAAATGCAGCCTACATCCGGGAGAATCTCAGGAGCAGGAAGTGGAGCAAGCCAGGCCTCAAACCACGAGAAGCTCCAGCCCAAAAGGCAGCCAAAATGCAGCCCACATCTGGGAGAATATCGAGAGCAGGGGGTGGAGCAAGCCAGGCCTCAAACCACAAGAAGCTCCAGCCCAAAACGCACCCAAAATCCAGCACACATCCGGGAGAATATCAAGAGCAGGGGGTGGAGCAAGCCAGGCCTTAAACCACAAGAAGCTCCAGCCCAAAACGCACCCAAAATCCAGCACACATCCGGGAGAATATCAAGAGCAGGGGTTGGAGTAAGCCAGGCCTCAAAGCACGAGAAGCTCCAGCCCAAAAGGCAGCCAAAATGCAGCCCACATCCGGGAGAATCTCAAGAGCAGGGGGTGGAGCAAGGCAGGCCTCAAACCACGAGAAGCTCCAGCCCAAAAGGCAGCCAAACTCCAGGCCACATCCGGGAGAATCTCAAGAGCAGGGGGTGGAGCAAGCCAGGCCTCAAACCACGAGAAGCTCCAGCCCAAAAGGCAGCCAAAATGCAGCCCACATCTGGGAGAATCTCAAGAGCAGGGGGTGGAGCAAGCCAGGCCTGAAACCACGAGAAGCTCCAGCCCAAAAGGCAGCCAAAATGCAGCCCACATCCGGGAGAATCTCAAGAGCAGGGGGTGGAGCAAGCCAGGCCTCAAACCACGAGAAGCTCCAGCCCAAAATGCAGCCAAATTACAGCGCACATCCGGGAGAATCTCAAGAGCAGGGGGTGCAGCAAGGCAGGCCTCAAAGCACGAGAAGCTCCAGCCCAAAAGGCAGCCAAAATGCAGCCCACATCCGGGAGAATATGAAGAGCAGGGGGTGGAGCAAGCCAGGCCTCAAACCACGAGAAGCTCCAGCCCAAAAGGCAGCCAAAATGCAGCCCACATCCGGGAGAATCTCAAGAGCAGGGGGTGGAGCAAGCCAGGCCTCAAACCACGAGAAGCGCCAGGCCAAAATGCAGCCAAATTACAGCGCACATCCGGGAGAATATGAAGAGCAGGGGTTGGAGCAAGGCAGGCCTCAAAGCACGAGAAGCTCCAGCCCAAAATGCAGCCAAATTACAGCGCACATCCGGGAGAATCTCAAGAGCAGGGGGTGGAGCAAGCCAGGCCTCAAACCGCGAGAAGCGCCAGCCCAAAATTCAGCCAAAATCCAGCCCACATGCGGGAGAATCTCAAGAGCAGGGGGTGGAGCAAGGCAGGCCTCAAACCACGAGAAGCTCCAGCCCAAAAGCAGCCAAAATGCAGCCCACATCTGGGAGAATATCAAGAGCAGGGGGTGGAGCAAGCCAGGCCTCAAACCACAAGAAGCTCCAGCCCAAAAGGCAGCCAAAATCCAGCCCACATCTGGGAGATTATCAAGAGCAGGGGGTGGAGTAAGTCAGGCCTCAAACCATGACAAGCTCCAGCCCAAAAGGCAGCCAAACTCCAGCCCACATCCAGGAGAATCTCAGGAGCAGGGGGTGGAGCAAGCCAGGCCTCAAAGCACGAGAAGCTCCAGCCCAAAAGGCAGCCAAAATCCACCCCACATCCGGGAGAATCTCAAGAGCAGGGGGTGGAGCAAGGCAGGCCTCAAACCACGAGAAGCTGCAGCCCAAAAGGCAGCCAAAATGCAGCCCACATCCGGGAGAATCTCAGGAGCAGGGGTTGGAGCAAGCCAGGCCTCAAAGCACGAGAAGCTCCAGCCCAAAAGGCAGCCAAAATGCAGCCCACATCTGGGAGAATCTCAAGAGCAGGGGGTGGAGCAAGCCAGGCCTCAAACCACGAGAAGCTCCAGCCCAAAAGGCAGCCAAAATGCAGCCCACATCCGGGAGAATATCGAGAGCAGTGGGTGGAGCAAGCCAGGCCTCAAACCACGAGAAGCTCCAGCCCAAAATGCAGCCAAAATGCAGCCCACATCCGGGAGATTATCAAGAGCAGGGGGTGGAGCAAGCCAGGCCTCAAAGCACGAGAAGCTCCAGCCGAAAATGCAGCCAAATTACAGCGCACATCCGGGAGAATCTCAATAGCAGGGGGTGGAGCAAGCCAGGCCTCAAAGCACGAGAAGCTGCAGCCCAAAAGGCAGCCAAAATGCAGCCCACATCTGGGAGAATCTCAAGAGCAGGGGGTGGAGCAAGGCAGGCCTCAAACCACGAGAAGCTCCAGCCCAAAAGCAGCCAAAATGCAGCCCACATCTGGGAGAATATCAAGAGCAGGGGGTGGAGCAAGCCAGGCCTCAAACCACGAGAAGCTCCAGCCCAAAAGGCAGCCAAAATCCAGCCCACATCTGGGAGATTATCAAGAGCAGGGGGTGGAGTAAGTCAGGCCTCAAACCACGAGAAGCTCCAGCCCAAAAGGCAGCCAAAATGCAGCCCACATCTGGGAGAATCTCAAGAGCAGGGGGTGGAGCAAGCCAGGCCTGAAACCACGAGAAGCTCCAGCCCAAAAGGCAGCCAAAATGCAGCCCACATCCGGGAGAATCTCAAGAGCAGGGGGTGGAGCAAGCCAGGCCTCAAACCACGAGAAGCTCCAGCCCAAAATGCAGCCAAATTACAGCGCACATCCGGGAGAATCTCAAGAGCAGGGGGTGCAGCAAGGCAGGCCTCAAAGCACGAGAAGCTCCAGCCCAAAAGGCAGCCAAAATGCAGCCCACATCCGGGAGAATATGAAGAGCAGGGGGTGGAGCAAGCCAGGCCTCAAACCACGAGAAGCTCCAGCCCAAAAGGCAGCCAAAATGCAGCCCACATCCGGGAGAATCTCAAGAGCAGGGGGTGGAGCAAGCCAGGCCTCAAACCACGAGAAGCGCCAGGCCAAAATGCAGCCAAATTACAGCGCACATCCGGGAGAATATGAAGAGCAGGGGTTGGAGCAAGGCAGGCCTCAAAGCACGAGAAGCTCCAGCCCAAAATGCAGCCAAATTACAGCGCACATCCGGGAGAATCTCAAGAGCAGGGGGTGGAGCAAGCCAGGCCTCAAACCGCGAGAAGCGCCAGCCCAAAATTCAGCCAAAATCCAGCCCACATCCGGGAGAATCTCAAGAGCAGGGGGTGGAGCAAGGCAGGCCTCAAACCACGAGAAGCTCCAGCCCAAAAGCAGCCAAAATGCAGCCCACATCTGGGAGAATATCAAGAGCAGGGGGTGGAGCAAGCCAGGCCTCAAACCACAAGAAGCTCCAGCCCAAAAGGCAGCCAAAATCCAGCCCACATCTGGGAGATTATCAAGAGCAGGGGGTGGAGTAAGTCAGGCCTCAAACCATGACAAGCTCCAGCCCAAAAGGCAGCCAAACTCCAGCCCACATCCAGGAGAATCTCAGGAGCAGGGGGTGGAGCAAGCCAGGCCTCAAAGCACGAGAAGCTCCAGCCCAAAAGGCAGCCAAAATCCACCCCACATCCGGGAGAATCTCAAGAGCAGGGGGTGGAGCAAGGCAGGCCTCAAACCACGAGAAGCTGCAGCCCAAAAGGCAGCCAAAATGCAGCCCACATCCGGGAGAATCTCAGGAGCAGGGGTTGGAGCAAGCCAGGCCTCAAAGCACGAGAAGCTCCAGCCCAAAAGGCAGCCAAAATGCAGCCCACATCTGGGAGAATCTCAAGAGCAGGGGGTGGAGCAAGCCAGGCCTCAAACCACGAGAAGCTCCAGCCCAAAAGGCAGCCAAAATGCAGCCCACATCCGGGAGAATATCGAGAGCAGTGGGTGGAGCAAGCCAGGCCTCAAACCACGAGAAGCTCCAGCCCAAAATGCAGCCAAAATGCAGCCCACATCCGGGAGATTATCAAGAGCAGGGGGTGGAGCAAGCCAGGCCTCAAAGCACGAGAAGCTCCAGCCGAAAATGCAGCCAAATTACAGCGCACATCCGGGAGAATCTCAATAGCAGGGGGTGGAGCAAGCCAGGCCTCAAAGCACGAGAAGCTGCAGCCCAAAAGGCAGCCAAAATGCAGCCCACATCTGGGAGAATCTCAAGAGCAGGGGGTGGAGCAAGGCAGGCCTCAAACCACGAGAAGCTCCAGCCCAAAAGCAGCCAAAATGCAGCCCACATCTGGGAGAATATCAAGAGCAGGGGGTGGAGCAAGCCAGGCCTCAAACCACGAGAAGCTCCAGCCCAAAAGGCAGCCAAAATCCAGCCCACATCTGGGAGATTATCAAGAGCAGGGGGTGGAGTAAGTCAGGCCTCAAACCATGACAAGCTCCAGCCCAAAAGGCAGCCAAACTCCAGCCCACATCCGGGAGAATCTCAGGAGCAGGGGGTGGAGCAAGCCAGGCCTCAAAGCACGAGAAGCTCCAGCCCAAAAGGCAGCCAAAATCCACCCCACATCCGGGAGAATCTCAAGAGCAGGGGGTGGAGCAAGCCAGGCCTCAAACCACGAGAAGCTCCAGCCCAAAATGCAGCCAAAATACAGCCCACATCCGGGAGATTATCAAGAGCAGGGGGTGGAGCAAGCCAGGCCTCAAAGCACGAGAAGCTCCAGCCCAAAAGGCAGCCAAAATCCAGCCCACATCCGGGAGAATCTCAGGAGCAGGGGGTGGAGCAAGCCAGGCCTCAAGGCACGAGAAGCTCCAGCCCAAAAGGCAGCCAAAATGCAGCCTACATCCGGGAGAATCTCAGGAGCAGGAAGTGGAGCAAGCCAGGCCTCAAACCACGAGAAGCTCCAGCCCAAAAGGCAGCCAAAATGCAGCCCACATCTGGGAGAATATCGAGAGCAGGGGGTGGAGCAAGCCAGGCCTCAAACCACAAGAAGCTCCAGCCCAAAACGCACCCAAAATCCAGCACACATCCGGGAGAATATCAAGAGCAGGGGTTGGAGTAAGCCAGGCCTCAAAGCACGAGAAGCTCCAGCCCAAAAGGCAGCCAAAATGCAGCCCACATCCGGGAGAATCTCAAGAGCAGGGGGTGGAGCAAGCCAGGCCTCAAAGCACGAGAAGCTCCAGCCCAAAAGGCAGCCAAAATGCAGCCCACATCCGGGAGAATCTCAAGAGCAGGGGGTGGAGCAAGCCAGGCCTTAAACCACAAGAAGCTCCAGCCCAAAACGCACCCAAAATCCAGCACACATCCGGGAGAATATCAAGAGCAGGGGTTGGAGTAAGCCAGGCCTCAAAGCACGAGAAGCTCCAGCCCAAAAGGCAGCCAAAATGCAGCCCACATCCGGGAGAATCTCAAGAGCAGGGGGTGGAGCAAGGCAGGCCTCAAACCACGAGAAGCTCCAGCCCAAAAGGCAGCCAAACTCCAGGCCACATCCGGGAGAATCTCAAGAGCAGGGGGTGGAGCAAGCCAGGCCTCAAACCACGAGAAGCTCCAGCCCAAAAGGCAGCCAAAATGCAGCCCACATCTGGGAGAATCTCAAGAGCAGGGGGTGGAGCAAGCCAGGCCTGAAACCACGAGAAGCTCCAGCCCAAAAGGCAGCCAAAATGCAGCCCACATCCGGGAGAATCTCAAGAGCAGGGGGTGGAGCAAGCCAGGCCTCAAACCACGAGAAGCTCCAGCCCAAAATGCAGCCAAATTACAGCGCACATCCGGGAGAATCTCAAGAGCAGGGGGTGCAGCAAGGCAGGCCTCAAAGCACGAGAAGCTCCAGCCCAAAAGGCAGCCAAAATGCAGCCCACATCCGGGAGAATATGAAGAGCAGGGGGTGGAGCAAGCCAGGCCTCAAACCACGAGAAGCTCCAGCCCAAAAGGCAGCCAAAATGCAGCCCACATCCGGGAGAATATGAAGAGCAGGGGGTGGAGCAAGCCAGGCCTCAAACCACGAGAAGCGCCAGGCCAAAATGCAGCCAAATTACAGCGCACATCCGGGAGAATATGAAGAGCAGGGGTTGGAGCAAGGCAGGCCTCAAAGCACGAGAAGCTCCAGCCCAAAATGCAGCCAAATTACAGCGCACATCCGGGAGAATCTCAAGAGCAGGGGGTGGAGCAAGCCAGGCCTCAAACCGCGAGAAGCGCCAGCCCAAAATTCAGCCAAAATCCAGCCCACATGCGGGAGAATCTCAAGAGCAGGGGGTGGAGCAAGGCAGGCCTCAAACCACGAGAAGCTCCAGCCCAAAAGCAGCCAAAATGCAGCCCACATCTGGGAGAATATCAAGAGCAGGGGGTGGAGCAAGCCAGGCCTCAAACCACAAGAAGCTCCAGCCCAAAAGGCAGCCAAAATCCAGCCCACATCTGGGAGATTATCAAGAGCAGGGGGTGGAGTAAGTCAGGCCTCAAACCATGACAAGCTCCAGCCCAAAAGGCAGCCAAACTCCAGCCCACATCCAGGAGAATCTCAGGAGCAGGGGGTGGAGCAAGCCAGGCCTCAAAGCACGAGAAGCTCCAGCCCAAAAGGCAGCCAAAATCCACCCCACATCCGGGAGAATCTCAAGAGCAGGGGGTGGAGCAAGCCAGGCCTCAAACCACGAGAAGCTCCAGCCCAAAATGCAGCCAAAATACAGCCCACATCCGGGAGATTATCAAGAGCAGGGGGTGGAGCAAGCCAGGCCTCAAAGCACGAGAAGCTCCAGCCCAAAAGGCAGCCAAAATCCAGCCCACATCCGGGAGAATCTCAGGAGCAGGGGGTGGAGCAAGCCAGGCCTCAAGGCACGAGAAGCTCCAGCCCAAAAGGCAGCCAAAATGCAGCCTACATCCGGGAGAATCTCAGGAGCAGGGGGTGGAGCAAGCCAGGCCTCAAACCACGAGAAGCTCCAGCCCAAAAGGCAGCCAAAATCCAGCCCACGTCTGGGAGATTATCAAGAGCAGGGGTTGGAGCAAGCCAGGCCTCAAACCACGAGAAGCTCCAGCCCAAAAGGCAGCCAAATTACAGCGCACATCCGGGAGAATATGAAGAGCAGGGGTTGGAGCAAGCCAGGCCTCAAAGCACGAGAAGCTCCAGCCCAAAATGCAGCCAAATTACAGCGCACATCCGGGAGAATCTCAAGAGCAGGGGGTGGAGCAAGCCAGGCCTCAAACCGCGAGAAGCGCCAGCCCAAAAGGCAGCCAAAATGCAGCCCACATCTGGGAGAATCTCAAGAGCAGGGGGTGGAGCAAGCCAGGCCTCAAACCACGAGAAGCGCCAGCCCAAAATGCAGCCAAATTACTTCGCACATCCGGGAGAATATCAAGAGCAGGGGGTGGAGCAAGCCAGGCCTCAAACCGCGAGAAGCGCCAGCCCAAAAGGCAGCCAAATTACAGCGCACATCCGGGAGAATATCAAGAGCAGGGGGTGGAGCAAGCCAGGCCTCAAACCGCGAGAAGCGCCAGCCCAAAAGGCAGCCAAATTACAGCGCACATCTGGGAGAATATCAAGAGCAGGGGGTGGAGCAAGCCAGGCCTCAAAGCACGAGAAGCTCCAGCCCAAAAGGCAGCCAAAATACAGCCTACATCCGGGAGAATCTCAGGAGCAGGGGGTGGAGCAAGCCAGGCCTCAAACCGCGAGAAGCGCCAGCCCAAAAGGCAGCCAAAATGCAGCCCACATCCGGGAGAATCTCAAGAGCAGGGGGTGGAGCAAGCCAGGCCTCAAACCACGAGAAGCTCCAGCCCAAAATGCAGCCAAATTACAGCGCACATCCGGGAGAATCTCAAGAGCAGGGGGTGCAGCAAGGCAGGCCTCAAAGCACGAGAAGCTCCAGCCCAAAAGGCAGCCAAAATGCAGCCCACATCCGGGAGAATATGAAGAGCAGGGGGTGGAGCAAGCCAGGCCTCAAACCACGAGAAGCTCCAGCCCAAAAGGCAGCCAAATTACAGCGCACATCCGGGAGAATCTCAAGAGCAGGGGGTGCAGCAAGGCAGGCCTCAAAGCACGAGAAGCTCCAGCCCAAAAGGCAGCCAAAATGCAGCCCACATCCGGGAGAATATGAAGAGCAGGGGGTGGAGCAAGCCAGGCCTCAAACCACGAGAAGCTCCAGCCCAAAAGGCAGCCAAAATGCAGCCCACATCCGGGAGAATATGAAGAGCAGGGGGTGGAGCAAGCCAGGCCTCAAACCACGAGAAGCGCCAGGCCAAAATGCAGCCAAATTACAGCGCACATCCGGGAGAATATGAAGAGCAGGGGTTGGAGCAAGGCAGGCCTCAAAGCACGAGAAGCTCCAGCCCAAAATGCAGCCAAATTACAGCGCACATCCGGGAGAATCTCAAGAGCAGGGGGTGGAGCAAGCCAGGCCTCAAACCGCGAGAAGCGCCAGCCCAAAATTCAGCCAAAATCCAGCCCACATGCGGGAGAATCTCAAGAGCAGGGGGTGGAGCAAGGCAGGCCTCAAACCACGAGAAGCTCCAGCCCAAAAGCAGCCAAAATGCAGCCCACATCTGGGAGAATATCAAGAGCAGGGGGTGGAGCAAGCCAGGCCTCAAACCACAAGAAGCTCCAGCCCAAAAGGCAGCCAAAATCCAGCCCACATCTGGGAGATTATCAAGAGCAGGGGGTGGAGTAAGTCAGGCCTCAAACCATGACAAGCTCCAGCCCAAAAGGCAGCCAAACTCCAGCCCACATCCAGGAGAATCTCAGGAGCAGGGGGTGGAGCAAGCCAGGCCTCAAAGCACGAGAAGCTCCAGCCCAAAAGGCAGCCAAAATCCACCCCACATCCGGGAGAATCTCAAGAGCAGGGGGTGGAGCAAGCCAGGCCTCAAACCACGAGAAGCTCCAGCCCAAAATGCAGCCAAAATACAGCCCACATCCGGGAGATTATCAAGAGCAGGGGGTGGAGCAAGCCAGGCCTCAAAGCACGAGAAGCTCCAGCCCAAAAGGCAGCCAAAATCCAGCCCACATCCGGGAGAATCTCAGGAGCAGGGGGTGGAGCAAGCCAGGCCTCAAGGCACGAGAAGCTCCAGCCCAAAAGGCAGCCAAAATGCAGCCTACATCCGGGAGAATCTCAGGAGCAGGGGGTGGAGCAAGCCAGGCCTCAAACCACGAGAAGCTCCAGCCCAAAAGGCAGCCAAAATCCAGCCCACGTCTGGGAGATTATCAAGAGCAGGGGTTGGAGCAAGCCAGGCCTCAAACCACGAGAAGCTCCAGCCCAAAAGGCAGCCAAATTACAGCGCACATCCGGGAGAATATGAAGAGCAGGGGTTGGAGCAAGCCAGGCCTCAAAGCACGAGAAGCTCCAGCCCAAAATGCAGCCAAATTACAGCGCACATCCGGGAGAATCTCAAGAGCAGGGGGTGGAGCAAGCCAGGCCTCAAACCGCGAGAAGCGCCAGCCCAAAAGGCAGCCAAAATGCAGCCCACATCTGGGAGAATCTCAAGAGCAGGGGGTGGAGCAAGCCAGGCCTCAAACCACGAGAAGCGCCAGCCCAAAATGCAGCCAAATTACTTCGCACATCCGGGAGAATATCAAGAGCAGGGGGTGGAGCAAGCCAGGCCTCAAACCGCGAGAAGCGCCAGCCCAAAAGGCAGCCAAATTACAGCGCACATCCGGGAGAATATCAAGAGCAGGGGGTGGAGCAAGCCAGGCCTCAAACCGCGAGAAGCGCCAGCCCAAAAGGCAGCCAAATTACAGCGCACATCTGGGAGAATATCAAGAGCAGGGGGTGGAGCAAGCCAGGCCTCAAAGCACGAGAAGCTCCAGCCCAAAAGGCAGCCAAAATACAGCCTACATCCGGGAGAATCTCAGGAGCAGGGGGTGGAGCAAGCCAGGCCTCAAACCGCGAGAAGCGCCAGCCCAAAAGGCAGCCAAAATGCAGCCCACATCCAGGAGAATCTCAGGAGCAGGAAGTGGAGCAAGCCAGGCCTCAAACCACGAGAAGCTCCAGCCCAAAAGGCAGCCAAAATGCAGCCCACATCTGGGAGAATATCGAGAGCAGGGGGTGGAGCAAGCCAGGCCTCAAACCACGAGAAGCTCCAGCCCAAAAGGCAGCCAAAATCCAGCCCACATCTGGGAGAATATCGAGAGCAGGGGGTGGAGCAAGCTAGGCCTCAAACCACAAGAAGCTCCAGCCCAAAACGCACCTAAAATCCAGCACACATCCGGGAGAATATCAAGAGCAGGGGGTGGAGTAAGCCAGGCCTCAAAGCACGAGAAGCTGCAGCCCAAAAGGCAGTCAAATTACAGCGCACATCCAGGAGAATATCAAGAGCAGGGGGTGGAGCAAGCCAGGCCTCAAACCACGAGAAGCTCCAGCCCAAAAGGCAGCCAAAATGCAGCTTACATCCAAGAGATTATCAAGAGCAGGGGGTGGAGCAAGCCAGGCCTCAAACCTCGAGAAGCTCCAGCCCAAAAGGCAGCCAAAATGCAGCCCACATGCGGGAGAATCTCAAGAGCAGGGTTTGGAGCAAGGCAGGCCTCAAACCACGAGAAGCTCCAGCCCAAAAGGCAGCCAAAATGCAGCCCACATCCGGGAGAATCTCAAGAGCAGGGGGTGGAGCAAGCCAGGCCTCAAACCACGAGAAGCTCCAGCCCAAAATGCAGCCAAATTACAGCGCACATCCGGGAGAATCTCAAGAGCAGGGGGTGCAGCAAGGCAGGCCTCAAAGCACGAGAAGCTCCAGCCCAAAAGGCAGCCAAAATGCAGCCCACATCCGGGAGAATATGAAGAGCAGGGGGTGGAGCAAGCCAGGCTTGAAACCACGAGAAGCTCCAGCCCAAAATGCAGCCAAAATGCAGCCCACATCCGGGAGAATCTCAAGAGCAGGGGGTGGAGCAAGCCAGGCCTCAAACCACGAGAAGCTCCAGCCCAAAAGGCAGCCAAAATGCAGCCCACATCCGGGAGATTATCAAGAGCAGGGGGTGGAGCAAGCCAGGCCTCAAACCACGAGAAGCTCCAGCCCAAAAGGCAGCCAAAATGCAGCCCACATCTGGGAGAATCTCAAGAGCAGGGGGTGGAGTAAGCCAGGCCTCAAACCACGAGAAGCTCCAGCCCAAAAGGCAGCCAAAATGCAGCCCACATCCGGGAGAATCTCAAGAGCAGGCGGTGGAGCAAACCAGGCCTGAATCCACGAGAAGCTCCAGCCCAAAAGGCAGCCAAAATGCAGCCCACATCTGTGAGATTATCAAGAGCAGGGGTTGGAGCAAGCCAGGCCTCAAACCACGAGAAGCTCCAGCCCAAAAGGCAGCCAAAATGCAGCCCACATCCGGGAGAATCTCAGGAGCAGGGGGTGGAGGAAGCCAGGCCTCAAAGCACGAGAAGCTCCAGCCCAAAATGCACCCAAATTACAGCGCACATCCGGGAGAATCTCAAGAGCAGGGGGTGGAGCAAGCCAGGCCTCAAAGCACGAGAAGCTCCAGCCCAAAAGGCAGCCAAAATGCAGCCCACATCCGGGAGAATCTCAGGAGGAGGAAGTGGAGCAAGCCAGGCCTCAAACCACGAGAAGCTCCAGCCCAAAATGCAGCCAAAATGCAGCCCACATCCGGGAGAATATCGAGAGCAGGGGGTGGAGCAAGCCAGGCCTCAAAGCACGAGAAGCTCCAGCCCAAAAGGCAGCCAAATTACATCGCACATCCGGGAGAATCTCAAGAGCAGGGGGTGGAGCAAGCCAGGCCTCAAACCACGAGAAGCTCCAGCCCAAAATGCAGCCAAATTACAGCGCACATCCGGGAGAATCTCAAGAGCAGGGGGTGCAGCAAGGCAGGCCTCAAAGCACGAGAAGCTCCAGCCCAAAAGGCAGCCAAAATGCAGCCCACATCTGGGAGAATATCGAGAGCAGGGGGTGGAGCAAGGCAGGCCTCAAACCACGAGAAGCTCCAGCCGAAAATGCAGCCAAACTCCAGCCCACATCCGGGAGAATCTCAAGAGCAGGGGGTGGAGCAAGCCAGGCCTCAAATCACGAGAAGCTCCAGCCCAAAAGGCAGCCAAAATGCAGCCCACATCCGGGAGAATCTCAAGAGCAGGGGGTGGAGTAAGCCAGGCCTCAAACCACGAGAAGCTCCAGCCCAAAAGGCAGCCAAAATGCAGCCCACATCCGGGAGAATCTCCAGAGCAGGGGGTGGAGCAAACCAGGCCTGAATCCACGAGAAGCTCCAGCCCAAAAGGCAGCCAAAATGCAGCCCACATCTGAGAGATTATCAAGAGCAGGGGTTGGAGCAAGCCAGGCCTCAAACCACGAGAAGCTCCAGCCCAAAAGGCAGCCAAAATGCAGCCCACCTGCGGGAGAATCTCAAGAGCAGGGGGTGGAGGAAGCCAGGCCTCAAAGCACGAGAAGCTCCAGCCCAAAATGCACCCAAATTACAGCGCACATCCTGGAGAATCTCAAGAGCAGGGGGTGGAGCAAGCCAGGCCTCAAACCATGAGAAGCTCCAGCCCAAAAGGCAGCCAAAATGCAGCCCACATCCGGGAGAATCTCAGGAGGAGGAAGTGGAGCAAGCCAGGCCTCAAACCACGAGAAGCTCCAGCCCAAAAGGCAGCCAAAATGCAGCCCACATCCGGGAGAATCTCAAGAGCAGGGGGTGGAGCAAGCCAGGCCTCAAAGCACGAGAAGCTCCAGCCCAAAAGGCAGCCAAAATGCAGCCCACATCCGGGAGAATCTCAGGAGCAGGGGGTGGAGCAAGCCAGGCCTCAAACCACGAGAAGCTCCAGCCCAAAAGGCAGCCAAAATCCAGCCCACATCTGGGAGATTATCAAGAGCAGGGGTTGGAGCAAGCCAGGCCTCAAACCACGAGAAGCTCCAGCCCAAAAGGCAGCCAAAATGCAGCCCACCTGCGGGAGAATCTCAAGAGCAGGGGGTGGAGAAAGCCAGGCCTCAAAGCACGAGAAGCTCCAGCCCAAAAGGCAGCCAAAATGCAGCCCACATCCGGGAGAATCTCAGGAGCAGGGGGTGGAGCAAGCCAGGCCTCAAACCACGAGAAGCTCCAGCCCAAAAGGCAGCCAAAATGCAGCCCACATGCGGGAGAATATCAAGAGCAGGGGGTGGAGCAAGCCAGGCCTCAAACCACGAGAAGCTCCAGCCCAAAATGCAGCCAAAATCCAGCCCACATCCGGGAGAATCTCAAGAGCAGGGGGTGGAGCAAGCCAGGCCTCAAAGCACGAGAAGCTCCAGCCCAAAATGCAGCCAAAATCCAGCCCACATCCGGGAGAATATCAAGAGCAGGGGGTGGAGCAAGCCAGGCCTCAAACCTCGAGAAGCTCCAGCCCAAAAGGCAGCCAAATTACAGCGCACATCCGGGAGAATATCAAGATCAGGGTGTGGAGCAAGCCAGGCCTCAAAGCACGAGAAGCTCCAGCCCAAAAGGCAGCCAAAATACAGCCTACATCCGGGAGAATCTCAGGAGCAGGGGGTGGAGCAAGCCAGGCCTCAAACCACGAGAAGCTCCAGCCCAAAAGGCAGCCAAAATGCAGCTTACATCCGGGAGATTATCAAGAGCAGGGGGTGGAGCAAGCCAGGCCTCAAACCACGAGAAGCTCCAGCCCAAAAGGCAGCCAAAATGCAGCCCACATCCAGGAGAATCTCAAGAGCAGGGGGTGGAGCAAGCCAGGCCTCAAACCACGAGAAGCTCCAGCCCAAAAGGCAGCCAAAATGCAGCCCACATGCGGGAGAATCTCAAGAGCAGGGGGTGGAGCAAGCCAGGCCTCAAACCACGAGAAGCTCCAGCCCAAAATGCAGCCAAATTACAGCGCACATCCGGGAGAATCTCAAGAGCAGGGGGTGCAGCAAGGCAGGCCTCAAAGCACGAGAAGCTCCAGCCCAAAAGGCAGCCAAAATGCAGGCCACATCCGGGAGAATCTCAAGAGCAGGGGGTGGAGCAAGCCAGGCCTCAAACCACGAGAAGCTCCAGCCCAAAAGGCAGCCAAAATCCAGCCCACATCCGGGAGAATATCGAGAGCAGGGGGTGGAGCAAGCCAGGCCTCAAACCACGAGAAGCTCCAGCCCAAAAGGCAGCCAAAATGCAGCCCACATCCGGGAGAATCTCAGGAGCAGGGGGTGGAGCAAGCCAGGCCTCAAACCACGAGAAGCTCCAGCCCAAAATGCAGCCAAACTCCAGCCCACATCCGGGAGAATATCAAGAGCAGGGGGTGGAGCAAGCCAGGCCTCAAATCACGAGAAGCTCCAGCCCAAAAGGCAGCCAAAATGCAGCCCACATCCGGGAGAATCTCAAGAGCAGGGGGTGGAGCAAGCCAGGCCTCAAAGCACGAGAAGCTCCAGCCCAAAAGGCAGCCAAAATGCAGCCCACCTGCGGGAGAATCTCAAGAGCCGGGGGTGGAGCAAGCCAGGCCTCAAAGCACGAGAAGCTCCAGCCCAAAAGGCAGCCAAAATGCAGCCCACATCCGGGAGAATCTCAGGAGCAGGGGGTGGAGCAAGCCAGGCCTCAAACCACGAGAAGCTCCAGCCCAAAAGGCAGCCAAAATCCAGCCCACATCCGGGAGAATATCAAGAGCAGGGGGTGTAGCAAGCCAGGCCTCAAACCTCGAGAAGCTCCAGCCCAAAAGGCAGCCAAAATCCAGCCCACATCCGGGAGAATCTCAAGAGCAGGGGGTGGAGCAAGCCAGGCCTCAAACCACGAGAAGCTCCAGCCCAAAAGGCAGCCAAAATGCAGCCCACATCCGGGAGAATCTCAGGAGCAGGAAGTGGAGCAAGCCAGGCCTCAAACCACGAGAAGCTCCAGCCCAAAATGCAGCCAAAATGCAGCCCACATCCGGGAGAATATGAAGAGCAGGGGTTGGAGCAAGCCAGGTCTCAAAGCTCGAGAAGCTCCAGTCCAAAATGCAGCCAAATTACAGCGCACATCCGGGAGAATCTCAATAGCAGGGGGTGGAGCAAGCCAGGCCTCAAACCGCGAGAAGCGCCAGCCCAAAATGCAGCCAAATTACAGCGCACATCCGGGAGAATATCAAGAGCAGGGGGTGGAGCAAGCCAGGCCTCAAACCACGAGAAGCTCCAGCCCAAAATGCAGCCAAATTACAGCGCACATCCGGGAGAATATCAAGAGCAGGGGGTGGAGCAAGCCAGGCCTCAAACCGCGAGAAGCGCCAGCCCAAAATGCAGCCAAATTACTGCGCACATCCAGGAGAATATCAAGAGCAGGGTGTGGAGCAAGCCAGGCCTCAAAGGACGAGAAGCTCCAGCCCAAAAGGCAGCCAAAATACAGCCTACATCCGGGAGAATCTCAGGAGCAGGGGGTGGAGCAAGCCAGGCCTCAAACCGCGAGAAGCGCCAGCCCAAAAGGCAGCCAAAATGCAGCCCACATCCGGGAGAATATCGAGAGCAGGGGGTGGAGCAAGCCAGGCCTCAAAGCACAAGAAGCTCCAGCCCAAAAGGCAGCCAAAATGCAGCCCACATCCGGGAGAATCTCAGGAGCCGGGGGTGGAGCAAGCCAGGCCTCAAACCACGAGAAGCTCCAGCCCAAAATGCAGCCAAAATGCAGCCCAACTGCGGGAGAATATCGAGAGCAGGGGTTGGAGCAAGCCAGGCCTCAAACCACAAGAAGCTCCAGCCCAAAAGGCAGCCAAAATGCAGCCCACATCCGGGAGAATCTCAGGAGCCGGGGGTGGAGCAAGCCAGGCCTCAAACCACGAGAAGCTCCAGCCCAAAATGCAGCCAAAATGCAGCCCACATCCGGGAGAATCTCAGGAGCAGGAAGTGGAGCAAGCCAGGCCTCAAACCACGAGAAGCTCCAGCCCAAAAGGCAGCCAAAATGCAGCCCACATCTGGGAGAATATCGAGAGCAGGGGGTGGAGCAAGCCAGGCCTCAAACCACAAGAAGCTCCAGCCCAAAACGCACCCAAAATCCAGCACACATCCGGGAGAATATCAAGAGCAGGGGGTGGAGTAAGCCAGGCCTCAAACCACGAGAAGCTGCAGCCCAAAATGCAGCCAAATTACAGCGCACATCCGGGAGAATCTCAAGAGCAGGGGGTGCAGCAAGGCAGGCCTCAAACCACGAGAAGCTCCAGCCCAAAAGGCAGCCAAAATGCAGGCCACATCCGGGAGAATCTCAAGAGCAGGGGGTGGAGCAAGCCAGGCCTCAAACCACGAGAAGCTCCAGCCCAAAAGGCAGCCAAAATCCAGCCCACATCCGGGAGAATATCGAGAGCAGGGGGTGGAGCAAGCCAGGCCTCAAAGCACGAGAAGCTCCAGCCCAAAATGCAGCCAAAATGCAGCCCACATCCGGGAGAATCTCAGGAGCAGGGGGTGGAGCAAGCCAGGCCTCAAACCATGAGAAGCTCCAGCCCAAAAGGCAGCCAAAATGCAGCCCACATCCGGGAGAATATCGAGAGCAGGGGGTGGAGCAAGCCAGGCCTCAAACCACGAGAAGCTCCAGCCCAAAAGGCAGCCAAACTCCAGCCCACATCCGGGAGAATATCGAGAGCAGGGGGTGGAGCAAGCCAGGCCTCAAAGCACAAGAAGCTCCAGCCCAAAAGGCAGCCAAAATGCAGCCCACATCCGGGAGAATCTCAGGAGCCGGGGGTGGAGCAAGCCAGGCCTCAAACCACGAGAAGCTCCAGCCCAAAATGCAGCCAAAATGCAGCCCAACTGCAGGAGAATCTCAGGAGGAGGAAGTGGAGCAAGCCAGGCCTCAAACCACGAGAAGCTCCAGCCCAAAAGGCAGCCAAAATGCAGCCCACATGCGGGAGAATATCAAGAGCAGGCGGTGGAGCAAGGCAGGCCTCAAACCACGAGAAGCTCCAGCCCAAAAGTCAGCCAAAATGCAGCCCATATCCGGGAGAATATCAAGAGCAGGCGGTGGAGCAAGGCAGGCCTCAAACCACGAGAAGCTCCAGCCCAAAAGGCAGCCAAAATGCAGCCCACATCCGGGAGAATCTCAAGAGCAGGGGGTGGAGCAAGCCAGGCCTCAAACCACGAGAAGCTCCAGCCCAAAAGACAGCCAAAATGCAGGCCACATCCGGGAGAATATGAAGAGCAGGGGGTGGAGCAAGCCAGGCCTCAAAGCACGAGAAGCTGCAGCCCAAAATGCAGCCAAAATGCAGCCCACATCCGGGAGAATCTCAAGAGCAGGGGGTGGAGCAAGCCAGGCCTCAAACCATGAGAAGCTCCAGCCCAAAAGGCAGCCAAAATGCAGCCCACATCCGGGAGATTATCAAGAGCAGGGGGTGGAGCAAGCCAGGCCTCAAACCGCGAGAAGCGCCAGCCCAAAATGCAGCCAAATTACAGCGCACATCCGGGAGAATATCAAGAGCAGGGGGTGGAGAAAGCCAGGCCTCAAAGCACGAGAAGCTCCAGCCCAAAAGGCAGCCAAATTACAGCGCACATCCGGGAGAATATCAAGAGCAGGGGGTGGAGCAAGCCAGGCCTCAAACCGCGAGAAGCGCCAGCCCAAAAGGCAGCCAAATTACAGCGCACATCCGGGAGAATATCAAGAGCAGGGGGTGGAGCAAGCCAGGCCTCAAACCACGAGAAGCTCCAGCCCAAAAGGCAGCCAAAATGCAGCCCACATCTGGGAGAATATCGAGAGCAGGGGGTGGAGCAAGCCAGGCCTCAAACCACGAGAAGCTCCAGCCCAAAAGGCAGCCAAAATGCAGCCCAACTGCAGGAGAATCTCAGGAGCAGGAAGTGGAGCAAGCCAGTCCTCAAACCATGAGAAGCTCCAGCCCAAAAGGCAGCCAAACTCCAGCCCACATCCGGGAGAATCTCAAGAGCAGGCGGTGGAGCAAGCCAGGCCTCAAACCACGAGAAGCTCCAGCCCAAAAGGCAGCCAAAATGCAGCCCAACTGCGGGAGAATCTCAGGAGCAGGGGGTGTAGCAAGGCAGGCCTCAAACCACGAGAAGCTCCAGCCCAAAAGGCAGCCAAATTACAGCGCACATCTGGGAGAATATCGAGAGCAGGGGGTGGAGCAAGCCAGGCCTCAAACCACAAGAAGCTCCAGCCCAAAACGCACCCAAAATCCAGCCCACATGCGGGAGAATATCAAGAGCAGGGGGTGGAGTAAGCCAGGCATCAAAGCACGAGAAGCTCCAGCCCAAAAGGCAGTCAAATTACAGCGCACATCCGGGAGAATATCAAGAGCAGGGGGTGGAGCAAGCCAGGCCTCAAACTGCGAGAAGCTCCAGCCCAAAATGCAGCCAAATTACAGCGCACATCCGGGAGAATATCAAGAGCAGGGGGTGGAGCAAGGCAGGCCTCAAAGCACGAGAAGCTCCAGCCCAAAATGCAGCCAAATTACAGCGCACATCCGGGAGAATTTCAAGAGCAGGGGGTGGAGCAAGCCAGGCCTCAAACCGCGAGAAACGCCAGCCCAAAATGCAGCCAAATTACAGCACACATCCAGGAGAATATCAAGAGCAGGGTGTGGAGCAAGCCAGGCCTCAAAGCACGAGAAGCTCCAGCCCAAAAGGCAGCCAAAATACAGCCTACATCCGGGAGAATCTCAGGAGCAGGGGGTGGAGCAAGCCAGGCCTCAAACCGCGAGAAGCGCCAGCCCAAAAGGCAGCCAAAATGCAGCCCACATCCGGGAGAATATCGAGAGCAGGGGTTGGAGAAAGCCAGGCCTCAAAGCACAAGAAGCTCCAGCCCAAAAGGCAGCCAAAATACAGCCCACATCCGGGAGAATCTCAGGAGCCGGGGGTGGAGCAAGCCAGGCCTCAAACCACGAGAAGCTCCAGCCCAAAATGCAGCCAAAATGCAGCCCAACTGCGGGAGAATGTCAGGAGGAGGAAGTGGAGCAAGCCAGGCCTCAAAGCACGAGAAGCTCCAGCCCAAAAGGCAGCCAAAATGCAGCCCACATCTGGGAGAATCTCAAGAGCAGGGGGTGGAGCAAGCCAGGCCTCAAACCACAAGAAGCTCCAGCCCAAAAGGCAGCCAAAATCCAGCACACATCCGGGAGATTATCAAGAGCAGGGGGTGGAGCAAGCCAGGCCTCAAACCACGAGAAGCTCCAGCCCAAAATGCAGCCAAAATGCAGCCCACATCCGGGAGAATCTCAAGAGCAGGGGGTGGAGCAAGGCAGGCCTCAAACCACGAGAAGCTCCAGCCCAAAAGGCAGCCAAAATGCAGCCCACATCCGGGAGAATCTCAAGAGCAGGGGGTGGAGCAAGCCAGGCCTCAAACCACGAGAAGCTCCAGCCCAAAATGCAGCCAAATTACAGCGCACATCCGGGAGAATATCAAGAGCAGGGGGTGGAGCAAGCCAGGCCTCAAAGCACGAGAAGCTCCAGCCCAAAATGCAGCCAAATTACAGCGCACATCCGGGAGAATATCAAGAGCAGGGGGTGGAGCAAGCCAGGCCTCAAACCGCGAGAAGCGCCAGCCCAAAAGGCAGCCAAATTACAGCGCACATCCGGGAGAATATCGAGAGCAGGGGGTGGAGCAAGCCAGGCCTCAAACCACGAGAAGCTCCAGCCCAAAAGGCAGCCAAATTACAGCGCACATCCGGGAGAATCTCAAGAGCAGGGGGTGGAGCAAGCCAGGCCTCAAACCACGAGAAGCTCCAGCCCAAAAGGCAGCCAAAATGCAGCCCACATCTGGGAGATTATCAAGAGCAGGGGTTGGAGCAAGCCAGGCCTCAAACCACGAGAAGCTCCAGCCCAAAATGCAGCCAAAATGCAGCCCACATCCGGGAGAATCTCAGGAGCAGGAAGTGGAGCAAGCCAGGCCTCAAAGCACGAGAAGCTCCAGCCCAAAAGGCAGCCAAAATGCAGCCCACATGCGGGAGAATCTCAGGAGCAGGGGGTGGAGCAAGCCAGGCCTCAAACCGCGAGAAGCGCCAGCCCAAAAGGCAGCCAAAATGCAGCCCACATCCGGGAGAATATCGAGAGCAGGGGGTAGAGCAAGCCAGGCCTCAAAGCACAAGAAGCTCCAGCCCAAAAGGCAGCCAAAATGCAGCACACATCCGGGAGAATCTCAGGAGCCGGGGGTGGAGCAAGCCAGGCCTCAAACCACGAGAAGCTCCAGCCCAAAAGGCAGCCAAAATCCAGCCCATATCCGGGAGATTATCAAGAGCAGGGGGTGGAGCAAGCCAGGCCTCAAACCACGAGAAGCGCCAGCCGAAAATGCAGCCAAATTACAGCGCACATCCGGGAGAATTTGAAGAGCAGGGGTTGGAGCAAGCCAGGCCTCAAAGCACGAGAAGCTCCAGCCCAAAATGCAGCCAAATTACAGCGCACATCCGGGAGAATCTCAAGAGCAGGGGGTGGAGCAAGCCAGGCCTCAAACCGCGAGAAGCGCCAGCCCAAAATGCAGCCAAATTACAGCGCACATCCGGGAGAATATCAAGAGCAGGGGGTGGAGCAAGCCAGGCCTCAAACCACGAGAAGCTCCAGCCCAAAAGGCAGCCAAAATGCAGCCCACCTCCGGGAGAATCTCAGGAGCAGGGGGTGGAGCAAGCCAGGCCTCAAACCACGAGAAGCTCCAGCCCAAAAGGCAGCCAAAATGCAGCCCACATCCGGGAGATTATCAAGAGCAGGGGTTGGAGCAAGCCAGGCCTCAAACCACGAGAAGCTCCAGCCCAAAATGCAGCCAAAATGCAGCCCACATCCGGGAGAATCTCAGGAGCAGGAAGTGGAGCAAGCCAGGCCTCAAAGCACGAGAAGCTCCAGCCCAAAAGGCAGCCAAAATGCAGCCCACATGCGGGAGAATCTCAGGAGCAGGGGGTGTAGGAAGGCAGGCCTCAAACCACGAGAAGCTCCAGCCCAAAAGGCAGCCAAAATGCAGCCCACATCCGGGAGAATCTCAGGAGCAGGAAGTGGAGCAAGCCAGGCCTCAAACCACGAGAAGCTCCAGCCCAAAAGGCAGCCAAAATGCAGCCCACATCCGGGAGAATATCGAGAGCAGGGGGTGGAGCAAGCCAGGCCTCAAACCACGAGAAGCTCCAGCCCAAAAGACAGCCAAAATCCAGCCCACATCCGGGAGATTATCAAGAGCAGGTGGTGGAGCAAGCCAGGCCTCAAACCGCGAGAAGCGCCAGCCCAAAATGCAGCCAAATTACAGCGCACATCCGGGAGAATATCAAGAGCAGGGGGTGGAGCAAGCCAGGCCTCAAACTACGAGAAGCTCCAGCCCAAAATGCAGCCAAATTACAGCGCACATCCGGGAGAATATCAAGAGCAGGGTGTGGAGCAAGCCAGGCCTCAAAGCATGAGAAGCTCCAGCCTAAAAGGCAGCCAAAATACAGCCTACATCCGGGAGAATCTCAGGAGCAGGGGGTGGAGCAAGCCAGGCCTCAAACCGCGAGAAGCGCCAGCCCAAAAGGCAGCCAAAATGCAGCCCACATCCGGGAGAATATCGAGAGCAGGAGGTAGAGCAAGCTAGGCCTCAAAGCACAAGAAGCTCCAGCCCAAAAGGCAGCCAAATTACAGCGCACATCCGGGAGAATATCAAGAGCAGGGGGTGGAGCAAGCCAGGCCTCAAAGCACGAGAAGCTCCAGCCCAAAATGCAGCCAAATTACAGCGCACATCCGGGAGAATATCAAGAGCAGGGGGTGGAGCAAGCCAGGCCTCAAACCGCGAGAAGCTCCAGCCCAAAATGCAGCCAAATTACAGCGCACATCTGGGAGAATATCAAGAGCAGGGGGTGGAGCAAGCCAGGTCTCAAAGCACGAGAAGCTCCAGCCCAAAATGCAGCCAAATTACAGCGCACATCCGAGAGAATATCAAGAGCAGGGGGTGGAGCAAGCCAGGCCTCAAACCACGAGAAGCTCCAGCCAAAAATGCAGCCAAAATGCAGCCCAACTGCGGGAGAATCTCAGGAGCAGGAAGTGGAGCAAGCCAGGCCTCAAACCACGAGAAGCTCCAGCCCAAAAGGCAGCCAAAATGCAGCCCACATCTGGGAGAATATCGAGAGCAGGGGGTGGAGCAAGCCAGGCCTCAAACCACGAGAAGCTCCAGCCCTAAAGGCAGCCAAAATGCAGCCCAACTGCGGGAGAATCTCAGTGTCAGGAAGTGGAGCAAGCCAGGCCTCAAACCACGAGAAGCTCCAGCCCAAAAGGCAGCCAAACTCCAGCCCACCTGCGGGAGAATCTCAAGAGCAGGTGGTGGAGCAAGCCAGGCCTCAAAGCACGAGAAGCTCCAGCCCAAAAGGCAGCCAAAATGCAGCCCACATCCAGGAGAATCTCAGGAGCAGGGGGTGGAGCAAGCCAGGCCTCAAACCACGAGAAGCTCCAGCCCAAAAGGCAGCCAAAATGCAGCCCACATCTGGGAGAATATCGAGAGCAGGGGGTGGAGCAAGCCAGGCCTCAAACCACGAGAAGCTCCAGCCCAAAATGCAGCCAAAATGCAGCCCACATCCGGGAGAATCTCAGGAGCAGGAAGTGGAGCAAGCCAGTCCTCAAACCACGAGAAGCTCCAGCCCAAAAGGCAGCCAAAATGCAGCCCAACTGCGGGAGAATCTCAGGAGCAGGGGGTGTAGCAAGGCAGGCCTCAAAGCACGAGAAGCTCCAGCCCAAAAGGCAGCCAAAATCCAGCCCACATCCGGGAGATTATCAAGAGCAGGGGGTGGAGCAAGCCAGGCCTCAAACCGCGAGAAGCGACAGGCCAAAATGCAGCCAAATTACAGCGGACATCCGGGAGAATATGAAGAGCAGGGGTTGGAGCAAGCCAGGCCTCAAAGCACGAGAAGCTCCAGCCCAAAATGCAGCCAAATTACAGCGCACATCCGGGAGAATCTCAAGAGCAGGGGGTGGTGCATGCCAGGCCTCAAACCGCGAGACGCGCCAGCCCAAAATGCAGCCAAATTACAGCGCACATCCGGGAGAATATCAAGAGCAGGGGGTGGAGCAAGCCAGGCCTCAAAGCACGAGAAGCTCCAGCCCAAAATGCAGCCAAATTACAGCGCACATCCGGGAGAATATCAAGAGCAGGGGGTGGAGCAAGCCAGGCCTCAAACCGCGAGAAGCGCCAGCCCAAAATGCAGCCAAATTACAGCGCACATCCAGGAGAATATCAAGAGCAGGGTGTGGAGCAAGCCAGGCCTCAAAGCACGAGAAGCTCCAGCCCAAAAGGCAGCCAAAATACAGCCTACATCCGGGAGAATCTCAGGAGCAGGGGGTGGAGCAAGCCAGGCCTCAAACCGCGAGAAGCGCCAGCCCAAAAGGCAGCCAAAATGCAGCCCACATCCGGGAGAATATCGAGAGCAGGGGGTGGAGCAAGCCAGGCCTCAAACCGCGAGAAGCGCCAGCCCAAAATGCAGCCAAATTACAGCGCACATCCGGGAGAATATCAAGAGCAGGGGGTGGAGCAAGCCAGGCCTCAAACCGCGAGAAGCGCCAGCCCAAAATGCAGCCAAATTACAGCGCACATCCGGGAGAATATCAAGAGCAGGGGGTGGAGCAAGCCAGGCCTCAAAGCATGAGAAGCTCCAGCCCAAAAGGCAGCCAAAATACAGCCTACATCCGGGAGAATCTCAAGAGCAGGGGGTAGAGCAAGCCAGGCCTCAAAGCACAAGAAGCTCCAGCCCAAAAGGCAGCCAAATTACAGCGCACATCCGGGAGAATATCAAGAGCAGGGGGTGGAGCAAGCCAGGCCTCAAAGCACGAGAAGCTCCAGCCCAAAATGCAGCCAAATTACAGCGCACATCCGGGAGAATATCAAGAGCAGGGGGTGGAGCAAGCCAGGCCTCAAACCGCGAGAAGCTCCAGCCCAAAATGCAGCCAAATTACAGCGCACATCCGGGAGAATATCAAGAGCAGGGGGTGGAGAAAGCCAGGTCTCAAAGCACGAGAAGCTCCAGCCCAAAATGCAGCCAAATTACAGCGCACATCCGAGAGAATATCAAGAGCAGGGGGTGGAGCAAGCCAGGCCTCAAACCGCGAGAAGCTCCAGCCCAAAATGCAGCCAAAATGCAGCCCAACTGCGGGAGAATCTCAGTGGCAGGAAGTGGAGCAAGCCAGGCCTCAAACCACGAGAAGCTCCAGCCCAAAAGGCAGCCAAACTCCAGCCCACATCTGGGAGAATCTCAAGAGCAGGCGGTGGAGCAAGCCAGGCCTCAAAGCACGAGAAGCTCCAGCCCAAAAGGCAGCCAAAATGCAGCCCACATCCAGGAGAATCTCAGGAGCAGGGGGTGGAGCAAGCCAGGCCTCAAACCACGAGAAGCTCCAGCCCAAAAGGCAGCCAAAATGCAGCCCACATCTGGGACAATATCGAGAGCAGGGGGTGGAGCAAGCCAGGCCTCAAACCACGAGAAGCTCCAGCCCAAAATGCAGCCAAATTACAGCGCACATCTGGGAGAATATCGAGAGCAGGGGGTGGAGCAAGCCAGGCCTCAAACCACGAGAAGCTCCAGCCCAAAATGCAGCCAAATTACAGCGCACATCCGGGAGAATCTCAAGAGCAGGGTGTGGAGCAAGCCAGGCCTCAAACCACGAGAAGCTCCAGCCCAAAAGGCAGCCAAAATGCAGCCCACATCCGGGAGAATCTCAAGAGCAGTGGGTGGAGCAAGGCAGGCCTCAAAGCACGAGAAGCTCCAGCCCAAAAGGCAGCCAAAATGCAGCCCACATCTGGGAGATTATCAAGAGCAGGGGTTGGAGGAAGCCAGGCCTCAAACCACGAGAAGCTCCAGCCCAAAAGGCAGCCAAAATGCAGCCCACATCCGGGAGAATCTCAGGAGCAGGAAGTGGAGCAAGCCAGGCCTCAAACCACGAGAAGCTCCAGCCCAAAAGGCAGCCAAAATGCAGCCCAACTGCGGGAGAATCTCAGGAGCAGGGGGTGTAGAAAGGCAGGCCTCAAACCACGAGAAGCTCCAGCCCAAAAGGCAGCCAAAATCCAGCCCACATCCGGGAGAATCTCAAGAGCAGGGGGTGGAGCAAGCCAGGCCTCAAACCACGAGAAGCTCCAGCCCAAAATGCTGCCAAATTACAGCGCACATCCGGGAGAATATCAAGAGCAGGGGGTGGAGCAAGCCAGGCCTCAAAGCACGAGAAGCTCCAGCCCAAAATGCAGCCAAATTACAGCGCACATCCGGGAGAATATCAAGAGCAGGGGGTGGAGCAAGCCAGGCCTCAAACCGCGAGAAGCGCCAGCCCAAAATGCAGCCAAATTACAGCGCACATCCAGGAGAATATCAAGAGCAGGGTGTGGAGCAAGCCAGGCCTCAAAGCACGAGAAGCTCCAGCCCAAAAGGCAGCCAAAATACAGCCTACATCCGGGAGAATCTCAGGAGCAGGGGGTGGAGCAAGCCAGGCCTCAAACCGCGAGAAGCGCCAGCCCAAAAGGCAGCCAAAATGCAGCCCACATCCGGGAGAATATCGAGAGCAGGGGGTAGAGCAAGCCAGGCCTCAAAGCACAAGAAGCTCCAGCCCAAAAGGCAGCCAAAATGCAGCACACATCCGGGAGAATCTCAGGAGCCGGGGGTGGAGCAAGCCAGGCCTCAAACCACGAGAAGCTCCAGCCCAAAAGGCAGCCAAAATGCAGCCCAACTGCGGGAGAATCTCAGGAGGAGGAAGTGGAGCAAGCCAGGCCTCAAACCACGAGAAGCTCCAGCCCAAAAGGCAGCCAAAATGCAGCCCACATCTGGGAGAATATCGAGAGCAGGGGGTGTAGCAAGCCAGGCCTCAAACCACAAGAAGCTCCAGCCCAAAAGGCAGCCAAAATGCAGCCCACATCCGAGAGAATATCAAGAGCAGGGGGTGGAGTAAGCCAGGCCTCAAACCACGAGAAGCTCCAGCCCAAAAGGCAGTCAAATTACAGCGCACATCCGGGAGAATATCAAGAGCAGGGGGTGGAGCAAGCTTGGCCTCAAAGCACGAGAAGCTCCAGCCCAAAAGGCAGCCAAAATGCAGCCCACATCCGGGAGAATCTCAGGAGCAGGAAGTGGAGCAAGCCAGGCCTCAAACCACGAGAAGCTCCAGCCCAAAAGGCAGCCAAAATGCAGCCCACATCTGGGAGATTATCAAGAGCAGGGGTTGGAGCAAGCCAGGCCTCAAACCACAAGAAGCTCCAGCCCAAAAGGCAGCCAAAATGCAGCCCACATCCGGGAGAATCTCAGGAGCAGGAAGTGGAGAAAGCCAGTCCTCAAACCACGAGAAGCTGCAGCCCAAAAGGCAGCCAAAATGCAGCCCACATCCGGGAGATTATCAAGAGCAGGGGGTGGAGCAAGCCAGGCCTCAAACCGCGAGAAGCGCCAGGCCAAAATGCAGCCAAATTACAGCGGACATCCGGGAGAATATGAAGAGCAGGGGTTGGAGCAAGCCAGGCCTCAAAGCACGAGAAGCTCCAGCCCAAAATGCAGCCAAATTACAGCGCACATCCGGGAGAATCTCAAGAGCAGGGGGTGGAGCAAGCCAGGCCTCAAACCGCGAGACGCGCCAGCCCAAAATGCAGCCAAATTACAGCGCACATCCGGGAGAATATCAAGAGCAGGGGGTGGAGCAAGCCAGGCCTCAAAGCACAAGAAGCTCCAGCCCAAAAGGCAGCCAAAATGCAGCCCACATCCGGGAGAATCTCAGGAGCCGGGGGTGGAGCAAGCCAGGCCTCAAACCACGAGAAGCTCCAGCCCAAAATGCAGCCAAAATGCAGCCCAACTGCGGGAGAATCTCAGGAGGAGGAAGTGGAGCAAGCCAGGCCTCAAACCACGAGAAGCTCCAGCCCAAAAGGCAGCCAAAATGCAGCCCACATCTGGGAGAATATCGAGAGCAGGGGGTGTAGCAAGCCAGGCCTCAAACCACGAGAAGCTCCAGCCCAAAACGCACCCAAAATACAGCCCACATCCGGGAGAATCTCAGTGGCAGGAAGTGGAGCAAGCCAGGCCTCAAACCACGAGAAGCTCCAGCCCAAAAGGCAGCCAAAATGCAGCCCACATCCGGGAGAATCTCAAGAGCAGGGGGTGGAGCAAGCCAGGCCTCAAACCACGAGAAGCTCCAGCCCAAAAGGCAGCCAAAATGCAGCCCACATCCGGGAGAATCTCAAGAGCAGGGGGTGGAGCAAGCCAGGCCTCAAACCACGAGAAGCTCCAGCCCAAAAGGCAGCCAAAATGCAGCCCACATCTGGGAGAATATCAAGAGCAGGGGTTGGAGCAAGCCAGGCCTCAAACCACAAGAAGCTCCAGCCCAAAAGGCAGCCAAAATGCAGCCCACATCCGGGAGAATCTCAGGAGCAGGAAGTGGAGCAAGCCAGTCCTCAAACCACGAGAAGCTCCAGCCCAAAAGGCAGCCAAAATGCAGCCCAACTGCGGGAGAATCTCAGGAGCAGGGGGTGGAGCAAGCCAGGCCTCAAACCACGAGAAGCTCCAGCCCAAAAGGCAGCCAAAATGCAGCCCACATCCGGGAGAATCTCAGGAGCAGGGGGTGGAGCAAGCCAGGCCTCAAACCACGAGAAGCTCCAGCCCAAAAGGCAGCCAAAATGCAGCCCACATCTGGGAGAATATCGAGAGCAGGGGGTGGAGCAAGCCAGGCCTCAAACCACGAGAAGCTCCAGCCCAAAAGGCAGCCAAAATGCAGCCCACATCCGGGAGAATCTCAGGAGCAGGAAGTGGAGCAAGCCAGTCCTCAAACCACGAGAAGCTGCAGACCAAAAGGCAGCCAAAATGCAGCCCAACTGCGGGAGAATCTCAGGAGCAGGGGGTGTAGCAAGGCAGGCCTCAAAGCACGAGAAGCTCCAGCCCAAAAGGCAGCCAAAATGCAGCCCACATCCGGGAGAATCTCAGGAGCAGGAAGTGGAGGAAGCCAGGCCTCAAACCACGAGAAGCTCCAGCCCAAAAGGCAGCCAAAATGCAGCCCACATCCGGGAGAATATCGAGAGCAGGGGGTGTAGCAAGCCAGGCCTCAAACCACGAGAAGCTCCAGCCCAAAAGGCAGCCAAAATCCAGCCCACATCCGGGAGATTATCAAGAGCAGGGGGTGGAGCAAGCCAGGCCTCAAACCACGAGAAGCTCCAGCCCAAAAGGCAGCCAAAATGCAGCCCAACTGCGGGAGAATCTCAGGAGCAGGAAGTGGAGCAAGGCAGGCCTCAAACCACGAGAAGCTCCAGCCCAAAAGGCAGCCAAAATCCAGCCCACATCTGGGAGAATATCGAGAGCAGGGGGTGGAGCAAGCCAGGCCTCAAACCACGAGAAGCTCCAGCCCAAAAGGCAGCCAAAATGCAGCCCAACTGCGGGAGAATCTCAAGAGCAGGAAGTGGAGCAAGCCAGGCCTCAAACCATGAGAAGCTCCAGCCCAAAAGGCAGCCAAACTCCAGCCCACCTGCGGGAGAATCTCAAGAGCAGGCGGTGGAGCAAGCCAGGCCTCAAACCACGAGAAGCTCCAGCCCAAAAGGCAGCCAAAATGCAGCCCACATCCGGGAGAATATCGAGAGCAGGGGTTGGAGCAAGCCAGGCCTCAAACCACGAGAAGCTCCAGCCCAAAATGCAGCCAAATTACAGCGCACATCCGGGAGAATCTCAAGAGCAGGGGGTGGAGCAAGCCAGGCCTCAAACCGCGAGAAGCGCCAGCCCAAAATGCAGCCAAATTACAGCGCACATCCAGGAGAATATCAAGAGCAGGGTGTGGAGCAAGCCAGGCCTCAAAGCACGAGAAGCTCCAGCCCAAAAGGCAGCCAAAATACAGCCTACATCCGGGAGAATCTCAGGAGCAGGGGTTGGAGCAAGCCAGGCCTCAAACCGCGAGAAGCGCCAGCCCAAAATGCAGCCAAAATGCAGCCCACATCCGGGAGAATATCGAGAGCAGGGGGTAGAGCAAGCCAGGCCTCAAACCGCGAGAAGCGCCAGCCCAAAAGGCAGCCAAATTACAGCGCACATCCGGGAGAATCTCAAGAGCAGGGGGTGGAGCAAGCCAGGCCTCAAACCACGAGAAGCTCCAGCCCAAAAGGCAGCCAAAATGCAGCCCACATGCCGGAGAATATCAAGAGCAGGGGGTGGAGCAAGCCAGGCCTCAAACCACGAGAAGCTCCAGCCCAAAATGCAGCCAAATTACAGCGCACATCCGGGAGAATATGAGGAGCAGGGGGTGGAGCAAGCCAGGCCTCAAACCACGAGAAGCTCCAGCCCAAAAGGCAGCCAAAATGCAGCCCACATCCGGGAGAATCTCAAGAGCAGGGGGTGGAGCAAGCCAGGCCTCAAACCACGAGAAGCTCCAGCCCAAAAGGCAGCCAAAATGCAGCCCACATCTGGGAGAATATCAAGAGCAGGGGGTGGAGCAAGCCAGGCCTCAAACCATGAGAACCTCCAGCCCAAAAGGCAGCCAAAATGGAGCCCATATCCGGGAGAATCTCAAGAGCAGGGGGTGGAGCAAGCCAGGCCTGAATCCACGAGAAGCTCCAGCCCAAAAGGCAGCCAAAATGCAGCCCACATCTGGGAGATTATCAAGAGCACGGGTTGGAGCAAGCCAGGCCTGAATCCACGAGAAGCTCCAGCCCAAAAGGCAGCCAAAATGCAGCCCACATCCGGGAGATTATCAAGAGCAGGGGTTGGAGCAAGCCAGGCCTCAAAGCACGAGAAGCTCCAGCCCAAAAGGCAGCCAAAATGCAGCCCACATCCGGGAGAATCTCAGGAGCAGGGGGTGTAGCAAGGCAGGCCTCAAACCACGAGAAGCTCCAGCCCAAAAGGCAGCCAAAATCCAGCCCACATCCGGGAGAATCTCAAAAGCAGGGGGTGGAGCAAGCCAGGCCTCAAACCACGAGAAGCTCCAGCCCAAAAGGCAGCCAAAATGCAGCCCACATCCGGGAGAATCTCAAGAGCAGGCGGTGGAGCAAGCCAGGCCTGAATCCACGAGAAGCTCCAGCCCAAAAGGCAGCCAAAATGCAACCCACATCTGGGAGATTATCAAGAGCAGGGGTTGGAGCAAGCCAGGCCTCAAACCACGAGAAGCTCCAGCCCAAAAGGCAGCCAAAATGCAGCCCACATCCGGGAGAATCTCAGGAGCAGGGGGTGGAGGAAGCCAGGCCTCAAACCACGAGAAGCTCCAGCCCAAAATGCACCCAAATTACAGCGCACATCCGGGAGAATCTCAAGAGCAGTGGGTGGAGCAAGCCAGGCCTCAAACCATGAGAACCTCCAGCCCAAAAGGCAGCCAAAATGCAGCCCACATCCGGGAGAATCTCAGGAGCAGGAAGTGGAGCAAGCCAGGCCTCAAACCACGAGAAGCTCCAGCCCAAAATGCAGCCAAAATGCAGCCCACATCCGGGAGAATATCGAGAGCAGGGGGTGGAGCAAGCCAGGCCTCAAACCACGAGAAGCTCCAGCCCAAAAGGCAGCCAAACTCCAGCCCACATCCGGGAGAATCTCAAGAGCAGGGGGTGGAGCAAGCCAGGCCTCAAATCACGAGAAGCTCCAGCCCAAAAGGCAGCCAAAATGCAGCCCACATCCGGGAGAATCTCAAGAGCAGGGGGTGGAGCAAGCCAGGCCTCAAAGCACGAGAAGCTCCAGCCCAAAAGGCAGCCAAAATGCAGCCCACATGCGGGAGAATCTCAGGAGCAGGGGGTGGAGTAAGCCAGGCCTCAAACCACGAGAAGCTCCAGCCCAAAAGGCAGCCAAAATCCAGCCCACATCCGGGAGAATCTCAGGAGCAGGGGGTGGAGCAAGCCAGGCCTCAAACCATGAGAAGCTCCAGCCCAAAAGGCAGCCAAAATGCAGCCCACCTGCGGGAGAATCTCAAGAGCAGGGGGTGGAGCAAGCCAGGCCTCAAAGCACGAGAAGCTCCAGCCCAAAAGGCAGCCAAAATGCAGCCCACATCCGGGAGAATCTCAGGAGCAGGGGGTGGAGTAAGCCAGGCCTCAAACCTCGAGAAGCTCCAGCCCAAAAGGCAGCCAAAATGCAGCCCACATCCGGGAGAATCTCAGGAGCAGGGGGTGGAGCAAGCCAGGCCTCAAACCATGAGAAGCTCCAGCCCAAAAGGCAGCCAAAATGCAGCCCACCTGCGGGAGAATCTCAAGAGCAGGGGGTGGAGCAAGCCAGGCCTCAAAGCACGAGAAGCTCCAGCCCAAAAGGCAGCCAAAATCCAGCCCACATCCGGGAGAATCTCAGGAGCAGGGGGTGGAGCAAGCCAGGCCTCAAACCACGAGAAGCTCCAGCCCAAAAGGCAGCCAAACTCCAGCCCACATACGGGAGAATCTCAAGAGCAGGGGGTGGAGCAAGCCAGGCCTCAAACCACGAGAAGCTCCAGCCCAAAAGGCAGCCAAAATGCAGCCCACATCCGGGAGAATATCAAGAGCAGGGGGTGTAACAAGCCAGGCCTCAAACCACGAGAAGCTCCAGCCCAAAATGCAGCCAAATTACAGCGCACATCCGGGAGAATATCAAGAGCAGGGGGTGGAGCAAGCCAGGCCTCAAACCACGAGAAGCTCCAGCCCAAAAGGCAGCCAAAATGCAGCCCACATCCGGGAGAATATCAAGAGCAGGGGGTGGAGCAAGCCAGGCCTCAAACCACGAGAATCTCCAGCCCAAAAGGCAGCCAAAATGCAGCCCACATCCGGGAGAATCTCAGGAGCAGGAAGTGGAGCAAGCCAGGCCTCAAACCACGAGAAGCTCCAGCCCAAAAGGCAGCCAAAATGCAGCCCAACTGCGGGAGAATCTCAGGAGCAGGGGGTGGAGCAAGGCAGGCCTCAAACCACGAGAAGCTCCAGCCCAAAAGGCAGCCAAAATGCAGCCCAACTGCGGTAGAATCTCAGGAGCAGGAAGTGGAGGAAGCCAGGCCTCAAACCACGAGAAGCTCCAGCCCAAAAGGCAGCCAAAATGCAGCCCACATCTGGGAGAATATCGAGAGCAGGGGGTGGAGCAAGCCAGGCCTCAAACCTCGAGAAGCTCCAGCCCAAAAGGCCGCCAAAATCCAGCCCACATCCGGGAGAATCTCAGGAGCAGGGGGTGGAGCAAGCCAGGCCTCAAACCATGAGAAGCTCCAGCCCGAAACGCACCCAAAATGCAGCCCACATGCGGGAGAATCTCAGTGGCAATAATTGGAGCAAGCCAGGCCTCAAACCACGAGAAGCTCCAGCCCAAAAGGCAGCCAAAATGCAGCCCACATCCGGGAGAATCTCAGTGGCAGGAATTGGAGCAAGCCAGGCCTGAATCCACGAGAAGCTCCAGCCCAAAAGGCAGCCAAAATGCAGCCCACATCTGGGAGATTATCAAGAGCAGGGGGTGGAGTAAGTCAGGCCTCAAACCACGAGAAGCTCCAGCCCAAAATGCAGCCAAAATGCAGCCCACATGCGGGAGAATCTCAAGAGCAGGGGGTGGAGCAAGGCAGGCCTCAAATCACGAGAAGCTCCAGCCCAAAAGGCAGCCAAAATGCAGCCCACATCCGGGAGAATCTCAGGAGCAGGGGTTGGAGCAAGCCAGGCCTCAAACCTCGAGAAGCTCCAGCACAAAAGGCCGCCAAAATCCAGCCCACATCCGGGAGAATCTCAGGAGCAGGGGGTGGAGCAAGCCAGGCCTCAAACCATGAGAAGCTCCAGCCCAAAAGGCACCCAAAATGCAGCCCACATGCGGGAGAATCTCAAGAGCAGGGGGTGGAGCAAGCCAGGCCTCAAAGCACGAGAAGCTCCAGCCCAAAATGCAGCCAAAATGCAGCCCACATCCGGGAGAATATCAAGAGCAGGGGGTGGAGCAAGCCAGGCCTCAAACCACGAGAAGCTCCAGCCCAAAAGGCAGCCAAAATGCAGCCCACATCCGGGAGAATCTGAGGAGCAGGGGGTGGAGCAAGCCAGGCCTCAAACCACGAGAAGCTCCAGCCCAAAAGGCAGCCAAAATGCAGCCCACATCCGGGAGAATCTCAGTGGCAGGGGGTGGAGCAAGCCAGGCCTGAATCCACGAGAAGCTCCAGCCCAAAAGGCAGCCAAAATGCAGCCCACATCCGGGAGATTATCAAGAGCAGGGTGTGGAGTAAGTCAGGCCTCAAACCACGAGAAGCTCCAGCCCAAAAGGCAGCCAAAATGCAGCCCACATGCGGGAGAATCTCAAGAGCAGGAAGTGGAGCAAGGCAGGCCTGAAACCACGAGAAGTTCCAGCCCAAAAGGCAGCCAAAATGCAGCCCACATCCGGGAGAATATCAAGAGCAGGGGGTGGAGCAAGCCAGGCCTGAAACCACGAGAAGCTCCAGCCCAAAAGGCAGCCAAAATCCAGCCCACATCTGGGAGATTATCAAGAGCAGGGGTTGGAGCAAGCCAGGCCTCAAACCACAAGAAGCTCCAGCCAAAAAGGCAGCCAAAATGCAGCCCACATCCGGGAGAATCTCAGGAGCAGGGGGTGGAGCAAGCCAGGCCTCAAAGCACGAGAAGCTCCAGCCCAAAATGCAGCCAAAATGCAGCCCACATCCGGGAGAATCTCAGGAGCAGGAGGTGGAGCAAGCCAGGCCTCAAACCTCGAGAAGCTCCAGCCCAAAAGGCAGCCAAAATCCAGCCCACATCCGGGAGAATATGAGGAGCAGGGGGTGGAGCAAGCCAGGCCTCAAACCACGAGAAGCTCCAGCCCAAAAAGCAGCCAAACTCCAGCCCACATCCGGGAGAATCTCAAGAGCAGGGGGTGGAGCAAGGCAGGCCTCAAACCACGAGAAGCTGCAGCCCAAAATGCAGCCAAAATGCAGCCCACATCCAGGAGAATATCAAGAGCAGGGGGTGGAGCAAGCCAGGCCTCAAAGCACGAGAAGCTCCAGCCCAAAATGCAGCCAAAATGCAGCCCACATCCGGGAGAATCTCAGGAGCAGGAAGTGTAGCAAGCCAGGCCTCAAACCACGAGAAGCTCCAGCCCAAAGGCAGCCAAAATGCAGCCCACATCCGGGAGAAGATCGAGAGCAGGGGGTGGAGCAAGCCAGGCCTCAAACCAGGAGAAGCTCCAGCCCAAAAGGCAGCCAAAATGCAGCCCACATCCAGGAGATTATCAAGAGCAGGGGGTGGAGCAAGCCAGGCCTCAAAGCACGAGAAGCTCCAGCCCAAAATGCAGCCAAATTACAGCCCACATCCGGGAGAATATCAAGAGCAGGGGGTGGAGCAAGGCAGGCCTCAAACCACGAGAAGCTCCAGCCCAAAAGGCAGCCAAAATCCAGCCCACATCCGGGAGAATCTCAGGAGCAGGAAGTGGAGCAAGCCAGGCCTCAAACCACGAGAAGCTCCAGCCCAAAAGGCAGCCAAAATGCAGCCCACATCCGGGAGAATATCGAGAGCAGGGGGTGGAGCAAGCCAGGCCTCAAACCACGAGAAGCTCCAGCCCAAAAGGCAGCCAAAATGCAGCCCACATCCGGGAGAATCTCAAGAGCAGGGGGTGGAGCAAGCCAGGCCTCAAACCACGAGAAGCTCCAGCCCAAAAGGCAGCCAAAATCCAGCCCACATTTGGGAGATTATCAAGAGCAGGGGGTGGAGCAAGCCAGGCCTCAAACCACGAGAAGCTTCAGCCCAAAATTCAGTCAAAATGCAGCCCACATCCGGGAGAATCTCAGGAGCAGGGGGTGGAGCAAGCCAGGCCTCAAACCACGAGAAGCTCCAGCCCAAAAGGCAGCCAAAATGCAGCCCACATCCGGGAGAATCTCAAGAGCAGGGGGTGGAGCAAGCCAGGCCTGAAATTACGAGAAGCTCCAGCCCAAAAGGCAGCCAAAATGCAGCCCACATCCGGGAGAATCTCAGGAGCAGGAAGTGGAGCAAGCCAGGCCTCAAACCACGAGAAGCTCCAGCCCAAAAGGCAGCCAAAATGCAGCCCACATCCGGGAGAATCTCAGGAGCAGTGGGTGGAGTAAGCCAGGCCTCAAACCTCGAGAAGCTCCAGCACAAAAGGCCGCCAAAATCCAGCCCACATCCGGGAGAATCTCAGGAGCAGGGCGTGGAGCAAGCCAGGCCTCAAACCATGAGAAGCTCCAGCCCAAAAGGCACCCAAAATGCAGCACACATGCGGGAGAATCTCAAGAGCAGGGGGTGGAGCAAGCCAGGCCTGAATCCACGAGAAGCTCCAGCCCAAAAGGCAGCCAAAATGCAGCCCACATCCGGGAGATTATCAAGAGCAGGGTGTGGAGTAAGTCAGGCCTCAAACCACGAGAAGCTCCAGCCCAAAAGGCAGCCAAAATGCAGCCCACATCCGGGAGAATCTGAGGAGCAGGGGGTGGAGCAAGCCAGGCCTCAAACCACGAGAAGCTCCAGCCCAAAAGGCAGCCAAAATGCAGCCCACATCCGGGAGAATCTCAGTGGCAGGGGGTGGAGCAAGCCAGGCCTGAATCCACGAGAAGCTCCAGCCCAAAAGGCAGCCAAAATGCAGCCCACATCCGGGAGATTATCAAGAGCAGGGTGTGGAGTAAGTCAGGCCTCAAAGCACGAGAAGCTCCAGCCCAAAAGGCAGCCAAAATGCAGCCCACATGCGGGAGAATCTCAAGAGCAGGAAGTGGAGCAAGGCAGGCCTGAAACCACGAGAAGTTCCAGCCCAAAAGGCAGCCAAAATGCAGCCCACATCCGGGAGAATCTCAGTGGCAGGGGGTGGAGCAAGCCAGGCCTGAATCCACGAGAAGCTCCAGCCCAAAAGGCAGCCAAAATGCAGCCCACATCCGGGAGATTATCAAGAGCAGGGTGTGGAGCAAGTCAGGCCTCAAACCACGAGAAGCTCCAGCCCAAAAGGCAGCCAAAATGCAGCCCACATGCGGGAGAATCTCAAGAGCAGGAAGTGGAGCAAGGCAGGCCTGAAACCACGAGAAGTTCCAGCCCAAAAGGCAGCCAAAATGCAGCCCACATCCGGGAGAATATCAAGAGCAGGGGGTGGAGCAAGCCAGGCCTGAAACCACGAGAAGCTCCAGCCCAAAAGGCAGCCAAAATCCAGCCCACATCTGGGAGATTATCAAGAGCAGGGGTTGGAGCAAGCCAGGCCTCAAACCACAAGAAGCTCCAGCCAAAAAGGCAGCCAAAATGCAGCCCACATCCGGGAGAATCTCAGGAGCAGGGGGTGGAGCAAGCCAGGCCTCAAAGCACGAGAAGCTCCAGCCCAAAATGCAGCCAAAATGCAGCCCACATCCGGGAGAATCTCAGGAGCAGGAAGTGTAGCAAGCCAGGCCTCAAACCACGAGAAGCTGCAGCCCAAAATGCAGCCAAAATGCAGCCCACATCCAGGAGAATATCAAGAGCAGGGGGTGGAGCAAGCCAGGCCTCAAAGCACGAGAAGCTCCAGTCCAAAATGCAGCCAAAATGCAGCCCACATCCGGGAGAATCTCAGGAGCAGGAAGTGTAGCAAGCCAGGCCTCAAACCACGAGAAGCTCCAGCCCAAAGGCAGCCAAAATGCAGCCCACATCCGGGAGAAGATCGAGAGCAGGGGGTGGAGCAAGCCAGGCCTCAAACCAGGAGAAGCTCCAGCCCAAAAGGCAGCCAAAATGCAGCCCACATCCAGGAGATTATCAAGAGCAGGGGGTGGAGCAAGCCAGGCCTCAAAGCACAAGAAGCTCCAGCCCAAAATGCAGCCAAATTACAGCCCACATCCGGGAGAATATCAAGAGCAGGGGGTGGAGCAAGCCAGGCCTCAAACCACCAGAAGCTTCAGCCCAAAATTCAGTCAAAATGCAGCCCACATCCGGGAGAATCTCAGGAGCAGGGGGTGGAGCAAGCCAGGCCTCAAACCACGAGAAGCTCCAGCCCAAAAGGCAGCCAAAATGCAGCCCACATCCGGGAGAATCTCAAGAGCAGGGGGTGGAGCAAGCCAGGCCTCAAAGCACGAGAAGCTGCAGCCCAAAAGGCAGCCAAAATGCAGCCCACATCCGGGAGAATCTCAGGAGCAGGGGGTGGAGTAAGCCAGGCCTCAAACCTCGAGAAGCTCCAGCACAAAAGGCCGCCAAAATCCAGCCCACATCCGGGAGAATCTCAGGAGCAGGGCGTGGAGCAAGCCAGGCCTCAAACCACGAGAAGCTCCAGCCCAAAAGGCAGCCAAAATGCAGCCCACATCCGGGAGAATCTGAGGAGCAGGGGGTGGAGCAAGCCAGGCCTCAAACCACGAGAAGCTCCAGCCCAAAAGGCAGCCAAAATGCAGCCCACATCCGGGAGAATCTCAGTGGCAGGGGGTGGAGCAAGCCAGGCCTGAATCCACGAGAAGCTCCAGCCCAAAAGGCAGCCAAAATGCAGCCCACATCTGGGAGATTATCAAGAGCAGGGGGTGGAGTAAGTCAGGCCTCAAACCACGAGAAGCTCCAGCCCAAAAGGCAGCCAAAATGCAGCCCACATCCGGGAGAATCTCAGGGGCAGGGGGTGGAGCAAGGCAGGCCTGAAACCACGAGAAGTTCCAGCCCAAAAGGCAGCCAAAATGCAGCCCACATCCGGGAGAATCTCAAGAGCAGGGGGTGGAGCAAGCCAGGCCTGAAACCACGAGAAGCTCCAGCCCAAAAGGCAGCCAAAATGCAGCCCACATCTGGGAGCTTATCAAGAGCAGGGGTTGGAGCAAGCCAGGTCTCAAACCACAAGAAGCTCCAGCCCAAAAGGCAGCCAAAATGCAGCCCACATCCGGGAGAATCTCAAGAGCAGGGGGTGGAGCAAGCCAGGCCTCAAAGCACGAGAAGCTCCAGCCCAAAATGCAGCCAAAATGCAGCCCACATCCGGGAGAATCTCAGGAGCAGGAGGTGGAGCAAGCCAGGCCTCAAACCTCGAGAAGCTCCAGCCCAAAAGGCAGCCAAAATCCAGCCCACATCCGGGAGAATTTCAGGAGCAGGGGGTGGAGCAAGCCAGGCCTCAAACCACGAGAAGCTCCAGCCCAAAAAGCAGCCAAACTCCAGCCCACATCCCGGAGAATCTCAAGAGCAGGGGGTGGAGCAAGGCAGGCCTCAAACCACGAGAAGCTCAAGCCCAAAATGCAGCCAAAATGCAGCCCACATCCAGGAGAATATCAAGAGCAGGGGGTGGAGAAAGCCAGGCCTCAAAGCACGAGAAGCTCCAGTCCAAAATGCAGCCAAAATGCAGCCCACATCCGGGAGAATCTCAGGAGCAGGAAGTGTAGCAAGCCAGGCCTCAAACCACGAGAAGCTCCAGCCCAAAGGCAGCCAAAATGCAGCCCACATCCGGGAGAATCTCAAGAGCAGGTGGTGGAGCAAGCCAGGCCTCAAACCACGAGAAGCTCCAGCCCAAAAGGCAGCCAAAATGCAGCCCACATGCGGGAGAATCTCAAGAGCAGGGGGTGGAGCAAGGCAGGCCTGAAACCACGAGAAGTTCCAGCCCAAAAGGCAGCCAAAATGCAGCCCACATCCGGGAGAATATCAAGAGCAGGGGGTGGAGCAAGCCAGGCCTGAAACCACGAGAAGCTCCAGCCCAAAATGCAGCCAAAATGCAGCCCACATCCGGGAGATTATCAAGAGCAGGGGTTGGAGCAAGCCAGGCCTCAAACCACGAGAAGCTCCAGCCAAAAAGGCAGCCAAAATGCAGCCCACATCCGGGAGAATCTCAGGAGCAGGGGGTGGAGCAAGCCAGGCCTCAAAGCACGAGAAGCTCCAGCCCAAAATGCAGCCAAAATGCAGCCCACATCCGGGAGAATCTCAGGAGCAGTAGGTGGAGCAAGCCAGGCCTCAAACCTCGAGAAGCTCCAGCCCAAAAGGCAGCCAAACTCCAGCCCACATCCCGGAGAATCTCAAGAGCAGGGGGTGGAGCAAGGCAGGCCTCAAACCACGAGAAGCTCCAGCCCAAAATGCAGCCAAAATGCAGCCCATATCCAGGAGAATCTGAGGAGCAGGGGGTGGAGCAAGCCAGGCCTGAAATTACGAGAAGCTCCAGCCCAAAAGGCAGCCAAAATGCAGCCCACATCCGGGAGAATCTCAGGAGCAGGAAGTGGAGCAAGCCAGGCCTCAAACCACGAGAAGCTCCAGCCCAAAAGGCAGCCAAAATGCAGCCCACATCCGGGAGAATCTCAAGAGCAGGCGGTGGAGCAAGCCAGGCCTCAAACCACGAGAAGCTCCAGCCCAAAAGGCAGCCAAAATGCAGCCCACATGCGGGAGAATCTCAAGAGCAGGGGGTGGAGCAAGGCAGGCCTCAAACCACGAGAAGCTCCAGCCCAAAAGGCAGCCAAAATGCAGCCCACATCCAGGAGAATCTCAAGAGCAGGGGGTGGAGCAAGCCAGGCCTCAAAGCACGAGAAGCTCCAGCCCAAAAGGCAGCCAAATTACAGCGCACATCCGGGAGAATCTCAAGAGCAGGGGGTGGAGCAAGCCAGGCCTCAAACCACGAGAAGCTCCAGCCCAAAAGGCAGCCAAAATGCAGCCCACATGCGGGAGAATCTCAAGAGCAGGGGGTGGAGCAAGGCAGGCCTCAAACCACGAGAAGTTCCAGCCCAAAAGGCAGCCAAAATGCAGCCCACATCCGGGAGAATATCAAGAGCCGGGGGTGGAGCAAGCCAGGCCTGAAACCACGAGAAGCTCCAGCCCAAAAGGCAGCCAAAATGCAGCCCACGTCTGGGAGATTATCAAGAGCAGGGGTTGGAGCAAGCCAGGCCTCAAACCACAAGAAGCTCCAGCCAAAAAGGCAGCCAAAATGCAGCCCACATCCGGGAGAATCTCAGGAGCAGGGGGTGGAGCAAGCCAGGCCTCAAAGCACGAGAAGCTCCAGCCCAAAATGCAGCCAAAATGCAGCCCACATCCGGGAGAATCTCAGGAGCAGGAGGTGGAGCAAGCCAGGCCTCAAACCTCGAGAAGCTCCAGCCCAAAAGGCAGCCAAAATGCAGCCCACATCCGGGAGAATCTCAGGAGCAGGGGGTGGAGCAAGCCAGGCCTCAAACCACGAGAAGCTCCAGCCCAAAAAGCAGCCAAACTCCAGCCCACATCCCGGAGAATCTCAAGAGCAGGGGGTGGAGCAAGGCAGGCCTCAAACCACGAGAAGCTCCAGCCCAAAATGCAGCCAAAATGCAGCCCATATCCAGGAGAATATCAAGAGCAGGGGGTGGAGAAAGCCAAGCCTCAAACCACGAGAAGCTCCAGTCCAAAATGCAGCCAAAATGCAGCCCACATCCGGGAGACTCTCAGGAGCAGGAAGTGTAGCAAGCCAGGCCTCAAACCACGAGAAGCTCCAGCCCAAAGGCAGCCAAAATGCAGCCCACATCCGGGAGAATATCGAGAGCAGGGGGTGGAGCAAGCCAGGCCTCAAACCAGGAGAAGCTCCAGCCCAAAAGGCAGCCAAAATGCAGCCCACATCCAGGAGATTATCAAGAGCAGGGGGTGGAGCAAGCCAGGCCTCAAACCACGAGAAGCTCCAGCCCAAAATGCAGCCAAATTACAGCGCACATCCGGGAGAATCTCAAGAGCAGGGGGTGGAGCAAGCCAGCCCTGAAACCACGAGAAGCTCCAGCCCAAAATGCAGCCAAAATGCAGCCCACATGCGGGAGAATCTCAAGAGCAGGGGGTGGAGCAAGCCAGGCCTCAAAGCACGAGAAGCTCCAGCCCAAAAGGCAGCCAAAATGCAGCCCACATCCGGGAGAATATCAAGAGCAGGGGGTGGAGCAAGGCAGGCCTCAAACCACGAGAAGCTCCAGCCCAAAAGGCAGCCAAAATGCAGCCCGACTGCGGGAGAATCTCAGGAGCAGGAAGTGTAGCAAGCCAGGCCTCAAACCACGAGAAGCTCCAGCCCAAAAGGCAGCCAAAATGCAGCCCACATCCGGGAGAATCTCAAGAGCAGGCGGTGGAGCAAGCCAGGCCTCAAACCACGAGAAGCTCCAGCCCAAAAGGCAGCCAAAATGCAGCCCACATGCGGGAGAATCTCAAGAGCAGGGGGTGGAGCAAGGCAGGCCTCAAACCACGAGAAGCTCCAGCCCAAAAGGCAGCCAAAATGCAGCCCACATCCGGGAGAATCTCAAGAGCAGGCGGTGGAGCAAGCCAGGCCTCAAACCACGAGAAGCTCCAGCCCAAAAGGCAGCCAAAATGCAGCCCACATGCGGGAGAATCTCAAGAGCAGGCGGTGGAGCAAGCCAGGCCTCAAACCACGAGAAGCTCCAGCCCAAAATGCAGCCAAATTACAGCGCACATCCGGGAGAATCTCAAGAGCAGGGGGTGGAGCAAGGCAGGCCTCAAACCACGAGAAGCTCCAGCCCAAAATGCAGCCAAAATGCAGCCCACATCCGGGAGAATATCGAGAGCAGGGGGTGGAGCAAGCCAGGCCTCAAACCACGAGAAGCTCCAGCCCAAAAGGCAGCCAAAATCCAGCCCACATCTGGGAGAATCTCAGGAGCAGTAAGTGGAGCAAGCCAGGCCTCAAACCACGAGAAGCTCCAGCCCAAAAGGCAGCCAAAATGCAGCCCACATCCGGGAGAATCTCAGGAGCAGGGGGTGGAGCAAGCCAGGCCTCAAACCACGAGAAGCTCCAACCCAAAATGCAGCCAAAATGCAGCCCACATCCGTGAGAATCTCAAGAGCAGGGGGTGGAGTAAGCCAGGCCTCAAACCACGAGAAGCTCCAGCCCAAAAGGCAGCCAAAATGCAGCCCACATCGTGGAGAATATCAAGAGCAGGGGGTGTAGCAAGCCAGGCCTCAAACCACGAGAAGCTCCAGCCCAAAAGGCAGCCAAAATGCAGCCCACATCCGGGAGAATCTCAGGAGCAGGAAGTGGAGCAAGCCAGGCCTCAAAGCACGAGAAGCTCCAGCCCAAAAGGCAGCTAAAATCCAGCCCACATCCTGGAGAATATCAAGAGCAGGGGGTGTAGCAAGCCAGGCCTCAAACCACGAGAAGCTCCAGCCCAAAAGGCAGCCAAAATGCAGCCCACATGCGGGAGAATCTCAGGAGCAGGAATTGGAGCAAGCCAGGCCTCAAACCACGAGAAGCTCCAGCCCAAAAGGCAGCCAAAATGCAGCCCACATCCGGGAGAATCTCAAGAGCAGGGGGTGGAGCAAGCCAGGCCTCAAACCACGAGAAGCTCCAGCCCAAAAGGCAGCCAAAATGCAGCCCACATCCGGGAGAATATCAAGAGCAGGGGGTGGAGCAAGGCAGGACTCAAACCACGAGAAGCTCCAGCCCAAAAGGCAGCCAAAATGCAGCCCACATCCGGGAGAATCTCAGGAGCAGGAAGTGTAGCAAGCCAGGCCTCAAACCACGAGAAGCTCCAGCCCAAAAGGCAGCCAAAATGCAGCCCACATCCGGGAGAATCTCAAGAGCAGGCGGTGGAGCAAGCCAGGCCTCAAACCACGAGAAGCTCCAGCCCAAAAGGCAGCCAAAATGCAGCCCACATGCGGGAGAATCTCAAGAGCAGGGGGTGGAGCAAGGCAGGCCTCAAACCACGAGAAGCTCCAGCCCAAAAGGCAGCCAAAATGCAGCCCACATCCGGGAGAATCTCAAGAGCAGGCGGTGGAGCAAGCCAGGCCTCAAACCACGAGAAGCTCCAGCCCAAAAGGCAGCCAAAATGCAGCCCACATGCGGGAGAATCTCAAGAGCAGGCGGTGGAGCAAGCCAGGCCTCAAACCACGAGAAGCTCCAGCCCAAAATGCAGCCAAATTACAGCGCACATCCGGGAGAATCTCAAGAGCAGGGGGTGGAGCAAGGCAGGCCTCAAACCACGAGAAGCTCCAGCCCAAAATGCAGCCAAAATGCAGCCCACATCCGGGAGAATATCGAGAGCAGGGGGTGGAGCAAGCCAGGCCTCAAACCACGAGAAGCTCCAGCCCAAAAGGCAGCCAAAATCCAGCCCACATCTGGGAGAATCTCAGGAGCAGGAAGTGGAGCAAGCCAGGCCTCAAACCACGAGAAGCTCCAGCCCAAAAGGCAGCCAAAATGCAGCCCACATCCGGGAGAATCTCAGGAGCAGGGTGTGGAGCAAGCCAGGCCTCAAACCACGAGAAGCTCCAGCCCAAAACGCACCCAAATTCCAGCACACATCCGGGAGAATATCAAGAGCAGGGGGTGGAGCAAACCAGGCCTCAAACCACGAGAAGCTCCAGCCCAAAATGCAGCCAAAATGCAGCCCACATGCGGGAGAATCTCAAGAGCAGGGGGTGGAGCAAGCCAGGCCTCAAACCACGAGAAGCTCCAGCCCAAAAGGCAGCCAAAATGCAGCCCACATCCGGGAGAATCTCAAGAGCAGGGGGTGGAGCAAGCCAGGCCTCAAACCACGAGAAGCTCCAGCCCAAAATGCAGCCAAAATCCATCCCACATCCGGGAGAATCTCAGGGGTAGGAAGTGGAGCAAGCCAGGCCTCAAACCACGAGAAGCTCCAGCCCAAAAGGCAGCCAAAATGCAGCCCACATCCGGGAGAATCTCAGGAGCAGGGGGTGGAGCAAGCCAGGCCTCAAACCACGAGAAGCTCCAACCCAAAATGCAGCCAAAATGCAGCCCACATCCGTGAGAATCTCAAGAGCAGGGGGTGGAGTAAGCCAGGCCTCAAACCACGAGAAGCTCCAGCCCAAAAGGCAGCCAAAATGCAGCCCACATCGTGGAGAATATCAAGAGCAGGGGGTGTAGCAAGCCAGGCCTCAAACCACGAGAAGCTCCAGCCCAAAAGGCAGCCAAAATGCAGCCCACATCCGGGAGAATCTCAGGAGCAGGAAGTGGAGCAAGCCAGGCCTCAAAGCACGAGAAGCTCCAGCCCAAAAGGCAGCTAAAATCCAGCCCACATCCTGGAGAATATCAAGAGCAGGGGGTGTAGCAAGCCAGGCCTCAAACCACGAGAAGCTCCAGCCCAAAAGGCAGCCAAAATGCAGCCCACATCCGGGAGAATCTCAGGAGCAGGAATTGGAGCAAGCCAGGCCTCAAACCACGAGAAGCTCCAGCCCAAAAGGCAGCCAAAATGCAGCCCACATCCGGGAGAATCTCAAGAGCAGGGGGTGGAGCAAGCCAGGCCTCAAACCACGAGAAGCTCCAGCCCAAAATGCAGCCAAACTGCAGCCCACATCCGGGAGAATCTCAGGGGCAGGAAGTGGAGCAAGCCAGGCCTGAAACCACGAGAAGCTCCAGCCCAAAATGCAGCCAAAATGCAGCCCACATCCGGGAGATTATCAAGAGAAGGTGGTGGAGCAAGCCAGGCCTCAAACCACGAGAAGCTCCAGCCCAAAAGGCAGCCAAAATGCAGCCCACATCCGGGAGAATCTCAGGAGCAGGGGGTAGAGCAAGCCAGGCCTCAAATCATGAGAAGCTCCAGCCCAAAAAGCAGCCAAAATGCAGCCCACATCCGGGAGAATCTCAGGAGCAGGGGGTGGAGCAAGCCAGGCCTCAAACCACGAGAAGCTCCAGCCGAAAATGCAGCCAAAATGCAGCCCAACTGCGGGAGAATCTCAGGAGCAGGAAGTGGAGCAAGCCAGGCCTCAAACCACTAGAAGCTCCAGCCCAATAGGCAGCCAAAATGCAGCCCACATCCAGGAGAATCTCAGGAGCAGGGGGTGGAGTAAGCCAGGTCTCAAACCACGAGAAGCTCCAGCCCAAAAGGCAGCCAAAATCCACCCCACATGGAGGAGAATCTCAAGAGCAGGGGTTGGAGCAAGCCAGGCCTCAAACCACGAGAAGTTCCAGCCCAAAAGGCAGCCAAAATCCAGCCCACATCCGGGAGAATCTCAAGAGCAGGGGGTGGAGCAAGCCAGGCCTCAAAGCACGAGAAGCTCCAGCCCAAAAGGCAGCCAAAATCCAGCCCACATCCGGGAGAATCTCAAGAGCCGGGGGTGGAGCAAGCCAGGCCTCAAAGCACGAGAAGCTCCAGCCCAAAAGGCAGCCAAAATGCAGCCCACATCTGGGAGAATCTCAGGAGCAGTGGGTGGAGCAAGCCAGGCCTTAAACCACGAGAAGCTCCAGCCCAAAAGGCAGCCAAAATGCAGCCCACATCCGGGAGAATCTCAGGGGCAGGAAATCGAGCAAGTCAGGCCTCAAAGCACGAGAAGCTCCAGCCCAAAAGGCAGCCAAAATGCAGCCCACATCCGGGAGAATCTCAGGAGCAGGGGGTGGAGCAAGCCAGGCCTCAAATCACGAGAAGCTCCAGCCCAAAAGGCAGCCAAAATGCAGCCCACATCCGGGAGAATCTCAGGAGCAGGAAGTGGAGCAAGGCAGGCCTCAAACCACGAGAAGCTCCAGCCCAAAATGCAGCCAAAATGCAGCCCAACTGCGGGAGAATCTCAGGAGCAGGAAGTGGAGCAAGCCAGGCCTCAAACCACGAGAAGCTCCAGCCCAAAATGCAGCCAAAATGCAGCCCACATCCTGGAGAATATCAAGAGCAGGGGGTGAAGCAAGCCAGGCCTCAAAGCACGAGAAGCTCCAGCCCAAAAGGCAGCCAAAATGCAGCCCACATCTGGGAGAATCTCAATAGCAGGGGGTGGAGCAAGCCAGGCCTCAAACCACGAGAAGCTCCAGCCCAAAAGGCAGCCAAAATGCAGCCCACATCCGGGAGAATCTCAAGAGCAGGGGGTGGAGCAAGGCAGGCCTCAAACCACGAGAAGCTCCAGCCCAAAAGGCAGCCAAAATGCAGCCCACATCCGGGAGAATCTCAGGAGCAGGGGGTGGAGCAAGCCAGGCCTCAAAGCACGAGAAGCTCCAGCCCAAAAGGCAGCCAAAATGCAGCCCACATCCGGGAGAATCTCAAGAGCAGGGGTTGGAGTAAGCCAGGCCTCAAACCACGAGAAGCTCCAGCCCAAAAGGCAGCCAAAATGCAGCCCACATCCGGGAGAATCTCAGGGGTAGGAAGTGGAGCAAGCCAGGCCTCAAAGCACGAGAAGCTCCAGCCCAAAAGGCAGCCAAAATGCAGCCCACATCCGGGAGAATATCAAGAGCAGGGGGTGGAGCAAGCCAGGCCTGAAACCACGAGAAGCTCCAGCCCAAAAGGCAGCCAAAATGCAGCCCACATCCGGGAGAATCTCAATAGCAGGGGGTGGAGCAAGCCAGGCCTCAAAGCACGAGAAGCTCCAGCCCAAAAGGCAGCCAAAATGCAGCCCACATGCGGGAGAATCTCAAGAGCAGGGGGTGGAGCAAGCCAGGCCTCAAACCACGAGAAGCTCCAGCCCAAAATGCAGCCAAAATCCAGCCCACAACCGGGAGAATCTCAGGGGCAGGAAGTGGAGCAAGCCAGGCCTCAAACCACGAGAAGCTCCAGCCCAAAAGGCAGCCAAAATGCAGCCCACATCCGGGAGATTATCAAGAGCAGGGGGTGGAGCAAGCCAGGCCTCAAACCACGAGAAGCTCCAGCCCAAAAGGCAGCCAAAATCCAGCCCACATCCGGGAGAATCTCAGGAGCAGGGGATAGAGCAAGCCAGGCCTCAAATCACGAGAAGCTCCAGCCGAAAATGCAGCCAAAATGCAGCCCAACTGCGCGAGGATCTCAGGAGCAGGAAGTGGAGCAAGCCAGGCCTCAAACCACGAGAAGCTCCAGCCCAAAAGGCAGCCAAAATCCACCCCACATGGAGGAGAATCTCAAGAGCAGGGGTTGGAGCAAGCCAGGCCTCAAAGCACGAGAAGTTCCAGCCCAAAAGGCAGCCAAAATGCAGCCCACATCCGGGAGAATCTCAGGAGCAGGGGGTGGAGCAAGGCAGGCCTCAAACCACGAGAAGCTCCAGCCCAAAATGCAGCAAAATCCAGCCCACATGGAGGAGAATAGCAAGAGCAGGGGGTGGAGCAAGGCAGGCCTCAAACCACGAGAAGCTCCAGCCCAAAAGGCAGCCAAAATGCAGCCCACATCCGGGAGAATCTCAGGAGCAGGGGGTGGAGCAAGGCAGGCCTCAAATCACGAGAAGCTCCAGCCCAAAAGGCAGCCAAAATCCAGCCCACATCCGGGAGAATCTCAGGAGCAGGAAGTGGAGCAAGCCAGGCCTCAAACCACGAGAAGCTCCAGCCCAAAATGCAGCCAAAATGCAGCCCAACTGCGGGAGAATCTCAGGAGCAGGAAGTGGAGCAAGCCAGGCCTCAAACCACGAGAAGCTCCAGCCCAAAAGGCAGCCAAAATGCAGCCCACATCCGGGAGAATATCAAGAGCAGGGGGTGTAGCAAGCCAGGCCTCAAACCACGAGAAGCTCCAGCCCAAAAGGCAGCCAAAATGCAGCCCACATCTGGGAGAATCTCAAGAGCAGGCGGTGGAGCAAGCCAGGCCTCAAACCGCGAGAAGCTCCAGCCCAAAATGCAGCCAAAATGCAGCCCACATCCGGGAGAATCTCAGGAGCAGGGGGTGGAGCAAGGCAGGCCTCAAACCACGAGAAGCTCCAGCCCAAAATGCAGCCAAAATGCAGCCCACATCCGGGAGAATATCAAGAGCAGGGGGTGGAGAAAGGCAGGCCTCAAACCACGAGAAGCTCCAGCCCAAAAGGCAGCCAAAATGCAGCCCACATCCGGGAGAATCTCAGGAGCAGGAATTGGAGCAAGGCAGGCCTCAAAGCACGAGAAGCTCCAGCCCAAAAGGCAGCCAAAATGCAGCCCACATGCGGGAGAATCTCAAGAGCAGGGGGTGGAGTAAGCCAGGCCTCAAACCACGAGAAGCTCCAGCCCAAAAGGCAGCCAAAATGCAGCCCACATCCGGGAGAATCTCAGTGGTAGGAAGTGGAGCAAGCCAGGCCTCAAACCACGAGAAGCTCCAGCCCAAAAGGCAGCCAAAATGCAGCCCACATCCGGGAGAATATCAAGAGCAGGGGGTGGAGCAAGCCAGGCCTCAAACCACGAGAAGCTCCAGCCCAAAATGCAGCCAAAATCCAGCCCACATCCGGGAGAATCTCAGGGGCAGGAATTGGAGCAAGCCAGGCCTCAAACCACGATAAGCTCCAGCCCAAAAGGCACCCAAAATGCAGCCCACATCCGGGAGAATCTCAGGAGCAGGGGGTGCAGCAAGCCAGGCCTGAAACCACGAGAAGCTCCAGCCAAAAAGGCAGCCAAAATGCAGCCCACATCCGGGAGAATCTCAGGAGCAGGGGGTGGAGCAAGCCAGGCCTCAAATCACGAGAAGCTCCAGCCCAAAAGGCAGCCAAAATGCAGCCCACATGGAGGAGAACCTCAGGAGCAGGAAGTGGAGCAAGCCAGGCCTCAAACCACGAGAAGCTCCAGCCCAAAAGGCAGCCAAAATCCACCCCACATGGAGGAGAATCTCAAGAGCAGGGGTTGGAGCAAGCCAGGCCTCAAACCACGAGAAGCTCCAGCCCAAAATGCAGCCAAAATCCACCCCACATGGAGGAGAATCTCAGGAGCAGGGGTTGGAGCAAGCCAGGCCTCAAACCACGAGAAGTTCCAGCCCAAAAGGCAGCCAAAATCCAGCCCACATGCGGGAGAATCTCAAGAGCAGGGGGTGGAGCAAGCCAGGCCTCAAAGCACGAGAAGCTCCAGCCCAAAAGGCAGCCAAAATCCAGCCCACATCCGGGAGAATCTCAGGAGCAGTGGGTGGAGCAAGCCAGGCCTTAAACCACGAGAAGCTCCAGCCCAAAAGGCAGCCAAAATGCAGCCCACATCCGGGAGAATCTCAGGGGCAGGAAATCGAGGAAGTCAGGCCTCAAAGCACGAGAAGCTCCAGCCCAAAAGGCAGCCAAAATGCAGCCCACATCCGGGAGAATCTCAGGAGCAGGGGGTGGAGCAAGCCAGGCCTCAAACCACGAGAAGCTCCAGCCCAAAAGGCAGCCAAAATGCAGCCCACATGCGGGAGAATATCAAGAGCAGGGGGTGGAGCAAGCCAGGCCTCAAACCACGAGAAGCTCCAGCCCAAAAGGCACCCAAAATGCAGCCCACATCCGGGAGAATCTCAGGAGCAGGGGGGGCAGCAAGCCAGGCCTGAAACCACGAGAAGCTCCAGCCCAAAAGGCAGCCAAAATGCAGCCCACATCCGGGAGAATCTCAGGAGCAGGGGGTGGAGCAAGCCAGGCCTCAAACCACGAGAAGCTCCAGCCCAAAAGGCAGCCAAAATGCAGCCCACATCCGGGAGAATCTCAGGAGCAGGGGGTGGAGCAAGCCAGGCCTCAAACCACGAGAAGCTCCAGCCCAAAATGCAGCCAAAATGCAGCCCAACTGCGGGAGAATCTCAGGAGCAGGAAGTGGAGCAAGCCAGGCCTCAAAGCACGAGAAGCTCCAGCCCAAAAGGCAGCCAAAATGCAGCCCACATCCGGGAGAATATCAAGAGCAGGGGGTGGAGCAAGCCAGGCCTCAAACCACGAGAAGCTCCAGCCCAAAAGGCAGCCAAAATGCAGCCCACATCCGGGAGAATCTCAGGAGCAGGAATTGGAGCAAGCCAGGCCTCAAAGCACGAGAAGCTCCAGCCCAAAATGCAGCCAAAATGCAGCCCAAATCCAGGAGAATCTCAAGAACAGGGGTGGGAGTAAGCCAGGCCTCAAACCACGAGAAGCTCCAGCCCAAAAGGCAGCCAAAATGCAGCCCACATCCGGGAGAATCTCAGTGGTAGGAAGTGGAGCAAGCCAGGCCTCAAACCACGAGAAGCTCCAGCCCAAAAGGCAGCCAAAATGCAGCCCACATCCGGGAGAATCTCAATAGCAGGGGGTGGAGCAGGCCAGGCCTCAAACCACGAGAAGCTCCAGCCCAAAAGGCAGCCAAAATGCAGCCCACATGCGGGAGAATCTCAATAGCAGGGGGTGGAGCAGGCCAGGCCTCAAACCACGAGAAGCTCCAGCCCAAAAGGCAGCCAAAATGCAGCCCACATCCGGGAGAATCTCAATAGCAGGGGGTGGAGCAGGCCAGGCCTCAAACCACGAGAAGCTCCAGCCCAAAAGGCAGCCAAAATGCAGCCCACATCCGGGAGAATCTCAATAGCAGGGGGTGGAGCAGGCCAGGCCTCAAACCACGAGAAGCTCCAGCCCAAAAGGCAGCCAAAATGCAGCCCACATCTGGGAGAATCTCAGGAGCAGGAAGTGGAGCAAGCCAGGCCTCAAATCACGAGAAGCTCCAGCCCAAAAGGCAGCCAAAATGCAGCCCACATCCGGGAGAATCTCAAGAGCAGGGTGTGGAGACAGCCAGGCCTCAAACCATGAGAAGCTCCAGCCCAAAATGCAGCCAAAATGCAGCCCACATCCGGGAGATTATCAAGAGCAGGGGGTGGAGCAAGCCAGGCCTCAAACCACGAGAAGCTCCAGCCCAAAAGGCAGCCAAAATGCAGCCCACATCCGAGAGAATCTCAAGAGCAGGGGGTGGAGCAAGGCAGGCCTCAAACCACGAGAAGCTCAAGCCCAAAAGGCAGCCAAAATGCAGCCCACATCCGGGAGAATCTCAGGAGCAGGGGGTGGAGCAAGCCAGGCCTCAAATCACGAGAAGCTCCAGCCCAAAAGGCAGCCAAAATGCAGCCCACATCCGGGAGAATCTCAGGAGCAGGAAGTGGAGCAAGGCAGGCCTCAAACCACGAGAAGCTCCAGCCCAAAATGCAGCCAAAATGCAGCCCAACTGCGGGAGAATCTCAGGAGCAGGAAGTGGAGCAAGCCAGGCCTCAAACCACGAGAAGCTCCAGCCCAAAATGCAGCCAAAATGCAGCCCACATCCTGGAGAATATCAAGAGCAGGGGGTGAAGCAAGCCAGGCCTCAAAGCACGAGAAGCTCCAGCCCAAAAGGCAGCCAAAATGCAGCCCACATCTGGGAGAATCTCAATAGCAGGGGGTGGAGCAAGCCAGGCCTCAAACCACGAGAAGCTCCAGCCCAAAAGGCAGCCAAAATGCAGCCCACATCCGGGAGAATCTCAAGAGCAGGGGGTGGAGCAAGGCAGGCCTCAAACCACGAGAAGCTCCAGCCCAAAAGGCAGCCAAAATGCAGCCCACATCCGGGAGAATCTCAGGAGCAGGGGGTGGAGCAAGCCAGGCCTCAAAGCACGAGAAGCTCCAGCCCAAAAGGCAGCCAAAATGCAGCCCACATCCGGGAGAATCTCAAGAGCAGGGGTTGGAGTAAGCCAGGCCTCAAACCACGAGAAGCTCCAGCCCAAAAGGCAGCCAAAATGCAGCCCACATCTGGGAGAATCTCAGGGGTAGGAAGTGGAGCAAGCCAGGCCTCAAAGCACGAGAAGCTCCAGCCCAAAAGGCAGCCAAAATGCAGCCCACATCCGGGAGAATATCAAGAGCAGGGGGTGGAGCAAGCCAGGCCTGAAACCACGAGAAGCTCCAGCCCAAAAGGCAGCCAAAATGCAGCCCACATCCGGGAGAATCTCAATAGCAGGGGGTGGAGCAAGCCAGGCCTCAAACCACGAGAAGCTCCAGCCCAAAAGGCAGCCAAAATGCAGCCCACATCCGGGAGATTATCAAGAGCAGGGGGTGGAGCAAGCCAGGCCTCAAACCACGAGAAGCTCCAGCCCAAAAGGCAGCCAAAATCCAGCCCACATCCGGGAGAATCTCAGGAGCAGGGGATAGAGCAAGCCAGGCCTCAAATCACGAGAAGCTCCAGCCGAAAATGCAGCCAAAATGCAGCCCAACTGCGCGAGGATCTCAGGAGCAGGAAGTGGAGCAAGCCAGGCCTCAAACCACGAGAAGCTCCAGCCCAAAAGGCAGCCAAAATCCACCCCACATGGAGGAGAATCTCAAGAGCAGGGGTTGGAGCAAGCCAGGCCTCAAAGCACGAGAAGTTCCAGCCCAAAAGGCAGCCAAAATGCAGCCCACATCCGGGAGAATCTCAGGAGCAGGGGGTGGAGCAAGGCAGGCCTCAAACCACGAGAAGCTCCAGCCCAAAATGCAGCAAAATCCAGCCCACATGGAGGAGAATAGCAAGAGCAGGGGGTGGAGCAAGGCAGGCCTCAAACCACGAGAAGCTCCAGCCCAAAAGGCAGCCAAAATGCAGCCCACATCCGGGAGAATCTCAGGAGCAGGGGGTGGAGCAAGGCAGGCCTCAAATCACGAGAAGCTCCAGCCCAAAAGGCAGCCAAAATCCAGCCCACATCCGGGAGAATCTCAGGAGCAGGAAGTGGAGCAAGCCAGGCCTCAAACCACGAGAAGCTCCAGCCCAAAATGCAGCCAAAATGCAGCCCAACTGCGGGAGAATCTCAGGAGCAGGAAGTGGAGCAAGCCAGGCCTCAAACCACGAGAAGCTCCAGCCCAAAAGGCAGCCAAAATGCAGCCCACATCCGGGAGAATATCAAGAGCAGGGGGTGTAGCAAGCCAGGCCTCAAACCACGAGAAGCTCCAGCCCAAAAGGCAGCCAAAATGCAGCCCACATCTGGGAGAATCTCAAGAGCAGGCGGTGGAGCAAGCCAGGCCTCAAACCGCGAGAAGCTCCAGCCCAAAATGCAGCCAAAATGCAGCCCACATCCGGGAGAATCTCAGGAGCAGGGGGTGGAGCAAGGCAGGCCTCAAACCACGAGAAGCTCCAGCCCAAAATGCAGCCAAAATGCAGCCCACATCCGGGAGAATATCAAGAGCAGGGGGTGGAGCAAGGCAGGCCTCAAACCACGAGAAGCTCCAGCCCAAAAGGCAGCCAAAATGCAGCCCACATCCGGGAGAATCTCAGGAGCAGGAATTGGAGCAAGGCAGGCCTCAAAGCACGAGAAGCTCCAGCCCAAAAGGCAGCCAAAATGCAGCCCACATGCGGGAGAATCTCAAGAGCAGGGGGTGGAGTAAGCCAGGCCTCAAACCACGAGAAGCTCCAGCCCAAAAGGCAGCCAAAATGCAGCCCACATCCGGGAGAATCTCAGTGGTAGGAAGTGGAGCAAGCCAGGCCTCAAACCACGAGAAGCTCCAGCCCAAAAGGCAGCCAAAATGCAGCCCACATCCGGGAGAATATCAAGAGCAGGGGGTGGAGCAAGCCAGGCCTCAAACCACGAGAAGCTCCAGCCCAAAATGCAGCCAAAATCCAGCCCACATCCGGGAGAATCTCAGGGGCAGGAATTGGAGCAAGCCAGGCCTCAAACCACGATAAGCTCCAGCCCAAAAGGCACCCAAAATGCAGCCCACATCCGGGAGAATCTCAGGAGCAGGGGGTGCAGCAAGCCAGGCCTGAAACCACGAGAAGCTCCAGCCAAAAAGGCAGCCAAAATGCAGCCCACATCCGGGAGAATCTCAGGAGCAGGGGGTGGAGCAAGCCAGGCCTCAAATCACGAGAAGCTCCAGCCCAAAAGGCAGCCAAAATGCAGCCCACATGGAGGAGAACCTCAGGAGCAGGAAGTGGAGCAAGCCAGGCCTCAAACCACGAGAAGCTCCAGCCCAAAAGGCAGCCAAAATCCACCCCACATGGAGGAGAATCTCAAGAGCAGGGGTTGGAGCAAGCCAGGCCTCAAACCACGAGAAGCTCCAGCCCAAAATGCAGCCAAAATCCACCCCACATGGAGGAGAATCTCAGGAGCAGGGGTTGGAGCAAGCCAGGCCTCAAACCACGAGAAGTTCCAGCCCAAAAGGCAGCCAAAATCCAGCCCACATGCGGGAGAATCTCAAGAGCAGGGGGTGGAGCAAGCCAGGCCTCAAAGCACGAGAAGCTCCAGCCCAAAAGGCAGCCAAAATCCAGCCCACATCCGGGAGAATCTCAGGAGCAGTGGGTGGAGCAAGCCAGGCCTTAAACCACGAGAAGCTCCAGCCCAAAAGGCAGCCAAAATGCAGCCCACATCCGGGAGAATCTCAGGGGCAGGAAATCGAGGAAGTCAGGCCTCAAAGCACGAGAAGCTCCAGCCCAAAAGGCAGCCAAAATGCAGCCCACATCCGGGAGAATCTCAGGAGCAGGGGGTGGAGCAAGCCAGGCCTCAAACCACGAGAAGCTCCAGCCCAAAAGGCAGCCAAAATGCAGCCCACATGCGGGAGAATATCAAGAGCAGGGGGTGGAGCAAGCCAGGCCTCAAACCACGAGAAGCTCCAGCCCAAAAGGCACCCAAAATGCAGCCCACATCCGGGAGAATCTCAGGAGCAGGGGGGGCAGCAAGCCAGGCCTGAAACCACGAGAAGCTCCAGCCCAAAAGGCAGCCAAAATGCAGCCCACATCCGGGAGAATCTCAGGAGCAGGGGGTGGAGCAAGCCAGGCCTCAAACCACGAGAAGCTCCAGCCCAAAAGGCAGCCAAAATGCAGCCCACATCCGGGAGAATCTCAGGAGCAGGGGGTGGAGCAAGCCAGGCCTCAAACCACGAGAAGCTCCAGCCCAAAATGCAGCCAAAATGCAGCCCAACTGCGGGAGAATCTCAGGAGCAGGAAGTGGAGCAAGCCAGGCCTCAAAGCACGAGAAGCTCCAGCCCAAAAGGCAGCCAAAATGCAGCCCACATCCGGGAGAATATCAAGAGCAGGCGGTGGAGCAAGCCAGGCCTCAAACCACGAGAAGCTCCAGCCCAAATGCAGCCAAAATGCAGCCCACATCCGGGAGAATCTCAGGAGCAGGAATTGGAGCAAGCCAGGCCTCAAAGCACGAGAAGCTCCAGCCCAAAATGCAGCCAAAATGCAGCCCAAATCCAGGAGAATCTCAAGAACAGGGGTGGGAGTAAGCCAGGCCTCAAACCACGAGAAGCTCCAGCCCAAAAGGCAGCCAAAATGCAGCCCACATCCGGGAGAATCTCAGTGGTAGGAAGTGGAGCAAGCCAGGCCTCAAACCACGAGAAGCTCCAGCCCAAAAGGCAGCCAAAATGCAGCCCACATCCGGGAGAATCTCAATAGCAGGGGGTGGAGCAGGCCAGGCCTCAAACCACGAGAAGCTCCAGCCCAAAAGGCAGCCAAAATGCAGCCCACATGCGGGAGAATCTCAATAGCAGGGGGTGGAGCAGGCCAGGCCTCAAACCACGAGAAGCTCCAGCCCAAAAGGCAGCCAAAATGCAGCCCACATCCGGGAGAATCTCAATAGCAGGGGGTGGAGCAGGCCAGGCCTCAAACCACGAGAAGCTCCAGCCCAAAAGGCAGCCAAAATGCAGCCCACATCCGGGAGAATCTCAATAGCAGGGGGTGGAGCAGGCCAGGCCTCAAACCACGAGAAGCTCCAGCCCAAAAGGCAGCCAAAATGCAGCCCACATCTGGGAGAATCTCAGGAGCAGGAAGTGGAGCAAGCCAGGCCTCAAATCACGAGAAGCTCCAGCCCAAAAGGCAGCCAAAATGCAGCCCACATCCGGGAGAATCTCAAGAGCAGGGTGTGGAGACAGCCAGGCCTCAAACCATGAGAAGCTCCAGCCCAAAATGCAGCCAAAATGCAGCCCACATCCGGGAGATTATCAAGAGCAGGGGGTGGAGCAAGCCAGGCCTCAAACCACGAGAAGCTCCAGCCCAAAAGGCAGCCAAAATGCAGCACACATCCGAGAGAATCTCAGGGGCAGGAAGTGGAGCAAGCCAGGCCTCAAACCACGAGAAGCTCCAGCCCAAAAGGCAGCCAAAATCCAGCCTACATCCGGGAGAATCACAAAAGCAGGGGGTGGAGCAAGCCAGGCCTCAAACCACGAGAAGCTCCAGCCCAAAAGGCAGCCAAAATGCAGCCCACATGCGGGAGAATCTCAAGAGCAGGGGGTGGAGTAAGCCAGTCCTCAAACCACGAGAAGCTCCAGCCCAAAAGGCAGCCAAAATGCAGCCCACATCCGGGAGAATCTCAGTGGCAGGAAGTGGAGCAAGCCAGTCCTCAAACCACGAGAAGCTCCAGCCCAAAAGGCAGCCAAAATGCAGCCCACATCCGGGAGAATCTCAGGAGCAGGGGGTGGAACAAGCCAGGCCTCAAACCACGAGAAGCTCCAGCCCAAAAGGCAGCCAAAATGCAGCCCAACTGCGGGAGAATCTCAGGAGCAGGAAGTGGAGCAAGCCAGGCCTCAAACCACGAGAAGCTCCAGCCCAAAAGGCAGCCAAATGCAGCCCACATCTGGGAGAATCTCAGGAGCAGGAAGTGGAGCAAGGCAGGCCTCAAACCACGAGAAGCTCCAGCCCAAAATGCACCCAACTTACAGCGCATATCCGGGAGAATATCAAGAGCAGGGGGTGGAGCAAGGCAGGCCTCAAACCACGAGAAGCTCCAGCCCAAAAGGCAGCCAAAGTCCAGCCCACATCCGGGAGAATCTCAGGGGTAGGAGTGGAGCAAGCCAGGCCTCAAACCACGAGAAGCTCCAGCCCAAAAAGCAGCCAAAATGCAGCCCACATCCGGGAGAATCTCAGGAGCAGGGGGTGGAGCAAGCCAGGCCTCAAACCACGAGAAGCTCCAGCCCAAAAGGCAGCCAAAATGCAGCCCACATCCGGGAGAATCTCAGGGGCAGGGGGTGGAGTAAGGCAGGCCTCAAACCACGAGAAGCTCCAGCCCAAAAGGCAGCCAAAATGCAGCCCACATCCGGGAGAATATCAAGAGCAGGGGGTGGAGCAAGCCAGGCCTCAAACCACGAGACTCTCCAGGCAAAAATGCACCCTTAATCCAGCCCACCTCCGGGAGAATATCAAGAGCAGGGGGTGGAGCAAGCCAGGCCTCAAAGCACGAGAAGCTCCAGCCCAAAATGCAGCCAAAATTCAGCCCACATGGAGGAGAATCTCAAGAGCAGGGGGTGGAGCAAGCCAGGCCTCAAACCACGAGAAACTCCAGCCCAAAAATCAGCCAAAATGCAGCCCACATCCGGGAGAATCTCAGGAGCAGGGGGTGGAACAAGCCAGGCCTCAAACCATGAGAAGCTCCAGCACAAAAGGCAGCCAAAATGCAGCCCACATCCAGGAGAATCTCAAGAGCAGGCGGTGGAGCAAGCCAGGCCTCAAACCACGAGAAGCTCCAGCCCAAAAGGCAGCCAAAATGCAGCCCACATCCGGGAGAATATCAAGAGCAGGCGGTGGAGCAAGCCAGGCCTGAAACCACGAGAAGCTCCAGCCCAAAAGGCAGCCAAAATGCACCCCACATCTGGGAGAATCTCAAGAGCAGGGGGTGGAGCAAGGCAGGCCTGAAACCACGAGACGTTCCAGCCCAAAAGGCAGCCAAAATGCAGCCCACATCCGGGAGAATCTCAAGAGCAGTGGGTGGAGCAAGCCAGACCTCAAACCACGAGAAGCTCCAGCCCAAAAGGCAGCCAAAATGCAGCCCACATCCGGAAGAATCTCAAGAGCAGGGGGTGGAGCAAGCCAGGCCTCAAACCACGAGAAACTCCAGCCCAAAAGGCAGCCAAAATGCAGCCCACATCCGGGAGAATCTCAGGAGCAGGGGGTGGAGCAAGCCAGGCCTCAAACCACGAGAAGCTCCAGCCCAAAATGCAGTCAAACTCCAGCCCACATCCGGGAGAATCTCAAGAGCAGGGGGTGGAGCAAGCCAGGCCTCAAACCTCGAGAAGCTCCAGCCCAAAAACGCAGCCAAAATCCAGCCCACATCCGGGAGAATCTCAGGAGCAGGGGGTGGATCAAGGCAGGCCTCAAACCATGAGAAGCTCCAGCCCAAAAGGCAGCCAAAATGCAGCCCACATCCGGGAGAATCTCAAGAGCAGGGGATAGAGCAAGCCAGGCCTCAAATCACGAGAAGCTCCAGCCCAAAAGGCAGCCAAAATGCAGCCCACATCCGGGAGAATCTCAGGAGCAGGGGGTGGAACAAGCCAGGCCTCAAACCACGAGAAGCTCCAGCCCAAAAGGCAGCCAAAATGCAGCCCAACTGCGGGAGAATCTCAGGAGCAGGAAGTGGAGCAAGCCAGGCCTCAAACCACGAGAAGCTCCAGCCCAAAAGGCAGCCAAAATGCAGCCCACATCCGGGAGAATCTCAAGAGCAGGGGGTGGAGCAAGCCAGGCCTCAAACCACGAGAAGCTCCAGCCCAAAAGGCAGCCAAAATGCAGCCCACATCCGGGAGAATCTCAAGAGCAGGAAGTGGAGCAAGCCAGGCCTCAAACCACGAGAAGCTCCAGCCCAAAAGGCAGCCAAAATGCAGCCCACATCTGGGAGAATCTCAGGAGCAGGGAGTGGAGCAAGCCAGGCCTCAAACCACGAGAAGCTCCAGCCCAAAAGGCAGCCAAAATGCAGCCCACATCTGGGAGAATCTCAGGAGAAGGAAGTGGAGAAAAACCAGGCCTCAAACCACGAGAAGCTCCAGCCCAAAAGGCAGCCAAAATGCAGCCTACATCTGTGAGAATCTCAGGAGCAGGGGGTGGAGCAAGCCAGGCCTCAAACCACGAGAAGCTCCAGCCCAAAAGGCAGCCAAAATGCAGCCCACATCCGGGAGAATCTCAGGAGCAGGAAGTGGAGCAAGCCAGGCCTCAAACCACGAGAAGCTCCAGCCCAAAAAGCAGCCAAAATCCAGCCCACATCCGGGAGAATCTCAGGAGCAGGGGGTGGAGCAAGCCAGGCCTCAAACCACGAGAAGCTCCAGCCCAAAAGGCAGCCAAAATGCAGCCCACATCCGGGAGAATCTCAGGGGCAGGGGGTGGAGCAAGCCAGGCCTCAAACCACGAGAAGCTCCAGCCCAAAAGGCAGCCAAAGTCCAGCCCACATCCGGGAGAATCTCAAGAGCAGGGGGTGGAGCAAGCCAGGCCTCAAACCACCAGACTCTCCAGGCAAAAATGCACCCTTAATCCAGCCCACCTCCGGGAGAATCTCAAGAGCAGGGGGTGGAGCAAGCCAGGCCTCAAACCACGAGAAGCTCCAGCCCAAAAGGCAGCCAAAATGCAGCCCACATGCGGGAGAATCTCAAGAGCAGGGGGTGGAGCAAGCCAGGCCTCAAACCACGAGAAGCTGCAGCCCAAAAGGCAGCCAAAGTCCAGCCCACATCCGGGAGAATCTCAGGGGTAGGAGTGGAGCAAGCCAGGCCTCAAACCACGAGAAGCTCCAGCCCAAAAAGCAGCCAAAATGCAGCCCACATCCGGGAGAATATCAAGAGCAGGGGGTGGAGCAAGCCAGGCCTCAAACCACGAGACTCTCCAGGCAAAAATGCACCCTTAATCCAGCCCACCTCCGGGAGAATATCAAGAGCAGGGGGTGGAGCAAGCCAGGCCTCAAAGCACGAGAAGCTCCAGCCCAAAATGCAGCCAAAATTCAGCCCACATGGAGGAGAATCTCAGGAGCAGGGGGTGGAACAAGCCAGGCCTCAAACCATGAGAAGCTCCAGCACAAAAGGCAGCCAAAATGCAGCCCACATCCAGGAGAATCTCAAGAGCAGGCGGTGGAGCAAGCCAGGCCTCAAACCACGAGAAGCTCCAGCCCAAAAGGCAGCCAAAATGCAGCCCACATCCGGGAGAATATCAAGAGCAGGCGGTGGAGCAAGCCAGGCCTGAAACCACGAGAAGCTCCAGCCCAAAAGGCAGCCAAAATGCACCCCACATCTGGGAGAATCTCAAGAGCAGGGGGTGGAGCAAGGCAGGCCTGAAACCACGAGACGTTCCAGCCCAAAAGGCAGCCAAAATGCAGCCCACATCCGGGAGAATCTCAAGAGCAGGGTGTGGAGCAAGCCAGGCCTCAAACCATGAGAAGCTCCAGCCCAAAAGGCAGCCAAAATGCAGCCCACATCCGGGAGAATCTCAAGAGCAGGGGATAGAGCAAGCCAGGCCTCAAACCACGAGAAGCTCCAGCCCAAAAGGCAGCCAAAATGCAGCCCACATCCGGGAGAATCTCAGGAGCAGGGGGTGGAACAAGCCAGGCCTCAAACCACGAGAAGCTCCAGCCCAAAAGGCAGCCAAAATGCAGCCCACATCTGGGAGAATCTCAGGAGCAGGAAGTGGAGAAAAACCAGGCCTCAAACCACGAGAAGCTCCAGCCCAAAAGGCAGCCAAAATGCAGCCCACATCTGGGAGAATCTCAGGAGCAGGGGGTGGAGCAAGCCAGGCCTCAAACCACGAGAAGCTCCAGCCCAAAAGGCAGCCAAAATGCAGCCCACATCCGGGAGAATCTCAGGAGCAGGAAGTGGAGCAAGCCAGGCCTCAAACCACGAGAAGCTCCAGCCCAAAAAGCAGCCAAAATCCAGCCCACATCCGGGAGAATCTCAGGAGCAGGGGGTGGAGCAAGCCAGGCCTCAAACCACGAGAAGCTCCAGCCCAAAAGGCAGCCAAAATGCAGCCCACATCCGGGAGAATCTCAGGGGCAGGGGGTGGAGCAAGCCAGGCCTCAAACCACGAGAAGCTCCAGCCCAAAAGGCAGCCAAAGTCCAGCCCACATCCGGGAGAATCTCAAGAGCAGGGGGTGGAGCAAGCCAGGCCTCAAACCACCAGACTCTCCAGGCAAAAATGCACCCTTAATCCAGCCCACCTCCGGGAGAATCTCAAGAGCAGGGGGTGGAGCAAGCCAGGCCTCAAAGCACGAGAAGCTCCAGCCCAAAAGGCAGCCAAAATGCAGCCCACATGCGGGAGAATCTCAAGAGCAGGGGGTGGAGCAAGCCAGGCCTCAAACCACGAGAAGCTCCAGCCCAAAAGGCAGCCAAAATCCAGCCCAACTGCTGGAGAATCTCAGGAGCAGGGGGTGGAGCAAGGCAGGCCTCAAACCACGAGAAGCTCCAGCCCAAAATGCAGACAAAATGCAGCCCACATCCGGGAGAATCTCAAGAGCAGGGGGTGGAGCAAGCCAGGCCTCAAACCTCGAGAAGCTCCAGCCCAAAATGCAGCCAAAATCCAGCCCAACTGCGGGAGAATCTCAGGAGCAGGGGTTGGAGCAAGCCAGGCCTCAAACCACGAGAAGCTCCAGCCCAAAAGGCAGCCAAACTCCAGCCCACATCCGGGAGAATCTCAAGAGCAGGGGGTGGAGTAAGGCAGGCCTCAAACCACGAGAAGCTCCAGCCCAAAAGGCAGCCAAAATGCAGCCCACATCCGGGAGAATATCAAGAGCAGGGGGTGGAGCAAGCCAGGCCTCAAACCACGAGACTCTCCAGGCAAAAATGCACCCTTAATCCAGCCCACCTCCGGGAGAATATCAAGAGCAGGGGGTGGAGCAAGCCAGGCCTCAAAGCACGAGAAGCTCCAGCCCAAAATGCAGCCAAAATTCAGCCCACATGGAGGAGAATCTCAAGAGCAGGGGGTGGAGCAAGCCAGGCCTCAAACCACGAGAAACTCCAGCCCAAAAATCAGCCAAAATGCAGCCCACATCCGGGAGAATCTCAGGAGCAGGGGGTGGAACAAGCCAGGCCTCAAACCATGAGAAGCTCCAGCACAAAAGGCAGCCAAAATGCAGCCCACATCCAGGAGAATCTCAAGAGCAGGCGGTGGAGCAAGCCAGGCCTCAAACCACGAGAAGCTCCAGCCCAAAAGGCAGCCAAAATGCAGCCCACATCTGGGAGAATCTCAAGAGCAGGGGGTGGAGCAAGGCAGGCCTGAAACCACGAGAAGCTCCAGCCCAAAAGGCAGCCAAAATGCACCCCACATCTGGGAGAATCTCAAGAGCAGGGGGTGGAGCAAGGCAGGCCTGAAACCACGAGACGTTCCAGCCCAAAAGGCAGCCAAAATGCAGCCCACATCCGGGAGAATCTCAAGAGCAGTGGGTGGAGCAAGCCAGACCTCAAACCACGAGAAGCTCCAGCCCAAAAGGCAGCCAAAATGCAGCCCACATCCGGAAGAATCTCAAGAGCAGGGGGTGGAGCAAGCCAGGCCTCAAACCACGAGAAACTCCAGCCCAAAAGGCAGCCAAAATGCAGCCCACATCCGGGAGAATCTCAGGAGCAGGGGGTGGAGCAAGCCAGGCCTCAAACCACGAGAAGCTCCAGCCCAAAATGCAGTCAAACTCCAGCCCACATCCGGGAGAATCTCAAGAGCAGGGGGTGGAGCAAGCCAGGCCTCAAACCTCGAGAAGCTCCAGCCCAAAAACGCAGCCAAAATCCAGCCCACATCCGGGAGAATCTCAGGAGCAGGGGGTGGATCAAGGCAGGCCTCAAACCATGAGAAGCTCCAGCCCAAAAGGCAGCCAAAATGCAGCCCACATCCGGGAGAATCTCAAGAGCAGGGGATAGAGCAAGCCAGGCCTCAAATCACGAGAAGCTCCAGCCCAAAAGGCAGCCAAAATGCAGCCCACATCCGGGAGAATCTCAAGAGCAGGGGGTGGAGCAAGCCAGGCCTCAAACCACGAGAAGCTCCAGCCCAAAATGCAGTCAAACTCCAGCCCACATCCGGGAGAATCTCAAGAGCAGGGGGTGGAGCAAGCCAGGCCTCAAACCTCGAGAAGCTCCAGCCCAAAAACGCAGCCAAAATCCAGCCCACATCCGGGAGAATCTCAGGAGCAGGGGGTGGATCAAGGCAGGCCTCAAACCATGAGAAGCTCCAGCCCAAAAGGCAGCCAAAATGCAGCCCACATCCGGGAGAATCTCAAGAGCAGGGGATAGAGCAAGCCAGGCCTCAAACCACGAGAAGCTCCAGCCCAAAAGGCAGCCAAAATGCAGCCCACATCCGGGAGAATCTCAAGAGCAGGGGGTGGAGCAAGCCAGGCCTCAAACCACGAGAAGCTCCAGCCCAAAAGGCAGCCAAAATGCAGCCCACATCCGGGAGAATCTCAAGAGCAGGAAGTGGAGCAAGCCAGGCCTCAAACCACGAGAAGCTCCAGCCCAAAAGGCAGCCAAAATGCAGCCCACATCTGGGAGAATCTCAGGAGCAGGGAGTGGAGCAAGCCAGGCCTCAAACCACGAGAAGCTCCAGCCCAAAAGGCAGCCAAAATGCAGCCCACATCTGGGAGAATCTCAGGAGCAGGAAGTGGAGAAAAACCAGGCCTCAAACCACGAGAAGCTCCAGCCCAAAAGGCAGCCAAAATGCAGCCTACATCTGTGAGAATCTCAGGAGCAGGGGGTGGAGCAAGCCAGGCCTCAAACCACGAGAAGCTCCAGCCCAAAAGGCAGCCAAAATGCAGCCCACATCCGGGAGAATCTCAGGAGCAGGAAGTGGAGCAAGCCAGGCCTCAAACCACGAGAAGCTCCAGCCCAAAAAGCAGCCAAAATCCAGCCCACATCCGGGAGAATCTCAGGAGCAGGGGGTGGAGCAAGCCAGGCCTCAAACCACGAGAAGCTCCAGCCCAAAAGGCAGCCAAAATGCAGCCCACATCCGGGAGAATCTCAGGGGCAGGGGGTGGAGCAAGCCAGGCCTCAAACCACGAGAAGCTCCAGCCCAAAAGGCAGCCAAAGTCCAGCCCACATCCGGGAGAATCTCAAGAGCAGGGGGTGGAGCAAGCCAGGCCTCAAACCACCAGACTCTCCAGGCAAAAATGCACCCTTAATCCAGCCCACCTCCGGGAGAATCTCAAGAGCAGGGGGTGGAGCAAGCCAGGCCTCAAAGCACGAGAAGCTCCAGCCCAAAAGGCAGCCAAAATGCAGCCCACATGCGGGAGAATCTCAAGAGCAGGGGGTGGAGCAAGCCAGGCCTCAAACCACGAGAAGCTCCAGCCCAAAAGGCAGCCAAAATCCAGCCCAACTGCTGGAGAATCTCAGGAGCAGGGGGTGGAGCAAGGCAGGCCTCAAACCACGAGAAGCTCCAGCCCAAAATGCAGTCAAACTCCAGCCCACATCCGGGAGAATCTAAGGAGCAGGGGGTGGAGCAAGCCAGGCCTCAAACCACGAGAAGCTCCAGCCCAAAATGCAGCCAAAATGCAGCCCACATCCGGGAGATTATGAAGAGCAGGGGGTGGAGCAAGGCAGGCCTCAAACCACGAGAAGCTCCAGCCCAAAAGGCAGCCAAAATGCAGCCCACATCCGGGAGAATCTCGGGAGCAGGGGGTGGAGCAAGCCAGGCCTCAAACCACGAGAAGCTCCAGCCCAAAAGGCAGCCAAAATGCAGCCCACATCGGGGAGAATCTCAGGAGCAGGGGGTGGAGCAAGCCAGGCCTCAAACCACGAGAAGCTCCAGCCCAAAATGCAGACAAAATGCAGCCCACATCCGGGAGAATCTCAAGAGCAGGGGGTGGAGCAAGCCAGGCCTCAAACCTCGAGAAGCTCCAGCCCAAAATGCAGCCAAAATCCAGCCCAACTGCGGGAGAATCTCAGGAGCAGGGGGTGGAGCAAGCCAGGCCTCAAACCACGAGAAGCTCCAGCCCAAAAGGCAGCCAAACTCCAGCCCACATCCGGGAGAATCTCAAGAGCAGGGGGTGGAGCAAGGCAGGCCTCAAAGCACGAGAAGCTCCAGCCCAAAAGGCAGCCAAAATCTAGCCCACATCCTGGAGATTATCAAGAGTAGGGGGTGGAGCAAGGCAGGCCTCAAACCACGAGAAGCTCCATCCCAAAAGGTATCCAAAATGCAGCCCACATCCGGGAGAATATCGAGAGCAGGGGGTGGAGCAAGCCAGGCCTCAAACCACGAGAAGCTCCAGCCCAAAATGCAGCCAAAATGCAGCCCACATCTGGGAGAATCTCAGGAGCAGGAAGTGGAGCAAGGCAGGCCTCAAACCACGAGAAGCTCCAGCCCAAAATGCAGCCAAAATGCAGCCCAACTGCGGGAGAATCTCAGGAGCAGGGGGTGGAGCAAGCCAGGCCTCAAACCACGAGAAGCTCCAGCCCAAAACGCCCCCAAAATCCAGCACACATCCGGGAGAATATCAAGAGCAGGGGGTGGAGTAAGCCAGGCCTCAAACCACGAGAAGCTCCAGCCCAAAAGGCAGCCAAAATGCAGCCCACATGAGGGAGAATTTCAAGAGCAGGGGGTGGAGTAAGGCAGGCCTCAAACCACGAGAAGCTCCAGCCCAAAAGGCAGCCAAAATGCAGGCCACATCCGGGAGAATCTCAAGAGCAGTGGGTGGAGCAAGCCAGGCCTCAAAGCACGAGAAGCTCCAGCCCAAAAGGCAGCCAAAATGCAGCCCACATCCGGGAGAATCTCAAGAGCAGGGGGTGGAGCAAGCCAGGCCTCAAACCACGAGAAGCTCCAGCCCAAAATGCAGCCAAAATCCATCCCATATCCGGGAGAATCTCAGTGGTAGGAAGTGGAGCAAGCCAGGCCTCAAACCACGAGAAGCTCCAGCCCAAAAGGCAGCCAAAATGCAGCCCACATCCGGGAGAATCTCAGGGGCAGGGGGTGGAGCAAGCCAGGCCTCAAACCACGAGAAGCTCCAGCCCAAAAGGCAGCCAAAATGCAGCCCACATCTGGGAGAATGTCAAGAGCAGGGGGTGGAGTAAGGCAGGCTTCAAACCACGAGAAGCTCCAGCCCAAAATGCAGCCAAAATGCAGGCCACATCCGGGAGAATCTCAAGAGCAGGGGGTGGAGCAAGCCAGGCCTCAAACCACGAGAAGCTCCAGCCCAAAATACAGCCAAAATGCAGCCCACATCCGGGAGAATCTCAAGAGCAGGGGGTGGAGCAAGCCAGGCCTGAAACCACGAGAAGCTCCAGCCCAAAAGGCAGCCAAAATGCAGCCCACATCCGGGAGAATCTCAGGGGCAGGAAGTGGAGCAAGCCAGGCCTCAAAGCACGAGAAGCTCCAGCCCAAAATGCAGCTAAATTACAGCCCACATCCGGGAGAATCTCAAGAGCAGGGGGTGGAGCAAGCCAGGCCTCAAATCATGAGAAGCTCCAGCCCAAAATGCATCCAAAATGCAGCCCACATCCGGGAGAATATCGAGAGCAGGGGGTGGAGCAAGCCAGGCCTCAAACCACGAGAAGCTCCAGCCCAAAAGGCACCCAAAATGCAGCCCACATCTGGGAGAATCTCAGGAGCAGGGGGTGGAGCAAGCCAGGCCTCAAACCACGAGAAGCTCCAGCCCAAAAGGCAGCCAAAATGCAGCCCACATCCGGGAGAATCTCAAGAGCAGGGGGTGGAGCAAGCCAGGCCTCAAACCACGAGAAGCTCCAACCCAAAATGCAGCCAAAATGCAGCCCACATCCGGGAGATTATCAAGAGCAGGGGGTGGAGCAAGGCAGGCCTCAAACCACGAGAAGCTCCAGCCCAAAAGGCAGCCAAAATGCAGCCCACATCCGGGAGAATCTCAGGAGCAGGGGGTAGAGCAAGCCAGGCCTCAAATCACGAGAAGCTCCAGCCCAAAAGGCAGCCAAAATGCAGCCCACATCCGGGAGAATCTCAGGAGCAGGGGGTGGAGCAAGTCAGGCCTCAAACCACGAGAAGCTCCAGCCGAAAATGCAGCCAAAATGCAGCCCAACTGCGGGAGAATCTCAGGAGCAGGAAGTGGAGCAAGCCAGGCCTCAAACCACGAGAAGCTCCAGCCCAAAATGCAGCCAAAATGCAGCCCACATCCGGGAGAATCTCAGGAGGAGGGGGTGGAGCAAGCCAGGCCTCAAACCACGAGAAGCTCCAACCTAAAATGCAGCCAAAATGCAGCCCACATCCGGGAGAATCTCAAGAGCAGGGTGTGGAGCAAGCCAGGCCTCAAACCACGAGAAGCTCCAGCCCAAAAGGCAGCCAAAATCCAGCACATATCCAGGAGTATCTCAAGAGCAGGGGGTGGAGTAAGCCAGGTCTCAAACCACGAGAAGTTCCAGCCCAAAAGGCAGCCAAAATGCAGCCCACATCCGGGAGAATCTCAAGAGCAGGGGGTGGAGCAAGCCAGGCCTCAAACCACGAGAAGCTCCAGCCCAAAAGCAGCCAAAATGCAGCCCACATTCCGGAGAAACTCAGGGGCAGGAAGTGGAGCAAGCCAGGCCTCAAAGCACGAGAAGCTCCAGCCCAAAAGGCAGCCAAAATGCAGCCCACATCGGGGAGAATCTCAAGAGCAGGGGGTGGAGCAAGGCAGGCCTCAAACCACGAGAAGCTCCAGCCCAAAAGGCAGCCAAAATGCAGCCCACATCCGGGAGAATCTCAAGAGCAGTGGGTGGAGCAAGCCAGGCCTCAAAGCACGAGAAGCTCCAGCCCAAAATGCAGCCAAAATCCAGCCCACATCCGGGAGAATCTCAGGAGCAGGGGGTGGAGCAAGCCAGGCCTCAAACCACGAGAAGCTCCAGCCCAAAAGGCAGCCAAAATGAAGCCCACATCCGGGAGAATCTCAAGAGCAGGGGGTAGAGCAAGCCAGGCCTCAAACCATGAGAAGCTCCAGCCCAAAAGGCAGCCAAAATGCAGCCCACATCCGGGAGAATCTCAGGAGCAGGGGGTGGAGCAATCCAGGCCTCAAATCACGAGAAGCTCCAGCCCAAAAGGCAGCCAAAATGCAGCCCACATCTGGGAGAATCTCAGGAGCAGGAAGTGGAGCAAGCCAGGCCTCAAACCACGAGAAGCTCCAACCCAAAATGCAGCAAAATCCAGCCCACATCCGGGAGATTATCAAGAGCAGGGGGTGGAGCAAGGCAGGCCTCAAACCATGAGAAGCTCCAGCCCAAAAGGCAGCCAAAATGCAGCCCACATTCGGGAGAATCTCAGGGGCAGGAAGTGGAGAAAGCCAGGCCTCAAAGCACGAGAAGCTCCAGCCCAAAATGCAGCCAAAATGCAGCCCACATCCGGGAGAATCTCAGGAGCAGGGGGTGGAGCAAGCCAGGCCTCAAACCACGAGAAGCTCCAACCCAAAATGCAGCAAAATCCAGCCCACATCTGGGAGATTATCAAGAGCAGGGGGTGGAGCAAGGCAGGCCTCAAACCATGAGAAGCTCCAGCCCAAAAGGCAGCCAAAATGCAGCCCACATCCGGGAGAATCTCAGGAGCAGGGGGTGGAGCAAGCCAGGCCTCAAACCACGAGAAGCTCCAGCCCAAAAGGCAGCCAAAATGCAGCCCACATCCGGGAGAATCTCAGGAGCAGGGGGTGGAGCAAGGCAGGCCTCAAAGCACGAGAAGCTCCAGCCCAAAATGCAGCCAAAATGCAGCCCAACTGCGGGAGAATCTCAGGAGCAGGAAGTGGAGCAAGCCAGGCCTCAAACCACGAGAAGCTCCAGCCCAAAATGCAGCCAAATTACAGCGCACATCCGGGAGAATCTCAAGAGCAGGGGGTGGAGTAAGGCAGGCCTCAAACCACGAGAAGCTCCAGCCCAAAATGCAGCCAAAATGCAGGCCACATCCGGGAGAATCTCAAGAGCAGGGGGTGGAGCAAGCCAGGCCTCAAACCACGAGAAGCTCCAGCCCAAAATGCAGCCAAAATCCATCCCACATCCGGGAGAATCTCAGGGGCAGGAAGTGGAGCAAGCCAGGCCTCAAACCACGAGAAGCTGCAGCCCAAAAGGCAGCCAAAATGCAGCCCACATCCGGGAGAATCTCAGGAGCAGGGGGTGGAGCAAGCCAGGCCTCAAACCACGAGAAGCTCCAACCCAAAATGCAGCCAAAATGCAGCCCACATCCGGGAGAATCTCAGGAGCAGGAAGTGGAGGAAGCCAGGCCTCAAACCACGAGAAGCTCCAGCCCAAAACGCACCCAAAATGCAGCCAAAATGCAGCCCACATCCGGGAGAATATCAAGAGCAGGGGGTGGAGCAAGCCAGGCCTCAAACCACGAGAAGCTCCAGCCCAAAATGCAGCCAAAATGCAGCCCAACTGCGGGAGAATCTCAGGAGCAGGAAGTGGAGCAAGCCAGGCCTCAAACCACGAGAAGCTCCAGCCCAAAAGGCAGCCAAAATGCAGCCCACATGCGGGAGAATCTCAAGAGCAGGGGGTGGAGTAAGGCAGGCCTGAAACCACGAGAAGCTCCAGCCCAAAATGCAGCCAAAATGCAGCCCACATCCGGGAGAATCTCAAGAGCAGTGGGTGGAGCAAGGCAGGCCTCAAACCATGAGAAGCTCCAGCCCAAAAGGCAGCCAAAATGCAGCCCACATGCGGGAGAATCTCAAGAGCAGGGGGTGGAGCAAGGCAGGCCTCAAACCACGAGAAGCTCCAGCCCAAAATGCAGCCAAAATCCATCCCACATCCGGGAGAATCTCAGGAGCAGGGGGTGGAGCAAGCCAGGCCTCAAATCACAAGAAGCTCCAGCCCAAAAGGCAGCCAAAATGCAGCCCACATCCGGGAGAATCTCAGGAGCAGTGGGTGGAGCAAGCCAGGCCTCAAACCACGAGAAGCTCCAGCCCAAAAGGCAGCCAAAATGCAGCCCACATCCGGGAGAATATCAAGAGCAGGGGGTGGAGCAAGCCAGGCCTCAAACCACGAGAAGCTCCAGTCCAAAAGGCAGCCAAAATGCAGCCCACATCCGGGAGAATCTCAGGAGCAGGGGGTGGAGCAAGCCAGGCCTCAAACCACGAGAAGCTCCAGCCCAAAATGCAGCCAAAATCCATCCCACATCCGGGAGAATCTCAGGAGCAAGGGGTGGAGCAAGCCAGGCCTCAAACCACGAGAAGCTCCAGCCCAAAAGGCAGCCAAAATGCAGCCCACATCCGGGAGAATCTCAGGAGCGGGGGGTGGAGCAAGCCAGGCCTCAAACCACGAGAAGCTCCAGCCCAAAATGCAGCCAAAATGCAGCCCACATTCGGGAGAATCTCAGGAGCAGGTGGTGGAGCAAGCCAGGCCTCAAACCACGAGAAGCTCCAGCCCAAAATGCAGCCAAAATCCAGCCCACATCCGGGAGAATCTCAGGAGCAGGTGGTGGAGCAAGCCAGGCCTTAAACCACGAGAAGCTCCAGCCCAAAAGGCAGCCAAAATGAAGCCCACACGCGGGAGAATCTCAAGAGCAGGGGGTGGAGCAAGCCAGGCCTCAAATCACGAGAAGCTCCAGCCCAAAAGACAGCCAAAATGCAGCCCACCTCCGGGAGAATATGAAGAGCAGGGGGTGTAGCAAGCCAGGCCTCAAACCACAAGAAGCTCCAGCCCAAAAGGCAGCCAAAATGCACACCACATTCGGGAGAATCTCAGGGGCAGGAAGTGGAGCAAGCCAGGCCTCAAAGCACGAGAAGCTGCAGCCCAAAAGGCAGCCAAAATGCAGCCCACATTCGGGAGAATCTCAAGAGCATGGGGTGGAGCAAGCCAGGCCTCAAACCACGAGAAGCTCCAACCCAAAATGCAGCAAAATCCAGCCCACATCCGGGAGATTATCAAGAGCAGGGGGTGGAGCAAGGCAGGCCTCAAACCATGAGAAGCTCCAGCCCAAAAGGCAGCCAAAATGCAGCCCACATTGGGGAGAATCTCAGGGGCAGGAAGTGGAGCAAGCCAGGCCTCAAAGCACGAGAAGCTCCAGCCCAAAAGGCAGCCAAAATGCAGCCCACATCCGGGAGAATCTCAGGAGCAGGGGGTGGAGCAAGGCAGGCCTCAAACCACGAGAATCACCAACACAAAATGCAGCAAAATCCAGCCCACATCCAGGAGATTATCAAGAGCAGGGGGTGGACCAAGGCAGACCTCAAACCATGAGAAGCTCCAGCCCAAAAGGCAGCCAAAATGCAGCCCACATCCGGGAGAATCTCAGGAGCAGGGGGTGGAGCAAGCCAGGCCTCAAATCACGAGAAGCTCCAGCCCAAAAGGCAGCCAAAATGCAGCCCACATCCGGGAGAATCTCAGGAGCAGGGGGTGGAGCAAGCCAGGCCTCAAAGCACGAGAAGCTCCAGCCCAAAATGCAGCCAAAATGCAGCCCAATTGCGGGAGAATCTCAGGAGCAAGAAGTGGAGCAAGCCAGGCCTCAAACCACGAGAAGCTCCAGCCCAAAAGGCAGCCAAAATGCAGCCCACATCCGGGAGAATCTCAAGAGCAGGGGGTGGAGCAAGCCAGGCCTCAAACCACGAGAAGCTCCAGCCCAAAAGGCAGCCAAAATGCAGCCCACATCCGGGAGAATCTCAAGAGCAGGGGGTGGAGCAAGCCAGGCCTCAAACCACGAGAAGCTCCAACCCAAAATGCAGCAAAATGCAGCCCACATGCGGGAGATTATCAAGAGCAGGGGGTGGAGCAAGGCAGGCCTCAAACCACGAGAAGCTCCAGCCCAAAAGGCAGCCAAAATGCAGCCCACATCCAGGAGAATCTCAGGAGCAGGGGGTGGAGCAAGCCAGGCCTCAAATCACGAGAAGCTCCAGCCCAAAAGGCAGCCAAAATCCAGCCCACATCCGGGAGAATCTCAGGAGCAGGGGGTGGAGCAAGCCAGGCCTCAAAGCACGAGAAGCTCCAGCCCAAAATGCAGCCAAAATGCAGCCCAACTGCGGGAGAATCTCAGGAGCAGGAAGTGGAGCAAGCCAGGCCTCAAACCACGAGAAGCTCCAGCCCAAAAGGCAGCCAAAATGCAGCCCACATCCGGGAGAATCTCAGGAGCAGGGGGTGGAGCAAGCCAGGCCTCAAACCACGAGAAGCTCCAGCCCAAAAGGCAGCTAAAATCCAGCCCACATCCTGGAGAATATCAAGAGCAGGTGGTGTAGCAAGCCAGGCCTCAAACCACGAGAAGCTCCAGCCCAAAAGGCAGCCAAAATGCAGCCCACATCCGGGAGAATATCAAGAGCCGGGGGTGGAGCAAGCCAGGCCTCAAACCACGAGAAGCTCCAGCCCAAAAGGCAGCCAAAATGTAGCCCACATCCGGGAGAATATCGAGAGCAGGGGGTGGAGCAAGCCAGGCCTCAAACCACGAGAAGCTCCAGCCCAAAAGGCAGCCAAAATGCAGCCCACATCGGGGAGAATATCAAGAGCAGGGGGTGGAGCAAGCCAGGCCTCAAACCACGAGAAGCTCCAGCCCAAAAGGCAGCCAAAATGCAGCCCACATCCGGGAGAATCTCAAGAGCAGGGGGTGGAGCAAGCCAGGCCTCAAACCACGAGAAGCTCCAGCCCAAAAGGCAGCCAAAATGCAGCCCACATCCGGGAGAATCTCAGTGGCAGGAAGTGGAGCAACCCAGGCCTCAAACCACGAGAAGCTCCAGCCCAAAAGGCAGCCAAAATGCAGCCCACATCCGGGAGAATCTCAGTGGTAGGAATTGGAGCAAGCCAGGCCTCAAACCACGAGAAGCTCCAGCCCAAAAGGCAGCCAAAATGCAGCCCACATCCGGGAGAATATCAAGAGCAGGGGGTGGAGCAAGCCAGGCCTCAAACCACGAGAAGCTCCAGTCCAAAAGGCAGCCAAAATGCAGCCCACCTGCGGGAGAATCTCAGGAGCAGGGGGTGGAGCAAGCCAGGCCTCAAACCACGAGAAGCTCCAGCCCAAAAGGCAGCCAAAATGCAGCCCACATCCGGGAGAAACTCAAGAGCAGGGGGTGGAGCAAGCCAGGCCTCAAACCACGAGAAGCTCCAGCCCAAAAGGCAGCCAAAATGCAGCCCACATCCTGGAGAATATCAAGAGCAGGGGGTGTAGCAAGCCAGGCCTCAAACCACGAGAAGCTCCAGCCCAAAATGCAGCCAAAATGCAGCCCACATCCGGTAGAATCTCAAGAGCAGGGGGTGGAGCAAGCCAGGCCTCAAAGCACGAGAAGCTCCAGCCCAAAAGGCAGCCAAAATGCAGCCCACATCCGGGAGAATCTCAGGAGCAGGAAGTGGAGCAAGCCAGGCCTCAAACCACGAGAAGCTCCAGCCCAAAAGGCAGCCAAAATGCAGCCCACATCCGGGAGAATCTCAAGAGCAGGGGGTGGAGCAAGCCAGGCCTCAAACCACGAGAAGCTCCAGCCCAAAAGGCAGCCAAAATGCAGCCCACATGGAGGAGAATATCAAGAGCAGGGGGTGGAGCAAGCCAGGCCTCAAACCACGAGAAGCTCCAGCCCAAAAGGCAGCCAAAATCCAGCCCACATCCGGGAGAATCTCAGGAGCAGGAAGTGGAGCAAGCCAGGCCTCAAACCACGAGAAGCTCCAGCCCAAAAAGCAGCCAAAATCCAGCCCACATCTGGGAGAATCTCAGGAGCAGGAAGTGGAGCAAGCCAGGCCTCAAACCACGAGAAGCTCCAGCCCAAAAGGCAGCCAAAATGCAGCCTACATCTGTGAGAATCTCAAAAGCAGGGGGTGGAGAAAGCCAGGCCTCAAACCACGAGAAGCTCCAGGCCAAAACGCACCCAAAATGCAGCCCACATCCGGGAGAATCTCAAGAGCAGGGGGTGGAGTAAGCCAGGCCTCAAACCACGAGAAGCTCCAGCCCAAAAGGCAGCCAAAATGCAGCCCACATCCGGGAGAATCTCAGTGGCAGGAAGTGGAGCAAGCCAGGCCTCAAACCACGAGAAGCTCCAGCCCAAAAGGCAGCCAAAATGCAGCCCACATCCGGGAGAATCTCAGGAGCAGGAAGTGGAGCAAGCCAGGCCTCAAAGCACGAGAAGCTCCAGCCCAAAAGGCAGCCAAAATGCAGCCCACATGCGGGAGAATCTCAAGAGCAAGGGGTGGAGCAAGCCAGGCCTCAAACCACGAGAAGCTCCAGCCCAAAAGGCAGCCAAAATGCAGCCCACCTCCGGGAGATTATCAAGAGCAGGGGGTGGAGCAAGCCAGGCCTCAAACCACGAGAAGCTCCAGCCCAAAAGGCAGCCAAAATGCAGCCCAACTGCGGGAGAATCTCAGGAGCAGGAAGTGGAGCAAGCCAGGCCTCAAACCACGAGAAGCTCCAGCCCAAATGCAGCCAAAATGCAGCCCACATCCAGGAGAATCTCAAGAGCAGGGGGTGGAGTAAGCCAGGTCTCAAACCACGAGAAGCTCCAGCCCAAAATGCAGCCAAAATCCAGCCCACATGGAGGAGAATCTCAAGAGCAGGGGGTGGAGCAAGCCAGGCCTCAAACCACGAGAAGTTCCAGCCCAAAAGGCAGCCAAAATCCAGCCCACATCCGGGAGAATCTCAAGAGCAGGGGTTGGAGCAAGCCAGGCCTCAAACCACGAGGAGCTCCAACCCAAAATGCAGCCAAAATGCAGCCCACATCCGGGAGAATCTCAGGAGCAGGAAGTGGAGCAAGCCAGGCCTCAAACCACGAGAAGCTCCAGCCCAAAAGGCAGCCAAAATGCAGCCCACATCCGGGAGAATCTCAAGAGCAGGGGGTGGAGCAAGCCAGGCCTCAAACCACGAGAAGCTCCAGCCCAAAAGGCAGCCAAAATGCAGCCCACATGGAGGAGAATATCAAGAGCAGGGGGTGTAGCAAGCCAGGCCTCAAACCACGAGAAGCTCCAGCCCAAAAGGCAGCCAAAATGCAGCCCACATCCGGGAGAATCTCAGGAGCAGGAAGTGGAGCAAGCCAGGCCTCAAACCACGAGAAGCTCCAGCCCAAAACGCACCCAAAATCCACCCCACATGGAGGAGAATCTCAGGAGCAGGAATTGGAGCAAGCCAGGCCTCAAACCACGAGAAGCTCCAGCCCAAAAGGCAGCCAAAATGCAGCCCACATCTGGGAGAATCTCAGGAGCAGGAAGTGGAGCAAGCCAGGCCTCAAACCACGAGAAGCTCCAGCCCAAAATGCAGCCAAAATGCAGCCCACATCTGGGAGAATCTCAAGAGCAGGGGGTGGAGCAAGCCAGGCCTCAAAGCACGAGAAGCTCCAGCCCAAAAGGCAGCCAAAATGCAGCCCACATCCGGGAGAATCTCAGGAGCAGGGGGTGGAGCAAGCCAGGCCTCAAACCACGAGAAGCTCCAGCCCAAAAGGCAGCCAAAGTGCAGCCCACATCCGGGAGAATCTCAGGAGCAGGAAGTGGAGCAAGCCAGGCCTCAAACCACGAGAAGCTCCAGCCCAAAAGGCAGCCAAAATGCAGCCCAACTGCGGGAGAATCTCAGGAGCAGGAAGTGGAGTAAGCCAGGCCTCAAACCACGAGAAGCTCCAGCCCAAAATGCAGCCAAAATGCAGCCCACATGGAGGAGAATATCAAGAGCAGGGGGTGGAGCAAGCCAGGCCTCAAACCACGAGAAGTTCCAGCCCAAAAGGCAGCCAAAATCCAGCCCACATCCGGGAGAATCTCAAGAGCAGGGGGTGGAGCAAGCCAGGCCTCAAACCACGAGAAGCTCCAGCCCAAAAGGCAGCCAAAATGCAGCCCACATCCGGGAGAATCTCAGGAGCAGGAAGTGGAGCAAGCCAGGCCTCAAACCACGAGAAGCTCCAGCCCAAAAGGCAGCCAAAATGCAGCCCAACTGCGGGAGAATCTCAGGAGCAGGAAGTGGAGCAAGCCAGGCCTGAAACCACGAGAAGCTCCAGCCCAAAAGGCAGCCAAAATGCAGCCTACATCTGTGAGAATCTCAAAAGCAGGGGGTGGAGCAAGCCAGGCCTCAAACCACGAGAAGCTCCAGCCCAAAAGGCAGCCAAAATGCAGCCCACATCCGGGAGAATCTCAGGAGCAGGAAGTGGAGCAAGGCAGGCCTCAAACCACGAGAAGCTCCAGCCCAAAAGGCAGCCAAAATGCAGCCCAACTGCGGGAGAATCTCAGGAGCAGGAAGTGGAGCAAGCCAGGCCTCAAACCACGAGAAGCTCCAGCCCAAAAGGCAGCCAAAATGCAGCCCACATCCGGGAGAATCTGAAGAGCAGGGGTTGGAGTAAGCCAGGCCTCAAAGCACGAGAAGCTCCAGCCCAAAAGGCAGCCAAAATGCAGCCCACATCCGGGAGAATCTCAGGAGCAGGAAGTGGAGCAAGCCAGGCCTCAAACCACGAGAAGCTCCAGCCCAAAAGGCAGCCAAAATGCAGCCCACATCCGGGAGAATCTCAGGAGCAGGGAGTGGAGCAAGCCAGGCCTCAAACCACGAGAAGCTCCAGCCCAAAATGCAGCCAAAATGCAGCCCATATGCGGAAGAATCTCAAGAGCAAGGGGTGGAGCAAGCCAGGCCTCAAACCACGAGAAGCTCCAGCCCAAAAGGCAGCCAAAATGCAGCCCACATCCGGGAGAATCTCAAGAGCAGGGGGTGGAGCAAGCCAGGCCTCAAACCACGAGAAGCTCCAGCCCAAAAGGCAGCCAAAATGCAGCCCAACTGCGGGAGAATCTCAGGAGCAGGAAGTGGAGCAAGCCAGGCCTCAAACCACGAGAAGCTCCAGCCCAAAATGCAGCCAAAATCCATCCCACATCCGGGAGAATCTCAGGGGCAGGAAGTGGAGCAAGCCAGGCCTCAAACCACGAGAAGCTCCAGCCCAAAAGGCAGCCAAAATGCAGCCCACATCGGGGAGAATCTCAGGAGCTGGGGGTGGAGCAAGCCAGGCCTCAAACCACGAGAAGCTCCAACCCAAAATGCAGCCAAAATCCAGCCCACATCTGGGAGATTATCAAGAGCAGGGGGTGGAGCAAGCCAGGCCTGAAACCACGAGAAGCTCCAGCCCAAAAGGCAGCCAAAATGCAGCCCACATCCGGGAGAATCTCAGGAGCAGGGGGTGGAGCAAGCCAGGCCTCAAACCACGAGAAGCTCCAGCCCAAAAGGCAGCCAAAATCCAGCCCACATCCGGGAGAATCTCAGGGGCAGGAAGTGGAGCAAGCCAGGCCTCAAAGCACGAGAAGCTCCAGCCCAAAAGGCAGCCAAAATGCAGCCCACATCCGGGAGAATCTCAAGAGCAGGGTTGGAGCAAGCCAGGCCTCAAACCACGAGAAGCTCCAGCCCAAAAGGCAGCCAAAATGCAGCCCAACTGCGGGAGAATCTCAGGAGCAGGAAGTGGAGCAAGCCAGGCCTCAAACCACGAGAAGCTCCAGCCCAAAAGGCAGCCAAAATGCAGCCCACATCCGGGAGAATATCAAGAGCCGGGGGTGGAGCAAGCCAGGCCTCAAACCACGAGAAGCTCCAGCCCAAAAGGCAGCCAAAATGCAGCCCACATCCGGGAGAATCTCAGTGGTAGGAAGTGGAGCAAGCCAGGCCTCAAACCACGAGAAGCTCCAGCCCAAAATGCAGCCAAAATGCAGCCCAACTCGGGAGAATCTCAGGAGCAGGAAGTGGAGCAAGCCAGGCCTCAAACCATGAGAAGCTCCAGCCTAAAAGGCAGCCAAAATGCAGCCCACATCCGGGAGAAACTCAGTGGCAGGAAGTGGAGCAAGCCAGGCCTCAAACCACGAGAAGCTCCAGCCCAAAAGGCAGCCAAAATGCAGCCCACATCCGGGAGAATCTCAGGAGCAGGGGGTGGAGCAAGCCAGGCCTCAAACCACGAGAAGCTCCAGCCCAAAAGGCAGCCAAAGTGCAGCCCACATCCGGGAGAATCTCAGGAGCAGGAAGTGGAGCAAGCCAGGCCTCAAACCACGAGAAGCTCCAGCCCAAAAGGCAGCCAAAATGCAGCCCAACTGCGGGAGAATCTCAGGAGCAGGAAGTGGAGTAAGCCAGGCCTCAAACCACGAGAAGCTCCAGCCCAAAATGCAGCCAAAATGCAGCCCACATGGAGGAGAATATCAAGAGCAGGGGGTGGAGCAAGCCAGGCCTCAAACCACGAGAAGTTCCAGCCCAAAAGGCAGCCAAAATCCAGCCCACATCCGGGAGAATCTCAAGAGCAGGGGGTGGAGCAAGCCAGGCCTCAAACCACGAGAAGCTCCAGCCCAAAAGGCAGCCAAAATGCAGCCCACATCCGGGAGAATCTCAGGAGCAGGAAGTGGAGCAAGCCAGGCCTCAAACCACGAGAAGCTCCAGCCCAAAAGGCAGCCAAAATGCAGCCCAACTGCGGGAGAATCTCAGGAGCAGGAAGTGGAGCAAGCCAGGCCTGAAACCACGAGAAGCTCCAGCCCAAAAGGCAGCCAAAATGCAGCCTACATCTGTGAGAATCTCAAAAGCAGGGGGTGGAGCAAGCCAGGCCTCAAACCACGAGAAGCTCCAGCCCAAAAGGCAGCCAAAATGCAGCCCACATCCGGGAGAATCTCAGGAGCAGGAAGTGGAGCAAGGCAGGCCTCAAACCACGAGAAGCTCCAGCCCAAAAGGCAGCCAAAATGCAGCCCAACTGCGGGAGAATCTCAGGAGCAGGAAGTGGAGCAAGCCAGGCCTCAAACCACGAGAAGCTCCAGCCCAAAAGGCAGCCAAAATGCAGCCCACATCCGGGAGAATCTGAAGAGCAGGGGTTGGAGTAAGCCAGGCCTCAAAGCACGAGAAGCTCCAGCCCAAAAGGCAGCCAAAATGCAGCCCACATCCGGGAGAATCTCAGGAGCAGGAAGTGGAGCAAGCCAGGCCTCAAACCACGAGAAGCTCCAGCCCAAAAGGCAGCCAAAATGCAGCCCACATCCGGGAGAATCTCAGGAGCAGGGAGTGGAGCAAGCCAGGCCTCAAACCACGAGAAGCTCCAGCCCAAAATGCAGCCAAAATGCAGCCCATATGCGGAAGAATCTCAAGAGCAAGGGGTGGAGCAAGCCAGGCCTCAAACCACGAGAAGCTCCAGCCCAAAAGGCAGCCAAAATGCAGCCCACATCCGGGAGAATCTCAAGAGCAGGGGGTGGAGCAAGCCAGGCCTCAAACCACGAGAAGCTCCAGCCCAAAAGGCAGCCAAAATGCAGCCCAACTGCGGGAGAATCTCAGGAGCAGGAAGTGGAGCAAGCCAGGCCTCAAACCACGAGAAGCTCCAGCCCAAAATGCAGCCAAAATCCATCCCACATCCGGGAGAATCTCAGGGGCAGGAAGTGGAGCAAGCCAGGCCTCAAACCACGAGAAGCTCCAGCCCAAAAGGCAGCCAAAATGCAGCCCACATCGGGGAGAATCTCAGGAGCTGGGGGTGGAGCAAGCCAGGCCTCAAACCACGAGAAGCTCCAACCCAAAATGCAGCCAAAATCCAGCCCACATCTGGGAGATTATCAAGAGCAGGGGGTGGAGCAAGCCAGGCCTGAAACCACGAGAAGCTCCAGCCCAAAAGGCAGCCAAAATGCAGCCCACATCCGGGAGAATCTCAGGAGCAGGGGGTGGAGCAAGCCAGGCCTCAAACCACGAGAAGCTCCAGCCCAAAAGGCAGCCAAAATCCAGCCCACATCCGGGAGAATCTCAGGGGCAGGAAGTGGAGCAAGCCAGGCCTCAAAGCACGAGAAGCTCCAGCCCAAAAGGCAGCCAAAATGCAGCCCACATCCGGGAGAATCTCAAGAGCAGGGTTGGAGCAAGCCAGGCCTCAAACCACGAGAAGCTCCAGCCCAAAAGGCAGCCAAAATGCAGCCCAACTGCGGGAGAATCTCAGGAGCAGGAAGTGGAGCAAGCCAGGCCTCAAACCACGAGAAGCTCCAGCCCAAAAGGCAGCCAAAATGCAGCCCACATCCGGGAGAATATCAAGAGCCGGGGGTGGAGCAAGCCAGGCCTCAAACCACGAGAAGCTCCAGCCCAAAAGGCAGCCAAAATGCAGCCCACATCCGGGAGAATCTCAGTGGTAGGAAGTGGAGCAAGCCAGGCCTCAAACCACGAGAAGCTCCAGCCCAAAATGCAGCCAAAATGCAGCCCAACTCGGGAGAATCTCAGGAGCAGGAAGTGGAGCAAGCCAGGCCTCAAACCATGAGAAGCTCCAGCCTAAAAGGCAGCCAAAATGCAGCCCACATCCGGGAGAAACTCAGTGGCAGGAAGTGGAGCAAGCCAGGCCTCAAACCACGAGAAGCTCCAGCCCAAAAGGCAGCCAAAATGCAGCCCACATCCGGGAGAATCTCAGGAGCAGGGGGTGGAGCAAGCCAGGCCTCAAACCACGAGAAGCTCCAGCCCAAAAGGCAGCCAAAATGCAGCCCACATCCGGGAGAATCTCAGGAGCTGGGGGTGGAGCAAGCCAGGCCTCAAACCACGAGAAGCTCCAACCCAAAATGCAGCCTAAATCCAGCCCACATCTGGGAGATTATCAAGAGCAGGGGGTGGAGCAAGCCAGGCCTGAAACCACGAGAAGCTCCAGCCCAAAAGGCAGCCAAAATGCAGCCCACATCCGGGAGAATCTCAGGAGCAGGGGGTGGAGCAAGCCAGGCCTCAAACCACGAGAAGCTCCAGCCCAAAAGGCAGCCAAAATCCAGCCCACATCCGGGAGAATCTCAGGGGCAGGAAGTGGAGCAAGCCAGGCCTCAAAGCACGAGAAGCTCCAGCCCAAAAGGCAGCCAAAATGCAGCCCACATCCGGGAGAATCTCAAGAGCAGGGTTGGAGCAAGCCAGGCCTCAAACCACGAGAAGCTCCAGCCCAAAAGGCAGCCAAAATGCAGCCCAACTGCGGGAGAATCTCAGGAGCAGGAAGTGGAGCAAGCCAGGCCTCAAAGCACGAGAAGCTCCAGCCCAAAAGGCAGCCAAAATGCAGCCCACATCCGGGAGAATATCAAGAGCCGGGGGTGGAGCAAGCCAGGCCTCAAAGCACGAGAAGCTCCAGCCCAAAAGGCAGCCAAAATGCAGCCCACATCCGGGAGAATCTCAAGAGCAGGGGGTGGAGCAAGCCAGGCCTCAAACCACGAGAAGCTCCAGCCCAAAAGGCAGCCAAAATGCAGCCCACATCCGGGAGAATCTCAGTGGTAGGAAGTGGAGCAAGCCAGGCCTCAAACCACGAGAAGCTCCAGCCCAAAATGCAGCCAAAATGCAGCCCAACTCGGGAGAATCTCAGGAGCAGGAAGTGGAGCAAGCCAGGCCTCAAACCATGAGAAGCTCCAGCCCGAAAGGCAGCCAAAATGCAGCCCACATCCGGGAGAAACTCAGTGGCAGGAAGTGGAGCAAGCCAGGCCTCAAACCACGAGAAGCTCCAGCCCAAAAGGCAGCCAAAATGCAGCCCACATCCGGGAGAATCTCAGGAGCAGGGGGTGGAGCAAGCCAGGCCTCAAACCACGAGAAGCTCCAGCCCAAAAGGCAGCCAAAATGCAGCCCACATCCGGGAGAATCTCAAGAGCAGGGTGTGGAGCCAGCCAGGCCTGAAACCTCGAGAAGCTCCAGCCCAAAAGGCAGCCAAAATGCAGCCCAAATTCGGGAGAATCTCAAGAGCAGGGGGTGGAGCAAGGCAGGCCTCAAACCACGAGAAGCTCCAGCCCAAAATGCAGCCAAAATGCAGCCTACATCCGGGAGAATCTCAGGAGCAGGGGGTGGAGCAAGCCAGGCCTCAAACCACGAGAAACTCCAGCCCAAAAGGCAGCCAAAATGCAGCCCACATCCGGGAGAATCTCAAGAGCAAGGGGTGGAGCAAGCCAGGCCTCAAACCATGAGAAGCTCCAGCCCAAAAGGCAGCCAAATTGCAGCCCACATCCGGGAGAATCTCAGCGGCAGGAAGTGGAGCAAGCCAGGCCTCAAACCTCGAGAAGCTCCAGCCCAAAATGCAGCCAAAATCCAGCCCACATGGAGGAGAATATCAAGAGCAGGGGGTGGAGCAAGCCAGGCCTCAAACCACGAGAAGTTCCAGCCCAAAAGGCAGCCAAAATGCAGCCCACATCCGGGAGAATCTCAAGAGCAGGGCGTGGAGCAAGCCAGGCCTCAAACCACGAGATGCTCCAGCCCAAAAGGCAGCCAAAATGCAGCCCACATCCGGGACAATATCAAGAGCCGGGGGTGGAGTAAGCCAGGCCTCAAACCACGAGAAGCTCCAGCCCAAAAGGCAGCCAAAATGCAGCCCACATCCGGGAGAATCTCAAGAGCAGGGGGTGGAGCAAGCCAGGCCTCAAACCACGAGAAGCTCCAGCCCAAAAGGCAGCCAAAATGCAGCCCACATCCGGGAGATTATCAAGAGCAGGGGGTGGAGCAAGCCAGGCCTCAAACCACGAGAAGCTCCAGCCCAAAAGGCAGCCAAAATCCAGCCCACATCCGAGAGAATCTCAGGAGCAGGAAGTGGAGCAAGCCAGGCCTCAAAGCACGAGAAGCTCCAGCCCAAAATGCAGCCAAAATGCAGCCCACATCCAGGAGAATCTCAGGAGCAGGGGGTAGAGCAAGGCAGGCCTCAAACCACGAGAAGCTGCAGCCCAAAAAGCAGCCAAAATGCAGCCCACATCCGGGAGAATCTCAGGAGCAGGGGGTGGAGCAAGCCAGGCCTCAAACCACGAGAAGCTCCAGCCCAAAAGGAAGCCAAAATGCAGCCCACATGGAGGAGAATCTCAAGAGCAGGGGGTGGAGCAAGCCAGGCCTCAAACCACGAGAAGCTCCAGCCCAAAAGGCAGCCAAAATGCAGCCCACATCCGGGAGAATCTCAGTGGTAGGAAGTGGAGCAAGCCAGGCCTCAAACCACGAGAAGCTCCAGCCCAAAATGCAGCCAAAATGCAGCCCAACTCGGGAGAATCTCAGGAGCAGGAAGTGGAGCAAGCCAGGCCTCAAACCATGAGAAGCTCCAGCCTAAAAGGCAGCCAAAATGCAGCCCACATCCGGGAGAAACTCAGTGGCAGGAAGTGGAGCAAGCCAGGCCTCAAACCACGAGAAGCTCCAGCCCAAAAGGCAGCCAAAATGCAGCCCACATCCGGGAGAATCTCAGGAGCAGGGGGTGGAGCAAGCCAGGCCTCAAACCACGAGAAGCTCCAGCCCAAAAGGCAGCCAAAATGCAGCCCACATCCGGGAGAATCTCAAGAGCAGGGTGTGGAGCCAGCCAGGCCTGAAACCTCGACAAGCTCCAGCCCAAAAGGCAGCCAAAATGCAGCCCAAATTCGGGAGAATCTCAAGAGCAGGGGGTGGAGCAAGGCAGGCCTCAAACCACGAGAAGCTCCAGCCCAAACTGCAGCCAAAATGCAGCCTACATCCGGGAGAATCTCAGGAGCAGGGGGTGGAGCAAGCCAGGCCTCAAACCACGAGAAACTCCAGCCCAAAAGGCAGCCAAAATGCAGCCAACATCCGGGAGAATCTCAAGAGCAAGGGGTGGAGCAAGCCAGGCCTCAAACCATGAGAAGCTCCAGCCCAAAAGGCAGCCAAATTGCAGCCCACATCCGGGAGAATCTCAGCGGCAGGAAGTGGAGCAAGCCAGGCCTCAAACCTCGAGAAGCTCCAGCCCAAAATGCAGCCAAAATCCAGCCCACATGGAGGAGAATATCAAGAGCAGGGGGTGGAGCAAGCCAGGCCTCAAACCACGAGAAGTTCCAGCCCAAAAGGCAGCCAAAATGCAGCCCACATCCGGGAGAATCTCAAGAGCAGGGCGTGGAGCAAGCCAGGCCTCAAACCACGAGATGCTCCAGCCCAAAAGGCAGCCAAAATGCAGCCCACATCCGGGACAATATCAAGAGCCGGGGGTGGAGTAAGCCAGGCCTCAAACCACGAGAAGCTCCAGCCCAAAAGGCAGCCAAAATGCAGCCCACATCCGGGAGAATCTCAAGAGCAGGGGGTGGAGCAAGCCAGGCCTCAAAGCACGAGAAGCTCCAGCCCAAAAGGCAGCCAAAATGCAGCCCACATCCGGGAGATTATCAAGAGCAGGGGGTGGAGCAAGCCAGGCCTCAAACCACGAGAAGCTCCAGCCCAAAAGGCAGCCAAAATCCAGCCCACATCCGAGAGAATCTCAGGAGCAGTAAGTGGAGCAAGCCAGGCCTCAAAGCACGAGAAGCTCCAGCCCAAAAGGCAGCCAAAATGCAGCCCACATCCGGGAGAATCTCAGGAGCAGGGGGTGGAGCAAGCCAGGCCTCAAACCACGAGAAGCTCCAACCCAAAATGCAGCCAAAATGCAGCCCACATCCGGGAGAATCTCAGGAGCAGGGGGTGGAGCAAGCCAGGCCTCAAACCACGAGAAGCTCCAGCCCAAAAAGCAGCCAAAATGCAGCCCAACTGCGGGAGAATCTCAGGAGCAGGAAGTGGAGCAAGCCAGGCCTCAAACCACGAGAAGCTCCAGCCCAAAATGCAGCCAAAATCCAGCACACATCCAGGAGAATCTCAAGAGCAGGGGGTGGAGTAAGTCAGGCCTCAAACCACGAGAAGCTCCAGCCCAAAAGGCAGCCAAAATCCAGCCCACATCCGGGAGAATCTCAGGGGCAGGAAGTGGAGCAAGCCAGGCCTCAAAGCACGAGAAGCTCCAGCCCAAAAGGCAGCCAAAATGCAGCCCACATCCGGGAGAATCTCAAGAGCAGGGTTGGAGCAAGCCAGGCCTCAAACCACGAGAAGCTCCAGCCCAAAAGGCAGCCAAAATGCAGCCCAACTGCGGGAGAATCTCAGGAGCAGGAAGTGGAGCAAGCCAGGCCTCAAACCACGAGAAGCTCCAGCCCAAAAGGCAGCCAAAATGCAGCCCACATCCGGGAGAATCTCAGTGGTAGGAAGTGGAGCAAGCCAGGCCTCAAACCACGAGAAGCTCCAGCCCAAAATGCAGCCAAAATGCAGCCCAACTCGGGAGAATCTCAGGAGCAGGAAGTGGAGCAAGCCAGGCCTCAAACCATGAGAAGCTCCAGCCTAAAAGGCAGCCAAAATGCAGCCCACATCCGGGAGAAACTCAGTGGCAGGAAGTGGAGCAAGCCAGGCCTCAAACCACGAGAAGCTCCAGCCCAAAAGGCAGCCAAAATGCAGCCCACATCCGGGAGAATCTCAGGAGCAGGGGGTGGAGCAAGCCAGGCCTCAAACCACGAGAAGCTCCAGCCCAAAAGGCAGCCAAAATGCAGCCTACATCCGGGAGAATCTCAGGAGCAGGGGGTGGAGCAAGCCAGGCCTCAAACCACGAGAAACTCCAGCCCAAAAGGCAGCCAAAATGCAGCCCACATCCGGGAGAATCTCAAGAGCAAGGGGTGGAGCAAGCCAGGCCTCAAACCATGAGAAGCTCCAGCCCAAAATGCAGCCAAAATCCAGCACACATCCAGGAGAATATCAAGAGCAGGGGGTGGAGTAAGTCAGGCCTCAAACCACGAGAAGCTCCAGCCCAAAATGCAGCCAAAATCCAGCCCACATCCGGGAGAATCTCAGGGGCAGGAAGTGGAGCAAGCCAGGCCTCAAAGCACGAGAAGCTCCAGCCCAAAAGGCAGCCAAAATGCAGCCCACATCCGGGAGAATCTCAAGAGCAGGGTTGGAGCAAGCCAGGCCTCAAACCACGAGAAGCTCCAGCCCAAAAGGCAGCCAAAATGCAGCCCAACTGCGGGAGAATCTCAGGAGCAGGAAGTGGAGCAAGCCAGGCCTCAAACCACGAGAAGCTCCAGCCCAAAATGCAGCCAAAATGCAGCCCACATCCGGGAGAATATCAAGAGCCGGGGGTGGAGCAAGCCAGGCCTCAAAGCACGAGAAGCTCCAGCCCAAAAGGCAGCCAAAATGCAGCCCACATCCGGGAGAATCTCAAGAGCAGGGGGTGGAGCAAGCCAGGCCTCAAACCACGAGAAGCTCCAGCCCAAAAGGCAGCCAAAATGCAGCCCACATCCGGGAGAATCTCAGTGGTAGGAAGTGGAGCAAGCCAGGCCTCAAACCACGAGAAGCTCCAGCCCAAAATGCAGCCAAAATGCAGCCCAACTCGGGAGAATCTCAGGAGCAGGAAGTGGAGCAAGCCAGGCCTCAAACCATGAGAAGCTCCAGCCTAAAAGGCAGCCAAAATGCAGCCCACATCCGCGAGAAACTCAGTGGCAGGAAGTGGAGCAAGCCAGGCCTCAAACCACGAGAAGCTCCAGCCCAAAAGGCAGCCAAAATGCAGCCCACATCCGGGAGAATCTCAGGAGCAGTGGGTGGAGCAAGCCAGGCCTCAAACCACGAGAAGCTCCAGCCCAAAAGGCAGCCAAAATGCAGCCCACATCTGGGAGAATCTCAAGAGCAGGGTGTGGAGCCAGCCAGGCCTGAAACCTCGAGAAGCTCCAGCCCAAAAGGCAGCCAAAATGCAGCCCAAATTCGGGAGAATCTCAAGAGCAGGGGGTGGAGCAAGGCAGGCCTCAAACCACGAGAAGCTCCAGCCCAAAATGCAGCCAAAATGCAGCCTACATCCGGGAGAATCTCAGGAGCAGGGGGTGGAGCAAGCCAGGCCTCAAACCACGAGAAACTCCAGCCCAAAAGGCAGCCAAAATGCAGCCCACATCCGGGAGAATCCCAAGAGCAAGGGGTGGAGCAAGCCAGGCCTCAAACCATGAGAAGCTCCAGCCCAAAAGGCAGCCAAATTGCAGCCCACATCCGGGAGAATCTCAGCGGCAGGAAGTGGAGCAAGCCAGGCCTCAAACCTCGAGAAGCTCCAGCCCAAAATGCAGCCAAAATCCAGCCCACATGGAGGAGAATATCAAGAGCAGGGGGTGGAGCAAGCCAGGCCTCAAACCACGAGAAATTCCAGCCCAAAAGGCAGCCAAAATGCAGCCCACATCCGGGAGAATCTCAAGAGCAGGGCGTGGAGCAAGCCAGGCCTCAAACCACGAGATGCTCCAGCCCAAAAGGCAGCCAAAATGCAGCCCACATCCGGGACAATATCAAGAGCCGGGGGTGGAGTAAGCCAGGCCTCAAACCACGAGAAGCTCCAGCCCAAAAGGCAGCCAAAATGCAGCCCACATCCGGGAGAATCTCAAGAGCAGGGGGTGGAGCAAGCCAGGCCTCAAACCACGAGAAGTTCCAGCCCAAAAGGCAGCCAAAATGCAGCCCACATCCGGGAGATTATCAAGAGCAGGGGGTGGAGCAAGCCAGGCCTCAAACCACGAGAAGCTCCAGCCCAAAAGGCAGCCAAAATGCAGCCCACATCCGAGAGAATCTCAGGAGCAGGAAGTGGAGCAAGCCAGGCCTCAAAGCACGAGAAGCTCCAACCCAAAAGGCAGCCAAAATGCAGCCCACATCCGGGAGAATCTCAGGAGCAGGGGGTAGAGCAAGTCAGGCCTCAAACCACGAGAAGCTGCAGCCGAAAAAGCAGCCAAAATGCAGCCCACATCCGGGAGAATCTCAGGAGCAGGGGGTGGAGCAAGCCAGGCCTCAAACCACGAGAAGCTCCAGCCCAAAAGGCAGCCAAAATGCAGCCCAACTGCGGGAGAATCTCAGGAGCAGGAAGTGGAGCAAGCCAGGCCTCAAACCACGAGAAGCTCCAGCCCAAATGCAGCCAAAATGCAGCCCACATCCAGGAGAATCTCAAGAGCAGGGGGTGGAGTAAGCCAGGTCTCAAACCACGAGAAGCTCCAGCCCAAAATGCAGCCAAAATCCAGCCCACATCCGGGAGAATCTCAAGAGCAGGGGGTGGAGCAAGCCAGGCCTCAAACCACGAGAAGCTCCAGCCCAAAATGCAGCCAAAATCCAGCCTACATCCGGGAGAATCTCAGGAGCAGGAAGTGGAGCAAGCCAGGCCTGAAACCACGAGAAGCTCCAGCCCAAAAGGCAGCCAAAATGCAGCCCAAATTCGGGAGAATCTCAAGAGCAGGGGGTGGAGCAAGCCAGGCCTGAAACCACGAGAAGCTCCAGCCCAAAAGGCAGCCAAAATCCAGCCCACATCTGGGAGAATCTCAAGAGCAGGGGGTGGAGCAAGCCAGGCCTCAAAGCACGAGAAGCTCCAGCCCAAAAGGCAGCCAAAATGCAGCCCACATCCGGGAGAATATCGAGAGCAGGGGGTGGAGCAAGCCAGGCCTCAAACCACGAGAAGCTCCAGCCCAAAAGGCAGCCAAAATGCAGCCCACATCCGGGAGAATCTCAAGAGCAGGGTGTGGAGCCAGCCAGGCCTGAAACCTCGAGAAGCTCCAGCCCAAAAGGCAGCCAAAATGCAGCCCAAATTCGGGAGAATCTCAAGAGCAGGGGGTGGAGCAAGGCAGGCCTCAAACCACGAGAAGCTCCAGCCCAAAAAGCAGCCAAAATCCAGCCCACATCTGGGAGAATCTCAGGAGCAGGAAGTGGAGCAAGCCAGGCCTCAAACCACGAGAAGCTCCAGCCCAAAAGGCAGCCAAAATGCAGCCTACATCTGTGAGAATCTCAAAAGAAGGGGGTGGAGCAAGCCAGGCCTCAAACCACGAGAAGCTCCAGCCAAAAACGCACCCAAAATGCAGCCCACATCCGGGAGAATCTCAAGAGCAGGGGGTGGAGTAAGCCAGGCCTCAAACCACGAGAAGCTCCAGCCCAAAAGGCAGCCAAAATGCAGCCCACATCCGGGAGAATCTCAGTGGCAGGAAGTGGAGCAAGGCAGGCCTCAAACCACGAGAAGCTCCAGCCCAAAAGGCAGCCAAAATGCAGACCACATCCGGGAGAATCTCAGGAGCAGGGAGTGGAGCAAGCCAGGCCTCAAACCACGAGAAGCTCCAGCCCAAAATGCAGCCAAAATGCAGCCCACATGCGGGAGAATCTCAAGAGCAAGGGGTGGAGCAAGCCAGGCCTCAAACCACGAGAAGCTCCAGCCCAAAATGCAGCCAAAATCCATCCCACATCCGGGAGAATCTCAGGGGCAGGAAGTGGAGCAAGCCAGGCCTCAAACCACGAGAAGCTCCAGCCCAAAAGGCAGCCAAAATGCAGCCCACATCCGGGAGAATCTCAGGAGCAGGGGGTGGAGCAAGCCAGGCCTCAAACCACGAGAAGCTCCAACCCAAAATGCAGCCAAAATCCAGCCCACATCCGGGAGATTATCAAGAGCAGGGGGTGGAGCAAGCCAGGCCTCAAACCACGAGAAGCTCCAGCCCAAAAGGCAGCCAAAATGCAGCCCACATCCGGGAGAATCTCAGGAGCAGGGGGTAGAGCAAGCCAGGCCTCAAATCACGATAAGCTCCAGCCCAAAAGGCAGCCAAAATGCAGCCCACATCCGGGAGAATCTCAAGAGCAGGGGGTGGAGCAAGCCAGGCCTCAAACCACGAGAAGCTCCAGCCCAAAAGGCAGCCAAAATGCAGCCCACATCTGGGAGAATCTCAGGAGCAGGGGGTGGAGCAAGGCAGGCCTCAAACCACGAGAAGCTCCAGCCCAAAATGCAGCCAAAATCCAGCACACATCCAGGAGAATCTCAAGAGCCTGGGGTGGAGTAAGCCAGGCCTCAAAGCACGAGAAGCTCCAGCCCAAAAGGCAGCCAAAATGCAGCCCACATCCGGGAGAATCTCAAGAGCAGGGTTGGAGCAAGCCAGGCCTCAAACCACGAGAAGCTCCAGCCCAAAAGGCAGCCAAAATGCAGCCCAACTGCGGGAGAATCTCAGGAGCAGGAAGTGGAGCAAGCCAGGCCTCAAACCACGAGAAGCTCCAGCCCAAAATGCAGCCAAATTACAGCGCACATCCGGGAGAATATCAAGAGCAGGGGGTGGAGTAAGCCAGGCCTCAAACCACGAGAAGCTCCAGCCTAAAATGCAGCCAAAATGCAGCCCACATCTGGGAGAATCTCAGGAGCAGGAAGTGGAGCAAGCCAGGCCTGAAACCACGAGAAGCTCCAGCCCAAAACGCAGCCAAAATGCAGCCCACATCCGGGAGAATCTCAGGAGCAGGGGGTGGAGCAAGCCAGGCCTCAAACCACGAGAAGCTCCAGCCCAAAAGGCAGCCAAAATGCAGCCCACATCCGGGAGAATATCGAGAGCAGGGGGTGGAGCAAGCCAGGCCTCAAACCACGAGAAGCTCCAGCCCAAAAGGCAGCCAAAATGCAGCCCACATCCGGGAGAATCTCAAGAGCAGGGGGTGGAGCAAGCCAGGCCTCAAAGCACGAGAAGCTCCAGCCCAAAAGGCAGCCAAAATGCAGCCCACATCCGGGAGAATATCGAGAGCAGGGGGTGGAGCAAGCCAGGCCTCAAAGCACGAGAAGCTCCAGCCCAAAAGGCAGCCAAAATGCAGCCCACATCCGGGAGAATATCGAGAGCAGGGGGTGGAGCAAGCCAGGCCTCAAACCACGAGAAGCTCCAGCCCAAAAGGCAGCCAAAATGCAGCCCACATCCGGGAGAATCTCAAGAGCAGGGGGTGGAGCCAGCCAGGCCTGAAACCTCGAGAAGCTCCAGCCCAAAAAGCAGCCAAAATCCAGCCCACATCCGGGAGAATCTCAGGAGCAGGAAGTGGAGCAAGCCAGGCCTCAAACCACGAGAAGCTCCAGCCCAAAAGGCAGCCAAAATGCAGCCTACATCTGTGAGAATCTCAAAAGCAGGGGGTGGAGCAAGGCAGGCCTCAAACCACGAGAAGCTCCAGCCAAAAACGCACCCAAAATGCAGCCCACATCCGGGAGAATCTCAAGAGCAGGGGGTGGAGTAAGCCAGGCCTCAAACCACGAGAAGCTCCAGCCCAAAAGGCAGCCAAAATGCAGCCCACATCCGGGAGAATCTCAGTGGCAGGAAGTGGAGCAAGCCAGGCCTCAAACCACGAGAAGCTCCAGCCCAAAAGGCAGCCAAAATGCAGACCACATCCGGGAGAATCTCAGGAGCAGGGAGTGGAGCAAGCCAGGCCTCAAACCACGAGAAGCTCCAGCCCAAAATGCAGCCAAAATGCAGCCCACATGCGGGAGAATCTCAAGAGCAAGGGGTGGAGCAAGCCAGGCCTCAAACCACGAGAAGCTCCAGCCCAAAATGCAGCCAAAATCCATCCCACATCCGGGAGAATCTCAGGGGCAGGAAGTGGAGCAAGCCAGGCCTCAAACCACGAGAAGCTCCAGCCCAAAAGGCAGCCAAAATGCAGCCCACATCCTGGAGAATCTCAGGAGCAGGGGGTGGAGCAAGCCAGGCCTCAAACCACGAGAAGCTCCAACCCAAAATGCAGCCAAAATCCAGCCCACATCCGGGAGATTATCAAGAGCAGGGGGTGGAGCAAGCCAGGCCTCAAACCACGAGAAGCTCCAGCCCAAAAGGCAGCCAAAATGCAGCCCACATCCGGGAGAATCTCAGGAGCAGGGGGTAGAGCAAGCCAGGCCTCAAATCACGATAAGCTCCAGCCCAAAAGGCAGCCAAAATGCAGCCCACATCCGGGAGAATCTCAAGAGCAGGGGGTGGAGCAAGCCAGGCCTCAAACCACGAGAAGCTCCAGCCCAAAAGGCAGCCAAAATGCAGCCCACATCTGGGAGAATCTCAGGAGCAGGGGGTGGAGCAAGGCAGGCCTCAAACCACGAGAAGCTCCAGCCCAAAATGCAGCCAAAATCCAGCACACATCCAGGAGAATCTCAAGAGCCTGGGGTGGAGTAAGCCAGGCCTCAAAGCACGAGAAGCTCCAGCCCAAAAGGCAGCCAAAATGCAGCCCACATCCGGGAGAATCTCAAGAGCAGGGTTGGAGCAAGCCAGGCCTCAAACCACGAGAAGCTCCAGCCCAAAAGGCAGCCAAAATGCAGCCCAACTGCGGGAGAATCTCAGGAGCAGGAAGTGGAGCAAGCCAGGCCTCAAACCACGAGAAGCTCCAGCCCAAAATGCAGCCAAATTACAGCGCACATCCGGGAGAATATCAAGAGCAGGGGGTGGAGTAAGCCAGGCCTCAAACCACGAGAAGCTCCAGCCTAAAATGCAGCCAAAATGCAGCCCACATCTGGGAGAATCTCAGGAGCAGGAAGTGGAGCAAGCCAGGCCTGAAACCACGAGAAGCTCCAGCCCAAAACGCAGCCAAAATGCAGCCCACATCCGGGAGAATCTCAGGAGCAGGGGGTGGAGCAAGCCAGGCCTCAAACCACGAGAAGCTCCAGCCCAAAAGGCAGCCAAAATGCAGCCCACATCCGGGAGAATATCGAGAGCAGGGGGTGGAGCAAGCCAGGCCTCAAACCACGAGAAGCTCCAGCCCAAAAGGCAGCCAAAATGCAGCCCACATCCGGGAGAATCTCAGGAGCAGGAAGTGGAGCAAGCCAGGCCTGAAACCACGAGAAGCTCCAGCCCAAAACGCAGCCAAAATGCAGCCCACATCCGGGAGAATCTCAGGAGCAGGGGGTGGAGCAAGCCAGGCCTCAAACCACGAGAAGCTCCAGCCCAAAAGGCAGCCAAAATGCAGCCCACATCCGGGAGAATATCGAGAGCAGGGGGTGGAGCAAGCCAGGCCTCAAAGCACGAGAAGCTCCAGCCCAAAAGGCAGCCAAAATGCAGCCCACATCCGGGAGAATATCGAGAGCAGGGGGTGGAGCAAGCCAGGCCTCAAACCACGAGAAGCTCCAGCCCAAAAGGCAGCCAAAATGCAGCCCACATCCGGGAGAATCTCAAGAGCAGGGTGTGGAGCCAGCCAGGCCTGAAACCTCGAGAAGCTCCAGCCCAAAAGGCAGCCAAAATGCAGCCCAAATTCGGGAGAATCTCAAGAGCAGGGGGTGGAGCAAGGCAGGCCTCAAACCACGAGAAGCTCCAGCCCAAAAAGCAGCCAAAATCCAGCCCACATCTGGGAGAATCTCAGGAGCAGGAAGTGGAGCAAGCCAGGCCTCAAACCACGAGAAGCTCCAGCCCAAAAGGCAGCCAAAATGCAGCCTACATCTGTGAGAATCTCAAAAGCAGGGGGTGGAGCAAGCCAGGCCTCAAACCACGAGAAGCTCCAGCCAAAAACGCACCCAAAATGCAGCCCACATCCGGGAGAATCTCAAGAGCAGGGGGTGGAGTAAGCCAGGCCTCAAACCACGAGAAGCTCCAGCCCAAAAGGCAGCCAAAATGCAGCCCACATCCGGGAGAATCTCAGTGGCAGGAAGTGGAGCAAGCCAGGCCTCAAACCACGAGAAGCTCCAGCCCAAAAGGCAGCCAAAATGCAGACCACATCCGGGAGAATCTCAGGAGCAGGGAGTGGAGCAAGCCAGGCCTCAAACCACGAGAAGCTCCAGCCCAAAAGGCAGCCAAAATGCAGCCCACATGCGGGAGAATCTCAAGAGCAAGGGGTGGAGCAAGCCAGGCCTCAAACCACGAGAAGCTCCAGCCCAAAATGCAGCCAAAATCCATCCCACATCCGGGAGAATCTCAGGGGCAGGAAGTGGAGCAAGCCAGGCCTCAAACCACGAGAAGCTCCAGCCCAAAAGGCAGCCAAAATGCAGCCCACATCCTGGAGAATCTCAGGAGCAGGGGGTGGAGCAAGCCAGGCCTCAAACCACGAGAAGCTCCAACCCAAAATGCAGCCAAAATCCAGCCCACATCCGGGAGATTATCAAGAGCAGGGGGTGGAGCAAGCCAGGCCTCAAACCACGAGAAGCTCCAGCCCAAAAGGCAGCCAAAATGCAGCCCACATCCGGGAGAATCTCAGGAGCAGGGGGTAGAGCAAGCCAGGCCTCAAATCACGATAAGCTCCAGCCCAAAAGGCAGACAAAATGCAGCCCACATCCGGGAGAATCTCAAGAGCAGGGGGTGGAGCAAGCCAGGCCTCAAACCACGAGAAGCTCCAGCCCAAAAGGCAGCCAAAATGCAGCCCACATCTGGGAGAATCTCAGGAGCAGCGGGTGGAGCAAGGCAGGCCTCAAACCACGAGAAGCTCCAGCCCAAAATGCAGCCAAAATCCAGCACACATCCAGGAGAATCTCAAGAGCCTGGGGTGGAGTAAGCCAGGCCTCAAAGCACGAGAAGCTCCAGCCCAAAAGGCAGCCAAAATGCAGCCCACATCCGGGAGAATCTCAAGAGCAGGGTTGGAGCAAGCCAGGCCTCAAACCACGAGAAGCTCCAGCCCAAAAGGCAGCCAAAATGCAGCCCAACTGCGGGAGAATCTCAGGAGCAGGAAGTGGAGCAAGCCAGGCCTCAAACCACGAGAAGCTCCAGCCCAAAATGCAGCCAAATTACAGCGCACATCTGGGAGAATATCAAGAGCAGGGGGTGGAGTAAGCCAGGCCTCAAACCACGAGAAGCTCCAGCCTAAAATGCAGCCAAAATGCAGCCCACATCTGGGAGAATCTCAGGAGCAGGAAGTGGAGCAAGCCAGGCCTGAAACCACGAGAAGCTCCAGCCCAAAACGCAGCCAAAATGCAGCCCACATCCGGGAGAATCTCAGGAGCAGGGGGTGGAGCAAGCCAGGCCTCAAACCACGAGAAGCTCCAGCCCAAAAGGCAGCCAAAATGCAGCCCACATCCGGGAGAATATCGAGAGCAGGGGGTGGAGCAAGCCAGGCCTCAAACCACGAGAAGCTCCAGCCCAAAAGGCAGCCAAAATGCAGCCCACATCCGGGAGAATCTCAAGAGCAAGGGGTGGAGCAAGCCAGGCCTCAAACCATGAGAAGCTCCAGCCCAAAAGGCAGCCAAATTGCAGCCCACATCCGGGAGAATCTCAGCGGCAGGAAGTGGAGCAAGCCAGGCCTCAAACCTCGAGAAGCTCCAGCCCAAAAGGCAGCCAAAATGCAGCCCACATCCGGGAGAATCTCAAGAGCAGGGGGTGGAGCAAGCCAGGCCTCAAACCACGAGAAGCTCCAGCCCAAAATGCAGCCAAAAGGCAGCCCACATGCGGGAGAATCTCAAGAGCCGGGGGTGGAGTAAGCCAGGCCTCAAACCACGAGAAGCTCCAGCCCAAAAGGCAGCCAAAATGCAGCCCACATCCGGGAGAATCTCAAGAGCAGGGGGTGGAGCAAGCCAGGCCTCAAACCACGAGATGCTCCAGCCCAAAAGGCAGCCAAAATGCAGCCCACATCCGGGAGAATATCAAGAGCCGGGGGGGGAGTAAGCCAGGCCTCAAACCACGAGAAGCTCCAGCCCAAAAGGCAGCCAAAATGCAGCCCACATCCGGGAGAATCTCAAGAGCAGGGGGTGGAGCAAGCCAGGCCTCAAACCACGAGAAGCTCCAGCCCAAAAAGCAGCCAAAATGCAGCCCACATCCGGGAGAATCTCAAGAGCAGGGGGTGGAGCAAGCCAGGCCTCAAACCACGAGATGCTCCAGCCCAAAAGGCAGCCAAAATGCAGCCCACATCCGGGAGAATATCAAGAGCCGGGGGTGGAGTAAGCCAGGCCTCAAACCACGAGAAGCTCCAGCCCAAATGGCAGCCAAAATGCAGCCCACATCCGGGAGAATATCAAGAGCAGGGGGTGGAGCAAGCCAGGCCTCAAACCACCAGAAGCTCCAGCCCAAAAGGCAGCCAAAATGCAGCCCACATCCGGGAGAATCTCAGGAGCAGGAAGTGGAGCAAGCCAGGCCTCAAACCACGAGAAGCTCCAGCCCAAAAGGCAGCCAAAATGCAGCCCACATCCGGGAGAATATCGAGAGCAGGGGGTAGAGTAAGGCAGGCCTCAAACCATGAGAAGCTCCAGCCCAAAAGGCAGCCAAAATGCAGCCCACATCCGGGAGAATCTCAGGAGCAGGGGGTGGAGCAAGCCAGGCCTCAAACCACGAGAAGCTCCAGCCGAAAATGCAGCCAAAATGCAGCCCAACTGCGGGAGAATCTCAGGAGCAGGAAGTGGAGCAAGCCAGGCCTCAAACCACGAGAAGCTCCAGCCCAAATGCAGCCAAAATGCAGCCCACATCTGGGAGAATCTCAAGAGCAGGGGGTGGAGTAAGCCAGGCCTCAAACCACGAGAAGCTCCAGCCCAAAATGCAGCCAAAATGCAGCCCACATCCGGGAGAATATCAAGAGCAGGGGGTGGAGCAAGCCAGGCCTCAAACCACGAGAAGTTCCAGCCCAAAAGGCAGCCAAAATGCAGCCCACATCCGGGAGAATCTCAAGAGCAGGGGGTGGAGCAAGCCAGGCCTCAAACCACGAGAAGCTCCAGCCCAAAATGCAGCCAAAATCCAGCCTACATCCGGGAGAATCTCAGGAGCAGGGGGTGGAGCAAGCCAGGCCTCAAACCACGAGAAGCTCCAGCCCAAAATGCAGCCAAAATCCAGCCCACATCCGGGAGAATCTCAAGAGCAAGGGGTGGAGCAAGCCAGGCCTCAAACCATGAGAAGCTCCAGCCCAAAAGGCAGCCAAATTGCAGCCCACATCCGGGAGAATCTCAGCGGCAGGAAGTGGAGCAAGCCAGGCCTCAAACCATGAGAAGCTCCAGCCCAAAAGGCAGCCAAAATCCAGCCCACATGGAGGAGAATATCAAGAGCAGGGGGTGGAGCAAGCCAGGCCTCAAACCACGAGAAGTTCCAGCCCAAAAGGCAGCCAAAATGCAGCCCACATCCGGGAGAATCTCAAGAGCAGGGGGTGGAGCAAGCCAGGCCTCAAACCACGAGAAGCTCCAGCCCAAAATGCAGCCAAAATGCAGCCCACATCTGGGAGAATCTCAGGGGCAGGAAGTGGAGCAAGCCAGGCCTCAAACCACGAGAAGCTCCAGCCCAAAAGGCAGCCAAAATGCAGCCCAACTGCGGGAGAATCTCAGGAGCAGGAAGTGGAGCAAGCCAGGCCTCAAACCACGAGAAGCTCCAGCCCAAATGCAGCCAAAATCCAGCCCACATGGAGGTGAATCTCAAGAGCAGGGGGTGGAGCAAGGCAGGCCTCAAACCACGAGAAGTTCCAGCCCAAAAGGCAGCCAAAATCCAGCCCACATCCGGGAGAATCTCAAGAGCAGGGGGTGGAGCAAGCCAGGCCTCAAACCACGAGAAGCTCCAGCCCAAAAGGCAGCCAAAATGCAGCCCACATCCGGGAGAATCTCAGTGGCAGGAAGTGGAGCAAGCCAGGCCTCAAAGCACGAGAAGCTCCAGCCCAAAAGGCAGCCAAAATGCAGCCCACATCCGGGAGAATCTCAGGAGCAGGGGGTGGAACAAGCCAGGCCTCAAACCACGAGAAGCTCCAGCCCAAAAGGCAGCCAAAATGCAGCCCACATCCGGGAGAATCTCAGGAGCAGGGGGTGGAGCAAGCCAGGCCTCAAACCACGAGAAGCTCCAACCGAAAATGCAGCCAAAATGCAGCCCAACTGCGGGAGAATCTCAGGAGCAGGAAGTGGAGTAAGCCAGGTCTCAAACCACGAGAAGCTCCAGCCCAAAATGCAGCCAAAATCCAGCCCACATGGAGGAGAATCTCAAGAGCAGGGGGTGGAGCAAGCCAGGCCTCAAACCACGAGAAGCTCCAGCCCAAAAGGCAGCCAAAATGCAGCCCACATCCGGGAGAATCTCAGGAGCAGGAAGTGGAGCAAGCCAGGCCTCAAACCACGAGAAGCTCCAGCCCAAAAGGCAGCCAAAATGCAGCCCACATCCGGGAGAATCTCAAGAGCAGGGGGTGGAGTAAGCCAGGCCTCAAACCACGAGAAGCTCCAGCCCAAAAGGCAGCCAAAATGCAGCCCACATCCGGGAGAATCTCAGTGGCAGGAAGTGGAGCAAGCCAGGCCTCAAACCACGAGAAGCTCCAGCCCAAAAGGCAGCCAAAATCCAGCCCACATCCGGGAGATTATCAAGAGCAGGGGGTGGAGCAAGGCAGGCCTCAAACCACGAGAAGCTCCAGCCCAAAAGGCAGCCAAAATGCAGCCCACATCCGGGAGAATCTCAGGAGCAGGGGGTAGAGCAAGCCAGGCCTCAAATCACGAGAAGCTCCAGCCCAAAAGGCAGCCAAAATGCAGCCCACATCCGGGAGAATCTCAGGAGCAGGGGGTGGAGCAAGCCAGGCCTCAAACCACGAGAAGCTCCAGCCCAAAAGGCAGCCAAAATGCAGCCCACATCCGGGAGAATCTCAGGAGCAGGGGGTGGAGCAAGCCAGGCCTCAAACCATGAGAAGCTCCAGCCCAAAAGGCAGCCAAAATGCAGCCCACATCTGGGAGAATCTCAGGAGCAGGAAGTGGAGCAAGCCAGGCCTCAAACCACGAGAAGCTCCAGCCCAAAAGGCAGCCAAAATCCAGCACACATCCAGGAGAATCTCAAGAGAAGGGGGTATAGTAAGCCAGGTCTCAAACCACGAGAAGCTCCAGCCCAAAATGCAGCCAATATCCAGCCCACATGGAGGTGAATCTCAAGAGCAGGGGGTGGAGCAAGGCAGGCCTCAAACCACGAGAAGTTCCAGCCCAAAAGGCAGCCAAAATCCAGCCCACATCCGGGAGAATCTCAAGAGCAGGGGGTGGAGCAAGCCAGGCCTCAAACCACGAGAAGCTCCAGCCCAAAAGGCAGCCAAAATGCAGCCCACATCCGGGAGAATATCAAGAGCAGGGGGTGGAGCAAGCCAGGCCTCAAACCACGAGAAGCTCCAGCCCAAAAGGCAGCCAAAATGCAGCCCACATCCGGGAGAATCTCAGGAGCAGGAAGTGGAGCAAGCCAGGCCTCAAAGCACGAGAAGCTCCAGCCCAAAAAGCAGCCAAAATGCAGCCCACATCCAGGACAATATCAAGAGCAGGGAGTGGAGCAAGCCAGGCCTCAAACCACGAGAAGCTCCAGCCCAAAAGGCAGCCAAAATCCAGCACACATCCAGGAGAATATCAAGAGCAGGGGGTGGAGCAAGCCAGGCCTCAAACCACGAGAAGTTCCAGCCCAAAAGGCAGCCAAAATCCAGCCCACATCCGGGAGAATCTCAGGAGCAGGGGGTGGAGCAAGCCAGGCCTCAAACCACGAGAAGCTCCAGCCCAAAAGGCAGCCAAAATGCAGCCCACATCCGGGAGAATATCAAGAGCCGGGGGTGGAGCACGCCAGGCCTCAAACCACGAGAAGCTCCAGCCCAAAAGGCAGCCAAAATGCAGCCCACATCCGGGAGAATCCCAGGAGCAGGAAGTGGAGCAAGCCAGGCCTCAAACCACGAGAAGCTCCAGCCCAAAAGGCAGCCAAAATGCAGCCGAACTGCGGGAGAATCTCAAGAGCAGGAAGTGGAGCAAGCCAGGCCTCAAACCACGAGAAGCTCCAGCCCAAAAAGCAGCCAAAATCCAGCCCACATCTGGGAAAATCTCAGGAGCAGGAAGTGGAGCAAGCCAGGCCTCAAACCACGAGAAGCTCCAGCCCAAAAACGCAGACAAAATGCAGCCCACATGCGGGAGAATCTCAAAAGCAGGGGGTGGAGCAAGCCAGGCCTCAAATCACGAGAAGCTCCAGCCCAAAACGCACCCAAAATGCAGCCCACATCCGGGAGAATCTCAAGAGCAGGGGGTGGAGTAAGCCAGGCCTCAAACCACGAGAAGCTCCAGCCCAAAAGGCAGCCAAAATGCAGCCCACATCCGGGAGAATCTCAGTGGCAGGAAGTGGAGCAAGCCAGGCCTCAAACCACGAGAAGCTCCAGCCCAAAAGGCAGCCAAAATGCAGCCCACATCCGGGAGAATATCAAGAGCTGGGGGTGGAGCAAGCCAGGCCTCAAACCATGAGAAGCTCCAGCCCAAAAGGCAGCCAAAATGCAGCCCACATCCGGGAGAATCTCAGGAGCAGGGGGTAGAGCAAGCCAGGCCTCAAACCACGAGAAGCTCCAGCCCAAAAGGCAGCCAAAATGCAGCCCACATCCGGGAGAACCTCAGGAGCAGGGGGTGGAGCAAGCCAGGCCTCAAACCACGAGAAGCTCCAACCGAAAATGCAGCCAAAATGCAGCCCAACTGCGGGAGAATCTCAGGAGCAGGAAGTGGAGCAAGCCAGGCCTCAAACCACGAGAAGCTCCAGCCCAAATGCAGCCAAAATCCAGCCCACATGGAGGTGAATCTCAAGAGCAGGGGGTGGAGCAAGGCAGGCCTCAAACCACGAGAAGTTCCAGCCCAAAAGGCAGCCAAAATCCAGCCCACATCCGGGAGAATCTCAAGAGCAGGGGGTGGAGCAAGCCAGGCCTCAAACCACGAGAAGCTCCAGCCCAAAACGCAGCCAAAATGCAGCCCACATCTGGGAGAATATCAAGAGCTGGGGGTGGAGCAAGCCAGGCCTCAAACCACGAGAAGCTCCAGCCCAAAAGGCAGCCAAAATGCAGCCCACATCTGGGAGAATCTCAGGAGCAGGAAGTGGAGCAAGCCAGGCCTCAAAGCACGAGAAGCTCCAGCCCAAAATGCAGCCAAAATGCAGCCCACATCCAGGACAATATCAAGAGCAGGGGGTGGAGCAAGCCAGGCCTCAAAGCACGAGAAGCTCCAGCCCAAAAGGCAGCCAAAATCCAGCCCACATGGAGGAGAATCTCAAGAGCAGGGGGTGGAGCAAGCCAGGCCTCAAACCACGAGAATTTCCAGCCCAAAAGGCAGCCAAAATCCAGCCCACATCCGGGAGAATCTCAGGAGCAGGGGGTGGAGCAAGCCAGGCCTCAAACCACGAGAAGCTCCAGCCCAAAAGGCAGCCAAAATGCAGCCCACATCCGGGAGAATATCAAGAGCAGGGGGTGGAGCAAGCCAGGCCTCAAACCACGAGAAGCTCCAGCCCAAAAGGCAGCCAAAATGCAGCCCACATCCGGGAGAATCTCAGGAGCAGGGGGTAGAGCAAGGCAGGCCTCAAACCACGAGAAGCTGCAGCCCAAAAAGCAGCCAAAATGCAGCCCACATCCGGGAGAATCTCAGGAGCAGGGGGTGGAGCAAGCCAGGCCTCAAACCACGAGAAGCTCCAGCCCAAAATGCAGCCAAAATGCAGCCCAACTGCGGGAGAATCTCAGGAGCAGGAAGTGGAGCAAGCCAGGCCTCAAACCACGAGAAGCTCCAGCCCAAAATGCAGCCAAAATCCAGCCCACATGGAGGAGAATATCAAGAGCAGGGGGTGGAGCAAGCCAGGCCTCAAACCACGAGAAGCTCCAGCCCAAAAGGCAGCCAAAATGCAGCCCACATCCGGGAGAATCTCAAGAGCAGGGTGTGGAGCCAGCCAGGCCTGAAACCTCGTGAAGCTCCAGCCCAAAAGGCAGCCAAAATGCAGCCCAAATTCGGGAGAATCTCAAGAGCAGGGGGTGGAGCAAGGCAGGCCTCAAACCACGAGAAGCTCCAGCCCAAAAGGCAGCCAAAATGCAGACCACATCCGGGAGAATCTCAGGAGCAGGAAGTGGAGCAAGCCAGGCCTCAAACCACGAGAAGCTCCAGCCCAAAAGGCAGCCAAAATGCAGCCCACATCCGGGAGAATCTCAAGAGCATGGGGTGGAGTAAGCCAGGCCTCAAACCACGAGAAGCTCCAGCCCAAAAGGCACCCAAAATGCAGCCCACATCCGGGAGAATCTCAGTGGCAGGAAGTGGAGCAAGCCAGGCCTCAAACCACGAGAAGCTCCAGCCCAAAAGGCAGCCAAAATGCAGACCACATGCGGGAGAATCTCAGGAGCAGGGAGTGGAGCAAGCCAGGCCTCAAACCACGAGAAGCTCCAGCCCAAAATGCAGCCAAAATGCAGCCCACATGCGGGAGAATCTCAAGAGCAAGGGGTGGAGCAAGCCAGGCCTCAAACCACGAGAAGCTCCAGCCCAAAAGGCAGCCAAAATCCATCCCACATCCGGGAGAATCTCAGGGGCAGGAAGTGGAGCAAGCCAGGCCTCAAACCACGAGAAGCTCCAGCCCAAAAGGCAGCCAAAATGCAGCCCACATCCGGGAGAATCTCAGGAGCAGGGGGTGGAGCAAGCCAGGCCTCAAACCACGAGAAGCTCCAACCCAAAATGCAGCCAAAATCCAGCCCACATCCGGGAGATTATCAAGAGCAGGGGGTGGAGCAAGGCAGGCCTCAAACCACGAGAAGCTCCAGCCCAAAAGGCAGCCAAAATGCAGCCCACATCCGGGAGAATCTCAGGAGCAGGGGGTAGAGCAAGCCAGGCCTCAAATCACGATAAGCTCCAGCCCAAAAGGCAGCCAAAATGCAGCCCACATCCGGGAGAATCTCAAGAGCAGGGGGTGGAGCAAGCCAGGCCTCAAACCACGAGAAGCTCCAGCCCAAAAGGCAGCCAAAATGCAGCCCACATCTGGGAGAATCTCAGGAGCAGGGGGTGGAGCAAGGCAGGCCTCAAACCACGAGAAGCTCCAGCCCAAAAGGCAGCCAAAATCCAGCACACATCCAGGAGAATCTCAAGAGCCTGGGGTGGAGCAAGCCAGGCCTCAAACCACGAGAAGCTCCAGCCAAAAAGGCAGCCAAAATGCAGCCCACATCCGGGAGAATCTCAAGAGCAGGGTTGGAGCAAGCCAGGCCTCAAACCACGAGAAGCTCCAGCCCAAAAGGCAGCCAAAATGCAGCCCAACTGCGGGAGAATCTCAGGAGCAGGAAGTGGAGCAAGCCAGGCCTCAAACCACGAGAAGCTCCAGCCCAAAATGCAGCCAAATTACAGCGCACATCCGGGAGAATATCAAGAGCAGGGGGTGGAGTAAGCCAGGCCTCAAACCACGAGAAGCTCCAGCCTAAAATGCAGCCAAAATGCAGCCCACATCTGGGAGAATCTCAGGAGCAGGAAGTGGAGCAAGCCAGGCCTGAAACCACGAGAAGCTCCAGCCCAAAAGGCAGCCAAAATGCAGCCCACATCCGGGAGAATCTCAGGAGCAGGGGGTGGAGTAAGCCAGGCCTCAAACCACGAGAAGCTCCAGCCCAAAAGGCAGCCAAAATCCAGCCCACATCCGGGAGAATATCGAGAGCAGGGGGTGGAGCAAGCCAGGCCTCAAACCACGAGAAGCTCCAGCCCAAAAGGCAGCCAAAATGCAGCCCACATCCGGGAGAATCTCAGGAGCAAGGGGTGGAGCAAGCCAGGCCTCAAACCATGAGAAGCTCCAGCCCAAAAGGCAGCCAAATTGCAGCCCACATCCGGGAGAATCTCAGCGGCAGGAAGTGGAGCAAGCCAGGCCTCAAACCTCGAGAAGCTCCAGCCCAAAATGCAGCCAAAATCCAGCCCACATGGAGGAGAATATCAAGAGCAGGGGGTGGAGCAAGCCAGGCCTCAAACCACGAGAAGCTCCAGCCCAAAATGCAGCCAAAATGCAGCCCACATCCGGGAGAATCTCAAGAGCCGGGGGTGGAGTAAGCCAGGCCTCAAACCACGAGAAGCTCCAGCCCAAAATGCAGCCAAAATGCAGCCCACATCCGGGAGAATCTCAAGAGCAGGGGGTGGAGCAAGCCAGGCCTCAAACCACGAGATGCTCCAGCCCAAAAGGCAGCCAAAATGCAGCACACATCCGGGAGAATATCAAGAGCCGGGGGTGGAGTAAGCCAGGCCTCAAACCACGAGAAGCTCCAGCCCAAAAGGCAGCCAAAATGCAGCCCACATCCGGGAGAATCTCAAGAGCAGGGGGTGGAGCAAGCCAGGCCTCAAACCACGAGAAGCTCCAGCCCAAAAGGCAGCCAAAATGCAGCCCACATCCGGGAGAATCTCAAGAGCAGGGGGTGGAGCAAGCCAGGCCTCAAACCACGAGATGCTCCAGCCCAAAAGGCAGCCAAAATGCAGCCCACATCCGGGAGAATATCAAGAGCCGGGGGTGGAGTAAGCCAGGCCTCAAACCACGAGAAGCTCCAGCCCAAAAGGCAGCCAAAATGCAGCCCACATCCGGGAGAATCTCAAGAGCAGGGGGTGGAGCAAGCCAGGCCTCAAACCACGAGAAGCTCCAGCCCAAAAGGCAGCCAAAATGCAGCCCACATCCGGGAGAATCTCAGGAGCAGGAAGTGGAGCAAGCCAGGCCTCAAACCACGAGAAGCTCCAGCCCAATAGGCAGCCAAAATGCAGCCCACATCCGGGAGAATATCGAGAGCAGGGGGTAGAGTAAGGCAGGCCTCAAACCACGAGAAGCTCCAGCCCAAAAGGCAGCCAAAATGCAGCCCACATCCGGGAGAATCTCAGGAGCAGGGGGTGGAGCAAGCCAGGCCTCAAACCACGAGAAGCTCCAGCCGAAAATGCAGCCAAAATGCAGCCCAACTGCGGGAGAATCTCAGGAGCAGGAAGTGGAGCAAGCCAGGCCTCAAACCACGAGAAGCTCCAGCCCAAATGCAGCCAAAATGCAGCCCACATCCAGGAGAATCTCAAGAGCAGGGGGTGGAGTAAGCCAGGTCTCAAACCACGAGAAGCTCCAGCCCAAAATGCAGCCAAAATGCAGCCCACATCCGGGAGAATATCAAGAGCAGGGGGTGGAGCAAGCCAGGCCTCAAACCACGAGAAGCTCCAGCCCAAAAGGCAGCCAAAATGCAGCCCACATCCGGGAGAATCTCAAGAGCAGGGTTGGAGCAAGCCAGGCCTCAAACCACGAGAAGCTCCAGCCCAAAAGGCAGCCAAAATGCAGCCCAACTGCGGGAGAATCTCAGGAGCAGGAAGTGGAGCAAGCCAGGCCTCAAACCACGAGAAGCTCCAGCCCAAAATGCAGCCAAATTACAGCGCACATCCGGGAGAATATCAAGAGCAGGGGGTGGAGTAAGCCAGGCCTCAAACCACGAGAAGCTCCAGCCTAAAATGCAGCCAAAATGCAGCCCACATCTGGGAGAATCTCAGGAGCAGGAAGTGGAGCAAGCCAGGCCTGAAACCACGAGAAGCTCCAGCCCAAAAGGCAGCCAAAATGCAGCCCACATCCGGGAGAATCTCAGGAGCAGGGGGTGGAGTAAGCCAGGCCTCAAACCATGAGAAGCTCCAGCCCAAAAGGCAGCCAAAATGCAGCCCACATCCGGGAGAATATCGAGAGCAGGGGGTGGAGCAAGCCAGGCCTCAAACCACGAGAAGCTCCAGCCCAAAAGGCAGCCAAAATGCAGCCCACATCCGGGAGAATCTCAAGAGCAAGGGGTGGAGCAAGCCAGGCCTCAAACCATGAGAAGCTCCAGCCCAAAAGGCAGCCAAATTGCAGCCCACATCCGGGAGAATCTCAGCGGCAGGAAGTGGAGCAAGCCAGGCCTCAAACCTCGAGAAGCTCCAGCCCAAAAGGCAGCCAAAATCCAGCCCACATGGAGGAGAATCTCAAGAGCAGGGGGTGGAGCAAGCCAGGCCTCAAACCACGAGAAGCTCCAGCCCAAAATGCAGCCAAAATGCAGCCCACATCCGGGAGAATCTCAAGAGCCGGGGGTGGAGTAAGCCAGGCCTCAAACCACGAGAAGCTCCAGCCCAAAAGGCAGCCAAAATGCAGCCCACATCCGGGAGAATCTCAAGAGCAGGGGGTGGAGCAAGCCAGGCCTCAAACCACGAGATGCTCCAGCCCAAAAGGCAGCCAAAATGCAGCACACATCCGGGAGAATATCAAGAGCCGGGGGTGGAGTAAGCCAGGCCTCAAACCACGAGAAGCTCCAGCCCAAAAGGCAGCCAAAATGCAGCCCACATCCGGGAGAATCTCAAGAGCAGGGGGTGGAGCAAGCCAGGCCTCAAACCACGAGAAGCTCCAGCCGAAAACGCACCCAAAATGCAGCCCACATCCGGGAGAATCTCAAGAGCATGGGGTGGAGTAAGCCAGGCCTCAAACCACGAGAAGCTCCAGCCCAAAAGGCAGCCAAAATGCAGCCCACATCCGGGAGAATCTCAGTGGCAGGAAGTGGAGCAAGCCAGGCCTCAAACCACGAGAAGCTCCAGCCCAAAAGGCAGCCAAAATGCAGACCACATCCGGGAGAATCTCAGGAGCAGGGAGTGGAGCAAGCCAGGCCTCAAACCACGAGAAGCTCCAGCCCAAAATGCAGCCAAAATGCAGCCCACATGCGGGAGAATCTCAAGAGCAAGGGGTGGAGCAAGCCAGGCCTCAAACCACGAGAAGCTCCAGCCCAAAATGCAGCCAAAATCCATCCCACATCCGGGAGAATCTCAGGGGCAGGAAGTGGAGCAAGCCAGGCCTCAAACCACGAGAAGCTCCAGCCCAAAAGGCAGCCAAAATGCAGCCCACATCCGGGAGAATCTCAGGAGCAGGGGGTGGAGCAAGCCAGGCCTCAAACCACGAGAAGCTCCAACCCAAAATGCAGCCAAAATCCAGCCCACATCCGGGAGATTATCAAGAGCAGGGGGTGGAGCAAGCCAGGCCTCAAACCACGAGAAGCTCCAGCCCAAAAGGCAGCCAAAATGCAGCCCACATCCGGGAGAAACTCAGGAGCAGGGGGTAGAGCAAGCCAGGCCTCAAACCACGAGAAGCTCCAGCCCAAAAGGCAGCCAAAATGCAGCCCACATCCGGGAGAATCTCAGGAGCAGGGGGTGGAGCAAGCCAGGCCTCAAACCATGAGAAGCTCCAGCCCAAAAGGCAGCCAAAATGCAGCCCACATCTGGGAGAATCTCAGGAGCAGGAAGTGGAGCAAGCCAGGCCTCAAACCACGAGAAGCTCCAGCCCAAAAGGCAGCCAAAATCCAGCCCACATGGAGGAGAATCTCAAGAGCAGGGGGTGGAGCAAGCCAGGCCTCAAACCACGAGAAGTTCCAGCCCAAAAGGCAGCCAAAATCCAGCCCACATCCGGGAGAATCTCAAGAGCAGGGGGTGGAGCAAGCCAGGCCTCAAACCACGAGAAGCTCCAGCCCAAAAGGCAGCCAAAATGCAGCCCACATCCGGGAGAATATCAAGAGCCGGGGATGGAGCACGCCAGGCCTCAAACCACGAGAAGCTCCAGCCCAAAAGGCAGCCAAAATGCAGCCCACATCCGGGAGAATCCCAGGAGCAGGAAGTGGAGCAAGCCAGGCCTCAAACCACGAGAAGCTCCAGCCCAAAAGGCAGCCAAAATGCAGCCGAACTGCGGGAGAATCTCAGGAGCAGGAAGTGGAGCAAGCCAGGCCTCAAACCACGAGAAGCTCCAGCCCAAAAAGCAGCCAAAATCCAGCCCACATCTGGGAGAATCTCAGGAGCAGGAAGTGGAGCAAGCCAGGCCTCAAACCACGAGAAGCTCCAGCCCAAAAACGCAGACAAAATGCAGCCCACATGCGGGAGAATCTCAAAAGCAGGGGGTGGAGCAAGCCAGGCCTCAAACCACGAGAAGCTCCAGCCCAAAAGGCAGCCAAAATGCAGCCCACATCCGGGAGAATCTCAGGAGCAGGGGGTAGAGCAAGGCAGGCCTCAAACCACGAGAAGCTCCAGCCCAAAAGGCAGCCAAAATGCAGCCCACATCCGGGAGAACCTCAGGAGCAGGGGGTGGAGCAAGCCAGGCCTCAAACCACGAGAAGCTCCAACCGAAAATGCAGCCAAAATGCAGCCCAACTGCGGGAGAATCTCAGGAGCAGGAAGTGGAGCAAGCCAGGCCTCAAACCACGAGAAGCTCCAGCCCAAATGCAGCCAAAATCCAGCCCACATGGAGGAGAATCTCAAGAGCAGGGGGTGGAGCAAGCCAGGCCTCAAACCACGAGAAGCTCCAGCCCAAAAGGCAGCCAAAATGCAGCCCACATTCGGGAGAATATCAAGCGCCGGGGGTGGAGCAAGCCAGGCCTCAAACCACGAGAAGCTCCAGCCCAAAAGGCAGCCAAAATGCAGCCCACATCCGGGAGAATCTCAGGAGCAGGAAGTGGAGCAAGCCAGGCCTCAAACCACGAGAAGCTCCAGCCCAAAAGGCAGCCAAAATGCAGCCGAACTGCGGGAGAATCTCAGGAGCAGGAAGTGGAGCAAGCCAGGCCTCAAACCACGAGAAGCTCCAGCCCAAAAAGCAGCCAAAATCCAGCCCACATCTGGGAGAATCTCAGGAGCAGGAAGTGGAGCAAGCCAGGCCTCAAACCACGAGAAGCTCCAGCCCAAAAACGCAGACAAAATGCAGCCCACATGCGGGAGAATCTCAAAAGCAGGGGGTGGAGCAAGCCAGGCCTCAAACCACGAGAAGCTCCAGCCCAAAACGCACCCAAAATGCAGCCCACATCCGGGAGAATCTCAAGAGCAGGGGGTGGAGTAAGCCAGGCCTCAAACCACGAGAAGCTCCAGCCCAAAAGGCAGCCAAAATGCAGCCCACATCCGGGAGAATCTCAGTGGCAGGAAGTGGAGCAAGCCAGGCCTCAAACCACGAGAAGCTCCAGCCCAAAAGGCAGCCAAAATGCAGCCCACATCCGGGAGAATATCAAGAGCTGGGGGTGGAGCAAGCCAGGCCTCAAACCACGAGAAGCTCCAGCCCAAAAGGCAGCCAAAATGCAGCCCACATCCGGGAGAATCTCAGGAGCAGGAAGTGGAGCAAGGCAGGCCTCAAACCACGAGAAGCTCCAGCCCAAAAGGCAGCCAAAATGCAGCCCACATCCGGGAGAACCTCAGGAGCAGGGGGTGGAGCAAGCCAGGCCTCAAACCACGAGAATCTCCAACCGAAAATGCAGCCAAAATGCAGCCCAACTGCGGGAGAATCTCAGGAGCAGGAAGTGGAGCAAGCCAGGCCTCAAACCACGAGAAGCTCCAGCCCAAATGCAGCCAAAATCCAGCCCACATGGAGGAGAATCTCAAGAGCAGGGGGTGGAGCAAGCCAGGCCTCAAACCACGAGAAGCTCCAGCCCAAAAGGCAGCCAAAATGCAGCCCACATTCGGGAGAATATCAAGCGCCGGGGGTGGAGCAAGCCAGGCCTCAAACCACGAGAAGCTCCAGCCCAAAAGGCAGCCAAAATGCAGCCCACATCCGGGAGAATCTCAGGAGCAGGAAGTGGAGCAAGCCAGGCCTCAAACCACGAGAAGCTCCAGCCCAAAAGGCAGCCAAAATGCAGCCGAACTGCGGGAGAATCTCAGGAGCAGGAAGTGGAGCAAGCCAGGCCTCAAACCACGAGAAGCTCCAGCCCAAAAAGCAGCCAAAATGCAGCCCACATCTGGGAGAATCTCAGGAGCAGGAAGTGGAGCAAGCCAGGCCTCAAACCACGAGAAGCTCCAGCCCAAAAGGCAGCCAAAATGCAGCCCACATCCGGGAGAATCTCAGTGGCAGGAAGTGGAGCAAGCCAGGCCTCAAACCACGAGAAGCTCCAGCCCAAAAGGCAGCCAAAATGCAGCCCACATCCGGGAGATTATCAAGAGCAGGGGGTGGAGCAAGGCAGGCCTCAAACCACGAGAAGCTCCAGCCCAAAATGCAGCCAAAATGCAGCCCACATCCGGGAGAATTTCAAGAGCAGGGGGTGGCGCAAGCCAGGCCTCAAACCACGAGAAGCTCCAGCCCAAAAGGCAGCCAAAATGCAGCCCACATCCGGGAGAATCTCAGGAGCAGGGGGTGGAGCAAGCCAGGCCTCAAACCATGAGAAGCTCCAGCCCAAAAAGCAGCCAAAATGCAGCCCACATCTGGGAGAATCTCAGGAGCAGGAAGTGGAGCAAGCCAGGCCTCAAACCACGAGAAGCTCCAGCCCAAAAGGCAGCCAAAATCCAGCACACATCCAGGAGAATCTCAAGAGAAGGGGGTATAGTAAGCCAGGTCTCAAACCACGAGAAGCTCCAGCCCAAAATGCAGCCAATATCCAGCCCACATGGAGGTGAATCTCAAGAGCAGGGGGTGGAGCAAGGCAGGCCTCAAACCACGAGAAGTTCCAGCCCAAAAGGCAGCCAAAATCCAGCCCACATCCGGGAGAATCTCAAGAGCAGGGGGTGGAGCAAGCCAGGCCTCAAACCACGAGAAGCTCCAGCCCAAAAGGCAGCCAAAATGCAGCCCACATCCGGGAGAATATCAAGAGCTGGGGGTGGAGCAAGCCAGGCCTCAAACCACGAGAAGCTCCAGCCCAAAAGGCAGCCAAAATGCAGCCCACATCTGGGAGAATCTCAGGAGCAGGAAGTGGAGCAAGCCAGGCCTCAAAGCACGAGAAGCTCCAGCCCAAAATGCAGCCAAAATGCAGCCCACATCCAGGACAATATCAAGAGCAGGGGGTGGAGCAAGCCAGGCCTCAAACCAGGAGAAGCTCCAGCCCAAAAGGCAGCCAAAATGCAGCCCACATCCGGGAGAATCTCAGGAGCAGGGGGTGGAGCAAGCCAGGCCTCAAACCACGAGAAGCTCCAGCCCAAAAGGCAGCCAAAATGCAGCCCAACTGCGGGAGAATCTCAGGAGCAGGAAGTGGAGCAAGCCAGGCCTCAAACCATGAGAAGTTCCAGCCCAAAAGGCAGCCAAAATGCAGCCCACATCTGGGAGAATCTCAGGAGCAGGAAGTGGAGCAAGCCAGGCCTCAAACCACGAGAAGCTCCAGCCCAAAAGGCAGCCAAAATCCAGCACACATCCAGGAGAATCTCAAGAGAAGGGGGTATAGTAAGCCAGGTCTCAAACCACGAGAAGCTCCAGCCCAAAAGGCAGCCAAAATGCAGCCCACATCCGGGAGAATCTCAGTGGTAGGAAGTGGAGCAAGCCAGGCCTCAAACCATGAGAAGCTCCAGCCCAAAATGCAGCCAATATCCAGCCCACATGGAGGTGAATCTCAAGAGCAGGGGGTGGAGCAAGCCAGGCCTCAAACCACGAGAAGCTCCAGCCCAAAAGGCAGCCAAAATCCAGCCCACATCCGGGAGAATCTCAAGAGCAGGGGGTGGAGCAAGCCAGGCCTCAAAGCACGAGAAGCTCCAGCCCAAAAGGCAGCCAAAATGCAGCCCACATCCGGGAGAATATCAAGAGCTGGGGGTGGAGCAAGCCAGGCCTCAAAGCACGAGAAGCTCCAGCCCAAAAGGCAGCCAAAATGCAGCCCACATCCGGGAGAATCTCAGGAGCAGGAAGTGGAGCAAGCCAGGCCTCAAAGCATGAGAAGCTCCAGCCCAAAATGCAGCCAAAATGCAGCCCACATCCAGGACAATATCAAGAGCAGGGGGTGGAGCAAGCCAGGCCTCAAAGCACGAGAAGCTCCAGCCCAAAAGGCAGCCAAAATCCAGCCCACATGGAGGAGAATCTCAAGAGCAGGGGGTGGAGCAAGCCAGGCCTCAAACCACGAGAATTTCCAGCCCAAAAGGCAGCCAAAATCCAGCCCACATCCGGGAGAATCTCAAGAGCAGGGGGTGGAGCAAGCCAGGCCTCAAAGCACGAGAAGCTCCAGCCCAAAAGGCAGCCAAAATGCAGCCCACATCCGGGAGAATCTCAAGAGCAGGGGGTGGAGCAAGCCAGGCCTCAAACCACGAGAAGCTCCAGCCCAAAAGGCAGCCAAAATGCAGCCCACATCCGGGAGAATCTCAGGAGCAGGAAGTGGAGCAAGCCAGGCCTCAAACCACGAGAAGCTCCAGCCCAAAAGGCAGCCAAAATGCAGCCCAACTGCGGGAGAATCTCAGGAGCAGGAAGTGGAGCAAGCCAGGCCTCAAACCATGAGAAGTTCCAGCCCAAAAGGCAGCCAAAATGCAGCCCACATCTGGGAGAATCTCAGGAGCAGGAAGTGGAGCAAGCCAGGCCTCAAACCACGAGAAGCTCCAGCCCAAAAGGCAGCCAAAATCCAGCACACATCCAGGAGAATCTCAAGAGAAGGGGGTATAGTAAGCCAGGTCTCAAACCACGAGAAGCTCCAGCCCAAAATGCAGCCAATATCCAGCCCACATGGAGGTGAATCTCAAGAGCAGGGGGTGGAGCAAGCCAGGCCTCAAACCACGAGAAGCTCCAGCCCAAAAGGCAGCCAAAATCCAGCCCACATCCGGGAGAATCTCAAGAGCAGGGTTGGAGCAAGCCAGGCCTCAAACCACAAGAAGCTCCAGCCCAAAAGGCAGCCAAAATGCAGCCCACATCCGGGAGAATCTCAGGAGCAGGGGGTGGAGCAAGCCAGGCCTCAAACCACGAGAAGCTCCAGCCCAAAAGGCAGCCAAAATGCAGCCCACATCCGGGAGAATCTCAGGAGCAGGAAGTGGAGCAAGCCAGGCCTCAAACCACGAGAAGCTCCAGCCCAAAAGGCAGCCAAAATGCAGCCTACATCTGTGAGAATCTCAAAAGCAGGGGGTGGAGCAAGCCAGGCCTCAAACCACGAGAAGCTCCAGCCCAAAATACAGCCAAAATGCATCCCACATCCGGGAGAATCTCAAGATCAAGGGGTGGAGCAAGCCAGGCCTCAAACCACGAGAAGCTCCAGCCCAAAATGCAGCCAAAATGCAGCCCACATGCGGGAGAATCTCAAGAGCAGGAAGTGGAGCAAGCCAGGCCTCAAACCACGAGAAGCTCCAGCCCAAAAGGCAGCCAAAATGCAGCCCACATCTGGGAGAATCTCAGGAGCAGGGGGTGGAGCAACCCAGGCCTCAAACCACGAGAAGCTCCAGCCCAAAATGCAGCCAAAATGCAGCCCACATCCGGGAGATTATGAAGAGCATGGGGTGGAGCAAGGCAGGCCTCAAACCACGAGAAGCTCCAGCCCAAAAGGCAGCCAAAATCCAGCCCACATCCGGGAGAATCTCAAGAGCAGGGTTGGAGCAAGCCAGGCCTCAAACCACGAGAAGCTCCAGCCCAAAAGGCAGCCAAAATGCAGCCCACATCCGGGAGAATATCAAGAGCTGGGGGTGGAGCAAGCCAGGCCTCAAACCATGAGAAGCTCCAGCCCAAAAGGCAGCCAAAATGCAGCCCACATCCGGGAGAATCTCAGGAGCAGGAAGTGGAGCAAGCCAGGCCTCAAACCACGAGAAGCTCCAGCCCAAAAGGCAGCCAAAATGCAGCCGAACTGCGGGAGAATCTCAGGAGCAGGAAGTGGAGCAAGCCAGGCCTCAAACCACGAGAAGCTCCAGCCCAAAAAGCAGCCAAAATCCAGCCCACATCTGGGAGAATCTCAGGAGCAGGAAGTGGAGCAAGCCAGGCCTCAAACCACGAGAAGCTCCAGCCCAAAAGTCAGCCAAAATGCAGCCTACATCTGTGAGAATCTCAAAAGCAGGGGGTGGAGCAAGCCAGGCCTCAAACCACGAGAAGCTCCAGCCCAAAACGCACCCAAAATGCAGCCCACATCCGGGAGAATCTCAGTGGCAGGAAGTGGAGCAAGCCAGGCCTCAAACCACGAGAAGCTCCAGCCCAAAAGGCAGCCAAAATGCAGCCCACATCCGGGAGAATCTCAGGAGGAGGGTGTGGAGCAAGCCAGGCCTCAAACCACGAGAAGCTCCAGCCCAAAATACAGCCAAAATGCATCCCACATCCGGGAGAATCTCAAGAGCAAGGGGTGGAGCAAGCCAGGCCTCAAAGCACGAGAAGCTCCAGCCCAAAATGCAGCCAAAATGCAGCCCACATGCGGGAGAATCTCAAGAGCAGGAAGTGGAGCAAGCCAGGCCTCAAACCACGAGAAGCTCCAGCCCAAAAGGCAGCCAAAATGCAGCCCACATCTGGGAGAATCTCAGGAGCAGGGGGTGGAGCAACCCAGGCCTCAAACCACGAGAAGCTCCAGCCCAAAATGCAGCCAAAATGCAGCCCACATCCGGGAGATTATGAAGAGCAGGGGGTGGAGCAAGGCAGGCCTCAAACCACGAGAAGCTCCAGCCCAAAAGGCAGCCAAAATGCAGCCGAATTGCGGGAGAATCTCAGGAGCAGGGGGTGGAGCAAGCCAGGCCTCAAACCATGAGAAGCTCCAGCCCAAAAGGCAGCCAAAATGCAGCCCACATCTGGGAGAATCTCAGGAGCAGGAAGTGGAGCAAGCCAGGCCTCAAACCACGAGAAGCTCCAGCCCAAAAGGCAGCCAAAATCCAGCACACATCCAGGAGAATCTCAAGAGAAGGGGGTGGAGTAAGCCAGGTCTCAAACCACGAGAAGCTCCAGCCCAAAATGCAGCAAATATCCAGCCCACATGGAGGAGAATCTCAAGAGCAGGGGTTGGAGCAAGCCAGGCCTCAAACCACGAGAAGTTCCAGCCCAAAAGGCAGCCAAAATCCAGCCCACATCCGGGAGAATCTCAAGAGCAGGGTTGGAGCAAGCCAGGCCTCAAACCACGAGAAGCTCCAGCCCAAAAGGCAGCCAAAATGCAGCCCACATCCGGGAGAATATCAAGAGCTGGGGGTGGAGCAAGCCAGGCCTCAAACCATGAGAAGCTCCAGCCCAAAAGGCAGCCAAAATGCAGCCCACATCCGGGAGAATCTCAGGAGCAGGAAGTGGAGCAAGCCAGGCCTCAAACCACGAGAAGCTCCAGCCCAAAAGGCAGCCAAAATCCAGCACACATCCAGGAGAATCTCAAGAGAAGGGGGTGGAGTAAGCCAGGTCTCAAACCACGAGAAGCTCCAGCCCAAAATGCAGCAAATATCCAGCCCACATGGAGGAGAATCTCAAGAGCAGGGGGTGGAGCAAGCCAGGCCTCAAACCACGAGAAGTTCCAGCCCAAAAGGCAGCCAAAATCCAGCCCACATCCGGGAGAATCTCAAGAGCAGGGTTGGAGCAAGCCAGGCCTCAAACCACGAGAAGCTCCAGCCCAAAAGGCAGCCAAAATGCAGCCCACATCCGGGAGAATATCAAGAGCTGGGGGTGGAGCAAGCCAGGCCTCAAACCATGAGAAGCTCCAGCCAAAAAGGCAGCCAAAATGCAGCCCACATCCGGGAGAATCTCAGGAGCAGGAAGTGGAGCAAGCCAGGCCTCAAACCACGAGAAGCTCCAGCCCAAAAGGCAGCCAAAATGCAGCCCAACTGCGGGAGAATCTCAGGAGCAGGAAGTGGAGCAAGCCAGGCCTCAAACCACGAGAAGCTCCAGCCCAAAAAGCAGCCAAAATCCAGCCCACATCTGGGAGAATCTCAGGAGCAGGAAGTGGAGCAAGCCAGGCCTCAAACCACGAGAAGCTCCAGCCCAAAAGGCAGCCAAAATGCAGCCTACATCTGTGAGAATCTCAAAAGCAGGGGGTGGAGCAAGCCAGGCCTCAAACCACGAGAAGCTCCAGCCCAAAACGCACCCAAAATGCAGCCCATATCCGGGAGAATCTCAAGAGCAGGGGGTGGAGTAAGCCAGGCCTCAAACCACGAGAAGCTCCAGCCCAAAAGGCAGCCAAAATGCAGCCCACATCCGGGAGAATCTCAAGGGCAGGAAGTGGAGCAAGCCAGGCCTCAAACCACGAGAAGCTCCAGCCCAAAAGGCAGCCAAAATGCAGCCCACATCCGGGAGAATCTCAGGAGCAGGGGGTGGAGCAAGCCAGGCCTCAAACCACGAGAAGCTCCAGCCCAAAATGCAGCCAAAATGCAGCCGAATTGCGGGAGAATCTCAGGAGCAGGGGGTGGAGCAAGCCAGGCCTCAAACCATGAGAAGCTCCAGCCCAAAAGGCAGCCAAAATGCAGCCCACATCTGGGAGAATCTCAGGAGCAGGAAGTGGAGCAAGCCAGGCCTCAAACCACGAGAAGCTCCAACCCAAAAGGCAGCCAAAATCCAGCACACATCCGGGAGAATCTCAAGAGCAGGGGGTGGAGCAAGCCAGGCCTCAAACCACGAGAAGCTCCAGCCCAAAAGGCAGCCAAAATGCAGCCCACATCCGGGAGAATCTCAAGAGCAGGGTTGCAGCAAGCCAGGCCTCAAACCACGAGAAGCTCCAGCCCAAAAGGCAGCCAAAATGCAGCCCAACTGCGGGAGAATCTCAGGAGCAGGAAGTGGAGCAAGCCAGGCCTCAAACCACGAGAAGCTCCAGCCCAAAATGCAGCCAAAATCCAGCCCACATCCTGGAGAATATCAAGAGCAGGGGGTGGAGCAAGCCAGGCCTCAAAGCACGAGAAGCTCCAGCCCAAAAGGCAGCCAAAATGCAGCCCACATGGAGGAGAATCTCAAGAGCAGGGGGTGGAGCAAGCCAGGCCTCAAACCACGAGAAGCTCCAGCCCAAAAAGCAGCCAAAATGCAGCCCACATCCGGGAGAATCTCAAGAGCAGGAAGTGGAGCAAGCCAGGCCTCAAACCGTGAGAAGCTCCAGCCCAAAAGGCAGCCAAAATGCAGCCCACATCCTGGAGAATCTCAGGAGCAGGGGGTGGAGCAAGCCAGGCCTGAAACCACGAGAAGCTCCAGCCCAAAAGGCAGCCAAAATGCAGCCCACATCCGGGAGAATCTCAGGAGCAGGGGGTGGAGCAAGCCAGGCCTCAAACCACGAGAAGCTCCAGCCCAAAAGGCAGCCAAAATGCAGCCCACATCCGGGAGAATCTCAAGAGCAGGGTGTGGAGCCAGCCAGGCCTGAAACCTCGAGAAGCTCCAGCCCAAAACGCACCCAAAATGCAGCCCACATGCGGGAGAATCTCAGGAGCAGGGGGTGGAGCAAGCCAGGCCTCAAACCACGAGAAGCTCCAGCCCAAAATGCAGCCAAAATGCAGCCCACATCCGGGAGAATCTCAGGGGCAGGAAGTGGAGCAAGCCAGGCCTCAAACCACGAGAAGCTCCAGCCCAAAAGGCAGCCAAAATGCAGCCCACATCCGGGAGAATCTCAGGAGCAGGGGGTGGAGCAAGCCAGGCCTCAAACCACGAGAAGCTCCAACCCAAAATGCAGCCAAAATCCAGCCCACATCCGGGAGATTATCAAGAGCAGGGGGTGGAGCAAGGCAGGCCTCAAACCACGAGAAGCTCCAGCCCAAAATACAGCCATAATGCATCCCACATCCGGGAGAATCTCAAGAGCAAGGGGTGGAGCAAGCCAGGCCTCAAAGCACGAGAAGCTCCAGCCCAAAATGCAGCCAAAATGCAGCCCACATCCGGGAGAATCTCAAGGGCAGGAAGTGGAGCAAGCCAGGCCTCAAACCACGAGAAGCTCCAGCCCAAAAGGCAGCCAAAATGCATCCCACATCCGGGAGAATCTCAGGAGCAGGGGGTGGAGCAAGCCAGGCCTCAAACCACGAGAAGCTCCAGCCCAAAATGCAGCCAAAATCCAGCCCACATCCGGGAGAATCTCAGGAGCAGGAAGTGGAGCAAGCCAGGCCTCAAACCACGAGAAGCTCCAGCCCAAAAGGCAGCCAAAATGCAGCCCACATCCGGGAGAATCTCAGGAGCAGGAAGTGGAGCAAGGCAGGCCTCAAACCACGAGAAGCTCCAGCCCAAAACGCACCCAAAATGCAGCCCACATCCGGGAGAATCTCAAGAGCAGGGGGTGGAGTAAGCCAGGCCTCAAACCACGAGAAGCTCCAGCCCAAAAGGCAGCCAAAATGCAGCCCAACTGCGGGAGAATCTCAGGAGCAGGAAGTGGAGCAAGCCAGGCCTCAAACCACGAGAAGCTCCAGCCCAAAATACAGCCATAATGCATCCCACATCCGGGAGAATCTCAAGAGCAAGGGGTGGAGCAAGCCAGGCCTCAAAGCACAAGAAGCTCCAGCCCAAAATGCAGCCAAAATGCAGCCCACATCCGGGAGAATCTCAAGGGCAGGAAGTGGAGCAAGCCAGGCCTCAAACCACGAGAAGCTCCAGCCCAAAAGGCAGCCAAAATGCAGCCCACATCCGGGAGAATCTCAGGAGCAGGGGGTGGAGCAAGCCAGGCCTCAAACCACGAGAAGCTCCAGCCCAAAATGCAGCCAAAATCCAGCCCACATCCGGGAGATTATCAAGAGCTGGGGGTGGAGCAAGGCAGGCCTCAAACCACGAGAAGCTCCAGCCCAAAAGGCAGCCAAAATGCAGCCCACATCCGGGAGAATCTCAGGAGCAGGGGGTGGAGCAAGCCAGGACTCAAATCACGAGAAGCTCCAGCCCAAAAGGCAGCCAAAATGCAGCCCACATCCGGGAGAATCTCAGGAGCAGGGGGTGGAGCAAGCCAGGCCTCAAACCACGAGAAGCTCCAGCCCAAAAGGCAGCCAAAATGCAGCCGAATTGCGGGAGAATCTCAGGAGCAGGGGGTGGAGCAAGCCAGGCCTCAAACCATGAGAAGCTCCAGCCCAAAAGGCAGCCAAAATGCAGCCCACATCTGGGAGAATCTCAGGAGCAGGAAGTGGAGCAAGCCAGGCCTCAAACCACGAGAAGCTCCAACCCAAAAGGCAGCCAAAATCCAGCACACATCCAGGAGAATCTCAAGAGAAGGGGGTGGAGTAAGCCAGGTCTCAAACCACGAGAAGCTCCAGTCCAAAATGCAGCCAATATCCAGCCCACATGGAGGAGAATATCAAGAGCAGGGGGTGGAGCAAGCCAGGCCTCAAACCACGAGAAGCTCCAGCCCAAAAGGCAGCCAAAATCCAGCCCACATCCGGGAGAATCTCAGGGGCAGGAAGTGGAGCAAGCCAGGCCTCAAACCACGAGAAGCTCCAGCCCAAAAGGCAGCCAAAATGCAGCCCACATCCGGGAGAATCTCAAGAGCAGGGTTGCAGCAAGCCAGGCCTCAAACCACGAGAAGCTCCAGCCCAAAAGGCAGCCAAAATGCAGCCCAACTGCGGGAGAATCTCAAGAGCAGGGGGTGGAGCAAGGCAGGCCTCAAAGCACGAGAAGCTCCAGCCCAAAAGGCAGCCAAAATCTAGGTCACATCTGGGAGAATCTCAAGAGCAGGGGGTGGAGCAAGGCAGGCCTCAAACCACGAGAAGCTCCAGCCCAAAAAGCAGCCAAAATGCAGCCCACATCTGGGAGAATCTCAAAAGAAGGAGGTGGAGCAAGCCAGGCCTCAAACCACGAGAAGCTGCAGCCCAAAATGCAGCCAAATTACAGCGCACATCCGGGAGAATATCAAGAGCAGGGGGTGGAGTAAGCCAGGCCTCAAACCACGAGAAGCTCCAGCCCAAAATGCAGCCAAAATGCAGCCCACATCCTGGAGAATCTCAGGAGCAGGGGGTGGAGCAAGCCAGGCCTGAAACCACGAGAAGCTCCAGCCAAAAAGGCAGCCAAAATGCAGCCCACATCCGGGAGAATCTCAGGAGCAGGGGGTGGAGCAAGCCAGGCCTCAAACCACGAGAAGCTCCAGCCCAAAAGGCAGCCAAAATCCAGCCCACATCCGGGAGAATCTCAAGAGCAGGGTGTGGAGCCAGCCAGGCCTGAAACCTCGAGAAGCTCCAGCCCAAAAGGCAGCCAAAATGCAGCCCACATGCGGGAGAATCTCAGGAGCAGGGGGTGGAGCAAGCCAGGCCTCAAACCACGAGAAGCTCCAGCCCAAAATGCAGCCAAAATCCATCCCACATCCGGGAGAATCTCAGGGGCAGGAAGTGGAGCAAGCCAGGCCTCAAACCACGAGAAGCTCCAGCCCAAAAGGCAGCCAAAATGCAGCCCACATCCGGGAGAATCTCAGGAGCAGGGGGTGGAGCAAGCCAGGCCTCAAAGCACGAGAAGCTCCAGCCCAAAATGCAGCCAAAATCCAGCCCACATCCGGGAGATTATCAAGAGCAGGGGGTGGAGCAAGGCAGGCCTCAAACCACGAGAAGCTCCAGCCCAAAAGGCAGCCAAAATGCAGCCCACATCCGGGAGAATCTCAGGAGCAGGGGGTAGAGCAAGCCAGGCCTCAAATCACGAGAAGCTCCAGCCCAAAAGGCAGCCAAAATGCAGCACACATCCGGGAGAATCTCAGGAGCAGGGGGTGGAGCAAGCCAGGCCTCAAACCACGAGAAGCTCCAGCCCAAAAGGCAGCCAAAATGCAGCCGAATTGCGGGAGAATCTCAGGAGCAGGGGGTGGAGCAAGCCAGGCCTCAAACCACGAGAAGCTCCAGCCCAAAAGGCAGCCAAAATGCAGCCCACATCTGGGAGAATCTCAGGAGCAGGAAGTGGAGCAAGCCAGGCCTCAAAGCACGAGAAGCTCCAGCCCAAAAAGCAGCCAAAATCCAGCACACATCCAGGAGAATCTCAAGAGAGGGGGTGGAGTAAGCCAGGTCTCAAACCACGAGAAGCTCCAGCCCAAAATGCAGCCAAAATGCAGCCCACATCCTTGAGAATCTCAAGAGCAGGGGGTGGAGTAAGTCAGGCCTCAAACCACGAGAAGCTCCAGCCCAAAATGCAGCCAAAATCCAGCCCACATCCGGGAGAATCTCAAGAGCAGGAAGTAAAGCAAGCCAGGCCTCAAACCACGAGAAGCTCCAGCCCAAAAGGCAGCCAAAATGCAGCCCACATCTGGGAGAATCTCAAGAGCAGGGGGTGGAGCAAGCCAGGCCTCAAACCACGAGAAGCTCCAGCCCAAAAGGCAGCCAAAATGCAGCCCACATCCGGGAGAATATCAAGAGCCGGGTGTGGAGTAAGCCAGGCCTCAAACCACGAGAAGCTCCAGCCCAAAAGGCAGCCAAAATGCAGCCCACATCCGGGAGAATATCGAGAGCAGGGGGTGGAGCAAGCCAGGCCCCAAACCACGAGAAGCTGCAGCCCAAAAGGCAGCCAAAATGCAGCCCACATCCGGGAGAATCTCAAGAGCAGGGGGTGGAGCAAGCCAGGCCTCAAACCACGAGAAGCTCCAGCCCAAAAGGCAGCCAAAATCCAGCCCACATCCGGGAGAATCTCAGTGGTAGGAAGTGGAGCAAGCCAGGCCTCAAACCACGAGAAGCTCCAGCCCAAAAGGCAGCCAAAATGCAGCCCAACTGCGGGAGAATCTCAGGAGCAGGAAGTGGAGCAAGCCAGGCCTCAAACCATGAGAAGCTCCAGCCCAAAATGCAGCCAAAATGCAGCCCACATCCGGGAGAATCTCAGGAGCAGGAAGTGGAGCAAGCCAGGCCTCAAACCACGAGAAGCTCCAGCCCAAAATGCAGCCAAAATGCAGCCCACATCCAGGAGAATCTCAGTGGCAGGAAGTGGAGCAAGCCAGGCCTGAAACCACGAGAAGCTCCAGCCCAAAAGGCAGCCAAAATGCAGCCCACATCCGGGAGAATCTCAGGAGCAGGGGGTGGAGCAAGCCAGGCCTCAAACCACGAGAAGCTCCAGCCCAAAAGGCAGCCAAAATGCAGCCCACATCCGGGAGAATCTCAAGAGCAAGGGGTGGAGCAAGCCAGGCCTCAAACCACGAGAAGCTCCAGCCCAAAATGCAGCCAATATCCATCCCACATCCGGGAGAATCTCAGGGGCAGGAAGTGGAGAAAGCCAGGCCTCAAACCACGAGAAGCTCCAGCCCAAAAGGCAGCCAAAATGCAGCCCACATCCGGGAGAATCTCAGGAGCAGGAAGTGGAGCAAGCCAGGCCTCAAACCACGAGAAGCTCCAGCCCAAAAGGCAGCCAAAATGCAGCCCACATCCGGGAGATTATCAAGAGCAGGGGGTGGAGCAAGGCAGGCCTCAAACCACGAGAAGCTCCAGCCCAAAAGGCAGCCAAAATGCAGCCCACATCCGGGAGAATCTCAGGAGCAGGGGGTAGAGCAAGCCAGGCCTCAAATCACGAGAAGCTCCAGCCCAAAAGGCAGCCAAAATGCAGCCCACATCCGGGAGAATCTCAGGAGCAGGGGGTGGAGCAAGCCAGGCCTCAAAGCACGAGAAGCTCCAGCCCAAAAGGCAGCCAAAATGCAGCCGAATTGCGGGAGAATCTCAGGAGCAGGGGGTGGAGCAAGCCAGGCCTCAAACCATGAGAAGCTCCAGCCCAAAAGGCAGCCAAAATGCAGCCCACATCTGGGAGAATCTCAGGAGCAGGGGGTGGAGCAAGCCACGCCTCAAACCACGAGAAGCTCCAGCCCAAAAGGCAGCCAAAATCCAGCCCACATCCGGGAGAATCTCAAGAGAGGGGGTGGAGTAAGCCAGGTCTCAAACCACGAGAAGCTCCAGCCCAAAATCCAGCCAATATCCAGCCCACATGGAGGAGAATCTCAAGAGCAGGGGGTGGAGTAAGCCAGGCCTCAAACCACGAGAAGCTCCAGCCCAAAATGCAGCCAAAATCCAGCCCACATCAGGGAGAATCTCAGGAGCAGGAAGTGGAGCAAGCCAGGCCTCAAACCACGAGAAGCTCCAGCCCAAAAGGCAGCCAAAATGCAGCCCACATCCGGGAGAATCTCAGGAGCCGGGTGTGGAGCAAGCCAGGCCTCAAACCACGAGAAGCTCCAGCCCAAAAGGCAGCCAAAATGCAGCCCACATCCGGGAGAATCTCAAAAGCAGGGGGTGGAGCAAGCCAGGCCTCAAACTACGAGAAGCTCCAGCCCAAAAGGCAGCCAAATTCCAGCCCACATCCGGGAGAATCTCAAGAGCAGGGGGTGGAGCAAGCCAGGCCTCAAACCACGAGAAGCTCCAGCCCAAAAGGCAGCCAAAATGCAGCCCACATCCGGGAGAATCTCAGGAGCAGGAAGTGGAGCAAGCCAGGCCTCAAACCACGAGAAGCTCCAGCCCAAAATGCAGCCAAAATCCAGCCCACATCCTGGAGAATATCAAGAGCAGGGGGTGGAGCAAGCCAGGCCTCAAAGCACGAGAAGCTCCAGCCCAAAAGGCAGCCAAAATGCAGCCCACATGGAGGAGAATCTCAAGAGCAGGGGGTGGAGTAAGCCAGGCCTCAAACCACGAGAAGCTCCAGCCCAAAAGGCAGCCAAAATGCAGCCCACATCCGGGAGAATATCGAGAGCAGGGGGTGGAGCAAGCCAGGCCCCAAACCACGAGAAGCTGCAGCCCAAAAGGCAGCCAAAATGCAGCCCACATCCGGGAGAATCTCAAAAGCAGGGGGTGGAGCAAGCCAGGCCTCAAACCACGAGAAGCTCCAGCCCAAAAGGCAGCCAAAATCCAGCCCACATCCGGGAGAATCTCAGTGGTAGGAAGTGGAGCAAGCCAGGCCTCAAACCACGAGAAGCTCCAGCCCAAAAGGCAGCCAAAATGCAGCCCAACTGCGGGAGAATCTCAGGAGCAGGAAGTGGAGCAAGCCAGGCCTCAAACCATGAGAAGCTCCAGCCCAAAATGCAGCCAAAATGCAGCCCACATCTGGGAGAATCTCAGGATCAGGAAGTGGAGCAAGCCAGGCCTCAAATCACGAGAAGCTCCAGCCCAAAAGGCAGCCAAAATGCAGCCCACATCCGGGAGAATCTCAGTGGCAGGAAGTGGAGCAAGCCAGGCCTGAAACCACGAGAAGCTCCAGCTCAAAAGGCAGCCAAAATGCAGCCCACATCCGGGAGATTATCAAGAGCAGGGGGTGGAGCAAGCCAGGCCTCAAACCACGAGAAGCTCCAGCCCAAAAGGCAGCCAAAATGCAGCCCACATCCGGGAGAATCTCAGGAGCAGGGGGTAGAGCAAGCCAGGCCTCAAATCACGAGAAGCTCCAGCCCAAAATGCAGCCAAAATGCAGCCCACATCCGGGAGAATCTCAGGAGCAGGGGGTGGAGCAAGCCAGGCCTCAAACCACGAGAAGCTCCAGCCCAAAAGGCAGCCAAAATGCAGCCGAATTGCGGGAGAATCTCAGGAGCAGGGGGTGGAGCAAGCCAGGCCTCAAACCATGAGAAGCTCCAGCCCAAAAGGCAGCCAAAATGCAGCCCACATCTGGGAGAATCTCAGGAGCAGGGGGTGGAGCAAGCCAGGCCTCAAACCACGAGAAGCTCCAGCCCAAAAGGCAGCCAAAATCCAGCCCACATCCGGGAGAATCTCAAGAGAGGGGGTGGAGTAAGCCAGGTCTCAAACCACGAGAAGCTCCAGCCCAAAATGCAGCCAATATCCAGCCCACATGGAGGAGAATCTCAAGAGCAGGGGGTGGAGTAAGTCAGGCCTCAAACCACGAGAAGCTCCAGCCCAAAAGGCAGCCAAAATGCAGCCCACATCTGGGAGAATCTCAGGAGCAGGGGGTGGAGCAAGCCAGGCCTCAAACCACGAGAAGCTCCAGCCCAAAAGGCAGCCAAAATCCAGCCCACATCCGGGAGAATCTCAAGAGACGGGGTGGAGTAAGCCAGGTCTCAAACCACGAGAAGCTCCAGCCCAAAATGCAGCCAATATCCAGCCCACATCCAGGAGAATCTCAAGAGCAGGGGGTGGAGTAAGTCAGGCCTCAAACCACGAGAAGCTCCAGCCCAAAAGGCAGCCAAATTCCAGCCCACATCCGGGAGAATTTCAGTGGTAGGAAGTGGAGCAAGCCAGGCCTCAAACCACGAGAAGTTCCAGCCCAAAAGGCAGCCAAAATGCAGCCCAACTGCGGGAGAATCTCAGGAGCAGGAAGTGGAGCAAGCCAGGCCTCAAACCACGAGAAGCTCCAGCCCAAAATGCAGCCAAAATCCAGCCCACATCCTGGAGAATATCAAGAGCAGGGGGTGGAGCAAGCCAGGCCTCAAAGCACGAGAAGCTCCAGCCCAAAAGGCAGCCAAAATGCAGCCCACATGGAGGAGAATCTCAAGAGCAGGGGGTGGAGTAAGTCAGGCCTCAAACCACGAGAAGCTCCAGCCCAAAAGGCAGCCAAAATGCAGCCCACATCCGGGAGAATATCAAGAGCCGGGGGTGGAGCAAGCCAGGCCTCAAACCACGAGAAGCTCCAGCCCAAAATGCAGCCAAAATGCAGCCCACATCAGGGAGAATCTCAGGGGCAGGAAGTGGAGCAAGCCAGGCCTCAAACCACGAGAAGCTCCAGCCCAAAAGGCAGCCAAAATGCAGCCCACATCCGGGAGAATCTCAGGAGCCGGGTGTGGAGCAAGCCAGGTCTCAAACCTCGAGAAGCTCCAGCCCAAAAGGCAGCCAAAATCCAGCCCACATCCAGGAGAATATCGAGAGCAGGGGGTGGAGCAAGCCAGGCCCCAAACCACGAGAAGCTCCAGCCCAAAAGGCAGCCAAAATGCAGCCCACATCCGGGAGAATCTCAAAAGCAGGGGGTGGAGCAAGCCAGGCCTCAAACTACGAGAAGCTCCAGCCCAAAAGGCAGCCAAATTTCAGCCCACATCCGGGAGAATTTCAGTGGTAGGAAGTGGAGCAAGCCAGGCCTCAAACCACGAGAAGTTCCAGCCCAAAAGGCAGCCAAAATGCAGCCCACATCCGGGAGAATCTCAGTGGCAGGAAGTGGAGCAAGCCAGGCCTCAAACCACGAGAAGCTCCAGCCCAAAATGCAGCCAAAATCCAGCCCACATCCTGGAGAATATCAAGAGCAGGGGGTGGAGCAAGCCAGGCCTCAAAGCACGAGAAGCTCCAGCCCAAAAGGCAGCCAAAATGCAGCCCACATGGAGGAGAATCTCAAGAGCAGGGGGTGGAGTAAGTCAGGCCTCAAACCACGAGAAGCTCCAGCCCAAAAGGCAGCCAAAATGCAGCCCACATCCGGGAGAATATCAAGAGCCGGGGGTGGAGCAAGCCAGGCCTCAAACCACGAGAAGCTCCAGCCCAAAAGGCAGCCAAAATGCAGCCCACATCCGGGAGAATCTCAAGAGCAGGGGGTGGAGCAAGCCAGGCCTCAAACCACGAGAAGCTCCAGCCCAAAAGGCAGCCAAAATGCAGCCCACATCCGGGAGAATCTCAGTGGTAGGAAGTGGAGCAAGCCAGGCCTCAAACCACGAGAAGCTCCAGCCCAAAAGGCAGCCAAAATGCAGCCCAACTGCGGGAGAATCTCAGGAGCAGGAAGTGGAGCAAGCCAGGCCTCAAACCATGAGAAGCTCCAGCCCAAAAAGCAGCCAAAATGCAGCCCACATCCGGGAGAATCTCAGGAGCAGGAAGTGGAGCAAGCCAGGCCTCAAACCACGAGAAGCTCCAGCCCAAAAGGCAGCCAAAATGCAGCCCACATCCGGGAGAATCTCAAAAGAAGGGGGTGGAGCAAGCCAGGCCTCAAACCACGAGAAGCTCCAGCCCAAAATGCAGCCAAATTACAGCGCACATCCGGGAGAATATCAAGAGCAGGGGGTGGAGTAAGCCAGGCCTCAAACCACGAGAAGCTCCAGCCCAAAAGTCAGCCAAAATGCAGCCCACATCCGGGAGAATATCAAGAGCCGGGGGTGGAGGAAGCCAGGCCTCAAACCACGAGAAGCTCCAGCCCAAAAGGCAGCCAAAATGCAGCCCACATCCGGGAGAATCTCAGGAGCAGGAAGTGGAGCAAGCCAGGCCTCAAACCACGAGAAGCTCCAGCCCAAAAGGCAGCCAAAATGCAGCCCAACTGCGGGAGAATCTCAAGAGCAGGGGGTGGAGTAAGGCAGGCCTCAAGCCACGAGAAGCTCCAGCCCAAAATGCAGCCAAAATCCAGCCCACATCCGGGAGATTATCAAGAGCAGGGGGTGGAGCAAGCCAGGCCTCAAACCACGAGAAGCTCCAGCCCAAAATGCACCAAAATTACAGCGCATATCCGGGAGAATCTCAAGAGCAGGGGGTGGAGCAAGGCAGGCCTCAAACCACGAGAAGCTCCAGGCCAAAATGCAGCCAATATCCAGCCCACATGGAGGAGAATCTCAAGAGCAGGGGGTGGAGTAAGTCAGGCCTCAAACCACGAGAAGCTCCAGCCCAAAAGGCAGCCAAAATGCAGCCCACATCTGGGAGAATCTCAGGAGCAGGGGGTGGAGCAAGCCAGGCCTCAAACCACGAGAAGCTCCAGCCCAAAAGGCAGCCAAAATCCAGCCCACATCCGGGAGAATCTCAAGAGAGGGGGTGGAGTAAGCCAGGTCTCAAACCACGAGAAGCTCCAGCCCAAAATGCAGCCAATATCCAGCCCACATCCAGGAGAATCTCAAGAGCAGGGGGTGGAGTAAGTCAGGCCTCAAACCACGAGAAGCTCCAGCCCAAAAGGCAGCCAAATTCCAGCCCACATCCGGGAGAATTTCAGTGGTAGGAAGTGGAGCAAGCCAGGCCTCAAACCACGAGAAGTTCCAGCCCAAAAGGCAGCCAAAATGCAGCCCAACTGCGGGAGAATCTCAGGAGCAGGAAGTGGAGCAAGCCAGGCCTCAAACCACGAGAAGCTCCAGCCCAAAATGCAGCCAAAATCCAGCCCACATCCTGGAGAATATCAAGAGCAGGGGGTGGAGCAAGCCAGGCCTCAAAGCACGAGAAGCTCCAGCCCAAAAGGCAGCCAAAATGCAGCCCACATGGAGGAGAATCTCAAGAGCAGGGGGTGGAGTAAGTCAGGCCTCAAACCACGAGAAGCTCCAGCCCAAAAGGCAGCCAAAATGCAGCCCACATCCGGGAGAATATCAAGAGCCGGGGGTGGAGCAAGCCAGGCCTCAAACCACGAGAAGCTCCAGCCCAAAATGCAGCCAAAATCCAGCCCACATCAGGGAGAATCTCAGGGGCAGGAAGTGGAGCAAGCCAGGCCTCAAACCACGAGAAGCTCCAGCCCAAAAGGCAGCCAAAATGCAGCCCACATCCGGGAGAATCTCAGGAGCCGGGTGTGGAGCAAGCCAGGTCTCAAACCTCGAGAAGCTCCAGCCCAAAAGGCAGCCAAAATCCAGCCCACATCCAGGAGAATATCGAGAGCAGGGGGTGGAGCAAGCCAGGCCCCAAACCACGAGAAGCTCCAGCCCAAAAGGCAGCCAAAATGCAGCCCACATCCGGGAGAATCTCAAAAGCAGGGGGTGGAGCAAGCCAGGCCTCAAACTACGAGAAGCTCCAGCCCAAAAGGCAGCCAAATTTCAGCCCACATCCGGGAGAATTTCAGTGGTAGGAAGTGGAGCAAGCCAGGCCTCAAACCACGAGAAGTTCCAGCCCAAAAGGCAGCCAAAATGCAGCCCAACTGCGGGAGAATCTCAGGAGCAGGAAGTGGAGCAAGCCAGGCCTCAAACCACGAGAAGCTCCAGCCCAAAATGCAGCCAAAATCCAGCCCACATCCTGGAGAATATCAAGAGCAGGGGGTGGAGCAAGCCAGGCCTCAAAGCACGAGAAGCTCCAGCCCAAAAGGCAGCCAAAATGCAGCCCACATGGAGGAGAATCTCAAGAGCAGGGGGTGGAGTAAGTCAGGCCTCAAACCACGAGAAGCTCCAGCCCAAAAGGCAGCCAAAATGCAGCCCACATCCGGGAGAATATCAAGAGCCGGGGGTGGAGCAAGCCAGGCCTCAAACCACGAGAAGCTCCAGTCCAAAAGGCAGCCAAAATGCAGCCCACATCCGGGAGAATCTCAAGAGCAGGGGGTGGAGCAAGCCAGGCCTCAAACCACGAGAAGCTCCAGCCCAAAAGGCAGCCAAAATGCAGCCCACATCCGGGAGAATCTCAGTGGTAGGAAGTGGAGCAAGCCAGGCCTCAAACCACGAGAAGCTCCAGCCCAAAAGGCAGCCAAAATGCAGCCCAACTGCGGGAGAATCTCAGGAGCAGGAAGTGGAGCAAGCCAGGCCTCAAACCATGAGAAGCTCCAGCCCAAAAAGCAGCCAAAATGCAGCCCACATCCGGGAGAATCTCAGGAGCAGGAAGTGGAGCAAGCCAGGCCTCAAACCACGAGAAGCTCCAGCCCAAAAGGCAGCCAAAATGCAGCCCACATCCGGGAGAATCTCAAAAGAAGGGGGTGGAGCAAGCCAGGCCTCAAACCACGAGAAGCTCCAGCCCAAAATGCAGCCAAATTACAGCGCACATCCGGGAGAATATCAAGAGCAGGGGGTGGAGTAAGCCAGGCCTCAAACCACGAGAAGCTCCAGCCCAAAAGTCAGCCAAAATGCAGCCCACATCCGGGAGAATATCAAGAGCCGGGGGTGGAGGAAGCCAGGCCTCAAACCACGAGAAGCTCCAGCCCAAAAGGCAGCCAAAATGCAGCCCACATCCGGGAGAATCTCAGGAGCAGGAAGTGGAGCAAGCCAGGCCTCAAACCACGAGAAGCTCCAGCCCAAAATGCAGCCAAAATGCAGCCCAACTGCGGGAGAATCTCAAGAGCAGGGGGTGGAGTAAGGCAGGCCTCAAACCACGAGAAGCTCCAGCCCAAAAGGCAGCCAAAATCCAGCCCACATCCGGGAGATTATCAAGAGCAGGGGGTGGAGCAAGCCAGGCCTCAAACCACGAGAAGCTCCAGCCCAAAATGCACCACAATTACAGCGCATATCCGGGAGAATCTCAAGAGCAGGGGGTGGAGCAAGGCAGGCCTCAAACCACGAGAAGCTCCAGCCCAAAAGGCAGCCAAAATGCAGCCCACATCCGGGAGAATCTCAAGAGCAGGGGGTGGAGCAAGCCAGGCCTCAAACCATGAGAAGCTCCAGCCCAAAAGGCAGCCAAATTGCAGCCCACATTCGGGAGAATCTCAGCGGCAGGAAGTGGAGCAAGCCAGGCCTCAAACCACGAGAAGCTCCAGCCCAAAATGCAGCCAAAATCCAGACCACATCCGGGAGAATCTCAAGAGCTGGGGGTGGAGCAAGCCAGGCCTCAAACCACGAGAAGCTCCAGCCCAAAAGGCAGCCAAAATGCAGCCCACATCTGGGAGAATCTCAGGAGCAGGAAGTGGAGCAAGCCAGGCCTCAAACCACGAGAAGCTCCAGCCCAAAAGGCAGCCAAAATGCAGCCCAACTGCGGGAGAATCTCAGGAGCAGGAAGTGGAGCAAGCCAGGCCTCAAACCACGAGAAGCTGCAGCCCAAAAAGCAGCCAAAATCCAGCCCACATCTGGGAGAATCTCAGGAGCAGGAAGTGGAGCAAGCCAGGCCTCAAACCACGAGAAGCTCCAGCCCAAAAGGCAGCCAAAATGCCGCCTACATCTGTGAGAATCTCAAAAGCAGGGGGTGGAGCAAGCCAGGCCTCAAACCACGAGAAGCTCCAGCCAAAAAGGCAGCCAAAATGCAGCCCACATCCGGGAGAATCTCAAGAGCAGGGGGTGGAGAAAGCCAGGCCTCAAACCACGAGAAGCTCCAGCCCAAAATGCAGCCAAAATCCATCCCACATCCGGGAGAATCTCAAGAGCAGGGTTGGAGCAAGCCAGGCCTCAAACCACGAGAAGCTCCAGCCCAAAAGGCAGCCAAAATTACAGCGCATATCCGGGAGAATCTCAAGAGCAGGGGGTGGAGCAAGCCAGGCCTCAAACCACGAGAAGCTCCAGCCCAAAAGGCAGCCAAAATGCAGCCCACATCCGGGAGAATCTCAGGAGCAGGAAGTGGAGCAAGCCAGGCCTCAAACCACGAGAAGCTCCAGCCCAAAAGGCAGCCAAAATGCAGCCCACATCCGGGAGAATCTCAGGAGCAGGAAGTGGAGCAAGCCAGGCCTCAAACCACGAGAAGCTCCAGCCCAAAAGGCAGCCAAAATGCAGCCCAACTGCGGGAGAATCTCAAGAGCAGGGGGTGGAGTAAGGCAGGCCTCAAGCCACGAGAAGCTCCAGCCCAAAATGCAGCCAAAATCCAGCCCACATCCGGGAGATTATCAAGAGCAGGGGGTGGAGCAAGCCAGGCCTCAAACCACGAGAAGCTCCAGCCCAAAATGCACCAAAATTACAGCGCATATCCGGGAGAATCTCAAGAGCAGGGGGTGGAGCAAGGCAGGCCTCAAACCACGAGAAGCTCCAGCCCAAAATGCAGCCAATATCCAGCCCACATGGAGGAGAATCTCAAGAGCAGGGGGTGGAGTAAGTCAGGCCTCAAACCACGAGAAGCTCCAGCCCAAAAGGCAGCCAAAATGCAGCCCACATCTGGGAGAATCTCAGGAGCAGGGGGTGGAGCAAGCCAGGCCTCAAACCACGAGAAGCTCCAGCCCAAAAGGCAGCCAAAATCCAGCCCACATCCGGGAGAATCTCAAGACAGGGGGTGGAGTAAGCCAGGTCTCAAACCACGAGAAGCTCCAGCCCAAAATGCAGCCAATATCCAGCCCACATCCAGGAGAATCTCAAGAGCAGGGGGTGGAGTAAGTCAGGCCTCAAACCACGAGAAGCTCCAGCCCAAAAGGCAGCCAAATTCCAGCCCACATCCGGGAGAATTTCAGTGGTAGGAAGTGGAGCAAGCCAGGCCTCAAACCACGAGAAGTTCCAGCCCAAAAGGCAGCCAAAATGCAGCCCAACTGCGGGAGAATCTCAGGAGCAGGAAGTGGAGCAAGCCAGGCCTCAAACCACGAGAAGCTCCAGCCCAAAATGCAGCCAAAATCCAGCCCACATCCTGGAGAATATCAAGAGCAGGGGGTGGAGCAAGCCAGGCCTCAAAGCACGAGAAGCTCCAGCCCAAAAGGCAGCCAAAATGCAGCCCACATGGAGGAGAATCTCAAGAGCAGGGGGTGGAGTAAGTCAGGCCTCAAACCACGAGAAGCTCCAGCCCAAAAGGCAGCCAAAATGCAGCCCACATCCGGGAGAATATCAAGAGCCGGGGGTGGAGCAAGCCAGGCCTCAAACCACGAGAAGCTCCAGCCCAAAATGCAGCCAAAATCCAGCCCACATCAGGGAGAATCTCAGGGGCAGGAAGTGGAGCAAGCCAGGCCTCAAACCACGAGAAGCTCCAGCCCAAAAGGCAGCCAAAATGCAGCCCACATCCGGGAGAATCTCAGGAGCCGGGTGTGGAGCAAGCCAGGTCTCAAACCTCGAGAAGCTCCAGCCCAAAAGGCAGCCAAAATCCAGCCCACATCCAGGAGAATATCGAGAGCAGGGGGTGGAGCAAGCCAGGCCCCAAACCACGAGAAGCTCCAGCCCAAAAGGCAGCCAAAATGCAGCCCACATCCGGGAGAATCTCAAAAGCAGGGGGTGGAGCAAGCCAGGCCTCAAACTACGAGAAGCTCCAGCCCAAAAGGCAGCCAAATTTCAGCCCACATCCGGGAGAATTTCAGTGGTAGGAAGTGGAGCAAGCCAGGCCTCAAACCACGAGAAGTTCCAGCCCAAAAGGCAGCCAAAATGCAGCCCAACTGCGGGAGAATCTCAGGAGCAGGAAGTGGAGCAAGCCAGGCCTCAAACCACGAGAAGCTCCAGCCCAAAATGCAGCCAAAATCCAGCCCACATCCTGGAGAATATCAAGAGCAGGGGGTGGAGCAAGCCAGGCCTCAAAGCACGAGAAGCTCCAGCCCAAAAGGCAGCCAAAATGCAGCCCACATGGAGGAGAATCTCAAGAGCAGGGGGTGGAGTAAGTCAGGCCTCAAACCACGAGAAGCTCCAGCCCAAAAGGCAGCCAAAATGCAGCCCACATCCGGGAGAATATCAAGAGCCGGGGGTGGAGCAAGCCAGGCCTCAAACCACGAGAAGCTCCAGCCCAAAAGGCAGCCAAAATGCAGCCCACATCCGGGAGAATCTCAAGAGCAGGGGGTGGAGCAAGCCAGGCCTCAAACCACGAGAAGCTCCAGCCCAAAAGGCAGCCAAAATGCAGCCCACATCCGGGAGAATCTCAGTGGTAGGAAGTGGAGCAAGCCAGGCCTCAAACCACGAGAAGCTCCAGCCCAAAAGGCAGCCAAAATGCAGCCCAACTGCGGGAGAATCTCAGGAGCAGGAAGTGGAGCAAGCCAGGCCTCAAACCATGAGAAGCTCCAGCCCAAAAAGCAGCCAAAATGCAGCCCACATCCGGGAGAATCTCAGGAGCAGGAAGTGGAGCAAGCCAGGCCTCAAACCACGAGAAGCTCCAGCCCAAAAGGCAGCCAAAATGCAGCCCACATCCGGGAGAATCTCAAAAGAAGGGGGTGGAGCAAGCCAGGCCTCAAACCACGAGAAGCTCCAGCCCAAAAGTCAGCCAAAATGCAGCCCACATCCGGGAGAATATCAAGAGCCGGGGGTGGAGGAAGCCAGGCCTCAAACCACGAGAAGCTCCAGCCCAAAAGGCAGCCAAAATGCAGCCCACATCCGGGAGAATCTCAGGAGCAGGAAGTGGAGCAAGCCAGGCCTCAAACCACGAGAAGCTCCAGCCCAAAAGGCAGCCAAAATGCAGCCCAACTGCGGGAGAATCTCAAGAGCAGGGGGTGGAGTAAGGCAGGCCTCAAACCACGAGAAGCTCCAGCCCAAAAGGCAGCCAAAATCCAGCCCACATCCGGGAGATTATCAAGAGCAGGGGGTGGAGCAAGCCAGGCCTCAAACCACGAGAAGCTCCAGCCCAAAATGCACCACAATTACAGCGCATATCCGGGAGAATCTCAAGAGCAGGGGGTGGAGCAAGGCAGGCCTCAAACCACGAGAAGCTCCAGCCCAAAAGGCAGCCAAAATGCAGCCCACATCCGGGAGAATCTCAAGAGCAGGGGGTGGAGCAAGCCAGGCCTCAAACCATGAGAAGCTCCAGCCCAAAAGGCAGCCAAATTGCAGCCCACATTCGGGAGAATCTCAGCGGCAGGAAGTGGAGCAAGCCAGGCCTCAAACCACGAGAAGCTCCAGCCCAAAATGCAGCCAAAATCCAGACCACATCCGGGAGAATCTCAAGAGCTGGGGGTGGAGCAAGCCAGGCCTCAAACCACGAGAAGCTCCAGCCCAAAAGGCAGCCAAAATGCAGCCCACATCTGGGAGAATCTCAGGAGCAGGAAGTGGAGCAAGCCAGGCCTCAAACCACGAGAAGCTCCAGCCCAAAAGGCAGCCAAAATGCAGCCCAACTGCGGGAGAATCTCAGGAGCAGGAAGTGGAGCAAGCCAGGCCTCAAACCACGAGAAGCTGCAGCCCAAAAAGCAGCCAAAATCCAGCCCACATCTGGGAGAATCTCAGGAGCAGGAAGTGGAGCAAGCCAGGCCTCAAACCACGAGAAGCTCCAGCCCAAAAGGCAGCCAAAATGCCGCCTACATCTGTGAGAATCTCAAAAGCAGGGGGTGGAGCAAGCCAGGCCTCAAACCACGAGAAGCTCCAGCCAAAAAGGCAGCCAAAATGCAGCCCACATCCGGGAGAATCTCAAGAGCAGGGGGTGGAGAAAGCCAGGCCTCAAACCACGAGAAGCTCCAGCCCAAAATGCAGCCAAAATCCATCCCACATCCGGGAGAATCTCAAGAGCAGGGTTGGAGCAAGCCAGGCCTCAAACCACGAGAAGCTCCAGCCAAAAAGGCAGCCAAAATGCAGCCCACATCCGGGAGAATCTCAAGAGCAGGGGGTGGAGCAAGCCAGGCCTCAAACCACGAGAAGCTCCAGCCCAAAATGCAGCCAAAATCCAGCCCACATCCGGGAGAATCTCAAGAGCAGGAAGTGGAGCAAGCCAGGCCTCAAACCACGAGAAGCTCCAGCCCAAAAGGCAGCCAAAATGCAGCCCACATCCGGGAGAATATCAAGAGCTGGGGGTGGAGCAAGCCAGGCCTCAAACCACGAGAAGCTCCAGCCAAAAAGGCAGCCAAAATGCAGCCCACATCCGGGAGAATCTCAGGAGCAGGAAGTGGAGCAAGCCAGGCCTCAAACCACGAGAAGCTCCAGCCCAAAAGGCAGCCAAAATGCAGCCCAACTGCGGGAGAATCTCAGGAGCAGGAAGTGGAGCAAGCCAGGCCTCAAACCACGAGAAGCTCCAGCCCAAAAAGCAGCCAAAATGCAGCCCACATCTGGGAGAATCTCAGGAGCAGGAAGTGGAGCAAGCCAGGCCTCAAACCACGAGAAGCTCCAGCCCAAAAGGCAGCCAAAATGCCGCCTACATCTGTGAGAATCTCAAAAGCAGGGGGTGGAGCAAGCCAGGCCTCAAACCACGAGAAGCTCCAGCCCAAAACGCACCCAAAATGCAGCCCACATCCGGGAGAATCTCAAGAGCAGGGGGTGGAGTAAGCCAGGCCTCAAACCACGAGAAGCTCCAGCCCAAAAGGCAGCCAAAATGCAGCCCACATCCGGGAGAATCTCAGTGGCAGGAAGTGGAGCAAGCCAGGCCTCAAACCACGAGAAGCTCCAGCCCAAAAGGCAGCCAAAATGCAGCCCACATCTGTGAGAATCTCAAAAGCAGGGGGTGGAGCAAGCCAGGCCTCAAATCACGAGAAGCTCCAGCCCAAAATACAGCCAAAATGCAGCCCACATCCGGGAAAATCTCAAGAGCAAGGGGTGGAGCAAGCCAGGCCTCAAACCACGAGAAGCTCCAGCCCAAAATGCAGCCAAAATGCAGCCCACATCCGGGAGAATCTCAAGGGCAGGAAGTGGAGAAAGCCAGGCCTCAAACCACGAGAAGCTCCAGCCCAAAAGGCAGCCAAAATGCCGCCTACATCTGTGAGAATCTCAAGAGCAGGGGGTGGAGCAAGCCAGGCCTCAAACCACGAGAAGCTCCAGCCCAAAACGCACCCAAAATGCAGCCCACATCCGGGAGAATCTCAAGAGCAGGGGGTGGAGTAAGCCAGGCCTCAAACCACGAGAAGCTCCAGCCCAAAAGGCAGCCAAAATGCAGCCCACATCCGGGAGAATCTCAGTGGCAGGAAGTGGAGCAAGCCAGGCCTCAAACCACGAGAAGCTCCAGTCCAAAATGCAGCCAATATCCAGCCCACATGGAGGAGAATCTCAAGAGCAGGGGGTGGAGCAAGCCAGGCCTCAAACCACGAGAACCTCCAGCCCAAAATGCAGCCAAAATGCAGCCCACATCCGGGAGAATCTCAGGGGAAGGAAGTGGAGCAAGCCAGGCCTCAAACCACGAGAAGCTCCAGCCCAAAAGGCAGCCAAAATGCAGCCCACATCCGGGAGAATCTCAGGAGCAGGGGGTGGAGCAAGCCAGGCCTGAAACCACGAGAAACTCCAGCCCAAAAGGCAGCCAAAATGCAGCCCAACTGCGGGAGAATCTCAGGAGCAGGAAGTCGAGCAAGCCAGGCCTCAAACCACGAGAAGCTCCAGCCCAAAATGCAGCCAAAATCCAGACCACATCCTGGAGAATCTCAGGAGCAGGGGGTGGAGCAAGCCAGGCCTCAAACCACGAGAAGCTCCAGCCCAAAAGGCAGCCAAAATCCAGCCCACATGGAGGAGAATCTCAAGAGCAGGGGGTGGAGAAAGCCAGGCCTCAAACCACGAGAAGCTCCAGCCCAAAAAGCAGCCAAAATGCAGCCCACATCTGGGAGAATCTCAAAAGAAGGGGGTGGAGCAAGCCAGGCCTCAAACCACGAGAAGCTGCAGCCCAAAATGCAGTAAAATTACAGCGCACATCCGGGAGAATATCAAGAGCAGGGGGTGGAGCAAGCCAGGCCTCAAACCACGAGAAGCTCCAGCCCAAAATGCAGCCAAAATCCAGCCCACATCCGGGAGAATCTCAGGAGCAGGGGGTGGAGCAAGCCAGGCCTCAAAGCACGAGAAGCTCCAGCCCAAAAGGCAGCCAAAATGCAGCCCACCTCCGGGAGAATCTCAAGAGCAGGGGGTGGAGCAAGCCAGGCCTCAAACCACGAGAAGCTCCAGCCCAAAAGGCAGCCAAAATGCAGCCCACATCCGGGAGAATCTCAAGAGCAGGGTGTGGAGCCAGCCAGGCCTGAAACCACGAGAAGCTCCAGCCCAAAAGGCAGCCAAAATGCAGCCCACATGCGGGAGAATCTCAGGAGCAGGGGGTGGAGCCAGCCAGGCCTCAAACCACGAGAAGCTCCAGCCCAAAATGCAGCCAAAATCCATCCCACATCCGGGAGAATCTCAGGGGCAGGAAGTGGAGCAAGCCAGGCCTCAAACCACGAGAAGCTCCAACCCAAAATGCAGCCAAAATCCAGCCCACATCCGGGAGATTATCAAGAGCAGGGGGTGGAGCAAGGCAGGCCTCAAACCACGAGAAGCTCCAGCCCAAAAGGCAGCCAAAATGCAGCCCACATCCGGGAGAATCTCAGGAGCAGGGGGTAGAGCAAGCCAGGCCTCAAATCACGAGAAGCTCCAGCCCAAAAGGCAGCCAAAATGCAGCCCACATCCGGGAGAATCTCAGGAGCAGGGGGTGGAGCAAGCCAGGCCTCAAACCACGAGAAGCTCCAGCCCAAAAGGCAGCCAAAATGCAGCCGAATTGCGGGAGAATCTCAGGAGCAGGGGGTGGAGCAAGCCAGGCCTCAAACCACGAGAAGCTCCAGCCCAAAAGGCAGCCAAAATGCAGCCCACATCTGGGAGAATCTCAGGAGCAGGAAGTGGAGCAAGCCAGGCCTCAAACCACGAGAAGCTCCAGCCCAAAAGGCAGCCAAAATCCAGCACACATCCAGGAGAATCTCAAGAGAGGGGGTGGAGTAAGCCAGGTCTCAAACCACGAGAAGCTCCAGCCCAAAATGCAGCCAATATCCAGCCCACATGGAGGAGAATCTCAAAAGCAGGGGGTGGAGTAAGTCAGGCCTCAAACCACGAGAAGCTCCAGCCCAAAATGCAGCCAAAATGCAGCCCACATCCGCGAGAATCTCAAGAGCAGGAAGTAAAGCAAGCCAGGCCTCAAACCACGAGAAGCTCCAGCCCAAAAGGCAGCCAAAATGCATCCCACATGCAGGAGAATCTCAAGAGCAGGGTTGGAGCAAGCCAGGCCTCAAACCACGAGAAGCTCCAGCCCAAAAGGCAGCCAAAATGCAGCCCACATCCGGGAGAATCTCAGGAGCAAGAAGTGGAGCAAGCCAGGCCTCAAACCACGAGAAGCTCCAGCCCAAAAGGCAGCCAAAATCCAGCCCACATCCGGGAGAATCTCAGAGGTAGGAAGTGGAGCAAGCCAGGCCTCAAACCACGAGAAGCTCCAGCCCAAAAGGCAGCCAAAATGCAGCCCAACTGCGGGAGAATCTCAGGAGCAGGAAGTGGAGCAAGCCAGGCCTCAAACCATGAGAAGCTCCAGCCCAAAATGCAGCCAAAATGCAGCCCACATCTGGGAGAATCTCAGGAGCAGGAAGTGGAGCAAGCCAGGCCTCAAATCACGAGAAGCTCCAGCCCAAAAGGCAGCCAAAATGCAGCCCACATCCGGGAGAATCTCAAAAGAAGGGGGTGGAGCAAGCCAGGCCTCAAAGCACGAGAAGCTCCAGCCCAAAATGCAGCCAAATTACAGCGCACATCCGGGAGAATCTCAGCGGCAGGAAGTGGAGCAAGCCAGGCCTCAAACCACGAGAAGCTCCAGCCCAAAATGCAGCCAAAATGCAGCCCACATCCGGGAGAATCTCAGTGGCAGGAAGTGGAGCAAGGCAGGCCTCAAACCACGAGAAGCTCCAGCCCAAAAGGCAGCCAAAATGCAGCCCACATCCGGGAGAATCTCAGGAGCAGGGGGTGGAGCAAGCCAGGCCTCAAACCACGAGAAGCTCCAGCCCAAAAGGCAGCCAATATCCATCCCACATCCGGGAGAATCTCAGGGGCAGGAAGTGGAGAAAGCCAGGCCTCAAACCACGAGAAGCTCCAGCCCAAAAGGCAGCCAAAATGCAGCCCACATCCGGGAGAATCTCAGGAGCAGGGGGTGGAGCAAGCCAGGCCTCAAACCACGAGAAGCTCCAACCCAAAATGCAGCCAAAATCCAGCCCACATCCGGGAGATTATCAAGAGCAGGGGGTGGAGCAAGGCAGGCCTCAAACCACGAGAAGCTCCAGCCCAAAAGGCAGCCAAAATGCAGCCCACATCCGGGAGAATCTGAGGAGGAGGGGGTAGAGCAAGCCAGGCCTCAAATCACGAGAAGCTCCAGCCCAAAATGCAGCCAAAATGCAGCCCACATCCGGGAGAATCTCAGGAGCAGGGGGTGGAGCAAGCCAGGCCTCAAACCACGAGAAGCTCCAGCCCAAAATGCAGCCAAAATGCAGCCGATTTGCGGGAGAATCTCAGGAGCAGGGGGTGGAGCAAGCCAGGCCTCAAACCATGAGAAGCTCCAGCCCAAAAGGCAGCCAAAATGCAGCCCACATCTGGGAGAATCTCAGGAGCAGGAAGTGGAGCAAGCCAGGCCTCAAACCACGAGAAGCTCCAGCCCAAAAGGCAGCCAAAATCCAGCACACATCCAGGAGAATCTCAAGAGAGGGGGTGGAGTAAGTCAGGCCTCAAACCACGAGAAGCTCCAGCCCAAAATGCAGCCAAAATCCAGCCCACATCAGGGAGAATCTCAGGGGCAGGAAGTGGAGCAAGCCAGGCCTCAAACCACGAGAAGCTCCAGCCCAAAAGGCAGCCAAAATGCAGCCCACATCCGGGAGAATCGCAAGAGCCGGGTGTGGAGCAAGCCAGGCCTCAAACCACGAGAAGCTCCAGCCCAAAAGGCAGCCAAAATGCAGCCCACATCCGGGAGAATATCGAGAGCAGGGGGTGGAGCAAGCCAGGCCCCAAACCACGAGAAGCTCCAGCCCAAAAGGCAGCCAAAATGCAGCCCACATCCGGGAGAATCTCAAAAGCAGGGGGTGGAGCAAGCCAGGCCTCAAACTACGAGAAGCTCCAGCCCAAAAGGCAGCCAAAATGCAGCCCACATCCGGGAGAATTTCAGTGGTAGGAAGTGGAGCAAGCCAGGCCTCAAACCACGAGAAGCTCCAGCCCAAAAGGCAGCCAAAATGCAGCCCACATCCGGGAGAATCTCTGTGGCAGGAAGTGGAGCAAACCAGGCCTCAAACCACGAGAAGCTCCAGCCCAAAAGGCAGCCAAAATGCAGCCCACATCCGGGAGAATCTCAGGAGCAGGGGGTAGAGCAAGCCAGGCCTCAAATCACGAGAAGCTCCAGCCCAAAAGGCAGCCAAAATGCAGCCCACATCTGGGAGAATCTCAAGAGCAGGGGGCGGAGAAAGCCAGGCCTCAAACCACGAGAAGCTCCAGCCCAAAATGCAGCCAAAATCCAGCCCACATCCGGGAGATTATCAAGAGCAGGGGGTGGAGCAAGCCAGGCCTCAAACCACGAGAAGCTCCAGCCCAAAATGCACCCAAATTACAGCGCATATCCGGGAGAATCTCAAGAGCAGGGGGTGGAGCAAGGCAGGCCTCAAACCACGAGAAGCTCCAGCCCAAAAGGCAGCCAAAATGCAGCCCACATCCGGGAGAATCTCAGCGGCAGGAAGTGGAGCAATCCAGGCCTCAAAGCACGAGAAGCTCCAGCCCAAAAGGCAGCCAAAATGCAGACCACATCCGGGAGAATCTCAGGAGCAGGGGGTGGAGCAAGCCAGGCCTCAAACCACGAGAAGCTCCAGCCCAAAATGCAGCCAAAATGCAGCCCACATCCGGGAGAATCTCAAGAGCAGGGGGTGGAGCAAGCCAGGCCTCAAACCACGAGAAGCTCCAGCCCAAAAGGCAGCCAAAATGCAGCCCACATCCGGGAGAATCTCAGGAGCAGGGGGTAGAGCAAGCCAGGCCTCAAATCACGAGAAGCTCCAGCCCAAAATGCAGCCAAAATGCAGCCCACATCCGGGAGAATCTCAGGAGCAGGGGGTGGAGCAAGCCAGGCCTCAAACCACGAGAAGCTCCAGCCCAAAAGGCAGCCAAAATTCAGCCGAATTGCGGGAGAATCTCAGGAGCAGGGGGTGGAGCAAGCCAGGCCTCAAACCATGAGAAGCTCCAGCCCAAAAGGCAGCCAAAATGCAGCCCAGATCTGGGAGAATCTCAGGAGCAGGAAGTGGAGCAAGCCAGGCCTCAAACCACGAGAAGCTCCAGCCCAAAAGGCAGCCAAAATCCAGCACACATCCAGGAGAATCTCAAGAGAGGGGGTGGAGTAAGCCAGGTCTCAAACCACGAGAAGCTCCAGCCCAAAATGCAGCCAATATCCAGCCCACATGGAGGAGAATCTCAAGAGCAGGGGGTGGAGTAAGTCAGGCCTCAAACCACGAGAAGCTCCAGCCCAAAATGCAGCCAAAATCCAGCCCACATCAGGGAGAATCTCAGGGGCAGGAAGTGGAGCAAGCCAGGCCTCAAACCACGAGAAGCTCCAGCCCAAAAGGCAGCCAAAATGCAGCCCACATCCGGGAGAATCTCAGGAGCAGGGGGTAGAGCAAGCCAGGCCTCAAATCACGAGAAGCTCCAGCCCAAAAGGCAGCCAAAATGCAGCCCACATCCGGGAGAATCTCAGGAGCAGGGGGTGGAGCAATCCAGGCCTGAAACCACGAGAAGCTCCAGCCCAAAATGCAGCCAAAATGCAGCCGAATTGCGGGAGAATCTCAGGAGCAGGGGGTGGAGCAAGCCAGGCCTCAAACCACGAGAAGCTCCAGCCCAAAAGGCAGCCAAAATGCAGCCCACATCTGGGAGAATCTCAGGAGCAGGAAGTGGAGCAAGCCAGGCCTCAAACCACGAGAAGCTCCAGCCCAAAAGGCAGCCAAAATCCAGCACACATCCAGGAGAATCTCAAGAGAGGGGGTGGAGTAAGCCAGGTCTCAAACCACGAGAAGCTCCAGCCCAAAATGCAGCCAATATCCAGCCCACATGGAGGAGAATCTCAAAAGCAGGGGGTGGAGTAAGTCAGGCCTCAAACCACGAGAAGCTCCAGCCCAAAATGCAGCCAAAATCCAGCCCACATCCGCGAGAATCTCAAGAGCAGGAAGTAAAGCAAGCCAGGCCTCAAACCACGAGAAGCTCCAGCCCAAAAGGCAGCCAAAATGCAGCCCACATCCGTGAGAATCTCAAGAGCAGGGTTGGAGCAAGCCAGGCCTCAAACCACGAGAAGCTCCAGCCCAAAAAGCAGCCAAAATGCAGCCCACATCCGGGAGAATCTCAAAAGCAGGGGGTGGAGCAAGCCAGGCCTCAAACCACGAGAAGCTCCAGCCCAAAAGGCAGCCAAAATCCAGCCCACATCTGGGAGAATCTCAGAGGTAGGAAGTGGAGCAAGCCAGGCCTCAAACCACGAGAAGCTCCAGCCCAAAAGGCAGCCAAAATGCAGCCCACATCTGGGAGAATCTCAGGAGCAGGAAGTGGAGCAAGCCAGGCCTCAAACCACGAGAAGCTCCAGCCCAAAAGGCAGCCAAAATGCAGCCCACATCCGGGAGAATCTCAAAAGAAGGGGGTGGAGCAAGCCAGGCCTCAAAGCACGAGAAGCTCCAGCCCAAAAGGCAGCCAATATCCATCCCACATCCGGGAGAATCTCAGGGGCAGGAAGTGGAGAAAGCCAGGCCTCAAACCACGAGAAGCTCCAGCCCAAAAGGCAGCCAAAATGCAGCCCACATCCGAGAGAATCTCAGGAGCAGGGGGTGGAGCAAGCCAGGCCTCAAACCACGAGAAGCTCCAACCCAAAATGCAGCCAAAATCCAGCCCACATCCGGGAGATTATCAAGAGCAGGGGGTGGAGCAAGGCAGGCCTCAAACCACGAGAAGCTCCAGCCCAAAAGGCAGCCAAAATGCAGCCCACATCCGGGAGAATCTCAGGAGCAGGGGGTAGAGCAAGCCAGGCCTCAAATCACGAGAAGCTCCAGCCCAAAAGGCAGCCAAAATGCAGCCCACATCCGGGAGAATCTCAGGAGCAGGGGGTGGAGCAAGCCAGGCCTCAAACCACGAGAAGCTCCAGCCCAAAAGGCAGCCAAAATGCAGCCGAATTGCGGGAGAATCTCAGGAGCAGGGGGTGGAGCAAGCCAGGCCTCAAACCATGAGAAGCTCCAGCCCAAAAGGCAGCCAAAATGCAGCCCACATCTGGGAGAATCTCAGGAGCAGGAAGTGGAGCAAGCCAGGCCTCAAACCACGAGAAGCTCCAGCCCAAAAGGCAGCCAAAATCCAGCACACATCCAGGAGAATCTCAAGAGAGGGGGTGGAGTAAGCCAGGTCTCAAACCACGAGAAGCTCCAGCCCAAAATGCAGCCAATATCCAGCCCACATGGAGGAGAATCTCAAGAGCAGGGGGTGGAGTAAGTCAGGCCTCAAACCACGAGAAGCTCCAGCCCAAAATGCAGCCAAAATCCAGCCCACATCAGGGAGAATCTCAAAAGCAGGAAGTGGAGCAAGCCAGGCCTCAAACCACGAGAAGCTCCAGCCCAAAAGGCAGCCAAAATGCAGCCCACATCCGGGAGAATCGCAAGAGCCGGGTGTGGAGCAAGCCAGGCCTCAAACCACGAGAAGCTCCAGCCCAAAAGGCAGCCAAAATGCAGCCCACATCCGGGAGAATATCGAGAGCAGGGGGTGGAGCAAGCCAGGCCCCAAACCACGAGAAGCTCCAGCCCAAAAGGCAGCCAAAATGCAGCCCACATCCGGGAGAATCTCAAAAGCAGGGGGTGGAGCAAGCCAGGCCTCAAACTACGAGAAGCTCCAGCCCAAAAGGCAGCCAAAATCCAGCCCACATCCGGGAGAATTTCAGTGGTAGGAAGTGCAGCAAGCCAGGCCTCAAACCTCGAGAAGCTCCAGCCCAAAAGGCAGCCAAAATGCAGCCCACATCCGGGAGAATCTCAAGAGCAGGGGGCGGAGAAAGCCAGGCCTCAAACCACGAGAAGCTCCAGCCCAAAATGCAGCCAAAATCCAGCCCACATCCGGGAGATTATCAAGAGCAGGGGGTGGAGCAAGCCAGGCCTCAAACCACGAGAAGCTCCAGCCCAAAATGCACCCAAATTACAGCGCATATCCGGGAGAATCTCAAGAGCAGGGGGTGGAGCAAGGCAGGCCTCAAACCACGAGAAGCTCCAGCCCAAAAGGCAGCCAAAATGCAGCCCACATCCGGGAGAATCTCAGCGGCAGGAATTGGAGCAAGCCAGGCCTCAAAGCACGAGAAGCTCCAGCCCAAAAGGCAGCCAAAATCCATCCCACATCCGGGAGAATATCAAGAGCAGGGGGTGGAGCAAGCCAGGCCTCAAACCACGAGAAGCTCCAACCCAAAATGCAGCCAAAATCCAGCCCACATCCGGGAGATTATCAAGAGCAGGGGGTGGAGCAAGGCAGGCCTCAAACCACGAGAAGCTCCAGCCCAAAAGGCAGCCAAAATGCAGCCCACATCCGGGAGAATCTCAGGAGCAGGGGGTAGAGCAAGCCAGGCCTCAAATCACGAGAAGCTCCAGCCCAAAATGCAGCCAAAATGCAGCCCACATCCGGGAGAATCTCAGGAGCAGGGGGTGGAGCAAGCCAGGCCTCAAACCACGAGAAGCTCCAGCCCAAAAGGCAGCCAAAATTCAGCCGAATTGCGGGAGAATCTCAGGAGCAGGGGGTGGAGCAAGCCAGGCCTCAAACCTTGAGAAGCTCCAGCCCAAAATGCAGCCAAAATGCAGCCCACATCTGGGAGAATCTCAGGAGCAGGAAGTGGAGCAAGCCAGGCCTCAAACCACGAGAAGCTCCAGCCCAAAAGGCAGCCAAAATCCAGCACACATCCAGGAGAATCTCAAGAGAGGGGGTGGAGTAAGCCAGGTCTCAAACCACGAGAAGCTCCAGCCCAAAATGCAGCCAATATCCAGCCCACATCCTTGAGAATCTCAAGAGCAGGGGGTGGAGTAAGTCAGGCCTCAAACCACGAGAAGCTCCAGCCCAAAATGCAGCCAAAATCCAGCCCACATCAGGGAGAATCTCAGGGGCAGGAAGTGGAGCAAGCCAGGCCTCAAACCACGAGAAGCTCCAGCCCAAAAGGCAGCCAAAATGCAGCCCACATCCAGGAGAATATCGAGAGCAGGGGGTGGAGCAAGCCAGGCCCCAAACCACGAGAAGCTCCAGCCCAAAAGGCAGCCAAAATGCAGCCCACATCCGGGAGAATCTCAAAAGCAGGGGGTGGAGCAAGCCAGGCCTCAAACTACGAGAAGCTCCAGCCCAAAAGGCAGCCAAAATCCAGCCCACATCCGGGAGAATTTCAGTGGTAGGAAGTGGAGCAAGCCAGGCCTCAAACCACGAGAAGCTCCAGCCCAAAAGGCAGCCAAAATGCAGCCCACATCCGGGAGAATCTCAGTGGCAGGAAGTGGAACAAGCCAGGCCTCAAACCACGAGAAGCTCCAGCCCAAAAGGCAGCCAAAATGCAGCCCACATCCGGGAGAATCTCAGGAGCAGGGGGTAGAGCAAGCCAGGCCTCAAATCCCGAGAAGCTCCAGCCCAAAAGGCAGCCAAAATGCAGCCCACATCCGGGAGAATCTCAAGAGCAGGGTGTGGAGCCAGCCAGGCCTGAAACCTCGAGAAGCTCCAGCCCAAAAGGCAGCCAAAATGCAGCCCACATCCGGGAGAATCTCAAGAGCAGGGGGCGGAGAAAGCCAGGCCTCAAACCACGAGAAGCTCCAGCCCAAAATGCAGCCAAAATCCAGCCCAATTCCGGGAGATTATCAAGAGCAGGGGGTGGAGCAAGCCAGGCCTCAAACCACGAGAAGCTCCAGCCCAAAATGCACCCAAACTACAGCGCATATCCGGGAGAATCTCAAGAGCAGGGGGTGGAGCAAGGCAGGCCTCAAACCACGAGAAGCTCCAGCCCAAAAGGCAGCCAAAATGCAGCCCACATCCTGGAGAATCTCAGGAGCAGGGGGTGGAGCAAGCCAGGCCTCAAACCACGAGAAGCTCCAGCCCAAAAGGCAGCCAAAATGCAGCCCACATCCGGGAGAATCTCAGGAGCAGGGGGTGGAGCAAGCCAGGCCTCAAACCACGAGAAGCTCCAGCCCAAAAGACAGCCAAAATGCAGCCCACATCCGGGAGAATATCAGGAGCAGGGGTTGGAGCAAGCCAGGCCTCAAACCACGAGAAGCTCCAGCCCAAAAGGCACCCAAAATGCAGCCCACATGCGGGAGAATATCAGGAGCAGGAAGTGGAGCAAGCCAGGCCTCAAACCATGAGAAGCTCCAGCCCAAAAGGCAGCCAAAAGCCAGCCTACATCTGTGAGAATCTCAAAAGCAGGGGGTGGAGCAAGCCAGGCCTCAAACCACGAGAAGCTCCAGCCCAAAAGGCAGCCAAAATGCAGCCCACATCCGGGAGAATCTCAGGAGCAGGGGTTGGAGCCAGCCAGGCCTCAAACCACGAGAAGCTCCAGCCCAAAAGGCAGCCAAAATGCAGCCCACATCTGGGAGAATCTCAGGAGCAGGAAGTGGAGCAAGCCAGGCCTCAAACCACGAGAAGCTCCAGCCCAAAAAGCAGCCAAAATGCAGCCCACATCTGGGAGAATCTCAGGAGCAGGAAGTGGAGCAAGCCAACCCTCAAACCCCGAGAAGCTGCAGCCCAAAATGCAGCCAAAATCCAGCCCACATCCGGGAGAATCTCAGGGGCAGGAAGTGGAGCAAGCCAGGCCTCAAACCACGAGAAGCTCCAGCCCAAAAGGCAGCCAAAATGCAGCCCACATCCGGGAGAATCTCAAGAGCAGGGGGTGGAGCAAGGCAGGCCTTAAACCACGAGAAGCTCCAGCCCAAAAGGCAGCCAAAATGCAGCCCACATCCGGGAGAATCTCAGGAGCAGGAAGTGGAGCAAGCCAGGCCTCAAACCACGAGAAGCTGCAGCCCAAAAGGCAGCCAAAATCCAGCCCACATCCGGGAGAATCTCAAGAGCAGGGGGTGGAGCAAGGCAGGCCTGAAACCACGAGAAGCTCCAGCCCAAAAAGCAGCCAAAATGCAGCCCACATCCGGGAGAATCTCAGTGGCAGGAAGTGGAGCAAGCCAGGCCTGAAACCACGAGAAGCTCCAGCCCAAAATGCAGCAAAAATCCAGCCCAACTGCGGGAGAATCTCAGGAGCATGAAGTGGAGCAAGCCAGGCCTCAAAGCATGAGAAGCTCCAGCCCAAAAGGCAGCCAAAATGCAGCCTACATCTGTGAGAATCTCAGGAGCAGGGGGTGGAGCAAGGCAGGCCTCAAACCACGAGAAGCTCCAGCCCAAAAGGCAGCCAAAATGCAGCCCACATCCGGGAGAATCTCAAGACCAGGAAGTGGAGTAAGCCAGGCCCCAAACCATGAGAAGCTCCAGCCCAAAAGGCAGCCAAAATGCAGCCCACATCCGGGAGAATCTCAAGAGCAGGGGGTGGAGCAAGGCAGGCCTGAAACCACGAGAAGCTCCAGCCCAAAAAGCAGCCAAAATGCAGCCCACATCCGGGAGAATCTCAGGAGCAGGAAGTGGAGCAAGCCAGGCCTGAAACCACGAGAAGCTCCAGCCCAAAATGCAGCAAAAATCCAGCCCAACTGCGGGAGAATCTCAGGAGCAGGAAGTGGAGCAAGCCAGGCCTCAAAGCATGAGAAGCTCCAGCCCAAAAGGCAGCCAAAATGCAGCCTACATCTGTGAGAATCTCAGGAGCAGGGGGTGGAGCAAGCCAGGCCTCAAACCACGAGAAGCTCCAGCCCAAAAGGCAGCCAAAATGCAGCCCACATCCGGGAGAATCTCAAGACCAGGAAGTGGAGTAAGCCAGGCCTCAAACCACGAGAAGCTCCAGCCCAAAAGGCAGCCAAAATGCCGCCCACATCCGGGAGAATCTCAGTGGCAGGAAGTGGAGCAAGCCAGGCCTCAAACCACGAGAAGCTCCAGCCCAAAATGCACCCAAATTACAGCGCATATCCGGGAGAATTTCAAGAGCAGGGGGTGGAGAAAGGCAGGCCTCAAACCACGAGAAGCTCCAGCCCAAAAGGCAGCCAAAGTCCAGCCCACATCCGGGAGAATCTCAAGAGCAGGGGGTGGAGCAAGCCAGGCCTCAAACCACGAGAAGCTCCAGCCCAAAAAGCAGCCAAAATGCAGCCCACATCCGGGAGAATCTCAGGAGCAGGAAGTGGAGCAAGCCAGGCCTCAAACCACGAGAAGCTCCAGCCCAAAATACAGCCAAAATGCAGCCCACATCCGGGAGAATCTCAAGAGCAGGGGGTGGAGCAAGCCAGGCCTCAAACCACGAGAAGCTCCAGCCCAAAAGGCAGCCAAAATGCAGCCCACATCCGGGAGAATCTCAAGAGCAGGGGGTGGAGCAAGCCAGGCCTCAAACCACGAGAAGCTCCAGCCCAAAATGCAGCCAAAATGCAGCCCACATCCGGGAGATTATCAAGAGCAGGGGGTGGAGCAAGCCAGGCCTCAAACCACGAGAAGCTCCAGCCCAAAAGACAGCCAAAATGCAGCCCACATCCGGGAGAATCTCACTGGCAGGAAGTGGAGCAAGCCAGGCCTCAAACCTCGAGAAGCTCCAGCCCAAAAGGCAGCCAAAATGCAGCCCACATCCGGGAGAATCTCACTGGCAGGAAGTGGAGCAAGCCAGGCCTCAAACCTCGAGAACCTCCAGCCCAAAAGGCAGCCAAAATGCAGCCCACATCCGGGAGAATCTCAGGAGCAGGGGGTGGAGCAAGCCAGGCCTCAAACCACGAGAAGCTCCAGCCCAAAAAGCAGCCAAAATGCAGCCCACATCCGGGAGAATCTCAGGAGCAGGGGGTGGAGCAAGCCAGGCCTCAAACCTCGAGAACCTCCAGCCCAAAATGCAGCCAAAATGCAGCCCACATCCGGGAGATTATCAAGAGCAAAGGGTGGAGCAAGCCAGGCCTCAAACCACGAGAAGCTCCAGCCCAAATGCAGCCAAAATGCAGCCCACATCCGGGAGAATCTCAGGAGCAGGGGGTAGAGCAAGCCAGGCCTCAAACCTCGAGAACCTCCATCCCAAAAGGCAGCCAAAATGCAGCCCACATCCGGGAGAATCTCAGGAGCAGGAAGTGGAGAAAGCCAGGCCTCAAACCACGAGAAGCTCCAGCCCAAAATGCAGCCAAAATCCAGTCCAACTGCGGGAGAATCTCAGGAGCAGGAAGTGGAGCAAGCCAGGCCTCAAAGCACGAGAAGCTCCAGCCCAAAAGGCAGCCAAAATGCAGCCTACATCTGTGAGAATCTCAGGAGCAGGGGGTGGAGCAAGCCAGGCCTCAAACCACGAGAAGCTCCAGCCCAAAAGGCAGCCAAAATGCAGCCCACATCCGGGAGAATCTCAAGAGCAGGGGGTGGAGCAAGCCAGGCCTCAAACCACGAGAAGCTCCAGCCCAAAAGGCAGCCAAAATGCCGCCCACATCCGGGAGAATCTCAGTGGCAGCAAGTGGAGCAAGCCAGGCCTCAAACCACGAGAAGCTCCAGCCCAAAATGCACCCAAATTACAGCGCATATCCGGGAGAATATCAAGAGCAGGGGGTGGAGCAAGCCAGGCCTCAAACCACGAGAAGCTCCAGCCCAAAAGGCAGCCAAAGTCCAGCCCACATCCCGGAGAATCTGAGGGGTAGGAGTGGAGCAAGCCAGGCCTCAAACCACGAGAAGCTCCAGCCCAAAAAGCAGCCAAAATGCAGCCCACATCCGGGAGAATCTCAGGAGCAGGAAGTGGAGCAAGCCAGGCCTCAAACCACGAGAAGCTCCAGCCCAAAATACAGCCAAAATCCAGCCCACATCCGGGAGAATCTCAAGAGCAGGGGGTGGAGCAAGCCAGGCCTCAAACCACGAGAAGCTCCAGCCCAAAACGCACCCAAAATGCAGCCCACATGCGGGAGAATCTCAAGAGCAGGGGGTGGAGTAAGCCAGGCCTCAAACCACGAGAAGCTCCAGCCCAAAAGGCAGCCAAAGTCCAGCCCACATCCGGGAGAATCTCAGGGGTAGGAGTGGAGCAAGCCAGGCCTCAAAGCACGAGAAGCTCCAGCCCAAAAAGCAGCCAAAATTCAGCCCACCTCCGGGAGAATCTCAGGAGCAGGGGGTGGAGCAAGCCAGGCCTCAAACCACGAGAAGCTCCAGCCCAAAATGCAGCGAAAATCCAGCCCACATCCAGGAGAATCTCAAGAGCAGGGGGTGGAGCAAGCCAGGCCTCAAACCACGAGAAGCTCCAGCCCAAAAGGCAGCCAAAATGCAGCCCACATCCGGGAGAATCTCAGGAGCAGGGGGTGGAGCAAGCCAGGCCTCAAACCACGAGAAGCTCCAGCCCAAAAGGCAGCCAAAATGCAGCCCACATCCGGGAGAATCTCAAGAGCAGGGGGTGGAGCAAGCCAGACCTCAAACCACGAGAAGCTCCAGCCCAAAAAGCAGCCAAAATGCAGCCCACATCCGGGAGAATCTCAGGAGCAGGAAGTGGAGCAAGCCAGGCCTCAAACCACGAGAAGCTCCAGCCCAAAATGCAGCCAAAATGCAGCCCACATCCGGGAGAATCTCAAGAGCAGTGGGTGGAGCAAGCCAGGCCTCAAACCACGAGAAGGTCCAGCCCAAAATGCAGCCAAAATGCAGCCCACATCCGGGAGAATATCAAGAGCAGGGGGTGGAGCAAGCCAGGCCTCAAACCACGAGAAGCTCCAGCCCAAAAGGCAGCCAAAGTCCAGCCCACATCCGGGAGAATCTCAGGGGTAGGAGTGGAGCAAGCCAGGCCTCAAAGCACGAGAAGCTCCAGCCCAAAAAGCAGCCAAAATGCAGCCCACATCCGGGAGAATCTCAAGAGCAGGGGGTGGAGCAAGCCAGACCTCAAACCACGAGACTCTCCAGGCAAAAATGCACCCTTAATCCAGCCCACCTCCGGGAGAATATCAAGAGCAGGGGGTGGAGTAAGCCAGGCCTCAAACCACGAGAAACTCCAGCCCAAAAGGCAGCCAAAATGCGGCCCACATCCGGGAGAATATCGAGAGCAGTGGGTGGAGCAAGCCAGGCCTCAAACCACGAGAAGCTCCAGCCCAAAAGGCAGCCAAAATGCAGCCCACATCCAGGAGAATCTCAGGAGCAGGGGGTGGAGCAAGCCAGGCCTCAAACCACGAGAAGCTCCAGCCCAAAAGGCAGCCAAAATGCAGCCCACATCCGGGAGAATCTCAAGAGCAGGAAGTGGAGCAAGCCAGGCCTCAAACCACGAGAAGCTCCAGCCCAAAAGGCAGCCAAAATGCAGCCCACATCCGGGAGAATATCAAGAGCAGGGGGTGGAGCAAGCCAGGCCTCAAACCACGAGAAGCTCCAGCCCAAAAGGCAGCCAAAATGCAGCCCACAATCCGGGAGAATCTCAGGAGCAGGGGTTGGAACAAGCCAGGCCTCAAACCACGAGAAGCTCCAGCCGAAAATGCAGCCAAAATGCAGCCCACATGCGGGAGAATCTCAAGAGCAGGGGGTGGAGCAAGCCAGGCCTCAAACCACGAGAAGCTCCAGCCCAAAAGGCAGCCAAAATGCAGCCCACATCCGGGAGAATCTCAAGAGCAGTGGGTGGAGCAAGCCAGGCCTCAAACCACGAGAAGCTCCAGCCCAAAAGGCAGCCAAAATGCAGCCCACATCCGGAAGAATCTCAAGAGCAGGGGGTGGAGCAAGGCAGGCCTTAAAACCACGAAAAGCTCCAGCCCAAAAGGCAGCCAAAGTCCAGCCCACATCCGGGAGAATCTCAGGGGTAGGAGTGGAGCAAGCCAGGCCTCAAAGCACGAGAAGCTCCAGCCCAAAAGGCAGCCAAAATGCAGCCCACATCCGGGAGAATCTCAGGAGCAGGGGGTGGAGCAAGCCAGGCCTCAAACCACGAGAAGCTCCAGCCCAAAATGCAGCCAACATCCAGCCCACATCCGGGAGAATCTCAAGAGCAGGGGGTGGAGCAAGCCAGGCCTCAAACCACGAGAAGCTCCAGCCCAAAAGGCAGCCAATAACCACCAACATGGAGGAGAATCTCAGGAGCAGGGGTGGAGCAAGCCAGGCCTCAAACCACGAGAAGCTCCAGCCCAAAAGGCAGCCAAAATGCAGCCCACATGCGGGAGAATCTCAAGAGCAGGGGGTTGGAGCAAGCCAGGCCTCAAACCGCGAGAAGCTCCAGCCCAAAAGGCAGCCAAAATGCAGCCCACATCCGGGAGAAACTGAGGAGCAGGGGGTGGAGCAAGCCAGGCCTCAAACCACGAGAAGCTGCAGCCCAAAAGGCAGCCAAAATCCATCCCACATCCGGGAGAATCTCAGGAGCAGGGGGTGGAACAAGCCAGGCCTCAAACCACGAGAAGCTGCAGCCCAAAAGGCAGCCAAAATGCAGCCCACATCCGGGAGAATCTCAGGAGCAGGGGGTGGAGCAAGCCAGGCCTCAAACCACGAGAAGCTCCAGCCCAAAAGGCAGCCAAAATGCAGCCCACATCCGGGAGAATCTCAGGAGCAGGGGGTGGAGCAAGCCAGGCCTCAAACCACGAGAAGCTCCAGCCCAAAAGGCAGCCAAAATGCAGCCCACATCTGGGAGAATCTCAGGAGAAGGGGGTGGAGCAAGCCAGGCCTCAAAGCACGAGAAGCTCCAGCCCAAAATGCAGCCAAAATTCAGCCCACATCCGGGACATTATCAAGAGCAGGGGGTGGAGCAAGCCAGGCCTCAAACCACGAGAAGCTCCAGCCCAAAAGGCAGCCAAAATGCAGCCCACATCCGGGAGAATCTCAAGAGCAGGGGGTGGAGCAAGCCAGGCCTCAAAGCACGAGAAGCTCCAACCCAAAATGCAGCCAGAATCCAGCCCACATCCGGGAGATTATCAAGAGCAGGGGGTGGAGCAAGCCAGGCCTAAAACCACGAGAAGCACCAGCCCAAAAGGCAGCCAAAATGCAGCCCACATGCGGGAGAATCTCAAGAGCAGGGGGTGGAGCAAGGCAGGCCTCAAACCACGAGAAGCTCCAGCCCAAAAAACAGCCAAAATGCAGCCCAACTGCGGGAGAATCTCAGGAGCAGGGGGTGGAGCAAGCCAGGCCTCAAACCATGAGAAGCTCCAGCCCAAAAGGCACCCAAAATCCAGCCCACATGCGGGAGAATCTCAAGAGCAGGGGGTGGAGCAAGGCAGGCCTCAAAGCACGAGAAGCTCCAGCCCAAAATGCAGCCAAAATCCAGCCCACATCCGGGATAGTCTCAGGAGCAGGGGGTGGAGTAAGCCAGGCCTCAAACCACGAGAAGCTCCAGCCCAAAAGGCAGCCAAAATGCAGGCCACATCCGGGAGAATCTAAGGAGCAGGGGGTGGAGCAAGCCAGGCCTCAAAGCACGAGAAGCTCCAGCCCAAAAGGCAGCCAAAATGCAGCCCACATCCGGGAGAATATCAAGAGAAGGTGGTGGAGCAAGGCAGGCCTCAAACCACGAGAAGCTCCAGCCCAAAAAGCAGCCAAAATGCAGCCCAACTGCGGGAGAATCTCAGGAGCAGGGGGTGGAGTAAGCCAGGCCTCAAAGCACGAGAAGCTCCAGACCAAAAGGCAGCCAAAATGCAGCCCACATCCGGGAGAATCTCAGGGGTAGGAGTGGAGCAAGCCAAGCCTCAAACCACGAGACTCTCCAGGCTAAAATTCACCCTCAATCCAGCCCACCTCCGGGAGAATATCAAGAGCAGGGGGTGGAGTAAGCCAGGCCTCAAACCACGAGAAACTCCAGCCCAAAAGGCAGCCAAAATGCAGCCCACATCCGGGAGAATCTCAGGGGCAGGAAGTGGAGCAAGCCAGGCCTCAAACCACGAGAAGCTCCAGCCCAAAAGGCAGCCAAAATGCAGCCCACATCCGGGAGAAGCTCAAGAGCAGGGGGTGGAGTAAGCCAGGCCTCAAACCACGAGAAGCTCCAGCCCAAAAGGCAGCCAAAATCCAGCCCACATCCGGGAGAATCTCAGGAGCAGGGGGTGGAGTAAGCCAGGCCTCAAACCACGAGAAGCTCCAGCCCAAAAGGCAGCCAAAATCCAGCCCACATCCGGGAGAATATCAAGAGCAGGGGGTGGAGCAAGCCAGGCCTCAAACCACGAGAAGCTCCAGCCCAAAATGCAGCCAAACTCCAGCCCATATGGAGGAGAATATCAAGAGCAGGGAGTGGAGCAAGCCAGGCCTCAAACCACGAGAAGCTCCAGCCCAAAAGGCAGCCAAAATGCAGCCCACATCCGGGAGAATCTCAAGAGCAGTGGGTGGAGTAAGGCAGGCCTCAAAGCACGAGAAGCTCCAGCCCAAAATGCAGCCAAAATCCAGCCCACATCCGGGAGATTATCAAGAGCAGGGGGTGGAGCAAGCCAGGCCTCAAACCATGAGAAGTACCAGCCCAAAATGCAGCCAAATTACAGCGCACATCCGGGAGAATATCTAGAGCAGGGGTTGGAGCAAGCCAGGCCTCAAACCACGAGAAGCTCCAGCCCAAAAGGCAGCCAAAATGCAGCCCACATCCGGGAGAATATCAAGAGCAGGGGGTGGAGCAAGGCAGGCCTCAAACCACGAGAAGCTCCAGCCCAAAAGGCAGCCAAAATGCAGCCCAACTGCGGGAGAATCTCAGGAGCAGGGGGTGGAGTAAGCCAGGCCTCAAACCACGAGAAACTCCAGCCCAAAAGGCAGCCAAAATGCAGCCCACATCCGGGAGAATATCGAGAGCAGTGGGTGGAGTAAGCCAGGCCTGAAACCACGATAAGCTCCAGCCCAAAAGGCAGCCAAAATGCAGCCCACATCCAGGAGAATCTCAAGAGCAGGGGGTGGAGCAAGCCAGGCCTCAAACCACGAGAAGATCCAGCCCAAAAGGCAGCCAAAATCCAGCCCACATCCGGGAGAATCTCAAGAGCAGGAAGTGGAGCAAGCCAGGCCTCAAACCACGAGAAGCTCCAGCCCAAAAGGCAGCCAAAGTCCAGCCCACATCCGGGAGAATCTCAGGAGCAGGGGGTGGAGCAAGCCAAGCCTCAAACCACGAGACTCTCCAGGCAATAATTCACCCTCAATCCAGCCCACCTCTGGGAGAATCTCAAGAGCAGGGGGTGGAGTAAGCCAGGCCTCAAACCACGAGAAGCTCCAGCCCAAAAGGCATCCAAAATGCAGCCCACATCCAGGAGAATATCAAGATCAGGGGGTGGAGCAAACCAGGCCTCAAGCCACGAGAAGTTCCAGCCCAAAAGGCAGCCAAAATGCAGCCCACATCTGGGAGAATATCAAGAGCAGGGGGTGGAGCAAGCCAGGCCTCAAAGCACGAGAAGCTCCAGCCCAAAAGGCAGCCAAAATGCAGCCCACATCCGGGAGAATCTCAAGAGCAGGGGGTGGAGCAAGCCAGGCCTCAAACCACGAGAAGCTCCAGCCCAAAAGGCAGCCAAAATGCAGCCCACATCTGGGAGAATATCAAGAGCAGGGGGTGGAGCAAGCCAGGCCTCAAAGCACGAGAAGCTCCAGCCCAAAAGGCAGCCAAAATGCAGCTCACATCCGGGAGAATCTCAGGAGCAGGAAGTGGAGCAAGCCAGGCCTCAAACCACGAGAAGCTCCAGCCCAAAAGGCAGCCAAAATGCAGCCCAACTGCGGGAGAATCTCAGGAGCAGGAAGTGGAGTAAGCCAGGCCTCAAACCACGAGAAGCTCCAGCCCAAAAGGCAGCCAAAATGCAGCCCACATCCAGGAGAATCTCAGGAGCAGGGGGTGGAGCAAGCCAGGCCTCAAACCACGAGAAGCTCAAGCCCAAAAGGCAGCCAAAATGCAGCCCACATCCGGGAGAATCTCAAGAGCAGTGGGTGGAGCAAGCCAGGCCTCAAACCACGAGAAGCTCCAGCCCAAAAGGCAGCCAAAATGCAGCCCACATCCGGAAGAATCTCAAGAGCAGGGGGTGGAGCAAGGCAGGCCTTAAAACCACGAAAAGCTCCAGCCCAAAAGGCAGCCAAAGTCCAGCCCACATCCGGGAGAATCTCAGGGGTAGGAGTGGAGCAAGCCAGGCCTCAAAGCACGAGAAGCTCCAGCCCAAAAGGCAGCCAAAATGCAGCCCACATCCGGGAGAATCTCAGGAGCAGGGGGTGGAGCAAGCCAGGCCTCAAACCACGAGAAGCTCCAGCCCAAAATGCAGCCAACATCCAGCCCACATCCGGGAGAATCTCAAGAGCAGGGGGTGGAGCAAGCCAGGCCTCAAACCACGAGAAGCTCCAGCCCAAAAGGCAGCCAAAATGCAGCCCACATGCGGGAGAATCTCAAGAGCAGGGGGTTGGAGCAAGCCAGGCCTCAAACCGCGAGAAGCTCCAGCCCAAAAGGCAGCCAAAATGCAGCCCACATCCGGGAGAAACTGAGGAGCAGGGGGTGGAGCAAGCCAGGCCTCAAACCACGAGAAGCTGCAGCCCAAAAGGCAGCCAAAATCCATCCCACATCCGGGAGAATCTCAGGAGCAGGGGGTGGAACAAGCCAGGCCTCAAACCACGAGAAGCTGCAGCCCAAAAGGCAGCCAAAATGCAGCCCACATCCGGGAGAATCTCAGGAGCAGGGGGTGGAGCAAGCCAGGCCTCAAACCACGAGAAGCTCCAGCCCAAAAGGCAGCCAAAATGCAGCCCACATCCGGGAGAATCTCAGGAGCAGGGGGTGGAGCAAGCCAGGCCTCAAACCACGAGAAGCTCCAGCCCAAAAGGCAGCCAAAATGCAGCCCACATCTGGGAGAATCTCAGGAGAAGGGGGTGGAGCAAGCCAGGCCTCAAAGCACGAGAAGCTCCAGCCCAAAATGCAGCCAAAATTCAGCCCACATCCGGGACATTATCAAGAGCAGGGGGTGGAGCAAGCCAGGCCTCAAACCACGAGAAGCTCCAGCCCAAAAGGCAGCCAAAATGCAGCCCACATCCGGGAGAATCTCAAGAGCAGGGGGTGGAGCAAGCCAGGCCTCAAAGCACGAGAAGCTCCAACCCAAAATGCAGCCAGAATCCAGCCCACATCCGGGAGATTATCAAGAGCAGGGGGTGGAGCAAGCCAGGCCTAAAACCACGAGAAGCACCAGCCCAAAAGGCAGCCAAAATGCAGCCCACATGCGGGAGAATCTCAAGAGCAGGGGGTGGAGCAAGGCAGGCCTCAAACCACGAGAAGCTCCAGCCCAAAAAACAGCCAAAATGCAGCCCAACTGCGGGAGAATCTCAGGAGCAGGGGGTGGAGCAAGCCAGGCCTCAAACCATGAGAAGCTCCAGCCCAAAAGGCACCCAAAATCCAGCCCACATGCGGGAGAATCTCAAGAGCAGGGGGTGGAGCAAGGCAGGCCTCAAAGCACGAGAAGCTCCAGCCCAAAATGCAGCCAAAATCCAGCCCACATCCGGGATAGTCTCAGGAGCAGGGGGTGGAGTAAGCCAGGCCTCAAACCACGAGAAGCTCCAGCCCAAAAGGCAGCCAAAATGCAGCCCACATCCGGGAGAATATCAAGAGAAGGTGGTGGAGCAAGGCAGGCCTCAAACCACGAGAAGCTCCAGCCCAAAAAGCAGCCAAAATGCAGCCCAACTGCGGGAGAATCTCAGGAGCAGGGGGTGGAGTAAGCCAGGCCTCAAAGCACGAGAAGCTCCAGACCAAAAGGCAGCCAAAATGCAGCCCACATCCGGGAGAATCTCAGGGGTAGGAGTGGAGCAAGCCAAGCCTCAAACCACGAGACTCTCCAGGCTAAAATTCACCCTCAATCCAGCCCACCTCCGGGAGAATATCAAGAGCAGGGGGTGGAGTAAGCCAGGCCTCAAACCACGAGAAACTCCAGCCCAAAAGGCAGCCAAAATGCAGCCCACATCCGGGAGAATCTCAGGGGCAGGAAGTGGAGCAAGCCAGGCCTCAAACCACGAGAAGCTCCAGCCCAAAAGGCAGCCAAAATGCAGCCCACATCCGGGAGAAGCTCAAGAGCAGGGGGTGGAGTAAGCCAGGCCTCAAACCACGAGAAGCTCCAGCCCAAAAGGCAGCCAAAATCCAGCCCACATCCGGGAGAATCTCAGGAGCAGGGGGTGGAGTAAGCCAGGCCTCAAACCACGAGAAGCTCCAGCCCAAAAGGCAGCCAAAATCCAGCCCACATCCGGGAGAATATCAAGAGCAGGGGGTGGAGCAAGCCAGGCCTCAAACCACGAGAAGCTCCAGCCCAAAATGCAGCCAAACTCCAGCCCATATGGAGGAGAATATCAAGAGCAGGGAGTGGAGCAAGCCAGGCCTCAAACCACGAGAAGCTCCAGCCCAAAAGGCAGCCAAAATGCAGCCCACATCCGGGAGAATCTCAAGAGCAGTGGGTGGAGTAAGGCAGGCCTCAAAGCACGAGAAGCTCCAGCCCAAAATGCAGCCAAAATCCAGCCCACATCCGGGAGAATATCAAGAGCAGGGGGTGGAGCAAGGCAGGCCTCAAACCACGAGAAGCTCCAGCCCAAAAGGCAGCCAAAATGCAGCCCAACTGCGGGAGAATCTCAGGAGCAGGGGGTGGAGTAAGCCAGGCCTCAAACCACGAGAAACTCCAGCCCAAAAGGCAGCCAAAATGCAGCCCACATCCGGGAGAATATCGAGAGCAGTGGGTGGAGTAAGCCAGGCCTGAAACCACGAGAAGCTCCAGCCCAAAAGGCAGCCAAAATGCAGCCCACATCCAGGAGAATCTCAAGAGCAGGGGGTGGAGCAAGCCAGGCCTCAAACCACGAGAAGATCCAGCCCAAAAGGCAGCCAAAATCCAGCCCACATCCGGGAGAATCTCAAGAGCAGGAAGTGGAGCAAGCCAGGCCTCAAACCACGAGAAGCTCCAGCCCAAAAGGCAGCCAAAGTCCAGCCCACATCCGGGAGAATCTCAGGAGCAGGGGGTGGAGCAAGCTAAGCCTCAAACCACGAGACTCTCCAGGCAAAAATTCACTCTCAATCCAGCCCACCTCTGGGAGAATATCAAGAGCAGGGGGTGGAGTAAGCCAGGCCTCAAACCACGAGAAGCTCCAGCCCAAAAGGCATCCAAAATGCAGCCCACATCCAGGAGAATATCAAGAGCAGGGGGTGGAGCAAACCAGGCCTCAAGCCACGAGAAGTTCCAGCCCAAAAGGCAGCCAAAATGCAGCCCACATCTGGGAGAATATCAAGAGCAGGGGGTGGAGCAAGCCAGGCCTCAAAGCACGAGAAGCTCCAGCCCAAAAGGCAGCCAAAATGCAGCCCACATCCGGGAGAATCTCAAGAGCAGGGGGTGGAGCAAGCCAGGCCTCAAACCACGAGAAGCTCCAGCCCAAAAGGCAGCCAAAATGCAGCCCACATCCGGGAGAATCTCAGGAGCAGGAATTGGAGCAAGCCAGGCCTCAAACCACGAGAAGCTCCAGCCCAAAAGGCAGCCAAAATGCAGCCCAACTGCGGGAGAATCTCAGGAGCAGGAAGTGGAGTAAGCCAGGCCTCAAACCACGAGAAGCTCAAGCCCAAAATCCAGCCAAAATGCAGCCCACATCCGGGAGATTATCAAGAGCAGGGGGTGGAGCAAGCCAGGTCTCAAACCACGAGAAGTTGCAGCCCAAAAGGCAGCCAAAATGCAGCCCACATCCGGGAGAATCTCAGGAGCAGAGCGTAGAGCAAGCCAGGCCTCAAACCACGAGAAGCTCCAGCCCAAATGCAGCCAAAATGCAGCCCACATCCAGGAGAATCTCAAGAGCAGGGGGTGGAGTAATCCAGGTCTCAAACCACGAGAAGCTCCAGCCCAAAATGCAGCCAAAATCCAGCCCACATGGAGGAGAATCTCAAGAGCAGTGGGTGGAGCAAGCCAGGCCTCAAACCACGAGAAGTTCCAGCCCAAAAGGCAGCCAAAATCCAGTCCACATCTGGGAGAATCTCAGGAGCAGGAAGTGGAGCAAGCCAGGCCTGAAACCACGAGAAGCTGCAGCCCAAAGGGCAGCCAAAATGCAGCCTACATCTGTGAGAATCTCAAAAGCAGGGGGTGGAGCAAGCCAGGCCTCAAACCACGAGAAGCTCCAGCCCAAAAGGCAGCCAAAATGCAGCCCACATCCGGGAGAATCTCAGGAGCAGGGGGTGGAGCAAGCCAGGCCTCAAACCACGAGAAGCTCCAGCCCAAAAGGCAGCCAAAATGCAGCCCACATCTGTGAGAATCTCAGGAGCAGGGGGTAGAGCAAGCCAGGCCTCAAATCACGAGAAGCTCCAACCCAAAAGGCAGCCAAAATGCAGCCCACATCCGGGAGAATCTCAGGAGCAGGGGGTGGAGCAAGCCAGGCCTCAAACCACGAGAAGCTCCAGCCCAAATGCAGCCAAAATGCAGCCCACATCCAGGAGAATCTCAAGAGCAGGGGGTGGAGTAAGCCAGGTCTCAAACCACGAGAAGCTCCAGCCCAAAATGCAGCCAAAATGCAGCCCACATGGAGGAGAATATCAAGAGCAGGGGGTGGAGCAAGCCAGGCCTCAAACCACGAGAAGTTCCAGCCCAAAAGGCAGCCAAAATCCAGCCCACATCCGGGAGAATCTCAAGAGCAGGGGGTGGAGCAAACCAGGCCTCAAACCACGAGAATCTGCAGCCCAAAAGGCAGCCAAAATGCAGCCCACATCCGGGAGAATATGAAGAGCCGGGGGTGGAGCAAGCCAGGCCTGAAACCACGAGAAGCTCCAGCCCAAAAGGCAGCCAAAATGCAGCCCACATCCGGGAGAATCTCAAGAGCAGGGGGTGGAGCAAGCCAGGCCTCAAACCACGAGAAGCTCCAGCCCAAAAGGCAGCCAAAATGCAGCCCACATCCGGGAGAATCTCAGTAGCAGGAAGTGGAGCAAGCCAGGCCTCAAACCACGAGAAGCTCCAGCCCAAAAGGCAGCCAAAATGCAGCCCACATCCGGGAGATTATCAAGAGCAGGGGGTGGAGCAAGCCAGGCCTCAAACCACGAGAAGCTCCAGCCCAAAAGGCAGCCAAAATGCAGCCCACATCCGGGAGAATCTCAGGAGCAGAGCGTAGAGCAAGCCAGGCCTCAAACCACGAGAAGCTCCAGCCCAAATGCAGCCAAAATGCAGCCCACATCCAGGAGAATCTCAAGAGCAGGGGGTGGAGTAATCCAGGTCTCAAACCACGAGAAGCTCCAGCCCAAAATGCAGCCAAAATCCAGCCCACATCCGGGAGAATCTCAGGAGCAGGGGGTGGAGCAAGCCAGGCCTCAAACCACGAGAAGCTCCAGCCCAAAAGGCAGCCAAAATGCAGCCCACATCCGGGAGAATCTCAAGAGCAGTGGGTGGAGCAAGCCAGGCCTCAAACCACGAGAAGCTCCAGCCCAAAAGGCAGCCAAAATCCAGTCCACATCTGGGAGAATCTCAGGAGCAGGAAGTGGAGCAAGCCAGGCCTGAAACCACGAGAAGCTCCAGCCCAAAATGCAGCCAAAATTCAGCCTACATCTGTGAGAATCTCAAAAGCAGGGGGTGGAGCAAGCCAGGCCTCAAACCACGAGAAGCTCCAGCCCAAAAGGCAGCCAAAATGCAGCCCACATCCGGGAGAATCTCAGGAGCAGGGGGTGGAGCAAGCCAGGCCTCAAACCACGAGAAGCTCCAGCCCAAAAGGCAGCCAAAATGCAGCCCACATCCGGGAGAATCTTAGGAGCAGGGGGTAGAGCAAGCCAGGCCTCAAATCACGAGAAGCTCCAACCCAAAAGGCAGCCAAAATGCAGCCCACATCCGGGAGAATCTCAGGAGCAGGGGGTGGAGCAAGCCAGGCCTCAAACCACGAGAAGCTCCAGCCGAAAATGCAGCCAAAATGCAGCCCAACTGCGGGAGAAACTCAGGAGCAGGAAGTGGAGCAAGCCAGTGCTCAAACCACGAGAAGCTCCAGCCCAAATGCAGCCAAAATGCAGCCCACATCCAGGAGAATCTCAAGAGCAGGGGGTGGAGTAAGCCAGGTCTCAAACCACGAGAAGCTCCAGCCCAAAATGCAGCCAAAATGCAGCCCACATGGAGGAGAATATCAAGAGCAGGGGGTGGAGCAAGCCAGGCCTCAAACCACGAGAAGTTCCAGCCCAAAAGGCAGCCAAAATCCAGCCCACATCCGGGAGAATCTCAAGAGCAGGGGGTGGAGCAAACCAGGCCTCAAACCACGAGAATCTGCAGCCCAAAAGGCAGCCAAAATGCAGCCCACATCCGGGAGAATATGAAGAGCCGGGGGTGGAGCAAGCCAGGCCTCAAACCACGAGAAGCTCCAGCCCAAAAGGCAGCCAAAATGCAGCCCACATCCGGGAGAATCTCAAGAGCAGGGGGTGGAGCAAGCCAGGCCTCAAACCACGAGAAGCTCCAGCCCAAAAGGCAGCCAAAATGCAGCCCACATCCGGGAGAATCTCAGGAGCAGGAAGTGGAGCAAGCCAGGCCTCAAACCACGAGAAGCTCCAGCCCAAAATGCAGCCAAAATGCAGCCCACATCCGGGAGAATCTCAGGAGCAGGGGGTGGAGCAAGCCAGGCCTCAAACCACGAGAAGCTCCAGCCCAAAAGGCAGCCAAAATGCAGCCCACATCCGGGAGAATCTCAAGAGCAGTGGGTGGAGCAAGCCAGGCCTCAAACCACGAGAAGCTCCAGCCCAAAAGGCAGCCAAAATCCAGTCCACATCTGGGAGAATCTCAGGAGCAGGAAGTGGAGCAAGCCAGGCCTGAAACCACGAGAAGCTGCAGCCCAAAGGGCAGCCAAAATGCAGCCTACATCTGTGAGAATCTCAAAAGCAGGGGGTGGAGCAAGCCAGGCCTCAAACCACGAGAAGCTCCAGCCCAAAAGGCAGCCAAAATGCAGCCCACATCCGGGAGAATCTCAGGAGCAGGGGGTGGAGCAAGCCAGGCCTCAAACCACGAGAAGCTCCAGCCCAAAAGGCAGCCAAAATGCAGCCCACATCTGTGAGAATCTCAGGAGCAGGGGGTAGAGCAAGCCAGGCCTCAAATCACGAGAAGCTCCAACCCAAAAGGCAGCCAAAATGCAGCCCACATCCGGGAGAATCTCAGGAGCAGGGGGTGGAGCAAGCCAGGCCTCAAACCACGAGAAGCTCCAGCCCAAATGCAGCCAAAATGCAGCCCACATCCAGGAGAATCTCAAGAGCAGGGGGTGGAGTAAGCCAGGTCTCAAACCACGAGAAGCTCCAGCCCAAAATGCAGCCAAAATGCAGCCCACATGGAGGAGAATATCAAGAGCAGGGGGTGGAGCAAGCCAGGCCTCAAACCACGAGAAGTTCAAGCCCAAAAGGCAGCCAAAATCCAGCCCACATCCGGGAGAATCTCAAGAGCAGGGGGTGGAGCAAACCAGGCCTCAAACCACGAGAATCTGCAGCCCAAAAGGCAGCCAAAATGCAGCCCACATCCGGGAGAATATGAAGAGCCGGGGGTGGAGCAAGCCAGGCCTGAAACCACGAGAAGCTCCAGCCCAAAAGGCAGCCAAAGTCCAGCCCACATCCGGGAGAATCTCAAGAGCAGGGGGTGGAGCAAGCCAGGCCTCAAACCACGAGAAGCTCCAGCCCAAAAGGCAGCCAAAATGCAGCCCACATCCGGGAGAATCTCAGTAGCAGGAAGTGGAGCAAGGCAGGCCTCAAACCACGAGAAGCTCCAGCCCAAAAGGCAGCCAAAATGCAGCCCACATCCGGGAGATTATCAAGAGCAGGGGGTGGAGCAAGCCAGGCCTCAAACCACGAGAAGCTCCAGCCCAAAAGGCAGCCAAAATGCAGCCCACATCCGGGAGAATCTCAGGAGCAGAGCGTAGAGCAAGCCAGGCCTCAAACCACGAGAAGCTCCAGCCCAAATGCAGCCAAAATGCAGCCCACATCCAGGAGAATCTCAAGAGCAGGGGGTGGAGTAATCCAGGTCTCAAACCACGAGAAGCTCCAGCCCAAAATGCAGCCAAAATCCAGCCCACATCCGGGAGAATCTCAGGAGCAGGGGGTGGAGCAAGCCAGGCCTCAAACCACGAGAAGCTCCAGCCCAAAAGGCAGCCAAAATGCAGCCCACATCCGGGAGAATCTCAGGAGCAGTGGGTGGAGCAAGCCAGGCCTCAAACCACGAGAAGCTCCAGCCCAAAAGGCAGCCAAAATCCAGTCCACATCTGGGAGAATCTCAGGAGCAGGAAGTGGAGCAAGCCAGGCCTGAAACCACGAGAAGCTCCAGCCCAAAATGCAGCCAAAATGCAGCCTACATCTGTGAGAATCTCAAAAGCAGGGGGTGGAGCAAGCCAGGCCTCAAACCACGAGAAGCTCCAGCCCAAAAGGCAGCCAAAATGCAGCCCACATCCGGGAGAATCTCCGGAGCAGGGGGTGGAGCAAGCCAGGCCTCAAACCACGAGAAGCTCCAGCCCAAAAGGCAGCCAAAATGCAGCCCACATCCGGGAGAATCTCAGGAGCAGGGGGTAGAGCAAGCCAGGCCTCAAATCACGAGAAGCTCCAACCCAAAAGGCAGCCAAAATGCAGCCCACATCCGGGAGAATCTCAGGAGCAGGGGGTGGAGCAAGCCAGGCCTCAAACCACGAGAAGCTCCAGCCGAAAATGCAGCCAAAATGCAGCCCAACTGCGGGAGAAACTCAGGAGCAGGAAGTGGAGCAAGCCAGTGCTCAAAGCACGAGAAGCTCCAGCCCAAATGCAGCCAAAATGCAGCCCACATCCAGGAGAATCTCAAGAGCAGGGGGTGGAGTAAGCCAGGTCTCAAACCACGAGAAGCTCCAGCCCAAAATGCAGCCAAAATGCAGCCCACATGGAGGAGAATATCAAGAGCAGGGGGTGGAGCAAGCCAGGCCTCAAACCACGAGAAGTTCCAGCCCAAAAGGCAGCCAAAATCCAGCCCACATCCGGGAGAATCTCAAGAGCAGGGGGTGGAGCAAACCAGGCCTCAAACCACGAGAATCTGCAGCCCAAAAGGCAGCCAAAATGCAGCCCACATCCGGGAGAATATGAAGAGCCGGGGGTGGAGCAAGCCAGGCCTCAAACCACGAGAAGCTCCAGCCCAAAAGGCAGCCAAAATGCAGCCCACATCCGGGAGAATCTCAAGAGCAGGGGGTGGAGCAAGCCAGGCCTCAAACCACGAGAAGCTCCAGCCCAAAAGGCAGCCAAAATGCAGCCCACATCCGGGAGAATCTCAGGAGCAGGAAGTGGAGCAAGCCAGGCCTCAAACCACGAGAAGCTCCAGCCCAAAAGGCAGCCAAAATGCAGCCCACATCCGGGAGATTATCAAGAGCAGGGGGTGGAGCAAGCCAGGCCTCAAACCACGAGAAGCTCCAGCCCAAAAGGCAGCCAAAATGCAGGCCACATCCGGGAGAATCTCAAGAGCAGGGGGTGGAGCAAGCCAGGCCTGAAACCACGAGAAGCTGCAGCCCAAAAGGCAGCCAAAATGCAGCCTACATCTGTGAGAATCTCAAAAGCAGGGGGTGGAGCAAGCCAGGCCTCAAACCACGAGAAGCTCCAGCCCAAAAGGCAGCCAAAATGCAGCCCACATCCGGGAGATTATCAAGAGCAGGGGGTGGAGCAAGCCAGGCCTCAAACCACGAGAAGCTCCAGCCCAAAAGGCAGCCAAAATGCAGCCCACATCCGGGAGAATCTCAGGAGCAGGGGGTAGAGCAAGCCAGGCCTCAAACCACGAGAAGCTCCAGCCCAAAAGGCAGCCAAAATGCAGCCCACATCCGGGAGAATCTCAGGAGCAGGAAGTGGAGCAAGCCAGGCCTCAAACCACGAGAAGATCCAGCCCAAATGCAGCCAAAATACAGCCCACATCCAGGAGAATCTCAAGAGCAGGGGGTGGAGTAAGCCAGGCCTCAAACCACGAGAAGCTCCAGCCCAAAATGCAGCCAAAATCCAGCCCACATGGAGGAGAATATCAAGAGCAGGGGGTGGAGCAAGCCAGGCCTCAAACCACGAGAAGCTCCAGCCCAAAAGGCAGCCAAAATCCAGCCCACATCCTGGAGAATATCAAGAGCAGGGGGTGCAGCAAGCCAGGCCTCAAACCACGAGAAGCTCCAGCCCAAAAGGCAGCCAAAATGCAGCCCACATCCGGGAGAATATCAAGAGCCGGGGGTGGAGCAAGCCAGGCCTCAAACCACGAGAAGCTCCAGCCCAAAAGGCAGCCAAAATGCAGCCCACATCCGGGAGAATCTCAAGAGCAGGGGGTGGAGCAAGCCAGGCCTCAAACCACGAGAAGCTCCAGCCCAAAAGGCAGCCAAAATGCAGCCCACATCCGGGAGAATATCAAGAGCCGGGGGTGGAGCAAGCCAGGCCTAAAACCACGAGAAGCTCCAGCCCAAAAGGCAGCCAAAATCCAGCCCACATCCGGGAGAATCTCAAGAGCAGGGGGTGGAGCAAACCAGGCCTCAAACCACGAGAATCTGCAGCCCAAAAGGCAGCCAAAATGCAGCCCACATCCGGGAGAATATGAAGAGCCGGGGGTGGAGCAAGCCAGGCCTCAAACCACGAGAAGCTCCAGCCCAAAAGGCAGCCAAAATGCAGCCCACATCCGGGAGAATCTCAAGAGCAGGGGGTGGAGCAAGCCAGGCCTCAAACCACGAGAAGCTCCAGCCCAAAAGGCAGCCAAAATGCAGCCCACATCCGGGAGAATCTCAGGAGCAGGAAGTGGAGCAAGCCAGGCCTCAAACCACGAGAAGCTCCAGCCCAAAAGGCAGCCAAAATCCAGCCCACATCCGGGAGATTATCAAGAGCAGGGGGTGGAGCAAGCCAGGCCTCAAACCACGAGAAGCTCCAGCCCAAAAGGCAGCCAAAATGCAGGCCACATCCGGGAGAATCTCAAGAGCAGGGGGTGGAGCAAGCCAGGCCTGAAACCACGAGAAGCTGCAGCCCAAAAGGCAGCCAAAATGCAGCCTACATCTGTGAGAATCTCAAAAGCAGGGGGTGGAGCAAGCCAGGCCTCAAACCACGAGAAGCTCCAGCCCAAAAGGCAGCCAAAATGCAGCCCACATCCGGGAGATTATCAAGAGCAGGGGGTGGAGCAAGCCAGGCCTCAAACCACGAGAAGCTCCAGCCCAAAAGGCAGCCAAAATGCAGCCCACATCCGGGAGAATCTCAGGAGCAGGGGGTAGAGCAAGCCAGGCCTCAAAGCACGAGAAGCTCCAGCCCAAAAGGCAGCCAAAATGCAGCCCACATCCGGGAGAATATCAGGAGCCGGGGGTGTAGCAAGCCAGGCCTCAAACTACGAGAAGCTCCAGCCCAAAAGGCAGCCAAAATGCAGCCCACATCCGGGAGAATCTCAGGAGCAGGAAGTGGAGCAAGCCAGGCCTCAAACCACGAGAAGATCCAGCCCAAATGCAGCCAAAATGCAGCCCACATCCAGGAGAATCTCAAGAGCAGGGGGTGGAGTAAGCCAGGCCTCAAACCACGAGAAGCTCCAGCCCAAAATGCAGCCAAAATCCAGCCCACATGGAGGAGAATATCAAGAGCAGGGGGTGGAGCAAGCCAGGCCTCAAACCACGAGAAGCTCCAGCCCAAAAGGCAGCCAAAATCCAGCCCACATCCTGGAGAATATCAAGAGCAGGGGGTGCAGCAAGCCAGGCCTCAAACCACGAGAAGCTCCAGCCCAAAAGGCAGCCAAAATGCAGCCCACATCCGGGAGAATATCAAGAGCCGGGGGTGGAGCAAGCCAGGCCTCAAACCACGAGAAGATCCAGCCCAAAAGGCAGCCAAAATGCAGCCCACATCCGGGAGAATCTCAAGAGCAGGGGGTGGAGCAAGCCAGGCCTCAAACCACGAGAAGCTCCAGCCCAAAAGGCAGCCAAAATGCAGCCCACATCCGGGAGAATATCAAGAGCCGGGGGTGGAGCAAGCCAGGCCTCAAACCACAAGAAGCTCCAGCCCAAAAGGCAGCCAAAATGCAGCCCACATCCGGGAGAATCTCAAGAGCAGGGGGTGGAGCAAGCCAGGCCTCAAACCACGAGAAGCTCCAGCCCAAAAGGCAGCCAAAATGCAGCCCACATCCGGGAGAATCTCAGGAGCAGGAAGTGGAGCAAGCCAGGCCTCAAACCACGAGAAGCTCCAGCCCAAAAGGCAGCCAAAATGCAGCCCAACTGCGGGAGAATCTCAGGAGCAGGAAGTGGAGCAAGCCAGGCCTCAAACCATGAGAAGCTCCAGCCCAAAAAGCAGCCAAAATCCAGCCCACATCTGGGAGAATCTCAGGAGCAGGAAGTGGAGCAAGCCAGGCCTGAAACCACGAGAAGCTGCAGCCCAAAAGGCAGCCAAAATGCAGCCTACATCTGTGAGAATCTCAAAAGCAGGGGGTGGAGCAAGCCAGGCCTCAAACCACGAGAAGCTCCAGCCCAAAAGGCAGCCAAAATGCAGCCCACATCCGGGAGATTATCAAGAGCAGGGGGTGGAGCAAGCCAGGCCTCAAAGCACGAGAAGCTCCAGCCCAAAAGGCAGCCAAAATGCAGCCCACATCCGGGAGAATCTCAGGAGCAGGGGGTAGAGCAAGCCAGGCCTCAAACCACGAGAAGCTCCAGCCCAAAAGGCAGCCAAAATGCAGCACACATCCGGGAGAATATCAAGAGCCGGGGGTGTAGCAAGCCAGGCCTCAAAGCACGAGAAGCTCCAACCCAAAAGGCAGCCAAAATGCAGCCCACATCCGGGAGAATCTCAGGAGCAGGAAGTGGAGCAAACCAGGCCTCAAACCACGAGAAGCTCCAACCCAAAATGCAACCAAAATGCAGCCCAACTGCGGGAGAAACTCAGGGGCAGGAAGTGGAGCAAGCCAGGCCTCAAACCACGAGAAGCTCCAGCCCAAAAGGCAGCCAAAATGCAGCCCACATCCGGGAGAATCTCAAGAGCAGGGGGTGGAGCAAGCCAGGCCTCAAACCACGAGAAGCTCCAGCCCAAAACGCACCCAAAATCCAGCCCACATCCTGGAGAATATCAAGAGCAGGGGGTGTAGCAAGCCAGGCCTCAAACCACGAGAAGCTCCAGCCCAAAAGGCAGCCAAACTCCAGCCCACATCCGGGAGAATATCAAGAGCCGGGGGTGGAGCAAGCCAGGCCTCAAACCACGAGAAGCTCCAGCCCAAAAGGCAGCCAAAATGCAGCCCACATCCGGAAGAATCTCAAGAGCAGGGGGTGGAGCAAGCCAGGCCTCAAACCACGAGAAGCTCCAGCCCAAAAGGCAGCCAAAATGCAGCCCAACTGCGGGAGAATCTCAGGAGCAGGAAGTGGAGCAAGCCAGGCCTCAAACCACGAGAAGCTCCAGCCCAAAAGGCAGCCAAAATGCAGCCCACATCCGGGAGAATCTCAGGAGCAGGAAGTGGAGCAAGCCAGGCCTCAAACCACGAGAAGCTCCAGCCCAAAAGGCACCCAAAATGCAGCCCAACTGCGGGAGAATCTCAGGAGCACTAAGTGGAGCAAGCCAGGCCTCAAACCACGAGAAGCTCCAGCCCAAAAGGCAGCCAAAATCCAGTCCACATCTGGAAGAATCTCAGGAGCAGGAAGTGGAGCAAGCCAGGCCTGAAACCACGAGAAGCTGCAGCCCAAAAGGCAGCCAAAATGCAGCCTACATCCGTGAGAATCTCAAAAGCAGGGGGTGGAGCAAGCCAGGCCTCAAACCACGAGAAGCTCCAGCCCAAAAGGCAGCCAAAATCCAGCCCACATCCGGGAGAATCTCAGGAGCAGGGGGTGGAGCAAGCCAGGCCTCAAACCACGAGAAGCTCCAGCCCAAAAGGCAGCCAAAATGCAGCCCACATCCGGGAGAATCTGAGGAGCAGGGTGTAGAGCAAGCCAGGCCTCAAATCACGAGAAGCTCCAACCCAAAAGGCAGCCAAAATGCAGCCCACATCCGGGAGAATCTCAGGAGCAGGGGGTGGAGCAAGCCAGGCCTCAAACCACGAGAAGCTCCAGCCCAAAAGGCAGCCAAAATGCAGCCCATCTGCGGGAGAATCTCAGGAGCAGGAAGTGGAGCAAGCCAGGCCTCAAACCACGAGAAGCTCCAGCCCAAAAGGCAGCCAAAATGCAGCCCACATCCGGGAGAATCTCAGGAGCAGGAAGTGGAGCAAGCCAGGCCTCAAACCACGAGAAGCTCCAGCCCAAAAGGCACCCAAAATGCAGCCCAACTGCGGGAGAATCTCAGGAGCAGGAAGTGGAGCAAGCCAGGCCTCAAACCACGAGAAGCTCCAGCCCAAAACGCAGCCAAAATCCAGTCCACATCTGGAAGAATCTCAGGAGCAGGAAGTGGAGCAAGCCAGGCCTGAAACCACGAGAAGCTGCAGCCCAAAATGCAGCCAAAATGCAGCCTACGTCCGTGAGAATCTCAAAAGCAGGGGGTGGAGCAAGCCAGGCCTCAAACCACGAGAAGCTCCAGCCCAAAAGGCAGCCAAAATCCAGCCCACATCCGGGAGAATCTCAGGAGCAGGGGGTGGAGCAAGCCAGGCCTCAAACCACGAGAAGCTCCAGCCCAAAAGGCAGCCAAAATGCAGCCCACATCCGGGAGAATCTCAGGAGCAGGGTGTAGAGCAAGCCAGGCCTCAAATCACGAGAAGCTCCAACCCAAAAGGCAGCCAAAATGCAGCCCACATCCGGGAGAATCTCAGGAGCAGGGGTTGGAGCAAGCCAGGCCTCAAAGCACGAGAAGCTCCAGCCCAAAAGGCAGCCAAAATGCAGCCCACATCCGGGAGAATCTCAGGAGCAGGGGGTGGAGCAAGCCAGTGCTCAAAGCACGAGAAGCTCCAGCCCAAATGCAGCCAAAATGCAGCCCACATCCGGGAGAATCTCAAGAGCAGGGGGTGGAGTAAGCCTGGTCTCAAACCACAAGAAGTTCCAGCCCAAAAGGCAGCCAAAATCCAGCCCACATCCAGGAGAATCTCAAGAGCAGGGAGTGGAGCAAGCCAGGCCTCAAACCACGAGAAGCTCCAGCCCAAAAGGCAGCCAAAATGCAGCCCACATCCGGGAGAATATCAAGAGCCGGGGGTGGAGCAAGCCAGGCCTCAAACCACGAGAAGCTCCAGCCCAAAAGGCAGCCAAAATCCAGCCCACATCCGGGAGAATCTCAGGAGCAGGAAGTGGAGCAAGCCAGGCCTCAAACCACGAGAAGCTCCAGCCCAAAAGGCAGCCAAAATGCAGCCCACATCCGGGAGAATCTCAAGAGCAGGGGGTGGAGCAAGCCAGGCCTCAAACCACGAGAAGCTCCAGCCCAAAAGGCAGCCAAAATGCAGCCCAACTGCGGGAGAATCTCAGGAGCAGGAAGTGGAGCAAGCCAGGCCTCAAACCACGAGAAGCTCCAGCCCAAAAGGCAGCCAAAATGCAGCCCACATCCGGGAGAATCTCAAGAGCAGGGGGTGGAGCAAGCCAGGCCTCAAACCACGAGAAGCTCCAGCCGAAAATGCAGCCAAAATGCAGCCCACATCCGGGAGAATCTCAGGAGCAGGAAGTGGAGCAAGCCAGTGCTCAAAGCACGAGAAGCTCCAGCCCAAATGCAGCCAAAATGCAGCCCACATCCAGGAGAATCTCAAGAGCAGGGGGTGGAGTAAGCCAGGTCTCAAACCACGAGAAGCTCCAGCTCAAAATGCAGCCAAAATGCAGCCCACATGGAGGAGAATATCAAGAGCAGGGGGTGGAGCAAGCCAGGCCTCAAACCACGAGAAGCTCCAGCCCAAAAGGCAGCCAAAATGCAGCCCAACTGCGGGAGAATCTCAGGAGCAGGGGGTGGAGCAAGCCAGGCCTCAAACCATGAGAAGCTCCAGCCCAAAAAGCAGCCAAAATCCAGCCCACATCTGGGAGAATCTCAGGAGTAGGAAGTGGAGCAAGCCAGGCCTGAAACCACGAGAAGCTGCAGCCCAAAAGGCAGCCAAAATGCAGCCAACATCTGTGAGAATCTCAAAAGCAGGGGGTGGAGCAAGCCAGGCCTCAAACCACGAGAAGCTCCATCCCAAAAGGCAGCCAAAATGCAGCCCACATCCGGGAGATTATCAAGAGCAGGGGGTGGAGCAAGCCAGGCCTCAAACCACGAGAAGCTCCAGCCCAAAAGGCAGCCAAAATGCAGCCCACATCCGGGAGGATCTCAGGAGCAGGGGGTAGAGCAAGCCAGGCCTCAAACCACGAGAAGCTCCAGCCCAAAAGGCAGCCAAAATGCAGCCCACATCCAGGAGAATCTCAAGAGCAGGGAGTGGAGCAAGCCAGGCCTCAAACCACGAGAAGCTCCAGCCCAAAAGGCAGCCAAAATCCAGCCCACATCCAGGAGAATCTCAAGAGCAGGGAGTGGAGCAAGCCAGGCCTCAAACCACGAGAAGCTCCAGCCCAAAAGGCAGCCAAAATGCAGCCCACATCCGGGAGAATATCAAGAGCCGGGGGTGGAGCAAGCCAGGCCTCAAACCACGAGAAGCTCCAGCCCAAAAGGCAGCCAAAATGCAGCCCAACTGCGGGAGAATCTCAGGAGCAGGAAGTGGAGCAAGCCAGGCCTCAAACCACGAGAAGCTCCAGCCCCAAAGGCAACCAAAATGCAGCCCACATCCGGGAGAATCTCAAGAGCACGGGGTGGAGCAAGCCAGGCCTCAAACCACGAGAAGCTCCAGCCCAAAAGGCAGCCAAAATGCAGCCCAACTGCGGGAGAATCTCAGGAGCAGGGGGTGGAGCAAGCCAGGCCTCAAACCATGAGAAGCTCCAGCCCAAAAAGCAGCCAAAATCCAGCCCACATCTGGGAGAATCTCAGGAGTAGGAAGTGGAGCAAGCCAGGCCTGAAACCACGAGAAGCTGCAGCCCAAAAGGCAGCCAAAATGCAGCCAACATCTGTGAGAATCTCAAAAGCAGGGGGTGGAGCAAGCCAGGCCTCAAACCACGAGAAGCTCCAGCCCAAAACGCACCCAAAATGCAGCCCACATCCGGGAGATTATCAAGAGCAGGGGGTGGAGCAAGCCAGGCCTCAAACCACGAGAAGCTCCAGCCCAAAAGGCAGCCAAAATGCAGCCCACATCCGGGAGAATCTCAGGAGCAGGGGGTAGAGCAAGCCAGGCCTCAAACCACGAGAAGCTCCAGCCCAAAAGGCAGCCAAAATGCAGCCCACATCCGGGAGAATATCAAGAGCCGGGGGTGGAGCAAGCCAGGCCTCAAACCACGAGAAGCTCCAGCCCAAAAGGCAGCCAAAATGCAGCCCACATCTGGGAGAATCTCAGGAGCAGGAAGTGGAGCAAGCCAGGCCTCAAACCACGAGAAGCTCCAGCCCAAAAGGCAGCCAAAATGCAGCCCACATCCGGGAGAATCTCAGGAGCAGGGGGTGGAGCAAGCCAGGCCTCAAACCACGAGAAGCTCCAGCCGAAAATGCAGCCAAAATGCAGCCCAACTGCGGGAGAATCTCAGGAGCAGGGGGTAGAGCAAGCCAGGCCTCAAACCACGAGAAGCTCCAGCCCAAATGCAGCCAAAATGCAGCCCACATCCAGGAGAATCTCAAGAGCAGGGGGTGGAGTAAGCCAGGTCTCAAACCACGAGAAGCTCCAGCCCAAAATGCAGCCAAAATGCAGCCCAACTGCGGGAGAATCTCAGGGGCAGGAAGTGGAGCAAGGCAGGCCTCAAACCACGAGACGTTCCAGCCCAAAAGGCAGCCAAAATGCAGCCCACATCCGGGAGAATCTCAGGAGCAGGGGGTGGAGCAAGCCAGGCCTCAAACCACGAGAAGCTCCAGCCCAAAAGGCAGCCAAAATGCAGCCCAACTGCGGGAGAATCTCAGGAGCAGGAAGTGGAGCAAGCCAGGCCTCAAACCATGAGAAGCTTCAGCCCAAAAAGCAGCCAAAATCCAGTCCACATCTGGGAGAATCTCAGGAGCAGGAAGTGGAGCAAGCCAGGCCTGAAACCACGAGAAGCTCCAGCCCAAAATGCAGCCAAAATGCAGCCTACATCTGTGAGAATCTCAAGAGCAGGGGGTGGAGCAAGCCAGGCCTCAAACCACGAGAAGCTCCAGCCCAAAACGCACCCAAAATGCAGCCCACATCCGGGAGATTATCAAGAGCAGGGGGTGGAGCAAGCCAGGCCTCAAACCACGAGAAGCTCCAGCCCAAAAGGCAGCCAAAATGCAGCCCAACTGCGGGAGAATCTCAGGAGCAGGGGGTAGAGCAAGCCAGGCCTCAAATCACGAGAAGCTCCAGCCCAAAAGGCAGCCAAAATGCAGCCCACATCCGGGAGAATCTCAGGAGCAGGGGGTGGAGCAAGCCAGGCCTCAGACCACGAGAAGCTCCAGCCGAAAATGCAGCCAAAATGCAGCCCAACTGCGGGAGAAACTCAGGAGCAGGAAGTGGAGCAAGCCAGTGCTCAAAGCACGAGAAGCTCCAGCCCAAATGCAGCCAAAATGCAGCCCACATCCAGGAGAATCTCAAGAGCAGCGGGTGGAGTAAGCCAGGTCTCAAACCTCGAGAAGCTCCAGCCCAAAATGCAGCCAAAATGCAGCCCACATGGAGGAGAATATCAAGAGCAGGGGGTGGAGCAAGCCAGGCCTCAAACCGCGAGAAGTTCCAGCCCAAAATGCACCCAAATTACAGCGCATATCCGGGAGAATCTCAAGAGGAGGGGGTGGAGCAAGCCAGGCCTCAAACCACGAGAAGCTCCAGCCCAAAAGGCAGCCAAAATGCAGCCCACATCCGGGAGATTATCAAGAGCAGGGGGTGGAGCAAGCCAGGCCTAAAACCACGAGAAGCTCCAGCCCAAAAGGCAGCCAAAATGCAGCCCACATCCGGGAGAATCTCAGGAGCAGGAAGTGGAGCAAGCCAGGCCTCAAACCACGAGAAGCTCCAGCCCAAAAAGCAGCCAAAATGCAGCCCAACTGCGGGAGAATCTCAGGAGCAGGAAGTGGAGCAAGCCAGGCCTCAAACCACGAGAAGCTGCAGCCCAAATGCAGCCAAAATGCAGCCCACATCCAGGAGAATCTCAAGAGCAGGGGGTGGAGTAAGCCAGGTCTCAAACCACGAGAAGCTCCAGCCCAAAATGCAGCCAAAATCCAGCCCACATGGAGGAGAATATGAAGAGCAGGGGGTGGAGCAAGCCAGGCCTCAAACCACGAGAAGTTCCAGCCCAAAAGGCAGCCAAAATGCAGCCCACATCCGGGAGAATCTCAAGAGCAGGGGGTGGAGCAAGCCAGTCCTCAAACCACGAGAAGCTCCAGCCCAAAATGCAGCCAAAATGCAGCCCACATCCGGGAGAATATCAAGAGCCGGGGGTGGAGCAAGCCAGGCCTCAAACCACGAGAAGCTCCAGCCCAAAAGGCAGCCAAAATGCAGCCCACATCCGGGAGAATCTCTGGAGCAGGAAGTGGAGCAAGCCAGGCCTCAAACCACGAGAAGCTCCAGCCCAAAATGCAGCCAAAATGCAGCCCACATCTGGGAGAATCTCAGGAGCAGGAAGTGGAGCAAGCCAGGCCTCAAACCACGAGAAGCTCCAGCCCAAAAGGCAGCCAAAATGCAGCCTACATCTGTGAGAATCTCAAAAGCAGGGGGTGGAGCAAGCCAGGCCTCAAACCACGAGAAGCTCCAGCCCAAAACGCACCCAAAATGCAGCCCACATCCGGGAGATTATCAAGAGCAGGGGGTGGAGTAAGCCAGGCCTCAAACCACGAGAAGCTCCAGCCCAAAATGCAGCCAAAATGCAGCCCACATCCGGGAGAATCTCAGTGGCAGGAAGTGGAGCAAGCCAGGCCTCAAACCACGAGAAGCTCCAGCCCAAAAGGCAGCCAAAATGCAGACCACATCCGGGAGAATCTCAGAAGCAGGGAGTGGAGCAAGCCAGGCCTCAAACCACGAGAAGCTGCAGCCCAAAAGGCAGCCAAAATCCATCCCACATCCGGGAGAATCTCAGGAGCAGGAAGTGGAGCAAGCCAGGCCTCAAACCATGAGAAGCTCCAGCCCAAAAGGCAGCCAAAATGCAGCCCACATCCGGGAGAATCTCAGGAGCAGGGGGTGGAGCAAGCCAGGCCTCAAACCACGAGAAGCTCCAGCCCAAAACGCACCCAAAATGCAGCCCACATCCGGGAGATTATCAAGAGCAGGGGGTGGAGCAAGCCAGGCCTCAAACCACGAGAAGCTCCAGCCCAAAAGGCAGCCAAAATCCAGCCCACATCCGGGAGAATCTCAGGAGCAGGGGGTAGAGCAAGCCAGGCCTCAAATCACGAGAAGCTCCAGCCCAAAAGGCAGCCAAAATGCAGCCCACATCCGGGAGAATCTCAGGAGCAGGGGGTGGAGCAAGCCAGGCCTCAAACCACGAGAAGCTCCAGCCCAAAAGGCAGCCAAAATGCAGCCCAACTGCGGGAGAAACTCAGGAGCAGGAAGTGGAGCAAGCCAGTGCTCAAAGCACGAGAAGCTCCAGCCCAAATGCAGCCAAAATGCAGCCCACATCCAGGAGAATCTCAAGAGCAGGGGGTGGAGTAAGCCAGGTCTCAAACCTCGAGAATCTCCAGCCCAAAATGCAGCCAAAATGCAGCCCACATGGAGGAGAATATCAAGAGCAGGGGGTGGAGCAAGCCAGGCCTCAAACCGCGAGAAGTTCCAGCCCAAAATGCACCCAAATTACAGCGCATATCCGGGAGAATCTCAAGAGCAGGGGGTGGAGCAAGCCAGGCCTCAAACCACGAGAAGCTCCAGCCCAAAAAGCAGCCAAAATGCAGCCCACATCCGGGAGAATATCAAGAGCCGGGGGTGGAGCAAGCCAGGCCTCAAACCACGAGAAGCTCCAGCCCAAAAGGCAGCCAAAATGCAGCCCACATCCGGGAGAATCTCAGGAGCAGGAAGTGGAGCAAGCCAGGCCTCAAACCACGAGAAGCTCCAGCCCAAAAAGCAGCCAAAATGCAGCCCAACTGCGGGAGAATCTCAGGAGCAGGAAGTGGAGCAAGCCAGGCCTCAAACCACGAGAAGCTGCAGCCCAAATGCAGCCAAAATGCAGCCCACATCCAGGAGAATCTCAAGAGCAGGGGGTGGAGTAAGCCAGGTCTCAAACCACGAGAAGCTCCAGCCCAAAATGCAGCCAAAATGCAGCCCACATGGAGGAGAATATGAAGAGCAGGGGGTGGAGCAAGCCAGGCCTCAAACCGCGAGAAGTTCCAGCCCAAAAGGCAGCCAAAATGCAGCCCACATCCGGGAGAATCTCAAGAGCAGGGGGTGGAGCAAGCCAGGCCTCAAACCACGAGAAGCTCCAGCCCAAAAGGCAGCCAAAATGCAGCCCACATCCGGGAGAATATCAAGAGCCGGGGGTGGAGCAAGCCAGGCCTCAAACCACGAGAAGCTCCAGCCCAAAAGGCAGCCAAAATGCAGCCCACATCCGGGAGAATCTCTGGAGCAGGAAGTGGAGCAAGCCAGGCCTCAAACCACGAGAAGCTCCAGCCCAAAATGCAGCCAAAATCCAGCCCACATCTGGGAGAATCTCAGGATCAGGAAGTGGAGCAAGCCAGGCCTCAAACCACGAGAAGCTCCAGCCCAAAAGGCAGCCAAAATGCAGCCTACATCTGTGAGAATCTCAAAAGCAGGGGGTGGAGCAAGCCAGGCCTCAAACCACGAGAAGCTCCAGCCCAAAACGCACCCAAAATGCAGCCCACATCCAGGAGATTATCAAGAGCAGGGGGTGGAGTAAGCCAGGCCTCAAACCACGAGAAGCTCCAGCCCAAAATGCAGCCAAAATGCAGCCCACATCCGGGAGAATCTCAGTGGCAGGAAGTGGAGCAAGCCAGGCCTCAAACCACGAGAAGCTCCAGCCCAAAAGGCAGCCAAAATGCAGACCACATCCGGGAGAATCTCAGAAGCAGGGAGTGGAGCAAGCCAGGCCTCAAACCACGAGAAGCTGCAGCCCAAAAGGCAGCCAAAATCCATCCCACATCCGGGAGAATCTCAGGAGCAGGAAGTGGAGCAAGCCAGGCCTCAAACCATGAGAAGGTGCAGCCCAAAAAGCAGCCAAAATCCAGCCCACATCTGGGAGAATCTCAGGAGCAGGAAGTGGAGCAAGCCAGGCCTGAAACCACGAGAAGCTCCAGCCCAAAAGGCAGCCAAAATGCAGCCTACATCTGTGAGAATCTCAAAAGCAGGGGGTGGAGCAAGCCAGGCCTCAAACCACGAGAAGCTCCAGCCCAAAACGCACCCAAAATGCAGCCCACATCCGGGAGATTATCAAGAGCAGGGGGTGGAGCAATCCAGGCCTCAAACCACGAGAAGCTCCAGCCCAAAAGGCAGCCAAAATGCAGCCCACATCCGGGAGAATCTCAGGAGCAGGGGGTGGAGCAAGCCAGGCCTCAAACCACGAGAAGCTCCAGCCCAAAAGGCAGCCAAAATGCAGCCCAACTGCGGGAGAATCTCAGGAGCAGGGGGTGGAGCAAGCCAGGTCTCAAACCACGAGAAGCTCCAGCCCAAAAGGCAGCCAAAATGCAGCCCACATCCGGGAGAATCTCAGGAGCAGGGGGTGGAGCAAGCCAGGCCTCAAACCACGAGAAGCTCCAGCCCAAAAGGCAGCCAAAATGCAGCCCACATCCGGGAGAATCTCAGGAGCAGGAAGTGGAGCAAGCCAGGCCTCAAACCACGAGAAGCTCCAGCCCAAAAGGCAGCCAAAATGCAGCCTACATCTGTGAGAATCTCAAAAGCAGGGGGTGGAGCAAGCCAGGCCTCAAACCACGAGAAGCTCCAGCCCAAAACGCACCCAAAATGCAGCCCACATCCGGGAGAATCTCAAGAGCAGGGGGTGGAGTAAGCCAGGCCTAAAACCACGAGAAGCTCCAGCCCAAAAGGCAGCCAAAATGCAGCCCACATCCGGGAGAATCTCAGTGGCAGGAAGTGGAGCAAGCCAGGCCTCAAACCACGAGAAGCTCCAGCCCAAAAGGCAGCCAAAATGCAGACCACATCCGGGAGAATCTCAGGAGCAGGGAGTGGAGCAAGCCAGGCCTCAAACCACGAGAAGCTCCAGCCCAAAAGGCAGCCAAAATGCAGCCCACATCCGGGAGAATATCAAGAGCCGGAGGTGGAGCAAGCCAGGCCTCAAACCACGAGAAGCTCCAGCCCAAAAGGCAGCCAAAATGCAGCCCACATCCGGGAGAATCTCAGGAGCAGGAAGTGGAGCAAGCCAGGCCTCAAACCACGAGAAGCTCCAGCCCAAAAGGCAGCCAAAATCCAGCCCAACTGCGGGAGAATCTCAGGAGCAGGAAGTGGAGCAAGCCAGGCCTCAAACCACGAGAAGCTCCAGCCCAAAAGGCAGCCAAAATCCAGCCCACATCCGGGAGAATCTCAAGAGCAGGGGGTGGAGCAAGCCAGGCCTCAAACCACGAGAAGCTCCAGCCCAAAATGCAGCCAAAATGCAGCCCACATCCGGGAGAATATCAAGAACAGGGGGTGGAGCAAGCCAGGCCTCAAAGCACGAGAAGCTCCAGCCCAAAAGGCAGCCAAAATGCAGCCCACATCTGGGAGAATCTCAGGAGCAGTGGGTGGAGCAAGCCAGGCCTCAAACCACGAGAAGCTCCAACCCAAAATGCAGCCAAAATGCAGCCCACATCCAGGAGAATCTCAAGAGCAGGGGGTGGAGTAAGCCAGGTCTCAAACCACGAGAAGCTCCAGCTCAAAATGCAGCCAAAATGCAGCCCACATGGAGGAGAATATCAAGAGCAGGGGGTGGAGCAAGCCAGGCCTCAAACCACGAGAAGCTCCAGCCCAAAAGGCAGCCAAAATGCAGCCCAACTGCGGGAGAATCTCAGGAGCAGGGGGTGGAGCAAGCCAGGCCTCAAACCATGAGAAGCTCCAGCCCAAAAAGCAGCCAAAATCCAGCCCACATCTGGGAGAATCTCAGGAGTAGGAAGTGGAGCAAGCCAGGCCTGAAACCACGAGAAGCTGCAGCCTAAAAGGCAGCCAAAATGCAGCCAACATCTGTGAGAATCTCAAAAGCAGGGGGTGGAGCAAGCCAGGCCTCAAACCACGAGAAGCTCCATCCCAAAAGGCAGCCAAAATGCAGCCCACATCCGGGAGATTATCAAGAGCAGGGGGTGGAGCAAGCCAGGCCTCAAACCACGAGAAGCTCCAGCCCAAAAGGCAGCCAAAATGCAGCCCACATCCGGGAGGATCTCAGGAGCAGGGGGTAGAGCAAGCCAGGCCTCAAACCACGAGAAGCTCCAGCCCAAAAGGCAGCCAAAATGCAGCCCACATCCAGGAGAATCTCAAGAGCAGGGAGTGGAGCAAGCCAGGCCTCAAACCACGAGAAGCTCCAGCCCAAAAGGCAGCCAAAATCCAGCCCACATCCAGGAGAATCTCAAGAGCAGGGAGTGGAGCAAGCCAGGCCTCAAACCACGAGAAGCTCCAGCCCAAAAGGCAGCCAAAATGCAGCCCACATCCGGGAGAATATCAAGAGCCGGGGGTGGAGCAAGCCAGGCCTCAAACCACGAGAAGCTCCAGCCCAAAAGGCAGCCAAAATGCAGCCCAACTGCGGGAGAATCTCAGGAGCAGGAAGTGGAGCAAGCCAGGCCTCAAACCACGAGAAGCTCCAGCCCCAAAGGCAACCAAAATGCAGCCCACATCCGGGAGAATCTCAAGAGCACGGGGTGGAGCAAGCCAGGCCTCAAACCACGAGAAGCTCCAGCCCAAAAGGCAGCCAAAATGCAGCCCAACTGCGGGAGAATCTCAGGAGCAGGGGGTGGAGCAAGCCAGGCCTCAAACCATGAGAAGCTCCAGCCCAAAAAGCAGCCAAAATCCAGCCCACATCTGGGAGAATCTCAGGAGTAGGAAGTGGAGCAAGCCAGGCCTGAAACCACGAGAAGCTGCAGCCCAAAAGGCAGCCAAAATGCAGCCAACATCTGTGAGAATCTCAAAAGCAGGGGGTGGAGCAAGCCAGGCCTCAAACCACGAGAAGCTCCAGCCCAAAACGCACCCAAAATGCAGCCCACATCCGGGAGATTATCAAGAGCAGGGGGTGGAGCAAGCCAGGCCTCAAACCACGAGAAGCTCCAGCCCAAAAGGCAGCCAAAATGCAGCCCACATCCGGGAGAATCTCAGGAGCAGGGGGTAGAGCAAGCCAGGCCTCAAACCACGAGAAGCTCCAGCCCAAAAGGCAGCCAAAATGCAGCCCACATCCGGGAGAATATCAAGAGCCGGGGGTGGAGCAAGCCAGGCCTCAAACCACGAGAAGCTCCAGCCCAAAAGGCAGCCAAAATGCAGCCCACATCTGGGAGAATCTCAGGAGCAGGAAGTGGAGCAAGCCAGGCCTCAAACCACGAGAAGCTCCAGCCCAAAAGGCAGCCAAAATGCAGCCCACATCCGGGAGAATCTCAGGAGCAGGGGGTGGAGCAAGCCAGGCCTCAAACCACGAGAAGCTCCAGCCGAAAATGCAGCCAAAATGCAGCCCAACTGCGGGAGAATCTCAGGAGCAGGGGGTAGAGCAAGCCAGGCCTCAAACCACGAGAAGCTCCAGCCCAAATGCAGCCAAAATGCAGCCCACATCCAGGAGAATCTCAAGAGCAGGGGGTGGAGTAAGCCAGGTCTCAAACCACGAGAAGCTCCAGCCCAAAATGCAGCCAAAATGCAGCCCAACTGCGGGAGAATCTCAGGGGCAGGAAGTGGAGCAAGGCAGGCCTCAAACCACGAGACGTTCCAGCCCAAAAGGCAGCCAAAATGCAGCCCACATCCGGGAGAATCTCAGGAGCAGGGGGTGGAGCAAGCCAGGCCTCAAACCACGAGAAGCTCCAGCCCAAAAGGCAGCCAAAATGCAGCCCAACTGCGGGAGAATCTCAGGAGCAGGAAGTGGAGCAAGCCAGGCCTCAAACCATGAGAAGCTTCAGCCCAAAAAGCAGCCAAAATCCAGTCCACATCTGGGAGAATCTCAGGAGCAGGAAGTGGAGCAAGCCAGGCCTGAAACCACGAGAAGCTCCAGCCCAAAATGCAGCCAAAATGCAGCCTACATCTGTGAGAATCTCAAGAGCAGGGGGTGGAGCAAGCCAGGCCTCAAACCACGAGAAGCTCCAGCCCAAAACGCACCCAAAATGCAGCCCACATCCGGGAGATTATCAAGAGCAGGGGGTGGAGCAAGCCAGGCCTCAAACCACGAGAAGCTCCAGCCCAAAAGGCAGCCAAAATGCAGCCCAACTGCGGGAGAATCTCAGGAGCAGGGGGTAGAGCAAGCCAGGCCTCAAATCACGAGAAGCTCCAGCCCAAAAGGCAGCCAAAATGCAGCCCACATCCGGGAGAATCTCAGGAGCAGGGGGTGGAGCAAGCCAGGCCTCAGACCACGAGAAGCTCCAGCCGAAAATGCAGCCAAAATGCAGCCCAACTGCGGGAGAAACTCAGGAGCAGGAAGTGGAGCAAGCCAGTGCTCAAAGCACGAGAAGCTCCAGCCCAAATGCAGCCAAAATGCAGCCCACATCCAGGAGAATCTCAAGAGCAGCGGGTGGAGTAAGCCAGGTCTCAAACCTCGAGAAGCTCCAGCCCAAAATGCAGCCAAAATGCAGCCCACATGGAGGAGAATATCAAGAGCAGGGGGTGGAGCAAGCCAGGCCTCAAACCGCGAGAAGTTCCAGCCCAAAATGCACCCAAATTACAGCGCATATCCGGGAGAATCTCAAGAGGAGGGGGTGGAGCAAGCCAGGCCTCAAAGCACGAGAAGCTCCAGCCCAAAAGGCAGCCAAAATGCAGCCCACATCCGGGAGAATATCAAGAGCCGGGGGTGGAGCAAGCCAGGCCTCAAACCACGAGAAGCTCCAGCCCAAAAGGCAGCCAAAATGCAGCCCACATCCGGGAGAATCTCAGGAGCAGGAAGTGGAGCAAGCCAGGCCTCAAACCACGAGAAGCTCCAGCCCAAAAAGCAGCCAAAATGCAGCCCAACTGCGGGAGAATCTCAGGAGCAGGAAGTGGAGCAAGCCAGGCCTCAAACCACGAGAAGCTGCAGCCCAAATGCAGCCAAAATGCAGCCCACATCCAGGAGAATCTCAAGAGCAGGGGGTGGAGTAAGCCAGGTCTCAAACCACGAGAAGCTCCAGCCCAAAATGCAGCCAAAATCCAGCCCACATGGAGGAGAATATGAAGAGCAGGGGGTGGAGCAAGCCAGGCCTCAAACCACGAGAAGTTCCAGCCCAAAAGGCAGCCAAAATGCAGCCCACATCCGGGAGAATCTCAAGAGCAGGGGGTGGAGCAAGCCAGTCCTCAAACCACGAGAAGCTCCAGCCCAAAATGCAGCCAAAATGCAGCCCACATCCGGGAGAATATCAAGAGCCGGGGGTGGAGCAAGCCAGGCCTCAAACCACGAGAAGCTCCAGCCCAAAAGGCAGCCAAAATGCAGCCCACATCCGGGAGAATCTCTGGAGCAGGAAGTGGAGCAAGCCAGGCCTCAAACCACGAGAAGCTCCAGCCCAAAATGCAGCCAAAATGCAGCCCACATCTGGGAGAATCTCAGGAGCAGGAAGTGGAGCAAGCCAGGCCTCAAACCACGAGAAGCTCCAGCCCAAAAGGCAGCCAAAATGCAGCCTACATCTGTGAGAATCTCAAAAGCAGGGGGTGGAGCAAGCCAGGCCTCAAACCACGAGAAGCTCCAGCCCAAAACGCACCCAAAATGCAGCCCACATCCGGGAGATTATCAAGAGCAGGGGGTGGAGTAAGCCAGGCCTCAAACCACGAGAAGCTCCAGCCCAAAATGCAGCCAAAATGCAGCCCACATCCGGGAGAATCTCAGTGGCAGGAAGTGGAGCAAGCCAGGCCTCAAACCACGAGAAGCTCCAGCCCAAAAGGCAGCCAAAATGCAGACCACATCCGGGAGAATCTCAGAAGCAGGGAGTGGAGCAAGCCAGGCCTCAAACCACGAGAAGCTGCAGCCCAAAAGGCAGCCAAAATCCATCCCACATCCGGGAGAATCTCAGGAGCAGGAAGTGGAGCAAGCCAGGCCTCAAACCATGAGAAGCTCCAGCCCAAAAGGCAGCCAAAATGCAGCCCACATCCGGGAGAATCTCAGGAGCAGGGGGTGGAGCAAGCCAGGCCTCAAACCACGAGAAGCTCCAGCCCAAAACGCACCCAAAATGCAGCCCACATCCGGGAGATTATCAAGAGCAGGGGGTGGAGCAAGCCAGGCCTCAAACCACGAGAAGCTCCAGCCCAAAAGGCAGCCAAAATCCAGCCCACATCCGGGAGAATCTCAGGAGCAGGGGGTAGAGCAAGCCAGGCCTCAAATCACGAGAAGCTCCAGCCCAAAAGGCAGCCAAAATGCAGCCCACATCCGGGAGAATCTCAGGAGCAGGGGGTGGAGCAAGCCAGGCCTCAAACCACGAGAAGCTCCAGCCCAAAAGGCAGCCAAAATGCAGCCCAACTGCGGGAGAAACTCAGGAGCAGGAAGTGGAGCAAGCCAGTGCTCAAAGCACGAGAAGCTCCAGCCCAAATGCAGCCAAAATGCAGCCCACATCCAGGAGAATCTCAAGAGCAGGGGGTGGAGTAAGCCAGGTCTCAAACCTCGAGAATCTCCAGCCCAAAATGCAGCCAAAATGCAGCCCACATGGAGGAGAATATCAAGAGCAGGGGGTGGAGCAAGCCAGGCCTCAAACCGCGAGAAGTTCCAGCCCAAAATGCACCCAAATTACAGCGCATATCCGGGAGAATCTCAAGAGCAGGGGGTGGAGCAAGCCAGGCCTCAAACCACGAGAAGCTCCAGCCCAAAAAGCAGCCAAAATGCAGCCCACATCCGGGAGAATATCAAGAGCCGGGGGTGGAGCAAGCCAGGCCTCAAACCACGAGAAGCTCCAGCCCAAAAGGCAGCCAAAATGCAGCCCACATCCGGGAGAATCTCAGGAGCAGGAAGTGGAGCAAGCCAGGCCTCAAACCACGAGAAGCTCCAGCCCAAAAAGCAGCCAAAATGCAGCCCAACTGCGGGAGAATCTCAGGAGCAGGAAGTGGAGCAAGCCAGGCCTCAAACCACGAGAAGCTGCAGCCCAAATGCAGCCAAAATGCAGCCCACATCCAGGAGAATCTCAAGAGCAGGGGGTGGAGTAAGCCAGGTCTCAAACCACGAGAAGCTCCAGCCCAAAATGCAGCCAAAATGCAGCCCACATGGAGGAGAATATGAAGAGCAGGGGGTGGAGCAAGCCAGGCCTCAAACCGCGAGAAGTTCCAGCCCAAAAGGCAGCCAAAATGCAGCCCACATCCGGGAGAATCTCAAGAGCAGGGGGTGGAGCAAGCCAGGCCTCAAACCACGAGAAGCTCCAGCCCAAAAGGCAGCCAAAATGCAGCCCACATCCGGGAGAATATCAAGAGCCGGGGGTGGAGCAAGCCAGGCCTCAAACCACGAGAAGCTCCAGCCCAAAAGGCAGCCAAAATGCAGCCCACATCCGGGAGAATCTCTGGAGCAGGAAGTGGAGCAAGCCAGGCCTCAAACCACGAGAAGCTCCAGCCCAAAATGCAGCCAAAATCCAGCCCACATCTGGGAGAATCTCAGGATCAGGAAGTGGAGCAAGCCAGGCCTCAAACCACGAGAAGCTCCAGCCCAAAAGGCAGCCAAAATGCAGCCTACATCTGTGAGAATCTCAAAAGCAGGGGGTGGAGCAAGCCAGGCCTCAAACCACGAGAAGCTCCAGCCCAAAACGCACCCAAAATGCAGCCCACATCCAGGAGATTATCAAGAGCAGGGGGTGGAGTAAGCCAGGCCTCAAACCACGAGAAGCTCCAGCCCAAAATGCAGCCAAAATGCAGCCCACATCCGGGAGAATCTCAGTGGCAGGAAGTGGAGCAAGCCAGGCCTCAAACCACGAGAAGCTCCAGCCCAAAAGGCAGCCAAAATGCAGACCACATCCGGGAGAATCTCAGAAGCAGGGAGTGGAGCAAGCCAGGCCTCAAACCACGAGAAGCTGCAGCCCAAAAGGCAGCCAAAATCCATCCCACATCCGGGAGAATCTCAGGAGCAGGAAGTGGAGCAAGCCAGGCCTCAAACCATGAGAAGGTGCAGCCCAAAAAGCAGCCAAAATCCAGCCCACATCTGGGAGAATCTCAGGAGCAGGAAGTGGAGCAAGCCAGGCCTGAAACCACGAGAAGCTCCAGCCCAAAAGGCAGCCAAAATGCAGCCTACATCTGTGAGAATCTCAAAAGCAGGGGGTGGAGCAAGCCAGGCCTCAAACCACGAGAAGCTCCAGCCCAAAACGCACCCAAAATGCAGCCCACATCCGGGAGATTATCAAGAGCAGGGGGTGGAGCAATCCAGGCCTCAAACCACGAGAAGCTCCAGCCCAAAAGGCAGCCAAAATGCAGCCCACATCCGGGAGAATCTCAGGAGCAGGGGGTGGAGCAAGCCAGGCCTCAAACCACGAGAAGCTCCAGCCCAAAAGGCAGCCAAAATGCAGCCCAACTGCGGGAGAATCTCAGGAGCAGGGGGTGGAGCAAGCCAGGTCTCAAACCACGAGAAGCTCCAGCCCAAAAGGCAGCCAAAATGCAGCCCACATCCGGGAGAATCTCAGGAGCAGGGGGTGGAGCAAGCCAGGCCTCAAACCACGAGAAGCTCCAGCCCAAAAGGCAGCCAAAATGCAGCCCACATCCGGGAGAATCTCAGGAGCAGGAAGTGGAGCAAGCCAGGCCTCAAACCACGAGAAGCTCCAGCCCAAAAGGCAGCCAAAATGCAGCCTACATCTGTGAGAATCTCAAAAGCAGGGGGTGGAGCAAGCCAGGCCTCAAACCACGAGAAGCTCCAGCCCAAAACGCACCCAAAATGCAGCCCACATCCGGGAGAATCTCAAGAGCAGGGGGTGGAGTAAGCCAGGCCTAAAACCACGAGAAGCTCCAGCCCAAAAGGCAGCCAAAATGCAGCCCACATCCGGGAGAATCTCAGTGGCAGGAAGTGGAGCAAGCCAGGCCTCAAACCACGAGAAGCTCCAGCCCAAAAGGCAGCCAAAATGCAGACCACATCCGGGAGAATCTCAGGAGCAGGGAGTGGAGCAAGCCAGGCCTCAAACCACGAGAAGCTGCAGCCCAAAAGGCAGCCAAAATGCAGCCCACATCCGGGAGAATATCAAGAGCCGGAGGTGGAGCAAGCCAGGCCTCAAACCACGAGAAGCTCCAGCCCAAAAGGCAGCCAAAATGCAGCCCACATCCGGGAGAATCTCAGGAGCAGGAAGTGGAGCAAGCCAGGCCTCAAACCACGAGAAGCTCCAGCCCAAAAGGCAGCCAAAATCCAGCCCAACTGCGGGAGAATCTCAGGAGCAGGAAGTGGAGCAAGCCAGGCCTCAAACCACGAGAAGCTCCAGCCCAAAAGGCAGCCAAAATCCAGCCCACATCCGGGAGAATCTCAAGAGCAGGGGGTGGAGCAAGCCAGGCCTCAAACCACGAGAAGCTCCAGCCCAAAATGCAGCCAAAATGCAGCCCACATCCGGGAGAATATCAAGAACAGGGGGTGGAGCAAGCCAGGCCTCAAAGCACGAGAAGCTCCAGCCCAAAAGGCAGCCAAAATGCAGCCCACATCTGGGAGAATCTCAGGAGCAGTGGGTGGAGCAAGCCAGGCCTCAAACCACGAGAAGCTCCAACCCAAAATGCAGCCAAAATGCAGCACACATCCGGGAGATTATCAAGAGCAGGGGGTGGAGCAAGCCAGGCCTCAAACCACGAGAAGCTCCAGCCCAAAAGGCAGCCAAAATGCAGCCCACATCCGGGAGAATCTCAGGAGCAGGGGGTAGAGCAAGGCAGGCCTCAAACCACGAGAAGCTCCAGCCCAAATGCAGCCAAAATGCAGCCCACATCCAGGAGAATCTCAAGAGCAGGGGGTGGAGTAAGCCAGGTCTCAACCACGAGAAGCTCCAGCCCAAAAGGCAGACAAAATGCAGCCCACATCCGGGAGAATCTCAAGAGCAGGGGGTGGAGCAAGCCAGGCCTCAAACCACGAGAAGCTCCAGCCCAAAAGGCAGCCAAAATGCAGCCCAACTGCGGGAGAATCTCTGGGGCAGGAAGTGGAGCAAGCCAGGCCTCAAACCACGAGAAGCTCCAGCCCAAAAGGCAGCCGAAATGCAGCCCACATCCAGGAGAATCTCAAGAGCAGGGGGTGGAGCAAGCCAGGCCTCAAACCACGAGAAGCTCCAGCCCAAAAGGCAGCCAAAATGCAGCCCACATCCGGGAGAATATCAAGAGCCGGGGGTGGAGCAAGCCAGGCCTCAAACCACGAGAAGCTCCAGCCCAAAAGGCAGCCAAAATGCAGCCCACATCCGGGAGAATCTCAGGAGCAGGAATTGGAGCAAGCCAGGCCTGAAACCACGAGAAGCTCCAGCCCAAAAGGCAGCCAAAATGCAGCCCACATCCGGGAGAATCTCAGGAGCAGGAAGTGGAGCAAGCCAGGCCTAAAACCACGAGAAGCTCCAGCCCAAAAGGCAGCCAAAATGCAGCCCACATCCGGGAGAATCTCAGTGGCAGGAAGTGGAGCAAGCCAGGCCTCAAACCACGAGAAGCTCCAGCCCAAAAGGCAGCCAAAATGCAGACCACATCCGGGAGAATCTCAGGAGCAGGGAGTGGAGCAAGCCAGGCCTCAAACCACGAGAAGCTCCAGCCCAAAAGGCAGCCAAAATGCAGCCCACATCCGGGAGAATCTCAGGAGCAGGAAGTGGAGCAAGCCAGGCCTCAAACCACGAGAAGCTCCAGCCCAAAAGGCAGCCAAAATCCAGCCCACATGGAGGAGAATCTCAGGAGCAGGGGGTGGAGCAAGCCAGGCCTCAAACCACGAGAAGCTCCAGCCCAAAAGGCAGCCAAAATGCAGCCTACATCTGTGAGAATCTCAGGAGCAGGGGGTGGAGCAAGCCAGGCCTCAAAGCACGAGAAGCTCCAGCCCAAAACGCACCCAAAATCCAGCCCACATCCGGGAGAATCTCAAGAGCAGGGGGTGGAGCAAGCCAGGCCTCAAACCACGAGAAGCTCCAGCCCAAAAGGCAGCCAAAATGCAGCCCACATCCGGGAGAATCTCAAGAGCAGGAAGTGGAGCAAGCCAGGCCTCAAACCACGAGAAGCTCCAGCCCAAAAGGCAGCCAAAATCCAGCCCAACTGCGGGAGAATCTCAGGAGCAGGAAGTGGAGCAAGCCAGGCCTCAAACCACGAGAAGCTCCAGCCCAAAAGGCAGCCAAAATCCAGCCCACATGGAGGAGAATCTCAGGAGCAGGGGGTGGAGCAAGCCAGGCCTCAAACCACGAGAAGCTGCAGCCCAAAAGGCAGCCAAAATGCAGCCTACATCTGTGAGAATCTCAGGAGCAGGGGGTGCAGCAAGCCAGGCCTCAAAGCACGAGAAGCTCCAGCCCAAAACGCACCCAAAATCCAGCCCACATCCGGGAGAATCTCAAGAGCAGGGGGTGGAGCAAGCCAGGCCTCAAACCACGAGAAGCTCCAGCCCAAAATGCAGCCAAAATGCAGCCCACATCCGGGAGAATATCAAGAACAGGGGGTGGAGCAAGCCAGGCCTCAAACCACGAGAAGCTCCAGCCCAAAACGCACCCAAAATGCAGCCCACATCTGGGAGAATCTCAGGAGCAGTGGGTGGAGCAAGCCAGGCCTCAAACCACGAGAAGCTCCAACCCAAAATGCAGCCAAAATGCAGCCCACATCGGGGAGATTATCAAGTGCAGGGGGTGGAGCAAGCCAGGCCTCAAACCACGAGAAGCTCCAGCCCAAAAGGCAGCCAAAATGCAGCCCACATCCGGGAGAATCTCAGGAGCAGGGGGTAGAGCAAGGCAGGCCTCAAACCACGAGAAGCTCCAGCCCAAATGCAGCCAAAATGCAGCCCACATCCAGGAGAATCTCAAGAGCAGGGGGTGGAGCAAGCCAGGCCTCAAACCACGAGAAGCTCCAGCCCAAAAGGCAGCCAAAATGCAGCCCAACTGCGGGAGAATCTCTGGGGCAGGAAGTGGAGCAAGCCAGGCCTCAAACCACGAGAAGCTCCAGCCCAAAAGGCAGCCGAAATGCAGCCCACATCCAGGAGAATCTCAAGAGCAGGGGGTGGAGCAAGCCAGGCCTCAAACCACGAGAAGCTCCAGCCCAAAAGGCAGCCAAAATGCAGCCCACATCCGGGAGAATATCAAGAGCCGGGGGTGGAGCAAGCCAGGCCTCAAACCACGAGAAGCTCCAGCCCAAAAGGCAGCCAAAATGCAGCCCACATCCGGGAGAATCTCAGGAGCAGGAAGTGGAGCAAGCCAGGCCTGAAACCACGAGAAGCTACAGCCCAAAAGGCAGCCAAAATGCAGCCTACATCTGTGAGAATCTCAAAAGCAGGGGGTGGAGAAAGCCAGGCCTCAAAGCACGAGAAGCTCCAGCCCAAAAGGCAGCCAAAATGCAGCCCACATCCGGGAGAATCTCAGGAGCAGGGGGTAGAGCAAGCCAGGCCTCAAATCACGAGAAGCTCCAGCCCAAAAGGCAGCCAAAATGCAGCCCAACTGCAGGAGAATCTCTGGAGCAGGGGGTGGAGCAAGCCAGGCCTCAAACCACGAGAAGCTCCAGCCGAAAATGCAGCCAAAATGCAGCCCAACTGCGGGAGAATCTCAGGAGCGGGAAGTGGAGCAAGCCAGGCCTCAAACCACGAGAAGCTCCAGCCCAAATGCAGCCAAAATGCAGCCCATATCCAGGAGAATCTCCAGAGCAGGGGGTGGAGTAAGCCAGGCGTCAAAGCACGAGAAGCTCCAGCCCAAAAGGCAGCCAAAATGCAGCCCACATCCGGGAGAATATCAAGAGCCGGGGGTGGAGCAAGCCAGGCCTCAAACCGCGAGAAGCTCCAGCCCAAAAGGCAGCCAAAATCCAGCCCACATCCGGGAGAATCTCAAGAGCAGGGGGTGGAGCAAGCCAGGCCTGAAACCACGAGAAGCTGCAGCCCAAAAGGCAGCCAAAATGCAGCCCACATCCGGGAGAATCTCAGGAGCAGGAAGTGGAGCAAGCCAGACCTCAAACCACGAGAAGCTCCAGCCCAAAAGGCAGCCAAAATGCAGCCCAACTGCGGGAGAATCTCAGGAGCAGGAAGTGGAGCAAGGCAGGCCTCAAACCACGAGAAGCTCCAGCCCAAAAGGCAGCCAAAATGCAGCCTACATCTGTGAGAATCTCAGGAGTAGGAAGTGGAGCAAGCCAGGCCTCAAACCACGAGAAGCTCCAGCCCAAAACGCACCCAAAATGCAGCCCACATCTGGGAGAATCTCAAGAGCAGGGGGTGGAGTAAGCCAGGCCTCAAACCACGAGAAGCTCCAGCCGAAAAGGCAGCCAAAATGCAGCCCACATCCGGGAGAATCTCAGTGGCAGGAAGTGGAGCAAGCCAGGCCTCAAACCACGAGAAGCTCCAGCCCAAAAGGCAGCCAAAATGCAGACCACATCCGGGAGAATCTCAGGAGCAGGGAGTGGAGCAAGCCAGGCCTCAAGCCACGAGAAGCTCCAGCCCAAAATGCAGCCAAAATCCAGCCCACATCCGGGAGAATCTCAGGAGCAGGGGGTAGAGCAAGGCAGGCCTCAAACCACGAGAAGCTCCAGCCCAAATGCAGCCAAAATGCAGCCCACATCCAGGAGAATCTCAAGAGCAGGGGGTGGAGTAAGACAGGTCTCAACCACGAGAAGCTCCAGCCCAAAAGGCAGACAAAATGCAGCCCACATCCGGGAGAATCTCTGGGGCAGGAAGTGGAGCAAGCCAGGCCTCAAACCACGAGAAGCTCCAGCCCAAAAAGCAGCCGAAATGCAGCCCACATCCAGGAGAATATCAAGAGCAGGGGGTGGAGCAAGCCAGGCCTCAAACCACGAGAAGCTCCAGCCCAAAAGGCAGCCAAAATCCAGCCCACATCCGGGAGAATATCAAGAGCAGGGGGTGTAGCAAGCCAGGCCTCAAACCACGAGAAGCTCCAGCCCAAAAGACAGCCAAAATGCAGCCCACATCCGGGAGAATCTCAAAAGCAGGGGGTGGAGCAAGCCAGGCCTCAAACCACGAGAAGCTCCAGCCCAAAAGGCAGCCAAAATGCAGCCCAACTGCGGGAGAATCTCAGGAGCAGGAAGTGGAGCAAGCCAGGCCTGAAACCACGAGAAGCTCCAGCCCAAAAGGCAGCCAAAATGCAGCCCACCTGTTGGGAGAATCTCAGGAGCAGGGGGTAGAGCAAGCCAGGCCTCAAATCACGAGAAGCTCCAGCCCAAAAGGCAGCCAAAATGCAGCCCAACTGCGGGAGAATCTCTGGAGCAGGGGGTGGAGCAAGCCAGGCCTCAAACCACGAGAAGCTCCAGCCGAAAATGCAGCCAAAATGCAGCCCAACTGCGGGAGAATCTCAGGAGCGGGAAGTGGAGCAAGCCAGGCCTCAAACCACGAGAAGCTCCAGCCCAAATGCAGCCAAAATGCAGCCCATATCCAGGAGAATCTCCAGAGCAGGGGGTGGAGTAAGCCAGGCGTCAAAGCACGAGAAGCTCCAGCCCAAAAGGCAGCCAAAATGAAGCCCACATCCGGGAGAATATCAAGAGCCGGGGGTGGAGCAAGCCAGGCCTCAAACCGCGAGAAGCTCCAGCCCAAAAGGCAGCCAAAATCCAGCCCACATCCGGGAGAATATCAAGAGCAGGGGGTGGAGCAAGCCAGGCCTCAAACCACGAGAAGCTCCAGCCCAAAATGCAGCCAAAATGCAGCCCACATCCGGGAGAATCTCAAGAGCCGGGGTTGGAGAAAGCCAGGCCTCAAACCACGAGAAGCTCCAGCCCAAAAGGCAGCCAAAATGCAGCCCACATCCGGGAGAATCTCAAAAGCAGGGGGTGGAGTAAGTCAGGCCTCAAAGCACGAGAAGCTCCAGCCCAAAATGCAGCCAAAATGCAGCCCAACTGCGGGAGAATCTCAGGGGCAGGAAGTGGAGCAAGCCAGGCCTCAAACCACGAGAAGCTCCAGCCCAAAATGCAGCCAAATTACAGCGCACATCCGGGAGAATATCAAGAGCAGGGGGTGGAGTAAGCCAGGCCTGAAACCACGAGAAGCTCCAGCCCAAAATGCAGCCACAATGCAGCCCACATCCGGGAGAATCTCAGTGGCAGGAAGTGGAGCAAGCCAGGCCTGAAACCACGAGAAGCTCCAGCCCAAAAGGCAGCCAAAATGCAGCCCACATCCGGGAGAATCTCAGGAGCAGGGGGTGGAGCAAGCCAGGCCTCAAACCACGAGAAGCTCCAGCCCAAAAGGCAGCCAAAATGCAGCCCACATGGAGGAGAATCTCAAGAGCAGGGGGTGGAGCAAGCCAGGCCTCAAACCACGAGAAGCTCCAGCCCAAAAGGCAGCCAAAATGCAGCCCACATCCGGCGGAATCTCAAGAGTAGGGTGTGGAGCCAGCCAGGCCTGAAACCTCGAGAAGCTCCAGCCCAAAAGGCAGCCAAAATGCAGCCCACATCCAGGAGAATCTCAAGAGCAGGGGGTGGAGTAAGCCAGGTCTCAAACCACGAGAAGCTCCAGCCCAAAATGCAGCCAAAATCCAGCCCACATGGAGGAGAATTTCAGAAGCAGGGGGTGGAGCAAGCCAGGCCTCAAACCACGAGAAGTTCCAGCCCAAAAGGCAGCCAAAATGCAGCCCACATCCGGGAGAATCTCAAGAGCAGGGGGTGGAGCAAGCCAGGCCTCAAACCACGAGAAGCTCCAGCCCAAAAGGCAGCCAAAATGCAGCCCACATCCGGGAGAATATCAAGAGCCGGGGGTGGAGCAAGCCAGGCCTCAAACCACGAGAAGCTCCAGCCCAAAAGGCAGCCAAAATGCAGCCCACATCTGGGAGAATCTCAGGAGCAGGAAGTGGAGCAAGCCAGGCCTCAAACCACGAGAAGCTCCAGCCCAAAAGGCAGCCAAAATGCAGCCCAACTGCGGGAGAATCTCAGGAGCAGGAAGTGGAGCAAGCCAGGCCTCAAACCACGAGAAGCTCCAGCCCGAAAAGCAGCCAAAATCCAGCCCACATCTGGGAGAATCTCAGGAGCAGGAAGTGGAGCAAGCCAGGCCTCAAACCACGAGAAGCGCCAGCCCAAAAGGCAGCCAAAATGCAGCCTACATCTGTGAGAATCTCAAAAGCAGGGGGTGGAGCAAGCCAGGCCTCAAACCACGAGAAGCTCCAGCCCAAAACGCACCCAAAATGCAGCCCACATCCGGGAGAATCTCAAGAGCAGGGGGTGGAGTAAGCCAGGCCTCAAACCACGAGAAGCTCCAGCCCAAAAGGCAGCCAAAATGCAGCCCACATCCGGGAGAAACTCAGTGGCAGGAAGTGGAGCAAGCCAGGCCTCAAACCACGAGAAGCTCCAGCCCAAAAGGCAGCCAAAATGCAGACCACATCCGGGAGAATCTCAGGAGCAGGGAGTGGAGCAAGCCAGGCCTCAAACCACGAGAAGCTCCAGCCCAAAATGCAGCCAAAATCCAGCCCACATGCGGGAGAATCTCAGGAGCAAGGGGTGGAGCAAGCCAGGCCTCAAACCACGAGAAGCTCCAGCCCAAAATGCAGCCAAAATCCATCCCACATCCGGGAGAATCTCAGGAGCAGGAAGTGGAGCAAGCCAGGCCTCAAAGTACGAGAAGCTCCAGCCCAAAAGGCAGCCAAAATGCAGCCGAATTGCGGGAGAATCTCAGGAGCAGGGGTTGGAGCAAGCCAGGCCTCAAACCATGAGAAGCTCCAGCCCAAAAGGCAGCCAAAATGCAGCCCACATCTGGGAGAATCTCAGGAGCAGGAAGTGGAGCAAGCCAGGCCTCAAACCACGAGAAGCTCCAGCCCAAAAGGCAGCCAAAATGCAGCCCACATCCGGGAGAATCTCAAGAGAAGGGGGTGGAGTAAGCCAGGTCTCAAACCACGAGAAGCTCCAGCCCAAAAGGCAGCCAAAATGCAGCCCACATGGAGGAGAATCTCAAGAGCAGGGGGTGGAGCAAGCCAGGCCTCAAACCACGAGAAGCTCCAGCCCAAAAGGCAGCCAAAATGCAGCCCACATCCGGGGGAATCTCAAGAGTAGGGTGTGGAGCCAGCCAGGCCTGAAACCTCGAGAAGCTCCAGCCCAAAAGGCAGCCAAAATGCAGCCCAAATGCGGGAGAATCTCAAGAGCAGGGGGAGAAGCAAGGCAGGCCTCAAACCACGAGAAGCTCCAGCCCAAAATGCAGCCAAAATGCAGCCTACATCCGGGAGAATCTCAGGAGCAGGGGGTGGAGCAAGCCAGGCCTCAAACCACGAGAAGCTCCAGCCCAAAAGGCAGCCAAAATCCAGCACACATCCGGGAGAATCTCAAGAGCAGGGGGTGGAGCAAGCCAGGCCTCAAACCACGAGAAGCTCCAGCCCAAATGCAGCCAAAATGCAGCCCACATCCAGGAGAATCTCAAGAGCAGGGGGTGGAGTAAGCCAGGCCTCAAACCACGAGAAGCTCCAGCCCAAAAGGCAGCCAAAATGCAGCCCAACTGCGGGAGAATCTCTGGGGCAGGAAGTGGAGCAAGCCAGGCCTCAAACCACGAGAAGCTCCAGCCCAAAAGGCAGCCGAAATGCAGCCCACATCCAGGAGAATCTCAAGAGCAGGGGGTGGAGCAAGCCAGGCCTCAAACCACGAGAAGCTCCAGCCCAAAAGGCAGCCAAAATGCAGCCCACATCCGGGAGAATATCAAGAGCCGGGGGTGGAGCAAGCCAGGCCTCAAACCACGAGAAGCTCCAGCCCAAAAGGCAGCCAAAATGCAGCCCACATCCGGGAGAATCTCAGGAGCAGGAAGTGGAGCAAGCCAGGCCTGAAACCACGAGAAGCTACAGCCCAAAAGGCAGCCAAAATGCAGCCTACATCTGTGAGAATCTCAAAAGCAGGGGGTGGAGAAAGCCAGGCCTCAAAGCACGAGAAGCTCCAGCCCAAAAGGCAGCCAAAATGCAGCCCACATCCGGGAGAATCTCAGGAGCAGGGGGTAGAGCAAGCCAGGCCTCAAATCACGAGAAGCTCCAGCCCAAAAGGCAGCCAAAATGCAGCCCAACTGCAGGAGAATCTCTGGAGCAGGGGGTGGAGCAAGCCAGGCCTCAAACCACGAGAAGCTCCAGCCGAAAATGCAGCCAAAATGCAGCCCAACTGCGGGAGAATCTCAGGAGCGGGAAGTGGAGCAAGCCAGGCCTCAAACCACGAGAAGCTCCAGCCCAAATGCAGCCAAAATGCAGCCCATATCCAGGAGAATCTCCAGAGCAGGGGGTGGAGTAAGCCAGGCGTCAAAGCACGAGAAGCTCCAGCCCAAAAGGCAGCCAAAATGCAGCCCACATCCGGGAGAATATCAAGAGCCGGGGGTGGAGCAAGCCAGGCCTCAAACCGCGAGAAGCTCCAGCCCAAAAGGCAGCCAAAATCCAGCCCACATCCGGGAGAATCTCAAGAGCAGGGGGTGGAGCAAGCCAGGCCTGAAACCACGAGAAGCTGCAGCCCAAAAGGCAGCCAAAATGCAGCCCACATCCGGGAGAATCTCAGGAGCAGGAAGTGGAGCAAGCCAGACCTCAAACCACGAGAAGCTCCAGCCCAAAAGGCAGCCAAAATGCAGCCCAACTGCGGGAGAATCTCAGGAGCAGGAAGTGGAGCAAGGCAGGCCTCAAACCACGAGAAGCTCCAGCCCAAAAGGCAGCCAAAATGCAGCCTACATCTGTGAGAATCTCAGGAGTAGGAAGTGGAGCAAGCCAGGCCTCAAACCACGAGAAGCTCCAGCCCAAAACGCACCCAAAATGCAGCCCACATCTGGGAGAATCTCAAGAGCAGGGGGTGGAGTAAGCCAGGCCTCAAACCACGAGAAGCTCCAGCCGAAAAGGCAGCCAAAATGCAGCCCACATCCGGGAGAATCTCAGTGGCAGGAAGTGGAGCAAGCCAGGCCTCAAACCACGAGAAGCTCCAGCCCAAAAGGCAGCCAAAATGCAGACCACATCCGGGAGAATCTCAGGAGCAGGGAGTGGAGCAAGCCAGGCCTCAAGCCACGAGAAGCTCCAGCCCAAAATGCAGCCAAAATCCAGCCCACATCCGGGAGAATCTCAGGAGCAGGGGGTAGAGCAAGGCAGGCCTCAAACCACGAGAAGCTCCAGCCCAAATGCAGCCAAAATGCAGCCCACATCCAGGAGAATCTCAAGAGCAGGGGGTGGAGTAAGACAGGTCTCAACCACGAGAAGCTCCAGCCCAAAAGGCAGACAAAATGCAGCCCACATCCGGGAGAATCTCTGGGGCAGGAAGTGGAGCAAGCCAGGCCTCAAACCACGAGAAGCTCCAGCCCAAAAAGCAGCCGAAATGCAGCCCACATCCAGGAGAATATCAAGAGCAGGGGGTGGAGCAAGCCAGGCCTCAAACCACGAGAAGCTCCAGCCCAAAAGGCAGCCAAAATCCAGCCCACATCCGGGAGAATATCAAGAGCAGGGGGTGTAGCAAGCCAGGCCTCAAACCACGAGAAGCTCCAGCCCAAAAGACAGCCAAAATGCAGCCCACATCCGGGAGAATCTCAAAAGCAGGGGGTGGAGCAAGCCAGGCCTCAAACCACGAGAAGCTCCAGCCCAAAAGGCAGCCAAAATGCAGCCCAACTGCGGGAGAATCTCAGGAGCAGGAAGTGGAGCAAGCCAGGCCTGAAACCACGAGAAGCTCCAGCCCAAAAGGCAGCCAAAATGCAGCCCACCTGTTGGGAGAATCTCAGGAGCAGGGGGTAGAGCAAGCCAGGCCTCAAATCACGAGAAGCTCCAGCCCAAAAGGCAGCCAAAATGCAGCCCAACTGCGGGAGAATCTCTGGAGCAGGGGGTGGAGCAAGCCAGGCCTCAAACCACGAGAAGCTCCAGCCGAAAATGCAGCCAAAATGCAGCCCAACTGCGGGAGAATCTCAGGAGCGGGAAGTGGAGCAAGCCAGGCCTCAAACCACGAGAAGCTCCAGCCCAAATGCAGCCAAAATGCAGCCCATATCCAGGAGAATCTCCAGAGCAGGGGGTGGAGTAAGCCAGGCGTCAAAGCACGAGAAGCTCCAGCCCAAAAGGCAGCCAAAATGAAGCCCACATCCGGGAGAATATCAAGAGCCGGGGGTGGAGCAAGCCAGGCCTCAAACCGCGAGAAGCTCCAGCCCAAAAGGCAGCCAAAATCCAGCCCACATCCGGGAGAATATCAAGAGCAGGGGGTGGAGCAAGCCAGGCCTCAAACCACGAGAAGCTCCAGCCCAAAATGCAGCCAAAATGCAGCCCACATCCGGGAGAATCTCAAGAGCCGGGGTTGGAGAAAGCCAGGCCTCAAACCACGAGAAGCTCCAGCCCAAAAGGCAGCCAAAATGCAGCCCACATCCGGGAGAATCTCAAAAGCAGGGGGTGGAGTAAGTCAGGCCTCAAAGCACGAGAAGCTCCAGCCCAAAATGCAGCCAAAATGCAGCCCAACTGCGGGAGAATCTCAGGGGCAGGAAGTGGAGCAAGCCAGGCCTCAAACCACGAGAAGCTCCAGCCCAAAATGCAGCCAAATTACAGCGCACATCCGGGAGAATATCAAGAGCAGGGGGTGGAGTAAGCCAGGCCTGAAACCACGAGAAGCTCCAGCCCAAAATGCAGCCACAATGCAGCCCACATCCGGGAGAATCTCAGTGGCAGGAAGTGGAGCAAGCCAGGCCTGAAACCACGAGAAGCTCCAGCCCAAAAGGCAGCCAAAATGCAGCCCACATCCGGGAGAATCTCAGGAGCAGGGGGTGGAGCAAGCCAGGCCTCAAACCACGAGAAGCTCCAGCCCAAAAGGCAGCCAAAATGCAGCCCACATGGAGGAGAATCTCAAGAGCAGGGGGTGGAGCAAGCCAGGCCTCAAACCACGAGAAGCTCCAGCCCAAAAGGCAGCCAAAATGCAGCCCACATCCGGCGGAATCTCAAGAGTAGGGTGTGGAGCCAGCCAGGCCTGAAACCTCGAGAAGCTCCAGCCCAAAAGGCAGCCAAAATGCAGCCCACATCCAGGAGAATCTCAAGAGCAGGGGGTGGAGTAAGCCAGGTCTCAAACCACGAGAAGCTCCAGCCCAAAATGCAGCCAAAATCCAGCCCACATGGAGGAGAATTTCAGAAGCAGGGGGTGGAGCAAGCCAGGCCTCAAACCACGAGAAGTTCCAGCCCAAAAGGCAGCCAAAATGCAGCCCACATCCGGGAGAATCTCAAGAGCAGGGGGTGGAGCAAGCCAGGCCTCAAACCACGAGAAGCTCCAGCCCAAAAGGCAGCCAAAATGCAGCCCACATCCGGGAGAATATCAAGAGCCGGGGGTGGAGCAAGCCAGGCCTCAAACCACGAGAAGCTCCAGCCCAAAAGGCAGCCAAAATGCAGCCCACATCTGGGAGAATCTCAGGAGCAGGAAGTGGAGCAAGCCAGGCCTCAAACCACGAGAAGCTCCAGCCCAAAAGGCAGCCAAAATGCAGCCCAACTGCGGGAGAATCTCAGGAGCAGGAAGTGGAGCAAGCCAGGCCTCAAACCACGAGAAGCTCCAGCCCGAAAAGCAGCCAAAATGCAGCCCACATCTGGGAGAATCTCAGGAGCAGGAAGTGGAGCAAGCCAGGCCTCAAACCACGAGAAGCGCCAGCCCAAAAGGCAGCCAAAATGCAGCCTACATCTGTGAGAATCTCAAAAGCAGGGGGTGGAGCAAGCCAGGCCTCAAACCACGAGAAGCTCCAGCCCAAAACGCACCCAAAATGCAGCCCACATCCGGGAGAATCTCAAGAGCAGGGGGTGGAGTAAGCCAGGCCTCAAACCACGAGAAGCTCCAGCCCAAAAGGCAGCCAAAATGCAGCCCACATCCGGGAGAAACTCAGTGGCAGGAAGTGGAGCAAGCCAGGCCTCAAACCACGAGAAGCTCCAGCCCAAAAGGCAGCCAAAATGCAGACCACATCCGGGAGAATCTCAGGAGCAGGGAGTGGAGCAAGCCAGGCCTCAAACCACGAGAAGCTCCAGCCCAAAATGCAGCCAAAATCCAGCCCACATGCGGGAGAATCTCAGGAGCAAGGGGTGGAGCAAGCCAGGCCTCAAACCACGAGAAGCTCCAGCCCAAAATGCAGCCAAAATCCATCCCACATCCGGGAGAATCTCAGGAGCAGGAAGTGGAGCAAGCCAGGCCTCAAAGTACGAGAAGCTCCAGCCCAAAAGGCAGCCAAAATGCAGCCGAATTGCGGGAGAATCTCAGGAGCAGGGGTTGGAGCAAGCCAGGCCTCAAACCATGAGAAGCTCCAGCCCAAAAGGCAGCCAAAATGCAGCCCACATCTGGGAGAATCTCAGGAGCAGGAAGTGGAGCAAGCCAGGCCTCAAACCACGAGAAGCTCCAGCCCAAAAGGCAGCCAAAATGCAGCACACATCCAGGAGAATCTCAAGAGAAGGGGGTGGAGTAAGCCAGGTCTCAAACCACGAGAAGCTCCAGCCCAAAAGGCAGCCAAAATGCAGCCCACATGGAGGAGAATCTCAAGAGCAGGGGGTGGAGCAAGCCAGGCCTCAAACCACGAGAAGCTCCAGCCCAAAAGGCAGCCAAAATGCAGCCCACATCCGGGGGAATCTCAAGAGTAGGGTGTGGAGCCAGCCAGGCCTGAAACCTCGAGAAGCTCCAGCCCAAAAGGCAGCCAAAATGCAGCCCAAATGCGGGAGAATCTCAAGAGCAGGGGGAGAAGCAAGGCAGGCCTCAAACCACGAGAAGCTCCAGCCCAAAATGCAGCCAAAATGCAGCCTACATCCGGGAGAATCTCAGGAGCAGGGGGTGGAGCAAGCCAGGCCTCAAACCACGAGAAGCTCCAGCCCAAAAGGCAGCCAAAATCCAGCACACATCCGGGAGAATCTCAAGAGCAGGGGGTGGAGCAAGCCAGGCCTCAAACCACGAGAAGCTCCAGCCCAAATGCAGCCAAAATGCAGCCCACATCCAGGAGAATCTCAAGAGCAGGGGGTGGAGTAAGCCAGGTCTCAAACCACGAGAAGCTCCAGCCCAAAATGCAGCCAAAATCCAGCCCACATGGAGGAGAATTTCAGAAGCAGGGGGTGGAGCAAGCCAGGCCACAAACCACGAGAAGTTCCAGCCCAAAAGGCAGCCAAAATGCAGCCCACATCCGGGAGAATCTCAAGAGCAGGGGGTGGAGCAAGCCAGGCCTCAAACCACGAGAAGCTCCAGCCCAAAAGGCAGCCAAAATGCAGCCCATATCCGGGAGAATATCAAGAGCCGGGGGTGGAGCAAGCCAGGCCTCAAACCACGAGAAGCTCCAGCCCAAAAGGCAGCCAAAATGCAGCCCACATCCGGGAGAATCTCAGGAGCAGGAAGTGGAGCAAGCCAGGCCTCAAACCACGAGAAGCTCCAGCCCAAAAGGCAGCCAAAAGGCAGCCCAACTGCGGGAGAATCTCAGGAGCAGGAAGTGGAGCAAGCCAGGCCTCAAACCACGAGAAGCTCCAGCCCAAAAAGCAGCCAAAATCCAGCCCACATCTGGGAGAATCTCAGGAGCAGGAAGTGGAGCAAGCCAGGCCTCAAACCACGAGATGCTCCAGCCCAAAACGCACCCAAAATGCAGCCCACATCCGGGAGAATCTCAAGAGCAGGGGGTGGAGTAAGCCAGGCCTCAAACCACGAGAAGCTCCAGCCCAAAAGGCAGCCAAAATGCAGCCCACATCCGGGAGAAACTCAGTGGCAGGGAGTGGAGCAAGCCAGGCCTCAAACCACGAGAAGCTCCAGCCCAAAATGCAGCCAAAATCCAGCCCACATGCGGGAGAATCTCAGGAGCAAGGGGTGGAGCAAGCCAGGCCTCAAACCACGAGAAGCTCCAGCCCAAAATGCAGCCAAAATCCATCCCACATCCGGGAAAATCTCAGGGGCAGGAAGTGGAGCAAGCCAGGCCTCAAAGTACGAGAAGCTCCAGCCCAAAAGGCAGCCGAAATGCAGCCCACATCCGGGAGATTATCAAGAGCAGGGGGTGGAGCAAGGCAGGCCTCAAACCACGAGAAGCTCCAGCCCAAAAGGCAGCCAAAATGCAGCCCACATGGAGGAGAATCTCAGGAGCAGGGGGTAGAGCAAGCCAGGCCTCAAATCACGAGAAGCTCCAGCCCAAAAGGCAGCCAAAATGCAGCCCACATCTGGGAGAATCTCAGGAGCAGGGGGTGGAGCAATCCAGGCCTCAAACCACGAGAAGCTCCAGCCCAAAAGGCAGCCAAAATGCAGCCGAATTGCGGGAGAATCTCAGGAGCAGGGGTTGGAGCAAGCCAGGCCTCAAACCATGAGAAGCTCCAGCCCAAAAGGCAGCCAAAATGCAGCCCACATCTGGGAGAATCTCAGGAGCAGGAAGTGGAGCAAGCCAGGCCTCAAACCACGAGAAGCTCCAGCCCAAAAGGCAGCCAAAATGCAGCACACATCCAGGAGAATCTCAAGAGCAGGGGGTGGAGTAAGTCAGGCCTCAAACCACGAGAAGCTTCAGCCCAAAATGCAGCCAAAATCCAGCCCACATCCGGGAGAATCTCAGGAGCAGGAAGTGGAGCAAGCCAGGCCTCAAACCACGAGAAGCTCCAGCCCAAAAGGCAGCCAAAATGCAGCACACATCCAGGAGAATCTCAAGAGAAGGGGGTGGAGTAAGCCAGGTCTCAAACCACGAGAAGCTCCAGCCCAAAAGGCAGCCAAAATGCAGCCCACATGGAGGAGAATCTCAAGAGCAGGGGGTGGAGCAAGCCAGGCCTCAAACCACGAGAAGCTCCAGCCCAAATGCAGCCAAAATGCAGCCCACATCCAGGAGAATCTCAAGAGCAGGGGGTGGAGTAAGCCAGGTCTCAAACCACGAGAAGCTCCAGCCCAAAATGCAGCCAAAATCCAGCCCACATGGAGGAGAATTTCAGAAGCAGGAAGTGGAGCAAGCCAGGCCACAAACCACGAGAAGTTCCAGCCCAAAAGGCAGCCAAAATGCAGCCCACATCCGGGAGAATCTCAAGAGCAGGGGGTGGAGCAAGCCAGGCCTCAAACCACGAGAAGCTCCAGCCCAAAAGGCAGCCAAAATGCAGCCCACATCCGGGAGAATATCAAGAGCCGGGGGTGGAGCAAGCCAGGCCTCAAACCACGAGAAGCTCCAGCCCAAAAGGCAGCCAAAATGCAGCCCACATCCGGGAGAATCTCAGGAGCAGGAAGTGGAGCAAGCCAGGCCTCAAACCACGAGAAGCTCCAGCCCAAAAGGCAGCCAAAAGGCAGCCCAACTGCGGGAGAATCTCAGGAGCAGGAAGTGGAGCAAGCCAGGCCTCAAACCACGAGAAGCTCCAGCCCAAAAAGCAGCCAAAATGCAGCCCACATCCGGGAGAATCTCAGGGGCAGGAAGTGGAGCAAGCCAGGCCTCAAACCACGAGAAGCGCCAGCCCAAAAGGCAGCCAAAATGCAGCCTACATCTGTGAGAATCTCAAAAGCAGGGGGTGGAGCAAGCCAGGCCTCAAACCACGAGAAGCTCCAGCCCAAAATGCAGCCAAAATCCATCCCACATCCGGGAGAATCTCAGGGGCAGGAAGTGGAGCAAGCCAGGCCTCAAAGTACGAGAAGCTCCAGCCCAAAAGGCAGCCAAAATGCAGCCCACATCCGGGAGAATCTCAGGAGCAGGGGGTGGAGCAAGCCAGGCCTCAAACCACGAGAAGCTCCAGCCCAAAAAGCAGCCAAAATCCAGCCCACATCTGGGAGATTATCAAGAGCAGGGGGTGGAGCAAGGCAGGCCTCAAACCACGAGAAGCTCCAGCCCAAAAGGCAGCCAAAATGCAGCCCACATGGAGGAGAATCTCAGGAGCAGGGGGTAGAGCAAGCCAGGCCTCAAATCACGAGAAGCTCCAGCCCAAAAGGCAGCCAAAATGCAGCCCACATCCGGGAGAATCTCAGGAGCAGGGGGTGGAGCAATCCAGGCCTCAAACCACGAGAAGCTCCAGCCCAAAAGGCAGCCAAAATGCAGCCGAATTGCGGGAGAATCTCAGGAGCAGGAAGTGGAGCAAGCCAGGCCTCAAACCACGAGAAGCTCCAGCCCAAAAGGCAGCCAAAATGCAGCACACATCCAGGAGAATCTCAAGAGAAGGGGGTGGAGTAAGCCAGGTCTCAAAACACGAGAAGCTCCAGCCCAAAATGCAGCCAAAATGCAGCCCACATCCTTGAGAATCTCAAGAGCAGGGGGTGGAGTAAGTCAGGCCTCAAACCACGAGAAGCTCCAGCCCAAAATGCAGCCAAAATCCAGCCCACATCCGGGAGAATCTCAGGGGCAGGAAGTGGAGCAAGCCAGGCCTCAAACCACGAGAAGCTCCAGCCCAAAAGGCAGCCAAAATGCAGCCCACATCCGGGAGAATCTCAAGAGCAGGGTTGGAGCAAGCCAGGCCTCAAAGCACGAGAAGCTCCAGACAAAAGGCAGCCAAAATGCAGCTCAACTGCGGGAGAATCTCAGGAGCAGGAAGTGGAGCAAGCCAGGCCTCAAACCATGAGAAGCTCCAGCCCAAAAAGCAGCCAAAATGCAGCCCACATCTGGGAGAATCTCAGGAGCAGGAAGTGGAGCAAGCCAGGCCTCAAAGCACGAGAAGCTCCAGCCCAAAAGGCAGCCAAAATGCAGCCCACATCCGGGAGAATCTCAGTGGCAGGAAGTGGAGCAAGCCAGGCCTGAAACCACGAGAAGCTCCAGCCCAAAAGGCAGCCAAAATGCAGCCCACATCCGGGAGAATCTCAGGAGCAGGGGGTGGAGCAAGCCAGGCCTCAAAGCACGAGAAGCTCCAGCCCAAAAGGCAGCCAAAATGCAGCCCACATCCGGGAGAATCTCAGGAGCAGGGGGTAGAGCAAGCCAGGCCTCAAACCACGAGAAGCTCCAGCCCAAAAGGCAGACAAAATGCAGCCCACATCCGGGAGAATCTCAAGAGCAGGGGGTGGAGCAAGCCAGGCCTCAAACCACGAGAAGCTCCAGCCCAAAAGGCAGCCAAAATGCAGCCCACATGCGGGAGAATCTCAAGAGCAATGGGTGGAGCAAGCCAGGCCTCAAACCACGAGAAGCTCCAGCCCAAAATGCAGCCAAAATCCAGCCCACATCCTGGAGAATATCAAGAGCAGGGGGTGGAGCAAGCCAGGCCTCAAACCACGAGAAGCTCCAGCCCAAAAGGCAGCCAAAATGCAGCCCACATGGAGGAGAATCTCAAGAGCAGGGGGTGGAGCAAGCCAGGCCTCAAACCACGAGAAGCTCCAGCCCAAAAGGCAGCCAAAATGCAGCCCACATCCGGGAGAATATCAAGAGCCGGGGGTGGAGCAAGCCAGGCCTCAAACCACGAGAAGCTCCAGCCCAAAAGGCAGCCAAAATGCAGCCCACATCCGGGAGAATATCAAGAGCCGGGGGTGGAGCAAGCCAGGCCTCAAACCACGAGAAGCTCCAGCCCAAAAGGCAGCCAAAATGCAGCCCAACTGCGGGAGAATCTCAAGAGCAGGGGGTGGAGCAAGCCAGGCCTCAAACCACGAGAAGCTCCAGCCCAAAAGGCAGCCAAAATCCAGCCCACATCCGGGAGAATCTCAGTGGTAGGAAGTGGAGAAAGCCAGGCCTCAAACCACGAGAAGCTCCAGCCCAAAAGGCAGCCAAAATGCAGCCCAACTGCGGGAGAATCTCAGGAGCAGGAAGTGGAGCAAGCCAGGCCTCAAAGCACGAGAAGCTCCAGCCCAAAAGGCAGCCAAAATGCAGCCCACATCCGGGAGAATCTCAAAAGAAGGGGGTGGAGCAAGCCAGGCCTCAAACCATGAGAAGCTCCAGCCCAAAAGGCAGCCAAAATGCAGCCCACATGCGGGAGAATATCAAGAGCAGGGGGTGGAGTAAGCCAGGCCTCAAACCACGAGAAGCTCCAGCCCAAAAGGCAGCCAAAATGCAGCCCACATCCGGGAGAATCTCAGTGGCAGGAAGTGGAGCAAGCCAGGCCTGAAACCACGAGAAGCTCCAGCCCAAAATGCAGCCAAAATGCAGCCCACATCCGGGAGAATCTCAGGAGCAGGGGGTGGAGCAAGCCAGGCCTCAAACCACGAGAAGCTGCAGCCCAAAAGGCAGCCAAAATGCAGCCCAGATCCGGGAGAATCTCAAGAGCAGGGTGTGGAGCCAGCCAGGCCTGAAACCTCGAGAAGCTCAAGCCCAAAATGCAGCCAAAATGCAGCCTACATCCGGGAGAATCTCAGGAGCAGGGGGTGGAGCAAGCCAGGCCTCAAACCACGAGAAGCTCCAGCCAAAAAGGCAGCCAAAATGCAGCCCACATCCGGGAGAATCTCAAGAGCAGGGGGTGGAGCAAGCCAGGCCTCAAACCACGAGAAGCTCCAGCCCAAAATGCACCCAAATTACAGCGCATATTTGGGAGAATATCAAGAGCAGGGGGTGGAGCAAGGCAGGCCTCAAACCACGAGAAGCTCCAGCCCAAAAGGCAGACAAAATGCAGCCCACATGGAGGAGAATATCAAGAGCAGGGGGTGGAGCAAGCCAGGCCTCAAACCATGAGAAGCTCCAGCCCAAAAGGCAGCCAAAATGCAGCCCACATCCGGGAGAATCTCAGGAGCAGGGGGTGGAGCAAGCCAGGCCTCAAACCTCGAGAAGCTCCAGCCCAAAAGGCAGCCAAAATGCAGCCCACATCCGGGAGAATCTCAAAAGAATGGGGTGGAGCAAGCCAGGCCTCAAACCACGAGAAGCTCCAGCCCAAAAGGCAGCCAAAATGCAGCCCACATGCGGGAGAATATCAAGAGCAGGGGGTGGAGTAAGCCAGGCCTCAAACCACGAGAAGCTCCAGCCCAAAAGGCAGCCAAAATGCAGCCCACATCTGGGAGAATCTCAGTGGCAGGAAGTGGAGCAAGGCAGGCCTCAAACCACGAGAAGCTCCAGCCCAAAATGCAGCCAAAATGCAGCCCACATCCGGGAGAATATCAAGAGCAGGGCGTGGAGCAAGCCAGGCCTCAAACCACGAGAAGCTCCAGCCCAAAAGGCAGCCAAAATGCAGCCCACATCCGGGAGAATCTCAGGAGCAGGGGGTGGAGCAAGCCAGGCCTCAAACCACGAGAAGCTCCAGCCCAAAAGGCAGCCAAAATGCAGCCCACATCCGGGAGAATCTCAGGAGCAGGAAGTGGAGCAAGCCAGGCCTCAAACCACGAGAAGCTCCAACCCAAAATGCAGCCAAAATCCAGCCCACATCCGGGAGAATATCAAGAGCAGGTGGTGGAGCAAGGCAGGCCTCAAACCACGAGAAGCTCCAGCCCAAAAGGCAGCCAAAATGCAGCCCACATCCAGGAGAATCTCAAGAGCAGGGGGTAGAGCAAGCCAGGCCTCAAATCACGAGAAGCTCCAGCCCAAAAGGCAGCCAAAATGCAGCCCACATCTGGGAGAATCTCAGGAGCAGGGGGTGGAGCAAGCCAGGCCTCAAACCACGAGAAGCTCCAGCCCAAAAGGCAGCCAAAATGCAGCCCACATCCGGGAGATTATCAAGAGCAGGGGGTGGAGCAAGCCAGGCCTCAAACCACGAGAAGCTCCAGCCCAAAAGACAGCCAAAATGCAGCCCACATCCGGGAGAATCTCAGGAGCAGGAAGTGGAGCAAGCCAGGCCTCAAACCACGAGAAGCTCCAGCCCAAAAGGCAGCCAAAATGCAGCCCAACTGCGGGAGAATCTCAGGAGCAGGGGTTGGATCAAGCCAGGCCTCAAACCACGAGAAGCTCCAGCCCAAAAGGCAGCCAAAATGCAGCCCACATCTGGGAGAATCTCAGGAGCAGGAAGTGGAGCAAGCCAGGCCTCAAACCACGAGAAGCTCCAGCCCAAAAAGCAGGCAAAATGCAGCCCACATCTGGGAGAATCTCAGGAGCAGGAAGTGGAGCAAGCCAGGCCTCAAACCACGAGAAGCTCCAGCCCAAAATGCAGCCAAAATCCAGCCCACATCCGGGAGAATCTCAGGGGCAGGAAGTGGAGCAAGGCAGGCCTCAAACCACGAGAAGCTCCAGCCCAAAAGGCAGACAAAATGCAGCCCACATCCGGGAGAATCTCAAGAGCAGGGGGGGGAGCAAGGCAGGCCTCAAACCACGAGAAGCTCCAGCCCAAAATGCAGCCAAAATGCAGCCCAACTGCGGGAGAATCTCAGGAGCAGGAAGTGGAGCAAGCCAGGCCTCAAACCACGAGAAGCTCCAGCCCAAAACGCACCCAAAATGCAGCCCACATCCGGGAGAATATCAAGAGCAGGGGGTGGAGCAAGGCAGGCCTCAAACCACGAGAAGCTCCAGCCCAAAAGGCAGCCAAAATCCAGCCTACATCTGTGAGAATCTCAAAAGCAGGGGGTGGAGCAAGCCAGGCCTCAAACCACGAGAAGCTCCAGCGCATAACGCACCCAAAATGCAGCCCACATGCGGGAGAATCTCAAGAGCAGGGGGTGGAGTAAGCCAGGCCTCAAACCACGAGAAGCTCCAGCCCAAAAGGCAGCCAAAATGCAGCCCACATCCGGGAGAATATCAAGAGCAGGGCGTGGAGCAAGCCAGGCCTCAAACCACGAGAAGCTCCAGCCCAAAAGGCAGCCAAAATGCAGCCCACATCCGGGAGAATCTCAGGAGCAGGGGGTGGAGCAAGCCAGGCCTCAAACCACGAGAAGCTCCAACCCAAAATGCAGCCAAAATCCAGCCCACATCCGGGAGAATATCAAGAGCAGGTGGTGGAGCAAGGCAGGCCTCAAACCACGAGAAGCTCCAGCCCAAAAGGCAGCCAAAATGCGGCCCACATCCGGGAGATTATCAAGAGCAGGGGGTGGAGCAAGCCAGGCCTCAAACCACGAGAAGCTCCAGCCCAAAAGACAGCCAAAATGCAGCCCACATCCGGGAGAATCTCAGGAGCAGGAAGTGGAGCAAGCCAGGCCTCAAACCACGAGAAGCTCCAGCCCAAAAGGCAGCCAAAATGCAGCCCACATCCGGGAGAATCTCAAGAGCAGGGGGTGGAGTAAGCCAGGCCTCAAACCACGAGAAGCTCCAGCCCAAAAGGCAGCCAAAATGCAGCCCACATCCGGGAGAATATCAAGAGCAGGGCGTGGAGCAAGCCAGGCCTCAAACCACGAGAAGCTCCAGCCCAAAAGGCAGCCAAAATGCAGCCCACATCCGGGAGAATCTCAGGAGCAGGGGGTGGAGCAAGCCAGGCCTCAAACCACGAGAAGCTCCAACCCAAAATGCAGCCAAAATCCAGCCCACATCCGGGAGAATATCAAGAGCAGGTGGTGGAGCAAGGCAGGCCTCAAACCACGAGAAGCTCCAGCCCAAAAGGCAGCCAAAATGCGGCCCACATCCGGGAGATTATCAAGAGCAGGGGGTGGAGCAAGCCAGGCCTCAAACCACGAGAAGCTCCAGCCCAAAAGACAGCCAAAATGCAGCCCACATCCGGGAGAATCTCAGGAGCAGGAAGTGGAGCAAGCCAGGCCTCAAACCACGAGAAGCTCCAGCCCAAAAGGCAGCCAAAATGCAGCCCACATCCGGGAGAATCTCAGGAGCAGGGGTTGGAGCAAGCCAGGCCTCAAACCACGAGAAGCTCCAGCCCAAAAGGCAGCCAAAATGCAGCCCACATCTGGGAGAATCTCAGGAGCAGGAAGTGGAGCAAGCCAGGCCTCAAACCACGAGAAGCTCCAGCCCAAAAGGCAGCCAAAATGCAGCCCACATCTGGGAGAATCTCAGGAGCAGGAAGTGGAGCAAGCCAGGCCTCAAACCACGAGAAGCTCCAGCCCAAAATGCAGCCAAAATCCAGCCCACATCCGGGAGAATCTCAGGGGCAGGAAGTGGAGCAAGGCAGGCCTCAAACCACGAGAAGCTCCAGCCCAAAAGGCAGCCAAAATCCAGCCCACATCCGGGAGAATCTCAAGAGCAGGGGGTGGAGCAAGGCAGGCCTCAAACCACGAGAAGCTCCAGCCCAAAATGCAGCCAAAATCCAGCCCAACTGCGGGAGAATCTCAGGAGCAGGAAGTGGAGAAAGCCAGGCCTCAAAGCACGAGAAGCTCCAGCCCAAAAGGCAGCCAAAATGCAGCCTACATCTGTGAGAATCTCAGGAGCAGGGGGTGGAGCAAGCCAGGCCTCAAAGCACGAGAAGCTCCAGCCCAAAAGGCAGCCAAAATGCAGCCCACATCTGTGAGAATCTCAAAAGCAGGGGGTGGAGCAAGCCAGGCCTCAAACCACGAGAAGCTCCAGCCGAAAATGCAGCCAAAATGCAGCCCACATACGGGAGAATCTCAAGAGCAGGAAGTGGAGTAAGCCAGGACTCAAACCACGAGAAGCTCCAGCCCAAAAGGCAGCCAAAATGCTGACCACATCCGGGAGAATCTCAGTGGCAGGAAGTGGAGCAAGCCAGGCCTCAAACCACGAGAAGCTCCAGCCCAAAACGCACCCAAATTACAGCGCATATCCGGGAGAATATCAAGAGCAGGGGGTGGAGCAAGGCAGGCCTCAAACCACGAGAAGCTCCAGCCCAAAAGGCAGCCAAAATCCAGCCCACATCCGGGAGAATCTCAGGGGTAGGAGTGGAGCAAGCCAGGCCTCAATCCACGAGAAGCTCCAGTCCAAAAAGCAGCCAAAATGCAGCCCACATCCGGGAGAATCTCAGGAGCAGGAAGTGGAGCAAGCCAGGCCTCAAACCACGAGAAGCTCCAGCCCAAAATACAGCCAAAATGCAGCCCACATCCGGGAGAATCTCAAGAGCAGGGGGTGGAGCAAGCCAGGCCTCAAACCACGAGAAGCTCCAGCCCAAAAGGCAGCCAAAATGCAGCCCACATCTGGGAGAATTTCAGGAGCAGGGGGTGGAGCAAGCCAGGACTCAAACCACGAGAAGCTCCAGCCCAAAAGGCAGCCAAAATGCCGCCCACATCCGGGAGAATCTCAGTGGCAGGAAGTGGAGCAAGCCAGGCCTCAAACCACGAGAAGCTCCAGCCCAAAATGCACCCAAATTACAGCGCATATCCGGGAGAATCTCAGGAGAAGGGGGTGGAGCAAGCCAGGCCTCAAACCACGAGAAGCTCCAGCCCAAAAGGAAGCCAAAATGCAGCCCACATGGAGGAGAATCTCAAGAGCAGGGGGTGGAGCAAGCCAGGCCTCAAACCACGAGAAGCTCCAGCCCAAAAGGCACCCAAAATGCAGCCCAACTGCAGGAGAATCTCAAGAGCAGGGGGTGGAGTAAGCCAGGCCTCAAACCACGAGAAGCTCCAGCCCAAAAGTCAGCCAAAATGCAGCCCACAGCCGGGAGAATCTCAGGGGGAGGAAGTAGAGCAAGCCAGGCCTCAAACCACGAGAAGCTCCAGCCCAAAAGGCAGCCAAAATGCAGCCCACATCCGGGAGAATCTCAGGAGCAGGGGGTGGAGCAAGCCAGGCCTCAAACCACGAGAATCTCCAGCCCAAAATGCAGCCAAAATGCAGCCCACATCCGGGAGAATCTCAGGAGCAGGGGGTGGAGCAAGCCAGGCCTGAAACCACGAGAAGCTCCAACCCAAAATGCAGCCAAAATCCAGCCCACATCCGGGAGAATATCAAGAGCAGGGGGTGGAGCAAGGCAGGCCTCAAACCACGAGAAGCTCCAGCCCAAAAGGCAGCCAAAATGCAGCCCACATCCGGGAGAATCTCAAGAGCAGGGGGTAGAGCAAGCCAGGCCTCAAATCACGAGAAGCTCCAGCCCAAAAGGCAGCCAAAATGCAGCCCACATCTGGGAGAATCTCAGGAGCAGGGGGTGGAGCAAGCCAGGCCTCAAACCACGAGAAGCTCCAGACCAAAAGGCAGCCAAAATGCAGCCCACATCCGGGAGAATCTCAAGAGCAGGGGGTGGAGCAAGCCAGGCCTCAAACCAAAAGAAGCTCCAGCCCAAAAGGCAGCCAAAATGCAGCCCACATCTGGGAGAATCTCAGGAGAAGTAACTGGAGCAAGCCAGGCCTCAAACCACGAGAAGCTCCAGCCCAAAAGGCAGCCAAAATGCAGCCCACATCTGGGAGAAACTCAGGAGCAGGAAGTGGAGCAAGCCAGGCCTCAAACCACGAGAAGCTCCAGCCCAAAATGCAGCCAAAATCCAGCCCACATCCGGGAGAATCTCAGGAGCAGGAAGTGGAGCAAGCCAGGCCTCAAACCACGAGAAGATCCAGCCCAAAAGGCAGCCAAAATGCAGCCCACATTGAGGAGAATCTCAAGAGCAGGGGGTGGAGCAAGCCAGGCCTCAAACCACGAGAAACTCCAGCCCAAAAGGCAGCCAAAATGCAGCCCACATCCGGGAGAATCTCAAGAGCAGGGGGTGGAGCAAGCCAGGCCTCAAACCACGAGAAGCTCCAGCCCAAAATGCAGCCAAAATCCAGCCCACATCCGGGAGAATCTCAGGAGCAGGGGGTAGAGCAAGCCAGGCCTCAAACCACGAGAAGATCCAGCCCAAAAGGCAGCCAAAATGCAGCCCACATTGAGGAGAATCTCAAGAGCAGGGGGTGGAGCAAGCCAGGCCTCAAACCACGAGAAGCTCCAGCCCAAAAGGCAGCCAAAATGCAGCCCACATCCGGGAGAATCTCAGGAGCAGGGGGTGGAGCAAGCCAGGCCTCAAACCACGAGAAGCTCCAGCCCAAATGCAGCCAAAATGCAGCCCAACTGCGGGACAATCTCAGGAGCAGGAAGTGGAGCAAGCCAGGCCTCAAACCACGAGAAGCTCCAGCCCAAAAGGCAGCCAAAATGCAGCCCACATCTGGGAGAATCTCAAGAGCAGGAAGTGGAGCAAGCCAGGCCTCAAACCACGAGAAGCTCCAGCCCAAAATGCAGCCAAAATCCAGCCCAACTGCGGGAGAATCTCAGGAGCAGGAAGTGGAGCAAGCCAGGCCTCAAACCACGAGAAGCTCCAGCCCAAAAAGCAGCCAAAATGCAGCCCACATCTGGGAGAATCTCAGGAGCAGGAAGTGGAGCAAGCCAGGCCTCAAAGCACGAGAAGCTCCAGCCCAAAAGGCAGCCAAAATACAGCCTACATCTGTGAGAATCTCAGGAGCAGGGGGTGGAGCAAGCCAGGCCTCAAACCACGAGAAGCTCCAGCCCAAAAGGCAGCCAAAATGCAGCCCACATCGGGGAGAATCTCAAGAGCAGGGGGTGGAGTAAGCCAGGCCTCAAACCACGAGAAGCTCCAGCCCAAAAGGCAGCCAAAATGCCGCCCACATCCGGGAGAATCTCAGTGGCAGGAAGTGGAGCAAGCCAGGCCTCAAACCACGAGAAGCTCCAGCCCAAAATGCACCCAAATTACAGCGCATATCCGGGAGAATATCAAGAGCAGGGGGTGGAGCAAGGCAGGCCTCAAACCACGAGAAGCTCCAGCCCAAAAGGCAGCCAAAGTCCAGCCCACATCCGGGAGAATATCAAGAGCAGGGGGTGGAGCAAGCCAGGCCTCAAACCACGAGAAGCTCCAGCCCAAAAGGCAGCCAAAATGCAGCCCACATCTGGGAGAATCTCAGGAGAAGGGGGTGGAGCAAGCCAGGCCTCAAACCACGAGAAGCTCCAGCCCAAAAGGCAGCCAAAATGCAGCCCACATCCGGGAGAATCTCAGGAGCAGGGGTTGGAGCAAGCCAGGCCTCAAACCAAAAGAAGCTCCAGCCCAAAATGCAGCCAAAATGCAGCCCACATCTGGGAGAATCTCAGGAGCAGGGGGTGGAGCAAGCCAGGCCTCAAACCACGAGAAGCTCCAGCCCAAAAGGCAGCCAAAATGCAGCCCACATCCGGGAGAATCTCAGGAGTAGGAAGTGGAGCAAGCCAGGCCTCAAACCACGAGAAGCTCCAGCCCAAAAGGCAGCCAAAATGCAGCCCACATCCGGGAGAATCTCAGGAGCAGGAAGTGGAGAAAGCCAGGCCTCAAACCACGAGAAGCTCCAGCCCAAAAGGCAGCCAAAATCCAGCCCAACTGGAGGAGAATCTCAGGAGCAGGAAGTGGAGCAAGCCAGGCCTCAAACCACGAGAAGCTCCAGCCCAAAAGGCAGCCAAAATGCAGCCCACATCTGGGAGAATCTCAAGAGCAGGAAGTGGAGCAAGCCAGGCCTCAAACCACGAGAAGCTCCAGCCCAAAAGGCAGCCAAAATCCAGCCCAACTGCGGGAGAATCTCAGGAGCAGGAAGTGGAGCAAGCCAGGCCTCAAACCACGAGAAGCTCCAGCCCAAAAAGCAGCCAAAATGCAGCCCACATCTGGGAGAATCTCAGGAGCAGGAAGTGGAGCAAGCCAGGCCTCAAACCACGAGAAGCTCCAGCCCAAAAGGCAGCCAAAATGCAGCCTACATCTGTGAGAATCTCAGGAGCAGGGGGTGGAGCAAGCCAGGCCTCAAACCACGAGAAGCTCCAGCCCAAAAAGCAGCCAAAATGCAGCCCACATCCGGGAGAATCTCAAGAGCAGGGGGTGGAGTAAGCCAGGCCTCAAACCACGAGAAGCTCCAGCCCAAAAGGCAGCCAAAATGCCGCCCACATCCGGGAGAATCTCAGTGGCAGGAAGTGGAGCAAGCCAGGCCTCAAACCACGAGAAGCTCCAGCCCAAAATGCACCCAAATTACAGCGCATATCCGGGAGAATATCAAGAGCAGGGGGTGGAGCAAGCCAGGCCTCAAACCACGAGAAGCTCCAGCCCAAAAGGCAGCCAAAGTCCAGCCCACATCCGGGAGAATCTCAGGGGTAGGAGTGGAGCAAGCCAGGCCTTAAACCACGAGAAGCTCCAGCCCAAAAGGCAGCCAAAATCCAGCCCACATACCTGAGAATCTCAGGAGCAGGGGTTGGAGCAAGCCAGGCCTCAAACCACGAGAAGCTCCAGCCCAAATTGCAGCCAAAATGCAGCCCACATCCGGGAGAATCTCAGGAGCAGGGGGTGGAGCAAGCCAGGCCTCAAACCACGAGAAGCTCCAGCCCAAAATGCAGCCAAAATGCAGCCCACATCCGGAAGAATCTCAAGAGCAGGGGGTGGAGCAAGCCAGCCCTCAAACCACGAGAAGCTCCAGCCCAAAAGGCAGCCAAAATGCAGCCCACATCCGGGAGAATCTCAAGAGCAGGGGGTGGAGCAAGCCAGGCCTCAAAGCACGAGAAGCTCCAGCCCAAAAGGCAGCCAAAATCCAGCCCACATCCGGGAGAATCTCAGGGGTAGGAGTGGAGCAAGCCAGGCCTCAAACCACGAGAAGCTCCAGCCCAAAAGGCAGCCAAAATGCAGCCCACATCCGGGAGAATCTCAGGAGCAGGGGGTGGAGCAAGCCAGGCCTCAAACCACGAGAAGCTCCAGCCCAAAATGCAGCCAAAATCCAGCCCACATCCAGGAGAATCTCAAGAGCAGGGGGTGGAGCAAACCAGGCCTCAAACCACGAGAAGCTCCAGCCCAAAAGGCAGCCAAAATGCAGACCACATCCGGGAGAATCTCAGGAGCAGGGGGTGGAGCAAGCCAGGCCTCAAACCACGAGAAGCTCCAGCCCAAAAGGCAGCCAAAATCCAGCCCACATCCGGGAGAATCTCAAGAGCAGGGGGTGGAGCAAGCCAGGCCTCAAACCACGAGACTCTCCAGGCAAAAATGCACCCTTAATCCAGCCCACCTCCGGGAGAATATCGAGAGCAGGGGATGGAGTAAGCCAGGCCTGAAACCACGATAAGCTCCAGCCCAAAAGGCAGCCAAAATGCAGCCCACATTCGGGAGAATCTCAGGAGCCGGGGGTGGAGCAAGCCAGGCCTCAAACCACGAGAAGCTCCAGCCCAAAAGGCAGCCAAAATGCAGCCCACATCCAGGAGAATCTCAGGAGCAGGGTGTGGAGCAAGCCAGGCCTCAAAGCACGAGAAGCTCCAGCCCAAAAGGCAGCCAAAATGCAGCCCACATCCGGGAGAATCTCAGGGGCAGGGGGTGGAGCAAGCCAGGCCTCAAAGCACGAGAAGCTCCAGCCCAAAATGCAGCCAAATTACAGCGCATATCCGGGAGAATATCTAGAGCAGGGGGTGGAGCAAGCCAGGCCTCAAACCACGAGAAGCTCCAGCCCAAAAGGCAGCCAAAATGCAGCCCACATCCGGGAGAATCTCAAGAGCAGGGGGTGGAGCAAGGCAGGCCTCAAACCACGAGAAGCTCCAGCCCAAAATGCAGCCAAAATGCAGCCCACATCCGGGAGAATCTCAGGGGCAGGAAGTGGAGCAAGCCAGGCCTCAAACCACGAGAAGCTCCAGCCCAAAAGGCAGCCAAAATGCAGACCACATCCGGGAGAAGCTCAAGAGCAGGGGGTGGAGCAAGCCAGGCCTCAAACCACGAGAAGCTCCAGCCCAAAATGCAGCCAAAATCCAGCCCACATCCGGGAGAATCTCAGGAGCAGGGGGTGGAGCAAGCCAGGCCTCAAACCACGAGAAGCTCCAGCCCAAAAGGCAGCCAAAATCCAGCCCACATCCGGGAGAATATCAAGAGCAGGGGTTGGAGCAAGCCAGGCCTCAAACCACGAGAAGCTCCAGCCCAAAATGTAGCCAAAATCCAGCCCACATGCGGGAGAATATCAAGAGTAGGGGGTGGAGCAAGGCAGGCCTCAAAGCACGAGAAGCTCCAGCCCAAAAGGCAGCCAAAATCCAGCCCACATCCGGGAGAATATCAAGAGCAGGGGGTGGAGCAAGGCAGGCCTCAAAGCACGAGAAGCTCCAGCCCAAAATGCAGCCAAAATCCAGCCCACATCCGGGAGATTATCAAGAGCAGGGGGTGGAGCAAGCCAGGCCTCAAACCATGAGAAGCACCAGCCCAAAATGCAGCCAAATTACAGCGCACATCCGGGAGAATATCTAGAGCAGGGGGTGGAGCAAGCCAGGCCTCAAACCACGAGAAGCTCCAGCCCAAAAGGCAGCCAAAATGCAGCCCACATCTGGGAGAATATCAAGAGCAGGGGGTGGAGCAAGGCAGGCCTCAAACCACGAGAAGCTCCACCCCAAAAAACAGCCAAAAGGCAGCCCAACTGCGGGAGAATCTCAAGAGCAGGGGGTGGAGCAAGCCAGGCCTCAAACCACGAGAAACTCCAGCCCAAAATGCAGCCAAAATGCAGCCCACATCCGGGAGAATATCGAGAGCAGTGGGTGGAGTAAGCCAGGCCTGAAAACACGATAAGCTCCAGCCCAAAAGGCAGCCAAAATGCAGCCCACATCCGGGAGAATCTCAGGAGCAGGAAGTGGAGCAAGCCAGGCCTCAAACCTCGAGAAGCTCCAGCCCAAAAGGCAGCCTATAACCACCAACATGGAGGAGAATCTCAGGAGCAGGGGTGGAGCAAGCCAGGCCTCAAACCACGAGAAGCTCCAGCCCAAAAGGCAGCCAAAATGCAGCCCACATGCGGGAGAATCTCAAGAGCAAGGGGTGGAGTAAGCCAGGCCTCAAACCACGAGAAGCTCCAGCCCAAAAGGCAGCCAAAATCCAGCCCACATCCAGGAGAATCTCAGGAGCAGGGGGTGGAGCAAGCCAGGCCTCAAACCACGAGAAGCTCCAGCCCAAAAGGCAGCCAAAGTCCAGCCCACATGCGGGAGAATCTCAAGAGCAGGGGGTGGAGCAAGCCAGGCCTCAAACCACGAGAAGCTCCAGCCCAAAAGGCAGCCAAAATCCAGCCCACATCCGGGAGATTATCAAGAGCAGGGGGTGGAGTAAGCCAGGCCTCAAACCACGAGAAGCTCCAGCCCAAAATGCAGCCAAATTACAGCGCACATCCGGGAGAATCTCAAGAGCAGGGGGTGGAGCAAGGCAGGCCTCAAACCACGAGAAGCTCCAGCCCAAAAGGCAGCCAAAATGCAGTCCACATGGAGGAGAATATCAAGAGCAGGGCGTGGAGCAAGGCAGGCCTCAAACCACGAGAAGCTCCAGCCCAAAAAACAGCCAAAATGCAGCCCAACTGCGGGAGAATCTCAGGAGCAGGGGGTGGAGCAAGCCAGGCCTCAAACCACGAGAAGCTCCAGCCCAAAAGGCAGCCTAAGTCCAGCCCACATGCGGGAGAATCTCAAGAGCAGGGGGTGGAGCAAGGCAGGCCTCAAACCACGAGAAGCTCCAGCCCAAAATGCAGCCAAAATCCAGCCAACATCCGGGAGAGTCTCAGGAGCAGGGGGTGGAGCAAGCCAGGCCTCAAACCACGAGAAGCTCCAGCCCAAAAGGCAGCCAAAATGCAGCCCACATCCGGGAGAATCTCAGGAGCAGGAAGTGCAGCAAGCCAGGCCTCAAACCACGAGAAGCTCCAGCCCAAAAGGCAGCCAAAATCCAGCCCACATCCGGGAGAGTCTCAGGAGCAGGGGGTGGAGTAAGCCAGGCCTCAAACCACGAGAAGCTCCAGCCCAAAAGGCAGCCAAAATGCAGCCCACATCCGGGAGAATCTCAGGAGCAGGGGGTGGAGCAAGCCAGGCCTCAAAGCACGAGAAGCTCCAGCCCAAAAGGCAGCCAAAATCCAGCCCACATCCGGGAGATTATCAAGAGCAGGGGGTGGAGCAAGCCAGGCCTCAAACCACGAGAAGCACCAGCCCAAAATGCAGCCAAATTAGAGCGCAATATCGGGGAGAATATCAAGAGAAGGGGGTGGAGCAAGCCAGGCCTCAAACCACGATAAGCTCCAGCCCAAAAGGCAGCCAAAATGCAGCCCACAGGCGGGAGAATATCAAGAGCAGGGGGTGGAGCAAGCCAGGCCTCAAACCACGAGAAGCTCCAGCCCAAAAGGCAGCCAAAGTCCAGCCCACATCCGGGAGAATATCAAGAGCAGGGGGTGGAGCAAGCCAAGCCTCAAACCACGAGACTCTCCAGGCAAAAATTCACCCTCAATCCAGCCCACCTCCGGGAGAATATCAAGAGCAGGGGGTGGAGTAAGCCAGGCCTCAAACCACGAGAAACTCCAGCCCAAAAGGCAGCCAAAATGCAGCCCACATCCGGGAGAATCTCAGGGGCAAAAAGTGGAGCAAGCCAGGCCTCAAACCACGAGAAGCTCCAGCCCAAAAGGCAGCCAAAATGCAGCCCACATCCGGGAGAATCTCAAGAGCAGGGGGTGGAGTAAGCCAGGCCTCAAACCACGAGAAGCTCCAGCCCAAAAAACAGCCAAAAGGCAGCCCAACTGCGGGAGAATCTCAAGAGCAGGGGGTGGAGCAAGCCAGGCCTCAAACCACGAGAAACTCCAGCCCAAAATGCAGCCAAAATGCAGCCCACATCCGGGAGAATATCGAGAGCAGTGGGTGGAGTAAGCCAGGCCTGAAAACACGATAAGCTCCAGCCCAAAAGGCAGCCAAAATGCAGCCCACATCCGGGAGAATCTCAGGAGCAGGAAGTGGAGCAAGCCAGGCCTCAAACCTCGAGAAGCTCCAGCCCAAAAGGCAGCCTATAACCACCAACATGGAGGAGAATCTCAGGAGCAGGGCTGGAGCAAGCCAGGCCTCAAACCACGAGAAGCTCCAGCCCAAAAGGCAGCCAAAATGCAGCCCACATGCGGGAGAATCTCAAGAGCAAGGGGTGGAGTAAGCCAGGCCTCAAACCACGAGAAGCTCCAGCCCAAAAGGCAGCCAAAATCCGGCCCACATCCAGGAGAATCTCAGGAGCAGGGGGTGGAGCAAGCCAGGCCTCAAACCACGAGAAGCTCCAGCCCAAAAGGCAGCCAAAGTCCAGCCAACATGCGGGAGAATCTCAAGAGCAGGGGGTGGAGCAAGCCAGGCCTCAAACCACGAGAAGCTCCAGCCCAAAATGCAGCCAAAATCCAGCCCACATCCGGGAGATTATCAAGAGCAGGGGGTGGAGTAAGCCAGGCCTCAAACCACGAGAAGCTCCAGCCCAAAAGGCAGCCAAAATTCAGCCCACATCCGGGAGAATCTCAAGACCAGGGGGTGGAGCAAGCCAGGCCTCAAACCACGAGAAGCTCCAGCCCAAAATGCAGCCAAAATCCAGCCCACATCCGGGAGATTATCAAGAGCAGGGGGTGGAGCAAGGCAGGCCTCAAACCACGAGAAGCTCCAGCCCAAAAGGCAGCCAAAATGCAGCCCACATGCGGGAGAATATCAAGAGCAGGGCGTGGAGCAAGGCAGGCCTCAAACCACGAGAATCTCCAGCCCAAAAAACAGCCAAAATGCAGCCCAACTGCGGGAGAATCTCAGGAGCAGGGGGTGGAGCAAGCCAGGCCTCAAACCACGAGAAGCTCCAGCCCAAAAAGCAGCCAAAATGCAGCCCACATGCGGGAGAATCTCAAGAGCAGGGGGTGGAGCAAGCCAGGCCTCAAACCACGAGAAGCTCCAGCCCAAAATGCAGCCAAAATCCAGCCAACATCCGGGAGAGTCTCAGGAGCAGGGGGTGGAGCAAGCCAGGCCTCAAACCACGAGAAGCTCCAGCCCAAAAGGCAGCCAAAATGCAGCCCACATCCGGGAGAATCTCAGGAGCAGGAAGTGGAGCAAGCCAGGCCTCAAACCACGAGAAGCTCCAGCCCAAAAGGCAGCCAAAATCCAGCCCACATCCGGGAGAGTCTCAGGAGCAGGGGGTGGAGTAAGCCAGGCCTCAAACCACGAGAAGCTCCAGCCCAAAAGGCAGCCAAAATGCAGCCCACATCCGGGAGAATCTCAGGAGCAGGGGGTGGAGCAAGCCAGGCCTCAAAGCACGAGAAGCTCCAGCCCAAAAGGCAGCCAAAATCCAGCCCACATCCGGGAGATTATCAAGAGCAGGGGGTGGAGCAAGCCAGGCCTCAAAGCACGAGAAGCTCCAGCCCAAAAAACAGCCAAAATGCAGCCCAACAGCGGGAGAATCTCAGGAGCAGGGGCTGGAGCAAGCCAGGCCTCAAACCACGAGAAGCTCCAGCCCAAAAGGCAGCCAAAGTCGAGCCCACATCCGGGAGAATATCAAGAGCAGGGGGTGGAGCAAGCCAAGCCTCAAACCACGAGACTCTCCAGGCAAAAATTCACCCTCAATCCAGCCCACCTCCGGGAGAATATCAAGAGCAGGGGGTGGAGTAAGCCAGGCCTCAAACCACGAGAAACTCCAGCCCAAAAGGCAGCCAAAATGCAGCCCACATCCGGGAGAATCTCAGGGGCAAAAAGTGGAGCAAGCCAGGCCTCAAACCACGAGAAGCTCCAGCCCAAAAGGCAGCCAAAATGCAGCCCACATCCGGGAGAAGCTCAAGAGCAGGGGGTGGAGTAAGCCAGGCCTCAAACCACGAGAAGCTCCAGCCCAAAAGGCAGCCAAAATCCAGCCCACATCCGGGAGAATCTAAGGAGCAGGGGGTGGAGCAAGCCAGGCCTCAAACCACGAGAAGCTCCAGCCCAAAAGGCAGCCAAAATGCAGCCCACATCCGGGAGAATATCAAGAGCAGGGGGTGGAGCAAGCCAGGCCTCAAACCACGAGAAGCTCCAGCCCAAAAGGTAGCCAAACTCCAGCCCACATGGAGGAGAATATCAAGAGCAGGTAGTGGAGCAAGCCAGGCCTCAAAGCACGAGAAGCTCCAGCCCAAAAGGCAGCCAAAATGCAGCCCACATCCGGGAGATTATCAAGAGCAGGGGGTGGAGCAAGCCAGGCCTCAAACCATGTGAAGCAGCAGCCCAAAATGCAGCCAAATTACAGCGCACATCCGGGAGAATATCTAGAGCAGGGGGTGGAGCAAGCCAGGCCTCAAACCACGAGAAGCTCCAGCCCAAAAGGCAGCCAAAATGCAGCCCACATCCGGGAGAATATCAAGAGCAGGGGGTGGAGCAAGCCAGGCCTCAAACCACGAGAAGCTCCAGCCCAAAAAACAGCCAAAATGCAGCCCAACTGCGGGAGAATCTCAGGAGCAGGAAGTGGAGCAAGCCAGGCCTCAAACCACGAGAAGCTCCAGCCCAAAATGCAGCCAAAATCCAGCACACATCCAGGAGAATCTCAAGAGCAGGGGGTGGAGTAATCCAGGCCTCAAACCACGAGAAGCTCCATCCCAAAAGGCACCCAAAATCCAGCACACATCCGGGAGAATCTCAGGAGCAGGGGGTTGGAGCAAGCCAGGCCTCAAACCACGAGAAGCTCCAGCCCAAAATGCAGCCAAAATGCAGCCCACATCCGGGAGAATATCAGGAGCAGGGGTTGGAGCAAGCCAGGCCTCAAAGCACGAGAAGCTCCAGCCCAAAAGGCAGCCAAAATGCAGCCCACATCCGGGAGAATCTCAGGAGCAGGGGGTGGAAAAAGGCAGGCCTCAAACCACAAGAAGCTCCAGCCCAAAAGGCAGCCAAAATGCAGCCCACATCCGGGAGATTATCAAGAGCAGGGGGTGGAGTAAGCCAGGCCTCAAACCACGAGAAGCAGCAGCCCAAAATGCAGCCAAATTACAGCGCACATCCGGGAGAATATCTAGAGCAGGGGGTGGAGCAAGGCAGGCCTCAAACCACGAGAAGCTCCAGCCCAAAATGCAGCCAAAATGCAGCCCACATCCGGGAGAATATCAAGAGCAGGGGGTGGAGCAAGCCAGGCCTCAAAACCACGAGAAGCTCCAGCCCAAAAGGCAGCCAAAATGCAGCCCACATCCAGGAGAATCTCAGGGGTAGGAGCGGAGCAAGCCAGGCCTCAAACCATGTGAAGCAGCAGCCCAAAATGCAGCCAAATTACAGCGCACATCCGGGAGAATATCTAGAGCAGGGGGTGGAGCAAGCCAGGCCTCAAACCACGAGAAGCTCCAGCCCAAAAGGCAGCCAAAATGCAGCCCACATCCGGGAGAATATCAAGAGCAGGGGGTGGAGCAAGCCAGGCCTCAAACCACGAGAAGCTCCAGCCCAAAAAACAGCCAAAATGCAGCCCAACTGCGGGAGAATCTCAGGAGCAGGGGGTGGAGTAAGCCAGGCCTCAAACCACGAGAAGCTCCAGCCCAAAATGCAGCCAAAATCCAGCACACATCCAGGAGAATCTCAAGAGCAGGGGGTGGAGTAAGCCAGGCCTCAAACCACGAGAAGCTCCATCCCAAAAGGCACCCAAAATCCAGCACACATCCGGGAGAATCTCAGGAGCAGGGGGTTGGAGCAAGCCAGGCCTCAAACCACGAGAAGCTCCAGCCCAAAAGGCAGCCAAAATGCAGCCCACATCCGGGAGAATATCAGGAGCAGGGGTTGGAGCAAGCCAGGCCTCAAACCACGAGAAGCTCCAGCCCAAAAGGCAGCCAAAATGCAGCCCACATCCGGGAGATTATCAAGAGCAGGGGGTGGAGTAAGCCAGGCCTCAAACCACGAGAAGCAGCAGCCCAAAATGCAGCCAAATTACAGCGCACATCCGGGAGAATATCTAGAGCAGGGGGTGGAGCAAGGCAGGCCTCAAACCACGAGAAGCTCCAGCCCAAAATGCAGCCAAAATGCAGCCCACATCCGGGAGAATATCAAGAGCAGGGGGTGGAGCAAGCCAGGCCTCAAAACCACGAGAAGCTCCAGCCCAAAAGGCAGCCAAAATGCAGCCCACATCCAGGAGAATCTCAGGGGTAGGAGCGGAGCAAGCCAGGCCTCAAAGCACGAGAAGCTCCAGCCCAAAAGGCAGCCAAAGTCCAGCCCACATCCGGGAGAATATCAAGAGCAGGGGGTGGAGCAAGCCAAGCCTCAAACCACGAGACTCTCCAGGCAAAAATTCACCCTCAATCCAGCCCACCTCCGGGAGAATATCAAGAGCAGGGGGTGGAGTAAGCCAGGCCTCAAACCACGAGAAACTCCAGCCCAAAAGGCAGCCAAAATGCAGCCCAAATCCAGGACAATCTCAGGAGCAGGAAGTGGAGCAAGCCAGGCCTCAAACCACGAGAAGCTCCAGCCCAAAAGGCAGCCAAAATGCAGCCCACATCCGGGAGAAGCTCAAGAGCAGGGGGTGGAGTAAGCCAGGCCTGATACCACGAGAAGCTCCAGCCCAAAAGGCAGCCAAAATGCAGCCCACATCCGGGAGAATCTCAGGAGCAGGGGGTGGAGCAAGCCAGGCCTCAAACCACGAGAAGCTCCAGCCCAAAAGGCAGCCAAATTACAGCGCACATCCGGGAGAATATCTAGAGCAGGGGGTGGAGCAAGCCAGGCCTCAAACCACGAGAAGCTCCAGCCCAAAAGGCAGCCAAAATGCAGCCCACATCCGGGAGAATATCAAGAGCAGGGGGTGGAGCAAGCCAGGCCTCAAACCACGAGAAGCTCCAGCCCAAAAAACAGCCAAAATGCAGCCCAACTGCGGGAGAATCTCAGGAGCAGGGGGTGGAGTAAGCCAGGCCTCAAACCACGAGAAGCTCCAGCCCAAAATGCAGCCAAAATCCAGCACACATCCAGGAGAATCTCAAGAGCAGGGGGTGGAGTAAGCCAGGCCTCAAACCACGAGAAGCTCCATCCCAAAAGGCACCCAAAATCCAGCACACATCCGGGAGAATCTCAGGAGCAGGGGGTTGGAGCAAGCCAGGCCTCAAACCACGAGAAGCTCCAGCCCAAAAGGCAGCCAAAATGCAGCCCACATCCGGGAGAATATCAGGAGCAGGGGTTGGAGCAAGCCAGGCCTCAAACCACGAGAAGCTCCAGCCCAAAAGGCAGCCAAAATGCAGCCCACATCCGGGAGATTATCAAGAGCAGGGGGTGGAGTAAGCCAGGCCTCAAACCACGAGAAGCAGCAGCCCAAAATGCAGCCAAATTACAGCGCACATCCGGGAGAATATCTAGAGCAGGGGGTGGAGCAAGGCAGGCCTCAAACCACGAGAAGCTCCAGCCCAAAATGCAGCCAAAATGCAGCCCACATCCGGGAGAATATCAAGAGCAGGGGGTGGAGCAAGCCAGGCCTCAAAACCACGAGAAGCTCCAGCCCAAAAGGCAGCCAAAATGCAGCCCACATCCAGGAGAATCTCAGGGGTAGGAGCGGAGCAAGCCAGGCCTCAAAGCACGAGAAGCTCCAGCCCAAAAGGCAGCCAAAGTCCAGCCCACATCCGGGAGAATATCAAGAGCAGGGGGTGGAGCAAGCCAAGCCTCAAACCACGAGACTCTCCAGGCAAAAATTCACCCTCAATCCAGCCCACCTCCGGGAGAATATCAAGAGCAGGGGGTGGAGTAAGCCAGGCCTCAAACCACGAGAAACTCCAGCCCAAAAGGCAGCCAAAATGCAGCCCAAATCCAGGACAATCTCAGGAGCAGGAAGTGGAGCAAGCCAGGCCTCAAACCACGAGAAGCTCCAGCCCAAAAGGCAGCCAAAATGCAGCCCACATCCGGGAGAAGCTCAAGAGCAGGGGGTGGAGTAAGCCAGGCCTGATACCACGAGAAGCTCCAGCCCAAAAGGCAGCCAAAATGCAGCCCACATCCGGGAGAATCTCAGGAGCAGGGGGTGGAGCAAGCCAGGCCTCAAACCACGAGAAGCTCCAGCCCAAAAGGCAGCCAAAATCCAGCCCACATCCGGGAGAATATCAAGAGCAGGGGGTGGAGCAAGCCAGGCCTCAAACCACGAGAAGCTCCAGCCCAAAATTTAGCCAAACTCCAGCCCACATGGAGGAGAATCTCAAGAGCAGGTAGTGGAGCAAGCCAGGCCTCAAACCACGAGAAGCTCCAGCCCAAAATGTAGCCAAACTCCAGCCCACATGGAGGAGAATATCAAGAGCATGTAGTGGAGCAAGCAAGGCCTCAAAGCACGAGAAGCTCCAGCCCAAAAAGCAGCCAAAATGCAGCCCACATCCGGGAGAATCTCAAGAGCAGGGGGTGGAGCAAGGCAGGCCTCAAACCACGAGAAGCTCCAGCCCAAAATGCAGCCAAAATCCAGCCCACATCCGGGAGATTATCAAGAGCAGGGTGTGGAGCAAGCCAGGCCTCAAACCACGAGAAGCTCCAGCCCAAAAGGCACCCAAAATGCAGCCCACATCCGGGAGAATCTCAGGAGCAGGGGGTTGGAGCAAGCCAGGCCTCAAACCGCGAGAAGCTCCAGCCCAAAAGGCAGCCAAAATGCAGCCCACATCCGGGAGAATCTCAAGAGCAGGGGGTGGAGCAAGCCAGGCCTCAAACCACGAGAAGCTCCAGCCCAAAACGCAGCCAAAATGCAGCGCACATCCGGGAGAATCTCAGGAGCCGGGGGTGGAGCAAGGCAGGCCTCAAACCACGAGAATCTCCAGCCCAAAAGCCAGCCAAAATGCAGCCCACATCCGGGAGAATATCAAGAGCAGGGGGTGGAGCAAGGCAGGCCTCAAACCACGAGAAGCTCCAGCCCAAAAAACAGCCAAAATGCAGCCCACATCCGGGAGAATCTCAGGAGCAGGGAGTGGAGTAAGCCAGGCCTCAAACCACGAGAAGCTCCAGCCCAAAAGGCAACCAAAATCCAGCACACATCCAGGAAAATCTCAAGAGCAGGGGATGGAGTAAGCCAGGCCTCAAACCACGAGAAGCTCCAGCCCAAAAGGCACCCAAAATCCAGCACACATCCAGGAGAATCTCAAGAGCAGGGGTTGGAGCAAGGCAGGCCTCAAACCACGAGAAGCACCAGCCCAAAATGCAGCCAAATTACAGCGCACATCCGGGAGAATCTCAAGAGCAGGGGGTGGAGCAAGCCAGGCCTCAAACCACGAGAAGCTCCAGCCCAAAAAACAGCCAAAATGCAGCCCAACTGCGGGAGAATCTCTGGAGCAGGGGGTGGAGTAAGCCAGGCCTCAAAGGACGAGAAGCTCCAGCCCAAAAGGCAGCCAAAATGGAGCCTACATCCGTGAGAATCTCAAAAGCAGGGGGTGGAGCAAGCCAGGCCTCAAACCACGAGAAGCTCCAGCCCAAAACGCACCCAAAATCCAGCACACATCTGGGAGAATCTCAAGAGCAGGGGGTGGAGCAAGCTAGGCCTCAAACCACGAGAAGCTCCAGCCCAAAATGCAGCCAAAATCCATCCCACATCCGGGAGAATCTCAGGAGCAGGGGGTGGAGCAAGCCAGGCCTCAAACCACGAGAACTTCTAGCCGAAAATGCAGCCAAAATGCAGCCCACATCCGGGAGAATATCAGTGGCAGGGGGTGGTGGAGGGCAGGCCTCTAACCACGAGAAGCTCCAGCCCAAAAGGCAGCCAAAATGCAGCCCACCTCCGGGAGAATCTCAAGAGCAGGGGGTGGAGCAAGCCAGGCCTCAAACCACGAGAAGCTCCAGCCCAAAAGGTAGCCAAACTCCAGCCCACATGGAGGAGAATATCAAGAGCAGGTAGTGGAGCAAGCCAGGCCTCAAAGCACGAGAAGCTCCAGCCCAAAAGGCAGCCAAAATGCAGCCCACATCCGGGAGATTATCAAGAGCAGGGGGTGGAGCAAGCCAGGCCTCAAACCATGTGAAGCAGCAGCCCAAAATGCAGCCAAATTACAGCGCACATCCGGGAGAATATCTAGAGCAGGGGGTGGAGCAAGCCAGGCCTCAAACCACGAGAAGCTCCAGCCCAAAAGGCAGCCAAAATGCAGCCCACATCCGGGAGAATATCAAGAGCAGGGGGTGGAGCAAGCCAGGCCTCAAACCACGAGAAGCTCCAGCCCAAAAAACAGCCAAAATGCAGCCCAACTGCGGGAGAATCTCAGGAGCAGGGGGTGGAGTAAGCCAGGCCTCAAACCACGAGAAGCTCCAGCCCAAAATGCAGCCAAAATCCAGCACACATCCAGGAGAATCTCAAGAGCAGGGGGTGGAGTAAGCCAGGCCTCAAACCACGAGAAGCTCCATCCCAAAAGGCACCCAAAATCCAGCACACATCCGGGAGAATCTCAGGAGCAGGGGGTTGGAGCAAGCCAGGCCTCAAACCACGAGAAGCTCCAGCCCAAAAGGCAGCCAAAATGCAGCCCACATCCGGGAGAATATCAGGAGCAGGGGTTGGAGCAAGCCAGGCCTCAAAGCACGAGAAGCTCCAGCCCAAAAGGCAGCCAAAATGCAGCCCACATCCGGGAGAATCTCAGGAGCAGGGGGTGGAAAAAGGCAGGCCTCAAACCACAAGAAGCTCCAGCCCAAAATGCAGCCAAAATGCAGCCCACATCCGGGAGAATCTCAGGAGCAGGGGGTGGTGCACGGCAGGCCTCAAACCACGAGAAGCTCCAGCCCAAAATGCAGCCAAAATGCAGCCCACATCCGGGAGAATATCAAGAGCAGGGGGTGGAGCAAGCCAGGCCTCAAAACCACGAGAAGCTCCAGCCCAAAAGGCAGCCAAAATGCAGCCCACATCCAGGAGAATCTCAGGGGTAGGAGCGGAGCAAGCCAGGCCTCAAAGCACGAGAAGCTCCAGCCCAAAAGGCAGCCAAAGTCCAGCCCACATCCGGGAGAATATCAAGAGCAGGGGGTGGAGCAAGCCAAGCCTCAAACCACGAGACTCTCCAGGCAAAAATTCACCCTCAATCCAGCCCACCTCCGGGAGAATATCAAGAGCAGGGGGTGGAGTAAGCCAGGCCTCAAACCACGAGAAACTCCAGCCCAAAAGGCAGCCAAAATGCAGCCCAAATCCAGGAGAATCTCAGGAGCAGGAAGTGGAGCAAGCCAGGCCTCAAACCACGAGAAGCTCCAGCCCAAAAGGCAGCCAAAATGCAGCCCACATCCGGGAGAAGCTCAAGAGCAGGGGGTGGAGTAAGCCAGGCCTGATACCACGAGAAGCTCCAGCCCAAAAGGCAGCCAAAATGCAGCCCACATCCGGGAGAATCTCAGGAGCAGGGGGTGGAGCAAGCCAGGCCTCAAACCACGAGAAGCTCCAGCCCAAAAGGCAGCCAAAATCCAGCCCACATCCGGGAGAATATCAAGAGCAGGGGGTGGAGCAAGCCAGGCCTCAAACCACGAGAAGCTCCAGCCCAAAAGTTAGCCAAACTCCAGCCCACATGGAGGAGAATCTCAAGAGCAGGTAGTGGAGCAAGCCAGGCCTCAAACCACGAGAAGCTCCAGCCCAAAATGTAGCCAAACTCCAGCCCACATGGAGGAGAATATCAAGAGCATGTAGTGGAGCAAGCAAGGCCTCAAAGCACGAGAAGCTCCAGCCCAAAAAGCAGCCAAAATGCAGCCCACATCCGGGAGAATCTCAAGAGCAGGGGGTGGAGCAAGGCAGGCCTCAAACCACGAGAAGCTCCAGCCCAAAATGCAGCCAAAATCCAGCCCACATCCGGGAGATTATCAAGAGCAGGGTGTGGAGCAAGCCAGGCCTCAAACCACGAGAAGCTCCAGCCCAAAAGGCACCCAAAATGCAGCCCACATCCGGGAGAATCTCAGGAGCAGGGGGTTGGAGCAAGCCAGGCCTCAAACCGCGAGAAGCTCCAGCCCAAAAGGCAGCCAAAATGCAGCCCACATCCGGGAGAATCTCAAGAGTAGTGGGTGGAGCAAGCCAGGCCTCAAACCACGAGAAGCACCAGCCCAAAATGCAGCCAAATTACAGCGCACATCCGGGAGAATCTCAGGAGCAGGGGGTGGAGCAAGGCAGGCCTCAAACCACGAGAATCTCCAGCCCAAAAGCCAGCCAAAATGCAGCCCACATCCGGGAGAATATCAAGAGCAGGGGGTGGAGCAAGGCAGGCCTCAAACCACGAGAAGCTCCAGCCCAAAAAACAGCCAAAATGCAGCCCAACTGCGGGAGAAGCTCAGGAGCAGGGAGTGGAGTAAGCCAGGCCTCAAAGGACGAGAAGCTCCAGCCCAAAAGGCAGCCAAAATGGAGCCTACATCCGTGAGAATCTCAAAAGCAGGGGGTGGAGCAAGCCAGGCCTCAAACCACGAGAAGCTCCAGCCCAAAACGCACCCAAAATCCAGCACACATCCGGGAGAATCTCAAGAGCAGGGGGTGGAGCAAGCTAGGCCTCAAACCACGAGAAGCTCCAGCCCAAAATGCAGCCAAAATCCATCCCACATCCGGGAGAATCTCAGGAGCAGGGGGTGGAGCAAGCCAGGCCTCAAACCACGAGAACTTCTAGCCGAAAATGCAGCCAAAATGCAGCCCACATCCGGGAGAATATCAGTGGCAGGGGGTGGTGGAGGGCAGGCCTCTAACCACGAGAAGCTCCAGCCCAAAAGGCAGCCAAAATGCAGCCCACCTCCGGGAGAATCTCAAGAGCAGGGGGTGGAGCAAGCCAGGCCTCAAACCACGAGAAGCTCCAGCCCAAAAGGCAGCCAAAATGCAGCCCACATCCGGGAGAATCTCAGGAGCAGGGGGTGGAGCAAGCCAGGCCTCAAAGCACGAGAAGCTCCAGCCCAAAATGCAGCCAAAATCCAGCCCACATCCGGGAGATTATCAAGAGCAGGGGGTGGAGCAAGCCAGGCCTCAAACCACGAGAAGCACCAGCCCAAAAGGCAGCCAAATTACAGCGCAATATCCGGGAGAATATCAAGAGAAGTGGGTGGAGCAAGGCAGGCCTCAAACCACGATAAGCTCCAGCCCAAAAGGCAGCGAAAATGCAGCCCACAGGCGGGAGAATATCAAGAGCAGGGGGTGGAGCAAGCCAGGCCTCAAACCACGAGAAGCTCCAGCCCAAAATACAGCCAAAATGCAGCCCAACTGCGGGAGAATCTCAGGAGCAGGGGGTGGAGCAAGCCAGTCCTCAAACCACGAGAAGCTCCAGACCAAAAGGCAGCCAAAATGCAGCCCACATCCGGGAGAATCTAAGGAGCAGGGGGTCGAGCAAGCCAGGCCTCAAACCACGAGAAGCTCCAGCCCAAAAGGCAGCCAAAATGCAGCCCACATGCGGGAGAATCTCAGGGGTAGGAGTGGAGCAAGCCAGGCCTCAAACCACGAGAAGCTCCAGCCCAAAAGGCAGCCAAAGTCCAGCCCACATCCGGGAGAATATCAAGAGCAGGGGGTGGAGCAAGCCAAGCCTCAAACCACGAGACTCTCCAGGCAAAAATTCACCCTCAATCCAGACCACCTCCGGGAGAATATCAAGAGTAGGGGGTGGAGTAAGCCAGGCCTCAAACCACGAGAAACTCCAGCCCAAAATGCAGCCAAAATCCAGCCCACAACCGGGAAAATCTCAGGGGCAGGAAGTGGAGCAAGCCAGGCCTCAAACCACGAGAAGCTGCAGCCCAAAAGGCAGCCAAAATGCAGCCCACATCCGGGAGAAGCTCAAGAGCAGGGGGTGGAGTAAGCCAGGCCTCAAACCACGAGAAGCTCCAGCCCAAAAGGCAGCCAAAATCCAGCCCACATCCGGGAGAATCTAAGGAGCAGGGGGTGGAGCAAGCCAGGCCTCAAACCACGAGAAGCTCCAGCCCAAAAGGCAGCCAAAATCCAGCCCACTTCCGGGAGAATATCAAGAGCAGGGGGTGGAGCAAGCCAGGCCTCAAACCATGAGAAGCTCCAGCCCAAAAGGTAGCCAAACTCCAGCCCACATGGAGGAGAATATCAAGAACAGGTAGTGGAGCAAGCCAGGCCTCAAAGCACGAGAAGCTCCAGCCCAAAAGGCAGCCAAATTCAGCCCACATCCGGGAGATTATCAAGAGCAGGGGGTGGAGCAAGCCAGGCCTCAAACCATGAGAAGCAGCAGCCCAAAAGGCAGCCAAAATGCAGCCCACATCCAGGAGAATCTCAGGGGTAGGAGTGGAGCAAGCCAGGCCTCAAAGCACGAGAATCTCCAGCCCAAAAGGCAGCCAAAATCCAGCCCACATCCGGGAGAATATAAGGAGCAGGGGGTGGAGCAAGCCAGGCCTCAAAGCACGAGAAGCTCCAGCCCAAAAGGCAGCCAAAGTCCAGCCCACATCCGGGAGAATATCAAGAGCAGGGGGTGGAGCAAGCCAAGCCTCAAACCACGAGACTCTCCAGGCAAAAATTCACCCTCAATCCAGCCCACCTCCGGGAGAATATCAAGAGCAGGGGGTGGAGTAAGCCAGGCCTCAAACCACGAGAAACTCCAGCCCAAAAGGCAGCCAAAATGCAGCCCAAATCCGGGAGAATCTCAGGAGCAGGAAGTGGAGCAAGCCAGGCCTCAAACCACGAGAAGCTCCAGCCCAAAAGGCAGCCAAAATGCAGCCCACATCCGGGAGAAGCTCAAGAGCAGGGGGTGGAGTAAGCCAGGCCTGATACCACGAGAAGCTCCAGCCCAAAAGGCAGCCAAAATGCAGCCCACATCCGGGAGAATCTCAGGAGCAGGGGGTGGAGCAAGCCAGGCCTCAAACCACGAGAAGCTCCAGCCCAAAAGGCAGCCAAAATCCAGCCCACATCCGGGAGAATATCAAGAGCAGGGGGTGGAGCAAGCCAGGCCTCAAACCACGAGAAGCTCCAGCCCAAAAGTTAGCCAAACTCCAGCCCACATGGAGGAGAATCTCAAGAGCAGGTAGTGGAGCAAGCCAGTCCTCAAACCACGAGAAGCTCCAGCCCAAAATGTAGCCAAACTCCAGCCCACATGGAGGAGAATATCAAGAGCATGTAGTGGAGCAAGCAAGGCCTCAAAGCACGAGAAGCTCCAGCCCAAAAAGCAGCCAAAATGCAGCCCACATCCGGGAGAATCTCAAGAGCAGGGGGTGGAGCAAGGCAGGCCTCAAACCACGAGAAGCTCCAGCCCAAAATGCAGCCAAAATCCAGCCCACATCCGGGAGATTATCAAGAGCAGGGGGTGGAGCAAGCCAGGCCTCAAACCACGAGAAGCTCCAGCCCAAAAGGCACCCAAAATGCAGCCCACATCCGGGAGAATCTCAGGAGCAGGGGGTTGGAGCAAGCCAGGCCTCAAACCGCGAGAAGCTCCAGCCCAAAAGGCAGCCAAAATGCAGCCCACCTCCGGGAGAATCTCAAGAGTAGTGGGTGGAGCAAGCCAGGCCTCAAACCACGAGAAGCACCAGCCCAAAATGCAGCCAAATTACAGCGCACATCCGGGAGAATCTCAGGAGCAGGGGGTGGAGCAAGGCAGGCCTCAAACCACGAGAAGCTCCAGCCCAAAAGCCAGCCAAAATGCAGCCCACATCCGGGAGAATATCAAGAGCAGGGGGTGGAGCAAGGCAGGCCTCAAACCACGAGAAGCTCCAGCCCAAAAAACAGCCAAAATGCAGCCCAACTGCGGGAGAATCTCAGGAGCAGGGGGTGGAGTAAGCCAGGCCTCAAACCACGAGAAGCTCCAGCCCAAAAGGCAACCAAAATCCAGCACACATCCAGGAGAATCTCAATAGCAGGGGATGGAGTAAGCCAGGCCTCAAACCACGAGAAGCTCCAGCCCAAAAGGCACCCAAAATCCAGCACACATCCAGGAGAATCTCAAGAGCAGGGGTTGGAGCAAGGCAGGCCTCAAACCACGAGAAGCACCAGCCCAAAATGCAGCCAAATTACAGCGCACATCCGGGAGAATCTCAAGAGCAGGGGGTGGAGCAAGCCAGGCCTCAAACCACGAGAAGCTCCAGCCCAAAAAACAGCCAAAATGCAGCCCAACTGCGGGAGAATCTCTGGAGCAGGGGGTGGAGTAAGCCAGGCCTCAAAGCACGAGAAGCTCCAGCCCAAAAGGCAGCCAAAATGGAGCCTACATCCGTGAGAATCTCAAAAGCAGGGGGTGGAGCAAGCCAGGCCTCAAACCACGAGAAGCTCCAGCCCAAAACGCACCCAAAATCCAGCACACATCCGGGAGAATCTCAAGAGCAGGGGGTGGAGCAAGCTAGGCCTCAAACCACGAGAAGCTCCAGCCCAAAATGCAGCCAAAATGCAGCCCACATCCGGGAGAATATCAGTGGCAGGGGGTGGTGGAGGGCAGGCCTCAAAGCACGAGAAGCTCCAGCCCAAAAGGCAGCCAAAATGCAGCCCACCTCCGGGAGAATCTCAAGAGCAGGGGGTGGAGCAAGCCAGGCCTCAAACCACGAGAAGCTCCAGCCCAAAAGGCAGCCAAAATGCAGCCCACATCCGGGAGAATCTCAGGAGCAGGGGGTGGAGCAAGCCAGGCCTCAAAGCACGAGAAGCTCCAGCCCAAAATGCAGCCAAAATCCAGCCCACATCCGGGAGATTATCAAGAGCAGGGGGTGGAGCAAGCCAGGCCTCAAACCACGAGAAGCACCAGCCCAAAAGGCAGCCAAATTACAGCGCAATATCCGGGAGAATATCAAGAGAAGGGGGTGCAGCAAGGCAGGCCTCAAACCACGATAAGCTCCAGCCCAAAAGGCAGCGAAAATGCAGCCCACAGGCGGGAGAATATCAAGAGCAGGGGGTGGAGCAAGCCAGGCCTCAAACCACGAGAAGCTCCAGCCCAAAAGGCAGCCAAAATGCAGCCCACATGCGGGAGAATCTCAGGGGTAGGAGTGGAGCAAGCCAGGCCTCAAAGCACGAGAAGCTCCAGCCCAAAAGGCAGCCAAAGTCCAGCCCACATCCGGGAGAATATCAAGAGCAGGGGGTGGAGCAAGCCAAGCCTCAAACCACGAGACTCTCCAGGCAACAATTCACCCTCAATCCAGCCCACCTCCGGGAGAATATCAAGAGTAGGGGGTGGAGTAAGCCAGGCCTCAAACCACGAGAAACTCCAGCCCAAAATGCAGCCAAAATGCAGCCCACAACCGGGAGAATCTCAGGGGCAGGAAGTGGAGCAAGCCAGGCCTCAAACCACGAGAAGCTGCAGCCCAAAAGGCAGCCAAAATGCAGCCCACATCCGGGAGAAGCTCAAGAGCAGGGGGTGGAGTAAGCCAGGCCTCAAACCACGAGAAGCTCCAGCCCAAAAGGCAGCCAAAATCCAGCCCACATCCGGGAGAATCTAAGGAGCAGGGGGTGGAGCAAGCCAGGCCTCAAACCACGAGAAGCTCCAGCCCAAAAGGCAGCCAAAATCCAGCCCACTTCCGGGAGAATATCAAGAGCAGGGGGTGGAGCAAGCCAGGCCTCAAACCACGAGAAGCTCCAGCCCAAAATGTAGCCAAACTCCAGCCCACATGGAGGAGAATATCAAGAGCAGGTAGTGGAGCAAGCCAGGCCTCAAAGCACGAGAAGCTCCAGCCCAAAAGGCAGCCAAAATGCAGCCCACATCCGGGAGATTATCAAGAGCAGGGGGTGGAGCAAGCCAGGCCTCAAACCATGAGAAGCAGCAGCCCAAAATGCAGCCAAAATGCAGCCCACATCCAGGAGAATCTCAGGGGTAGGAGTGGAGCAAGCCAGGCCTCAAAGCACGAGAAGCTCCAGCCTTAAAGGCAGCCAAAATCCAGCCCACATCCGGGAGAATATAAGGAGCAGGGGGTGGAGCAAGCCAGGCCTCAAAGCACGAGAAGCTCCAGCCCAAAAGGCAGCCAAAATGCAGCCCACATCCGGGAGAATATCAAGAGCAGGGGGTGGAGCAAGGCAGGCCTCAAAGCACGAGAAGCTCCAGCCCAAAATACAGCCAAAATGCAGCCCAACTGCGGGAGAATCTCAGGAGCAGGGGGTGGAGTAAGCCAGGCCTCAAACCACGAGAAGCTCCAGCCCAAAATGCAGCCAAAATGCAGCCCACATCCAGGAGAATCTCAGGAGCAGGGGGTGGAAAAAGCCAGGCCTCAAACCACGAGAAGCTCCATCCCAAAAGGCACCCAAAATCCAGCACACATCCGGGAGAATCTCAGGAGCAGGGGGTTGGAGCAAGCCAGGCCTCAAACCGCGAGAAGCTCCAGCCCAAAAGGCAGCCAAAATGCAGCCCACATCCGGGAGAATATCAGGAGCAGGGGTTGGAGCAAGCCAGGCCTCAAACCACGAGAAGCTCCAGCCCAAAAGGCAGCCAAAATGCAGCCCACATCCGGGAGAATCTCAGGAGCAGGGGGTGGAAAAAGCCAGGCCTCAAACCACAAGAAGCTCCAGCCCAAAAGGCAGCCAAAATGCAGCCCACATCCGGGAGAATCTCAAGAGTAGTGGGTGGAGCAAGCCAGGCCTCAAACCACGAGAAGCACCAGCCCAAAAGGCAGCCAAATTACAGCGCACATCCGGGAGAATATCTAGAGCAGGGGGTGGAGCAAGCCAGGCCTCAAACCACGAGAAGCTCCAGCCCAAAAGGCAGCCAAAATGCAGCCCACATCCAGGAGAATCTCAGGGGTAGGAGTGGAGCAAGCCAGGCCTCAAAGCACGAGAAGCTCCAGCCCAAAAGGCAGCCAAAATCCAGCCCACATCCGGGAGAATATCAAGAGCAGGGGGTGGAGCAAGCCAAGCCTCAAACCACGAGACTCTCCAGGCAAAAATTCACCCTCAATCCAGCCCACCTCCGGGAGAATATCAAGAACAGGGGGTGGAGTAAGCCAGGCCTCAAACCACGAGAAACTCCAGCCCAAAAGGCAGCCAAAATGCAGCCCACATCCGGGAGAATCTCAGGGGCAAAAAGTGGAGCAAGCCAGGCCTCAAACCACGAGAAGCTCCAGCCCAAAAGGCAGCCAAAATGCAGCCCACATCCGGGAGAAGCTCAAGAGCAGGGGGTGGAGTAAGCCAGGCCTCAAACCACGAGAAGCTCCAGCCCAAAAGGCAGCCAAACTCCAGCCCACATGGAGGAGAATCTAAGGAGCAGGGGGTGGAGCAAGCCAGGCCTCAAACCACGAGAAGCTCCAGCCCAAAAGGCAGCCAAAATCCAGCCCACTTCCGGGAGAATATCAAGAGCAGGGGGTGGAGCAAGCCAGGCCTCAAACCACGAGAAGCTCCAGCCCAAAAGGTAGCCAAAATGCAGCCCACATGGAGGAGAATATCAAGAGCAGGTAGTGGAGCAAGCCAGGCCTCAAAGCACGAGAAGCTCCAGCCCAAAAGGCAGCCAAATTACAGCGCACATCTGGGAGAATATCTAGAGCAGGGGGTGGAGCAAGCCAGGCCTCAAACCACGAGAAGCTCCAGCCCAAAATGCAGCCAAAATGCAGCCCACATCCGGGAGAATATCAAGAGCAGGGGGTGGAGCAAGCCAGGCCTCAAACCACGAGAAGCTCCAGCCCAAAAAACAGCCAAAATGCAGCCCAACTGCGGGAGAATCTCAGGAGCAGGGGGTGGAGTAAGCCAGGCCTCAAACCACGAGAAGCTCCAGCCCAAAATGCAGCCAAAATCCAGCACACATCCAGGAGAATCTCAAGAGCAGGGGGTGGAGTAAGCCAGGCCTCAAACCACGAGAAGCTCCAGCCCAAAAGGCAGCCAAAATGCAGCCCACATCCGGGAGAATATCAGGAGCAGGGGTTGGAGCAAGCCAGGCCTCAAAGCACGAGAAGCTCCAGCCCAAAAGGCAGCCAAAATGCAGCCCACATCCAGGAGAATCTCAGGAGCAGGGGGTGGAAAAAGCCAGGCCTCAAACCACAAGAAGCTCCAGCCCAAAAGGCAGCCAAAATGCAGCCCACATCCGGGAGATTATCAAGAGCCGGGGGTGGAGTAAGCCAGGCCTCAAACCACGAGAAGCAGCAGCCCAAAATGCAGCCAAATTACAGCGCACATCCGGGAGAATATCTAGAGCAGGGGGTGGAGCAAGGCAGGCCTCAAACCACGAGAAGCTCCAGCCCAAAAGGCAGCCAAAATGCAGCCCACATCCGGGAGAATCTCTGGAGCAGGGGGTGGAGCAAGCCAGGCCTCAAACCACGAGAAGCTCCAGCCCAAAAGGCAGCCAAAATGCAGCCCACATCCAGGAGAATCTCAGGGGTAGGAGCGGAGCAAGCCAGGCCTCAAAGCACGAGAAGCTCCAGCCCAAAAGGCAGCCAAAATCCAGCCCACATCCGGGAGATTATCAAGAGCAGGGGGTGGAGCAAGCCAGGCCTCAAACCACGAGAAGCTCCAGCCCAAAAAACAGCCAAAATGCAGCCCAACTGCGGGAGAATCTCAGGAGCAGGGGGTGGAGTAAGACAGGCCTCAAACCACGAGAAGCTCCAGCCCAAAAGGCAACCAAAATCCAGCACACATCCAGGAGAATCTCAAGAGCAGGGGATGGAGTAAGCCAGGCCTCAAACCACGAGAAGCTCCAGCCCAAAAGGCACCCAAAATCCAGCACACATCCAGGAGAATCTCAAGAGCAGAGCTTGGAGCAAGGCAGGCCTCAAACCACGAGAAGCACCAGCCCAAAAGGCAGCCAAAATGCAGCCCACATGTGGGAGAATCTCAGGAGCAGGGGGTGGAGCAAGGCAGGCCTCAAACCACGAGAAGCTCCAGCCCAAAAAACAGCCGAAATGCAGCCCAACTGCGGGAGAATCTCAGGAGCAGGGGGTGGAGTAAGCCAGGCCTCAAAGCACGAGAAGCTCCAGCCCAAAAGGCAGCCAAAATGGAGCCTACATCCGTGAGAATCTCAAGAGCAGGGGGTGGAGCAAGCCAGGCCTCAAACCACGAGAAGCTCCAGCCCAAAACGCACCCAAAATCCAGCACACATCCGGGAGAATCTCAAAAGCAGGGGGTGGAGCAAGCCAGGCCTCAAACCACGAGAAGCTCCAGCCAAAAATGCAGCCAAAATCCATCCCACATCCGGGAGAATCTCAGGAGCAGGGGGTGGAGCAAGCCAGGCCTCAAACCACGAGAACTTCCAGCCGAAAATGCAGCCAAAATGCAGGCCACATCCGGGAGAATATCAGTGGCAGGGGGTGGTGGAGGGCAGGCCTCAAACCACGAGAAGCTCCAGCCCAAAAGGCAGCCAAAATGCAGCCCACCTCCGGGAGAATCTCAAGAGCAGGGGGTGGAGCAAGCCAGGCCTCAAACCACGAGAAGCTCCAGCCCAAAAGGCAGCCAAAATGCAGCCCACATCCGGGAGAATCTCAGGAGCAGGGGGTGGAGCAAGCCAGGCCTCAAAGCACGAGAAGCTCCAGCCCAAAATACAGCCAAAATGCAGCCCACATCCGGGAGAATCTCAAGAGCAGGGGGTGGAGCAAGCCAGGCCTCAAACCACGAGAATCTCCAGCCCAAAAGGCAGCCAAAATGCAGCCCACATCGGGGACAATCGCAGGAGCAGGAAGTGGAGCAAGCCAGGCCTCAAACCACGAGAAGCTCCAGCCCAAAAGGCAGGCAGAATGCAGCCCACCTGAGGGAGAATATCAAGAGCCGGGGGTGGAGCAAGCCAGGCCCCAAACCACGAGAATCTCCAGCCCAAAAAGCAGCCAAAATCCAGCCCACATCGGGGACAATCGCAGGAGAAGGAAGTGGAGCAAGCCAGGCCTCAAACCACGAGAAGCTCCAGCCCAAAAGGCAGGCAGAATGCAGCCCACCTGCGGGAGAATATCAAGAGCAGGGGGTGGAGCAAGCCAGGCCTCAAAGCACAAGAAGCTCCAGCCCAAAAGGCAGCCAAAATGCAGCCCACCTGTGGGAGAATCTCAAGAGCAGGGGTGGAGCAAGCCAGGCCTCAAACCACGAGAAGCTCCAGCCCAAAAGGCAGGCAAAATGCAGCCCACCTGCGGGAGAATATCAAGAGCAGGGGGTGGAGCAAGCCAGGCCTCAAACCACGAGAAGCTCCAGCCCAAAAGGCAGCCAAAATGCAGCCCACATCCGGGAGAATCTCAGGAGCAGGGGGTGGAGTAAGCCAGGCCTCAAACCACGAGAAGCTCCAGCCCAAAAGGCAGCCAAAATGCAGCCCACCTGCGGGAGAATCTCAGTGGCAGGAAGTGGAGCAAGCCAGGCCTCAAACCACGAGAAGCTCCAGCCCAAAAGGCAGCCAAAATGCAGCCCACATCCGGGAGAATCTCAAGAGCAGGGGGTGGAGCAAGCCAGGCCTGAAACCACGAGAAGCTCCAGCCCAAAAGGCAGCCAAAATGCAGCCCACATCCGGGAGAATATCAAGAGCAGGGGGTGGAGTAAGCCAGGCCTCAAACCACGAGAAACTCCAGCCCAAAATGCAGGCACAATGCAGCCCACATCCGGGAGAATCTCAAGAGCAGGGGGTGGAGCAAGCCAGGCCTCAAACCACGAGAAGCTCCAGCCCAAAAGGCAGCCAAAATGCAGCCCACATCCGGGAGAATCTCAGGAGCAGGGGGTGGAGCAAGCCAGGCCTCAAACCACGAGAAGCTCCAGCCCAAAAGGCAGCCAAAATGCAGCCCACCTCCGGGAGAATCTCAGGAGCAGGGGGTGGAGTAAGCCAGGCCTCAAACCACGAGAAGCTCCAGCCCAAAAGGCAGCCAAAATGCAGCTCACATCCGGGAGAATCTCAAAAGCAGGAAGTGGAGCAAGCCAGGCCTGAAACCACGAGAAGCTCCAGCCCAAAAGGCAGCCAAAGTCCAGCCCACATCCGGGAGAATATCAAGAGCAGGGGGTGGAGCAAGCCAAGCCTCAAACCACGAGACTCTCCAGGCAAAAATTCACCCTCAATCCAGCCCACCTCCGGGAGAATATCAAGAGTAGGGGGTGGAGCAAGCCAGGCCTCAAACCACGAGAAACTCCAGCCCAAAAGGCAGCCAAAATGCAGCCCACATCCGGGAGAATCTCAGGAGCAGGGGGTGGAGCAAGCCAGGCCTCAAACCACGAGAAGCTGCAGCCCAAAAGGCAGCCAAAATGCAGCCCACATCCGGGAGAAGCTCAAGAGCAGGGGGTGGAGTAAGCCAGGCCTCAAACCACGAGAAGCTCCAGCCCAAAAGGCAGCCAAAATCCAGCCCACATCCGGGAGAATCTAAGGAGCAGGGGGTGGAGCAAGCCAGGCCTCAAACCACGAGAAGCTCCAGCCCAAAAGGCAGCCAAAATCCAGCCCACTTCCGGGAGAATATCAAGAGCAGGGGGTGGAGCAAGCCAGGCCTCAAACCACGAGAAGCTCCAGCCCAAAAGGTAGCCAAACTCCAGCCCACATGGAGGAGAATATCAAGAGCAGGTAGTGGAGCAAGCCAGGCCTCAAAGCACGAGAAGCTCCAGCCCAAAAGGCAGCCAAAATGCAGCCCACATCCGGGAGATTATCAAGAGCAGGGGGTGGAGCAAGCCAGGCCTCAAACCATGAGAAGCAGCAGCCCAAAATGCAGCCAAAATGCAGCCCACATCCAGGAGAATCTCAGGGGTAGGAGTGGAGCAAGCCAGGCCTCAAAGCACGAGAAGCTCCAGCCCAAAAGGCAGCCAAAATGCAGCCCACCTGCGGGAGAATATCAAGAGCAGGGGGTGGAGCAAGCCAGGCCTCAAACCACGAGAATCTCCAGCCCAAAAAGCAGCCAAAATCCAGCCCACATCGGGGACAATCGCAGGAGAAGGAAGTGGAGCAAGCCAGGCCTCAAACCACGAGAAGCTCCAGCCCAAAAGGCACCCAAAATGCAGCCCACATCCGGGAGAATTTCAAGAGCAGGGGGTGGAGCAAGCCAGGCCCCAAACCACGAGAATCTCCAGCCCAAAAGGCAGCCAAATTGCAGCCCACATCCGGGAGAATCTCAGGAGCAGGGGGTGGAGCAAGCCAGGCCTCAAACCACGAGAAGCTCCAGCCCAAAAGGCAGGCAAAATGCAGCCCACCTGCGGGAGAATATCAAGAGCAGGGGGTGGAGCAAGCCAGGCCCCAAACCACGAGAATCTCCAGCCCAAAAGGCAGCCAAAATCCAGCCCACATCGGGAACAGTCGCAGGAGAAGGAAGTGGAGCAAGCCAGGCCTCAAACCACGAGAAGCTCCAGCCCAAAAGGCAGGTAGAATGCAGCCCACCTGCGGGAGAATATCAAGAGCAGGGGGTGGAGCAACCCAGGCCTCAAACCACGAGAATCTCCAGCCAAAAATGCACCCAAACTCCAGCCCACCTCCGGGAGAATTTGAAGAGCAGGGGGTGGAGTAAGCCAGGACTCAAACCACGAGAAACTCCAGCCTAAAAGGCAGCCAAAATGCAGCCCACATCCGGGAGAATCTCAAGAGCAGGGGGTGGAGTAAGCCAGGCCTCAAACCGCGAGAAGCTCCAGCCCAAAAGGCAGCCAAAATGCAGCCCACATCCGGGAGAATTTCAAGAGCAGGGGGTGGAGCAAGCCAGGCCTCAAACCACGAGAAGCTCAAGCCCAAAAGGCAGCCAAAATGCAGCCCACATCCGGGAGAATCTCAAGAGCAGGGGGTGGAGCAAGCCAGGCCCCAAACCACGAGAATCTCCAGCCCAAAAGGCAGCCAAAATGCAGCCCACATCGGGGACAATCGCAGGAGCAGGAAGTGGAGCAAGCCAGGCCTCAAACCACGAGAAGCTCCAGCCCAAAAGGCAGGCAGAATGCAGCCCACCTGAGGGAGAATATCAAGAGCAGGGGGTGGAGCAAGCCAGGCCCCAAACCACGAGAATCTCCAGCCCAAAAAGCAGCCAAAATCCAGCCCACATCGGGGACAATCGCAGGAGAAGGAAGTGGAGCAAGCCAGGCCTCAAACCACGAGAAGCTCCAGCCCAAAAGGCAGGCAGAATGCAGCCCACCTGCGGGAGAATATCAAGAGCAGGGGGTGGAGCAAGCCAGGCCTCAAAGCACAAGAAGCTCCAGCCCAAAAGGCAGCCAAAATGCAGCCCACATCCGGGAGAATCTCAGGAGCAGGGGGTGGAGTAAGCCAGGCCTCAAACCACGAGAAGCTCCAGCCCAAAAGGCAGCCAAAATGCAGCCCACATCCGGGAGAATCTCAAGAGCAGGGGGTGGAGCAAGCCAGGCCTCAAACCACGAGAAGCTCCAGCCCAAAAGGCAGGCAGAATGCAGCCCACCTGCGGGAGAATATCAAGAGCAGTGGGTGGAGCAAGCCAGGCCTCAAACCACGAGAAGCTCCAGCCAAAAATGCACCCAAACTCCAGCACACATCCGGGAGAATCTCAAGAGCAGGGGGTGGAGTAAGCCAGGCCTGAAAGCACGAGAAGCTCCAGCCCAAAAGGCAGCCAATATGCAGCCCACATCCGGGAGAATCTCAAGAGCAGGGGGTGGAGCAAGCCAGGCCTCAAACCACGAGAAGCTCCAGCCCAAAAGGCAGCCAAAATGCAGCCCACATGCGGGAGAATCTCAAGAGCAGGGGATGGAGCAAGCCAGGCCTGAAACCACGAGAATCTCCAGCCCAAAAGGCAGCCAAAATGCAGCCCACATCGGGGACAATCGCAGGAGCAGGAAGTGGAGCAAGCCAGGCCTCAAACCACGCGAAGCTCCAGCCCAAAAGGCAGGCAGAATGCAGCCCACCTGTGGGAGAATATCAAGAGCAGGGGGTGGAGCAAGCCAGGCCTGAAACCACGAGAAGCTCCAGCCCAAAACGCACCCAAAATGCAGCCCACATACGGGAGAATATCAAGAGCAGGGGGTAGAGCAAGCCAGGCCTCAAACCACGAGAAACTCCAGCCCACAAGGCAGCCAAATTTCAGCGCACATCCGGGAGAATCTCAAGAGCAGGGGGTGGAGCAAGCCAGGCCTCAAACCACGAGAAGCTCCAGCCCAAAAGGCAGCCAAAATCCAGCACATATCCGGGAGAATATCAAGAGCAGGGGTTGGAGCAAGCCAGGCCTCAAACCACGAGAAGCTGCAGCCCAAAAGGCAGCCAAAATGCAGACCACATACGGGAGAATATCAAGAGCAGGGGGTAGAGCAAGCCAGGCCTCAAACCACGAGAAGCTCCAGCCCATAAGGCAGCCAAAATCCAGCCCATATCCGGGAGAATATCAGGAGCAGGGGGTAGAGTAAGCCAGGCCTCAAACCACGAGAATCTCCAGCCCATAAGGCAGCCAAAATGCAGCCCACATCCGGGAGAATCTCAAGAGCAGGGGGTGGAGTAAGCCAGGCCTCAAACCACGAGAAGCTCCAGCCAAAAAGTCAGCCAAAATGCAGCCCACATCCGAGAGAATCTCAAGAGCAGGGGGTGGAGTAAGCCAGGCCTCAAACCACGAGAAACTCCAGCCCAAAAGGCAGGCACAATGCAGCCCACATCCGGGAGAATCTCAAGAGCAGGGGGTGGAGTAAGCCAGGCCTCAAACCACGAGAAACTCCAGCCCAAAAGGCACCCAAAATCCAGCACATATCCTGGAGAATCTCAGGAGCAGGGGGTGGAGTAAGCCAGGCCTCAAACCACGAGAAGCTCCAGCCCAAAAGGCAGCCAAAATGCAGCTCACATCCGTGAGAATCTCAGTGGCAGGAAGTGGAGCAAGCCAGGCCTGAAACCACGAGAAGCTCCAGCCCAAAAGGCAGCCAAAATGCAGCCCACATACGGGAGAATATCAAGGGCAGGGGGTAGAGCAAGCCAGGCCTCAAACCACGAGAAGCTCCAGCCCACAAGGCAGCCAAATTTCAGCGCACATCCGGGAGAATCTCAAGAGCAGGGGTTGGAGCAAGCCAGGCCTCAAACCACGAGAAGCTGCAGCCCAAAAGGCAGCCAAAATGCAGACCACATACGGGAGAATATCAAGAGCAGGGGGTAGAGCAAGCCAGGCCTCAAACCACGAGAAGCTCCAGCCAAAAATGCACCCAAACTCCAGCACACATCCGGGAGAATCTCAAGAGCAGGGGGTGGAGTAAGCCAGGCCTGAAAGCACGAGAAGCTCCAGCCCAAAAGGCAGCCAAAATGCAGCCCACATCCGGGAGAATCTCAAGAGCAGGGGGTGGAGCAAGCCAGGCCTCAAACCACGAGAAGCTCCAGCCCAAAAGGCAGCCAAAATGCAGCCCACATCCGGGAGAATCTCAAGAGCAGGGGATGGAGCAAGCCAGGCCTGAAACCACGAGAATCTCCAGCCCAAAAGGCAGCCAAAATGCAGCCCACATCGGGGACAATCGCAGGAGCATGAAGTGGAGCAAGCCAGGCCTCAAAACACGAGAAGCTCCAGCCCAAAAGTCAGGCAGAATGCAGCCCACCTGTGGGAGAATATCAAGAGCAGGGGGTGGAGCAAGCCAAGCCTCAAACCACAAGAAGCTCCACACCAAAAGGCAGCCAAAATGCAGCCCACATCCGGGAGAATCTCAGGAGCAGGGGGTGGAGTAAGCCAGGCCTCAAACCACGAGAAGCTCCAGCCCAAAAGGCAGCCAAAATGCAGCCCACATCCGGGAGAATCTCAAGAGCAGGAAGTGGAGCAAGCCAGGCCACAATCCACGAGAAGCTCCAGCCCAAAATGCAGCCAAAATCCAGCCCACATGGAGGAGAATATCAAGAGCAGGGGTTGGAGCAAGCCAGGCCTCAAACCACGAGAAGCTCCAGCCCAAAAGGCAGCCAAAATCCAGCCCACATCCGGTTGAATCTCAAGAGCAGGGGGTGGAGCAAGTCAGGCCTCAAACCACGAGAAGCTGCAGCCCAAAAGGCAGCCAAAATTCAGCCCACATACGGGAGAATATCAAGAGCAGGGGGTGGAGCAAGCCAGGCCTCAAACCACGAGAAGCTCCAGCCCATAAGGCAGCCAAAATCCAGCCCACATCCGGGAGAATATCAAGAGCAGGGGGTAGAGCAAGCCAGGCCTCAAACCACGAGAATCTCCAGCCCATAAGGCAGCCAAAATACAGCCCACATCCGGGAGAATATCAAGAGCAGGGGGTGGAGTAAGCCAGGCCTGAAACCACGAGAAGCTCCAGCCAAAAATGCACCTAAAATGCAGCCCACATCCGGGAGAATCTCAAGAGCAGGGGGTGGAGCAAGCCAGGCCTCAAACCACGAGAATCTCCAGGCAAAAATGCACCCAAACTCCAGCACACATCCGGGAGAATCTCAAGAGCAGGGGGTGGAGTAAGCCAGGCCTCAAACCACGAGAAACTACAGCCCAAAAGGCAGGCACAACGCAGCCCACATCCGGGAGAATATCAAGAGCAGGGGGTGGAGCAAGCCAGGCCTCAAACCACAAGAAGCTCCAGCCCAAAAAGCAGCCAAAATGCAGCCCACATCCGGGAGAATCTCAGGAGCAGGGGGTGGAGTAAGCCAGGCCTCAAACCACGAGAAGCTCCAGCCCAAAAGGCAGCCAAAATGCAGCCCACATCCGGGAGAATCTCAAGAGCAGGGGGTGGAGTAAGCCAGGCCTCAAACCACGAGAAGCTCCAGCCCAAAAGGCAGCCAAAATGCAGCCCACCTGCGGGAGAATCTCAAGAGCAGGGGTTGGAGCAAGCCAGGCCTCAAAGCACGAGAAGCTGCAGCCCAAAATGCAGCCAAAATGCAGCCCACATCCGGGAGAATATCAAGAGCAGGGGGTGGAGCAAGCCAGGCCTAAAAGCACGAGAAGCTCCAGCCCAAAAGGCAGCCAAAATGCAGCCCAAATCCGGGAGAATCTCAGGAGCAGGGGTTGGAGCAAGCCAGGCCTCAAACCACGAGAAGCTCCAGCCCAAAAGGCACCCAAAATCCAGCACATATCCTGGAGAATCTCAGGAGCAGGAAGTGGAGCAAGCCAGGCCTGAAACCACGAGAAGCTCCAGCCCAAAAGGCAGCCAAAATGCAGCCCACATACGGGAGAATATCAAGAGCAGGGGGTAGAGCAAGCCAGGCCTCAAACCACGAGAAGCTCCAGCCCACAAGGCAGCCAAAATGCAGCGCACATCCGGGAGAATCTCAAGAGCAGGGGGTGGAGCAAGCCAGGCCTCAAACCACGAGAAGCTCCAGCCCAAAAGGCACCCAAAATCCAGCACATATCCGGGAGAATATCAAGAGCAGGGGTTGGAGCAAGCCAGGCCTCAAACCACGAGAAGCTGCAGGCCAAAAGGCAGCCAAAATGCAGACCACATACGGGAGAATATCAAGAGCAGGTGGTAGAGCAAGCCAGGCCTCAAACCACGAGAAGCTCCAGCCCATAAGGCAGCCAAAATCCAGCCCATATCCGGGAGAATACCAGGAGCAGGGGGTAGAGCAAGCCAGGCCTCAAACCACGAGAATCTCCAGCCCATAAGGCAGCCAAAATGCAGCCCACATCCGGGAGAATCTCAAGAGCAGGGGGTGGAGTAAGCCAGGCCTCAAACCACGAGAAGCTCCAGCCAAAAAGTCAGCCAAAATGCAGCCCACATCCGAGAGAATCTCAAGAGCAGGTGGTGGAGTAAGCCAGGCCTCAAACCACGAGAAACTCCAGCCCAAAAGGCAGGCACAATGCAGCCCACATCCGGGAGAATCTCAAGAGCAGGGGGTGGAGTAAGCCAGGCCTCAAACCACGAGAAACTCCAGCCCAAAAGGCAGCCAAAATGCAGCCCACATCTGGGAGGATCTCAGGAGCAGGGGGTGGAGCAAGCCAGGCCTTAAAACCACGAGAAGCTCCAGCCCAAAAGGCAGCCAAAATGCAGCCCACATCCAGGAGAATCTCAAGAGCAGGGGGTGGAGTAAGCCAGGCCTCAAACCGCGAGAAGCTCCAGCCCAAAAGGCAGCCAAAATGCAGCCCACATCCGGGAGAATCTCAGGAGCAGGGGGTGGAGCAAGCCAGGCCTCAAACCACGAGAAGCTCCAGCCCAAAAGGCAGCCAAAATCCAGCACATATCCGGGAGAATCTCAAGAGCAGGGGGTGGAGTAAGCCAGGCCTCAAACCACGAGAAGCTCCAGCCCAAAAGGCAGCCAAAATGCAGCCCACATCCAGGAGAATCTCAGGAGCAGGAAGTGGAGCAAGCCAGGCCTCAAACCACGAGAAGCTCCAGCCCAAAAGGCAGCCAAAATCCAGCCCACATCTGGTTGAATCTCAAGAGCAGGGGGTGGAGCAAGCCAGGCCTGAAACCACGAGAAGCTGCAGCCCAAAAGGCAGCCAAAATGCAGCCCACATCCGGGAGAATCTCAGGAGCAGGGGGTGGAGCAAGCCAGGCCTCAAACCACGAGAAGCTCCAGCCCAAAAGGCAGCCAAAATGCAGCCCACATCCGGGAGAATATCAAGAGCAGGGGGTAGAGCAAGCCAGGCCTCAAACCACGAGAAGCTCCAGCCCATAAGGCAGCCAAAATGCAGCCCATATCCAGGAGAATATCAAGAGCAGGGGGTGGAGTAAGCCAGGCCTCAAACCACGAGAAGCTCCAGCCCAAAATGCAGCCAAAATGCAGCCCACATCCGGGGGAATTTCAAGAGCAGGGGGTGGAGAAAGCCAGGCCTCAAACTGCGAGAAGCTCCAGCCCAAAAGGCAGCCAAAATGCAGCCCACATCCGGGAGAATCTCAGGAGCAGGGGGTGGAGCAAGCCAGGCCTGAAACCACGAGAAGCTCCAGCCCAAAAGGCACCCAAAATCCAGCACACATCCGGGAGAATCTCAAGAGCAGGGGGTGGAGTAAGCCAGGCCTCAAACCACGAGAAGCTCCAGCCCAAAAGGCAGCCAAAATGCAGCCCACATCCGGGAGAATCTCAGGAGCAGGAAGTGGAGCAAGCCACGCCTCAAACCACGAGAAGCTCCAGCCCAAAAGGCAGCCAAAATCCAGCCCACATGGAGGAGAATCTCAAGAGCAGGGGGTGGAGCAAGCCAGGCCTCAAACCACGAGAATCTCCAGCCCAAAAGGCAGCCAAAATCCAGCCCACATCCGGTTGAATCTCAAGAGCAGGGGGTGGAGCAAGCCAGGCCTGAAACCACGAGAAGCTCCAGCCCAAAACGCACCCAAAATGCAGCCCACATCCGGGAGAATCTCAGGAGCAGGGGGTGGAGCAAGCCAGGCCTCAAACCACGAGAAGCTCCAGCCCAAAAGGCAGCCAAAATGCAGCCCACATCCGGGAGAATCTCAAGAGCAGGGGGTGGAGTAAGCCAGGCCTCAAACCACGAGAAACTCCAGCCCAAAATTCAGGCAGAATGCAGCCCACATCCGGGAGAATCTCAAGAGCAGGGGGTGGAGCAAGCCAGGCCTCAAACCACGAGAAGCTCCAGCCCAAAAGGCAGCCAAAATGCAGCCCAAATCCGGGAGAATCTCAGGAGCAGGGGGTGGAGCAAGCCAGGCCTCAAACCACGAGAAGCTGCAGCCAAAAAGGCACCCAAAATCCAGCACATATCCTGGAGAATCTCAGGAGCAGGGGGTGGAGTAAGCCAGGCCTCAAACCACGAGAAGCTCCAGCCCAAAAGGCAGCCAAAATGCAGCCCACATCCGGGAGAATATCAAGAGTAGGAAGTGGAGCAAGCCAGGCCTGAAACCACGAGAAGCTCCAGCCCAAAAGGCAGCCAAAATGCAGCCCACATCCGGGAGAATCTCAGGAGCAGGGGGTGGAGCAAGCCAGGCCTCAAACCACGAGAAGCTCCAGCCCAAAAGGCACCCAAAATCCAGCCCACATCCGGGAGAATCTCAGGAGCAGGAAGTGGAGCAAGCCAGGCCTCAAACCACGAGAAGATCCAGCCCAAAAGGCAGCCAAAATGCAGCCCACATCCGGGAGAATCTCAGGAGCAGGAAGTGGAGCAAGGCAGGCCTCAAACCACGAGAAGCTCCAGCCCAAAAGGCAGCCAAAATCCAGCCCACATGGAGGAGAATATCAAGAGCAGGGGTTGGAGCAAGCCAGGCCTCAAACCACGAGAAGCTCCAGCCCAAAATGCATCCAAAATGCAGCCCACATCCGGTTGAATCTCAAGAGCAGGGGGTGGAGCAAGCCAGGCCTGAAACCACGAGAAGCTGCAGCCCAAAAGGCAGCCAAAATGCAGCCCACATCCGGGAGAATCTCAGGAGCAGGGGGTGGAGCAAGCCAGGCCTCAAACCACGAGAAGCTCCATCCCAAAAGGCAGCCAAAATGCAGCCCACATCCGGGAGAATATCAAGAGCAGGGGGTAGAGCAAGCCAGGCCTCAAACCACGAGAAGCTGCAGCCCATAAGGCAGCCAAAATGCAGCCCACATCCGGGAGAATCTCAGGAGCAGGGGGTGGAGCAAGCCAGGCCTGAAATCACGAGAAGCTCCAGCCCAAATGGCAGGCAGAATGCAGCCCACATCCGGGAGAATCTCAGGAGCAGGGGGTGGAGCAAGCCAGGCCCCAAACCACGAGAAGCTCCAGCCCAAAAGGCACCCAAAATCCAGCACATATCTGGGAGAATCTCAAGAGCAGAGGATGGAGTAAGCCAGGCCTCAAACCACGAGAAGCTCCAGCCCAAAAGGCAGCCAAAATCCAGCCCACATCCGGGAAAATCTCAGGAGCAGGGGGTGGAGCAAGCCAGGCCTCAAACCACGAGAAGCTCCAGCCCAAAAGGCAGCCAAAATCCAGCCCACATCCAGGAGAATCTCAAGAGCAGGGGGTGGAGCATGCCAGGCCCCAAACCACGAGAATCTCCAGCCCAAAAGGCAGCCAAAATGCAGCCCACATCTGGGAGAATCTCAGGAGCAGGAAGTGGAGCAAGCCAGGCCTCAAACCACGAGAAGCTCCAGCCCAAAAGGCAGCCAAAATGCAGCCCACCTCCGGGATAATCTCAGGAGCAGGGGGTGGAGCAAGCCAGGCCTCAAACCATGAGAAGCTCCAGCCCAAAAGGCAGCCAAAATGCAGCCCACATCCGGGAGAATCTCAAGAGCAGGGGGTGGAGCAAGCCAGGCCTCAAACCACGAGAAGCTCCAGCCCAAAAGGCAGCCAAAATCCAGCCCACATACGGGAGAATCTCAAGAGCAGGGGGTGGAGCAAGCCAGGCCTCAAACCACGAGAAGCTCCAGCCCAAAAGGCATCCAAACTCCAGCCCACATCTGGGAGAATCTCAAGAGCAGGGGGTGGAGCAAGCCAGGCCTCAAACCACGAGAAGCTCCAGCCCAAAAGGCAGCCAAAATGCAGCCCAACTGCGGGAGAATCTCAGGAGCAGGGGGTGGAACAAGCCAGGCCTCAAACCACGAGAAGCTCCAGCCCAAAAGGCAGCCAAAATGCAGCCCACATCCGGGAGAATCTCAGGAGCAGGGAGTGGTGCACGGCAGGCCTCAAACCACGAGAAGCTGCAGCCCAAAAGGCAGCCAAAATGCAGCCCACATCCGGGAGAATCTCAGGAGCAGGGGGTGGAGCAAGCCAGGCCTCAAACCACGAGAAGCTCCAGCCCAAAAGGCACCCAAAATCCAGCACACATCCGGGAGAATCTCAGGAGCAGGAAGTGGAGCAAGCCAGGCCTCAAACCACGAGAACCTCCAGCCCAAAAGGCAGCCAAAATCCAGCCCACATGGAGGAGAATATCAAGAGCAGGGGTTGGAGCAAGCCAGGCCTCAAACCACGAGAAGCTCCAGCCCAAAAGGCCGCCAAAATGCAGCCCAACTGCGGGAGAATCTCAGGAGCAGGGGGTGGAGCAAGCCAGGCCTGAAACCACGAGAAGCTCCAGCCCAAAAAGCAGCCAAAATGCAGCCCACATCCGGGATATCTCAGGAGCAGGAAGTGGAGCAAACCAGGCCTCAAACCACGAGAAGCTCCAGCCCAAAAGGCAGGCAGAATGCAGCCCACAACCAGTAGAATATCAAGAGTAGGGGGTGGAGCAAGCCAGGCCCCAAACCACGAGAAGCTCCAGCCCAAAAGGCAGCCAAAATCCAGCCCACATGGAGGAGAATCTCAAGAGCAGGGGGTGGAGCAAGCCAGGCCTCAAACCACGAGAAGCTCCAGCCCAAAATGCAGCCAAAATGCAGCCCACCTGTGGGAGAATCTCAGGAGCAGGGGGTGGAGCAAGCCAGGCCTCAAACCATGAGAAGCTCCAGCCCAAAAGGCAGCCAAAATGCAGCCCACATCCAGGAGAATCTCAAGAGCAGGGGGTGGAGTAAGCCAGGCCTCAAACCACGAGAAGCTCCAGCCCAAAAGGCAGCCAAAATGCAGCCCACCTGCGGGAGAATCTCAAGAGCAGGGGTTGGAGCAAGCCAGGCCTCAAACCACGAGAAGCTGCAGCCCAAAAGGCAGCCAAAATGCAGCCCACATCCGGGAGAATCTCAAGAGCAGGGGGTGGAGCAAGCCAGGCCTCAAAGCACGAGAAGCTCCAGCCCAAAAGGCAGCCAAAATGCAGCCCAACTGCGGGAGAATCTCAGGAGCAGGGGGTGGAGCAAGCCAGGCCTCAAACCACGAGAAGCTCCAGCCCAAAAGGCACCCAAAATCCAGCACATATCCTGGAGAATCTCAGGAGCAGGAAGTGGAGCAAGACAGGCCTGAAACCACGAGAAGCTCCAGCCCAAAAGGCAGCCAAAATGCAGCCCACATACGGGAGAATATCAAGAGCAGGGGGTAGAGAAAGCCAGGCCTCAAACCACGAGAAGCTCCAGCCCACAAGGCAGCCAAATTTCAGCGCACCTCCGGGAGAATCTCAAGAGCAGGGGGTGGAGCAAGCCAGGCCTCAAACCACGAGAAGCTCCAGCCCAAAAGGCAGCCAAAATCCAGCACATATCCGGGAGAATATCAAGAGCAGGGGTTGGAGCAAGCCAGGCCTCAAACCACGAGAAGCTGCAGCCCAAAAGGCAGCCAAAATGCAGACCACATACGGGAGAATATCAAGAGCAGGGGGTAGAGCAAGCCAGGCCTCAAACCACGAGAAGCTCCAGCCCATAAGGCAGCCAAAATCCAGCCCATATCCGGGAGAATATCAGGAGCAGGGGGTAGAGTAAGCCAGGCCTCAAACCACGAGAATCTCCAGCCCATAAGGCAGCCAAAATGCAGCCCACATCCGAGAGAATCTCAAGAGCAGGGGGTGGAGTAAGCCAGGCCTCAAACCACGAGAAACTCCAGCCCAAAAGGCAGGCACAATGCAGCCCACATCCGGGAGAATCTCAAGAGCAGGGGGTGGAGTAAGCCAGGCCTCAAACCACGAGAAACTCCAGCCCAAAAGGCAGGCACAATGCAGCCCTAATCCGGGAGAATCTCAGGAGCAGGTGGTGGAGCAAGCCAGGCCTCAAACCACGAGAAGCTCCAGCCCAAAAGGCACCCAAAATCCAGCACATATCCTGGAGAATCTCAGGAGCAGGGGGTGGAGTAAGCCAGGCCTCAAACCACGAGAAGCTCCAGCCCAAAAGGCAGCCAAAATGCAGCTCACATCCGTGAGAATCTCAGTGGCAGGAAGTGGAGCAAGCCAGGCCTGAAACCACGAGAAGCTCCAGCCCAAAAGGCAGCCAAAATGCAGCCCACATACGGGAGAATATCAAGGGCAGGGGGTAGAGCAAGCCAGGCCTCAAAGCACGAGAAGCTGCAGCCCAAAAGGCAGCCAAAATGCAGCCCACATCCGGGAGAATCTCAAGAGCAGGGGGTGGAGCAAGCCAGGCCTCAAACCACGAGAAGCTCCAGCCCAAAATGTAGCCAAAATGCAGCCCAACTGCGGGAGAATCTCAGGAGCAGGGGGTGGAGCAAGCCAGGCCTCAAACCGCGAGAAGCTCCAGCCCAAAAGGCAGCCAAAATCCAGCCCACCTGTGGGAGAATATCAAGAGCAGGGGGTGGAGCAAGCCAGGCCTCAAACCACGAGAAGCTCCAGCCAAAAAGGCAGCCAAAATGCAGCCCACATCCGGGAGAATCTCAGGGGGAGGAAGTAGAGCAAGCCAGGCCTCAAACCACGAGAAGCTCCAGTCCAAAAGGCACCCAAAATCCAGCGCACATGAAGGAAAATATCAAGAGCAGGGGGTGGAGTAAGCCAGGCCTCAAACCACGAGAAGCTCCAGCCCAAAAGGCAGCCAAAATCCAGCACACATCCGGGAGAATATCAAGAGCAGGGGTTGGAGCAAGCCAGGCCTCAAACCACGAGAAGCTGCAGCCCAAAAGGCAGCCAAAATGCAGACCACATACGGGAGAATATCAAGAGCAGGGGGTAGAGCAAGCCAGGCCTCAAACCACGAGAAGCTCCAGCCCATAAGGCAGCCAAAATCCAGCCCATATCCGGGAGAATATCAGGAGCAGGGGGTAGAGTAAGCCAGGCCTCAAACCACGAGAATCTCCAGCCCATAAGGCAGCCAAAATGCAGCCCACATCCGAGAGAATCTCAAGAGCAGGGGGTGGAGTAAGCCAGGCCTCAAACCACGAGAAACTCCAGCCCAAAAGGCAGGCACAATGCAGCCCACATCCGGGAGAATCTCAAGAGCAGGGGGTGGAGTAAGCCAGGCCTCAAACCACGAGAAACTCCAGCCCAAAAGGCAGGCACAATGCAGCCCTAATCCGGGAGAATCTCAGGAGCAGGGGGTGGAGCAAGCCAGGCCTCAAACCACGAGAAGCTCCAGCCCAAAAGGCACCCAAAATCCAGCACATATCCTGGAGAATCTCAGGAGCAGGGGGTGGAGTAAGCCAGGCCTCAAACCACGAGAAGCTCCAGCCCAAAAGGCAGCCAAAATGCAGCTCACATCCGTGAGAATCTCAGTGGCAGGAAGTGGAGCAAGCCAGGCCTGAAACCACGAGAAGCTCCAGCCCAAAAGGCAGCCAAAATGCAGCCCACATACGGGAGAATATCAAGGGCAGGGGGTAGAGCAAGCCAGGCCTCAAAGCACGAGAAGCTGCAGCCCAAAAGGCAGCCAAAATGCAGCCCACATCCGGGAGAATCTCAAGAGCAGGGGGTGGAGCAAGCCAGGCCTCAAACCACGAGAAGCTCCAGACCAAAATGTAGCCAAAATGCAGCCCAACTGCGGGAGAATCTCAGGAGCAGGGGGTGGAGCAAGCCAGGCCTCAAACCGCGAGAAGCTCCAGCCCAAAAGGCAGCCAAAATCCAGCCCACCTGTGGGAGAATATCAAGAGCAGGGGGTGGAGCAAGCCAGGCCTCAAACCACGAGAAGCACCAGCCAAAAATGCACCCACAATGCAGCCCACATCCGGGAGAATATCAAGAGCAGGGGGTGGAGTAAGCCAGGCCTCAAACCACGAGAAGCTCCAGCCCAAAAGGTAGCCAAAATGCAGCCCACATCCGGGAGAATCTCAGGAGCAGGGGTTGGAGCAAGCCAGGCCTCAAACCACGAGAAGCTCCAGCCCAAAATGCAGCCAAAATGCAGCACACAGCCGGGAGAATCTCAGGGGGAGGAAGTAGAGCAAGCCAGGCCTCAAACCACGAGAAGCTCCAGTCCAAAAGGCACCCAAAATCCAGCGCACATGAAGGAAAATATCAAGAGCAGGGGGTGGAGTAAGCCAGGCCTCAAACCACGAGAAGCTCCAGCCCAAAAGGTAGCCAAAATGCAGCCCACATCCGGGAGAATCTCAGGAGCAGGGGTTGGAGCAAGCCAGGCCTCAAACCACGAGAAGCTCCAGCCCAAAATGCAGCCAAAATGCAGCACACAGCCGGGAGAATCTCAGGGGGAGGAAGTAGAGCAAGCCAGGCCTCAAACCACGAGAAGCTCCAGTCCAAAAGGCACCCAAAATCCAGCGCACATGAAGGAAAATATCAAGAGCAGGGGGTGGAGCAAGCCAGGCCTCAAACCACGAGAACCTCCAGCCCAAAAGGCAGCCAAAATCCAGCCCACCTCCGGGAGAATCTCAAGAGCAGGGGGTGGAGCAAGCCAGGCCTCAAAGCACGAGAAGCTCCAGCCCAAAAGGCAGCCAAAATGCAGCCCACATGCGGGAGAATCTCAAGAGCAGGGGGTGGAGCAAGCCAGGCCTCAAAGCACGAGAAGCTCCAGCCCAAAAGGCAGCCAAAATGCAGCCCACATCCGGGAGAATCTCAGGAGCAGGGGGTGGAGCAAGCCAGGCCTCAAACCACGAGAAGCTCCAGCCCAAAAGGCAGGCAGAATGCAGCCCACATCCAGGAGAATATCAAGAGCAGGGGGTGGAGCAAGCCAGGCCTCAAAGCACGAGAAGCTCCAGCCCAAAAGGCAGCCAAAATGCAGCCCACATTCGGGAGAATCTCAAGAGCAGGGGGTGGAGCAAGCCAGGCCTGAATCCACGAGAAGCTCCAGCCCAAAAGGCAGCCAAAATGCAGCCCACATCGGGGACAATCTCAGGAGCAGGAAGTGGAGCAAGCCAGGCCTCAAACCACGAGAAGCTGCAGCCCAAAAGGCAGCCAAAATGCAGCCCACATGCGGGAGAATCTCAAGAGCAGGGGGTGGAGCAAGCCAGGCCTCAAACCACGAGAAGCTCCAGCCCAAAAGGCAGCCAAAATGCAGCCCACATCCGGGAGAATCTCAAGAGCAGGAAGTGGAGAAAGCAAGTCCTCAAACCACGAGAATCTCCAGCCAAAAATGCACCCAAACTCCATTACACATCCGGGAGAATATCAAGAGCAGGCGGTGGAGTAAGCCAGGCCTCAAACCACAAGAAGCTGCAGCCCAAAAGGCAGCCAAAATCCAGCCCACATCCGGGAGAATCTCAGGAGCAGGGGGTGGAGCAAGCCAGGCCTCAAACCACGAGAAGCTCCAGCCCAAAAGGCAGCTAAAATGCAGCCCACATCCGGGAGAATCTCAAGAGCAGGGGGTGGAGCAAGCCAGGCCTGAAATCACGAGAAGCTCCAGCCCAAAAGGCACCCAAAATGCGGCCCACACCTGGGAGAATCTCAAGAGCAGGGGGTGGAGCAAGCCAGGCCTCAAACCACGAGAAGCTCCAGCCCAAAAGGCAGCCAAAATGCAGCCCACATCCGGGAGAATCTCAAGAGCAGGGGGTGGAGCAAGCCAGGCCTCAAACCACGAGAACATGCAGACAAAAATGAACCAAAAATGCAGCCCACATCCGGGAGAATCTCAAGAGCAGGGGGTGGAGCAAGCCAGGCCTCAAACCGCGAGAAGCTCCAGCCCAAAATGCAGGCAGAATGCAGCCCGCCTGTGAGAGAATCTCAAGAGCAGGGGGTGGAGCAAGCCAGCCCTCAAACCACGAGAAGCTCCAGCCCAAAAGGCAGCCAAAATGCAGCCCACATCTAGGACAATATCAAGAGCACGGGGTGGAGCAAGCCAGGCCTCAAACCACGAGAAGCTCCAGCCCAAAAGGCAGGCAGAATGCAGCCCACATCCAGGAGAATCTCAAGAGCAGGGGGTGGAGCAAGCCAGGCCTCAAACCACGAGAAGATCCAGCCCAAAAGGCAGCCAAAATGCAGCCCACATCCGGGAGAATCTCAAGAGCAGGGGGTGGAGCAAGCCAGGCCTCAAACCACGAGAAGCTCCAGCCCAAAAGGCAGCCAAAATGCAGCCCACATCCGGGAGAATCTCAAGAGCAGGGGGTGGAGCAAACCAGGCCTCAAACCACGAGAACATCCAGACAAAAATGCACCAAAAATGCAGCCCACATCCGGGAGAATCTCAGGAGCAGGGGGTAGAGCAAGCCAGGCCTCAAACCGCGAGAAGCTCCAGCCCAAAAGGCAGCCAAAATCCAGCCCACATGGAGGAGAATATCAAGAGCAGGGGGTGGAGCAAGCCAGGCCTCAAACCACGAGAATCTCCAGCCAAAAATGCACCCAAACTCCAGCACACTTCCGGGAGAATATCAAGAGCAGGGGGTGGAGCAAGCCAGGCCTCAAACCACGAGAAGCTCCAGCCCAAAAGGCAGCCAAAATGCAGCCCACATCCGGGAGAATCTCAAGAGCAGGGGGTAGAGCAAGCCAGGCCTCAAACCACGAGAAGCTCCAGCCCAAAAGGCAGCCAAAATGCAGCCCACATCCGGGAGAATCTCAAGAGCAGGGGGTGGAGCAAGCCAGGCCTCAAACCACGAGAATCTCCAGCCAAAAATGCACCCACAATGCAGCCCACATCCGGGAGAATATCAAGAGCAGGGGGTGGAGTAAGCCAGGCCTCAAACCACGAGAAGCTCCAGCCCAAAAGGTAGCCAAAATGCAGCCCACATCCGGGAGAATCTTAGGAGCAGGGGGTGGAGCAAGCCAGGCCTCAAAGCACGAGAAGCTCCAGCCCAAAATGCAGCCAAAATGCAGCCCACATTCGGGAGAATCACAAGAGCAGGGGGTGGAGCAAGCCAGGCCTCAAAGCACGAGAAGCTCCAGCCCAAATGGCAGCCAAAATGCAGCCCACATCCGGGAGAATCTCAGGAGCAGGGGGTGGAGCAAGCCAGGCCTCAAACCACGAGAAGCTCCAGCCCAAAAGGCAGGCAGAATGCAGCCCACATCCAGGAGAATATCAAGAGCAGGGGGTGGAGCAAGCCAGGCCTCAAAGCACGAGAAGCTCCAGCCCAAAATGCAGCCAAAATGCAGCCCACATTCGGGAGAATCTCAAGAGCAGGGGGTGGAGCAAGCCAGGCCTGAATCCACGAGAAGCTGCAGCCCAAAAGGCAGCCAAAATGCAGCCCACATGCGGGACAATCGCAGGAGCAGGAAGTGGAGCAAGCCAGGCCTCAAACCACGAGAAGCTGCAGCCCAAAAGGCAGCCAAAATGCAGCCCACATCCGGGAGAATCTCAGGAGCAGGGGGTGGAGCAAGCCAGGCCTCAAACCACGAGAAGCTCCAGCCCAAAAGGCAGCCAAAATGCAGCCCACATCCGGGAGAATCTCAAGAGCAGGGGGTGGAGCAAGCCAGGCCTGAAACCGCGAGAAGCTCCAGCCTAAAAGGCAGGCAGAATCCAGCCCACATGGAGGAGAATATCAAGAGCAGGGGGTGGAGCAAGCCAGGCCTCAAACCACAAGAAGCTCCAGCCCAAAAGGCAGCCAAAATGCAGCCCACATCCAGGAGAATCTCAGGAGCAGGGGGTGGAGCAAGCCAGGCCTCAAACCACGAGAAGCTCCAGCCCAAAAGGCAGGCAGAATGCAGCCCACATCCAGGAGAATCTCAAGAGCAGGGGGTGGAGCAAGCCAGGCCTCAAACCACGAGAAGCTCCAGCCCAAAAGGCAGCCAAAATGCAGCCCACATCCGGGAGAATCTCAAGAGGAGGGGGTGGAGCAAGGCAGGCCTCAAACTACGAGAACATCCAGACAAAAATGCACCAAAAATGCAGCCCACATCCGGGAGAATCTCAAGAGCAGGGTGTGGAGCAAGGCAGGCCTCAAACCGCGAGAAGCTCCAGCCCAAAAGGCAGGCAGAATGCAGCCCGCCTGTGAGAGAATCTCAAGAGCAGGGGGTGGAGCAAGCCAGGCCTCAAACCACGAGAACCTCCAGCCCAAAATGCAGCCAAAATGCAGCCCACATCCAGGAGAATCTCAGGAGCAGGGGGTGGAGCAAGCCAGGCCTCAAACCACGAGAAGCTCCAGCCCAAAAGGCAGGCAGAATGCAGCCCACATCCAGGAGAATATCAAGAGCAGGGGGTGGAGCAAGCCAGGCCTCAAACCGCGAGAAGCTCCAGCCCAAAAGGCAGCCAAAATGCAGACCACATGCGGGAGAATCTCAAGAGCAGGGGGTGGAGCAAGCCAGGTCCCAAACCGCGTGAAGCTCCAGCCCAAAATGCAGCCAAAATGCAGCCCACCTGTGGGAGAATCTCAAGAGCAGGGGGTGGAGCAAGCCAGGCCTCAAACCACGAGAAGCTCCAGCCCAAAAGGCACCCAAAATGCGGCCCACACCTGGGAGAATCTCAAGAGCAGGGGGTGGAGCAAGCCAGGCCTCAAACCACGAGAAGCTCCAGCCCAAAAGGCAGCCAAAATGCAGCCCACATCCGGGAGAATCTCAAGAGCAGGGGGTGGAGCAAGCCAGGCCTCAAACCACGAGAACATGCAGACAAAAATGCACCAAAAATGCAGCCCACATCCGGGAGAATCTCAAGAGCAGGGGGTGGAGCAAGCCAGGCCTCAAACCGCGAGAAGCTCCAGCCCAAAATGCAGGCAGAATGCAGCCCTCCTGTGAGAGAATCTCAAGAGCAGGGGGTGGAGCAAGCCAGCCCTCAAACCACGAGAAGCTCCAGCCCAAAAGGCAGCCAAAATGCAGCCCACATCCAGGAGAATCTCAGGAGCAGGGAGTGGAGCAAGCCAGGCCTCAAACCACGAGAAGCTCCAGCCCAAAAGGCAGGCAGAATGCAGCCCACATCCAGGAGAATCTCAAGAGCAGGGGGTGGAGCAAGCCAGGCCTCAAACCACGAGAAGCTCCAGCCCAAAAGGCACCCAAAATGCAGCCCACATCCGGGAGAATCTCAAGAGCAGGGGGTGGAGCAAGCCAGGCCTCAAACCACGAGAACATCCAGACAAAAATGCACCAAAAATGCAGCCCACATCCGGGAGAATCTCAGGAGCAGGGGGTGGAGCAAGCCAGGCCTCAAACCGCGAGAAGCTCCAGCCCAAAAGGCAGCCAAAATCCAGCCCACATGCGGGAGAATCTCAAGAGCAGGGGGTGGAGCAAGCCAGGCCTCAAACCACGAGAATCTCCAGCCAAAAATGCACCCAAACTCCAGCACACTTCCGGGAGAATATCAAGAGCAGGGGGTGGAGCAAGCCAGGCCTCAAACCACGAGAAGCTCCAGCCCAAAAGGCAGCCAAAATGCAGCCCACATCCGGGAGAATATCAAGAGCAGGGGGTGGAGCAAGCCAGGCCTCAAACCACGAGAATCTCCAGCCAAAAATGCACCCACAATGCAGCCCACATCCGGGAGAATATCAAGAGCAGGGGGTGGAGTAAGCCAGGCCTCAAACCACGAGAAGCTCCAGCCCAAAAGGTAGCCAAAATGCAGCCCACATCCGGGAGAATCTTAGGAGCAGGGGGTGGAGCAAGCCAGGCCTCAAAGCACGAGAAGCTCCAGCCCAAAAGGCAGGCAGAATGCAGCCCACATCCAGGAGAATATCAAGAGCAGGGGGTGGAGCAAGCCAGGCCTCAAACCACGAGAAGCTCCAGCCCAAAAGGCAGCCAAAATGCAGCCCACATTCGGGAGAATCTCAATAGCAGGGGGTGGAGCAAGCCAGGCCCCAAACCGCGAGAAGCTCCAGCCCAAAATGCAGCCAAAATGCAGCCCACACCCAGGAGAATCTCAAGAGCAGTGTGTGGAGCAAGCCAGGCCCCAAACCACGAGAAGCTCCAGCCCAAAAGGCAGCCAAAATGCAGCCCACATCGGGGACAATCTCAGGAGCAGGGGGTGGAGCAAGCCAGGCCTCAAACCACGAGAAGCTCCAGCCCAAAAGGCAGCCAAAATGCAGCCCACATCCGGGAGAATCTCAGGAGCAGGGGGTGGAGCAAGCCAGGCCTCAAACCACGAGAAGCTCCAGCCCAAAAGGCAGCCAAAATGCAGCCCACATCCGGGAGAATCTCAAGAGCAGGAAGTGGAGCAAGCCAGTCCTCAAACCACGAGAATCTCCAGCCAAAAATGCACCCAAACTCCACCACACATCCGGGAGAATATCAAGAGCAGGGGGTGGAGTAAGCCAGGCCTCAAACCACGAGAAGCTCCAGCCCAAAAGGCAGCCAAAATCCAGCCCACATCCGGGAGAATCTCAGGAGCAGGGGGTGGAGTAAGCCAGGCCTCAAACCACGAGAAACTCCAGCCCAAAAGGCAGCCAAAATGCAGCCCACATCCGGGAGAATCTCAAGAGCAGGGGGTGGAGCAAGCCAGGCCTCAAACCGCGAGAAGCTCCAGCCCAAAAGGCAGCCAAAATGCAGACCACATGCGGGAGAATCTCAAGAGCAGGGGGTGGAGCAAGCCAGGTCCCAAACCGCGTGAAGCTCCAGCCCAAAATGCAGCCAAAATGCAGCCCACCTGTGGGAGAATCTCAAGAGCAGGGGGTGGAGCAAGCCAGGCCTCAAACCACGAGAAGCTCCAGCCCAAAAGGCACCCAAAATGCGGCCCACACCTGGGAGAATCTCAAGAGCAGGGGGTGGAGCAAGCCAGGCCTCAAACCACGAGAAGCTCCAGCCCAAAAGGCAGCCAAAATGCAGCCCACATCCGGGAGAATCTCAAGAGCAGGGGGTGGAGCAAGCCAGGCCTCAAACCACGAGAACATGCAGACAAAAATGCACCAAAAATGCAGCCCACATCCGGGAGAATCTCAAGAGCAGGGGGTGGAGCAAGCCAGGCCTCAAACCGCGAGAAGCTCCAGCCCAAAATGCAGGCAGAATGCAGCCCTCCTGTGAGAGAATCTCAAGAGCAGGGGGTGGAGCAAGCCAGCCCTCAAACCACGAGAAGCTCCAGCCCAAAAGGCAGCCAAAATGCAGCCCACATCCAGGAGAATCTCAGGAGCAGGGGGTGGAGCAAGCCAGGCCTCAAACCACGAGAAGCTCCAGCCCAAAAGGCAGGCAGAATGCAGCCCACATCCAGGAGAATCTCAAGAGCAGGGGGTGGAGCAAGCCAGGCCTCAAACCACGAGAAGCTCCAGCCCAAAAGGCAGCCAAAATGCAGCCCACATCCGGGAGAATCTCAAGAGCAGGGGGTGGAGCAAGCCAGGCCTCAAACCACGAGAACATCCAGACAAAAATGCACCAAAAATGCAGCCCACATCCGGGAGAATCTCAGGAGCAGGGGGTGGAGCAAGCCAGGCCTCAAACCGCGAGAAGCTCCAGCCCAAAAGGCAGCCAAAATCCAGCCCACATGCGGGAGAATCTCAAGAGCAGGGGGTGGAGCAAGCCAGGCCTCAAACCACGAGAATCTCCAGCCAAAAATGCACCCAAACTCCAGCACACTTCCGGGAGAATATCAAGAGCAGGGGGTGGAGCAAGCCAGGCCTCAAACCACGAGAAGCTCCAGCCCAAAAGGCAGCCAAAATGCAGCCCACATCCGGGAGAATATCAAGAGCAGGGGGTGGAGCAAGCCAGGCCTCAAAGCACGAGAAGCTCCAGCCCAAAAGGCAGCCAAAATGCAGCCCACATCCGGGAGAATCTCAGGAGCAGGGGGTGGAGCAAGCCAGGCCTCAAACCACGAGAAGCTCCAGCCCAAAAGGCAGCCAAAATGCAGCCCACATCCGGGAGAATCTCAAGAGCAGGAAGTGGAGAAAGCCAGTCCTCAAACCACGAGAATCTCCAGCCAAAAATGCACCCAAACTCCATTACACATCCGGGAGAATATCAAGAGCAGGCGGTGGAGTAAGCCAGGCCTCAAACCACAAGAAGCTCCAGCCCAAAAGTCAGCCAAAATCCAGCCCACATCCGGGAGAATCTCAGGAGCAGGGGGTGGAGCAAGCCAGGCCTCAAACCACGAGAAGCTCCAGCCCAAAAGGCAGCCAAAATGCAGCCCACATCCGGGAGAATATCGAGAGCAGGGGGGGGAGCAAGCCAGGCCTGAAATCACGAGAAGCTCCAGCCCAAAATGCACCAAAAATGCAGCCCACATCCGGGAGAATCTCAAGAGCAGGGGGTGGAGCAAGCCAGGCCTGAAACCGCGAGAAGCTCCAGCCCAAAATGCAGGCAGAATGCAGCCCGCCTGTGAGAGAATCTCAAGAGCAGGGGGTGGAGCAAGCCAGCCCTCAAACCACAAGAAGCTCCAGCCCAAAAGGCAGCCAAAATGCAGCCCACATCCAGGAGAATCTCAGGAACAGGGGGTGGAGCAAGCCAGGCCTCAAACCACGAGAAGCTCCAGCCCAAAAGGCAGCCAAAATGCAGCCCACATCCGGGAGAATCTCAAGAGGAGGGGGTGGAGCAAGCCAGGCCTCAAACCACGAGAACATCCAGACAAAAATGCACCAAAAATGCAGCCCACATCCGGGAGAATCTCAAGAGCAGGGGGTGGAGCAAGCCAGGCCTCAAACCGCGAGAAGCTCCAGCCCAAAAGGCAGCCAAAATGCAGACCACATGCGGGAGAATCTCAGGAGCAGGGGGTGGAGTAAGCCAGGCCTCAAACCACGAGAAGCTCCAGCCCAAAAGGCAGCCAAAATGCAGCTCACATCCGGGAGAATCTCAAAAGCAGGAAGTGGAGCAAGCCAGGCCTGAAACCACGAGAAGCTCCAGCCCAAAAGGCAGCCAAAATGCAGCCCACCTGTGGGAGAATCTCAAGAGCAGGGGGTGGAGCAAGCCAGGCCTCAAACCACGAGAAGCTCCAGCCCAAAAGGCAGCTAAAATGCAGCCCACATCCAGGAGAATCTCAGGAGCAGGGGGTGGAGCAAGCCAGGCCTCAAACCACGAGAAGCTCCAGCCCAAAAGGCAGGCAGAATGCAGCCCACATCCAGGAGAATATCAAGAGCAGGGGGTGGAGCAAGCCAGGCCTCAAACCGCGAGAAGCTCCAGCCCAAAAGGCAGCCAAAATGCAGCCCACATCCGGGAGAATCTCACGAGCAGGGGGTGGAGCAAGCCAGGCCTCAAACCACGAGAACATCCAGACAAAAATGCACCAAAAATGCAGCCCACATGCGGGAGAATCTCAAGAGCAGGGGGTAGAGCAAGCCAGGCCTCAAACCACGAGAAGCTCCAGCCCAAAAGGCAGCCAAAATGCAGCCCACATCCGGGAGAATCTCAGGAGCAGGGGGTTGGAGCAAGCCAGGCCTCAAACCACGAGAAGCTCCAGCCCAAAAGGCAGCCAAAATGCAGCCCACATCCGGGAGAATCTCAAGAGCAGGAAGTGGAGCAAGCCAGTCCTCAAACCACGAGAAGCTCCAGCCAAAAATGCACCCAAACTCCACCACACATCCGGGAGAATATCAAGAGCAGGGGGTGGAGTAAGCCAGGCCTCAAACCACGAGAAGCTCCAGCCCAAAAGGCAGCCAAAATGCAGCCCACATCCGGGAGAATCTCACGAGCAGGGGGTGGAGCAAGCCAGGCCTCAAACCACGAGAACATCCAGACAAAAATGCACCAAAAATGCAGCCCACATCCGGGAGAATCTCAGGAGCAGGGGGTGGAGTAAGCCAGGCCTCAAACCACGAGAAGCTCCAGCCCAAAAGGCAGCCAAAATGCAGCCCACATCCGGGAGAATCTCAAGAGCAGGGGGTGGAGCAAGCCAGGCCTCAAACCACGAGAAGCTCCAGCCCAAAATGCAGCCAAAATGCAGCCCACATCCGGGAGAATCTCAGGAGCAGGAAGTGGAGCAAGCCAGGCCTCAAACCACGAGAAGCTCCAGCCCAAAAGGCAGCCAAAATGCAGCCCACATCCGGGAGAATCTCAGGAGCAGGGGGTGGAGCAAGCCAGGCCTCAAACCACGAGAAGCTCCAGCCCAAAAGGCAGCCAAAATGCAGCCCACATCCGGGAGAATCTCAAGAGCAGGAAGTGGAGAAAGCCAGTCCTCAAACCACGAGAATCTCCAACCAAAAATGCACCCAAACTCCACCACACATCCGGGAGAATCTCTGGAGCAGGGGGTGGAGTAAGCCAGGCCTCAAACCACGAGAAGCTCCAGCCCAAAAGGCAGCCAAAATCCAGCCCACATCCGGGAGAATCTCAGGAGCAGGGGGTGGAGCAAGCCAGGCCTCAAAGCACGAGAAGCTCCAGCCCAAAAGGCAGCCAAAATGCAGCCCACAGCCGGGAGAATCTCAGGGGGAGGAAGTAGAGCAAGCCAGGCCTCAAAGCACGAGAAGCTCCAGCCCAAAAGGCAGCCAAAATGCAGCCCACATCCGGGAGAATCTCAAGAGCAGGGGGTGGAGCAAGCCAGGCCTCAAACCACGAGAAGCTCCAGCCCAAAAGGCAGGCAGAATGCAGCCCACATCCAGGAGAATATCAAGAGCAGGGGGTGGAGCAAGCCAGGCCTCAAACCACGAGAAGCTCCAGCCCAAAAGGCAGCCAAAATGCAGCCCACATTCGGGAGAATCTCAATAGCAGGGGGTGGAGCAAGCCAGGCCCCAAACCGCGAGAAGCTCCAGCCCAAAATGCAGCCAAAATGCAGCCCACACCCAGGAGAATCTCAAGAGCAGTGTGTGGAGCAAGCCAGGCCTCAAACCACGAGAAGCTCCAGCCCAAAAGGCAGCCAAAATGCAGCCCACATCGGGGACAATCTCAGGAGCAGGGGGTGGAGCAAGCCAGGCCTCAAACCACGAGAAGCTCCAGCCCAAAAGGCAGCCAAAATGCAGCCCACATCCGGGAGAATCTCAGGAGCAGGGGGTGGAGCAAGCCAGGCCTCAAACCACGAGAAGCTCCAGCCCAAAAGGCAGCCAAAATGCAGCCCACATCCGGGAGAATCTCAAGAGCAGGAAGTGGAGCAAGCCAGTCCTCAAACCACGAGAATCTCCAGCCAAAAATGCACCCAAACTCCACCACACATCCGGGAGAATATCAAGAGCAGGGGGTGGAGTAAGCCAGGCCTCAAACCACGAGAAGCTCCAGCCCAAAAGGCAGCCAAAATCCAGCCCACATCCGGGAGAATCTCAGGAGCAGGGGGTGGAGTAAGCCAGGCCTCAAACCACGAGAAACTCCAGCCCAAAAGGCAGCCAAAATGCAGCCCACATCCGGGAGAATCTCAAGAGCAGGGGGTGGAGCAAGCCAGGCCTCAAACCACGAGAATATCCAGACAAAAATGCACCAAAAATGCAGCCCACATTCGGGAGAATCTCAGGAGCAGGGGGTGGAGTAAGCCAGGCCTCAAACCACGAGAAACTCCAGCCCAAAAGGCAGCCAAAATGCAGCCCACATCCGGGAGAATCTCAAGACCAGGGGGTGGAGCAAGCCAGGCCTCAAACCACGAGAATCTCCAGCCAAAAATGCACCCAAAATGCAGCCCACATCCGGGAGAATATCAAGAGCAGGGGGTGGAGTAAGCCAGGCCTCAAACCACGAGAAACTCCAGCCCAAAAAGCAGGCAGAATGCAGCCCACATCCGGGAGAATATCAAGAGCAGGGGGTGGAGCAAGCCAGGCCTCAAACCACGAGAAGCTCCAGCCCAAAAACGCAGCCAAAATGCAGCCCACATCCGGGAGATTCTCAGGAGCAGGGGGTGGAGCAAGCCAGGCCTCAAACCACGAGAAGCTCCAGCCAAAAAGGCACCCAAAATCCAGCACATATCCGGGAGAATCTCAATAGCAGGGGGTGGAGTAAGCCAGGCCTCAAACCACGAGAAGCTCCAGCCCAAATGGCAGCCAAAATGCAGCACACAGCCGGGAGAATCTCAGGGGGAGGAAGTAGAGCAAGCCAGGCCTCAAAGCACGAGAAGCTCCAGCCCAAAAGGCAGCCAAAATGCAGCCCACATCCGGGAGAATCTCAGGAGCAGGGGGTGGAGCAAGCCAGGCCTCAAACCACGAGAAGCTCCAGCCCAAAAGGCAGGCAGAATACAGCCCACATCCAGGAGAATATCAAGAGCAGGGGGTGGAGCAAGCCAGGCCTCAAACCGCGAGAAGTTCCACCCCAAAAGGCAGCCAAAATGCAGCCCACATCCAGGAGAATCTCAAGAGCAGGGGGTGGAGCAAGCCAGGCCTCAAAGCACGAGAAGCTCCAGCCCAAAATGCAGCCAAAATGCAGCCCACATCCGGGAGAATCTCAGGAGCAGGGGGTGGAGCAAGCCAGGCCTCAAAGCACGAGAAGCTCCAGCCCAAAATGCAGCCAAAATGCAGCCCACATCCAGGAGAATCTCAAGAGCAGGGGGTGGAGCAAGCCAGGCCTCAAAGCACGAGAAGCTCCAGCCCAAAATGCAGCCAAAATGCAGCCCACATCCAGGAGAATCTCAAGAGCAGGGGGTGGAGCAAGCCAGGCCTCAAAGCACGAGAAGCTCCAGCCCAAAATGCAGCCAAAATGCAGCCCACATCGGGGATAATCGCAGGAGCAGGAAGTGGAGCAAGCCAGGCCTCAAAGCACGAGAAGCTCCAGCCCAAAAGGCAGCCAAAATCCAGCCCACATCCGGGAGAATCTCAGGAGCAGGGGGTGGAGCAAGCCAGGCCTCAAACCACGAGAAGCTCCAGCCCAAAAGGCAGCCAAAATGCAGCCCACATCCAGGAGAATCTCAAGAGCAGGAAGTGGAGCAAGCCAGTCCTCAAACCACGAGAATCTCCAGCCAAAAATGCACCCAAACTCCACCACACATCCGGGAGAACCTCAGGAGCAGGGGGTGGAGCAAGTCAGGCCTCAAAGCACGAGAAGCTCCAGCCCAAAAGGCAGCCAAAATGCAGCCCACATCCGGGAGAATCTCAGGAGCAGGGGGTGGAGCAAGCCAGGCCTCAAACCACGAGAAGCTCCAGCCCAAAAGGCAGCCAAAATGCAGCCCACATCCGGGAGAATCTCAAGAGCAGGGGGTGGAGCAAGCCAGGCCTCAAACCACGAGAATATCCAGACAAAAATGCACCAAAAATGCAGCCCACATCCGGGAGAATCTCAGGAGCAGGGGGTGGAGTAAGCCAGGCCTCAAACCACGAGAAACTCCAGCCAAAAATGCACCCAAAATGCAGCCCACATCCGGGAGAATATCAAGAGCAGGGGGTGGAGTAAGCCAGGCCTCAAACCACGAGAAACTCCAGCCCAAAAAGCTGGCAGAATGCAGCCCACATCAGGGAGAATATCAAGAGCAGGGGGTGGAGCAAGCCAGGCCTCAAACCACGAGAAGCTCCAGCCCAAAAGGCAGCCAAAATGCAGCCCACATCCGGGAGAATCTCAGGAGCAGGAAGTGGAGCAAGCCAGGCCTCAAACCACGAGAAGCTCCAGCCAAAAAGGCACCCAAAATCCAGCACATATCCGGGAGAATCTCAATAGCAGGGGGTGGAGTAAGCCAGGCCTCAAACCACGAGAAGCTCCAGCCCAAATGGCAGCCAAAATGCAGCACAGAGCCGGGAGAATCTCAGGGGGAGGAAGTAGAGCAAGCCAGGCCTCAAAGCACGAGAAGCTCCAGCCCAAAAGGCAGCCAAAATGCAGCCCACATCCGGGAGAATCTCAGGAGCAGGGGGTGGAGCAAGCCAGGCCTCAAACCACGAGAAGCTCCAGCCCAAAAGGCAGGCAGAATACAGCCCACATCCAGGAGAATATCAAGAGCAGGGGGTGGAGCAAGCCAGGCCTCAAACCGCGAGAAGCTGCAGCCCAAAAGGCAGCCAAAATGCAGCCCACATCCAGGAGAATCTCAAGAGCAGGGGGTGGAGCAAGCCAGGCCTCAAAGCACGAGAAGCTCCAGCCCAAAATGCAGCCAAAATGCAGCCCACATCCGGGAGAATCTCAGGAGCAGGGGGTGGAGCAAGCCAGGCCTCAAACCACGAAAAGCTCCAGCCCAAAAGGCAGGCAGAATACAGCCCACATCCAGGAGAATATCAAGAGCAGGGGGTGGAGCAAGCCAGGCATCAAACCGCGAGAAGCTCCAGCCCAAAAGGCAGCCAAAATGCAGCCCACATGGAGGAGAATCTCAAGAGCAGGGGGTGGAGCAAGCCAGGCCTCAAAGCACGAGAAGCTCCAGCCCAAAAGGCAGCCAAAATGCAGCCCACATCCGGGAGAATATCAAGAGCAGGGGGTAGAGAAAGCCAGGCCTCAAACCACGAGAAGCTCCAGCCCAAAATGCAGCCAAAATGCAGCCCACATGCGGGAGAATCTCAGGAGCAGGGGGTGGAGCAAGCCAGGCCTCAAACCACGAGAAGCTCCAGCCCAAAACGCAGCCAAAATGCAGCCCACATGCGGGAGAATCTCAAGAGCAGGGGCTGGAGCAAGCCAGGCCTCAAACCACGAGAATCTCCAGCCAAAAATGCACCCAAAATGCAGCGCACATACGGGAGAATATCAAGAGCAGGGGGTGGAGTAAGCCAGGCCTCAAACCACGAGAAACTCCAGCCCAAAAGGCAGGCAGAATGCAGCCCACATCCGGGGGTATATCAAGAGCAGGGGGTGGAGCAAGCCAGGCCTCAAACCACGAGAAGCTCCAGCCCAAAAGGCAGCCAAAATGCAGCCCACATCCGGGAGAATCTCAGGAGCAGGGGGTGGAGCAAGCCAGGCCTCAAACCACGAGAAGCTCCAGCCCAAAATGCACCCAAAATCCAGCACATATCCGGGAGAATCTCAAGAGCAGGGGGTGGAGTAAGCCAGGCCTCAAACCACAAGAAGCTCCAGCCCAAAAGGCAGCCAAAATGCAGCCCACATCCGGGAGAATCTCAGGAGCAGGGGGTGGAGCAAGCCAGGCCTCAAACCACGAGAAGCTCCAGCCCAAAAGGCAGCCAAAATGCAGCCCACATCCGGGAGAATATCAAGAGCAGGGGGTGGAGCAAGCCAGGCCTCAAACCACGAGAAGCTCCAGCCCAAAAGGCAGGCAGAATGCAGCCCACATGGAGGAGAATCTCAAGAGCAGGGGGTGGAGTAAGTCAGGCCTCAAACCGCGAGAAGCTCCAGCCAAAAATGCACCAAAAATGCAGCCCACATCCGGGAGAATCTCAAGAGCAGGGGGTGGAGTAAGCCAGGCCTCAAACCACGAGAAACTCCATCCCAAAAGTCAGCCAAAATGCAGCACACATCCGGGAGAATCTCAGGAGCAGGGGGTGGAGCAATCCAGGCCCCAAACCACGAGAAGCTCCAGCCCAAAAGGCAGCCAAAATGCAGCCCACATCGGGGACAATCTCAGGAGCAGGATGTGGAGCAAGCCAGGCCTCAAAGCACGAGAAGCTCCAGCCCAAAAGGCAGCCAAAATGCAGCCCACATCCGGGAGAATCTCAGGAGCAGGGGGTGGAGCAAGCCAGGCCTCAAACCACGAGAATCTCCAGCCCAAAAGGCAGCCAAAATGCAGCCCACATCCGGGAGAATCTCAAGAGCAGGGGGTGGAGCAAGCCAGTCCTCAAACCACGAGAATCTCCAGCCAACAATGCACCCAAACTCCACCACACATCCGGAGAATATCAAGAGCAGGGGGTGTAGCAAGCCAGGCCTCAAACCACGAGAAGCTCCAGCCCAAAAGGCAGCCAAAATGCAGCCCAAATCCGGGAGAATCTCAGGAGCAGGGGGTGGAGCAAGCCAGGCCTCAAACCACGAGAAGCTCCAGCCCAAAAAGCACCCAAAATCCAGCCCATATCCGGGAGAATCTCAAGAGCAGGGGGTGGAGTAAGCCAGGCCTCAAACCACAAGAAGCTCCAGCCCAAAAGGCAGCCAAAATGCAGCCCACATCCGGGAGAATCTCAGGAGCAGGGGGTGGAGCAAGCCAGGCCTCAAACCACGAGAAGCTCCAGCCCAAAAGGCAGGCAGAATGCAGCCCACATCCAGGAGAATCTCAAGAGCAGGGGGTGGAGTAAGTCAGGCCTCAAACCGCGAGAAGCTCCAGCCAAAAATGCACCAAAAATGCAGCCCACATCCGGGAGAATCTCAAGAGCAGGGGGTGGAGTAAGCCAGGCCTCAAACCACGAGAAACTCCAGCCCAAAAGTCAGCCAAAATGCAGCCCACCTCCGGGAGAATCTCAGGAGCAGGGGTGGAGCAATCCAGGCCCCAAACCACGAGAAGCTCCAGCCCAAAAGGCAGCCAAAATGCAGCCCACATCGGGGACAATCTCAGGAGCAGGATGTGGAGCAAGCCAGGCCTCAAAGCACGAGAAGCTCCAGCCCAAAAGGCAGCCAAAATGCAGCCCACATCCGGGAGAATCTCAGGAGCAGGGGGTGGAGCAAGCCAGGCCTCAAACCACGAGAATCTCCAGCCCAAAAGGCAGCCAAAATGCAGCCCACATCCGGGAGAATCTCAAGAGCCGGGGGTGGAGCAAGCCAGTCCTCAAACCACGAGAATCTCCAGCCAACAATGCACCCAAACTCCACCACACATCCGGAGAATATCAAGAGCAGGGGGTGGAGTAAGCCAGGCCTCAAACCACGAGAAACTCCATCCCAAAAGTCAGCCAAAATGCAGCACACATCCGGGAGAATCTCAGGAGCAGGGGGTGGAGCAAGCCAGGCCTCAAACCGCGAGAAGCTCCACCCCAAAAGGCAGCCAAAATGCAGCCCACATCCAGGAGAATCTCAAGAGCAGGGGGTGGAGCAAGACAGGCCTCAAAGCACGAGAAGCTCCAGCCCAAACTGCAGCCAAAATGCAGCCCACATCCGGGAGAATCTCAGGAGCAGGGGGTGGAGCAAGCCAGGCCTCAAACCACGAGAAGCTCCAGCCCAAAAGGCAGGCAGTATACAGCCCACATCCAGGAGAATATCAAGAGCAGGGGGTGGAGCAAGCCAGGCCTCAAACTGCGAGAAGCTCCACCCCAAAAGGCAGCCAAAATGCAGCCCACATGCGGGAGAATCTCAGGAGCAGGGGGTGGAGCAAGCCAGGCCTCAAACCACGAGAAGCTCCAGCCCAAAAGGCAGGCAGAATGCAGCCCACATCCGGGGGTATATCAAGAGCAGGGGGTGGAGCAAGCCAGGCCTCAAGCCACGAGAAGCTCCAGCCCAAAAGGCAGCCAAAATGCAGCCCACATCCGGGAGAATCTCAGGAGCAGGGGGTGGAGCAAGCCAGGCCTCAAACCACGAGAAGCTCCAGCCCAAAATGCACCCAAAATCCAGCACATATCCGGGAGAATCTCAAGAGCAGGGGGTGGAGCAAGCCAGGCCTCAAACCACGAGAAGCTCCAGCCCAAAAGGCAGCCAAAATGCAGCCCACATCTGGGAGAATATCAAGAGCAGGGGGTGGAGCAAGCCAGGCCCCAAACCACGAGAAGCTCCAGCCCAAAAGGCAGCCAAAATGCAGCCCACATCCGGGAGAATCTCAGGAGCAGGGGGTGGAGCAAGCCAGGCCTCAAACCACGAGAAGCTCCAGCCCAAAAGGCAGGCAGAATGCAGCCCACATCCAGGAGAATCTCAAGAGCAGGGGGTGGAGTAAGTCAGGCCTCAAACCGCGAGAAACTCCAGCCAAAAATGCACCAAAAATGCAGCCCACATCCGGGAGAATCTCAAGAGCAGGGGGTGGAGTAAGCCAGGCCTCAAACCACGAGAAACTCCATCCCAAAAGTTAGCCAAAATGCAGCACACATCCGGGAGAATCTCAGGAGCAGGGGTTGGAGCAATCCAGGCCCCAAACCACGAGAAGCTCCAGCCCAAAAGGCAGCCAAAATGCAGCCGACATCGGGGACCTTCTCAGGAGCAGGATGTGGAGCAAGCCAGGCCTCAAAGCACGAGAAGCTCCAGCCCAAAAGGCAGCCAAAATGCAGCCCACATCCGGGAGAATCTCAGGAGCAGGGGGTGGAGCAAGCCAGTCCTCAAACCACGAGAATCTCCAGCCAACAATGCACCCAAACTCCACCACACATCCGGAGAATATCAAGAGCAGGGGGTGGAGTAAGCCAGGCCTCAAACCACGAGAAGCTCCAGCCCAAAAGGCAGCCAAAATGCAGCCCACATCCGGGAGAATCTCAGGAGCAGGGGGTGGAGCAAACCAGGCCTCAAACCACGAGAAGCTCCAGCCCAAAAGGCAGCCAAAATGCAGCCCACATGCGGGAGAATTTCAAGAGCCGGGGGTGGAGCAAGCCAGGCCTGAAATCACGAGAAGCTCCAGCCCAAAAGGCAGCCAAAATGCAGCCCACACCTGGGAGAATCTCAGGAGCAGGGGGTGGAGCAAGCCAGGCCTCAAACCACGAGGAGCTCCAGCCCAAAAGGCAGCCAAAATGCAGCCCACCTCCGGGAGAATCTCAAGAGCAGGGGGTGGAGCAAGCCAGGCCTCAAACCATGAGAAGCTCCAGCCCAAAAGGCACCCAAAATGCAGCGCACATCCGGGAGAATCTCAGGAGCAGGATGTGGAGCAAGCCAGGCCTCAAAGCACGAGAAGCTCCAACCCAAAAGGCAGCCAAAATGCAGCCCACCTGTGGGAGAATCTCAGGAGCAGGGGGTGGAGCAAGCCAGGCCTCAAACCGCGAGAAGCTCCAGCCCAAAATGCAGGCAGAATGCAGCCCAACTGTGCGAGAATCTCAAGAGCAGGGGGTGGAGCAAGCCAGGCCTCAAACCACGAGAAGCTCCAGCCCAAAAGGCAGCCAAAATGCAGCCCACATCCGGGAGAATCTCAGGAGCAGGGGGTGGAGCAAGCCAGGCCTTAAAGCACGAGAAGCTCCAGCCCAAAAGGCAGCCAAAATGCAGCCCACATCTGGGAGAATCTCAAGAGCAGGGGGTGGAGCAAGCCAGGCCTCAAAGCACGAGAAGCTCCAGCGCAAAAGTCAGCCAAAATGCAGCCCACATCCGGGAGAATCTCAAGAGCAGGGGGTGGAGCAAGCCAGGTCTCAAACCACGAGAAGCTCCAGCCCAAAAGGCAGCCAAAATGCAGCCCACATGGAGGAGAATATCAAGAGCAGGGGGTGGAGCAAGCCAGGCCTCAAACCACGAGAAGCTCCAGCCCAAAAATGCAGCCAAAATGCAGCCCACATCCGGGAGAATCTCAGGAGCAGGGGGTGGAGTAAGCCAGGCCTCAAACCACGAGAAGCTCCAGCCCAAAAGGCAGCCAAAATGCAGCCCACATCCGGGAGAATCTCAGGAGCAGGGGGTGGAGCAAGCCAGGCCCCAAACCACGAGAAGCTCCAGCCCAAAGGGCAGCCAAAATGCAGCCCACATCGGGGACAATCTCAGGAGCAGGATGTGGAGCAAGCCAGGCCTCAAACCACGAGAAGCTCCAGCCCAAAAGGCAGCCAAAATCCAGCCCACCTGTGGGAGAATCTCAAGAGTAGGGGGTGGAGCAAGCCAGCCCTCAAACCACGAGAAGCTCCAGCCCAAAATGCAGCCAAAATGCAGCCCACATCCAGGAGAATCTCAAGAGCAGGGGGTGGAGCAAGCCAGGCCTCAAAGCACGAGAAGCTCCAGCCCAAAAGGCAGCCAAAATGCAGCCCACATCCGGGAGAATCTCAAGAGCAGGGGGTGGAGCAAGCCAGGCCTCAAACCACGAGAAGCTCCAGCCCAAAAGGCAGCCAAAATGCAGCCCACATGGAGGAGAATCTCAAGAGCAGGGGGTGGAGCAAGCCAGGCCTCAAACCACGAGAAGCTCCAGCCCAAAAGGCAGCCAAAATGCAGCCCACATCCAGGAGAATCTCAAGAGCAGGGGGTGGAGCAAGCCAGGCCTCAAACCACGAGAAACTCCAGCCCAAAAGGCAGCCAAAATGCAGCCCACATCCGGGAGAATATCAAGAGCAAGGGGTGGAGCAAGCCAGGCCTCAAACCGCGAGAAGCTCCAGCCCAAAATGCAGCCAAAATGCAGCCCACATCCGGGAGAATCTCAAGAGCAGGGGGTGGAGCAAGCCAGGCCTCAAACCACGAGAAGCTCCAGCCCAAAATGCAGCCAAAATCCAGCCCACATGGAGGAGAATATCAAGAGCAGGGGGTGGAGCAAGCCAGGCCTGAAACCACGAGAAGCTCCAGCCCAAAAGGCAGCCAAAATGCAGCCCACATCCGGGAGAATCTCAAGAGCAGGGGGTGGAGCAAGCCAGGCCTCAAACCACGAGAAGCTCCAGCCCAAAAGGCAGCCAAAATGCAGCCCACATCCGGGAGAATCTCAAGAGCAGGGGGTGGAGCAAGGCAGGCCTCAAACCACGAGAAGCTGCAGCCCAAAAGGCAGCCAAAATCCAGCCGACATGGAGGAGAATATCAAGAGCAGGGGGTGGAGCAAGCCAGGCCTCAAACCACGAGAAGCTCCAGCCCAAAAGGCAGCCAAAATGCAGCCCACATCCGGGAGAATCTCAAGAGCAGGGGGGTGAGCAAGCCAGGCCTCAAACCACGAGAAGCTCCAGCCCAAAAGGCAGCCAAAATGCAGCCCACATGCGGGAGAATCTCAAGAGCAGGGGGTGGAGCAAGCCAGGCCTCAAACCACGAGAATCTCCAACCAAAAATGCACCCAAAATGCAGCCCACACCCGGGAGAATCTCAAGAGCAGGGGGTGGAGTAAGCCAGGCCTCAAACCACAAGAAGCTCCAGCCCAAAAGGCAGGCAGAATGCAGCCCACATCCGGGAGAATATCAAGAGCAGGGGGTGGAGCAAGCCAGGCCTCAAACCACGAGAAGCTCCAGCCCAAAAGGCAGCCAAAATGCAGCCCACATCCGGGAGAATCTCAGGAGCAGGGGGTGGAGCAAGCCAGGCCTGAAACCACGAGAAGCTCCAGCCCAAATGCAGGCAGAATGCAGCCGACATCCAGGAGAATCTCAAGAGCAGGGGGTGGAGCAAGCCAGGCCTCAAACCGCGAGAAGCTCCAGCCAAAAATGCACCCAAAATCCAGCACATATCCGGGAGAATCTCAAGAGCAGGGGGTGGAGTAAGCCAGGCCTCAAACCACGAGAAACTCCATCCCAAAAGGCAGCCAAAATGCAGCCCACATCCGGGAGAATCTCAGGAGCAGGGGGTGGAGCAAGCCAGGCCCCAAACCACGAGAAGCTCCAGCCCAAAAGGCAGCCAAAATGCAGCCCACATCGGGGACAATCTCAGGAGCAGGATGTGGAGCAAGCCAGGCCTCAAAGCACGAGAAGCTCCAGCCCAAAAGGCAGCCAAAATGCAGCCCACATCCGGGACAATCTCAGGAGCAGGGGGTGGAGCAAGCCAGGCCCCAAACCACGAGAATCTCCAGCCCAAAAGGCAGCCAAAATGCAGCCCACATCCGGGAGAATCTCAAGAGCCGGGGGTGGAGAAAGCCAGTCCACAAACCACGAGAATCTCCAGCCAAAAATACACCCAAACTCCACCACATATCCGGGAGAATATCAAGAGCAGGGGGTGGAGCAAGCCAGGCCTCAAAGCACGAGAAGCTCCAGCCAAAAATGAACCAAAAATGCAGCCCACATCCGGGAGAATCTCAGGAGCAGGGGGTGGAGTAAGCCAGGCCTCAAACCACGAGAAACTCCAGCCCAAAAAGCAGCCAAAATGCAGCCCACATCCGGGAGAATCTCAGGAGCAGGGGGTGGAGCAAGCCAGGCCCCAAACCATGAGAAGCTCCAGCCCAAAAGGCAGCCAAAATGCAGCCCACATCCGGGAGAATCTCAAGAGCAGGGGGTGGAGCAAGCCAGGCCTCAAACCACGAGAAGCTCCAGCCCAAAATGCAGCCAAAATCCAGACCACATGGAGGAGAATATCAAGAGCGGGGGGTGGAGCAAGCCAGGCCTCAAACCACGAGAAGCTCCAGCCCAAAAGGCAGCCAAAATGCAGCCCACATCCGGGAGAATCTCAAGAGCAGGGGGTGGAGCAAGCCAGGCCTCAAAGCACGAGAAGCTCCAGCCCAAAAGGCAGCCAAAATGCAGCCCACATCCGGGAGAATATCAAGAGCACGGGGTGGAGCAAGCCAGGCCCCAAACCACGAGAAGCTCCAGCCCAAAAGGCAGCCAAAATGCAGCCCACATCCGGGAGAATCTCAGGAGCAGGGGGTGGAGCAAGCCAGGCCTCAAACCACGAGAATCTCCAGCCAAAAATGCACCCAAACTCCAGCACACATCCGGGAGAATATGAAGAGCAGGGGGTGGAGTAAGCCAGGCCTCAAACCGCGAGAACCTCCAGCCCAAAAGGCAGCCAAAATGCAGCCCACATCCGGGAGAATCTCAGGAGCAGGGGGTGGAGCAAGCCAGGCCTCAAACCGCGAGAAGCTCCAGCCCAAAATGCAGCCAAAATGCAGCCCACATACGGGAGAATCTCAGGAGCAGGGGGTGGAGCAAGCCAGGCCTCAAACCACGAGAAGCTCCAGTCCAAATTTCAGCCAAAATTCAGCCCACATCCGGGAGAATCTCAGGAGCAGGGGGTGGAGCAAGCCAGGCCTCAAACCGCGAGAAGCTCCAGCCCAAAAGGCAGCCAAAATGCAGCCCACATCCGGGAGAATCTCAGGAGCAGGGGGTGGAGCAAGCCAGCCCTCAAACCACGAGAAGCTCCAGCCCAAAAGGCAGCCAAAATTCAGCCCACATCCGGGAGAATCTCAGGAGCAGGGGGTGGAGCAAGCCAGGCCTCAAACCACGAGAAGCTCCAGCCCAAAACGCAGACAAAATGCAGCCCACATCCCGGAGAATCTCAAGACCAGGAAGTGGAGAAAGCCAGGCCTCAAACCACGAGAAGCTCCAGCCAAAAATGCACCCAACTCCAGCACACATCCGGGAGAATCTCAGGAGCAGGGGGTGGAGCAAGCCAGGCCTCAAAGCACGAGAAGCTGCAGCCCAAAAGGCAGCCAAAATGCAGCCCACATCCGGGAGAATCTCAGGGGCAGGGGGTGGAGCAAGCCAGGCCTCAAACCACGAGAATCTGCAGCCAAAAATGCACCCAAACTCCAGCACACATCCGGGAGAATATGAAGAGCAGGGGGTGGAGTAAGCCAGGCCTCAAACCACGAGAAGCTCCAGCCCAAAAGGCAGCCAAAATGCAGCCCACATCCGGGAGAATCTCAGGAGGAGGGGGTGGAGCAAGCCAGGCCTCAAACCACGAGAAGCTCCAGCCCAAAACTCAGGCAGAATGCAGCCCTCCTGCGGGAGAATATCAAGAGCAGGGGGTGGAGCAAGCCAGGCCTCAAACCACGAGAAGCTCCAGCCCAAAAGGCAGCCAAAATGCAGCCCACACCCGGGAGAATCTCAGGAGCAGGGGGTGGAGCAAGCCAGGCCTCAAACCACGAGAAGCTGCAGCCCAAAAGTCAGCCAAAATGCAGCCCACATCCTGGAGAATCTCAGGAGCAGGGGGTGGAGCAAGCCAGGCCCCAAACCACGAGAAGCTCCAGCCCAAAAGGCAGCCAAAATGCAGCCCACATCCGGGAGAATCTCAAGAGCAGGGGGTGGAGCAAGCCAGGCCTCAAACCACGAGAAGCTCCAGCCCAAAACGCAGCCAAAATGCAGCCCACATCCGGGAGAATCTCAAGAGCAGGGGGTGGAGAAGTCAGGCCTCATACCTCGAAAAATTCCAGCCCAAAAGGCAGCCAAAATGCAGCCCACATCCGGGAGAATATCAAGAGCAGGGGATGGAGCAAGACAGGCCTCAGACCACGGGAATCTCCATCCAAAAATGCACCCAAACTCCAGCACACATCCGGGAGAAAATGAAGAGCAGGGGGTGGAGTAAGCCAGGCCTCAAACCGCGAGAAACTCCAGCCCAAAAGGCAGCCAAAATGCAGCCCACATCCGGGAGAATCTCAAGAGCAGGGGGTGGAGCAAGCCAGGCCTCAAACCGCGAGAGGCTCCAGCCCAAAAGGCAGCCAAAATGCAGCCCACATCCGGGAGAATCTCAGGAGCAGGGGGTGGAGCAAGCCAGGCCTCAAACCGCGAGAAGCTCCAGCCCAAAAGGCAGCCAAAATGCAGCCCACATCCGGGAGAATCTCAGGAGCAGGGGGTGGAGCAAGCCAGGCCTCAAACCACGAGAAGCTCCAGCCCAAAATGCAGCCAAAATCCAGCCCACATGGAGGAGAATATCAAGAGCAGGGGGTGGAGCAAGCCAGGCCTCAAACCACGAGAATCTCCAGACCAAAAGGCACCGAAAATGCAGCCCACATCCGGGAGAATATCAAGAGCAGGGGGTGGAGTAAGCCAGGCCTCAAACCACGAGAAGCTCCAGCCCAAAAGGCAGGTAGAATGCAGCCCACATCCGGGAGAATATCAAGAGCAGGGGGTGGAGCAAGCCAGGCCCCAAACCACGAGAAGCTCCAGCCCAAAAGGCAGCCAAAATGCAGCCCACATCCGGGAGAATCTCAAGAGCAGGGGGTGGAGCAAGCCAGGCCTCAAACCACGAGAATCTCCAGCCAAAAATGCACCCAAACTCCAGCACACATCCGGGAGAATATGAAGAGCAGGGGGTGGAGTAAGCCAGGCCTCAAACCGCGAGAAGATCCAGCCCAAAAGGCAGCCAAAATGCAGCCCACATCCGGGAGAATCTCAGGAGCAGGGGGTGGAGCAAGCCAGGCCTCAAACCGCGAGAAGCTCCAGCCCAAAAGGCAGCCAAAATGCAGCCCACATCCGGGAGAATCTCAGGAGCAGGGGGTGGAGCAAGCCAGGCCTCAAACCACGAGAAGCTCCAGTCCAAATTTCAGCCAAAATTCAGCCCACATCCGGGAGAATCTCAGGAGCAGGGGGTGGAGCAAGCCAGGCCTCAAACCGCGAGAAGCTCCAGCCCAAAAGGCAGCCAAAATGCAGCCCACATCCGGGAGAATCTCAGGAGCAGGGGATGGAGCAAGCCAGCCCTCAAACCACGAGAAGCTCCAGCCCAAAAGGCAGCCAAAATTCAGCCCACATCCGGGAGAATCTCAGGAGCAGGGGGTGGAGCAAGCCAGGCCTCAAACCACGAGAAGCTCCAGCCCAAAAGGCAGCCAAAATGCAGCCCACATCCCGGAGAATCTCAAGACCAGGAAGTGGAGAAAGCCAGGCCTCAAACCACGAGAAGCTCCAGCCAAAAATGCACCCAAACTCCAGCACACATCCGGGAGAATATCAAGAGCAGGGGGTGGAGTAAGCCAGGCCTCAAACCACGAGAAGCTGCAGCCCAAAAGGCAGCCAAAATGCAGCCCACATCCGGGAGAATCTCAGGAGCAGGGGGTGGAGCAAGCCAGGCCTCAAAGCACGAGAAGCTCCAGCCCAAAAGGCAGCCAAAATGCAGCCCACATCCGGGAGAATCTCAGGAGCAGGGGGTGGAGCAAGCCAGGCCTCAAACCACGAGAATCTCCAGCCAAAAATGCACCCAAACTGCAGCACACATCCGGGAGAATATGCAGAGCAGGGGGTGGAGTAAGCCAGGCCTGAAACCGCGAGAAGCTCCAGCCCAAAAGGCAGCCAAAATGCAGCCCACATCCGGGAGAATCTCAGGAGCAGGGGGTGGAGCAAGCCAGGCCTCAAACCACGAGAAGCTCCAGCCCAAAAGGCAGCCAAAATCCAGCCCACATGGAGGAGAATATCAAGAGCAGGGGGTGGAGCAAGCCAGGCCTCAAACCACGAGAAGCTCCAGCCCAAAAGGCAGCCAAAATGCAGCCCACATCCGGGAGAATCTCAGGAGGAGGGGGTGGAGCAAGCCAGGCCTCAAACCACGAGAAGCTCCAGCCCAAAAGTCAGGCAGAATGCAGCCCTCCTGCGGGAGAATATCAAGAGCAGGGGATGGAGCAAGCCAGGCCTCAAACCACGAGAAGCTCCAGCCCAAAAGGCAGCCAAAATGCAGCCCACATCCGGGAGAATCTCAGGAGCAGGGGGTGGAGCAAGCCAGGCCTCAAACCACGAGAAGCTCCAGCCCAAAAGGCAGCCAAAATGCAGCCCACATCTGGGAGAACCTCAAGAGCAGGAAGTGGAGAAAGCCAAGCCTCAAACCACGAGAATCTCCAGCCAAAAATGCAGCCAAAATGCAGCCCACATCCGGGAGAATCTAAAGAGCAGGGGGTGGAGCAAGCTAGGCCTCAAACCGTGAGAAGCTCCAGCCCAAAAGGCAGCCAAAATGCAGCCCACATCCGGGAGAATCTCAAGAGCAGGAAGTGGAGCAAGCCAGGCCTCAAACCACGAGAAGCTCCAGTCTAAAAGGCACCCAAAATCCAGCGCACATGAAGGAAAATATCAAGAGCAGGGGTTGGAGCAAGCCAGGCCTCAAACCACGAGAAGCTCCAGCCCAAAAGGCAGCCAAAATCCAGCCCACATACGGGAGAATCTCAAGAGCTGGGGGTGGAGCAAGCCAGGCCTCAAACCACAAGAAGTTCCAGCCCAACATGCAGCCAAAATGCAGCCCACATCCGGGAGAATCTCAAGAGCAGGGGGTGGAGCAAGCCAGGCCTCAAACCACGAGAAGCTCCAGCCCAAAAAGCAGCCAAAATGCAGCCCACATCCGGGAGAATCTCAAGAGCAGGGGGTGGAGCAAGGCAGGCCTCAAACCACGAGAAGCTCCAGCCCAAAAGGCAGCCAAAATGCAGCCCACATCCGGGAGAATCTCAAGAGCAGGGGGTGGAGCAAGCCAGGCCTCAAACCTCGAGAAGCTCCAGCCCAAAAGGCAGCCAAAATCCAGCCCACGTCGGGGAGAATCTCAAGAGCAGGGGGTGGAGCAAGCCAGGCCTCCAACCATGAGAATCTCCAGCCAAAAATGCACCCAAACTCCAGCACACATCCAGGAGAATCTCAGGAGCAGGAAGTGGAGCAAGCCAGGCCTCAAACCACAAGAAGCTCCAGCCCAAAAGGCAGCCAAAATCCAGCCCACATCCGGGAGAATCTCAGGAGCAGGGGGTGGAGCAAGCCAGGCCTCAAACCACGAGAAGCTCCAGCCCAAAAGGCAGCCAAAATGCAGCCCACATCCGGGAGAATCTCAAGAGCAGGGGTTGGAGCAAACCAGGCCTCAAACCACGAGAAGCTCCAGCCCAAAAGGCAGCCAAAATGCAGCCCACATCCGGGAGAATCTCAAGAGCAGGGGGTGGAGCAAGCCAGGCCTCAAACCACGAGAAGCTCCAGCCCAAAATGTAGCCAAAATGCAGTCCACATCCGGGAGAATCTCAAGAGCAGGGGGTGGAGCAAGCCAGGCCTGAAACCACGAGAAGCTCCAGCCCAAAAGGCAGCCAAAATGCAGCCCAACTGCGGGAGAATCTCAGGAGCAGGAAGTGGAGCAAGCCAGGCCTCAAACCACGAGAAGCTCCAGCCCAAAAGGCAGCCAAAATGCAGCCCACATTCAGGACAATCTCAAGAGCACGGGGTGGAGCAATCCAGGCCTCAAACCGCGAGAAGCTCCAGCCCAAAAGGCAGCCAAAATGCAGCCCACATCCAGGAGAATCTCAGGAGCAGGGGGTGGAGCAAGCCAAGCCTCAAACCACGAGAAGCTCCAGCCCAAAAGGCAGCCAAAATGCAGCCCACATCCGGGAGAATCTCAGGAGCAGGGGGTGGAGCAAGCCAGGCCTCAAACCACGAGAAGCTCCAGCCCAAAAGGCAGCCAAATTCCAGCCCACATCCGGGAGAATCTCAAGAGGAGGTTGTGGAGCCAGCCAGGCCTCAAACCACGAGAATCTGCAGCCAAAAATGCACCCAAACTCCAGCCCACATGCGGGAGAATCTCAAGAGCAGGGGGTGGAGCAAGCCAGGCCTCAAACCACGAGAAGCCCCAGCCCAAAAGGCAGCCAAAATGCAGCCCACATCCGGGACAATCTCAGGAGCAGGAAGTGGAGCAAGCCAGGCCCCAAACCACGAGAATCTCCAGCCAAAAGGCAGCCAAAATGCAGCTTACATCCGGGAGATTATCAAGAGCAGGGGGTGGAGCAAGCCAGGCCTCAAACCACGAGAAGCTCCAGCCCAAAAGGCAGCCAAAATGCAGCCCACATCCAGGAGAATCTCAAGAGCAGGGGGTGGAGCAAGCCAGGCCCCAAACCACGAGAATCTCCAGCCCAAAAGGCAGCCAAAATGCAGCCCACATCGGGGACAATCGCAGGAGCAGGAAGTGGAGCAAGCCAGGCCTCAAACCACGAGAAGCTCCAGTCCAAAAGGCAGCCAAAATGCAGCCCACGTCCGGGAGAATCTCAGGAGCAGGGGGTGGAGCAAGCCAGGCCTCAAACCACGAGAAGCTCCAGCCCAAAAGGCAGCCAAAATGCAGCCCACCTGCGGGAGAATATCAAGAGCAGGGGGTGGAGCAAGCCAGGCCTCAAACCACGAGAAGCTCCAGCCGAAAATGCAGCCAAAATGCAGCCCACATCCGGGAGAATCTCAAGAGCAGGGGGTGGAGCAAGCCAGGCCTCAAACCACGAGAAGCTGCAGCCCAAAAGGCAGCCAAAATGCAGCCCACATCCGGGAGAATCTCAGGAGCAGGAAGTGGAGCAAGCCAGGCCTCAAACCATGAGAAGCTCCAGTCCAAAAGGCACCCAAAATCCAGCCCACATGAAGGAGAATATCAAGAGCAGGGGTTGGAGCAAGCCAGGCCTCAAACCACGAGAAGCTCCAGCCCAAAAGGCACCCAAACTCCAGCCTACATCCGGGAGAATCTCAAGAGCAGGGGGTGGAGCAAGCCAGGCTTCAAACCACGAGAAGCTCCAGCCCAAATGGCAGCCAAAATGCAGCCCACATCCGGGAGAATATCAAGAGCAGGGGGTGGAGCAAGCCAGGCCCCAAACCACGAGAAGCTCCAGCCCAAAAGGCAGCCAAAATGCAGCCCACATCCGGGAGAATCTCAGGAGCAGGGGGTGGAGCAAGCCAGGCCTCAAACCACGAGAAGCTCCAGCCCAAAAGGCAGGCAGAATGCAGCCCACATCCAGGAGAATATCAAGAGCAGGGGGTGGAGAAAGCCAGGCCTCAAACCGCGAGAAGCTCCAGCCCAAAAGGCAGCCAAAATGCAGCCCACATCCGGGAGAATCTCAGGAGCATGGGGTGGAGCAAGCCAGGCCTCAAACCACGAGAAGCTCCAGCCCAAAAGGCAGCCAAAATGCAGCCCACATCCGGGAGAATCTCAGGAGCAGGAAGTGGAGCAAGCCAGGCCTCAAACCACGAGAATCTCCAGCCAAAAATGCACCCAAACTCCAGCACACATCCGGGAGAATATCAAGAGCAGGGGGTGGAGTAAGCCAGGCCTCAAACCACGAGAAGCTCCAGCCCAAAAGGCAGCCAAAATGCAGCCCACATCCGGGAGAATCTCAGGAGCATGGGGTGGAGCAAGCCAGGCCTCAAAGCACGAGAAGCTCCAGCCCAAAAGGCAGCCAAAATGCAGCCCACATCCGGGAGAATCTCAAGAGCAGGGGGTGGAGCAAGCCAGGCCTCAAACCACGAGAAGCTCCAGCCCAAAAGGCAGCCAAAATGCAGCCCACATCCGGGAGAATCTCAGGAGCAGGGGGTGGAGCAAGCCAGGCCTGAAACCACGAGAAGCTCCAGCCCAAAAGGCAGCCAAAATGCAGCCCACATCCGGGAGAACCTCAGGAGCAGGGGGTGGAGCAACTCAGGCCTCAAACCACGAGAAGCTCCAGCCCAAAAGGCAGCCAAAATACAGCCCACATCCGGGAGAATCTCAGGAGCAGGGGGTGGAGCAAGCCAGGCCTCAAACCACGAGAAGCTCCAGCCCAAAATGTAGCCAAAATGCAGCCCACATCCGGGAGAATATCAAGAGCAGGTGGTGGAGCAAGCCAGGCCTGAAATCACGAGAAGCTCCAGCCCAAAAGGCAGCCAAAATCCGGCCCACACCTGGGAGAATCTCAAGAGCAGGGGGTGGAGCAAGGCAGGCCTCAAACCGCAAGAAGCTCCAGCCCAAAAGGCAGCCAAAATGCAGCCCACACCTGGGAGAATCTCAAGAGCAGGGGGTGGAGCAAGCCAGGCCTCAAACCACGAGAAGCTCCAGCCCAAAAGGCAGCCAAAATGCAGCCCACACCTGGGAGAATCTCAAGAGCAGGGGCTGGAGCAAGCCAGGCCTCAAACCACGAGAAGCTCCAGCCCAAAAGGCAGCCAAAATCCAGCCCACATCCGGGAGAATCTCAGGAGCAGGGGATGGAGCAAGCCAGGCCTCAAACCACGAGAAGCTCCAGCCCAAAAGGCACCCAAAATGCAGCCCACATCCGGGAGAATCTCAAGAGCAGGGGGTGGAGTAAGCCAGGCCTCAAACCACGAGAAGCTCCAGCCCAAAAGGCAGCCAAAATGCAGCCCACATCCAGGAGAATATCAAGAGCAGGGGGTGGAGCAAGCCAGGCCTCAAACCGCGAGAAGCTCCAGCCCAAAAGGCAGCCAAAATGCAGCCCACACCTGGGAGAATCTCAAGAGCAGGGGGTGGAGCAAGCCAGGCATCAAACCACGAGAAGCTACAGCCAAAAATGCACCCAAACTCCAGCACACATCGGGGAGAATATCAAGAGCAGGGGGTGGAGTAAGCCAGGCCTCAAACCACGAGAAGCTCCAGCCCAAAAGGCAGCCAAAATGCAGCCCACATCTGGGAGAATCTGAGGAGCAGGGTGTGGAGCAAGCCAGGCCTCAAACCACGAGAAGCTCCAGCCCAAAAGGCACCCAAAATCCAGCACATATCTGGGAGAATCTCAAGAGCAGGGGGTGGAGTAAGCCAGGCCTCAAACCACGAGAAGCTCCAGCCCAAAAGGCAGCCAAAATGCAGCCCACATCCGGGAGAATCTCAGGAGCATGGGGTGGAGCAAGCCAGGCCTCAAACCACGAGAAGCTCCAGCCCAAAAGGCAGCCAAAATGCAGCCCACATCCGGGAGAATCTCAAGAGCAGGGGGTGGAGCAAGCCAGGCCTCAAACCACGAGAAGCTCCAGCCCAAAAGGCAGCCAAAATGCAGCCCACATCCGGGAGAATCTCAGGAGCAGGGGGTGGAGCAAGCCAGGCCTCAAACCGCGAGAAGCTCCAGCCCAAAAGGCAGCCAAAATGCAGCCCACATCCGGGAGAACCTCAGGAGCAGGGGGTGGAGCAAGCCAGGCCTCAAACCACGAGAAGCTCCAGCCCAAAAGGCAGCCAAAATGCAGCCCACATCTGGGAGAATCTGAGGAGCAGGGTGTGGAGCAAGCCAGGCCTCAAACCACGAGAAGCTCCAGCCCAAAAGGCACCCAAAATCCAGCACATATCTGGGAGAATCTCAAGAGCAGGGGGTGGAGTAAGCCAGGCCTCAAACCACGAGAAGCTCCAGCCCAAAAGGCAGGCAGAATGCAGCCCACATCCAGGAGAATATCAAGAGCAGGGGGTGGAGCAAGGCAGGCCTCAAACCGCGAGAAGCTCCAGCCCAAAAGGCAGCCAAAATGCAGCCCACATCCAGGAGAATATCAAGAGCAGGGGGTGGAGCAAGCCAGGCCTCAAACCGCGAGAAGCTCCAGACCAAAAGGCAGCCAAAATGCAGCCCACATCCGGGAGAACCTCAGGAGCAGGGGGTGGAGCAACTCAGGCCTCAAACCACGAGAAGCTCCAGCCCAAAAGGCAGCCAACATCCGGCCCACACCTGGGAGAATCTCAAGAGCAGGGGGTGGAGCAAGCCAGGCCTCAAACCACGAGAAGCTCCAGCCCAAAAGGCAGCCAAAATAGAGCCCACACCTGGGAGAATCTCAAGAGCAGGGTGTGGAGCAAGCCAGGCCTCAAACCACGAGAAGCTCCAGCCCAAAAGGCAGCCAAAATGCAGCCCACATCCGGGAGAATCTCAGGAGCAGGGGGTGGAGCAAGCCAGGCCTCAAACCACGAGAAGCTCCAGCCCAAAAGGCAGGCAGAATGCAGCCCACATCCAGGAGAATATCAAGAGCAGGGGGTGGAGCAAGCCAGGCCTCAAACCGCGAGAAGCTCCAGCCCAAAAGGCAGCCAAAATGCAGCCCACATCCGGGAGAATCTCAGGAGCAGGGGGTGGAGCAAGCCAGGCCTCAAACCACGAGAAGCTCCAGCCCAAAAGGCAGCCAAAATGCAGCCCACATCCGGGAGAATCTCAGGAGCAGGGGGTGGAGAAAGCCAGGCCTCAAACCACGAGAATCTCCAGCCAAAAATGCACCCAAACTCCAGCACACATCCGGGAAAATATCAAGAGCAGGGGGTGGAGTAAGCCAGGCCTCAAACCACGAGAAGCTCCAGCCCAAAAGGCAGCCAATATGCAGCCCACCTGTGGGAGAATCTCAAGAGCAGGGGGTGGAGCAAGGCAGGCCTCAAACCACGAGAAGCTCCAGCCCAAAATGTAGCCAAAATGCAGCCCACCTGTGGGAGAATATCAAGAGCAGGGGGTGGAGCAAGGCAGGCCTCAAACCACGAGAAGCTCCAGCCCAAAAGGCAGCCAAAATGCAGCCCACCTGTGGGAGAATCTCAAGAGCAGGGGGTGGAGCAAGGCAGGCCTCAAACCACGAGAAGCTCCAGCCCAAAAGGCAGCCAAAATGCAGCCCACCTGTGGGAGAATCTCAAGAGCAGGGGGTGGAGCAAGCCAGGCCTCAAACCACGAGAAGCTACAGCCAAAAATGCACCCAAACTCCAGCACACATCCGGGAGAATATCAAGAGCAGGGGGTGGAGTAAGCCAGGCCTCAAACCACGAGAAGCTCCAGCCCAAAAGGCAGCCAAAATGCAGCCCACATCCGGGAGAATCTCAGGAGCAGGGGGTGGAGCAAGCCAGGCCTCAAACCACGAGAAGCTCCAGCCCAAAAGGCAGCCAAAATGCAGCCCACATCCGGGAGAATCTCAAGAGCAGGGGGTGGAGCAAGCCAGGCCTCAAACCACGAGAAGCTCCAGCCCAAAATGTAGCCAAAATGCAGCCCACATGAAGGAGAATATCAAGAGCAGGGGTTGGAGCAAGCCAGGCCTCAAACCACGAGAAGCTGCAGCCCAAAAGGCAGCCAAAATGCAGCCCACATCCGGGAGAATCTCAAGAGCAGGGGGTGGAGCAAGCCAGGCCTCAAACCACGAGAAGCTCCAGCCCAAAATGTAGCCAAAATGCAGCCCACATCCGGGAGAATCTCAAGAGCAGGGGGTGGAGCAAGCTAGGCCTCAAACCACGAGAAGCTCCAGCCCAAAAGGCAGCCAAAATGCAGCCCACATCCGGGAGAATCTCAGGAGCAGGGGGTGGAGCAAGCCAGGCCTCAAACCGCGAGAAGCTCCAGCCCAAAAGGCAGCCAAAATGCAGCCCACACCTGGGAGAATCTCAAGAGCAGGGGGTGGAGCAAGCCAGGCCTCAAACCACGAGAAGCTACAGCCAAAAATGCACCCAAACTCCAGCACACATCCGGGAGAATATCAAGAGCAGGGGGTGGAGTAAGCCAGGCCTCAAGCCACGAGAAACTCCAGCCCAAAAGGCAGCCAAAATGCAGCCCACATCCGGGAGAATCTCAGGAGCAGGGGGTGGAGCAAGCCAGGCCTCAAACCACGAGAAGCTCCAGCCCAAAAGGCAGCCAAAATGCAGCGCACATCCGGGAGAATCTCAAGAGCAGGGGGTGGAGCAAGCCAGGCCTCAAACCACGAGAAGCTCCAGCCCAAAATGTAGCCAAAATGCAGCCCACATCCGGGAGAATCTCAAGAGCAGGGGGTGGAGCAAGCCAGGCCTCAAACCACGAGAAGCTGCAGCCCAAAAGGCAGCCAAAATGCAGCCCACATCCGGGAGAATCTCAAGAGCAGGGGGTGGAGCAAGCCAGGCCTCAAACCACGAGAAGCTCCAGCCCAAAATGTAGCCAAAATGCAGCCCACATCCGGGAGAATCTCAAGAGCAGGGGGTGGAGCAAGCCAGGCCTCAAACCACGAGAAGCTCCAGCCCAAAAGGCAGCCAAAATGCAGCCCACATCCGGGAGAATCTCAGGAGCAGGGGGTGGAGCAAGCCAGGCCTCAAACCACGAGAAGCTCCAGCCCAAAAGGCAGCCAAAATGCAGCCCACACCTGGGAGAATCTCAAGAGCAGGGGGTGGAGCAAGCCAGGCCTCAAACCACGAGAAGCTACAGCCAAAAATGCACCCAAACTCCAGCACACATCCGGGAGAATATCAAGAGCAGGGGGTGGAGTAAGCCAGGCCTCAAGCCACGAGAAACTCCAGCCCAAAAGGCAGCCAAAATGCAGCCCACATCCGGGAGAATCTCAAGAGCAGGGGGTGGAGCAAGCCAGGCCTCAAACCACGAGAAGCTCCAGCCCATAAGGCAGCCAAAATGCAGCCCACATCCGGGAGAATCTCAAGAGCAGGGGGTGGAGCAAGCCAGGCCTCAAACCACGAGAAGCTCCAGCCCAAAATGTAGCCAAAATGCAGCCCACATCCGGGAGAATCTCAAGAGCAGGGGGTGGAGCAAGCCAGGCCTCAAACCGCGAGAAGCTCCAGCCCAAAAGGCACCCAAAATCCAGCCCACATCCGGGAGAATCTCAAGAGCAGGGGGTGGAGCAAGCCAGGCCTCAAACCGCGAGAAGCTCCAGCCCAAAAGGCAGCCAAAATGCAGCCCACATCCGGGAGAATCTCAGGAGCAGGGGGTGGAGCAAGCCAGGCCTCAAACCTCGAGAAGCTCCAGCCCAAAAGGCAGCCAAAATGCAGCCCACATCCGGGAGAATCTCAAGAGCAGGGGGTGGAGCAAGCCAGGCCTCAAACCACGAGAATCTCCAGCCAAAAATGCACCCAAACTCCAGCACACATCCAGGAAAATATCAAGAGCAGGGGGTGGAGTAAGCCAGGCCTCAAACCACGAGAAGCTCCAGCCCAAAAGGCAGCCAAAATGCAGCCCACATCCGGGAGAATCTCAGGAGCAGGGGGTGGAGCAAGCCAGGCCTCAAACCACGAGAAGCTCCAGCCCAAAAGACACCCAAAATGCAGCCCACCTGTGGGAGAATCTCAAGAGTAGGGGGTGGAGCAAGCCAGGCCTCAAACCACGAGAATCTCCAGCCAAAAATGCACCCAAACTCCAGCACACATCCAGGAGAATATCAAGAGCAGGGGGTGGAGTAAGCCAGGCCTCAAACCACGAGAAGCTCCAGCCCAAAAAGCAGCCAAAATGCAGCCCACATCTGGGAGAATCTCAGGAGCAGGGGGTGGAGCAAGCCAGGCCTCAAACCACGAGGAGCTCCAGCCCAAAATGTATCCAAAATCCAGCCCATATGGAGGAGAATATCAAGAGCAGGGGGTGGAGCAAGCCAGGCCTCAAACCACGAGAAGCTCGAGCCCAAAAGGCAGCCAAAATGCAGCCCACATCCGGTTGAATCTCAAGAGCAGGGGGTGGAGCAAGCCAGGCCTCAAACCTCCAGAAGCTCCATCCCAAAAGGCAGCCAAAATGCAGCCCTACATGGAGGAGAATCTCAAGAGCAGGGGTGGAGCAAGCCAGGCCTCAAACCACGAGAAGCTCCAGACCAAAAGGCAGCCAAAATGCAGCCCACATCCGGGAGAATCTCATGAGCAGGGGTTGGAGCAAGCCAGGCCTCAAACCACGAGAAGCTCCAGCCCAAAAGGCAGCCAAAATGCAGCCCACATCCGGGAGAATCTCAAGAGCAGGGGGTGGAGTAAGCCAGGCCTCAAACCACGAGAAGCTCCAGCCCAAAAGGCAGCCAAAATGCAGCCCACATTTGGGAGAATCTCAGGAGCAGGGGGTGGAGCAAGCCAGGCCTCAAACCACGAGAAGCTCCAGCCCAAAAGGCAGCCAAAATCCAGCCCACATCTGGGAGAATATCAAGAGCAGGGGTTGGAGCAAGCCAGGCCTCAAACCACGAGAAGCTCCAGCCCAAAAGGCAGCCAAAATGCAGCCCACATCCGGGAGAATCTCAGGAGCAGGGGGTGGAGCAAGCCAGGCCTCAAACCGCGAGAAGCTCAAGCCCAAAAGGCAGCCAAAATCCAGCCCACATCCGGGAGAATCTCAGGAGCAGGGGGTGGAGCAAGCCAGGCCTCAAACCACGAGAAGCTCCAGTCCAAAAAGCACCCAATATCCAGCCCACATGAAGGAGAATATCAAGAGCAGGGGTTGGAGCAAGCCAGGCCTCAAACCACGAGAAGCTCCAGCCCAAAAGGCAGCCAAACTCCAGCCCACATACGGGAGAATCTCAAGAGCAGGGGGTGGAGTAAGCCAGGCCTCAAACCACGAGAAACTCCAGCCCAAAAGGCAGCCAAAATGTAGCCCACATCCGGGAGAATATCAAGAGCAGGGGGTGGAGCAAGCCAGGCCCCAAACCACGAGAAGCTCCAGCCCAAAAGGCAGCCAAAATGCAGCCCAGATGGAGGACAGTCTCAGGAGCAGGATGTGGAGCAAGCCAGGCCTCAAACCACGAGAAGCTCCAGCCCAAAAGGCAGCCAAAATGCAGCCCACATCCGGGAGAATCTCAAGAGCAGGGGGTGGAGCAAGCCAGGCCTCAAACCACGAGAAGCTCCAGCCCAAAAGGCAGCCAAAATCCAGCCCACATCCGGGAGAATCTCAGGAGCAGGGGTTGGAGCAAACCAGGCCTCAAACCACGACAAGCTCCAGCCCAAAAGGCAGCCAAACTCCAGCCCACATCCGGGAGAATCTCAAGAGCAGGGGGTGGAGCAAGCCAGGCCTCAAAGCACGAGAAGCTCCAGACCAAAAGGCAGCCAAAATGCAGCCCACATCCGGGAGAATCTCAAGAGCAGGGGGTGGAGTAAGCCAGGCCTCAAACCACGAGAAGCTGCAGTCCAAAAGGCAGCCAAAATGCAGCCCACATCCGGGAGAATCTCAGGAGCAGGGGGTGGAGCAAGCCAGGCCTCAAACCACGAGAAGCTCCAGTCCAAAATGCTGGCAGAATGCAGCCCACCTGTGGGAAAATCTCAAGAGCAGGGGGTGGAGCAAGCCAGGCCTCAAACCACGAGAAGCTCCAGCCCAAAAGGCAGCCAAAATGCAGCCCACATCCGGGAGAATCTCAGGAGCAGGGGGTGGAGCAAGCCAGGCCTCAAAGGACGAGAAGCCCCAGCCCAAAAGGCAGCCAAAATGCAGCCCACATCCGGGAGAATGTCAGGAGCAGGTGGTGGAGCAAGCCAGGCCTCAAACCACGAGAAGCTCCAGCCCAAAAGGCAGCCAAAATGCAGCCCACATCCGGGAGAATATCAAGAGCAGGGGGTGGAGCAAGCCAGGCCTCAAACCACGAGAATTTCCAGAAAAAAATGCACCAAAAATCCAGCACACATCCGGGAGAATAACAAGAGCAGGGGGTGGAGTAAGCCAGGCCTCAAACCACGAGAAGCTGCAGCCCAAAAGGCAGCCAAAATGCAGCCCACATCCGGGAGAATCTCAGGAGCAGGGGGTGGAGCAAGCCAGGCCTCAAACCACGAGAAGCTCCAGCCCAAAATGCAGGCAGAATGCAGCCCACCTGTGGGAAAATCTCAAGAGCAGGGGGTGGAGCAAGCCAGGCCTCAAACCACGAGAAGCTCCAGCCCAAAAATCAGCCAAAATGCAGCCCACATCCGGGAGAATCTCAGGAGGAGGGAGTGGAGCAAGCCAGGCCTCAAACCACGAGAAGCTCCGGCCCAAAATGCAGCCAAAATGCAGCCCACATGGAGGAGAATCTCAAGAGCAGGGGGTGGAGCAAGCCAGGCCTCAAACCACGAGAAGCTCCAGCCCAAAAGGCAGCCAAAATCCAGCCCACATCCGGGAGAATCTCAGGAGCAGGGGGTGGAGCAAGCCAGGCCTCAAACCACGAGAAGCTCCAGCCCAAAAGGCAGCCAAACTCCAGCCCACATACGGGAGAATCTCAAGAGCAGGTGGTGGAGCAAGCCAGGCCTCAAACCACGAGAAGCTCCAGCCCAAAAGGCAGCCAAAATGCAGCCCACATCCGGGAGAATCTCAGGAGCAGGGGTTGGAGCAAGCCAGGCCTCAAACCACGAGAAGCTCCAGCCCAAAAGGCAGCCAAAATGCAGCCCACATCCGGGAGAATCTCAGGAGCAGGGGGTGGAGCAAGCCAGGCCTCAAACCACGAGAATCTCCAAACAAAAATGCACCAAAAATCCAGCACACATCCGGGAGAATAACAAGAGCAGGGGGTGGAGTAAGCCAGGCCTCAAACCACGAGAAACTCAAGCCCAAAAGGCAGCCAAAATGTAGCCCACATGGAGGACAATCTCAGGAGCAGGGGGGGGAGCAAGCCAGGCCTCAAACCACGAGAAGCTCCAGCCCAAAAGGCAGCCAAAATGCAGCCCACATCCGGGAGAATCTCAAGAGCAGGGGGTGGAGCAAGCCAGGCCTCAAACCGCGAGAAGCTCCAGCCCAAAATGCAGGCAGAATGCAGCCCACATCCGGTTGAATATCAAGAGCAGGGGGTGGAGCAAGCCAGGCCTCAAACCACGAGAAGCTCCAGCCCAAAAAGGCAGCCAAAATGCAGCCCACATGGAGGAGAATCTCAAGAGCAGGGGGTGGAGCAAGCCAGGCCTCAAACCACGAGAAGCTCCAGCCCAAAAGGCAGCCAAAATGCAGCCCACATGGAGGAGAATCTCAAGAGCAGGGGGTGGAGCAAGCCAGGCCTCAAACCACGAGAAGCTCCAGCCCAAAAGGCAGCCAAAATGCAGCCCACATCCGGTTGAATCTCAAGAGCAGGGGGTGGAGCAAGCCAGGCCTCAAACCACGAGAAGCTCCAGCCCAAAAGGCAGCCAAAATGCAGCCCACATCCGGGAGAATCTCAGGAGCAGGGGGTGGAGCAAGCCAGGCCTCAAACCACGAGAAGCTCCAGCCCAAAATGCAGGCAGAATGCAGCCCACCTGTGGGAAAATCTCAAGAGCAGGGGGTGGAGCAAGCCAGGCCTCAAACCACGAGAAGCTCCAGCCCAAAAGGCAGCCAAAATGCAGCCCACATCCGGGAGAATATCAAGAGCAGGGGGTGGAGCAAGCCAGGCCTCAAACCACGAGAAGCTCCAGCCCAAAAGGCAGCCAAAATGCAGCCCACATCCGGGAGAATCTCAGGAGCAGGGGGTGGAGCAAGCCAGGCCTCAAACCACGAGAAGCTCCAGCCCAAAATGCAGGCAGAATGCAGCCCACCTGTGGGAAAATCTCAAGAGCAGGGGGTGGAGCAAGCCAGGCCTCAAACCACGAGAAACTCAAGCCCAAAAGGCAGCCAAAATGTAGCCCACATCTGGGAGAATATCAAGAGCAGGGGGTGGAGCAAGCCAGGCCTCAAACCACGAGAAGCTCCAGACCAAAAGGCAGCCAAAATGCAGCCTACATCCGGGAGAATCTCAGGAGCAGGGGGTGGAGCAAGCCAGGCCTCAAACCACGAGAAGCTCCAGCCCAAAAGGCAGCCAAAATGCAGCCCACATCCGGTTGAATCTCAAGAGCAGGGGGTGGAGCAAGCCAGGCCTCAAACCACGAGAAGCTCCAGCCCAAAACGCAGCCAAAATCCCGCCCACATCCGGGAGACTATCAAGAGCAGGGGGTGGAGCAAGCCAGGCCCCAACCACGAGAAGATCCAGCCCAAAATGCTGGCAGAATGCAGCCCACCTGTGGGAAAATTTCAAGAGCAGGGGGTGGAGCAAGCCAGGCCTCAAACCACGAGAAGCTCCAGCCCAAAAGGCAGCCAAAATGCAGCCCACATCCGGGAGAATCTCAAGAGCAGGGGGTGGAGCAAGCCAGGCCTCAAACCACGAGAAGCTCCAGCCCAAAAGGCAGCCAAAATGCAGCCCACATCCGGGAGAATCTCAGGAGCAGGGGGTGGAGCAAGCCAGGCCTCAAACCACGAGAAGCTCCAGCCCAAAATGCAGGCAGAATGCAGCCCACCTGTGGGAAAATCTCAAGAGCAGGGGGTGGAGCAAGCCAGGCCTCAAACCACGAGAAGCTCCAGCCCAAAAGGCAGCCAAAATGCAGCCCACATCCGGGAGAATCTCAAGAGCAGGGGGTGGAGCAAGCCAGGCCTCAAACCACGAGAAGCTCCAGCCCAAAAGGCAGCCAAACTCCAGCCCACATACGGGAGAATCTCAAGAGCAGGGGGTGGAGCAAGCCAGGCCTCAAACCACGAGAAGCTCCAGCCCAAAAGGCAGCCAAAATGCAGCCCACATCCGGGAGAATCTCAGGAGCAGGGGTTGGAGCAAGCCAGCCCTCAAACCACGAGAAGCTCCAGCCCAAAAGGCAGCCAAAATGCAGCCCACATGCGGGAGAATCTCAAGAGCAGGGGGTGGAGCAAGCCAGGCCTCAAACCACGAGAAGCTCCAGCCCAAAAGGCACCCAAAATGCAGCCCACATCCGGGAGAATCTCAGGAGCAGGGGGTGGAGCAAGCCAGGCCTCAAACCACGAGAAGCTCCAGACAAAAATGCACCAAAAATCCAGCACACATCCGGGAGAATAACAAGAGCAGGGGGTGGAGTAAGCCAGGCTTCACCAACGAGAAACTCCAGCCCAAAAGGCAGCCAAAATGTAGCCCACATCCGGGAGAATATCAAGAGCAGTTGGTGGAGCAAGCCAGGCCCCAAACCACGAGATGCTCCAGCCTAAAAGGCAGCCAAAATGCAGCCCACATGGAGGACAATCTCAGGAGCAGGATGTGGAGCAAGCCAGGCCTCAAAGCACGAGAAGCTGCAGCCCAAAAGGCAGGCAGAATGCAGCCCACATCCGGTTGAATATCAAGAGCAGGGGGTGGAGCAAGCCAGGCCTCAAACCACGAGAAGCTCCAGCCCAAAACGCAGCCAAAATGCAGCCCAAATGGAGGAGAATCTCAAGAGCAGGGGGTGGAGCAAGCCAGGCCTCAAACCACGAGAAGCTCCAGCCCAAAAGGCAGCCAAAATCCAGCCCACATCCGGGAGAATCTCAGGAGCAGGGGTTGGAGCAAGCCAGGCCTCAAACCACGACAAGCTCCAGCCCAAAAGGCAGCCAAACTCCAGCCCACATACGGGAGAATCTCAAGAGCAGGGGGTGGAGCAAGCCAGGCCTCAAACCACGAGAAGCTCCAGACCAAAAGGCAGCCAAAATGCAGCCCACATCCGGGAGAATCTCAGGAGCAGGGGGTGGAGCAAGCCAGGCCTCAAACCACGAGAAGCTCCAGCCCAAAAGGCAGCCAAAATGCAGCCCACATCCGGGAGAATCTCAAGAGCAGGGGGTGGAGCAAGCCAGGCCTCAAACCACGAGAAGCTCCAGCCCAAATAGCAGCCAAAATGCAGCCCACATCCGGGAGAATATCAAGCGCAGGCGGTGGAGCAAGCCAGGCCTCAAACCGCGAGAAGCTCCAGCCCAAAAGGCAGCCAAAATGCAGCCCAAATCCGGGAGAATCTCAGGGGGAGGAAGTAGAGAAAGCCAGGCCTCAAACCACGAGAAGCTGCAGCCCAAAAGGCAGCCAAAATGCAGCCCACATCCGGGAGAATCTCAAGAGCAGGGGGTGGAGCAAGCCAGGCCTCAAACCACGAGAAGCTCCAGCCCAAAATGCAGCCAAAATCCAGCCCACATCCGGGAGAATCTCAAGCGCAGGGGGTGGAGCAAGCCAGGCCTCAAACCGCGAGAAGCTCCAGCCCAAATGGCAGCCAAAATGCAGCCCACATCCGGGAGAATCTCAGGGGGAGGAAGTAGAGAAAGCCAGGCCTCAAACCACGAGAAGCTGCAGCCCAAAAGGCAGCCAAAATGCAGCCCACATCCGGGAGAATCTCAGGAGCACGGGGTGGAGCAAGCCAGGCCTCAAACCACGAGAATCTCCAGACAAAAATGCACCAAAAATCCAGCACACATCCGGGAGAATAACAAGAGCAGGGGGTGGAGTAAGCCAGGCCTCAAACCACGAGAAACTCCAGCCCAAAAGGCAGCCAAAATGTAGCCCACATCCGGGAGAATATCAAGAGCAGGGGGTGGAGCAAGCCAGGCCCCAAACCACGAGAAGCTCCAGCCCAAAAGGCAGCCAAAATGCAGCCCACATGGAGGACAGTCTCAGGAGCAGGATGTGGAGCAAGCCAGGCCTCAAACCACGAGAAGCTCCAGCCCAAAAGGCAGCCAAAATGCAGCCCACATCCGGGAGAATCTCAGGAGCAGGGGTTGGAGCAAACCAGGCCTCAAACCACGACAAGCTCCAGCCCAAAAGGCAGCCAAACTCCAGCCCACATCCGGGAGAATCTCAAGAGCAGGGGGTGGAGCAAGCCAGGCCTCAAAGCACGAGAAGCTCCAGACCAAAAGGCAGCCAAAATCCAGCCCACATCGGGGACAATCTCAGGAGCAGGGGGTGGAGTAAGCCAGGCCTCAAACCACGAGAAGCTGCAGTCCAAAAGGCAGCCAAAATGCAGCCCACATCCGGGAGAATCTCAGGAGCAGGGGGTGGAGCAAGCCAGGCCTCAAACCACGAGAAGCTCCAGTCCAAAATGCTGGCAGAATGCAGCCCACCTGTGGGAAAATCTCAAGAGCAGGGGGTGGAGCAAGCCAGGCCTCAAACCACGAGAAGCTCCAGCCCAAAAGGCAGCCAAAATCCAGCCCACATCCGGGAGAATCTCAGGAGCAGGGGTTGGAGCAAGCCAGGCCTCAAACCACGACAAGCTCCAGCCCAAAAGGCAGCCAAACTCCAGCCCACATACGGGAGAATCTCAAGAGCAGGGGGTGGAGCAAGCCAGGCCTCAAACCACGAGAAGCTCCAGACCAAAAGGCAGCCAAAATGCAGCCCACATCCGGGAGAATCTCAGGAGCAGGGGGTGGAGCAAGCCAGGCCTCAAACCACGAGAAGCTCCAGCCCAAAAGGCAGCCAAAATGCAGCCCACATCCGGGAGAATCTCAAGAGCAGGGGGTGGAGCAAGCCAGGCCTCAAACCACGAGAAGCTCCAGCCCAAATAGCAGCCAAAATGCAGCCCACATCCGGGAGAATATCAAGCGCAGGCGGTGGAGCAAGCCAGGCCTCAAACCGCGAGAAGCTCCAGCCCAAAAGGCAGCCAAAATGCAGCCCAAATCCGGGAGAATCTCAGGGGGAGGAAGTAGAGAAAGCCAGGCCTCAAACCACGAGAAGCTGCAGCCCAAAAGGCAGCCAAAATGCAGCCCACATCCGGGAGAATCTCAAGAGCAGGGGGTGGAGCAAGCCAGGCCTCAAACCACGAGAAGCTCCAGCCCAAAATGCAGCCAAAATCCAGCCCACATCCGGGAGAATCTCAAGCGCAGGGGGTGGAGCAAGCCAGGCCTCAAACCGCGAGAAGCTCCAGCCCAAATGGCAGCCAAAATGCAGCCCACATCCGGGAGAATCTCAGGGGGAGGAAGTAGAGAAAGCCAGGCCTCAAACCACGAGAAGCTGCAGCCCAAAAGGCAGCCAAAATGCAGCCCACATCCGGGAGAATCTCAGGAGCACGGGGTGGAGCAAGCCAGGCCTCAAACCACGAGAATCTCCAGACAAAAATGCACCAAAAATCCAGCCCACATCCGGGAGAATAACAAGAGCAGGGGGTGGAGTAAGCCAGGCCTCAAACCACGAGAAACTCCAGCCCAAAAGGCAGCCAAAATGTAGCCCACATCCGGGAGAATATCAAGAGCAGGGGGTGGAGCAAGCCAGGCCCCAAACCACGAGAAGCTCCAGCCCAAAAGGCAGCCAAAATGCAGCCCACATGGAGGACAGTCTCAGGAGCAGGATGTGGAGCAAGCCAGGCCTCAAACCACGAGAAGCTCCAGCCCAAAAGGCAGCCAAAATGCAGCCCACATCCGGGAGAATCTCAGGAGCAGGGGTTGGAGCAAACCAGGCCTCAAACCACGACAAGCTCCAGCCCAAAAGGCAGCCAAACTCCAGCCCACATCCGGGAGAATCTCAAGAGCAGGGGGTGGAGCAAGCCAGGCCTCAAAGCACGAGAAGCTCCAGACCAAAAGGCAGCCAAAATCCAGCCCACATCGGGGACAATCTCAGGAGCAGGGGGTGGAGTAAGCCAGGCCTCAAACCACGAGAAGCTGCAGTCCAAAAGGCAGCCAAAATGCAGCCCACATCCGGGAGAATCTCAGGAGCAGGGGGTGGAGCAAGCCAGGCCTCAAACCACGAGAAGCTCCAGTCCAAAATGCTGGCAGAATGCAGCCCACCTGTGGGAAAATCTCAAGAGCAGGGGGTGGAGCAAGCCAGGCCTCAAACCACGAGAAGCTCCAGCCCAAAAGGCAGCCAAAATGCAGCCCACATCCGGGAGAATCTCAAGAGCAGGGGGTGGAGCAAGCCAGGCCTCAAACCACGAGAAGCTCCAGCCCAAAAGGCAGCGAAAATACAGCCCACATCCGGGAGAATCTCAGGAGCAGGGGGTGGAGCAAGCCAGGCCTCAAAGGACGAGAAGCCCCAGCCCAAAAGGCAGCCAAAATGCAGCCCACATCCGGGAGAATGTCAGGAGCAGGTGGTGGAGCAAGACAGGCCTCAAACCACGAGAAGCTCCAGCCGAAAATGCAGCCAAAATGCAGCCCACATCCGGGAGAATATCAAGAGCAGGGGGTGGAGCAAGCCAGGCCTCAAACCACGAGAATTTCCAGAAAAAAATGCACCAAAAATCCAGCACACATCCGGGAGAATAACAAGAGCAGGGGGTGGAGTAAGCCAGGCCTCAAACCACGAGAAGCTGCAGCCCAAAAGGCAGCCAAAATGCAGCCCACATCCGGGAGAATCTCAGGAGCAGGGGGTGGAGCAAGCCAGGCCTCAAACCACGAGAAGCTCCAGCCCAAAATGCAGGCAGAATGCAGCCCACCTGTGGGAAAATCTCAAGAGCAGGGGGTGGAGCAAGCCAGGCCTCAAACCACGAGAAGCTCCAGCCCAAAAATCAGCCAAAATGCAGCCCACATCCGGGAGAATCTCAGGAGGAGGGAGTGGAGCAAGCCAGGCCTCAAACCACGAGAAGCTCCGGCCCAAAATGCAGCCAAAATGCAGCCCACATGGAGGAGAATCTCAAGAGCAGGGGGTGGAGCAAGCCAGGCCTCAAACCACGAGAAGCTCCAGCCCAAAAGGCAGCCAAAATCCAGCCCACATCCGGGAGAATCTCAGGAGCAGGGGGTGGAGCAAGCCAGGCCTCAAACCACGAGAAGCTCCAGCCCAAAAGGCAGCCAAACTCCAGCCCACATACGGGAGAATCTCAAGAGCAGGGGGTGGAGCAAGCCAGGCCTCAAACCACGAGAAGCTCCAGCCCAAAAGGCAGCCAAAATGCAGCCCACATCCGGGAGAATCTCAGGAGCAGGGGTTGGAGCAAGCCAGGCCTCAAACCACGAGAAGCTCCAGCCCAAAAGGCAGCCAAAATGCAGCCCACATCCGGGAGAATCTCAGGAGCAGGGGGTGGAGCAAGCCAGGCCTCAAACCACGAGAATCTCCAAACAAAAATGCACCAAAAATCCAGCACACATCCGGGAGAATAACAAGAGCAGGGGGTGGAGTAAGCCAGGCCTCAAACCACGAGAAACTCCAGCCCAAAAGGCAGCCAAAATGTAGCCCACATCCGGGAGAATATCAAGAGCAGGGGGTGGAGCAAGCCAGGCCTCAAACCACGAAAAGCTCCAGCCCAAAAGGCAGCCAAAATGCAGCCCACATGGAGGACAATCTCAGGAGCAGGGGGGGGAGCAAGCCAGGCCTCAAACCACGAGAAGCTCCAGCCCAAAATGCAGCCAAAATGCAGCCCACATCCGGGAGAATCTCAAGAGCAGGGGGTGGAGCAAGCCAGGCCTCAAACCGCGAGAAGCTCCAGCCCAAAATGCAGGCAGAATGCAGCCCACATCCGGTTGAATATCAAGAGCAGGGGGTGGAGCAAGCCAGGCCTCAAACCACGAGAAGCTCCAGCCCAAAAAGGCAGCCAAAATGCAGCCCACATGGAGGAGAATCTCAAGAGCAGGGGGTGGAGCAAGCCAGGCCTCAAACCACGAGAAGCTCCAGCCCAAAAGGCAGCCAAAATGCAGCCCACATCCGGTTGAATCTCAAGAGCAGGGGGTGGAGCAAGCCAGGCCTCAAACCACGAGAAGCTGCAGCCCAAAAGGCAGCCAAAATGCAGCCCACATCCGGGAGAATCTCAGGAGCAGGGGGTGGAGCAAGCCAGGCCTCAAACCACGAGAAGCTCCAGCCCAAAATGCAGGCAGAATGCAGCCCACCTGTGGGAAAATCTCAAGAGCAGGGGGTGGAGCAAGCCAGGCCTCAAACCACGAGAAGCTCCAGCCCAAAATGCAGGCAGAATGCAGCCCACCTGTGGGAAAATCTCAAGAGCAGGGGGTGGAGCAAGCCAGGCCTCAAACCACGAGAAACTCAAGCCCAAAAGGCAGCCAAAATGTAGCCCACATCTGGGAGAATATCAAGAGCAGGGGGTGGAGCAAGCCAGGCCTCAAAGCACGAGAAGCTCCAGACCAAAAGGCAGCCAAAATGCAGCCCACATCCGGGAGAATCTCAGGAGCAGGGGGTGGAGCAAGGCAGGCCTCAAACCACGAGAAGCTCCAGCCCAAAAGGCAGCCAAAATGCAGCCCACATCCGGGAGAATCTCAAGAGCAGGGGGTGGAGCAAGCCAGGCCTCAAACCACGAGAAGCTCCAGCCCAAAAGGCAGCCAAAATGCAGCCCACATCCGGGAGAATCTCAGGAGCAGGGGGTGGAGCAAGCCAGGCCTCAAACCACGAGAAGCTGCAGCCCAAAAGGCAGCCAAAATGCAGCCCACATGGAGGACAATCTCAGGAGCAGGGGGGGGAGCAAGCCAGGCCTCAAACCACGAGAAGCTCCAGCCCAAAAGGCAGCCAAAATGCAGCCCACATCCGGGAGAATCTCAAGAGCAGGGGGTGGAGCAAGCCAGGCCTCAAACCGCGAGAAGCTCCAGCCCAAAATGCAGGCAGAATGCAGCCCACATCCGGTTGAATATCAAGAGCAGGGGGTGGAGCAAGCCAGGCCTCAAACCACGAGAAGCTCCAGCCCAAAAGGCAGCCAAAATGCAGCCCACATGGAGGAGAATCTCAAGAGCAGGGGGTGGAGCAAGCCAGGCCTCAAACCACGAGAAGCTCCAGCCCAAAAGGCAGCCAAAATGCAGCCCACATGGAGGAGAATCTCAAGAGCAGGGGGTGGAGCAAGCCAGGCCTCAAACCACGAGAAGCTCCAGCCCAAAAGGCAGCCAAAATGCAGCCCACATCCGGTTGAATCTCAAGAGCAGGGGGTGGAGCAAGCCAGGCCTCAAACCACGAGAAGCTGCAGCCCAAAAGGCAGCCAAAATGCAGCCCACATCCGGGAGAATCTCAGGAGCAGGGGGTGGAGCAAGCCAGGCCTCAAACCACGAGAAGCTCCAGCCCAAAATGCAGGCAGAATGCAGCCCACCTGTGGGAAAATCTCAAGAGCAGGGGGTGGAGCAAGCCAGGCCTCAAACCACGAGAAGCTCCAGCCCAAAAGGCAGCCAAAATGCAGCCAAAATCCGGGAGAATATCAAGAGCAGGGGGTGGAGCAAGCCAGGCCTCAAACCACGAGAAGCTCCAGCCCAAAAGGCAGCCAAAATGCAGCCCACATCCGGGAGAATCTCAGGAGCAGGGGGTGGAGCAAGCCAGGCCTCAAACCACGAGAAGCTCCAGCCCAAAATGCAGGCAGAATGCAGCCCACCTGTGGGAAAATCTCAAGAGCAGGGGGTGGAGCAAGCCAGGCCTCAAACCACGAGAAACTCAAGCCCAAAAGGCAGCCAAAATGTAGCCCACATCTGGGAGAATATCAAGAGCAGGGGGTGGAGCAAGCCAGGCCTCAAAGCACGAGAAGCTCCAGACCAAAAGGCAGCCAAAATGCAGCCCACATCCGGGAGAATCTCAGGAGCAGGGGGTGGAGCAAGCCAGTCCTCAAACCACGAGAAGCTCCAGCCCAAAAGGCAGCCAAAATGCAGCCCACATCCGGGAGAATCTCAAGAGCAGGGGGTGGAGCAAGCCAGGCCTCAAACCACGAGAAGCTCCAGCCCAAAAGGCAGCCAAAATCCCGCCCACATCCGGGAGACTATCAAGAGCAGGGGGTGGAGCAAGCCAGGCCCCAACCACGAGAAGATCCAGCCCAAAATGCAGGCAGAATGCAGCCCACCTGTGGGAAAATCTCAAGAGCAGGGGGTGGAGCAAGCCAGGCCTCAAACCACGAGAAGCTCCAGCCCAAAAGGCAGCCAAAATGCAGCCCACATCCGGGAGAATATCAGGAGCAGGGGGTGGAGCAAGCCAGGCCTCAAACCACGAGAATCTCCAGACAAAAATGCACCAAAAATCCAGCACACATCCGGGAGAATAACAAGAGCAGGGGGTGGAGCAAGCCAGGCCCCAAACCACGAGAAGCTCCAGCCCAAAAGGCAGCCAAAATGCAGCCCACATGGAGGACAATCTCAGGAGCAGGATGTGGAGCAAGCCAGGCCTAAAACCACGAGAAGCTCCAGCCCAAAAGGCAGCCAAAATGCAGCCCACATCCGTGAGAATCTCAAGAGCAGGGGGTGGAGCAAGCCAGGCCTCAAACCGCGAGAAGCTCCAGCGCAAAAGGCAGGCAGAATGCAGCCCACATCCGGTTGAATATCAAGAGCAGGGGGTGGAGCAAGCCAGGCCTCAAACCACGAGGAGCTCCAGCCCAAAAGGCAGCCAAAATGCAGCCCACATCCGGGAGAATCTCAAGAGCAGGGGGTGGAGCAAGCCAGGCCTCAAACCACGAGAAGCTGCAGCCCAAAAGGCAGCCAAAATGCAGCCCCCATCCGGGAGAATCTCAGGAGCAGGGGGTGGAGCAAGCCAGGCCTCAAACCACGAGAAGCTCCAGCCCAAACTGCAGCCAAAATGCAGCCCACATCCGGGAGAATATCAAGCGCAGGGGGTGGAGCAAGCCAGGCCTCAAACCGCGAGAAGCTCCAGCCCAAAATCAGCCAAAATGCAGCCCACAGCCGGGAGAATCTCAGGGGGAGGAAGTAGAGCAAGCCAGGCCTCAAACCACGAGAAGCTCCGGCCCAAAATGCAGCCAAAATGCAGCCCACATCCGGTTGAATCTCAAGAGCAGGGGGTGGAGCAAGCCAGGCCTCAAATCACGAGAAGCTCCAGCCCAAAAAGCAGCCAAAATGCAGCCCACATCCGGTTGAATCTCAAGAGCAGGGGGTGGAGCAAGCCAGGCCTCAAACCACGAGAAGCTCCATCCCAAAAGGCAGCCAAAATGCAGCCCACATCCGGGAGAATATCAAGAGCAGGGGGTGGAGTAAGCCAGGCCTCAAACCACGAGAAGCTCCAGCCCAAAAGGCAGCCAAAATGCAGCCCACATCCGGGAGAATCTCAAGAGCAGGGGGTGGAGCAAGCCAGGCCCCAAACCACGAGAAGCTCCAGCCCAAAATGCAGCCAAAATGCAGCCCACATCCGGGAGAATCTCAGGAGCAGGAAGTGGAGCAAGGCAGGCCTCAAACCACGAGAAGCTCCAGCCCAAAAGGCAGCGAAAATGCAGCCCACATGCGGGAGAATCTCAAGAGCAGGGGGTGGAGCAAGCCAGGCCTCAAACCGCGAGAAGCTCCAGCCCAAAATGCAGCCAAAATGCAGCCCACATGGAGGTGAATCTCAAGACCAGGGGGTGGAGCAAGCCAGGCCTCAAACCGCGAGAAGCTCCAGCCCAAAAGGCAGCCAAAATGCAGCCCACATCCGGGAGAATCTCAGGAGCAGGAAGTGGAGCAAGCCAGGCCTCAAACCACGAGAAGCTCCGGCCCAAAATGTATCCAAAATCCAGCCCATATGGAGGAGAATATCAAGAGCAGGGGGTGGAGCAAGCCAGGCCTCAAACCACGAGAAGCTCGAGCCCAAAAGGCAGCCAAAATGCAGCCCACATCCGGTTGAATCTCAAGAGCAGGGGGTGGAGCAAGCCAGGCCTCAAACCTCCAGAAGCTCCATCCCAAAAGGCAGCCAAAATGCAGCCCTACATGGAGGAGAATCTCAAGAGCAGGGGTGGAGCAAGCCAGGCCTCAAACCACGAGAAGCTCCAGACCAAAAGGCAGCCAAAATGCAGCCCACATCCGGGAGAATCTCAGGAGCAGGGGTTGGAGCAAGTCAGGCCTCAAACCACGAGAAGCTCCAGCCCAAAAGGCAGCCAAAATGCAGCCCACATCCGGGAGAATCTCAAGAGCAGGGGGTGGAGTAAGCCAGGCCTCAAACCACGAGAAGCTCCAGCCCAAAAGGCAGCCAAAATGCAGCCCACATTTGGGAGAATCTCAGGAGCAGGGGGTGGAGCAAGCCAGGCCTCAAACCACGAGAAGCTCCAGCCCAAAAGGCAGCCAAAATCCAGCCCACATCCGGGAGAATATCAAGAGCAGGGGTTGGAGCAAGCCAGGCCTCAAACCACGAGAAGCTCCAGCCCAAAAGGCAGCCAAAATGCAGCCCACATCCGGGAGAATCTCAGGAGCAGGGGGTGGAGCAAGCCAGGCCTCAAACCGCGAGAAGCTCAAGCCCAAAAGGCAGCCAAAATCCAGCCCACATCCGGGAGAATCTCAGGAGCAGGGGGTGGAGCAAGCCAGGCCTCAAACCACGAGAAGCTCCAGTCCAAAAAGCACCCAATATCCAGCCCACATGAAGGAGAATATCAAGAGCAGGGGTTGGAGCAAGCCAGGCCTCAAACCACGAGAAGTTCCAGCCCAAAAGGCAGCCAAACTCCAGCCCACATACGGGAGAATCTCAAGAGCAGGAGGTGGAGTAAGCCAGGCCTCAAAGCACGAGAATCTCCAGCCCAAAAGGCAGCCAAAATGCAGCCCACATCCGGGAGAATCTCAGGAGCAGGGGGTGGACCAAGCCAGGCCTCAAACCGCGAGAAGCTCCTGCCCAAAATGCAGCCAAAATGCAGCCCACATCCGGGAGAATCTCAAGAGCAGGGGGTGGAGCAAGCCAGGCCTCAAACCACGAGAAGCTCCAGCCCAAAATTTAGCTAAAATGCAGCCCACATCCGGGAGAATCTCAGGAGCAGGAAGTGGAGCAAGCCAGGCCTCAAACCACGAGAAGCTCCAGCCCAAAATGCAGCCAAAATCCAGCCCACATGGAGGAGATTCTCAAGAGCAGGGGGTGGAGCAAGCCAGGCCTCAAACCACGAGAATCTCCAGACAAAAATGCACCCAAAATGCAGCCCACATCCGGGAGAATCTCAAGAGCAGGGGGTGGAGCAAGCCAGGCCTCAAACCGCGAGAAGCTCCAGCCCAAAAGGCAGCCAAAATGCAGCCCACATCCGGGAGAATCTCAGGAGCTGGAGGTGGAGCAAGCCAGGCCCCAAAGCACGAGAAGCTCCAGCCCAAAAGGCAGCCAAAATGCAGCCCACATCGGGGACAATATCAGGAGCAGGATGTGGAGCAAGCCAGGCCTGAAACCACGAGAAGCTGCAGCCCAAAAGGCAGCCAAAATGCAGCCCACCTGTGGGAGAATCTCAGGAGCAGGGGGTGGAGCAAGCCAGGCCTCTAACCGCGAGAAGCTCCAGCCCAAAAGGCAGGCAGAATGCAGCCCACCTGTGGGAGAATCTCAAGAGCAGGGGGTGGAGCAAGCAAGGCCTCAAACCACGAGAAGCTCCAGCCCAAAAGGCAGCGAAAATGCATCCCACATCCGGGAGAATCTCAAGAGCAGGGGGTGGAGCAAGCCAGGCCTCAAACCACGAGAAGCTCCAGCCCAAAAATCAGCCAAAATGCAGCCCACATCCGGGAGAATCTCAGGAGGAGGGAGTGGAGCAAGCCAGGCCTCAAACCACGAGAAGCTCCAGCCCAAAATGCAGCCAAAATGCAGCCCACATCCGGGAGAATCTCAAGAGCAGGGGGTGGAGCAAGCCAGGCCTCAAACCACGAGAAGCTCCAGCCCAAAAGGCAGCCAAAATGCAGCCCACATCCGGTTGAATCTCAAGAGCAGGGGGTGGAGCAAGCCAGGCCTCAAACCACGAGAAGCTCCAGCCCAAAAGGCAGCCAAAATGCAGCCCACATGCAGGAGAATCTCAAGAGCAGGGGGGGGAGCAAGCCAGGCCTCAAACCACGAAAAGCTCCAGCCCAAAAGGCAGCCAAAATCCAGCCCACATCTGGGAGAATATCAAGAGCAGGGGGTAGAACAGGCCAGGCCTCAAACCACGAGAAGCTCCAGCCCAAAAGGCAGCCAAAATGCAGCCCACATCCGGGAGAATCTCAAGAGCAGGGGGTGGAGCAAGCCAGGCCTCAAACCGGGAGAATCTCAAGAGCAGGGGGTGGAGCAAGCCAGGCCTCAAACCACGAGAATCTCCAGCCAAAAATGCACCCAAAATCCAGCCCACATCCGGGAGAATCTCAAGAGCAGGGGTTGGAGCAAGCCAGGCCTCAAAGCACGAGAAGCTCCAGCCCAAAAGGCAGCCAAAATGCAGCCCACATCCGGGAGAATCTCAGGAGCAGGGGGTGGAGCAAGCCAGGCCTCAAACCACGAGAAACTCCAGCCCAAAAGGCAGCCAAAATGCAGCCCACCTGTGGGAGAATCTCAGGAGCAGGGGGTGGAGCAAGCCAGGCCCCAAACCACGAGAAGCTCCAGCCCAAAAGGCAGCCAAAATGCAGCCCATATCCGGGACAATCTCAAGAGCAGGGGGTGGAGCAAGCCAGGCCTCAAACCACGAGAAGCTCCAGCCCAAAAGTCAGCCAAAATGCAGCCCACATCCGGGAGAATCTCAGGAGGAGGGAGTGGAGCAAGCCAGGCCTCAAACCACGAGAAGCTCCGGCCCAAAATGCAGCCAAAATGCAGCCCACATGGAGGAGAATCTCAAGAGCAGGGGGTGGAGCAAGCCAGGCCTCAAACCACGAGAAGCTCCAGCCCAAAATTCAGCTAAAATGCAGCCCACATCCGGGAGAATCTCAGGAGCAGGAAGTGGAGCAAGCCAGGCCTCAAACCACGAGAAGCTCCAGCCCAAAATGCAGCCAAAATCCAGCCCACATGGAGGAGAATCTCAAGAGCAGGGGGTGGAGCAAGCCAGGCCTCAAACCACGAGAATCTCCAGACAAAAATGCACCCAAAATGCAGCCCACATCCGGGAGAATCTCAAGAGCAGGGGGTGGAGCAAGCCAGGCCTCAAACCGCGAGAAGCTCCAGCCCAAAAGGCAGCCAAAATGCAGCCCACATCCGGGAGAATCTCAGGAGCAGGAGGTGGAGCAAGCCAGGCCCCAAAGCACGAGAAGCTCCAGCCCAAAAGGCAGCCAAAATGCAGCCCACATCGGGGACAATATCAGGAGCAGGATGTGGAGCAAGCCAGGCCTGAAACCACGAGAAGCTGCAGCCCAAAAGGCAGCCAAAATGCAGCCCACCTGTGGGAGAATCTCAGGAGCAGGGGGTGGAGCAAGCCAGGCCTCTAACCGCGAGAAGCTCCAGCCCAAAAGGCAGGCAGAATGCAGCCCACCTGTGGGAGAATCTCAAGAGCAGGGGGTGGAGCAAGCAAGGCCTCAAACCACGAGAAGCTCCAGCCCAAAAGGCAGCGAAAATGCATCCCACATCCGGGAGAATCTCAAGAGCAGGGGGTGGAGCAAGCCAGGCCTCAAACCACGAGAAGCTCCAGCCCAAAAATCAGCCAAAATGCAGCCCACATCCGGGAGAATCTCAGGAGGAGGGAGTGGAGCAAGCCAGGCCTCAAACCACGAGAAGCTCCAGCCCAAAATGCAGCCAAAATGCAGCCCACATGGAGGAGAATCTCAAGAGCAGGGGGTGGAGCAAGCCAGGCCTCAAACCACGAGAAGCTCCAGCCCAAAAGGCAGCCAAAATGCAGCCCACATCCGGTTGAATCTCAAGAGCAGGGGGTGGAGCAAGCCAGGCCTCAAACCACGAGAAGCTCCAGCCCAAAAGGCAGCCAAAATGCAGCCCACATGCAGGAGAATCTCAAGAGCAGGGGGGGGAGCAAGCCAGGCCTCAAACCACGAAAAGCTCCAGCCCAAAAGGCAGCCAAAATCCAGCCCACATCTGGGAGAATATCAAGAGCAGGGGGTAGAACAGGCCAGGCCTCAAACCACGAGAAGCTCCAGCCCAAAAGGCAGCCAAAATGCAGCCCACATCCGGGAGAATCTCAAGAGCAGGGGGTGGAGCAAGCCAGGCCTCAAACCGGGAGAATCTCAAGAGCAGGGGGTGGAGCAAGCCAGGCCTCAAACCACGAGAATCTCCAGCCAAAAATGCACCCAAAATCCAGCCCACATCCGGGAGAATCTCAAGAGCAGGGGTTGGAGCAAGCCAGGCCTCAAAGCACGAGAAGCTCCAGCCCAAAAGGCAGCCAAAATGCAGCCCACATCCGGGAGAATCTCAGGAGCAGGGGGTGGAGCAAGCCAGGCCTCAAACCACGAGAAACTCCAGCCCAAAAGGCAGCCAAAATGCAGCCCACCTGTGGGAGAATCTCAGGAGCAGGGGGTGGAGCAAGCCAGGCCCCAAACCACGAGAAGCTCCAGCCCAAAAGGCAGCCAAAATGCAGCCCATATCCGGGACAATCTCAAGAGCAGGGGGTGGAGCAAGCCAGGCCTCAAACCACGAGAAGCTCCAGCCCAAAAGTCAGCCAAAATGCAGCCCACATCCGGGAGAATCTCAGGAGGAGGGAGTGGAGCAAGCCAGGCCTCAAACCACGAGAAGCTCCGGCCCAAAATGCAGCCAAAATGCAGCCCACATGGAGGAGAATCTCAAGAGCAGGGGGTGGAGCAAGCCAGGCCTCAAACCACGAGAATCTCCAGACAAAAATGCACCCAAAATGCAGCCCACATCTGGGAGAATCTCAAGAGCAGGGGGTGGAGCAAGCCAGGCCTCAAACCGCGAGAAGCTCCAGCCCAAAAGGCAGCCAAAATGCAGCCCACATCCGGGAGAATCTCAGGAGCAGGAGGTGGAGCAAGCCAGGCCCCAAAGCACGAGAAGCTCCAGCCCAAAAGGCAGCCAAAATGCAGCCCACATCGGGGACAATCTCAGGAGCAGGATGTGGAGCAAGCCAGGCCTGAAACCACGAGAAGCTGCAGCCCAAAAGGCAGCCAAAATGCAGCCCAGCTGTGGGAGAATCTCAGGAGCAGGGGGTGGAGCAAGCCAGGCCTCTAACCGCGAGAAGCTCCAGCCCAAAAGGCAGGCAGAATGCAGCCCACCTGTGGGAGAATCTCAAGAGCAGGGGGTGGAGCAAGCAAGGCCTCAAACCACGAGAAGCTCCAGCCCAAAAGGCAGCCAAAATGCAGCCCACATCCGGGAGAATTTCAAGAGCAGGGGGTGGAGCAAGCCAGGCCTCAAACCACGAGAAGCTCCAGCCCAAAAATCAGCCAAAATGCAGCCCACATCCGGGAGAATCTCAGGAGGAGGGAGTGGAGCAAGCCAGGCCTCAAACCACGAGAAGCTCCGGCCCAAAATGCAGCCAAAATGCAGCCCACATGGAGGAGAATCTCAAGAGCAGGGGGTGGAGCAAGCCAGGCCTCAAAGCACGAGAAGCTCCAGCCCAAAAGGCAGCCAAAATGCAGCCCACATGCAGGAGAATCTCAAGAGCAGGGGGTAGAACAGGCCAGGCCTCAAACCACGAGAAGCTCCAGCCCAACAGGCAGCCAAAATCCAGCCCACATCCGGGAGAATATCAAGAGCAGGGGGTGGAGCAAGCCAGGCCTCAAACCACGAGAATTTCCAGAAAAAAATGCACCAAAAATCCAGCCCACATCCGGGAGAATCTCAAGAGCAGGGGTTGGAGCAAGCCAGGCCTCAAAGCACGAGAAGCTCCAGCCCAAAAGGCAGCCAAAATGCAGCCCACATCCGGGAGAATCTCAGGAGCAGGGGGTGGAGCAAGCCAGGCCTCAAACCACGAGAAACTCCAGCCCAAAAATGCAGCCAAAATGCAGCCCACCTGTGGGAGAATCTCAGGAGCAGGGGGTGGAGCAAGCCAGGCCCCAAACCACGAGAAGCTCCAGCCCAAAAGGCAGCCAAAATGCAGCCCACATCGGGTACAATCTCAGGAGCAGGATGTGGAGCAAGACAGGCCTCAAACCACGAGAAGCTCCAGCCCAAAAGGCAGCCAAAATGCAGCCCACCTGTGGGAGAATCTCAAGAGCAGGGGGTGGAGCAAGCCAGGCCTCAAACCACGAGAAGCTCCACCCCAAAAGGCAGGCAGAATGCAGCCCACCTGTGGGAGAATCTCAAGAGCAGGGGGTGGAGCAAGCCAGGCCTCAAAGCACGAGAAGCTCCAGCCCAAAAGGCAGCCAAAATGCAGCCCATATCCGGGACAATCTCAAGAGCAGGGGGTGGAGCAAGCCAGGCCTCAAACCACGAGAAGCTCCAGCCCAAAAGTCAGCCAAAATGCAGCCCACATCCGGGAGAATCTCAGGAGGAGGGAGTGGAGCAAGCCAGGCCTCAAACCACGAGAAGCTCCGGCCCAAAATGCAGCCAAAATGCAGCCCACATGGAGGAGAATCTCAAGAGCAGGGGGTGGAGCAAGCCAGGCCTCAAACCACGAGAAGCTCCAGCCCAAAAGGCAGCCAAAATGCAGCCCACATCCGGGAGAATCTCAAGAGCAGGGGGTGGAGCAAGCCAGGCCTCAAAGCACGAGAAGCTCCAGCCCAAAAGGCAGCCAAAATGCAGCCCACATGCAGGAGAATCTCAAGAGCAGGGGGGGGAGCAAGCCAGGCCTCAAACCACGAAAATCTCCAGCCAAAAATGCACCCAAAATCCAGCCCACATCCGGGAGAATCTCAAGAGCAGGGGTTGGAGCAAGCCAGGCCTCAAAGCATGAGAAGCTCCAGCCCAAAAGGCAGCCAAAATGCAGCCCACATCCGGGAGAATCTCAGGAGCAGGGGGTGGAGCAAGCCAGGCCTCAAACCACGAGAAACTCCAGCCCAAAATGCATCCAAAATGCAGCCCACCTGTGGGAGAATCTCAGGAGCAGGGGGTGGAGCAAGCCAGGTCCCAAACCATGAGAAGCTATAGCCCAAAAGGCAGCCAAAATGCAGCCCACATCGGGTACAATCTCAGGAGCAGGATGTGGAGCAAGACAGGCCTCAAACCACGAGAAGCTCCAGCCCAAAAGTCAGCCAAAATGCAGCCCACATCCGGGAGAATCTCAAGAGCAGGGGGTGGAGCAAGCCAGGCCTCAAACCACGAGAAGCTTCGGCCCAAAATGCAGCCAAAATGCATCCCACATGGAGGAGAATCTCAAGAGCAGGGGGTGGAGCAAGCCAGGCCTCAAACCACGAGAAGCTGCAGCACAAAAGGCAGCCAAAATCCAGCCCACATCTGGGAGAATATCAAGAGCAGGGGGTAGAACAGGCCAGGCCTCAAACCACGAGAAGCTCCAGCTCAAAAGGCAGCCAAAATGCAGCCCACATCCGGGAGAATCTCAAGAGCAGGGGGTGGAGCAAGCCAGGCCTCAAACCACGAGAATCTCCAGCCAAAAATACACCCAAAATCCAGCACATATCCGGGAGAATATCAAGAGCAGGGGGTGGAGTAAGCCAGGCCTCAAACCACGAGAAACTCCAGCCCAAAAGGCAGCCAAAATGCAGCCCACATTCGGGAGAATCTCAGGAGCAGGGGGTGGAGCAAGCCAGGCCTCAAACCACGAGAAGCTCCAGCCCAAAAGGCAGCCAAAATGCAGCCCACATCCAGGAGAATCTCAAGAGCAGGGGTTGGAGCAAGCCAGGCCCCAAACCACGAGAAGCTTCAGCCCAAAAGCCAGCCAAAATGCAGACCACATCGGGGACAATCTCAGGAGCAGGAAGTGGAGCAAGCCAGGCCCCAAACCGCAAGAAGCTGCAGCCCAAAAGGCAGCCAAAATGCAGTCCACATCGGGGACAATCTCAGGAGCAGGAAGTGGAGCAAGCCAGGCCCCAAACCGCAAGAAGCTGCAGCCCAAAAGTCAGCCAAAATGCAGCCCACAAGGAGGAGAATCTCAGGGGGAGGAAGTAGATCAAGCCAGGCCTCAAACCGCGAGAAGCTCCAGCCCAAAAGGCAGGCAGAATGCAGCCCACCTGTGGGAGAATCTCAAGAGCAGGGGGTGGAGCAAGCCAGGCCTCAAACCACGAGAAGCTCCAGCCCAAAAGGCAGCGAAAATGCAGCCCACATCCCGGAGAATCTCAAGAGCAGGGGGTGGAGTAAGCCAGGCCTCAAACCACGAGAATCTCCAGCCAAATATGCACCCAAAATCCAGCACACATCCGGGAGAATATCAAGAGCAGGGGGTGGAGTAAGCCAGGCCTCAAACCACGAGAAACTCCAGCCCAAAATGCAGCCAAAATGCAGCCCACATTCGGGAGAATCTCAAAAGCAGGGGGTGGAGCAAGCCAGGCCTCAAACCACGAGAAGCTCCAGCCCAAAAGGCAGCCAAAATGCAGCCCACATCCGGGAGAATCTCAGGGGGAGGAAGTAGAGCAAGCCAGGCCTCAAACCACGAGAAGCTCCAGCCCAAAAGGCAGGCAGAATGCAGCCCACATCCGGGAGAATCTCAAGAGCAGGAAGTCGTGCAAGCCAGGCCTCAAAACACAAGAACCTCCAGCCCAAAAAGCAGCCAAAATGCAGACCACATCCGGTTGAATCTCAAGAGCAGGGGGTGGAGCAAGCCAGGCCTCAAACCACGAGAAGCTCCAGCCCAAAAGGCAGCCAAAATCCAGCCCACATCTGGGAGAATATCAAGAGCAGGGGGTAGAACAGGCCAGGCCTCAAACCACGAGAAGCTCCAGCTCAAAAGGCAGCCAAAATGCAGCCCACATCCGGGAGAATCTCAAGAGCAGGGGGTGGAGCAAGCCAGGCCTCACACCACGAGAATCTCCAGCCAAAAATGCAGCCAAAATCCAGCACACATCCGGGAGAATCTCAAGAGCAGGGGGTGGAGCAAGCCAGGCCTCAAACCGCGAGAAGCTCCAGCCCAAAAGGCAGCCAAAATGCAGCCCACATCCGGGAGAATCTCAGGAGCAGGGGGTGGAGCAAGCCAGGCCTCAAACCACGAGAAGCTCCAGCCCAAAAGGCAGCCAAAATGCAGCCCACATCGGGGACAATCTCAGGAGCAGGATGTGGAGCAAGCCAGGCCTCAAACCACGAGAAGCTCCAGCCCAAAAGGCAGCCAAAATGCAGCCCACCTGTTGGGAGAATCTCAGGAGCAGGGGGTGGAGCAAGCCAGGCCTCTAACCGCGAGAAGCTCCAGCCCAAAATGCAGGCAGAATGCAGCCCACCTGTGGGAGAATCTCAAGAGCAGGGGGTGGAGCAAGCCAGGCCTCAAACCACGAGAAGCTCCAGCCCAAAAGGCAGGCAGAATGCAGCCCACATCTGGGAGAATCTCAAGAGCAGGGGGTGGAGCAAGCCAGGCCTCAAACCACGAGAAGCTCCAGCCCAAAAGGCAGCCAAAATGCATCCCACATCCGGGAGAATCTCAAGAGCAGGGGGTGGAGCAAGCCAGGCCTCAAACCACGAGAAGCTCCGGCCCAAAATGCAGCCAAAATGCAGCCCACATGGAGGAGAATATCAAGAGCAGGGGGTGGAGCAAGCCAGGCCTCAAACCACGAGAAGCTCCAGCCCAAAAGGCAGCCAAAATGCAGCCCACATCCGGGAGAATCTCAAGAGCAGGGGGTGGAGCAAGCCAGGCCTCAAACCACGAGAAGCTCCAGCCCAAAAGGCAGCCAAAATGCAGCCCACATCGGGGACAATCTCAGGAGCAGGATGTGGAGCAAGCCAGGCCTCAAACCACCAGAAGCTCCAGCCCAAAAGGCAGCCAAAATGCAGCCCACCTGTGGGAGAATCTCAGGAGCAGGGGGGGGAGCAAGCCAGGCCTCAAACCACGAGAAGCTCCAGCCCAAAAGGCAGCCAAAATCCAGCCCACATCTGGGAGAATATCAAGAGCAGGGGGTAGAACAGGCCAGGCCTCAAACCACGAGAAGCTCCAGCTCAAAAGGCAGCCAAAATGCAGCCCACATCCGGGAGAATCTCAAGAGCAGGGGGTGGAGCAAGCCAGGCCTCAAACCACGAGAATCTCCAGCCAAAAATGCAGCCAAAATGCAGCCCACATCCGGGAGAATCTCAAGAGCAGGGGGTGGAGCAAGCCAGGCCTCAAACCGCGAGAAGCTCCAGCCCAAAAGGCAGCCAAAATGCAGCCCACATCCGGGAGAATCTGAGGAGCAGGGGGTGGAGCAAGCCAGGCCTCAAACCACGAGAAGCTCCAGCCCAAAAGGCAGCCAAAATGCAGCCCACATCGGGGACAATCTCAGGAGCAGGATGTGGAGCAAGCCAGGCCTCAAACCGCGAGAAGCTCCAGCCCAAAAGGCAGCCAAAATGCAGCCCACCTGTTGGGAGAATCTCAGGAGCAGGGGGTGGAGCAAGCCAGGCCTCTAACCGCGAGAAGCTCCAGCCCAAAATGCAGGCAGAATGCAGCCCACCTGTGGGAGAATATCAAGAGCAGGGGGTGGAGCAAGCCAGGCCTCAAACCACGAGAAGCTCCAGCCCAAAAGGCAGGCAGAATGCAGCCCACATCTGGGAGAATCTCAAGAGCAGGGGGTGGAGCAAGCCAGGCCTCAAACCACGAGAAGCTCCAGCCCAAAAGGCAGCGAAAATGCATCCCACATCCGGGAGAATCTCAAGAGCAGGGGGTGGAGCAAGCCAGGCCTCAAACCACGAGAAGCTCCGGCCCAAAATGCAGCCAAAATGCAGCCCACATGGAGGAGAATATCAAGAGCAGGGGGTGGAGCAAGCCAGGCCTCAAACCACGAGAAGCTCCAGCCCAAAAGGCAGCCAAAATGCAGCCCACATCCGGTTGAATCTCAAGAGCAGCGGGTGGAGCAAGCCAGGCCTCAAACCACGAGAAGCTCCAGCCCAAAAGGCAGCCAAAATGCATCCCACATGCAGGAGAATCTCAAGAGCAGGGGGTGGAGCAAGCCAGGCCTCAAACCACGAGAAGCTCCAGCCCAAAATGCAGCCAAAATGCATCCCACATCCGGGAGAATCTCAAGAGCAGGGGGTAGAACAGGCCAGGCCTCAAACCACGAGAAGCTCCACCCCAAAAGGCAGCCAAAATGCAGCCCACATCCGGGAGAATCTCAGGAGCAGGGGGTGGAGCAAGCCAGGCCTCAAACCACGAGAATCTCCAGCCAAAAATGCAGCCAAAATCCAGCACACATCCGGGAGAATCTCAAGAGCAGGGGGTGGAGCAAGCCAGGCCTCAAACCGCGAGAAGCTCCAGCCCAAAAGGCAGCCAAAATGCAGCCCACATCGGGGACAATCTCAGGAGCAGGATGTGGAGCAAGCCAGGCCTCAAACCACGAGAAGCTCCAGCCCAAAAGGCAGCCAAAATGCATCCCACATGCAGGAGAATCTCAAGAGCAGGGGGGGGAGCAAGCCAGGCCTCAAACCACGAGAAGCTCCAGCCCAAAAGGCAGCCAAAATCCAGCCCACATCCGGGAGAATCTCAAGAGCAGGGGGTAGAACAGGCCAGACCTCAAACCACGAGAAGCTCCAGCCCAAAAGGCAGCCAAAATGCAGCCCACATCCGGGAGAATCTCAAGAGCAGGGGGTGGAGCAAGCCAGGCCTCAAACCACGAGAATCTCCAGCCAAAAATGCAGCCAAAATCCAGCACACATCCGGGAGAATCTCAAGAGCAGGGGGTGGAGCAAGCCAGGCCTCAAACCGCGAGAAGCTCCAGCCCAAAAGGCAGCCCACATCCGGGAGAATCTCAGGAGCAGGGGGTGGAGCAAGCCAGGCCTCAAAGCACGAGAAGCTCCAGCCCAAAAGGCAGGCAAAATGCAGCCCACATCGGGGACAATCTCAGGAGCAGGATGTGGAGCAAGCCAGGCCTCAAACCACGAGAAGCTCCAGCCCAAAAGGCAGCCAAAATGCAGCCCACCTGTTGGGAGAATCTCAGGAGCAGGGGGTGGAGCAAGGCAGGCCTCTAACCACGAGAAGCTCCAGCCCAAAATGCAGGCAGAATGCAGCCCACCTGTGGGAGAATCTCAAGAGCAGGGGGTGGAGCAAGCCAGGCCTCAAACCACGAGAAGCTCCAGCCCAAAAGGCAGGCAGAATGCAGCCCACATCTGGGAGAATCTCAAGAGCAGGGGGTGGAGCAAGCCAGGCCTCAAACCACGAGAAGCTCCAGCCCAAAAGGCAGCGAAAATGCATCCCACATCCGGGAGAATCTCAAGAGCAGGGGGTGGAGCAAGCCAGGCCTCAAACCACGAGAAGCTCCAGCCCAAAATGCAGCCAAAATGCAGCCCACATGGAGGAGAATATCAAGAGCAGGGGGTGGAGCAAGCCAGGCCTCAAACCACGAGAAGCTCCAGCCCAAAAGGCAGCCAAAATGCAGCCCACATCCGGTTGAATCTCAAGAGCAGGGGGTGGAGCAAGCCAGGCCTCAAACCACGAGAAGCTCCAGCCCAAAAGGCAGCCAAAATGCATCCCACATGCAGGAGAATCTCAAGAGCAGGGGGGGGAGCAAGCCAGGCCTCAAACCACGAGAAGCTCCAGCCAAAAATGCAGCCAAAATCCAGCCCACATCCGGGAGAATCTCAAGAGCAGGGGATAGAACAGGCCAGGCCTCAAAGCACGAGAAGCTGCAGCCCAAAAGGCAGCCAAAATGCAGCCCACATCCGGGAGAATCTCAAGAGCAGGGGGTGGAGCAAGCCAGGCCTCAAACCACGAGAATCTCCAGCCAAAAATGCAGCCAAAATCCAGCACACATCCGGGAGAATCTCAAGAGCAGGGGGTGGAGCAAGCCAGGCCTCAAACCGCGAGAAGCTCCAGCCCAAAAGGCAGCCAAAATGCAGCCCACATCCGGGAGAATCTCAGGAGCAGGGTGTGGAGCAAGCCAGGCCTCAAACCACGAGAAGCTCCAGCCCAAAAGGCAGCCAAAATGCAGCCCACATCGGGGACAATCTCAGGAGCAGGATGTGGAGCAAGCCAGGCCTCAAACCACGAGAAGCTCCAGCCCAAAAGGCAGCCAAAATGCAGCCCACCTGTTGGGAGAATCTCAGGAGCAGGGGGTGGAGCAAGGCAGGCCTCTAACCGCGAGAAGCTCCAGCCCAAAATGCAGGCAGAATGCAGCCCACCTGTGGGAGAATATCAAGAGCAGGGGGTGGAGCAAGCCAGGCCTCAAACCACGAGAAGCTCCAGCCCAAAAGGCAGGCAGAATGCAGCCCACATCTGGGAGAATTTCAAGAGCAGGGGGTGGAGCAAGCCGGGCCTCAAACCACGAGGATCTCCAGCCCAAAAGGCAGCGAAAATGCATCCCACATCCGGGAGAATCTCAAGAGCAGGGGGTGGAGCAAGCCAGGCCTCAAACCACGAGAAGCTCCGGCCCAAAATGCAGCCAAAATGCAGCCCACATCTGGGAGAATATCAAGAGCAGGGGGTAGAACAGGCCAGGCCTCAAACCACGAGAAGCTCCAGCCCAAAAGGCAGCCAAAATGCAGCCCACATCCGGGAGAATCTCAAGAGCAGGGGGTGGAGCAAGCCAGGCCTCAAACCACGAGAAGCTCCAGCCCAAAAGGCAGCCAAAATGCATCCCACATGCAGGAGAATCTCAAGAGCAGGGGGTGGAGCAAGCCAGGCCTCAAACCACGAGAAGCTCCAGCCCAAAATGCAGCCAAAATCCAGCCCACATCCGGGAGAATCTCAAGAGCAGGGGGTAGAACAGGCCAGGCCTCAAACCACGAGAAGCTCCAGCCCAAAAGGCAGCCAAAATGCAGCCCACATCCGGGATAATCTCAAGAGCAGGGGGTGGAGCAAGCCAGGCCTCAAACCACGAGAATCTCCAGCCAAAAATGCACCCAAAATCCAGCACACATCCGGGAGAATCTCAAGAGCAGTGGGTGGAGCAAGCCAGGCCTCAAACCGCGAGAAGCTCCAGCCCAAAAGGCAGCCAAAATGCAGCCCACATCGGGGACAATCTCAGGAGCAGGATGTGGAGCAAGCCAGGCCTCAAACCACGAGAAGCTCCAGCCCAAAAGGCAGCCAAAATGCAGCCCACCTGTGGGAGAATCTCAGGAGCAGGGGGTGGAGCAAGCCAGGCCTCTAACCGCGAGAAGCTCCAGCCCAAAAGGCAGGCAGAATGCAGCCCACCTGTGGGAGAATCTCAAGAGCAGGGGGTGGAGCAAGCCAGGCCTCAAACCACGAGAAGCTCCAGCCCAAAAGGCAGCCAAAATGCAGCCCACATCCGGGAGAATCTCAAGAGCAGGGGGTGGAGCAAGCTGGCCTCAAACCACGAGAAGCTCCAGCCCAAAAGTCAGCCAAAATGCAGCCCACATCCGGGAGAATCTCAGGAGGAGGGGGTGGAGCAAGCCAGGCCTCAAACCACGAGAAGCTCCAGCCCAAAATGCAGCCAAAATGCAGCCCACATCCCGTTGAATCTCAAGAGCAGGGGGTGGAGCAAGCCAGGCCTCAAAGCACGAGAAGCTCCAGCCCAAAATGCAGCCAAAATGCAGCCCACATGCAGGAGAATCTCAAGAGCAGGGGGGGGAGCAAGCCAGGCCTCAAACCACGAGAAGCTCCAGCCCAAAAGGCAGCCAAAATCCAGCCCACATCTGGGAGAATATCAAGAGCAGGGGGTAGAACAGGCCAGGCCTCAAACCACGAGAAGCTCCAGCCCAAAAGGCAGCCAAAATGCAGCCCACATCCGGGAGAATCTCAAGAGCAGGGGGTGGAGCAAGCCAGGCCTCAAACCACGAGAATCTCCAGCCAAAAATGCACCCAAAATCCAGCACACATCCGGGAGAATATTAAGAGCAGGGGGTGGAGTAAGCCAGGCCTCAAACCACGAGAAACTCCAGCCCAAAAGGCAGCGAAAATGCATCCCACATCCGGGAGAATCTCAAGAGCAGGGGGTGGAGCAAGCCAGGCCTCAAACCACGAGAAGCTCCGGCCCAAAACGCAGCCAAAATGCAGCCCACATGGAGGAGAATATCAAGAGCAGGGGGTGGAGCAAGCCAGGCCTCAAACCACGAGAAGCTCCAGCCCAAAAGGCAGCCAAAATGCAGCCCACATCCGGTTGAATCTCAAGAGCAGGGGGTGGAGCAAGCCAGGCCTCAAACCACGAGAAGCTCCAGCCCAAAAGGCAGCCAAAATGCATCCCACATGCAGGAGAATCTCAAGAGCAGGGGGGGTAGCAAGCCAGGCCTCAAACCACGAGAAGCTGCAGCCCAAAAGGCAGCCAAAATGCAGCCCACATCTGGGAGAATATCAAGAGCAGGGGGTAGAACAGGCCAGGCCTCAAACCACGAGAAGCTCCAGCCCAAAAATCAGCCAAAATGCAGCCCACATCCGGGAGAATCTGAGGAGGAGGGGGTGGAGCAAGCCAGGCCTCAAACCACGAGAAGCTCCAGCCCAAAATGCAGCCAAAATGCAGCCCACATGGAGGAGAATCTCAAGAGCAGGGGGTGGAGCAAGCCAGGCCTCAAACCACGAGAAGCTCCAGCCCAAAAGGCAGCCAAAATGCAGCCCACATCCGGGATAATCTCAAGAGCAGGGGGTGGAGCAAGCCAGGCCTCAAACGACAAGAAGCTCCAGCCCAAAAGGCAGCCAAAATGCATCCCACATGCAGGAGAATCTCAAGAGCAGGGGGTGGAGCAAGCCAGGCCTCAAACCACGAGAAGCTGCAGCCCAAAAGGCAGCCAAAATGCAGCCCACATCCGGGAGAATTTCAAGAGCAGGGGGTGGAGCAAGCCAGGCCTCAAACCACGAGAATCTCCAGCCAAATATGCACCCAAAATCCAGCACACATCCGGGAGAATCTCAAGAGCAGGGGGTGGAGTAAGCCAGGCCTCTAACCACGAGAAACTCCAGCCCAAAAGGCAGCCAAAATGCAGCCCACATTCGGGAGAATCTCAAGAGCAGGGGGTGGAGCAAGCCAGGCCTCAAACCACGAGAAGCTCCAGCCCAAAAGGCAGCCAAAATGCAGCCCACATCCAGGAGAATCTCAAGAGCAGGGGTTGGAGCAAGCCAGGCCCCAAACCACGAGAAGCTTCAGCCCAAAAGGCAGCCAAAATGCAGCCCACATCGGGGACAATCTCAGGAGCAGGAAGTGGAGCAAGCCAGGCCTCAAACCACGAGAAGCTCCAGCCCAAAAGGCAGCCAAAATGCAGCCCACATCCGGGAGAATCTCAGGAGCAGGGGGTGGAGCAAGCCAGGCCTCAAACCACGAGAAGCTCCAGCCCAAAATCAGCCAAAATGCAGCCCACAGCCGGGAGAATCTCAGGGGGAGGAAGTAGATCAAGCCAGGCCTCAAACGGCGAGAAGCTCCAGCCCAAAAGGCAGGCAGAATGTAGCCCACCTGTGGGAGAATATCAAGAGCAGGGGGTGGAGCAAGCCAGGCCTCAAACCACGAGAAGCTCCAGCCCAAAAGTCAGCCAAAATGCAGCCCACATCCGGGAGAATCTGAGGAGGAGGGGGTGGAGCAAGCCAGGCCTCAAACCACGAGAAGCTCCAGCCCAAAAGGCAGCCAAAATGCAGCCCACATGGAGGAGAATCTCAAGAACAGGGGGTGGAGCAAGCCAGGCCTCAAACCACGAGAAGCTCCAGCCCAAAAGGCAGCCAAAATGCAGCCCACATCCGGGATAATCTCAAGAGCAGGGGGTGGAGCAAGCCAGGCCTCAAACGACAAGAAGCTCCAGCCCAAAAGGCAGCCAAAATGCATCCCACATGCAGGAGAATCTCAAGAGCAGGGGGTGGAGCAAGCCAGGCCTCAAACCACGAGAAGCTGCAGCCCAAAAGGCAGCCAAAATGCAGCCCACATCTGGGAGAATATCAAGAGCAGGGGGTAGAACAGGCCAGGCCTCAAACCACGAGAAGCTCCAGCCCAAAATGCAGGCAGAATGTAGCCCACCTGTGGGAGAATATCAAGAGCAGGGGTTGGAGCAAGCCAGGCCTCAAACCACGAGAAGCTCCAGCCCAAAATGCAGGCAGAATGCAGCCCACATCTGGGAGAATCTCAAGAGCAGGGCGTGGAGTAAGCCAGGCCTCAAACCACGAGAATCTCCAGCCAAAAATGCACCCAAAATCCAGTACACATCCGGGAGAATATCAAGAGCAGGGGGTGGAGTAAGCCAGGCCTCAAACCACGAGAAACTCCAGCCCAAAAGGCAGCCAAAATGCAGCCCACATTCGGGAGATTCTCAAGAGCAGGGGGTGGAGCAATCCAGGCCTCAAACCACGAGAAGCTCCAGCCCAAAAGGCAGCCAAAATGGAGCCCACATCCAGGAGAATCTCAAGAGCAGGGGTTGGAGCAAGCCAGGCCCCAAACCACGAGAAGCTTCAGCCCAAAATGCAGCCAAAATGCAGCCCACATCGGGGACAATTTCAGGAGCCGGAAGTGGAGCAAGCCAGGCCTCAAACCACGAGAAGCTTCAGCCCAAAAGGCAGCCAAAATGCAGCCCACATCGGGGACAATCTCAGGAGCAGGAAGTGGAGCAAGCCAGGCCACAAACCGCAAGAAGCTTCAGCCCAAAAGGCAGCCAAAATGCAGCCCACATCCGGGAGAATCTCAGGAGCAGGAAGTGGAGCAAGCCAGGCCTCAAACCACGAGAAGCTCCAGCCCAAAAGGCAGCCAAAATCCAGCCCACATCTGGGAGAATATCAAGAGCAGGGGGTAGAACAGGCCAGGCCTCAAACCACGAGAAGCTCCAGCCCAAAAGGCAGCCAAAATGCAGCCCACATCCGGGAGAATCTCAAGAGCAGGGGGTGGAGCAAGCCAGGCCTCAAACCACGAGAATCTCCAGCCAAAAATGCACCCAAAATCCAGCACACATCCGGGAGAATATTAAGAGCAGGGGGTGGAGTAAGCCAGGCCTCAAACCACGAGAAACTCCAGCCCAAAAGGCAGCGAAAATGCATCCCACATCCGGGAGAATCTCAAGAGCAGGGGGTGGAGCAAGCCAGGCCTCAAACCACGAGAAGCTCCGGCCCAAAACGCAGCCAAAATGCAGCCCACATGGAGGAGAATATCAAGAGCAGGGGGTGGAGCAAGCCAGGCCTCAAACCACGAGAAGCTCCAGCCCAAAAGGCAGCCAAAATGCAGCCCACATCCGGTTGAATCTCAAGAGCAGGGGGTGGAGCAAGCCAGGCCTCAAACCACGAGAAGCTCCAGCCCAAAAGGCAGCCAAAATGCAGCCCACATGCAGGAGAATCTCAAGAGCAGGGGGGGTAGCAAGCCAGGCCTCAAACCACGAGAAGCTGCAGCCCAAAAGGCAGCCAAAATGCAGCCCACATCTGGGAGAATATCAAGAGCAGGGGGTAGAACAGGCCAGGCCTCAAACCACGAGAAGCTCCAGCCCAAAAATCAGCCAAAATGCAGCCCACATCCGGGAGAATCTGAGGAGGAGGGGGTGGAGCAAGCCAGGCCTCAAACCACGAGAAGCTCCAGCCCAAAATGCAGCCAAAATGCAGCCCACATGGAGGAGAATCTCAAGAGCAGGGGGTGGAGCAAGCCAGGCCTCAAACCACGAGAAGCTCCAGCCCAAAAGGCAGCCAAAATGCAGCCCACATCCGGGATAATCTCAAGAGCAGGGGGTGGAGCAAGCCAGGCCTCAAACGACAAGAAGCTCCAGCCCAAAAGGCAGCCAAAATGCATCCCACATGCAGGAGAATCTCAAGAGCAGGGGGTGGAGCAAGCCAGGCCTCAAACCACGAGAAGCTGCAGCCCAAAAGGCAGCCAAAATGCAGCCCACATCCGGGAGAATTTCAAGAGCAGGGGGTGGAGCAAGCCAGGCCTCAAACCACGAGAATCTCCAGCCAAATATGCACCCAAAATCCAGCACACATCCGGGAGAATATCAAGAGCAGGGGGTGGAGTAAGCCAGGCCTCAAACCACGAGAAACTCCAGCCCAAAAGGCAGCCAAAATGCAGCCCACATTCGGGAGAATCTCAAGAGCAGGGGGTGGAGCAAGCCAGGCCTCAAACCACGAGAAGCTCCAGCCCAAAAGGCAGCCAAAATGCAGCCCACATCCAGGAGAATCTCAAGAGCAGGGGTTGGAGCAAGCCAGGCCTCAAACCACGAGAAGCTTCAGCCCAAAAGGCAGCCAAAATGCAGCCCACATCGGGGACAATCTCAGGAGCAGGAAGTGGAGCAAGCCAGGCCTCAAACCACGAGAAGCTCCAGCCCAAAAGGCAGCCAAAATGCAGCCCACATCCGGGAGAATCTCAGGAGCAGGGGGTGGAGCAAGCCAGGCCTCAAACCACGAGAAGCTCCAGCCCAAAATCAGCCAAAATGCAGCCCACAGCCGGGAGAATCTCAGGGGGAGGAAGTAGATCAAGCCAGGCCTCAAACGGCGAGAAGCTCCAGCCCAAAAGGCAGGCAGAATGTAGCCCACCTGTGGGAGAATATCAAGAGCAGGGGGTGGAGCAAGCCAGGCCTCAAACCACGAGAAGCTCCAGCCCAAAAGTCAGCCAAAATGCAGCCCACATCCGGGAGAATCTGAGGAGGAGGGGGTGGAGCAAGCCAGGCCTCAAACCACGAGAAGCTCCAGCCCAAAAGGCAGCCAAAATGCAGCCCACATCCGGGATAATCTCAAGAGCAGGGGGTGGAGCAAGCCAGGCCTCAAACGACAAGAAGCTCCAGCCCAAAAGGCAGCCAAAATGCATCCCACATGCAGGAGAATCTCAAGAGCAGGGGGTGGAGCAAGCCAGGCCTCAAACCACGAGAAGCTGCAGCCCAAAAGGCAGCCAAAATGCAGCCCACATCTGGGAGAATATCAAGAGCAGGGGGTAGAACAGGCCAGGCCTCAAACCACGAGAAGCTCCAGCCCAAAATGCAGGCAGAATGTAGCCCACCTGTGGGAGAATATCAAGAGCAGGGGTTGGAGCAAGCCAGGCCTCAAACCACGAGAAGCTCCAGCCCAAAATGCAGGCAAATTGCAGCCCACATCTGGGAGAATCTCAAGAGCAGGGCGTGGAGTAAGCCAGGCCTCAAACCACGAGAATCTCCAGCCAAAAATGCACCCAAAATCCAGTACACATCCGGGAGAATATCAAGAGCAGGGGGTGGAGTAAGCCAGGCCTCAAACCACGAGAAACTCCAGCCCAAAAGGCAGCCAAAATGCAGCCCACATTCGGGAGATTCTCAAGAGCAGGGGGTGGAGCAATCCAGGCCTCAAACCACGAGAAGCTCCAGCCCAAAAGGCAGCCAAAATGGAGCCCACATCCAGGAGAATCTCAAGAGCAGGGGTTGGAGCAAGCCAGGCCCCAAACCACGAGAAGCTTCAGCCCAAAATGCAGCCAAAATGCAGCCCACATCGGGGACAATTTCAGGAGCCGGAAGTGGAGCAAGCCAGGCCTCAAACCACGAGAAGCTTCAGCCCAAAAGGCAGCCAAAATGCAGCCCACATCGGGGACAATCTCAGGAGCAGGAAGTGGAGCAAGCCAGGCCACAAACCGCAAGAAGCTTCAGCCCAAAAGGCAGCCAAAATGCAGCCCACATCCGGGAGAATCTCAGGAGCAGGAAGTGGAGCAAGCCAGGCCTCAAACCACGAGAAGCTCCAGCCCAAAAGGCAGCCAAAATGCAGCCCACATCCGGGAGAATCTCAGGGGGAGGAAGTAGAGCAAGCCAGGCCTCAAACCACGAGAAGCTCCAGCCCAAAAGGCAGGCAGAATGCAGCCCACATCAGGGAGAATATCAAGAGCAGGAAGTCGAGCAAGCCAGGCCTCAAAACACAAGAACCTCCAGCCCAAAATGCAGCCAAAATCCAGCCCACATGGAGGAGAATATCAAGAGCAGGGGCTGGAGCAAGCCAGGCCTCAAACCACGAGAAGCTCCAGCCCAAAAGGCAGCCAAAATGCAGCGCACATCCGGGAGAATCTCAGGAGCAGGAAGTGGAGCAAGCCAGGCCTCAAACCACGAGAAGCTCCAGCCCAAAAGGCAGCCAAAATGCAGCCCATATCTGGGAGATTATCAAGAGCAGGAGTTGGAGCAAGCCAGGCCTTAAACCACGAGAAGCTCCAGCCCAAAAGGCAGCCAAAATGCAGCCCAACTGCGGGAGAATCTCAGGAGCAGGAAGTGGAGCAAGTCAGGCCTCAAATCATGAGAAGCTCCAGCCCAAAAGGCAGCCAAAATGCAGCCCACATCCGGGAGAATCTCAGGAGCAGGAAGTGGAGCAAGCCAGGCCTCAAAGCACGAGAAGCTCCAGCCCAAAAGGCAGCCAAAATGCAGCCCACATCCGGGAGAATATCGAGAGCAGGGGGTGGAGCAAGCCAGGCCTCAAACCACGAGAAGCTCCAGCCCAAAAGGCAGCCAAAATGCAGCCCACATCTGGGAGAATCTCAGGAGCAGGAAGTGGAGCAAGCCAGGCCTCAAACCACGAGAAGCTCCAGCCCAAAAGGCAGCCAAAATGCAGCCCATATCTGGGAGATTATCAAGAGCAGGAGTTGGAGCAAGCCAGGCCTCAAACCACGAGAAGCTCCAGCCCAAAATGCAGCCAAATTACAGCGCACATCCGGGAGAATCTCAAGAGCAGGGGGTGGAGCAAGGCAGGCCTCAAACCACGAGAAGCTCCAGCCCAAAAGGCAGCCAAAATGCAGCCCACATCCGGGAGAATCTCAGGAGCAGGGGGTGGAGCAAGCCAGGCCTCAAACCATGACAAGCTCCAGCCCAAAAGGCAGCCAAACTCCAGCCCACATCCGGGAGAATCTCAAGAGCAGGGGGTGGAGCAAGCCAGGCCTCAAACCACGAGAAGCTCCAGCCCAAAAGGCAGCCAAAATGCAGCCCACATCCAGGAGAATCTCAAGAGCAGGGGTTGGAGTAAGCCAGGCCTCAAACCACGAGAAGCTCCAGCCCAAAAGTCAGCCAAAATGCAGCCCACAGCCGGGAGAATCTCAGGGGGAGGAAGTAGAGCAAGCCAGGCCTCAAACCGCGAGAAGCTCCAGCCCAAAAGGCAGGCAGAATGCAGCCCACCTGTGGGAGAATATCAAGAGCAGGGGGTGGAGCAAGCCAGGCCTCAAACCACGAGAAGCTCCAGCCCAAAAGGCAGCCAAAATGCAGCCCACATCTGGGAGAATCTCAGGAGCAGGGGGTGGAGCAAGCCAGGCCTCAAACCACGAGAAGCTCCAGCCCAAAAGGCAGCGAAAATGCATCCCACATCCGGGAGAATCTCAAGAGCAGGGGGTGGAGCAAGCCAGGCCTCAAACCACGAGAATCTCCAGCCAAAAATGCACCCAAAATCCAGCCCACATCCGGGAGAATCTCAAGAGCAGGGGGTGGAGCAAGCCAGGCCTCAAACCACGAGAAGCTCCAGCCCAAAAGGCAGCCAAAATGCAGCCCACATCCAGGAGAATCTCAAGAGCAGGGGTTGGAGCAAGCCAGGCCCCAAACCACGAGAAGCTTCAGCCCAAAAGGCAGCCAAAATGCAGCCCACATCGGGGACAATCTCAGGAGCAGGAAGTGGAGCAAGCCAGGCCTCAAACCACGAGAAGCTCCAGCCCAAAAGGCAGCCAAAATGCAGCCCATATCTGGGAGATTATCAAGAGCAGGAGTTGGAGCAAGCCAGGCCTGAAACCACGAGAAGCTCCAGCCCAAAAGGCAGCCAAAATGCAGCCCAACTGCGGGAGAATCTCAGGAGCAGGAAGTGGAGCAAGCCAGGCCTCAAATCATGAGAAGCTCCAGCCCAAAAGGCAGCCAAAATGCAGCCCACATCCGGGAGAATCTCAGGAGCAGGAAGTGGAGCAAGCCAGGCCTCAAACCACGAGAAGCTCCAGCCAAAAATGCAGCCAAAATGCAGCCCACATCTGGGAGAATATCAAGAGCAGGGGGTGGAGCAAGCCAGGCCTCAAAGCACCGGAAGCTCCAGCCCAAAAGGCAGCCAAAATCCAGCCCACATCCGGGAGAATCTCAAGAGCAGGGGGTGGAGCAAGCCAGGCCTCAAACCACGAGAAGCTCCAGCCCAAAAGGCAGCCAAAATGCAGCCCACATCCGGGAGAATCTCAGGAGCAGGGGGTGGAGCAAGCCAGGCCTCAAACCTCGAGAAGCTCCAGCCCAAAAGGCAGCCAAAATGCAGCCCACATCTGGGAGAATCTCAAGAGCAGGGGGTGGAGCAAGCCAGGCCTCAAACCACGAGACGCTCCAGCCCAAAATGCAGCCAAAATGCAGCCCACATCCGGGAGATTATCAAGAGCAGGGGGTGGAGCAAGCCAGGCCTCAAAGCACGAGAAGCTCCAGCCCTAAAGGCAGCCAAAATGCAGTCCACATCCGGGAGAATCTCAGGAGCAGGGGGTGGAGCAAGGCAGGCCTCAAACCACGAGAAGCTCCAGCCCAAAAGGCAGCCAAAATGCAGCCCACATCCGGGAGAATCTCAAGAGCAGGGGGTGGAGCAAGCCAGGCCTCAAACCACGAGAAGCTCCAGCCCAAAAGGCAGCCAAAATGCAGCCCACCTGTGGGAGAATCTCAGGAGCAGGGGGTGGAGCAAGCCAGGCCTCAAACCACGAGAAGCTCCAGCCCAAAAGTCAGCCAAAATGCAGCCCACATCCGGGAGAATCTCAGGAGGAGGGGGTGGAGCAAGCCAGGCCTCAAACCACGAGAAGCTCCGGCCCAAAATGCAGCCAAAATGCAGCCCACATGAAGGAGAATCTCAAGAGCAGGGGGTGGAGCAAGCCAGGCCTCAAAGCACGAGAAGCTCCAGCCCAAAAGGCAGCCAAAATGCAGCCCACATCTGGGAGAATATCAAGAGCAGGGGGTAGAACAGGCCAGGCCTCAAACCACGAGAAGCTCCAGGCCAAAAGGCAGCCAAAATGCAGCCCACATCCGGGAGAATCTCAAGAGCAGGGGGTGGAGCAAGCCAGGCCTCAAACCACGAGAAGCTCCAGCCCAAAAGGCAGCCAAAATGCAGCCCACCTGTGGGAGAATCTCAGGAGCAGGGGGTGGAGCAAGCCAGGCCTCAAACCACGAGAAGCTCCAGCCCAAAAGGCAGGCGGAATGCAGCCCACATCTGGGAGAATCTCAAGAGCAGGGGTTGGAGCAAGCCAGGCCTCAAACCACGAGAAGCTCCAGCCCAAAAGGCATCGAAAATGCATCCCACCTCTGGGAGAATCTCAAGAGCAGGGGGTGGAGCAAGCCAGGCCTCAAAGCACGAGAAGCTCCAGCCCAAAAGGCAGCCAAAATGCAGCCCACATCCGGGAGAATCTCAAGAGCAGGGGGTGGAGCAAGCCAGGCCTCAAACCACGAGAAGCTCCAGCCCAAAATGCAGCCAAAATGCAGCCCACATGGAGGAGAATCTCAAGAGCAGGGGGTGGAGCAAGGCAGGCCTCAAACCACGAGAAGCTCCAGCCCAAAAGGCAGCCAAAATCCAGCCCACATCCGGGATAATCTCAAGAGCAGGGGGTGGAGCAAGCCAGGCCTCAAACGACAAGAAGCTCCAGCCCAAAAAGCAGCCAAAATGCATCCCACATGCAGGAGAATCTCAAGAGCAGGGGGTGGAGCAAGCCAGGCCTCAAACCACGAGAAGCTCCTGCCCAAAAAGCACCCAAAATCCAGCCCACATCTGGGAGAATATCAAGAGCAGGGGGTAGAACAGGCCAGGCCTCAAACCACGAGAAGCTCCAGCCCAAAAGGCAGCCAAAATGCAGCCCACATCCGGGAGAATCTCAAGAGCAGGGGTTGGAGCAAGCCAGGCCCCAAACCACGAGAAGCTTCAGCCCAAAAGGCAGCCAAAATGCAGCCCACATCGGGGACAATCTCAGGAGCAGGAAGTGGAGCAAGGCAGGCCTCAAACCACGAGAAGCTCCAGCCCAAAAGGCAGCCAAAATGCAGCCCACATCGGGGACAATCTCAGGAGCAGGAAGTGGAGCAAGCCAGGCCCCAAACCACGAGAAGCTTCAGCCCAAAAGGCAGCCAAAACGCAGCCCACATCCGGGAGAATCTCAGGGGGAGGAAGTAGAGCAAGCCAGGCCTCAAACCACGAGAAGCTCCAGCCCAAAAGGCAGGCAGAATGCAGCCCACATCAGGGAGAATATCAAGAGCAGGAAGTGGAGCAAGCCAGGCCTCAAAACACAAGAACCTCCAGCCCAAAATGCAGCCAAAATCCAGCCCACATGGAGGAGAATATCAAGAGCAGGGGGTGGAGCAAGCCAGGCCTCAAATCACGAGAAGCTCCAGCCCAAAAGGCAGCCAAAATGCAGCGCACATCCGGGAGAATCTCAGGAGCAGGAAGTGGAGCAAGCCAGGCCTCAAAGCACGAGAAGCTCCAGCCCAAAAGGCAGCCAAAATGCAGCCCATATCTGGGAGATTATCAAGAGCAGGAGTTGGAGCAAGCCAGGCCTCAAACCACGAGAATCTCCAGCCCAAAAGGCAGCCAAAATGCAGCCCAACTGCGGGAGAATCTCAGGAGCAGGAAGTGGAGCAAGTCAGGCCTCAAATCATGAGAAGCTCCAGCCCAAAAGGCAGCCAAAATGCAGCCCACATCCGGGAGAATCTCAGGAGCAGGAAGTGGAGCAAGCCAGGCCTCAAACCACGAGAAGCTCCAGCCCAAAATGCAGCCAAAATGCAGCCCACATGGAGGAGAATCTCAAGAGCAGGGGGTGGAGCAAGCCAGGCCTCAAACCACGAGAAGCTCCAGCCCAAAAGGCAGCCAAAATGCAGCCCACATCCGGGAGAATCTCAGGAGCAGGGGGTGGAGCAAGCCAGGCCTCAAACCGTGACAAGCTCCAGCCCAAAAGGCAGCCAAACTCCAGCCCACATCCGGGAGAATCTCAAGAGCATGTGGTGGAGCAAGCCAGGCCTCAAATCATGAGAAGCTGCAGCCCAAAAGGCAGCCAAAATGCAGCCCACATCCAGGAGAATCTCAAGAGCAGGGGTTGGAGCAAGCCAGGCCTCAAACCACGAGAAGCTCCAGCCCAAAAGTCAGCCAAAATGCAGCCCACAGCCGGGAGAATCTCAGGGGGAGGAAGTAGAGCAAGCCAGGCCTCAAACCGCGAGAAGCTCCAGCCCAAAAGGCAGGCAGAATGCAGCCCACCTGTGGGAGAATATCAAGAGCAGGGGGTGGAGCAAGCCAGGCCTCAAACCACGAGAAGCTCCAGCCCAAAAGGCAGGCAGAATGCAGCCCACATCAGGGAGAATATCAAGAGCAGGAAGTCGAGCAAGCCAGGCCTCAAAACACAAGAACCTCCAGCCCAAAATGCAGCCAAAATCCAGCCCACATGGAGGAGAATATCAAGAGCAGGGGGTGGAGCAAGCCAGGCCTCAAATCACGAGAAGCTCCAGCCCAAAAGGCAGCCAAAATGCAGCGCACATCCGGGAGAATCTCAGGAGCAGGAAGTGGAGCAAGCCAGGCCTCAAACCACGAGAAGCTCCAGCCCAAAAGGCAGCCAAAATGCAGCCCATATCTGGGAGATTATCAAGAGCAGGAGTTGGAGCAAGCCAGGCCTCAAACCACGAGAAGCTCCAGCCCAAAATGCAGCCAAATTACAGCGCACATCCGGGAGAATCTCAAGAGCAGGGGGTGGAGCAAGGCAGGCCTCAAACCACGAGAAGCTCCAGCCCAAAAGGCAGCCAAAATGCAGCCCACCTGTGGGAGAATCTCAGGAGCAGGGGGTGGAGCAAGCCAGGCCTCAAACCGTGACAAGCTCCAGCCCAAAAGGCAGCCAAACTCCAGCCCACATCCGGGAGAATCTCAAGAGCAGGAAGTGGAGCAAGCCAGGCCTCAAATCATGAGAAGCTCCAGCCCAAAAGGCAGCCAAAATGCAGCCCAAATCCAGGAGAATCTCAAGAGCAGTTGGTGGAGCAAGCCAGGCCTCAAACCACGAGAAGCTCCAGCCCAAAAGGCAGGCAGAATGCAGCCCACCTGTGGGAGAATATCAAGAGCAGGGGGTGGAGCAAGCCAGGCCTCAAACCACGAGAAGCTCCAGCCCAAAAGGCAGGCAGAATGCAGCCCACATCTGGGAGAATCTCAAGAGCAGGGGGTGGAGCAAGCCAGGCCTCAAACCACGAGAAGCTCCAGCCCAAAAGGCAGCGAAAATGCATCCCACATCCGGGAGAATCTCAAGAGCAGGGGGTGGAGTAAGCCAGGCCTCAAACCATGAGAATCTCCAGCCAAAAATGCACCCAAAATCCAGCACACATGGAGGAGAATATCAAGAGCAGGGGGTGGAGTAAGCCAGGCCTCAAACCACGAGAAACTCCAGCCCAAAAGGCAGCCAAAATGCAGCCCACATGCGGGAGAATCTCAAGAGCAGGGGGTGGAGCAAGCCAGGCCTCAAACCACGAGAAGCTCCAGCCCAAAAGGCAGCCAAAATGCAGCCCACATCCAGGAGAATCTCAAGAGCAGGGGTTGGAGCAAGCCAGGCCCCAAACCACGAGAAGCTTCAGCCCAAAAGGCAGCCAAAATGCAGCCCACATCGGGGACAATCTCAGGAGCAGGAAGTGGAGCAAGCCAGGCCTCAAACCACGAGAAGCTCCAGCCCAAAAGGCAGCCAAAATGCAGCCCACATCCGGGAGAATCTCAGGGGGAGGAAGTAGAGCAAGCCAGGCCTCAAACCACGAGAAGCTCCAGCCAAAAAGGCAGGCAGAATGCAGCCCACATCCGGGAGAATCTCAAGAGCAGGAAGTCGAGCAAGCCAGGCCTCAAAACCAAGAACCTCCAGCCCAAAATGCCGCCAAAATCCAGCCCACATGGAGGAGAATCTCAAGAGCAGGGGGTGGAGCAAGCCAGGCCTCAAACCACGAGAAACTCCAGCCCAAAAGGCAGCCAAAATGCAGCGCACATTCGGGAGAATCTCAGGAGCAGGAAGTGGAGCAAGCCAGGCCTCAAACCACGAGAAGCTCCAGCCCAAAAGTCAGCCAAAATGCAGCCCACATCCGGGAGAATCTCAGGGGGAGGAAGTAGAGCAAGCCAGGCCTCAAACCGCGAGAAGCTCCAGCCCAAAAGGCAGGCAGAATGCAGCCCACCTGTGGGAGAATATCAAGAGCAGGGGGTGGAGTAAGCCAGGCCTCTAACCACGAGAAACTCCAGCCCAAAAGGCAGCCAAAATGCAGCCCACATCCAGGAGAATCTCAAGAGCAGGGGTTGGAGCAAGCCAGGCCCCAAACCACGAGAAGCTTCAGCCCAAAAGGCAGCCAAAATGCAGCCCACATCGGGGACAATCTCAGGAGCAGGAAGTGGAGCAAGCCAGGCCTCAAACCGCGAGAAGCTCCAGCCCAAAAGGCAGCCAAAATCCAGCCCACATCTGGGAGAATATCAAGAGCAGGGGGTAGAACAGGCCAGGCCTCAAACCACGAGAAGCTCCAGCCCAAAAGGCAGCCAAAATGCAGCCCACATCCGGGAGAATCTCAAGAGCAGGGGGTGGAGCAAGCCAGGCCTCAAACCACGAGAATCTCCAGCCAAAAATGCACCCAAAATCCAGCACACATCCGGGAGAATCTCAAGAGCAGGGGGTGGAGCAAGCCAGGCCTCAAACCGCGAGAAGCTCCAGCCCAAAAGGCAGCCAAAATGCAGCCCACATCCGGGAGAATCTCAGGAGCAGGAGGTGGAGCAAGCCAGGCCCCAAACCACGAGAAGCTCCAGCCCAAAATGCAGCCAAAATGCAGCCCACATCGGGGACATTCTCAGGAGCAGGGGGTGGAGGAAGCCAGGCCTCAAACCACGAGAAGCTCCAGCCCAAAAGGCAGCCAAAATGCAGACCACCTGTGGGAGAATCTCAAGAGCAGGGGGTGGAGCAAGCCAGGCCTCAAACCACGAGAAGCTCCAGCCCAAAAGGCAGCCAAAATGCAGCCCACATCCGGGAGAATCTCAAGAGCAGGGGGTGGAGCAAGCCAGGCCTCAAACCACGAGAAGCTCCGGCCCAAAATGCAGCCAAAATGCAGCCCACATGGAGGAGAATCTCAAGAGCAGGGGGTGGAGCAAGCCAGGCCTCAAACCACGAGAAGCTGCAGCCCAAAAGGCAGCCAAAATGCAGCCCACATCTGGGAGAATATCAAGAGCAGGGGGTAGAACAGGCCAGGCCTCAAACCACGAGAAGCTCCAGCCCAAAAGGCAGCCAAAATGCAGCCCACATCCGGGAGAATCTCAAGAGCAGGGGGTGGAGCAAGCCAGGCCTCAAACCACGAGAAGCTCCAGCCCAAAAGGCAGCCAAAATGCAGCCCACCTGTGGGAGAATCTCAGGAGCAGGGGGTGGAGCAAGCCAGGCCTCAAACCACGAGAAGCTCCAGCCCAAAAGGCAGGCAGAATGCAGCCCACATCTGGGAGAATCTCAAGAGCAGGGGGTGGAGCAAGCCAGGCCTCAAACCACGAGAAGCTCCAGCCCAAAAGGCAGCCAAAATGCAGCCCACCTCTGGGAGAATCTCAAGAGCAGGGGGTGGAGCAAGCCAGGCCTCAAAGCACGAGAAGCTCCAGCCCAAAAGGCAGCCAAAATGCAGCCCACATCCGGGAGAATCTCAAGAGCAGGGGGTGGAGCAAGCCAGGCCTCAAACCACGAGAAGCTCCAGCCCAAAAGGCAGCCAAAATGCAGCCCACATGGAGGAGAATCTCAAGAGCAGGGGGTGGAGCAAGCCAGGCCTCAAACCACGAGAAGCTCCAGCCCAAAAGGCAGCCAAAATGCAGCCCACATCCGGGATAATCTCAAGAGCAGGGGGTGGAGCAAGCCAGGCCTCAAACGACAAGAAGCTCCAGCCCAAAAAGCAGCCAAAATGCATCCCACATGCAGGAGAATCTCAAGAGCAGGGGGTGGAGCAAGCCAGGCCTCAAACCACGAGAAGCTCCAGCCCAAAAGGCAGCCAAAATCCAGCCCACATCTGGGAGAATATCAAGAGCAGGGGGTAGAACAGGCCAGGCCTCAAACCACGAGAAGCTCCAGCCCAAAAGGCAGCCAAAATGCAGCCCACATCCGGGAGAATCTCAAGAGCAGGGGGTGGAGCAAGCCAGGCCCCAAACCACGAGAAGCTTCAGCCCAAAAGGCAGCCAAAATGCAGCCCACATCGGGGACAATCTCAGGAGCAGGAAGTGGAGCAAGGCAGGCCTCAAACCACGAGAAGCTCCAGCCCAAAAGGCAGCCAAAATGCAGCCCACATCGGGGACAATCTCAGGAGCAGGAAGTGGAGCAAACCAGGCCCCAAACCACGAGAAGCTTCAGCCCAAAAGGCAGCCAAAATGCAGCCCACATCGGGGACAATCTCAGGAGCAGGAAGTGGAGCAAGCCAGGCCTCAAAACACAAGAACCTCCAGCCCAAAATGCAGCCAAAATCCAGCCCACATCCGGGAGAATCTCAAGAGCAGGGGGTGGAGCAAGCCAGGCCTCAAATCACGAGAAGCTCCAGCCCAAAAGGCAGCCAAAATGCAGCGCACATCCGGGAGAATCTCAGGAGCAGGAAGTGGAGCAAGCCAGGCCTCAAACCACGAGAAGCTCCAGCCCTAAAGGCAGCCAAAATGCAGCCCATATCTGGGAGATTATCAAGAGCAGGAGTTGGAGCAAGCCAGGCCTCAAACCACGAGAAGCTCCAGCCCAAAAGGCAGCCAAAATGCAGCCCAACTGCGGGAGAATCTCAGGAGCAGGAAGTGGAGCAAGTCAGGCCTCAAATCATGAGAAGCTCCAGCCCAAAAGGCAGCCAAAATGCAGCCCACATCCGGGAGAATCTCAGGAGCAGGAAGTGGAGCAAGCCAGGCCTCAAACCACGAGAAGCTCCAGCCCAAAAGGCAGCCAAAATGCAGCCCACATCCGGGAGAATCTCAAGAGCAGGGGGTGGAGCAAGCCAGGCCTCAAACCACGAGAAGCTCCAGCCCAAAAGGCAGCCAAAATGCAGCCCACATCCGGGAGAATCTCAGGAGCAGGAAGTGGAGCAAGCCAGGCCTCAAACCACGAGAAGCTCCAGCCCAAAAGGCAGCCAAAATGCAGCCCACATCCGGGAGAATCTCAAGAGCAGGGGGTGGAGCAAGCCAGGCCTCAAACCACGAGAAGCTCCAGCCCAAAAGTCAGCCAAAATGCAGCCCACATCCGGGAGAATCTCAGGAGGAGGGGGTGGAGCAAGCCAGGCCTCAAACCACGAGAAGCTCCGGCCCAAAATGCAGCCAAAATGCAGCCCACATGGAGGAGAATCTCAAGAGCAGGGGGTGGAGCAAGCCAGGCCTCAAACCACGAGAAGCTGCAGCCCAAAAGGCAGCCAAAATGCAGCCCACATCTGGGAGAATATCAAGAGCAGGGGGTAGAACAGGCCAGGCCTCAAACCACGAGAATCTCCAGCCCAAAAGGCAGCCAAAATGCAGCCCACATCCGGGAGAATCTCAAGAGCAGGGGGTGGAGCAAGCCAGGCCTCAAACCACGAGAAGCTCCAGCCCAAAAGGCAGCCAAAATGCAGCCCACCTGTGGGAGAATCTCAGGAGCAGGGGGTGGAGCAAGCCAGGCCTCAAACCACGAGAAGCTCCAGCCCAAAAGGCAGGCGGAATGCAGCCCACATCCGGGAGAATCTCAAGAGCAGGGGGTGGAGCAAGCCAGGCCTCAAACCACGAGAAGCTCCAGCCCAAAATGCAGCGAAAATGCATCCCACCTCTGGGAGAATCTCAAGAGCAGGGGGTGGAGCAAGCCAGGCCTCAAAGCACGAGAAGCTCCAGCCCAAAAGGCAGCCAAAATGCAGCCCACATCCGGGAGAATCTGAGGAGGAGGGGGTGGAGCAAGCCAGGCCTCAAACCACGAGAAGCTCCAGCCCAAAATGCAGCCAAAATGCAGCCCACATGGAGGAGAATCTCAAGAGCAGGGGGTGGAGCAAGGCAGGCCTCAAACCACGAGAAGCTCCAGCCCAAAAGGCAGCCAAAATCCAGCCCACATCCGGGAGAATCTCAAGAGCAGGGGGTGGAGCAAGCCAGGCCTCAAACGACAAGAAGCTCCAGCCCAAAAAGCAGCCAAAATGCATCCCACATGCAGGAGAATCTCAAGAGCAGGGGGTGGAGCAAGCCAGGCCTCAAACCACGAGAAGCTCCAGCCCAAAAAGCACCCAAAATCCAGCCCACATCTGGGAGAATATCAAGAGCAGGGGGTAGAACAGGCCAGGCCTCAAAGCACGAGAAGCTCCAGCCCAAAAGGCAGCCAAAATGCAGCCCACATCCGGGAGAATCTCAAGAGCAGGGGTTGGAGCAAGCCAGGCCCCAAACCACGAGAAGCTTCAGCCCAAAAGGCAGCCAAAATGCAGCCCACATCGGGGACAATCTCAGGAGCAGGAAGTGGAGCAAGGCAGGCCTCAAACCACGAGAAGCTCCAGCCCAAAAGGCAGCCAAAATGCAGCCCACATCGGGGACAATCTCAGGAGCAGGAAGTGGAGCAAGCCAGGCCCCAAACCACTAGAAGCTTCAGCCCAAAAGGCAGCCAAAATGCAGCCCACATCGGGGACAATCTCAGGAGCAGGAAGTGGAGCAAGCCAGGCCTCAAACCACGAGAAGCTCCAGCCCAAAAGGCAGCCAAAATGCAGCCCACATCCGGGAGAATCTCAGGGGGAGGAAGTAGAGCAAGCCAGGCCTCAAACCACGAGAAGCTCCAGCCCAAAAGGCAGGCAGAATGCAGCCCACATCAGGGAGAATATCAAGAGCAGGAAGTGGAGCAAGCCAGGCCTCAAAACACAAGAACCTCCAGCCCAAAATGCAGCCAAAATCCATCCCACATGCAGGAGAATATCAAGAGCAGGGGGTGGAGCAAGCCAGGCCTCAAATCACGAGAAGCTCCAGCCCAAAAGGCAGCCAAAATGCAGCGCACATCCGGGAGAATCTCAGGAGCAGGAAGTGGAGCAAGCCAGGCCTCAAAGCACGAGAAGCTCCAGCCCAAAAGGCAGCCAAAATGCAGCCCATATCTGGGAGATTATCAAGAGCAGGAGTTGGAGCAAGCCAGGCCTCAAACCACGAGAAGCTCCAGCCCAAAAGGCAGCCAAAATGCAGCCCAACTGCGGGAGAATCTCAGGAGCAGGAAGTGGAGCAAGTCAGGCCTCAAATCATGAGAAGCTCCAGCCCAAAAGGCAGCCAAAATGCAGCCCACATCCGGGAGAATCTCAGGAGCAGGAAGTGGAGCAAGCCAGGCCTCAAACCACGAGAAGCTCCAGCCCAAAATGCAGCCAAAATGCAGCCCACATGGAGGAGAATCTCAAGAGCAGGGGGTGGAGCAAGCCAGGCCTCAAACCACGAGAAGCTCCAGCCCAAAAGGCAGCCAAAATGCAGCCCACATCTGGGAGAATCTCAGGAGCAGGAAGTGGAGCAAGCCAGGCCTCAAACCACGAGAAGCTCCAGCCCAAAATGCAGCCAAATTACAGCGCACATCCGGGAGAATCTCAAGAGCAGGGGGTGGAGCAAGGCAGGCCTCAAACCACGAGAAGCTCCAGCCCAAAAGGCAGCCAAAATGCAGCCCACATCCGGGAGAATCTCAGGAGCAGGGGGTGGAGCAAGCCAGGCCTCAAACCGTGACAAGCTCCAGCCCAAAAGGCAGCCAAACTCCAGCCCACATCCGGGAGAATCTCAAGAGCATGGGGTGGAGCAAGCCAGGCCTCAAATCATGAGAAGCTCCAGCCCAAAAGGCAGCCAAAATGCAGCCCACATCCAGGAGAATCTCAAGAGCAGGGGTTGGAGCAAGCCAGGCCTCAAACCACGAGAAGCTCCAGCCCAAAAGTCAGCCAAAATGCAGCCCACAGCCGGGAGAATCTCAGGGGGAGGAAGTAGAGCAAGCCAGGCCTCAAACCGCGAGAAGCTCCAGCCCAAAAGGCAGGCAGAATGCAGCCCACCTGTGGGAGAATATCAAGAGCAGGGGGTGGAGCAAGCCAGGCCTCAAACCACGAGAAGCTCCAGCCCAAAAGGCAGCGAAAATGCATCCCACATCCGGGAGAATCTCAAGAGCAGGGGGTGGAGTAAGCCAGGCCTCAAACCACGAGAATCTCCAGCCAAAAATGCACCCAAAAACCAGCACACATCCGGGAGAATATCAAGAGCAGGGGGTGGAGTAAGCCAGGCCTCAAATCATGAGAAGCTCCAGCCCAAAAGGCAGCCAAAATGCAGCCCAACTGCGGGAGAATCTCAGGAGCAGGAAGTGGAGCAAGCCAGGCCTCAAATCATGAGAAGCTCCAGCCCAAAAGGCAGCCAAAATGCAGCCCACATCCGGGAGAATCTCAAGAGCAGGGGGTGGAGCAAGCCAGGCCTCAAACCACGAGAAGCTCCAGCCCAAAATGCAGCCAAAATGCAGCCCACATCCGGGAGATTATCAAGAGCAGGGGGTGGAGCAAGCCAGGCCTCAAACCACGAGAAGCTGCAGCCCAAAAGGCAGCCAAAATGCAGCCCACATCCGGGAGAATCTCAGGGGGAGGAAGTAGAGCAAGCCAGGCCTCAAACCACGAGAAGCTCCAGCCCAAAAGGCAGGCAGAATGCAGCCCACATCAGGGAGAATATCAAGAGCAGGAAGTCGAGCAAGCCAGGCCTCAAAACACAAGAACCTCCAGCCCAAAATGCAGCCAAAATCCAGCCCACATGGAGGAGAATATCAAGAGCAGGGGGTGGAGCAAGCCAGGCCTCAAATCACGAGAAGCTCCAGCCCAAAAGGCAGCCAAAATGCAGCGCACATCCGGGAGAATCTCAGGAGCAGGAAGTGGAGCAAGCCAGGCCTCAAACCACGAGAAGCTCCAGCCCAAAAGGCAGCCAAAATGCAGCCCATATCTGGGAGATTATCAAGAGCAGGAGTTGGAGCAAGCCAGGCCTCAAACCACGAGAAGCTCCAGCCCAAAATGCAGCCAAATTACAGCGCACATCCGGGAGAATCTCAAGAGCAGGGGGTGGAGCAAGGCAGGCCTCAAACCACGAGAAGCTCCAGCCCAAAAGGCAGCCAAAATGCAGCCCACCTGTGGGAGAATCTCAGGAGCAGGGGGTGGAGCAAGCCAGGCCTCAAACCGTGACAAGCTCCAGCCCAAAAGGCAGCCAAACTCCAGCCCACATCCGGGAGAATCTCAAGAGCAGGGGGTGGAGCAAGCCAGGCCTCAAATCATGAGAAGCTCCAGCCCAAAAGGCAGCCAAAATGCAGCCCAAATCCAGGAGAATCTCAAGAGCAGGGGGTGGAGCAAGCCAGGCCTCAAACCACGAGAAGCTCCAGCCCAAAAGGCAGGCAGAATGCAGCCCACCTGTGGGAGAATATCAAGAGCAGGGGGTGGAGCAAGCCAGGCCTCAAACCACGAGAAGCTCCAGCCCAAAAGGCAGGCAGAATGCAGCCCACATCTGGGAGAATCTCAAGAGCAGGGGGTGGAGCAAGCCAGGCCTCAAACCACGAGAAGCTCCAGCCCAAAAGGCAGCGAAAATGCATCCCACATCCGGGAGAATCTCAAGAGCAGGGGGTGGAGTAAGCCAGGCCTCAAACCACGAGAATCTCCAGCCAAAAATGCACCCAAAATCCAGCACACATCCGGGAGAATATCAAGAGCAGGGGGTGGAGTAAGCCAGGCCTCAAACCACGAGAAACGCCAGCCCAAAAGGCAGCCAAAATGCAGCCCACATGCGGGAGAATCTCAAGAGCAGGGGGTGGAGCAAGCCAGGCCTCAAACCACGAGAAGCTCCAGCCCAAAAGGCAGCCAAAATGCAGCCCACATCCAGGAGAATCTCAAGAGCAGGGGTTGGAGCAAGCCAGGCCCCAAACCACGAGAAGCTTCAGCCCAAAAGGCAGCCAAAATGCAGCCCACATCTGGGAGAATCTCAGGAGCAGGAAGTGGAGCAAGCCAGGCCTCAAACCACGAGAAGCTCCAGCCCAAAAGGCAGCCAAAATGCAGCCCACATCCGGGAGAATCTCAGGGGGAGGAAGTAGAGCAAGCCAGGCCTCAAACCACGAGAAGCTCCAGCCAAAAAGGCAGGCAGAATGCAGCCCACATCCGGGAGAATCTCAAGAGCAGGAAGTCGAGCAAGCCAGGCCTCAAAACCAAGAACCTCCAGCCCAAAATGCCGCCAAAATCCAGCCCACATGGAGGAGAATATCAAGAGCAGGGGGTGGAGCAAGCCAGGCCTCAAACCACGAGAAACTCCAGCCCAAAAGGCAGCCAAAATGCAGCGCACATTCGGGAGAATCTCAGGAGCAGGAAGTGGAGCAAGCCAGGCCTCAAACCACGAGAAGCTCCAGCCCAAAAGTCAGCCAAAATGCAGCCCACAGCCGGGAGAATCTCAGGGGGAGGAAGTAGAGCAAGCCAGGCCTCAAACCGCGAGAAGCTCCAGCCCAAAAGGCAGGCAGAATGCAGCCCACCTGTGGGAGAATATCAAGAGCAGGGGGTGGAGTAAGCCAGGCCTCTAACCACGAGAAACTCCAGCCCAAAAGGCAGCCAAAATGCAGCCCACATCCAGGAGAATCTCAAGAGCAGGGGTTGGAGCAAGCCAGGCCCCAAACCACGAGAAGCTTCAGCCCAAAAGGCAGCCAAAATGCAGCCCACATCGGGGACAATCTCAGGAGCAGGAAGTGGAGCAAGCCAGGCCTCAAACCACGAGAAGCTCCAGCCCAAAAGGCAGCCAAAATTCAGCCCACATCCGGGAGAATCTCAGGGGGAGGAAGTAGAGCAAGCCAGGCCTCAAACCACGAGAAGCTCCAGCCCAAAATGCAGGCAGAATGCAGCCCACATCCGGGAGAATCTCAATAGCAGGAAGTCGAGCAAGCCAGGCCTCAAAACACAAGAACCTCCAGCCCAAAATGCCGCCAAAATCCAGCCCACATGGAGGAGAATATCAAGAGCAGGGGGTGGAGCAAGCCAGGCCTCAAAGCACCGGAAGCTCCAGCCTAAAATGCAGCCAAAATACAGCCCACATCCGGGAGAATATCGAGAGCAGGGGGTGGAGCAAGGCAGGCCTCAAACCACGAGAAGCTCCAGCCCAAAAGGCAGCCAAAATGCAGCCCACATCGGGGAGAATCTCAGGAGCAGGAAGTGGAACAAGGCAGGCCTCAAACCACGAGAAGCTCCTGCCCAAAAGGCAGCCAAAATGCAGCCCATATCTGGGAGATTATCAAGAGCAGGAGTTGGAGCAAGCCAGGCCTCAAACCACGAGAAGCTGCAGCCCAAAAGGCAGCCAAAATGCAGCCCATATCCGGGAGAATCTCAGGAGCAGGAAGTGGAGCAAGCCAGGCCTCAAAGCACGAGAAGCTCCAGCCCAAAAGGCAGCCAAAATGCAGCCCACATCCGGGAGAATCTCAAGAGCAGGGGGTGGAGCAAGCCAGGCCTCAAACCAGGAGAAGCTCCAGCCCAAAATGCAGCCAAAATAGAGCCCACATCCGGGAGATTATCAAGAGCAGGGGGTGGAGCAAGCCAGGCCTCAAAACACGAGAAGCTCCAGCCCAAAAGGCAGCCAAAATGCAGCCCACATCCGGGAGAATATCGAGAGCAGGGGGTGGAGCAAGCCAGGCCTCAAACCACGAGAAGCTCCAGCCCAAAAGGCAGCCAAAATGCAGCCCACATCCGGGAGAATCTCAGGAGCAGGGGGTGGAGCAAGCCAGGCCTCAAACCACGAGAAGCTCCAGCCCAAAATGCAGCCAAAATGCAGCCCACATCCGGGAGAATATCAGGAGCAGGAAGTGGAGCAAGCCAGGCCTCAAACCACGAGAAGCTCCAGCCCAAAAGGCAGCCAAACTACAGCCCACATCCGGGAGAATCTCAAGAGCAGGGGGTGGAGCAAGCCAGGCCTCAAATCATGAGAAGCTCCAGCCCAAAATGCAGCCAAAATGCAGCCCACATCCGGGAGAATATTGAGAGCAGGAAGTGGAGCAAGGCAGGCCTCAAACCACGAGAAGCTCCAGCCCAAAATGCAGTCAAATTACAGCGCACATCCGGGAGAATATCAAGAGCAGGGGGTGGAGCAAGCCAGGCCTCAAACCACGAGAAGCTCCAGCCCAAAATGCAGCCAAAATGCAGCTTACATCCGGGAGATTATCAAGAGCAGGGGGTGGAGCAAGCCAGGCCTCAAACCACGAGAAGCTCCAGCCCAAAATGCAGCCAAAATGCAGCGCAACTGCAAGAGAATCTCAGGAGCAGGAAGTGGAGCAAGCCAGGCCTCAAACCACGAGAAGCTCCAGCCCAAAAGGCAGCCAAAATGCAGCCCACATCTGGGAGAATATCGAGAGCAGGGGGTGGAGCAAGCCAGGCCTCAAACCACGAGAAGCTCCAGCCCAAAAGGCAGCCAAAATCCACCCCACATCCGGGAGAATCTCAAGAGCAGGGGGTGGAGCAAGCCAGGCCTCAAACCACGAGACGCTCCAGCCAAAAAGGCAGCCAAAATGCAGCCCACATCCGGGAGAATCTCAAGAGCAGGGGGTGGAGCAAGCCAGGCCTCAAACCACGAGAAGCTCCAGCCCAAAAGGCAGCCAAAATGCAGCCCACATCCGGGAGAATCTCAAGAGCAGGGGGTGGAGCAAGCCAGGCCTCAAACCACGAGAAGCTCCAGCCCAAAATGCAGCCAAAATGCAGCCCATATCTGGGAGAATCTCAAGAGGAGGGGGTGGAGCAAGCCAGGCCTCAAAGCACGAGAAACTCCAGCCCAAAAGGCAGCCAAAATGCAGCCCACATCCGGGAGAATCTCAGGAGCAGGGGGTGGAGCAAGCCAGGCCTCAAACCACGAGAAGCTCCAGCCCAAAAGGCAGCCAAAATCCAGCCCACATCCAGGAGAATCTCAAGAGCAGGGGGTGGAGCAAGCCAGGCCTCAAACCACGAGAAGCTCCAGCCCAAAAGGCAGCCAAAATGCAGCCCACATCCGGGAGAATCTCAGGAGCAGGAAGTGGAGCAAGCCAGGCCTCAAACCACGAGAAGCTCCAGCCCAAAAGGCAGCCAAAATGCAGCCCACATCTGGGAGAATATCGAGAGCAGGGGGTGGAGCAAGCCAGGCCTCAAACCACGAGAAGCTCCAGCCCTAAAGGCAGCCAAAATGCAGCCCACATCCGGGAGAATCTCAGGAGCAGGGGGTGGAGAAAGCCAGGCCTCAAACCACGAGAAGCTCCAGCCCAAAAGGCAGCCAAAATCCACCCCACATCCAGGAGAATCTCAAGAGAAGGGGGTGGAGTAAGCCAGGCCTCAAACCACCAGAAGCTCCAGCCCAAAAGGCAGCCAAAATGCAGCCCACATCCAGGAGAATATCAAGAGCAGGTTGTGGAGCAAGCCAGGCCACAAATCACGAGAAGCTGCAGCCCAAAAGGCAGCCAAAATGCAGCCCACATCCGGTAGAATATCAAGAGCAGGGGGTGGAGCAAGCCAGGCCTCAAAGCACGAGAAGCTCCAGCCCAAAAGGCAGCCAAAATGCAGCCCACATCCAGGAGAATATCAAGAGCAGGGGGTGGAGCAAGCCAGGCCTCAAATCACGAGAAGCTGCAGCCCAAAAGGCAGCCAAAATGCAGCCCACATCCGGGAGAATATCGAGAGCAGGGGGTGGAGCAAGCCAGGCCTCAAACCACGAGAAGCTCCAGCCCAAAAGGCAGCCAAAATGCAGCCCACATCCGGGAGAATCTCAGGAGCAGGGGGTGGAGCAAGCCAGGCCTCAAACCACGAGAAGCTGCAGCCCAAAAGGCAGCCAAAATGCAGCCCAACTACGGGAGAATCTCAGGAGCAGGAAGTGGAGCAAGCCAGGCCTCAAACCACGAGAAGCTCCAGCCCAAAAGGCAGCCAAACTACAGCCCACATCCGGGAGAATCTCAAGAGCAGGGGGTGGAGCAAGCCAGGCCTCAAATCATGAGAAGCTCCAGCCCAAAAGGCAGCCAAAATGCAGCCCACATCCGGGAGAATCTCAAGAGCAGGGGGTGGAGCAAGGCAGGCCTCAAACCACGAGAAGCTCCAGCCCAAAAGGCAGCCAAAATGCAGCCCACATCCGGGAGAATATGAAGAGCAGGGGGTGGAGCAAGCCAGGCCTCAAACCACAAGAAGCTCCAGCCCAAAAGGCAGCCAAAATGCAGCCCACATCCGGGAGAATCTCAAGAGCAGGGGGTGGAGCAAGCCAGGCCTCAAACCACGAGAAGCTCCAGCCCAAAAGGCAGCCAAAATGCAGCCCACATCTGGGAGAATATGAAGAGCAGGGGGTGGAGCAAGCCAGGCCTGAAACCACAAGAAGCTCCAGCCCAAAAGGCAGCCAAAATGCAGCCCACATCCGGGAGAATCTCAAGAGCAGGGGGTGGAGCAATACAGGCCTCAAAGCAGGAGAAGCTCCAGCCCTAAATGCAGCCAAAATGCAGCCCACATCCGGGAGAATCTCAGGAGCAGGGGGTGGAGCAAGCCAGGCCTCAAAGCACGAGAAGCTCCAGCCCAAAAGGCAGCCAAAATGCAGCCCACATCCGGGAGAATCTCAGGAGCAGGAAGTGGAGCAAGCCAGGCCTCAAACCACGAGAAGCTCCAGCCCAAAAGGCAGCCAAAATGCAGCCCACATCCGGGAGAATCTCAGGAGCAGGGGGTGGAGAAAGCCAGGCCTCAAACCACGAGAAGCTCCAGCCCAAAAGGCAGCCAAAATCCACCCCACATCCAGGAGAATCTCAAGAGCAGGGGGTGGAGCAAGCCAGGCCTCAAACCACGAGAAGCTCCAGCCCAAAAGGCAGCCAAAATGCAGCCCACATCCAGGAGAATATCAAGAGCAGGGGTTGGAGCAAGCCAGGCCACAAATCACGAGAAGCTGCAGCCCAAAAGGCAGCCAAAATGCAGCCCACATCCGGTAGAATATCAAGAGCAGGGGGTGGAGCAAGCCAGGCCTCAAAGCACGAGAAGCTCCAGCCCAAAAGGCAGCCAAAATGCAGCCCACATCCGGGAGAATCTCAGGAGCAGGAAGTGGAGCAAGCCAGGCCTCAAACCACGAGAAGCTCCAGCCCAAAATGCAGCCAAAATGCAGCCCAACTACGGGAGAATCTCAGGAGCAGGAAGTGGAGCAAGCCAGGCCTCAAACCACAAGAAGCTCCAGCCCAAAAGGCAGCCAAAATCCACCCCACATCCAGGAGAATCTCAAGAGCAGGGGGTGGAGCAAGCCAGGCCTCAAACCACGAGACGCTCCAGCCCAAAAGGCAGCCAAAATGCAGCCCACATCCGGGAGATTATCAAGAGCAGGGGGTGGAGCAAGCCAGGCCTCAAACCACGAGAAGCTCCAGCCCAAAAGGCAGCCAAATTTCAGCGCACATCTGGGAGAATCTCAAGAGCAGGGGGTAGAGTAAGCCAGGCCTCAAAGCACGAGAAGCTCCAGCCCAAAAGGCAGCCAAAATGCAGCCCACATCCGGGAGAATCTCAAGAGCAGGGGGTGGAGCAAGCCAGGCCTCAAACCACGAGAAGCTCCAGCCCAAAATGCAGCCAAACTACTGCCCACATCCGGGAGAATCTCAAGAGCAGGGGGTGGAGCACGCCAGGCCTCAAACCACGAGAAGCTCCAGCCCAAAAGGCAGCCAAAATGCAGCCCACATCCGGGAGAATATCGAGAGCAGGAAGTGGAGCAAGCCAGGCCTCAAACCACGAGAAGCTCCAGCCCAAAATGCAGTCAAATTACAGCGCACATCCGGGAGAATATCAAGAGCAGGGGGTGGAGCAAGCCAGGCCTCAAACCACGAGAAGCTCCAGCCCAAAATGCAGCCAAAATGCTGCTTACATCCGGGAGATTATCAAGAGCAGGGGGTGGAGCAATCCAGGCCTCAAACCACGAGAAGCTCCAGCCCAAAAGGCAGCCAAAATGCAGCCCACATCCGGGAGAATATCGAGAGCAGGGGGTGGAGCAAGCCAGGCCTCAAACCACGAGAAGGTCCAGCCCAAAAGGCAGCCAAAATGCAGCCCACATCTGGGAGAATATGAAGAGCAGGGGGTGGAGCAAGCCAGGCCTGAAAGCACGAGAAGCTCCAGCCCAAAAGGCAGCCAAAATGCAGCCCACATCCGGGAGAATCTCAAGAGCAGGGGGTGGAGCAAGCCAGGCCTCAAAGCAGGAGAAGCTCCAGCCCTAAATGCAGCCAAAATGCAGCCCACATCCGGGAGAATCTCAGGAGCAGGAAGTTGAGCAAGCCAGGCCTCAAACCACGAGAAGCTCCAGCCCAAAAGGCAGCCAAAATGCAGCCCACATCCGGGAGAATCTCAGGAGCAGGGGGTGGGGAAAGCCAGGCCTCAAACCACGAGAAGCTCCAGCCCAAAAGGCAGCCAAAATCCACCCCACATCCAGGAGAATCTCAAGAGCAGGGGGTGGAGCAAGCCAGGCCTCAAACCACGAGAAGCTCCAGCCCAAAATGCAGCCAAAATGCAGCCCAACTACGGGAGAATCTCAGGAGCAGGAAGTGGAGCAAGCCAGGCCTCAAACCACGAGAAGCTCCAGCCCAAAATGCAGCCAAACTACAGCCCACATCCGGGAGAATCTCAAGAGCAGGGGGTGGAGCAAGCCAGGCCTCAAATCATGAGAAGCTCCAGCCCAAAATGCAGCCAAAATGCAGCCCACATCCGGGAGAATATCGAGAGCAGGAAGTGGAGCAAGGCAGGCCTCAAACCACGAGAAGCTCCAGCCCAAAATGCAGTCAAATTACAGCGCACATCCGGGAGAATATCAAGAGCAGGGGGTGGAGCAAGCCAGGCCTCAAACCACGAGAAGCTCCAGCCCAAAATGCAGCCAAAATGCAGCTTACATCCGGGAGATTATCAAGAGCAGGGGGTGGAGCAAGGCAGGCCTCAAACCACGAGAAGCTCCAGCCCAAAAGGCAGCCAAAATGCAGCCCACATCCGGGAGAATATCGAGAGCAGGGCGTGGAGCAAGCCAGGCCTCAAACCACATAAAAGCTCCAGCCCAAAACGCACCCAAAATCCAGCACACATCCTGGAGAATATCAAGAGCAGGGGGTGGAGTAAGCCAGGCCTCAAAGCACGAGAAGCTGCAGCCCAAAAGGCAGCCAAACTACAGCCCACATCCGGGAGAATCTCAAGAGCTGGGGGTGGAGCAAGCCAGGCCTCAAACCACGAGAAGCTCCAGCCCTAAATGCAGCCAAAATGCAGCCCACATCCGGGAGAATCTCAGGAGCAGGGGGTGGAGCAAGGCAGGCCTCAAACCACGAGAAGCTCCAGCCCAAAAGGCAGCCAAAATCCACCCCACATCCAGGAGAAACTCAAGAGCAGGGGGTGGAGCAAGGCAGGCCTCAAACCACGAGAAGCTCCAGCCCAAAAGGCAGCCAAAATGCAGCCCACATCCGGGAGAATCTCAAGAGCAGGGGGTAGAGGAAGCCAGGCCTCAAACCACGAGAAGCTCCAGCCCAAAACGCACCCAAAATCCAGCACACATCCGGGAGAATCTCAAGAGCAGGGGGTGGAGTAAGCCAGGCCTCAAAGCACGAGAAGCTGCAGCCCAAAAGGCAGCCAAACTACAGCCCACATTCGGGAGAATCTCAAGAGCAGGGGGTGGAGCAAGCCAGGCCTCAAACCACGAGAAGCTCCAGCCCAAAAGGCAGCCAAAATCCACCACATATCCAGGAGAATCTCAAGAGCAGGGGGTGGAGTAAGCCAGGCCTCAAACCACGAGACGCTCCAGCCCAAAAGGCAGCCAACATGCAGCCCACATGCGGGAGAATCTCAAGAGCAGGGGGTGGAGCAAGGCAGGCCTCAAACCACGAGAAGCTCCAGCCCAAAATGCAGTCAAATTACAGCGCACATCCGGGAGATTATCAAGAGCAGGGGGTGGAGCAAGCCAGGCCTCAAACCACGAGAAGCTCCAGCCCAAAAGGCAGCCAAAATGCAGCCCACATCCGGGAGAATCTCAAGAGCAGGGGGTGGAGCAAGCCAGGCCTCAAACCACGAGAAGCTCCAGCCCAAAAGGCAGCCAAAATGCAGCCCACATCTGGGAGAATCTCAAGAGCAGGGGGTGGAGCAAGGCAGGCCTCAAACCACGAGAAGCTCCAGCCCAAAAGGCAGCCAAAATGCAGCCCACATCCGGGAGATTATCAAGAGCAGGGGTTTGGAGCAAGCCAGGCCTCAAACCACGAGAAGCTCCAGCCCAAAATGCAGCCAAATTTCAGCGCACATCCGGGAGAATCTCAAGAGCAGGGGGTGGAGCAAGGCAGGCCTCAAACCACGAGAAGCTCCAGCCCAAAAGGCAGCCAAAATGCAGCCCACATCCGGGAGAATATGAAGAGCAGGGGGTGGAGCAAGCCAGGCCTGAAACCACAAGAAGCTCCAGCCCAAAAGGCAGCCAAAATGCAGCCCACATCCGGGAGAATCTCAAGAGCAGGGGGTGGAGCAAGCCAGGCCTCAAAGCACGAGAAGCTCCAGCCCTAAATGCAGCCAAAATGCAGCCCACATCCGGGAGAATCTCAGGAGCAGGGGGTGGAGCAAGGCAGGCCTCAAACCACGAGAAGCTCCAGCCCAAAAGGCAGCCAAAATCCACCCCACATCCAGGAGAATCTCAAGAGCAGGGGGTGGAGCAAGCCAGGCCTCAAACCACGAGAAGCTCCAGCCCAAAAGGCAGCCAAAATGCAGCCCACATCCGGGAGAATATCAAGAGCAGGTTGTGGAGCAAGCCAGGCCTCAAATCACGAGAAGCTCCAGCCCAAAAGGCAGCCAAAATGCAGCCCACATCCGGGAGAATCTCGAGAGCAGGGGGTGGAGCAAGCCAGGCCTCAAAGCACGAGAAGCTGCAGCCCAAAAGGCAGCCAACATGCAGCCCACATGCGGGAGAATCTCAAGAGCAGGGGGTGGAGCAAGGCAGGCCTCAAACCACGAGAAGCTCCAGCCCAAAAGGCAGCCAAAATGCAGCCCACATCCGGGAGAATATCGAGAGCAGGGCGTGGAGCAAGCCAGGCCTCAAACCACATAAAAGCTCCAGCCCAAAACGCACCCAAAATCCAGCACACATCCTGGAGAATATCAAGAGCAGGGGGTGGAGTAAGCCAGGCCTCAAAGCACGAGAAGCTGCAGCCCAAAAGGCAGCCAACATGCAGCCCACATGCGGGAGAATCTCAAGAGCAGGGGGTGGAGCAAGGCAGGCCTCAAACCACGAGAAGCTCCAGCCCAAAATGCAGTCAAATTACAGCGCACATCCGGGAGATTATCAAGAGCAGGGGGTGGAGCAAGCCAGGCCTCAAACCACGAGAAGCTCCAGCCCAAAAGGCAGCCAAAATGCAGCCCACATCCGGGAGAATCTCAAGAGCAGGGGGTGGAGCAAGCCAGGCCTCAAACCACGAGAAGCTCCAGCCCAAAAGTCAGCCAAAATGCAGCCCACATCCGGGAGAATCTCAAGAGCAGGGGGTGGAGCAAGGCAGGCCTCAAACCACGAGAAGCTCCAGCCCAAAATGCAGCCAAATTTCAGCGCACATCCGGGAGAATCTCAAGAGCAGGGTGTGGAGCAAGGCAGGCCTCAAACCACGAGAAGCTCCAGCCCAAAAGGCAGCCAAAATGCAGCCCACATCCGGGAGAATATGAAGAGCAGGGGGTGGAGCAAGCCAGGCCTCAAACCACGAGAAGCTCCAGCCCAAAAGGCAGCCAAAATGCAGCCCACATCCGGGAGAATATCAAGAGCTGGGGGTGGAGCAAGCCAGGCCTCAAACCACGAGAAGCTCCAGCCCTAAATGCAGCCAAAATGCAGCCCACATCCGGGAGAATCTCAGGAGCAGGGTGTGGAGCAAGGCAGGCCTCAAACCACGAGAAGCTCCAGCCCAAAAGGCAGCCAAAATGCAGCCCACATCCGGGAGAAACTCAAGAGCAGGGGGTGGAGCAAGGCAGGCCTCAAACCACGAGAAGGTCCAGCCCAAAAGGCAGCCAAAATGCAGCCCACATCCGGGAGAATCTCAGGAGCAGGAAGTGGAGCAAGCCAGGCCTCAAACCACGAGAAGCTCCAGCCCAAAAGCAGCCAAAATGCAGACCACATCCGGGAGAATATCGAGAGCAGGGGGTGGAGCAAGCCAGGCCTCAAACCACGAGAAGCTCCAGCCCAAAACGCACCCAAAATCCAGCACACATCCGGGAGAATATCAAGAGCAGGGGGGGGAGTAAGCCAGGCCTCAAAGCACGAGAAGCTGCAGCCCAAAAGGCAGCCAACATGCAGCCCACATGCGGGAGAATCTCAAGAGCAGGGGGTGGAGCAAGGCAGGCCTCAAACCACGAGAAGCTCCAGCCCAAAAGGCAGCCAAAATGCAGCCCACATCCGGGAGAATCTCAAGAGCAGGGGGTGGAGCAAGCCAGGCCTCAAACCACGAGAAGCTCCAGCCCAAAATGCAGCCAAATTTCAGCGCACATCCGAGAGAATCTCAAGAGCAGGGGGTGGAGCAAGGCAGGCCTCAAACCACGAGAAGCTCCAGCCCAAAAGGCAGCCAAAATGCAGCCCACATCCGGGAGAATATCGAGAGCAGGGGGTGGAGCAAGCCAGGCCTCAAACCACGAGAAGCTCCAGCCCAAAACGCACCCAAAATCCAGCACACATCCGGGAGAATCTCAAGAGCAGGGGGTGGAGTAAGCCAGGCCTCAAAGCACGAGAAGCTGCAGCCCAAAAGGCAGCCAAACTACAGCCCACATTCGGGAGAATCTCAAGAGCAGGGGGTGGAGCAAGCCAGGCCTCAAACCACGAGAAGCTCCAGCCCAAAAGGCAGCCAAAATCCACCACATATCCAGGAGAATCTCAAGAGCAGGGGGTGGAGTAAGCCAGGCCTCAAACCACGAGACGCTCCAGCCCAAAAGGCAGCCAACATGCAGCCCACATGCGGGAGAATCTCAAGAGCAGGGGGTGGAGCAAGGCAGGCCTCAAACCACGAGAAGCTCCAGCCCAAAATGCAGTCAAATTACAGCGCAGATCCGGGAGATTATCAAGAGCAGGGGGTGGAGCAAGCCAGGCCTCAAACCACGAGAAGCTCCAGCCCAAAAGGCAGCCAAAATGCAGCCCACATCCGGGAGAATCTCAAGAGCAGGGGGTGGAGCAAGCCAGGCCTCAAACCACGAGAAGCTCCAGCCCAAAAGGCAGCCAAAATGCAGCCCACCTGTGGGAGAATCTCAAGAGCAGGGGGTGGAGCAAGGCAGGCCTCAAACCACGAGAAGCTCCAGCCCAAAAATCAGCCAAAATGCAGCCCACATCCGGGAGATTATCAAGAGCAGGGGTTTGGAGCAAGCCAGGCCTCAAACCACGAGAAGCTCCAGCCCAAAATGCAGCCAAATTTCAGCGCACATCCGGGAGAATCTCAAGAGCAGGGGGTGGAGCAAGGCAGGCCTCAAACCACGAGAAGCTCCAGCCCAAAAGGCAGCCAAAATGCAGCCCACATCCGGGAGAATATGAAGAGCAGGGGATGGAGCAAGCCAGGCCTGAAACCACAAGAAGCTCCAGCCCAAAAGGCAGCCAAAATGCAGCCCACATCCGGGAGAATCTCAAGAGCAGGGGGTGGAGCAAGCCAGGCCTCAAAGCACGAGAAGCTCCAGCCCTAAATGCAGCCAAAATGCAGCCCACATCCGGGAGAATCTCAGGAGCAGGGGGTGGAGCAAGGCAGGCCTCAAACCACGAGAAGCTCCAGCCCAAAAGGCAGCCAAAATCCACCCCACATCCAGGAGAATCTCAAGAGCAGGGGGTGGAGCAAGCCAGGCCTCAAACCACGAGAAGCTCCAGCCCAAAAGGCAGCCAAAATGCAGCCCACATCCAGGAGAATATCAAGAGCAGGGGGTGGAGCAAGCCAGGCCTCAAAGCACGAGAAGCTGCAGCCCAAAATGCAGCCATAATGCAGCCCACATCCAGGAGAATCTCAAGAGCAGGGGGTGGAGCAAGCCAGGCCTCAAACCACGAGAAGCTCCAGCCCAAAAGGCAGCCAAAATGCAGCCCACATCCAGGAGAATCTCAAGAGCAGGGGGTGGAGCAAGCCAGGCCTCAAATCACGAGAAGCTCCAGCCCAAAATGCAGCCAAAATGCAGCCCACATCCGGGAGAATCTCGAGAGCAGGGGGTGGAGCAAGCCAGGCCTCAAAGCACGAGAAGCTGCAGCCCAAAATGCAGCCATAATGCAGCCCACATCCGGGAGAATCTCAGGAGCAGGAAGTGGAGCAAGCCAGGCCTCAAACCACGAGAAGCTCCAGCCCAAAAGGCAGCCAAACTACAGCCCACATCCGGGAGAATCTCAGGAGCAGGAAGTGGAGCAAGCCAGGCCTCAAAGCACGAGAAGCTGCAGCCCAAAAGGCAGCCAACATGCAGCCCACATGCGGGAGAATCTCAAGAGCAGGGGGTGGAGCAAGGCAGGCCTCAAACCACGAGAAGCTCCAGCCCAAAAGGCAGCCAAAATCCACCCCACATCCAGGAGAATCTCAAGAGCAGGGGGTGGAGCAAGGCAGGCCTCAAACCACGAGAAGCTCCAGCCCAAAAGGCAGCCAAAATGCAGCCCACATCCGGGAGAATATCAAGAGCAGGTTGTGGAGCAAGCCAGGCCTCAAATCACGAGAAGCTCCAGCCCAAAAGGCAGCCAAAATGCAGCCCACATCTGGGAGAATCTCGAGAGCAGGGGGTGGAGCAAGCCAGGCCTCAAACCACGAGAAGCTCCAGCCCAAAAGGCAGCCAAAATGCAGCCCACATCCGGGAGAATCTCAGGAGCAGGAAGTGGAGCAAGCCAGGCCTCAAACCACGAGAAGCTGCAGCCCAAAAGGCAGCCAACATGCAGCCCACATGCGGGAGAATCTCAAGAGCAGGGGGTGGAGCAAGGCAGGCCTCAAACCACGAGAAGCTCCAGCCCAAAAGGCAGCCAAAATGCAGCCCACATCCGGGAGATTATCAAGAGCAGGGGGTGGAGCAAGCCAGGCCTCAAACCACGAGAAGCTCCAGCCCAAAATGCAGCCAAATTTCAGCGCACATCCGAGAGAATCTCAAGAGCAGGGGGTGGAGCAAGGCAGGCCTCAAACCACGAGAAGCTCCAGCCCAAAAGGCAGCCAAAATGCAGCCCACATCCGGGAGAATATCGAGAGCAGGGGGTGGAGCAAGCCAGGCCTCAAACCACGAGAAGCTCCAGCCCAAAAGGCAGCCAAAATGCAGCCCACATCCGGGAGAATCTCAAGAGCAGGGGGTGGAGTAAGCCAGGCCTCAAAGCACGAGAAGCTGCAGCCCAAAAGGCAGCCAAACTACAGCCCACATTCGGGAGAATCTCAAGAGCAGGGGGTGGAGCAAGCCAGGCCTCAAACCACGAGAAGCTCCAGCCCAAAAGGCAGCCAAAATCCACCACACATCCAGGAGAATCTCAAGAGCAGGGGGTGGAGTAAGCCAGGCCTCAAACCACGAGACGCTCCAGCCCAAAAGGCAGCCAACATGCAGCCCACATGCGGGAGAATCTCAAGAGCAGGGGGTGGAGCAAGGCAGGCCTCAAACCACGAGAAGCTCCAGCCCAAAATGCAGTCAAATTACAGCGCACATCCGGGAGATTATCAAGAGCAGGGGGTGGAGCAAGCCAGGCCTCAAACCACGAGAAGCTCCAGCCCAAAAGGCAGCCAAAATGCAGCCCACATCCGGGAGAATCTCAAGAGCAGGGGGTGGAGCAAGCCAGGCCTCAAACCACGAGAAGCTCCAGCCCAAAAGGCAGCCAAAATGCAGCCCACATCCGGGAGAATCTCAAGAGCAGGGGGTGGAGCAAGCCAGGCCTCAAACCACGAGAAGCTCCAGCCCAAAATGCAGCCAAACTACAGCCCACATCCGGGAGATTATCAAGAGCAGGGGTTTGGAGCAAGCCAGGCCTCAAACCACGAGAAGCTCCAGCCCAAAATGCAGCCAAATTTCAGCGCACATCCGGGAGAATCTCAAGAGCAGGGGGTGGAGCAAGGCAGGCCTCAAAGCACGAGAAGCTCCAGCCCAAAAGGCAGCCAAAATGCAGCCCACATCCGGGAGAATATGAAGAGCAGGGGGTGGAGCAAGCCAGGCCTGAAACCACAAGAAGCTCCAGCCCAAAAGACAGCCAAAATCCACCCCACATCCGGGAGAATCTCAAGAGCAGTGGGTGGAGCAAGCCAGGCCTCAAAGCACGAGAAGCTCCAGCCCTAAATGCAGCCAAAATGCAGCCCACATCCGGGAGAATCTCAGGAGCAGGGGGTGGAGCAAGGCAGGCCTCAAACCACGAGAAGCTCCAGCCCAAAAGGCAGCCAAAATCCACCCCACATCCAGGAGAATCTCAAGAGCAGGGGGTGGAGCAAGCCAGGCCTCAAAGCACGAGAAGCTCCAGCCCAAAAGGCAGCCAAAATGCAGCCCACATGCAGGAGAATATCAAGAGCAGGTTGTGGAGCAAGCCAGGCCTCAAATCACGAGAAGCTCCAGCCCAAAAGGCAGCCAAAATGCAGCCCACATCCGGGAGAATCTCGAGAGCAGGGGGTGGAGCAAGCCAGGCCTCAAAGCACGAGAAGCTCCAGCCCAAAATGCAGCCATAATGCAGCCCACATCCGGGAGAATCTCAGGAGCAGGAAGTGGAGCAAGCCAGGCCTCAAACCACGAGAAGCTCCAGCCCAAAACGCACCCAAAATACAGCACACATCCGGGAGAATATCAAGAGCAGGGGGTGGAGTAAGCCAGGCCTCAAAGCACGAGAAGCTGCAGCCCAAAAGGCAGCCAAACTACAGCCCACATCTGGGAGAATCTCAAGAGCAGGGGGTGGAGCAAGCCAGGCCTCAAACCACGAGAAGCTCCAGCCCAAAAGGCAGCCAACATGCAGCCCACATGCGGGAGAATCTCAAGAGCAGGGGGTGGAGCAAGGCAGGCCTCAAACCACGAGAAGCTCCAGCCCAAAATGCAGTCAAATTACAGCGCACATCCGGGAGATTATCAAGAGCAGGGGGTGGAGCAAGCCAGGCCTCAAACCACGAGAAGCTCCAGCCCAAAAGGCAGCCAAAATGCAGCCCACATCCGGGAGAATCTCAAGAGCAGGGGGTGGAGCAAGCCAGGCCTCAAACCACGAGAAGCTCCAGCCCAAAAGGCAGCCAAAATGCAGCCCACATCCGGGAGAATCTCAAGAGCAGGGGGTGGAGCAAGCCAGGCCTCAAACCACGAGAAGCTCCAGCCCAAAAGGCAGCCAAAATGCAGCCCACATCCGGGAGATTATCAAGAGCAGGGGTTTGGAGCAAGCCAGGCCTCAAACCACGAGAAGCTCCAGCCCAAAATGCAGCCAAATTTCAGCGCACATCCGGGAGAATCTCAAGAGCAGGGGGTGGAGCAAGGCAGGCCTCAAACCACGAGAAGCTCCAGCCCAAAAGGCAGCCAAAATGCAGCCCACATCCGGGAGAATATGAAGAGCAGGGGGTGGAGCAAGCCAGGCCTGAAACCACAAGAAGCTCCAGCCCAAAAGGCAGCCAAAATGCAGCCCACATCCGGGAGAATCTCAAGAGCAGGGGGTGGAGCAAGCCAGGCCTCAAAGCACGAGAAGCTCCAGCCCTAAATGCAGCCAAAATGCAGCCCACATCCGGGAGAATCTCAGGAGCAGGGGGTGGAGCAAGGCAGGCCTCAAACCACGAGAAGCTCCAGCCCAAAAGGCAGCCAAAATCCACCCCACATCCAGGAGAATCTCAAGAGCAGGGGGTGGAGCAAGCCAGGCCTCAAACCACGAGAAGCTCCAGCCCAAAAGGCAGCCAAAATGCAGCCCACATCCAGGAGAATATCAAGAGCAGGTTGTGGAGCAAGCCAGGCCTCAAATCACGAGAAGCTCCAGCCCAAAAGGCAGCCAAAATGCAGCCCACATCCGGGAGAATCTCGAGAGCAGGGGGTGGAGCAAGCCAGGCCTCAAAGCACGAGAAGCTCCAGCCCAAAATGCAGCCATAATGCAGCCCACATCCGGGAGAATCTCAGGAGCAGGAAGTGGAGCAAGCCAGGCCTCAAACCACGAGAAGCTCCAGCCCAAAAGGCACCCAAAATACAGCACACATCCGGGAGAATATCAAGAGCAGGGGGTGGAGTAAGCCAGGCCTCAAACCACGAGAAGCTCCAGCCCAAAAGGCAGCCAAAATCCACCCCACATCCAGGAGAATCTCAAGAGCAGGGGGTGGAGCAAGCCAGGCCTCAAACCACGAGACGCTCCAGCCCAAAAGGCAGCCAACATGCAGCCCACATGCGGGAGAATCTCAAGAGCAGGGGGTGGAGCAAGGCAGGCCTCAAACCACGAGAAGCTCCAGCCCAAAATACAGTCAAATTACAGCGCACAGCCGGGAGAATCTCAAGAGCAGGGGGTGGAGCAAGCCAGGCCTCAAACCACGAGAAGCTCCAGCCCTAAATGCAGCAAAAATGCAGCCCACATCCGGGAGAATCTCAGGAGCAGGGGGTGGAGCAAGGCAGGCCTGAAACCACGAGAAGCTCCAGCCCAAAAGGCAGCCAAAATCCACCCCACATGCAGGAGAATCTCAAGAGCAGGGGGTGGAGCAAGGCAGGCCTCAAACCACGAGAAGCTCCAGCCCAAAAGGCAGCCAAAATGCAGCCCACATCCGGGAGAATATCAAGAGCAGGTTGTGGAGCAAGCCAGGCCTCAAATCACGAGAAGCTCCAGCCCAAAAGGCAGCCAAAATGCAGCCCACATCTGGGAGAATCTCGAGAGCAGGGGGTGGAGCAAGCCAGGCCTCAAAGCACGAGAAGCTCCAGCCCAAAAGGCAGCCAAAATGCAGCCCACATCCGGGAGAATGTCAGGAGCAGGAAGTGGAGCAAGCCAGGCCTCAAACCACGAGAAGCTCCAGCCCAAAAGGCAGCCAAAATGCAGCCCACATCTGGGAGAATCTCGAGAGCAGGGGGTGGAGCAAGCCAGGCCTCAAACCACGACAAGCTCCAGCCCAAAACGCACCCAAAATCCAGCACACATCCGGGAGAATATCAAGAGCAGGGGGTGGAGTAAGACAGGCCTCAAAGCACGAGAAGCTGCAGCCCAAAAGGCAGCCAACATGCAGCCCACATGCGGGAGAATCTCAAGAGCAGGGGGTGGAGCAAGGCAGGCCTCAAACCACGAGAAGCTCCAGCCCAAAATGCAGCCAAAATGCAGCCCACATCCGGGAGAATCTCAAGAGCAGGGGGTGGAGCAAGGCAGGCCTCAAACCACGAGAAGCTCCAGCCCAAAAGGCAGCCAAAATGCAGCCCACATCCGGGAGATTATCAAGAGCAGGGGGTGGAGCAAGCCAGGCCTCAAACCACGAGAAGCTCCAGCCCAAAAGGTAGCCAAAATGCAGCCCACATCCGGGAGAATCTCAAGAGCAGGGGGTGGAGCAAGCCAGGCCTCAAACCGCGAGAAGCTCCAGCCCAAAAGGCAGCCAAAATGCAGCCCACATCCGGGAGAATATGAAGAGCAGGGGGTGGAGCAAGCCAGGCCTGAAACCACAAGAAGCTCCAGCCCAAAAGGCAGCCAAAATGCAGCCCACATCTGGGAGAATCTCAAGAGCAGGGGGTGGAGCAAGCCAGGCCTCAAAGCACGAGAAGCTCCAGCCCAAAAGGCAGCCAAAATGCAGCCCACATCCGGGAGAATCTCAGGAGCAGGAAGTGGAGCAAGCCAGGCCACAAATCACGAGAAACTCCAGCCCAAAAGGCAGCCAAAATGCAGCCCACATCCGGGAGAATCTCGAGAGCAGGGGGTGGAGCAAGCCAGGCCTCAAAGCACGAGAAGCTCCAGCCCAAAAGGCAGCCAAAATGCAGCCCACATCCGGGAGAATCTCAGGAGCAGGAAGTGGAGCAAGCCAGGCCTCAAACCACGAGAAGCTCCAGCCCAAAAGGCAGCCAAAATGCAGCCCACATCTGGGAGAATATCGAGAGCAGGGGGTGGAGCAAGCCAGGCCTCAAACCACGAGAAGCTCCAGCCCAAAAGGCAGCTAAAATGCAGCCCACATCCGGGAGAATGTCAGGAGCAGGGGGTGGAGCAAGGCAGGCCTCAAACCACGAGAAGCTCCAGCCCAAAAGGCAGCCAAAATGCAGCCCACATCCAGGAGAATCTCAAGAGCAGGGGGTGGAGCAAGCCAGGCCTCAAACCACGAGAAGCTCCAGCCGAAAAGGCAGCCAAAATGCAGCCCACATCCAGGAGAATATCGAGAGCAGGAAGAGGAGCAAGGCAGGCCTCAAACCACGAGAAGCTCCAGCCCAAAATGCAGTCAAATTACAGCGCACATCCGGGAGAATATCAAGAGCAGGGGGTGGAGCAAGCCAGGCCTCAAACCACGAGAAGCTCCAACCCAAAATGCAGCCAAAATGCAGCGCAACTGCGGGAGAATATCGAGAGCAGGGGGTGGAGCAAGCCAGGCCTCAAACCACGAGACGCTCCAGCCCAAAAGTCAGCCAATATGCAGCCCACATGCGGGAGAATCTCAAGAGCAGGGGGTGGAGCAAGGCAGGCCTCAAACCACGAGAAGCTCCAGCCCAAAATGCAGTCAAATTACAGCGCACATCCGGGAGATTATCAAGAGCAGGGGGTGGAGCAAGCCAGGCCTCAAAGCACGAGAAGCTCCAGCCCAAAATGCAGCCAAAATGCAGCTTACATCCGGGAGATTATCAAGAGCAGTGGGTGGAGCAAGACAGGCCTCAAACCACGAGAAGCTCCAACCCAAAATGCAGCCAAAATGCAGCGCAACTGCGGGAGAATCTCAAGAGCAGGGGGTGGAGCAAGCCAGGCCTCAAACCACGAGACGCTCCAGCCCAAAAGTCAGCCAATATGCAGCCCACATGCGGGAGAATCTCAAGAGCAGGGGGTGGAGCAAGCCAGGCCTCAAAGCACGAGAAGCTCCAGCCCAAAAGGCAGCCAAAATGCAGCCCACATCCGGGAGAATCTCAGGAGCAGGAAGTGGAGCAAGCCAGGCCTCAAACCACGAGAAGCTCCAGCCCAAAAGGCAGCCAAAATGCAGCCCACATCTGGGAGAATCTCGAGAGCAGGGGGTGGAGCAAGCCAGGCCTCAAACCACGAGAAGCTCCAGCCCAAAACGCACCCAAAATCCAGCACACATCCGGGAGAATATCAAGAGCAGGGGGTGGAGTAAGCCAGGCCTCAAACCACGAGAAGCTGCAGCCCAAAAGGCAGCCAACATGCAGCCCACATCCGGGAGAATCTCAAGAGCAGGGGGTGGAGCAAGGCAGGCCTCAAACCACGAGAAGCTCCAGCCCAAAAGGCAGCCAAAATGCAGCCCACATCCGGGAGATTATCAAGAGCAGGGGGTGGAGCAAGCCAGGCCTCAAACCACGAGAAGCTCCAGCCCAAAAGGTAGCCAAAATGCAGCCCACATCCGGGAGAATCTCAAGAGCAGGGGGTGGAGCAAGGCAGGCCTCAAACCGCGAGAAGCTCCAGCCCAAAAGGCAGCCAAAATGCAGCCCACATCCGGGAGAATATGAAGAGCAGGGGGTGGAGCAAGCCAGGCCTGAAACCACAAGAAGCTCCAGCCCAAAAGGCAGCCAAAATGCAGCCCACATCCGGGAGAATATCAAGAGCAGGGGGTGGAGCAAGCCAGGCCTCAAAGCACGAGAAGCTCCAGCCCAAAAGGCAGCCAAAATGCAGCCCACATCCGGGAGAATCTCAGGAGCAGGGGGTGGAGCAAGCCAGGCCTCAAACCACGAGAAGCTCCAGCCCAAAAGGCAGCCAAAATGCAGCCCACATCCGGGAGAATCTCAGGAGCAGGGGGTGGAGCAAGGCAGGCCTCAAACCACGAGAAGCTCCAGCCCAAAAGGCAGCCAAAATGCAGCCCACATCCAGGAGAATCTCAAGAGCAGGGGGTGGAGCAAGCCAGGCCTCAAACCACGAGAAGCTCCAGCCCAAAAGGCAGCCAAAATGCAGCCCACATCCAGGAGAATATCGAGAGCAGGAAGAGGAGCAAGGCAGGCCTCAAACCACGAGAAGCTCCAGCCCAAAATGCAGTCAAATTACAGCGCACATCCGGGAGAATCTCAAGAGCAGGGGGTGGAGCAAGCCAGGCCTCAAACCACGAGAAGCTCCAGCCCAAAATGCAGCCAAAATGCAGCTTACATCCGGGAGATTATCAAGAGCAGTGGGTGGAGCAAGCCAGGCCTCAAACCACGAGAAGCTCCAACCCAAAATGCAGCCAAAATGCAGCGCAACTGCGGGAGAATCTCAAGAGCAGGGGGTGGAGCAAGCCAGGCCTCAAACCACGAGACGCTCCAGCCCAAAAGTCAGCCAATATGCAGCCCACATGCGGGAGAATCTCAAGAGCAGGGGGTGGAGCAAGCCAGGCCTCAAACCACGAGAAGCTCCAGCCCAAAATGCAGTCAAATTACAGCGCACATCCGGGAGATTATCAAGAGCAGGGGGTGGAGCAAGCCAGGCCTCAAACCACGAGAAGCTCCAGCCCAAAATGCAGCCAAAATGCAGCTTACATCCGGGAGATTATCAAGAGCAGTGGGTGGAGCAAGACAGGCCTCAAACCACGAGAAGCTCCAACCCAAAATGCAGCCAAAATGCAGCGCAACTGCGGGAGAATCTCAAGAGCAGGTGGTGGAGTAAGCCAGGCCTCAAAGCACGAGAAGCTGCAGCCCAAAAGGCAGCCAACATGCAGCCCACATGCGGGAGAATCTCAAGAGCAAGGGGTGGAGCAAGGCAGGCCTCAAACCACGAGAAGCTCCAGCCCAAAAGGCAGTCAAATTACAGCGCATATCCGGGAGAATATCAAGTGCAGGGGGTGGAGAAAGCCAGGCCTCAAACCACGAGAAGCTGCAGCCCAAAAGGCAGCCAAAATGCAGCCCACATCCGGGAGAATATCGAGAGCAGGGGGTGGAGCAAGCCAGACCTCCAACGACGAGAAGCTCCAGCCCAAAAGGCAGCCAAAATGCAGCCCACATCCGGGAGAATCTCAGGAGCAGGGGGTGGAGCAAGCCAGGCCTCAAACCACGAGAAGCTCCAGCCCAAAATGCAGCCAAAATGCAGCCCACATCCAGGAGAATCTCAGGAGCAGGGGGTGGAGGAAGCCAGGCATCAAACCATGAGAAGCTCCAGCCCAAAAGGCAGTCAAATTACAGCGCATATCCGGGAGAATATCAAGAGCAGGGGGTGGAGCAAGCCAGGCCTCAAACCACGAGAAGCTCCAGCCCAAAAGGCAGCCAAAATGCAGCCCACATCCGGGAGAATCTCAAGAGCAGGGGGTGGAGTAAGCCAGGCCTCAAACCATGAGAAGCTCCAGCCCAAAATGCAGCCAAATTACAGCGCACATCCGGGAGAATCTCAAGAGCAGGGGGTGGAGCAAGCCAGGCCTCAAACCACGAGAAGCTCCAGCCCAAAAGGCAGCCAAAATGCAGCTTACATGTGGGAGATTACCAAGAGCAGGGGGTGGAGCAAGCCAGGCCTCAAACCACGAGAAGCTGCAGCCCAAAAGGCAGCCAAAATGCAGCCCACATCCGGGAGAATCTCAAGAGCAGGGGGTGGAGCAAGCCAGGCCTCAAACCACGAGAAGCTCCAGCCCAAAATGCAGCCAAATTACAGCGCACATCCGGGAGAATCTCAAGAGCAGGGGGTGGAGCAAGGCAGGCCTCAAACCACGAGAAGCTCCAGCCCAAAATGCAGCCAAATTACAGCGCACATCCGGGAGAATCTCAAGAGCAGGGGGTGGAGCAAGGCAGGCCTCAAACCACGAGAAGCTCCAGCCCAAAAGGCAGCCAAAATGCAGCCCACATCCGGGAGAATATCGAGAGCAGGGGGTGGAGCAAGCCAGACCTCCAACGACGAGAAGCTCCAGCCCAAAAGGCAGCCAAAATGCAGCCCACATCCGGGAGAATCTCAGGAGCAGGGGGTGGAGCAAGCCAGGCCTCAAACCACGAGAAGCTCCAGCCCAAAATGCAGCCAAAATGCAGCCCACATCCAGGAGAATCTCAGGAGCAGGGGGTGGAGGAAGCCAGGCATCAAACCATGAGAAGCTCCAGCCCAAAAGGCAGTCAAATTACAGCGCATATCCGGGAGAATATCAAGAGCAGGGGGTGGAGCAAGCCAGGCCTCAAACCACGGGAAGCTCCAGCCCAAAAGGCAGCTAAAATGCAGCTTACATCCGGGAGATTATCAAGAGCAGGGGGTGGAGCAAGCCAGGCCTCAAACCACGAGAAGCTCCAGCCCAAAAGGCAGCCAAAATGCAGCACACATCCGGGAGAATCTCAAGAGCAGTGGGTGGAGCAAGGCAGGCCTCAAGCCACGAGAAGCTCCAGCCCAAAAGGCAGCCAAAATGCAGCCCACATCCGGGAGAATCTCAAGAGCAGGGGGTGGAGCAAGCCAGGCCTCAAACCACGAGAAGCGCCAGACCAAAATGCAGCCAAATTACAGCGCACATCCGGGAGAATCTCAAGAGCAGGGGGTGGAGCAAGCCAGGCCTGAATCCACGAGAAGCTCCAGCCCAAAAGGCAGCCAAAATGCAGCCCACGTCTGGGAGATTATCAAGAGCAGGGGTTGGAGCAAGCCAGGCCTCAAACCACGAGAAGCTCCAGCCCAAAAGTGAGCCAAAATCCAGGCCACATCCGGGAGAATCTCAAGAGCAGGGGGTGGAGCAAGCCAGGCCTCAAATCATGAGAAGCTCCAGCCCAAAAGGCAGCCAAAATGCAGCCCACATCCGGGAGAATCTCAAGAGCAGGGGGTGGAGCAAGCCAGGCCTCAAACCACGAGAAGCTCCAGCCCAAAATGCAGCCAAAATGCAGCTTACATCTGGGAGATTATCAAGAGCAGGGGGTGGAGCAAGCCAGGCCTCAAAGCACGAGAAGCTCCAGCCCAAAAGGCAGCCAAACTCCAGGCCACATCCGGGAGAATCTCAGGAGCAGGGGATGGAGCAAGCCAGGCCTCAAACCACGAGAAGCTCCAGCCCAAAAGGCAGCCAAAATGCAGCCCACATCTGGGAGAATCTCAAGAGCAGGGGGTGGAGCAAGGCAGGCCTCAAACCACGAGAAGCTCCAGCCCAAAATGCAGCCAAATTACAGCGCACATCCGGGAGAATCTCAAGAGCAGGGGGTGGAGCAAGGCAGGCCTCAAACCACGAGAAGCTCCAGCCCAAAAGGCAGCCAAAATCCAGCCCACATCCGGGAGAATTTGAAGAGCAGGGGGTGGAGCAAGCCAGGCCTCAAACCACGAGAAGCTCCAGCCCAAAAGGCAGCCAAAATGCAGCCCACATCCGGGAGAATATCGAGAGCAGGGGGTGGAGCAAGCCAGACCTCCAACGACGAGAAGCTCCAGCCCAAAAGGCAGCCAAAATGCAGCCCACATCCGGGAGATTCTCAGGAGCAGGGGGTGGAGCAAGCCAGGCCTCAAACCACGAGAAGCTCCAGCCCAAAAGGCAGCCAAAATGCAGCCCACATCCGGGAGAATCTCAGGAGCAGGGGGTGGAGCAAGCCAGGCCTCAAACCACGAGAAGCTCCAGCCCAAAAGGCAGTCAAATTACAGCCCACATCAGGGAGGATATCAAGAGCAGGGGGTGGAGCAAGGCAGGCCTCAAACCACGAGAAGCTCCAGCCCAAAAGGCAGCTAAAATGCAGCTTACATCCGGGAGATTATCAAGAGCAGGGGGTGGAGCAAGCCAGGCCTCAAAGCACGAGAAGCTCCAGCCCAAAAGGCAGCCAAAATGCAGCCCACATCCGGGAGAATCTCAAGAGCAGTGGGTGGAGCAAGGCAGGCCTCAAACCACGAGAAGCTCCAGCCCAAAAGGCAGCCAAAATGCAGCCCACATCCGGGAGAATCTCAAGAGCAGGAAGTGGAGCAAGCCAGGCCTCAAAGCACGAGAAGCTCCACCCCAAAATGCAGCGAAATTACAGCGCACATCCAGGAGAATATCAAGAGCAGGGGGTGGAGCAAGCCAGGCCTCAAACCGCGAGAAGCGCCAGACCAAAATGCAGCCAAATTACAGCCCACATCCGGGACAATATCAAGAGCAGGGGGTGGAGCAAGCCAGGCCTGAATCCACGAGAAGCTCCAGCCCAAAAGGCAGCCAAAATGCAGCCCACGTCTGGGAGATTATCAAGAGCAGGGGTTGGAGCAAGCCAGGCCTCAAAGCACGAGAAGCTGCAGCCCAAAAGGCAGCCAAAATGCAGCCCACATCCGGGAGAATCTCAGGAGCAGGGGGTGGAGCAAGCCAGGCCTCAAACCTCGAGAAGCTCCAGCCCAAAAGGCAGCCAAATTACAGCTTACATCCGGGAGAATCTCAAGAGCAGGGGGTGGAGCAAGCCAGGCCTCAAACCACGAGAAGCTCCAGCCCAAAATGCAGCCAAATTACAGCCCACATCCGGGAGAATCTCAAGATCAGGGGGTGGAGCAAGGCAGGCCTCAAACCACGAGAAGCTCCAGCCCAAAAGGCAGCCAAATTACAGCCCACATCCGGGAGAATCTCAAGATCAGGGGGTGGAGCAAGGCAGGCCTCAAACCACGAGAAGCTCCAGCCCAAAAGGCAGCCAAAATCCAGCCCACATCTGGGAGATTATCAAGAGCAGGGGTTGGAGCAAGCCAGGCCTCAAACCACGAGAAGCTCCAGCCCAAAAGGCAGCCAAAATGCAGCCCACATCCGGGAGAATCTCAAGAGCAGGGGGTGGAGCAAGCCAGGCCTCAAACCACGAGAAGCTGCAGCCCAAAATGCAGCCAAAATGCAGCCCACATCCGGGAGAATATCAAGAGCAGGGGGTGGAGAAAGCCAGGCCTCAAACCACAAGAAGCTCCAGCCCAAAACGCACCCAAAATCCAGCACACATCCGGGAGAATATCAAGAGCAGGGGGTGGAGTAAGCCAGGCCTCAAAGCACGAGAAGCTACAGCCCAAAAGGCAGCCAACATGCAGCCCACATCCAGGAGAATCTCAGGAGCAGGAAGTGGAGCAAGCCAGGCCTCAAACCACGAGAAGCTCCAGGCCAAAAGGCAGCCAAAATGCAGCCCACATCCGGGAGAATCTCAAGAGCAGGGGGTGGAGCAAGCCAGGCCTCAAACCACGAGAAGCTCCAGCCCAAAAGGCAGCCAATATGCAGCCCACATCCGGGAGATTATCAAGAGCAGGGGGTGGAGCAAGCCAGGCCTCAAACCGCGAGAAGCTCCAGCCCAAAAGGCAGCCAAAATGCAGCCCACATCCGGGAGAATCTCAGGAGCAGGGGGTGGAGCAAGCCAGGCCTCAAACCGCGAGAAGCTCCAGCCCAAAATGCAGCCAAAATCCAGCCCACATCTGGGAGAATCTCAGGAGGAGGGGGTGGAGCAAGCCAGGCCTCAAACCGCGAGAAGCTCCAGCCCAAAATGCAGCCAAATTACAGCTCACATCCGGGAGAATATCAAGAGCATGGGGTGGAGCAAGCCAGGCCTGAATCCACGAGAAGCTCCAGCCCAAAAGGCAGCAAAATGCAGCCCACATCTGGGAGATTATCAAGAGCAGGGGTTGGAGCAAGCCAGGCCTCAAACCACGAGAAGCTCCAGCCCAAAAGGCAGCCAAAATGCAGCCCACATCCGGGAGAATCTCAGGAGCAGGGGGTGGAGCAAGCCAGGCCTCAAACCACGAGAAGCTCCAGCCTAAAAGGCAGCCAAAATGCAGCCCACATCCGGGAGAATCTCAGGAGCAGGAAGTGGAGCAAGCCAGGCCTCAAACCACGAGAAGCTCCAGCCCAAAATGCAGCCAAGATGCAGCCCACATCCGGGAGAATCTCAAGAGCAGGGGGTGGAGCAAGGCAGGCCTCAAACCACGAGAAGCTCCAGCCCAAAAGGCAGCCAAAATGCAGCCCACATGCGGGAGAATCTCAAGAGCAGGGGGTGGAGCAAGCCAGGCCTCAAACCACGAGAAGCTGCAGCCCAAAAGGCAGCCAAAATGCAGCCCACATCCGGGAGAATCTTAAGAGAAGGGGGTGGAGCAAGCCAGGCCTCAAACCGCGAGAAGCTCCAGCCCAAAAGGCAGCCAAACTCCAGCCCACATCCGGGAGAATCTCAAGAGCAGGGGGTGGAGCAAGCCAGGCCTCAAACCACGAGAAGGTCCAGCCCAAAAGGCAGCCAAAATGCAGCCCGCATCCGGGAGAATCTCAGGATCAGGGGGTGGAGTAAGCCAGGCCTCAAACCTCGAGAAGCTCCAGCCCAAAAGGCAGCCAAAATCCAGCCCACATCCGGGAGAATCTCAAGAGCAGGGGGTGGAGCAAGCCAGGCCTCAAACCATAAGAAGCTCCAGCCCAAAAGGCAGCCAAAATGCAGCCCACCTGCGGGAGAATCTCAAGAGCAGGGGGTGGAGCAAGCCAGGCCTCAAAGCACGAGAAGCTGCAGCCCAAAAGGCAGCCAAAATGCAGCCCACATCCGGGAGAATTTCAGGAGCAGGGGGTGGAGCAAGCCAGGCCTCAAACCACGAGAAGCTCCAGCCCAAAAGGCAGCCAAAATGCAGCCCACATCAGGGAGAATCTCAAGAGCAGGGGGTGGAGCAAGCCAGGCCTCAAACCACGAGAAGCTCCAGCCCAAAATGCAGCCAAATTACAGCGCACATCCGGGAGAATATCAAGAGCAGGGGGTGGAGCAAGCCAGGCCTCAAACCACGAGAAGCTCCAGCCCAAAATGCAGCCAAAATCCAGCCCACATCCGGGAGATTATCAAGAGCAGGGGGTGGAGCAAGCCAGGCCTCAAACCACGAGAAGCTCCAGCCCAAAAGGCAGCCAAAATGCAGCCCACATCCGGGAGAATCTCAAGAGCAGGGGGTGGAGCAAGGCAGGCCTCAAAGCACGAGAAGCTCCAGCCCAAAATGCAGCCAAATTACAGCTTACATCCGGGAGAATCTCAAGAGCAGGGGGTGGAGCAAGGCAGGCCTCAAATCACGAGAAGCTCCAGCCCAAAAGGCAGCCAAAATGCAGCCCACATCTGGGAGAATATCAAGAGCAGGGGGTGGAGCAATCCAGGCCTCAAAGCACGAGAAGCTCCAGCCCAAAAGGCAGCCAAACTCCAGCCCACATCCGGGAGAATCTCAAGAGCAGGGGGTGGAGCAAGCCAGGCCTCAAAGCACGAGAAGCTCCAGCCAAAAACGCACCCAAAATCCAGCCCACATCCGGGAGAATCTCAAGAGCAGGGGGTGGAGCAAGCCAGGCCTCAAACCATGACAAGCTCCAGCCCAAAATGCAGCCAAAATGCAGCCCACATCCGGGAGAATCTCAGGTGCAGGAAGTGGAGCAAGGCAGGCCTCAAACCACGAGAAGCTGCAGCCCAAAAGGCAGCCAAAATGCAGCCAAACTGCGGGAGAATCTCAGGAGCAGGGGGTGGAGCAAGGCAGGCCTCAAACCACGAGAAGCTCCAGCCCAAAAGGCAGCCAAAATGCAGCCCACATCCGGGAGAATCTCAGGAGCAGGAAGTGGAGCAAGCCAGGCCTGAAACCACGAGAAGCTCCAGCCCAAAAGGCAGCCAAAATGCAGCCCACATCCGGGAGAATCTCAAGAGCAGGGGGTGGAGCAAGCCAGGCCTCAAAGCACGAGAAGCTCCAGCCGAAAATGCAGCCAAATTACAGCGCACATCCGGGAGAATCTCAGGAGCAGGGGGTGGAGCAAGCCAGGCCTCAAACCACGAGAAGCTCCAGCCTAAAAGGCAGCCAAAATGCAGCCCACATGCGGGAGAATCTCAAGAGCAGGGGGTGGAGCAAGGCAGGCCTCAAACCACGAGAAGCTCCAGCCCAAAAGCAGCCAAAATGCAGCCCACATCTGGGAGAATATCAAGAGCAGGCGGTGGAGCAAGCCAGGCCTCAAACCACGAGAAGCTCCAGCCCAAAAGGCAGCCAAAATGCAGCCCACATCCGGGAGAATCTCAGGAGCAGGAAGTGGAGGAAGCCAGGCATGAAATCACGAGAAGCTCCAGCCCAAAAGGCAGCCAAAATCAAGCCCACATCTGGGAGAATCTCCGGAGCAGGGGGTGGAACAAGCCAGGTCTCAAAACATGAGAAGCTCCAGCCCAAAAGGCAGCCAAACTCCACCCACATCCGGGAGAATCTCAACAGCAGGCGGTGGAGCAAGCCAGGCCTCAAAGCACGAGAAGCTCCAGCCAAAAACGCACCCAAAATGCAGCCCACATCCGGGAGAATCTCAAGAGCAGGGGGTGGAGTAAGCCAGGCCTCAAACCACGAGAAGCTCCAGCCAAAAAGGCAGCCAAAATCCAGCCCACAGCCGGGAGATTATCAAGAGCAGGGGTTGGAGCAAGCCAGGCCTCAAACCACGAGAAGCTCCAGCCCAAAAGGCAGCCAAAATGCAGCCCACATCCGGGAGAATCTCAGGAGCAGGGGGTGGAGCAAGCCAGGCCTCAAAGCACGAGAAGCTCCAGCCCAAAAGGCAGCCAAACTCCAGCCCACATACGGGAGAATCTCAAGAGCAGGGGGTGGAGCAAGCCAGGCCTCAAATCACGAGAAGCTCCAGCCCAAAAGGCAGCCAAAATGCAGCCCACATCCGGGAGAATCTCAGGAGCAGGAAGTGGAGCAAGCCAGGCCTCAAACCACGAGAAGCTCCAGCCCAAAAGGCAGCCAAAATGCAGCCCACATCCGGGAGAATCTCAAGAGCAGGGGGTGGAGCAAGCCAGGCCCCAAACCACGAGAAGCTCCAGCCCAAAAGGCAGCCAAAATGCAGCCCACATCTGGGAGAATCTCAGGAGCAGGAAGTGGAGCAAGCCAGGCCTCAAACCACGAGAAGCTCCAGCCCAAAAGGCAGCCAAAATGCAGCCCACATTCAGGAGAATATCGAGAGCAGGGGGTGGAGCAAGCCAGGCCTCAAACCACGAGAAGCTCCAGCCCAAAAGGCAGCCAAAATGCAGCCCACATCCGGGAGAATCTCAAGAGCAGGGGGTGGAGCAAGCCAGGCCTCAAACCACGAGAAGCTCCAGCCCAAAATGCAGCCAAAATGCAGCCCACATCCAGGACAATATCAAGAGCAGGGGGTGGAGCAAGCCAGGCCTCAAAGCACGAGAAGCTCCAGCCCAAAAGGCAGCCAAAATGCAGCCCACATCCGGGAGAATCTCAAGAGCAGGGGGTGGAGCAAGCCAGGCCTCAAAGCACGAGAAGCTCCAGCCCAAAAGTCAGCCAAAATGCAGCCCACATCCGGGAGAATATCGAGAGCAGGGGGTGGAGCAAGCCAGGCCTCAAACCACGAGAAGCTCCAGCCCAAAAGGCAGCCAAAATGCACCCCACATCCGGGAGAATATCGAGAGCAGGGGGTGGAGCAAGCCAGGCCTCAAACCACGAGAAGCTCCAGCCGAAAATGCAGCCAAATTACAGCGCACATCCGGGAGAATCTCAGGAGCAGGAAGTGGAGCAAGCCAGGCCTCAAACCACGAGAAGCTCCAGCCCAAAAGGCAGCCAAAATGCAGCCCACATCCGGGAGAATCTCAAGAGCAGGGGGTGGAGCAAGGCAGGCCTCAAAGCACGAGAAGCTCCAGCCCAAAATGCAGCCAAAATGCAGCCCACATCCGGGAGAATATCGAGAGCAGGGGGTGGAGCAAGCCAGGCCTCAAACCACGAGAAGCTCCAGCCCAAAAGGCAGCCAAAATCCAGCCCACATCCAGGACAATATCAAGAGCAGGGGGTGGAGCAAGCCAGGCCTCAAAGCACGAGAAGCTCCAGCCCAAAAGGCAGGCAAAATGCAGCCCACATCCGGGAGAATCTCAAGAGCAGGGGGTGGAGCAAGCCAGGCCTCAAACCACGAGAAGCTCCAGCCCAAAAAGCAGCCAAATTACAGCGCACATCCGGGAGAATCTCAATAGCAGGGGGTGGAGCAAGCCAGGCCTCAAACCACGAGAAGCTCCAGCCCAAAAGGCAGCCAAAATGCAGCCCACATCCGGGAGAATCTCAAGAGCAGGGGGTGGAGCAAGGCAGGCCTCAAACCACGAGAAGCTGCAGCCCAAAAGGCAGTCAAAATGCAGCCCACATCCGGGAGAATATCGAGAGCAGGGGGTGGAGCAAGCCAGGCCTCAAACCACGAGAAGCTCCAGCCCAAAAGGCAGCCAAAATGCAGCCCCCATCCGGGAGAATCTCAGGAGCAGGGGGTGGAGCAAGCCAGGCCTCAAATCACGAGAAGCTCCAGCCCAAAAGGCAGCCAAAATGCAGCCCACATCCGGGAGAATCTCAGGAGCAGGGGGTGGAGCAAGCCAGGCCTCAAAGCACGAGAAGCTCCAGCCCTAAAGGCAGCCAAAATGCAGCCCCCATCCGGGAGAATCTCAAGAGCAGGGGGTGGAGCAAGCCAGGCCTCAAACCACGAGAAGCTCCAGCCCAAAAGGCAGCCAAATTACAGCGCACATCCGGGAGAATCTCAAGAGCAGGGGTTGGAGCAAGGCAGGCCTCAAACCACGAGAAGCTCCAGCCCAAAAGGCAGCCAAAATGCAGCCCACATCCGGGAGAATCTCAGGAGCAGGGGGTGGAGCAAGCCAGGCCTCAAAGCACGAGAAGCTGCAGCCCAAAAGGCAGCCAAAATGCAGCCCACATCCGGGAGAATCTCAAGAGCAGGGGGTGGAGCAAGCCAGGCCTCAAACCACGAGAAGCTCCAGCCCAAAAGGCAGCCAAAATGCAGCCCACATCCGGGAGAATCTCAGGAGCAGGGGGTGGAGCAAGGCACGCCTCAAACCACGAGAAGCTCCAGCCCAAAAGGCAGCCAAAATGCAGCCCCCATCCGGGAGAATCTCAGGAGCAGGGGGTGGAGCAAGCCAGGCCTCAAATCACGAGAAGCTCCAGCCCAAAAGGCAGCCAAAATGCAGCCCACATCCGGGAGAATCTCAAGAGCAGGGGGTGGAGCAAGCCAGGCCTCAAACCACGAGAAGCTCCAGCCCAAAAGGCAGCCAAATTACAGCGCACATCCGGGAGAATCTCAATAGCAGGGGGTGGAGCAAGCCAGGCCTCAAACCACGAGAAGCTCCAGCCCAAAAGGCAGCCAAAATGCAGCCCACATCCGGGAGAATCTCAAGAGCAGGGGGTGGAGCAAGGCAGGCCTCAAACCACGAGAAGCTGCAGCCCAAAAGGCAGTCAAAATGCAGCCCACATCCGGGAGAATATCGAGAGCAGGGGGTGGAGCAAGGCAGGCCTCCAACCACGAGAAGCTCCAGCCCAAAAGGCAGCCAAAATGCAGCCCACATCCGGGAGAATCTCAGGAGCAGGGGGTGGAGCAAGCCAGGCCTCAAAGCACGAGAAGCTGCAGCCCAAAAGGCAGCCAAAATGCAGCCCACATCCGGGAGAATCTCAAGAGCAGGGGGTGGAGCAAGCCAGGCCTCAAACCACGAGAAGCTCCAGCCCAAAAGGCAGCCAAAATGCAGCCCACATCCGGGAGAATCTCAGGAGCAGGGGGTGGAGCAAGCCAGGCCTCAAACCTCGAGAAGCTCCAGCCCAAAAGGCAGCCAAAGTAGAGCGCACATCCGGGAGAATCTCAAGAGCAGGGGTTGGAGCAAGGCAGGCCTCAAACCACGAGAAGCTCCAGCCCAAAAGGCAGCCAAAATGCAGCCCACATCCGGGAGAATCTCAGGAGCAGGGGGTGGAGCAAGCCAGGCCTCAAAGCACGAGAAGCTGCAGCCCAAAAGGCAGCCAAAATGCAGCCCACATCCGGGAGAATATCTAGAGCAGGGGGTGGAGCAAGCCAGGCCTCAAAGCACGAGAAGCTGCAGCCCAAAAGGCAGCCAAAATGCAGCCCACATCCGGGAGAATATCGAGAGCAGGGGGTGGAGCAAGCCAGGCCTCAAACCACGAGAAGCTCCAGCCCAAAAGGCAGCCAAATTACAGCTTACATCCGGGAGAATCTCAAGAGCAGGGGGTGGAGCAAGCCAGGCCTCAAACCACGAGAAGCTCCAGCCCAAAAGGCAGCCAAAATGCAGCCCACATCCGGGAGAATCTCAAGAGCAGGGGGTGGAGCAAGGCAGGCCTCAAACCACGAGAAGCTGCAGCCCAAAAGGCAGTCAAAATGCAGCCCACATCCGGGAGAATATCGAGAGCAGGGGGTGGAGCAAGCCAGGCCTCAAACCACGAGAAGCTCCAGCCCAAAAGGCAGCCAAAATGCAGCCCCCATCCGGGAGAATCTCAGGAGCAGGGGGTGGAGCAAGCCAGGCCTCAAATCACGAGAAGCTCCAGCCCAAAAGGCAGCCAAAATGCAGCCCACATCCGGGAGAATCTCAGGAGCAGGAAGTGGAGCAAGCCAGGCCTCAAAGCACGAGAAGCTCCAGCCCTAAAGGCAGCCAAAATGCAGCCCCCATCCGGGAGAATCTCAGGAGCAGGGGGTGGAGCAAGCCAGGCCTCAAACCACGAGAAGCTCCAGCCCAAAAGGCAGCCAAATTACAGCGCACATCCGGGAGAATCTCAAAAGCAGGGGTTGGAGCAAGGCAGGCCTCAAACCACGAGAAGCTCCAGCCCAAAAGGCAGCCAAAATGCAGCCCACATCCGGGAGAATCTCAGGAGCAGGGGGTGGAGCAAGCCAGGCCTCAAAGCACGAGAAGCTGCAGCCCAAAATGCAGCCAAAATGCAGCCCACATCCGGGAGAATCTCAAGAGCAGGGGGTGGAGCAAGCCAGGCCTCAAACCACGAGAAGCTCCAGCCCAAAAGGCAGCCAAAATGCAGCCCACATCCGGGAGAATCTCAGGAGCAGGGGGTGGAGCAAGCCAGGCCTCAAACCTCGAGAAGCTCCAGCCCAAAAGGCAGCCAAAGTACAGCGCACATCCGGGAGAATCTCAAGAGCAGGGGTTGGAGCAAGGCAGGCCTCAAACCACGAGAAGCTCCAGCCCAAAAGGCAGCCAAAATGCAGCCCACATCCGGGAGAATATCTAGAGCAGGGGGTGGAGCAAGCCAGGCCTCAAAGCACGAGAAGCTGCAGCCCAAAAGGCAGCCAAAATGCAGCCCACATCCGGGAGAATCTCAGGAGTAGGGGGTGGAGCAAGCCAGGCCTCAAACCATGACAAGCTCCAGCCCAAAAGGCAGCCAAACTCCAGCCCACATCCGGGAGAATCTCAAGAGCAGGGGGTGGAGCAAGCCAGGCCTCAAATCATGAGGAGCTCCAGCCCAAAAGGCAGCCAAAATGCAGCCCACATCCGGGAGAATCTCAGGAGCAGGAAGTGGAGCAAGCCAGGCCTCAAACCACGAGAAGCTCCAGCCCAAAAGGCAGCCAAAATGCAGCCCACATCCGGGAGAATATCGAGAGCAGGGGGTGGAGCAAGGCAGGCCTCAAACCACGAGAAGCTCCAGCCCAAAAGGCAGCCAAAATGCAGCCCACATGCGGGAGAATCTCAGGAGCAGGGGGTGGAGCAAGCCAGGCCTCAAACCACGAGAAGCTGCAGCCCAAAAGGCAGCCAAAATGCAGCCCACATCCGGGAGAATCTCAAGAGCAGGGGGTGGAGCAAGCCAGGCCTCAAACCACGAGAAGCTCCAGCCCAAAAGGCAGCCAAATTACAGCTTACATCCGGGAGAATCTCAAGAGCAGGGGGTGGAGCAAGCCAGGCCTCAAACCATGACAATCTCCAGCCCAAAAGGCAGCCAAACTCCAGCCCACATCCGGGAGAATCTCAAGAGCAGGGGGTGGAGCAAGCCAGGCCTCAAAGCACGAGAAGCTCCAGCCCAAAATGCAGCCAAAATGCAGCCCACATCCGGGAGAATATCTAGAGCAGGGGGTGGAGCAAGCCAGGCCTCAAAGCACGAGAAGCTGCAGCCCAAAAGGCAGCCAAAATGCAGCCCACATCCGGGAGAATATCGAGAGCAGGGGGTGGAGCAAGCCAGGCCTCAAACCACGAGAAGCTCCAGCCCAAAAGGCAGCCAAAATGCAGCCCACATCCGGGAGAATCTCAGGAGCAGGGGGTGGAGCAAGCCAGGCCTCAAACCTCGAGAAGCTCCAGCCCAAAAGGCAGCCAAAATGCAGCCCACATCCGGGAGAATCTCAGGAGTAGGGGGTGGAGCAAGCCAGGCCTCAAACCATGACAAGCTCCAGCCCAAAAGGCAGCCAAACTCCAGCCCACATCCGGGAGAATCTCAAGAGCAGGGGGTGGAGCAAGCCAGGCCTCATATCATGAGGAGCTCCAGCCCAAAAGGCAGCCAAAATGCAGCCCACATCCGGGAGAATCTCAGGAGCAGGAAGTGGAGCAAGGCAGGCCTCAAACCACGAGAAGCTCCAGCCCAAAAGGCAGCCAAAATGCAGCCCACATCCGGGAGAATATCGAGAGCAGGGGGTGGAGCAAGCCAGGCCTCAAAGCACGAGAAGCTCCAGCCCAAAAGGCAGCCAAAATGCAGCCCCCTTCCGGGAGAATCTCAGGAGCAGGGGGTGGAGCAAGCCAGGCCTCAAACCACGAGAAGCTCCAGCCCAAAAGGCAGCCAAATTACAGCGCACATCCGGGAGAATCTCAAGAGCAGGGGTTGGAGCAAGGCAGGCCTCAAACCGCGAGAAGCTCCAGCCCAAAAGGCAGCCAAAATGCAGCCCACATCCGGGAGAATCTCAAGAGCAGGGGGTGGAGCAAGCCAGGCCTCAAACCATGACAAGCTCCAGCCCAAAAGGCAGCCAAACTCCAGCCCACATCCGGGAGAATCTCAAGAGCAGGGGGTGGAGCAAGCCAGGCCTCAAATCATGAGGAGCTCCAGCCCAAAAGGCAGCCAAAATGCAGCCCACATCCGGGAGAATCTCAGGAGCAGGAAGTGGAGCAAGCCAGGCCTCAAACCACGAGAAGCTCCAGCCCAAAATGCAGCCAAATTACACCTTACATCCGGGAGAATCTCAAGAGAAGGGGTTGGAGCAAGGCAGGCCTCAAACCACGAAAAGCTCCAGCCCAAAAGGCAGCCAAAATGCAGCCCACATCCGGGAGAATCTCAAGAGCAGGGGGTGGAACAAGCCAGGCCTCAAACCACGAGAAGCTCCAGCCCAAAAGGCAGCCAAAATGCAGCCCACATCCGGGAGAATCTCAAGAGCAGGGGGTGGAGCAAGCCAGGCCTCAAACCACGAGAAGCTCCAGCCCAAAAGGCAGCCAAAATGCAGCCCATATCCGGGAGATTATCAAGAGCAGGGGGTGGAGCAAGCCAGGCCTCAAACCACGAGAAGCGCCAGCCCAAAAGTCAGCCAAAATGCAGCCCACATCCGGGAGAATATCTAGAGCAGGGGGTGGAGCAAGCCAGGCCTCAAAGCACGAGAAGCTCCAGCCCAAAAGGCAGCCAAAATGCAGCCCACATCCGGGAGAATATCGAGAGCAGGGGGTGGAGCAAGCCAGGCCTCAAACCACGAGAAGCTCCAGCCCAAAAGGCAGCCAAAATGCAGCCCACATCCGGGAGAATCTCAGGAGCAGGGGGTGGAGCAAGCCAGGCCTCAAACCTCGAGAAGCTCCAGCCCAAAAGGCAGCCAAAATGCAGCCCACATCCGGGAGAATCTCAGGAGCAGGGGGTGGAGCAAGCCAGGCCTCAAACCATGACAAGCTCCAGCCCAAAAGGCAGCCAAACTCCAGCCCACATCCGGGAGAATCTCAAGAGCAGGGGGTGGAGCAAGCCAGGCCTCAAATCATGAGGAGCTCCAGCCCAAAAGGCAGCCAAAATGCAGCCCACATCCGGGAGAATCTCAGGAGCAGGAAGTGGAGCAAGCCAGGCCTCAAACCACGAGAAGCTCCAGCCCAAAAGGCAGCCAAAATGCAGCCCACATCCGGGAGAATATCGAGAGCAGGGGGTGGAGCAATCCAGACCTCAAAGCACGAGAAGCTCCAGCCCAAAAGGCAGCCAAAATGCAGCCCCCATCCGGGAGAATCTCAGGAGCAGGGGGTGGAGCAAGCCAGGCCTCAAACCACGAGAAGCTCCAGCCCAAAAGGCAGCCAAATTACAGCGCACATCCGGGAGAATCTCAAGAGCAGGGGTTGGAGCAAGGCAGGCCTCAAACCACGAGAAGCTCCAGCCCAAAAGGCAGCCAAAATGCAGCCCACATGCGGGAGAATCTCAGGAGCAGGGGGTGGAGCAAGCCAGGCCTCAAAGCACGAGAAGCTGCAGCCCAAAAGGCAGCCAAAATGCAGCCCACATCCGGGAGAATCTCAAGAGCAGGGGGTGGAGCAAGCCAGGCCTCAAACCACGAGAAGCTGCAGCCCAAAATGCAGCCAAATTACAGCTTACATCCGGGAGAATCTCAAGAGCAGGGGGTGGAGCAAGCCAGGCCTCAAACCATGACAAGCTCCAGCCCAAAAGGCAGCCAAACTCCAGCCCACATCCGGGAGAATCTCAAGAGCAGGGGGTGGAGCAAGCCAGGCCTCAAATCATGAGGAGCTCCAGCCCAAAAGGCAGCCAAAATGCAGCCCACATCCGGGAGAATCTCAGGAGCAGGAAGTGGAGCAAGCCAGGCCTCAAACCACGAGAAGCTCCTGCCCAAAATGCAGCCAAATTACACCTTACATCCGGGAGAATCTCAAGAGCAGGGGTTGGAGCAAGGCAGGCCTCAAACCACGAAAAGCTCCAGCCCAAAAGGCAGCCAAAATGCAGCCCACATCCGGGAGAATATGAAGAGCAGGGGGTGGAGCAAGCCAGGCCTCAAACCACGAGAAGCTCCAGCCCAAAAGGCAGCCAAAATGCAGCCCACATCCGGGAGAATCTCAAGAGCAGGGGGTGGAGCAAGCCAGGCCTCAAACCACGAGAAGCTCCAGCCCAAAAGGCAGCCAAAATGCAGCCCACATCCGGGAGATTATCAAGAGCAGGGGGTGGAGCAAGCCAGGCCTCAAACCACGAGAAGCGCCAGCCCAAAATGCAGCCAAATTACAGCGCACATCCGGGAGAATATCAAGAGCAGGGGGTGGAGCAAGCCAGGCCTCAAAGCACGAGAAGCTCCAGCCCAAAAGGCAGCCAAAATGCAGACTACATCCAGGAGAATCTCAGGAGCAGGGGGTGGAGCAAGCCAGGCCTCAAACCGCGAGAAGCTCCAGCCCAAAATGCAGCCAAAATGCAGCCCAACTGCGGGAGAATCTCAAGAGCAGGGGGTGGAGCAAGCCAGGCCTCAAAGCACGAGAAGCTCCAGCCCAAAAGGCAGCCAAAATGCAGCCCACATCCGGGAGAATCTCAAGAGCAGGGGGTGGAGCAATCCAGGCCTCAAACCACGAGAAGCTCCAGCCGAAAATGCAGCCAAATTACAGCGCACATCCGGGAGAATCTCAGGAGCAGGAAGTGGAGCAAGCCAGGCCTCAAACCACGAGAAGCTCCAGCCCAAAAGGCAGCCAAAATGCAGCCCACATCTGGGAGAATCTCAAGAGCAGGGGGTGGAGCAAGGCAGGCCTCAAAGCACGAGAAGCTCCAGCCCAAAAGGCAGCCAAAATGCAGCCCACATCCGGGAGAATCTCAAGAGCAGGGGGTGGAGCAAGCCAGGCCTCAAAGCACGAGAAGCTGCAGCCCAAAAGGCAGCCAAAATGCAGCCCACATCCGGGAGAATCTCAGGAGCAGGGGGTGGAGCAAGCCAGGCCTCAAACCTCGAGAAGCTCCAGCCCAAAAGGCAGCCAAAATGCAGCCCACATCCGGGAGAATCTCAGGAGTAGGGGGTGGAGCAAGCCAGGCCTCAAACCATGACAAGCTCCAGCCCAAAAGGCAGCCAAACTCCAGCCCACATCCGGGAGAATCTCAAGAGCAGGGGGTGGAGCAAGCCAGGCCTCAAATCATGAGGAGCTCCAGCCCAAAAGGCAGCCAAAATGCAGCCCACATCCGGGAGAATCTCAGGAGCAGGAAGTGGAGCAAGCCAGGCCTCAAACCACGAGAAGCTCCAGCCCAAAAGGCAGCCAAAATGCAGCCCACATCCGGGAGAATCTCAAGAGCAGGGGGTGGAGCAAGCCAGGCCTCAAAGCACGAGAAGCTCCAGCCCAAAATGCAGCCAAATTACAGCGCACATCCGGGAGAATCTCAAGAGCAGGGGGTGGAGCAAGGCAGGCCTCAAACCACGAGAAGCTCCAGCCCAAGATGCAGCCAAAATGCAGCCCACATCCGGGAGAATATCGAGAGCAGGGGGTGGAGCAAGCCAGGACTCAAAGCACGAGAAGCTCCAGCCCAAAAGGCAGCCAAAATGCAGCCCACATCCGGGAGAATCTCAAGAGCAGGGGGTGGAGCAAGCCAGGCCTGAAATCACGAGAAGCTCCAGCCCAAAAGGCAGCCAAAATCCAGCACACATCTGGGAGAATCTCCGGAGCAGGGGGTGGAACAAGCCAGGTCTCAAAACATGAGAAGCTCCAGCCCAAAAGGCACCAAACTCCAGCCCACATCCGGGAGAATCTCAACAGCAGGCGGTGGAGCAAGCTAGGCCTCAAAGCACGAGAAGCTCCAGCCAAAAACGCACCCAAAATGCAGCCCACATCCGGGAGAATCTCAAGAGCAGGGGGTGGAGTAAGCCAGGCCTCAAACCACGAGAAGCTCCAGCCAAAAAGGCAGCCAAAATCCAGCCCACCTCCGGGAGATTATCAAGAGCAGGGGTTGGAGCAAGCCAGGCCTCAAACCACGAGAAGCTCCAGCCCAAAATGCAGCCAAATTACAGCGCACATCCGGGAGAATCTCCGGAGCAGGGGGTGGAGCAAGGCAGGCCTCAAACCACGAGAAGCTCCAGCCCAAAAGGCAGCCAAACTCCAGCCCACATACGGGAGAATCTCAAGAGCAGGGGGTGGAGCAAGCCAGGCCTCAAACCACGAGAAGCTCCAGCCCAAAAGGCAGCCAAAATGCAGCCCACATCCGGGAGAATCTCAGGAGCAGGAAGTGGAGCAAGCCAGGCCTCAAACCACGAGAAGCTCCAGCCCAAAATGCAGCCAAAATGCAGCCCACATCCGGGAGAATCTCAAGAGCAGGGGGTGGAGCAAGCCAGGCCTCAAACCACGAGAAGCTCCAGCCCAAAAGGCAGCCAAAATCCAGCCCACATCTGGGAGAATCTCAGGAGCAGGAAGTGGAGCAAGCCAGGCCTCAAACCACGAGAAGCTCCAGCCCAAAAGGCAGCCAAAATGCAGCCCACATTCGGGAGAATATCGAGAGCAGGGGGTGGAGCAAGCCAGGCCTCAAACCACGAGAAGCTCCAGCCCAAAAGGCAGCCAAAATGCAGCCCACATCCGGGAGAATCTCAAGAGCAGGGGGTGGAGCAAGCCAGGCCTCAAACCACGAGAAGCTCCAGCCCAAAATGCAGCCAAAATGCAGCCCACATCCAGGACAATATCAAGAGCAGGGGGTGGAGCAAGCCAGGCCTCAAACCACGAGAAGCTCCAGCCCAAAAGGCAGCCAAAATGCAGCCCACATCCGGGAGAATCTCAAGAGCAGGGGGTGGAGCAAGGCAGGCCTCAAACCACGAGAAGCTCCAGCCCAAAAGGCAGCCAAAATGCAGCCCACATCCGGGAGATTATCAAGAGCAGGGGGTGGAGCAAGCCAGGCCTCAAACCACGAGAAGCTCCAGCCGAAAATGCAGCCAAATTACAGCGCACATCCGGGAGAATCTCAGGAGCAGGAAGTGGAGCAAGCCAGGCCTCAAAGCACGAGAAGCTCCAGCCCAAAAGGCAGCCAAAATGCATCCCACATGCAGGAGAATCTCAGGAGCAGGGGGTGGAGCAAGCCAGGCCTCAAACCACGAGAAGCTCCAGCCCAAAAGGCAGCCAAATTACAGCGCACATCCGGGAGAATCTCAAGAGCAGGGGTTGGAGCAAGGCAGGCCTCAAACCACGAGAAGCTCCAGCCCAAAAGGCAGCCAAACTCCAGCCAACATCCGGGAGAATCTCAAGAGCAGGGGGTGGAGCAAGCCAGGCCCAAATCACGAGAAGCTGCAGCCCAAAAGGCAGCCAAAATGCAGCCCACATCCGGGAGAATCTCAAGAGCAGGGGGTGGAGCAAGCCAGGCCTCAAACCATGAGAAGCTCCAGCCCAAAATGCAGCCAAAATGCAGCCCACATCCGGGAGATTATCAAGAGCAGGGGGTGGAGCAAGCCAGGCCTCAAACCACGAGAAGCTCCAGCCGAAAATGCAGCCAAATTACAGCGCACATCCGGGAGAATCTCAGGAGCAGGAAGTGGAGCAAGCCAGGCCTCAAACCACGAGAAGCTCCAGCCCAAAAGGCAGCCAAAATGCAGCCCACATCCGGGAGAATCTCAAGAGCAGGGGGTGGAGCAAGGCAGGCCTCAAAGCACGAGAAGCTCCAGCCCAAAAGGCAGCCAAAATGCAGCCCACATCCGGGAGAATATCGAGAGCAGGGGGTGGAGCAAGCCAGGCCTCAAACCACGAGAAGCTCCAGCCCAAAAGGCAGCCAAAATCCAGCCCACATCTGGGAGAATCTCAGGAGCAGGAAGTGGAGCAAGCCAGGCCTCAAACCACGAGAAGCTCCAGCCCAAAAGGCAGCCAAAATGCAGCCCACATTCGGGAGAATATCGAGAGCAGGGGGTGGAGTAAGCCAGGCCTCAAAGCACGAGAAGCTCCAGCCCAAAAGGCAGCCAAAATGCAGCCCACATCCGGGAGAATCTCAGGAGCAGGGGGTGGAGCAAGCCAGGCCTCAAACCACGAGAAGCTCCAGCCCAAAATGCAGCCAAAATGCAGCCCACATCCAGGACAATATCAAGAGCAGGGGGTGGAGCAAGCCAGGCCTCAAAGCACGAGAAGCTCCAGCCCAAAAGGCAGCCAAAATGCAGCCCACATCCGGGAGAATCTCAGGAGCAGGGGGTGGAGCAAGCCAGGCCTCAAACCACGAGAAGCTCCAGCCCAAAAGGCAGCCAAAATGCAGCCCACATCCGGGAGAATATCGAGAGCAGGGGGTGGAGCAAGCCAGGCCCCAAACCACGAGAAGCTCCAGCCCAAAAGGCAGCCAAAATGCAGCCCACATCCGGGAGAATTTCAGGAGCAGGGGGTGGAGCAAGCCAGGCCTCAAACCACGAGAAGCTCCAGCCCAAAAGGCAGCCAAACTCCAGCCCACATACGGGAGAATCTCAAGAGCAGGGGGTGGAGCAAGCCAGGCCTCAAATCACGAGAAGCTCCAGCCCAAAAGGCAGCCAAAATGCAGCCCACATCCGGGAGAATCTCAGGAGCAGGGGGTGGAGCAAGGCAGGCCTCAAACCACGAGAAGCTCCAGCCCAAAAGGCAGCCAAAATGCAGCCCACATCCGGGAGAATCTCAGGAGCAGGAAGTGGAGCAAGCCAGGCCTCAAACCACGAGAAGCTCCAGCCCAAAAGGCAGCCAAAATGCAGCCCACATCCGGGAGAATATCGAGAGCAGGGGGTGGAGCAAGCCAGGCCTCAAAGCACGAGAAGCTCCAGCCCAAAAGGCAGCCAAAATGCAGCCCCCATCCGGGAGAATCTCAGGAGCAGGGGGTGGAGCAAGCCAGGCCTCAAACCACGAGAAGCTCCAGCCCAAAAGGCAGCCAAATTACAGCGCACATCCGGGAGAATCTCAAGAGCAGGGGTTGGAGCAAGGCAGGCCTCAAACCACGAGAAGCTCCAGCCCAAAAGGCAGCCAAACTCCAGCCCACATCCGGGAGAATCTCAGGAGCAGGGGGTGGAGCAAGCCAGGCCTCAAAGCACGAGAAGCTGCAGCCCAAAAGGCAGCCAAAATGCAGCCCACATCCGGGAGAATCTCAAGAGCAGGGGGTGGAGCAAGCCAGGCCTCAAACCACGAGAAGCTCCAGCCCAAAAGGCAGCCAAAATCCAGCCCACATCCGGGAGAATCTCAGGAGCAGGGGGTGGAGCAAGCCAGGCCTCAAACCTCGAGAAGCTCCAGCCCAAAAGGCAGCCAAAATGCAGCCCACATGCGGGAGAATCTCAGGAGTAGGGGGTGGAGCAAGCCAGGCCTCAAACCATGACAAGCTCCAGCCCAAAAGGCAGCCAAACTCCAGCCCACATCCGGGAGAATCTCAAGAGCAGGGAGTGGAGCAAGCCAGGCCTCAAATCATGAGGAGCTCCAGCCCAAAAGGCAGCCAAAATGCAGCCCACATCCGGGAGAATCTCAGGAGCAGGAAGTGGAGCAAGCCAGGCCTCAAACCACGAGAAGCTCCAGCCCAAAATGCAGCCAAAATGCAGCCCACATCCGGGAGAATATCGAGAGCAGGGGGTGGAGCAAGCCAGGCCTCAAACCACGAGAAGCTCCAGCCCAAAAGGCAGCCAAATTACAGCGCACATCCGGGAGAATCTCAAGAGCAGGGGTTGGAGCAAGCCAGGCCTCAAACCACGAGAAGCTCCAGCCCAAAAGGCAGCCAAAATGCAGCCCACATCCGGGAGAATCTCAGGAGCAGGGGGTGGAGCAAGCCAGGCCTCAAAGCACGAGAAGCTCCAGCCCAAAAGGCAGCCAAAATGCAGCCCACATCCGGGAGAATCTCAGGAGTAGGGGGTGGAGCAAGCCAGGCCTCAAACCATGACAAGCTCCAGCCCAAAAAGCAGCCAAACTCCAGCCCACATCCGGGAGAATCTCAAGAGCAGGGGGTGGAGCAAGCCAGGCCTCAAATCATGAGGAGCTCCAGCCCAAAAGGCAGCCAAAATCCAGACCACATGGAGGAGAATCTCAGGAGCAGGAACTGGAGCAAGCCAGGCCTCAAACCACGAGAAGCTCCAGCCCAAAATGCAGCCAAATTACAGCTTACATCCGGGAGAATCTCAAGAGCAGGGGGTGGAGCAAGGCAGGCCTCAAACCACGAGAAGCTCCAGCCCAAAAGGCAGCCAAAATGCAGCCCACATCCGGGAGAATATGAAGAGCAGGGGGTGGAGCAAGCCAGGCCTGAAACCACAAGAATCTCCAGCCCAAAAGGCAGCCAAAATGCAGCCCACATCCGGGAGAATCTCAAGAGCAGGGGGTGGAGCAAGCCAGGCCTCAAACCACGAGAAGCTCCAGCCCAAAAGGCAGCCAAAATGCAGCCCAACTGCGGGAGAATCTCAGGAATAGGAAGTGGAGCAAGCCAGGCCTCAAACCATGAGAAGCTCCAGCCCAAAAGGCAGCCAACTCCAGCCCACATACGGGAGAATCTCAAGAGCAGGGGGTGGAGCAAGCCAGGCCTCAAACCACGAGAAGCTCCAGCCCAAAAGGCAGCCAAAATGCAGCCCACATCCGGGAGAATCTCAGGAGCAGGGGGTGGAGCAAGCCAGGCCTCAAACCTCGAGAAGCTCCAGCCCAAAAGGCAGCCAAAATGCAGCCCACATCCGGGAGAATCTCAGGAGTAGGGGGTGGAGCAAGCCAGGCCTCAAACCATGACAAGCTCCAGCCCAAAAGGCAGCCAAACTCCAGCCCACATCCGGGAGAATCTCAAGAGCAGGGAGTGGAGCAAGCCAGGCCTCAAATCATGAGGAGCTCCAGCCCAAAAGGCAGCCAAAATGCAGCCCACATCCGGGAGAATCTCAGGAGCAGGAAGTGGAGCAAGCCAGGCCTCAAACCACGAGAAGCTCCAGCCCAAAATGCAGCCAAAATGCAGCCCACATCCGGGAGAATATCGAGAGCAGGGGGTGGAGCAAGCCAGGCCTCAAACCACGAGAAGCTCCAGCCCAAAAGGCAGCCAAATTACAGCGCACATCCGGGAGAATCTCAAGAGCAGGGGTTGGAGCAAGGCAGGCCTCAAACCACGAGAAGCTCCAGCCCAAAAGGCAGCCAAAATGCAGCCCACATCCGGGAGAATCTCAGGAGCAGGGGGTGGAGCAAGCCAGGCCTCAAAGCACGAGAAGCTCCAGCCCAAAATGCAGCCAAAATGCAGCCCACATCCGGGAGAATCTCAGGAGTAGGGGGTGGAGCAAGCCAGGCCTCAAACCATGACAAGCTCCAGCCCAAAAAGCAGCCAAACTCCAGCCCACATCCGGGAGAATCTCAAGAGCAGGGGGTGGAGCAAGCCAGGCCTCAAACCACGAGAAGCTCCAGCCCAAAATGCAGCCAAATTACAGCTTACATCCGGGAGAATCTCAAGAGCAGGGGGTGGAGCAAGGCAGGCCTCAAACCACGAGAAGCTCCAGCCCAAAAGGCAGCCAAAATGCAGCCCACATCCGGGAGAATATGAAGAGCAGGGGGTGGAGCAAGCCAGGCCTGAAACCACAAGAAGCTCCAGCCCAAAAGGCAGCCAAAATGCAGCCCACATCCGGGAGAATCTCAAGAGCAGGGGGTGGAGCAAGCCAGGCCTCAAACCACGAGAATCTCCAGCCCAAAAGGCAGCCAAAATTCAGCCCATCTCCGGGAGAATCTCAAGAGCAGGGGGTGGAGCAAGCCAGGCCTCAAACCACGAGAAGCTCCAGCCCAAAATGCAGCCAAATTACAGCGCACATCCGGGAGAATATCAAGAGCAGGGGGTGGAGCAAGCCAGGCCTCAAACCGCGAGAAGCTCCAGCCCAAAATGCAGCCAAAATGCAGCCCAACTGCGGGAGAATCTCAGGAGCAGGAAGTGGAGCAAGCCAGGCCTCAAACCACGAGAAGCTCCAGCCCAAAAGGCAGCCAAAATGCAGCCCACATCCGGGAGATTATCAAGAGCAGGGGGTGGAGCAAGCCAGGCCTCAAACCACGAGAAGCTCCAGCCCAAAAGGCAGCCAAAATGCAGCCCAACTGCGGGAGAATCTCAAGAGCAGGGGGTGGAGCAAGCCAGGCCTCAAAGCACGAGAAGCTCCAGCCCAAAAGGCAGCCAAAATGCAGCCCACATCCGGGAGAATCTCAGGAGCAGGAAGTGGAGCAAGCCAGGCCTCAAACCACGAGAAGCTCCAGCCCAAAAGGCAGCCAAAATGCAGCCCACATCCGGGAGATTATCAAGAGCAGGGGGTGGAGCAAGCCAGGCCTCAAACCACGAGAAGCTCCAGCCCAAATAGCAGCCAAAATGCAGCCCAACTTCGGGAGAATCTCAAGAGCAGGGGGTGGAGCAAGGCAGGCCTCAAACCACGAGAAGCTCCAGCCCAAAAGGCAGCCAAAATGCAGCCCACATCCGGGAGAATCTCAAGAGCAGGGGGTGGAGCAAGCCAGGCCTCAAACCACGAGAAGCTCCAGCCCAAAAGGCAGCCAAAATGCAGCCCACATCCGGGAGAATATCGAGAGCAGGGGGTGGAGCAAGCCAGGCCTCAAACCACGAGAAGCTCCAGCCCAAAATGCAGCCAAAATGCACCCCACATCCGGGAGAATCTCAAGAGCAGGGGGTGGAGCAAGGCAGGCCTCAAAGCACGAGAAGCTCCAGCCCAAAAGGCAGCCAAAATGCAGCCCACATCTGGGAGAATATCGAGAGCAGGGGGTGGAGCAAGCCAGGCCTCAAACCACGAGAAGCTCCAGCCCAAAACGCACCCAAAATGCAGCCCACATCTGGGAGAATCTCAGGAGAAGGAAGTGGAGCAAGCCAGGCCTCAAACCACGAGAAGCTCCAGCCCAAAAGGCAGCCAAAATGCAGCCCACATCCGGGAGAATATCGAGAGCAGGGGGTGGAGCAAGCCAGGCCTCAAAGCACGAGAAGCTCCAGCCCAAAAGGCAGCCAAAATGCAGCCCACATCCGGGAGAATCTCAAGAGCAGGGGGTGGAGCAAGCCAGGCCTCAAACCACGAGAAGCTCCAGCCCAAAAGGCAGCCAAAATCCAGCCCACATCCGGGAGAATCTCAGGAGCAGGGGGTGGAGCAAGCCACTCCTCAAACCTCGAGAAGCTCCAGCCCAAAAGGCAGCCAAAATGCAGCCCACATCCGGGAGAATCTCAGGAGTAGGGGGTGGAGCAAGCCAGGCCTCAAACCATGACAAGCTCCAGCCCAAAAGGCAGCCAAACTCCAGCCCACATCCGGGAGAATCTCAAGAGCAGGGGGTGGAGCAAGCCAGGCCTCAAATCATGAGGAGCTCCAGCCCAAAAGGCAGCCAAAATGCAGCCCACATCCGGGAGAATATCGAGAGCAGGGGGTGGAGCAAGGCAGGCCTCAAACCACGAGAAGCTCCAGCCCAAAAGGCAGCCAAATTACAGCGCACATCCGGGAGAATCTCAAGAGCAGGGGTTGGAGCAAGCCAGGCCTCAAACCACGAGAAGCTCCAGCCCAAAAGGCAGCCAAAATGCAGCCCACACCCGGGAGAATCTCAGGAGCAGGGGGTGGAGCAAGCCAGGCCTCAAAGCACGAGAAGCTGCAGCCCAAAAGGCAGCCAAAATGCAGCCCACATCCGGGAGAATCTCAAGAGCAGGGGGTGGAGCAAGTCAGGCCTCAAAGCACGAGAAGCTCCAGCCCAAAAGGCAGCCAAAATGCAGCCCACATCCGGGAGAATCTCAGGAGCAGGGGGTGGAGCAAGCCAGGCCTCAAACCTCGAGAAGCTCCAGCCCAAAATGCAGCCAAAATGCAGCCCACATCCGGGAGAATCTCAGGAGTAGGGGGTGGACTAAGCCAGGCCTCAAACCATGACAAGCTCCAGCCCAAAAAGCAGCCAAACTCCAGCCCACATCCGGGAGAATCTCAAGAGCAGGGGGTGGAGCAAGCCAGGCCTCAAATCATGAGGAGCTCCAGCCCAAAAGGCAGCCAAAATGCAGCCCACATCCGGGAGAATCTCAGGAGAAGGAAGTGGAGCAAGCCAGGCCTCAAACCACGAGAAGCTCCAGCCCAAAATGCAGCCAAATTACAGCTTACATCCGGGAGAATCTCAAGAGCAGGGGGTGGAGCAAGGCAGGCCTCAAACCACGAGAAGCTCCAGCCCAAAAGGCAGCCAAAATGCAGCCCACATCCGGGAGAATATGAAGAGCAGGGGGTGGAGCAAGCCAGGCCTGAAACCACAAGAAGCTCCAGCCCAAAAGGCAGCCAAAATGCACCCCACATCCGGGAGAATATCGAGAGCAGGGGGTGGAGCAAGCCAGGCCTCAAACCAGGAGAAGCTCCAGCCCAAAAGGCAGCCAAAATGCAGCCCACATCCGGGAGATTATCAAGACCAGGGGTTGGAGCAAGCCAGGCCTCAAACCACGAGAAGCTCCAGCCGAAAATGCAGCCAAATTACAGCGCACATCCGGGAGAATCTCAGGAGCAGGAAGTGGAGCAAGCCAGGCCTCAAACCACGAGAAGCTCCAGCCCAAAAGGCAGCCAAAATGCAGCCCACATCCGGGAGAATATCGAGAGCAGGGGGTGGAGCAAGCCAGGCCTCAAACCACGAGAAGCTCCAGCCCAAAAGGCAGCCAAAATGCAGCCCACATCCGGGAGAATCTCAAGAGCAGGGGGTGGAGCAAGCCAGGCCTCAAACCACGAGAAGCTCCAGCCCAAAAGGCAGCCAAAATGCAGCCCACCTCCGGGAGAATCTCAAGAGCAGGGGGTGGAGCAAGCCAGGCCTCAAACCACGAGAAGCTCCAGCCGAAAATGCAGCCAAATTACAGCGCACATCCGGGAGAATCTCAGGAGCAGGAAGTGGAGCAAGCCAGGCCTCAAACCACGAGAAGCTCCAGCCCAAAAGGCAGCCAAAATGCAGCCCACATCCGGGAGAATCTCAAGAGCAGGGGGTGGAGCAAGGCAGGCCTCAAAGCACGAGAAGCTCCAGCCCAAAATGCAGCCAAATTACAGCGCACATCCGGGAGAATCTCAGGAGCAGGAAGTGGAGCAAGCCAGGCCTCAAACCACGAGAAGCTCCAGCCCAAAAGGCAGCCAAAATGCAGCCCACATCCGGGAGAATCTCAAGAGCAGGGGGTGGAGCAAGGCAGGCCTCAAAGCACGAGAAGCTCCAGCCCAAAATGCAGCCAAAATGCAGCCCACATCCGGGAGAATATCGAGAGCAGGGGGTGGAGCAAGCCAGGCCTCAAACCACGAGAAGCTCCAGCCCAAAAAGCAGCCAAAATCCAGCCCACATCTGGGAGAATCTCAGGAGAAAGAAGTGGAGCAAGCCAGGCCTCAAACCACGAGAAGCTCCAGCCCAAAAGGCAGCCAAAATGCAGCCCACATCCGGGAGAATATCGAGAGCAGGGGGTGGAGCAAGCCAGGCCTCAAACCACGAGAAGCTCCAGCCCAAAAGGCAGCCAAAATGCAGCCCCCATCCGGGAGAATCTCAGGAGCAGGGGGTGGAGCAAGCCAGGCCTCAAACCACGAGAAGCTCCAGCCCAAAAGGCAGCCAAACTCCAGCCCACATACGGGAGAATCTCAAGAGCAGGGGGTGGAGCAAGCCAGGCCTCAAATCACGAGAAGCTCCAGCCCAAAAGGCAGCCAAAATGCAGCCCACATCCGGGAGAATCTCAGGAGCAGGAAGTGGAGCAAGCCAGGCCTCAAACCACGAGAAGCTCCAGCCGAAAAGGCAGCCAAAATGCAGCCCACATCCGGGAGAATATCGAGAGCAGGGGGTGGAGCAAGCCAGGCCTCAAACCACGAGAAGCTCCAGCCCAAAAGGCAGCCAAAATGCAGCCCACATCCGGGAGAATCTCAAGAGCAGGGGGTGGAGCAAGCCAGGCCTCAAACCACGAGAAGCTCCAGCCCAAAAGGCAGCCAAATTACAGCGCACATCCGGGAGAATCTCAAGAGCAGGGGTTGGAGCAAGGCAGGCCTCAAACCACGAGAAGCTCCAGCCCAAAAGGCAGCCAAAATGCAGCCCACATCCGGGAGAATCTCAAGAGCAGGGGGTGGAGCAAGCCAGGCCTCAAAGCACGAGAAGCTGCAGCCCAAAAGGCAGCCAAAATGCAGCCCACATCCGGGAGAATCTCAAGAGCAGGGGGTGGAGCAAGCCAGGCCTCAAACCACGAGAAGCTCCAGCCCAAAAGGCAGCCAAATTACAGCTTACATCCGGGAGAATCTCAAGAGCAGGGGGTGGAGCAAGGCAGGCCTCAAACCACGAGAAGCTCCAGCCCAAAAGGCAGCCAAAATGCAGCCCACATCCGGGAGAATATGAAGAGCAGGGGGTGGAGCAAGCCAGGCCTGAAACCACAAGAAGCTCCAGCCCAAAAGGCAGCCAAAATGCACCCCACATCCGGGAGAATATCGAGAGCAGGGGGTGGAGCAAGCCAGGCCTCAAACCAGGAGAAGCTCCAGCCCAAAAGGCAGCCAAAATGCAGCCCACATCCGGGAGATTATCAAGACCAGGGGGTGGAGCAAGCCAGGCCTCAAACCACGAGAAGCTCCAGCCGAAAATGCAGCCAAATTACAGCGGACATCCGGGAGAATCTCAGGAGCAGGAAGTGGAGCAAGCCAGGCCTCAAACCATGAGAAGCGTCAGCCCAAAAGGCAGCCAAAATGCAGCCCACATCCGGGAGAATATCGAGAGCAGGGGGTGGAGCAAGCCAGGCCTCAAACCACGAGAAGCTCCAGCCCAAATGGCAGCCAAAATGCAGCCCACATCTGGGAGAATCTCAGGAGCAGGGGGTGGAGCAAGCCAGGCCTCAAACCACGAGAAGCTCCAGCCCAAAAGGCAGCCAAACTCCAGCCCACATACGGGAGAATCTCAAGAGCAGGGGGTGGAGCAAGCCAGGCCTCAAATCACGAGAAGCTCCAGCCCAAAAGGCAGCCAAAATGCAGCCCACATCCGGGAGAATCTCAGGAGCAGGAAGTGGAGCAAGCCAGGCCTCAAACCACGAGAAGCTCCAGCCCAAAAGGCAGCCAAAATGCAGCCCACATCCGGGAGAATCTCAAGAGCAGGGGGTGGAGCAAGCCAGGCCTCAAACCACGAGAAGCTCCAGCCCAAAAGGCAGCCAAAATGCAGCCCACCTCCGGGAGAATCTCAAGAGCAGGGGGTGGAGCAAGCCAGGCCTCAAACTACGAGAAGCGCCAGCCCAAAATGCAGCCAAATTACAGCGCACATCCGGGAGAATATCAAGAGCAGGGGGTGGAGCAAGCCAGGCCTCAAAGCACGAGAAGCTCCAGCCCAAATAGCAGCCAAAATGCAGCCTACATCCGGGAGAATCTCAGGAGCAGGGGGTGGAGCAAGCCAGGCCTCAAACCGCGAGAAGCTCCAGCCCAAAATGCACCCAAAATGCAGCCCACATCCGGGAGAATCTCAGGAGCAGGAAGTGGAGCAAGCCAGGCCTCAAACCACGAGAAGCTCCAGCCCAAAAGGCAGCCAAAATGCAGCCCACATCCGGGAGATTATCAAGAGCAGGGGGTGGAGCAAGCCAGGCCTCAAACCACGAGAAGCTCCAGCCGAAAATGCAGCCAAATTACAGCGCACATCCGGGAGAATCTCAAGAGCAGGGGGTGGAGCAAGCCAGGCCTCAAACCACGAGAAGCTCCAGCCCAAAAGGCAGCCAAAATGCAGCCCACATCCGGGAGAATCTCAAGAGCAGGGGGTGGAGCAAGGCAGGCCTCAAAGCACGAGAAGCTCCAGCCCAAAATGCAGCCAAATTACAGCGCACATCCGGGAGAATCTCAGGAGCAGGAAGTGGAGCAAGCCAGGCCTCAAACCACGAGAAGCTCCAGCCCAAAAGGCAGCCAAAATGCAGCCCACATCCGGGAGAATCTCAAGAGCAGGGGGTGGAGCAAGGCAGGCCTCAAAGCACGAGAAGCTCCAGCCCAAAATGCAGCCAAAATGCAGCCCACATCCGGGAGAATATCGAGAGCAGGGGGTGGAGCAAGCCAGGCCTCAAACCACGAGAAGCTCCAGCCCAAAAAGCAGCCAAAATCCAGCCCACATCTGGGAGAATCTCAGGAGAAAGAAGTGGAGCAAGCCAGGCCTCAAACCACGAGAAGCTCCAGCCCAAAAGGCAGCCAAAATGCAGCCCACATCCGGGAGAATATCGAGAGCAGGGGGTGGAGCAAGCCAGGCCTCAAAGCACGAGAAGCTCCAGCCCAAAAGGCAGCCAAAATGCAGCCCCCATCCGGGAGAATCTCAGGAGCAGGGGGTGGAGCAAGCCAGGCCTCAAACCACGAGAAGCTCCAGCCCAAAAGGCAGCCAAACTCCAGCCCACATACGGGAGAATCTCAAGAGCAGGGGTTGGAGCAAGGCAGGCCTCGAACCACGAGAAGCTCCAGCCCAAAAGGCAGCCAAAATGCAGCCCACATCCGGGAGAATATCGAGAGCAGGGGGTGGAGCAAGCCAGGCCTCAAACCACGAGAAGCTGCAGCCCAAAAGGCAGCCAAAATGCAGCCCACATCCGGGAGAATCTCAAGAGCAGGGGGTGGAGCAAGCCAGGCCTCAAACCACGAGAAGCTCCAGCCCAAAAGGCAGCCAAAATGCAGCCCACATCCGGGAGAATCTCAGGAGCAGGGGGTGGAGCAAGCCAGGCCTCAATCCTCGAGAAGCTGCAGCCCAAAAGGCAGCCAAAATGCAGCCCACATCCGGGAGAATCTCAGGAGTAGGGGGTGGAGCAAGACAGGCCTCAAACCATGACAAGCTCCAGCCCAAAAAGCAGCCAAACTCCAGCCCACATCCGGGAGAATCTCAAGAGCAGGGGTTGGAGCAAGCCAGGACTCAAATCATGAGGAGCTCCAGCCCAAAAGGCAGCCAAAATGCAGCCCACATCTGGGAGAATCTCAAGAGCAGGGGGTGGAGCAAGCCAGGCCTCAAACCACGAGAAGCTCCAGCCCAAAAGGCCGCCAAAATGCAGCCCACATCCGGGAGAATATCGAGAGTAGGGGGTGGAGCAAGCCAGGCCTCAAACCACGAGAAGCTCCAGCCCAAAAGGCAGCCAAAATGCACCCCACATCCGGGAGAATATCGAGAGCAGGGGGTGGAGCAAGCCAGGCCTCAAACCAGGAGAATCTCCAGCCCAAAAGGCAGCCAAAATGCAGCCCACATCCGGGAGAATCTCAAGAGCAGGGGGTGGAGCAAGCCAGGCCTCAAACCACGAGAAGCGCCAGCCCAAAATGCAGCCAAAATGCAGCCCACCTCCGGGAGAATCTCAAGAGCAGGGGGTGGAGCAAGCCAGGCCTCAAACCACGAGAAGCGCCAGCCCAAAATGCAGCCAAATTACAGCACACATCCGGGAGAATCTCAAGAGCAGGGGGTGGAGCAAGCCAGGCCTCAAACCGCGAGAAGCTCCAGCCCAAAAGGCAGCCAAAATGCAGCCCACATCTGGGAGAATCTCAGGAGCAGGAGTGGAGCAAGCCAGGCCTCAAACCACGAGAAGCTCCAGCCCAAAAGGCAGCCAAAATGCAGCCCAACTTCGGGAGAATCTCAAGAGCAGGGGGTGGAGCAAGCCAGGCCTCAAAGCACGAGAAGCTCCAGCCAAAAAAGGCAGCCAAAATGCAGCCCACATCCGGGAGAATCTCAAGAGCAGGGGGTGGAGCAAGGCAGGCCTCAAACCACGAGAAGCTCCAGCCCTAAAGGCAGCCAAAATGCAGCCCACATCCGGGAGAATATCGAGAGCAGGGGGTGGAGCAAGGCAGGCCTCAAACCACGAGAAGCTCCAGCCCAAAAGGCAGCCAAAATGCAGCCCACATCCGGGAGAATATCGAGAGCAGGGGGTGGAGCAAGCCAGGCCTCAAACCAGGAGAAGCTCCAGCCCAAAAGGCAGCCAAAATGCAGCCCACATCCGGGAGATTATCAAGAGCAGGGGGTGGAGCAAGCCAGGCCTCAAACCACGAGAAGCTCCAGCCGAAAATGCAGCCAAATTACAGCGCACATCCGGGAGAATCTCAGCAGCAGGAAGTGGAGCAAGCCAGGCCTCAAAGCACGAGAAGCTGCAGCCCAAAAGGCAGCCAAAATGCAGCCCACATCCGGGAGAATCTCAAGAGCAGGGGGTGGAGCAAGCCAGGCCTCAAACCACGAGAAGCTCCAGCCCAAAAGGCAGCCAAAATGCAGCCCACATCCGGGAGAATCTCAGGAGCAGGGGGTGGAGCAAGCCAGGCCTCAAACCTCGAGAAGCTCCAGCCCAAAAGGCAGCCAAAATGCAGCCCACATCCGGGAGAATCTCAGGAGCAGGGGGTGGAGCAAGCCAGGCCTCAAACCTCGAGAAGCTCCAGCCAAAAGGCAGCCAAAATGCAGCCCACATCCGGGAGAATATGAAGAGCAGGGGGTGGAGCAAGCCAGGCCTGAAACCACAAGAAGCTCCAGCCCAAAAGGCAGCCAAAATGCAGCCCACATCCGGGAGAATCTCAAGAGCAGGGGGTGGAGCAAGCCAGGCCTCAAACCACGAGAAGCTCCAGCCCAAAAGGCAGCCAAAATGCAGCCCACCTCCGGGAGAATCTCAAGAGCAGGGGGTGGAGCAAGCCAGGCCTCAAACCACGAGAAGCGCCAGCCCAAAATGCAGCCAAATTACAGCGCACATCCGGGAGAATATCAAGAGCAGGGGGTGGAGCAAGCCAGGCCTCAAAGCACGAGAAGCTCCAGCCCAAAATGCAGCCAAAATGCAGCCTACATCCAGGAGAATCTCAGGAGCAGGGGGTGGAGCAAGCCAGGCCTCAAACCGCGAGAAGCTCCAGCCCAAAATGCAGCCAAAATGCAGCCCACATCCGGGAGAATCTCAGGAGCAGGAAGTGGAGCAAGCCAGGCCTCAAACCACGAGAAGCTCCAGCCCAAAAGGCAGCCAAAATGCAGCCCACATCCGGGAGATTATCAAGAGCAGGGGGTGGAGCAAGCCAGGCCTCAAACCACGAGAAGCTCCAGCCCAAATAGCAGCCAAAATGCAGCCCAACTTCGGGAGAATCTCAAGAGCAGGGGGTGGAGCAAGCCAGGCCTCAAAGCACGAGAAGCTCCAGCCCAAAAGGCAGCCAAAATGCAGCCCACATCCGGGAGAATCTCAAGAGCAGGGGGTGGAGCAAGGCAGGCCTCAAACCACGAGAAGCTCCAGCCCAAAAGGCAGCCAAAATGCAGCCCACATCCGGGAGAATATCGAGAGCAGGGGGTGGAGCAAGCCAGGCCTCAAACCACGAGAAGCTCCAGCCCAAAAGGCAGCCAAAATGCACCCCACATCCGGGAGAATATCGAGAGCAGGGGGTGGAGCAAGCCAGGCCTCAAACCAGGAGAAGCTTCAGCCCAAAAGGCAGCCAAAATGCAGCCCACATCCGGGAGATTATCAAGAGCAGGGGGTGGAGCAAGCCAGGCCTCAAACCACGAGAAGCTCCAGCCCAAAAGGCAGCCAAAATGCAGCCCACATCCGGGAGAATCTCAAGAGCAGGGGGTGGAGCAAGGCAGGCCTCAAAGCACAAGAAGCTCCAGCCCAAAAGGCAGCCAAAATGCAGCCCACATCCGGGAGAATATCGAGAGCAGGGGGTGGAGCAAGCCAGGCCTCAAACCACGAGAAGCTCCAGCCCAAAAAGCAGCCAAAATCCAGCCCACATCTGGGAGAATCTCAGGAGCAGAAAGTGGAGCAAGCCAGGCCTCAAACCACGAGAAGCTCCAGCCCAAAAGGCAGCCAAAATGCAGCCCACATTCGGGAGAATATCGAGAGCAGGGGGTGGAGCAAGCCAGGCCTCAAAGCACGAGAAGCTCCAGCCGAAAAGGCAGCCAAAATGCAGCCCACATCCGGGAGAATCTCAATAGCAGGGGGTGGAGCAAGCCAGGCCTCAAACCACGAGAAGCTCCAGCCCAAAAGGCAGCCAAAATGCAGCCCACATCTGGGAGAATCTCAAGAGCAGGGGGTGGAGCAAGGCAGGCCTCAAACCACGAGAAGCTCCAGCCCAAAAGGCAGCCAAAATGCAGCCCACATCCGGGAGAATATCGAGAGCAGGGGGTGGAGCAAGCCAGGCCTCAAAGCACGAGAAGCTCCAGCCCAAAAGGCAGCCAAAATGCAGCCCCCATCCGGGAGAATCTCAGGAGCAGGGGGTGGAGCAAGCCAGGCCTCAAACCACGAGAAGCTCCAGCCCAAAAGGCAGCCAAACTCCAGCCCACATACGGGAGAATCTCAAGAGCAGGGGGTGGAGCAAGCCAGGCCTCAAATCACGAGAAGCTCCAGCCCAAAAGGCAGCCAAAATGCAGCCCACATCCGGGAGAATCTCAGGAGCAGGAAGTGGAGCAAGCCAGGCCTCAAACCACGAGAAGCTCCAGCCCAAAAGGCAGCCAAAATGCAGCCCACATCCGGGAGAATATCGAGAGCAGGGGGTGGAGCAAGCCAGGCCTCAAACCACGAGAAGCTCCAGCCCAAAAGGCAGCCAAAATACAGCCCACATCCGGGAGAATCTCAAGAGCAGGGGGTGGAGCAAGCCAGGCCTCAAACCACGAGAAGCTCCAGCCCAAAAGGCAGCCAAAATGCAGCCCACATTCGGGAGAATATCGAGAGCAGGGGGTGGAGCAAGCCAGGCCTCAAAGCACGAGAAGCTCCAGCCGAAAAGGCAGCCAAAATGCAGCCCACCTCCGGGAGAATCTCAAGAGCAGGGGGTGGAGCAAGCCAGGCCTCAAACCACGAGAAGCTCCAGCCCAAAAGGCAGCCAAAATGCAGCCCACATCTGGGAGAATCTCAAGAGCAGGGGGTGGAGCAAGGCAGGCCTCAAACCACGAGAAGCTCCAGCCCAAAAGGCAGCCAAAATGCAGCCCACATCCGGGAGAATATCGAGAGCAGGGGGTGGAGCAAGCCAGGCCTCAAAGCACGAGAAGCTCCAGCCCAAAAGGCAGCCAAAATGCAGCCCACATCCGGGAGAATCTCAAGAGCAGGGGGTGGAGCAAGGCAGGCCTCAAACCACGAGAAGCTCCAGCCCAAAAGGCAGCCAAAATGCAGCCCACATCCGGGAGAATATCGAGAGCAGGGGGTGGAGCAAGCCAGGCCTCAAAGCACGAGAAGCTCCAGCCCAAAAGGCAGCCAAAATGCAGCCCCCATCCGGGAGAATCTCAGGAGCAGGGGGTGGAGCAAGCCAGGCCTCAAACCACGAGAAGCTCCAGCCCAAAAGGCAGCCAAACTCCAGCCCACATACGGGAGAATCTCAAGAGCAGGGGGTGGAGCAAGCCAGGCCTCAAATCACGAGAAGCTCCAGCCCAAAAGGCAGCCAAAATGCAGCCCACATCCGGGAGAATCTCAGGAGCAGGAAGTGGAACAAGCCAGGCCTCAAACCACGAGAAGCTCCAGCCCAAAAGGCAGCCAAAATGCAGCCCACATCCGGGAGAATATCGAGAGCAGGGGGTGGAGCAAGCCAGGCCTCAAACCACGAGAAGCTCCAGACCAAAAGGCAGCCAAAATGCAGCCCACATCCGGGAGAATCTCAAGAGCAGGGGGTGGAGCAAGCCAGGCCTCAAACCACGAGAAGCTCCAGCCCAAAAGGCAGCCAAATTACAGCGCACATGGAGGAGAATCTCAAGAGCAGGGGTTGGAGCAAGGCAGGCCTCAAACCACGAGAAGCTCCAGCCCAAAAGGCAGCCAAATTGCAGCCCACATCCGGGAGAATATCGAGAGCAGGGGGTGGAGCAAGCCAGGCCTCAAACCACGAGAAGCTCCAGCCCAAAAGGCAGCCAAAATGCAGCCCACATCCGGGAGATTATCAAGAGCAGGGGGTGGAGCAAGGCAGGCCTCAAAGCACGAGAAGCTCCAGCCGAAAAGGCAGCCAAAATGCAGCCCACATCCGGGAGAATCTCAATAGCAGGGGGTGGAGCAAGCCAGGCCTCAAACCACGAGAAGCTCCAGCCCAAAAGGCAGCCAAAATGCAGCCCACATCTGGGAGAATCTCAGGAGCAGGAAGTGGAGCAAGCCAGGCCTCAAACCACGAGAAGCTCCAGCCCAAAAGGCAGCCAAAATGCAGCCCACATCCGGGAGAATCTCAAGAGCAGGGGGTGGAGCAAGGCAGGCCTCAAACCACGAGAAGCTCCAGCCCAAAAGGCAGCCAAAATGCAGCCCACATCCGGGAGAATCTCAAGAGCAGGGGGTGGAGCAAGGCAGGCCTCAAAGCACGAGAAGCTCCAGCCCAAATAGCAGCCAAAATGCAGCCCACATCCGGGAGAATATCGAGAGCAGGGGGTGGAGCAAGCCAGGCCTCAAACCACGAGAAGCTCCAGCCCAAAAAGCAGCCAAAATCCAGCCCACATCCGGGAGAATCTCAGGAGGAGGGGGTGGAGCAAGCCAGGCCTCAAACCACGAGAAGCTCCAGCCCAAAAGGCAGCCAAAATCCAGCGCACATCCGGGAGAATATGAAGAGCAGGGGGTGGAGCAAGCCAGGCCTCAAAGCACGAGAAGCTCCAGCCCAAAAGGCAGCCAAAATGCAGCCCACATCCGGGAGAATCTCAATAGCAGGGGGTGGAGAAAGCCAGGCCTCAAACCACGAGAAGCTCCAGCCCAAAAGGCAGCCAAAATGCAGCCCACATCTGGGAGAATCTCAAGAGCAGGGGGTGGAGCAAGGCAGGCCTCAAACCACGAGAAGCTCCAGCCCAAAAGGCAGCCAAAATGCAGCCCACATCCGGGAGAATATCGAGAGCAGGGGGTGGAGCAAGCCAGGCCTCAAAGCACGAGAAGCTCCAGCCCAAAAGGCAGCCAAAATGCAGCCCCCATCCGGGAGAATCTCAGGAGCAGGGGGTGGAGCAAGCCAGGCCTCAAACCACGAGAAGCTCCAGCCCAAAAGGCAGCCAAACTCCAGCCCACATCCGGAAGAATCTCAAGAGCAGGGGGTGGAGCAAGGCAGGCCTCAAATCACGAGAAGCTCCAGCCCAAAAGGCAGCCAAAATGCAGCCCACATCCGGGAGAATCTCAGGAGCAGGAAGTGGAGCAAGCCAGGCCTCAAACCACGAGAATCTCCAGCCCAAAAGGCAGCCAAAATGCAGCCCACATCCGGGAGAATATCGAGAGCAGGGGGTGGAGCAAGCCAGGCCTCAAACCACGAGAAGCTCCAGCCCAAAAGGCAGCCAAAATGCAGCCCACATCCGGGAGAATCTCAAGAGCAGGGGGTGGAGCAAGCCAGGCCTCAAACCACGAGAAGCTCCAGCCCAAAAGGCAGCCAAATTACAGCGCACATCCGGGAGAATCTCAAGAGCAGGGGTTGGAGCAAGGCAGGCCTCAAACCACGAGAAGCTCCAGCCCAAAAGGCAGCCAAAATGCAGCCCACATCCGGGAGAATATCGAGAGCAGGGGGTGGAGCAAGCCAGGCCTCAAACCACGAGAAGCTCCAGCCCAAAAGGCAGCCAAAATGCACCCCACATCCGGGAGAATATCGAGAGCAGGGGGTGGAGCAAGCCAGGCCTCAAACCAGGAGAAGCTCCAGCCCAAAAGGCAGCCAAAATGCAGCCCACATCCGGGAGATTATCAAGAGCAGGGGGTGGAGCAAGCCAGGCCTCAAACCACGAGAAGCTCCAGCCGAAAATGCAGCCAAATTACAGCGCACATCCGGGAGAATCTCAGGAGCAGGAAGTGGAGCAAGCCAGGCCTCAAACCACGAGAAGCTCCAGCCCAAAAGGCAGCCAAAATGCAGCCCACATCCGGGAGAATCTCAAGAGCAGGGGGTGGAGCAAGGCAGGCCTCAAAGCACGAGAAGCTCCAGCCCAAAAGGCAGCCAAAATGCAGCCCACATCCGGGAGAATCTCAATAGCAGGGGGTGGAGCAAGCCAGGCCTCAAACCACGAGAAGCTCCAGCCCAAAAGGCAGCCAAAATGCAGCCCACATCTGGGAGAATCTCAAGAGCAGGGGGTGGAGCAAGGCAGGCCTCAAACCACGAGAAGCTCCAGCCCAAAAGGCAGCCAAAATGCAGCCCACATCCGGGAGAATATTGAGAGCAGGGGTTGGAGCAAGCCAGGCCTCAAAGCACGAGAAGCTCCAGCCCAAAAGGCAGCCAAAATGCAGCCCCCATCCGGGAGAATCTCAGGAGCAGGGGGTGGAGCAAGCCAGGCCTCAAAGCACGAGAAGCTCCAGCCCAAAAGGCAGCCAAAATGCAGCCCACATCCGGGAGAATCTCAGGAGCAGGAAGTGGAGCAAGCCAGGCCTCAAAGCACGAGAAGCTCCAGCCCAAAAGGCAGCCAAAATGCAGCCCACATCCGGGAGAATCTCAGGAGCAGGGGGTGGAGCAAGCCAGGCCTCAAACCACGAGAAGCTCCAGCCCAAAAGGCAGCCAAACTCCAGCCCACATACGGGAGAATCTCAAGAGCAGGGGGTGGAGCAAGGCAGGCCTCAAATCACGAGAAGCTCCAGCCCAAAAGGCAGCCAAAATGCAGCCCACATCCGGGAGAATCTCAGGAGCAGGAAGTGGAGCAAGCCAGGCCTCAAACCACGAGAAGCTCCAGCCCAAAAGGCAGCCAAAATGCAGCCCACATCCGGGAGAATATCGAGAGCAGGGGGTGGAGCAAGCCAGGCCTCAAACCACGAGAAGCTCCAGCCCAAAAGGCAGCCAAAATGCAGCCCACATCCGGGAGAATCTCAAGAGCAGGGGGTGGAGCAAGCCAGGCCTCAAACCACGAGAAGCTCCAGCCCAAAAGGCAGCCAAATTACAGCGCACATCCGGGAGAATCTCAAGAGCAGGGGTTGGAGCAAGGCAGGCCTCAAACCACGAGAAGCTCCAGCCCAAAAGGCAGCCAAAATGCAGCCCACATCCGGGAGAATATCGAGAGCAGGGGGTGGAGCAAGCCAGGCCTCAAACCACGAGAAGCTCCAGCCCAAAAGGCAGCCAAAATGCACCCCACATCCGGGAGAATATCGAGAGCAGGGGGTGGAGCAAGCCAGGCCTCAAACCAGGAGAAGCTCCAGCCCAAAAGGCAGCCAAAATGCAGCCCACATCCGGGAGATTATCAAGAGCAGGGGGTGGAGCAAGCCAGGCCTCAAACCACGAGAAGCTCCAGCCGAAAATGCAACCAAATTACAGCGCACATCCGGGAGAATCTCAGGAGCAGGAAGTGGAGCAAGCCAGGCCTCAAACCACGAGAAGCTCCAGCCCAAAAGGCAGCCAAAATGCAGCCCACATCCGGGAGAATCTCAAGAGCAGGGGGTGGAGCAAGGCAGGCCTCAAAGCACGAGAAGCTCCAGCCCAAAAGGCAGCCAAAATGCAGCCCACATCCGGGAGAATCTCAATAGCAGGGGGTGGAGCAAGCCAGGCCTCAAACCACGAGAAGCTCCAGCCCAAAAGGCAGCCAAAATGCAGCCCACATCTGGGAGAATCTCAAGAGCAGGGGGTGGAGCAAGGCAGGCCTCAAACCACGAGAAGCTCCAGCCCAAAAGGCAGCCAAAATGCAGCCCACATCCGGGAGAATATTGAGAGCAGGGGTTGGAGCAAGCCAGGCCTCAAAGCACGAGAAGCTCCAGCCCAAAAGGCAGCCAAAATGCAGCCCCCATCCGGGAGAATCTCAGGAGCAGGGGGTGGAGCAAGCCAGGCCTCAAACCACGAGAAGCTCCAGCCCAAAAGGCAGCCAAACTCCAGCCCACATACGGGAGAATCTCAAGAGCAGGGGGTGGAGCAAGCCAGGCCTCAAATCACGAGAAGCTCCAGCCCAAAAGGCAGCCAAAATGCAGCCCACATCCGGGAGAATCTCAGGAGCAGGAAGTGGAGCAAGCCAGGCCTCAAACCACGAGAAGCTCCAGCCCAAAAGGCAGCCAAAATGCAGCCCACATCCGGGAGAATCTCAAGAGCAGGGGGTGGAGCAAGCCAGGCCCCAAACCACGAGAAGCTCCAGCCCAAAAGGCAGCCAAATTACAGCGCACATCCGGGAGAATCTCAAGAGCAGGGGTTGGAGCAAGCCAGGCCTGAAACCACAAGAAGCTCCAGCCCAAAAGGCAGCCAAAATGCAGCCCACATCCGGGAGAATATCGAGAGCAGGGGGTGGAGCAAGCCAGGCCTCAAACCACGAGAAGCTCCAGCCCAAAAGGCAGCCAAAATGCACCCCACATCCGGGAGAATATCGAGAGCAGGGGGTGGAGCAAGCCAGGCCTCAAACCACGAGAAGCTCCAGCCCAAAAGGCAGCCAAAATGCACCCCACATCCGGGAGAATATCGAGAGCAGGGGGTGGAGCAAGCCAGGCCTCAAACCAGGAGAAGCTCCAGCCCAAAAGGCAGCCAAAATGCAGCCCACATCCGGGAGATTATCAAGAGCAGGGGGTGGAGCAAGCCAGGCCTCAAACCACGAGAAGCTCCAGCCGAAAATGCAGCCAAATTACAGCGCACATCCGGGAGAATCTCAGGAGCAGGAAGTGGAGCAAGCCAGGCCTCAAACCACGAGAAGCTCCAGCCCAAAAGGCAGCCAAAATGCAGCCCACATCCGGGAGAATCTCAAGAGCAGGGGGTGGAGCAAGGCAGGCCTCAAAGCACGAGAAGCTCCAGCCCAAAAGGCAGCCAAAATGCAGCCCACATCCTGGAGAATATCAAGAGCAGGGGGTGGAGCAAGCCAGGCCTCAAACCACGAGAAGCTCCAGCCCAAAATTCAGCCAAAATGCAGCCCACCTCCGGGAGAATCTCAAGAGCAGGGGGTGGAGCAAGCCAGGCCTCAAACCACGAGAAGAGCCAGCCCAAAATGCAGCCAAATTACAGCGCACATCCGGGAGAATATCAAGAGGAGGGGGTGGAGCAAGCCAGGCCTCAAACCACGAGAAGCTCCAGCCTAAAAGGCAGCCAAAATGCAGCCTACATCCGGGAGAATCTCAGGAGCAGGGGGTGGAGCAAGCCAGGCCTCAAACCGCGAGAAGCTCCAGCCCAAAATGCAGCCAAAATGCAGCCCACATCCAGGAGAATCTCAGGAGCAGGAAGTGGAGCAAGCCAGGCCTCAAACCACGAGAAGCTCCAGACCAAAAGGCAGCCAAAATGCAGCCCACATCCGGGAGATTATCAAGAGCAGGGGGTGGAGCAAGCCAGGCCTCAAACCACGAGAAGCTCCAGCCCAAATAGCAGCCAAAATGCAGCCCAACTTCGGGAGAATCTCAAGAGCAGGGGTTGGAGCAAGCCAGGCCTCAAAGCACGAGAAGCTCGAGCCCAAAAGGCAGCCAAAATGCAGCCCACATCCGGGAGAATCTCAAGAGCAGGGGGTGGAGCAAGGCAGGCCTCAAACCACGAGAAGCTCCAGCCCAAAAGGCAGCCAAAATGCAGCCCACATCCGGGAGAATATCGAGAGCAGGGGGTGGAGCAAGCCAGGCCTCAAACCACGAGAAGCTCCAGCCCAAAAGGCAGCCAAAATGTAACCCACATCCGGGAGAATATCGAGAGCAGGGGGTGGAGCAAGCCAGGCCTCAAACCAGGAGAAGCTCCAGCCCAAAAGGCAGCCAAAATGCAGCCCACATCCGGGAGATTATCAAGAGCAGGGGGTGGAGCAAGCCAGGCCTCAAACCACGAGAAGCTCCAGCCGAAAATGCAGCCAAATTACAGCGCACATCCGGGAGAATCTCAGGAGCAGGAAGTGGAGCAAGCCAGGCCTCAAACCATGAGAAGCTCCAGCCCAAAAGGCAGCCAAAATGCAGCCCACATCCGGGAGAATCTCAAGAGCAGGGGGTGGAGCAAGCCAGGCCTCAAAGCACGAGAAGCTCCAGCCCAAAAGGCAGCCAAAATGCAGCCCACATCCGGGAGATTATCAAGAGCAGGGGGTGGAGCAAGCCAGGCCTCAAACCACGAGAAGTTCCAGCCGAAAATGCAGCCAAATTACAGCGCACATCCGGGAGAATCTCAGGAGCAGGAAGTGGAGCAAGCCAGGCCTCAAACCATGAGAAGCTCCAGCCCAAAAGGCAGCTAAAATGCAGCCCACATCCGGGAGAATCTCAAGAGCAGGGGTTGGAGCAAGCCAGGCCTCAAAGCACGAGAAGCTCCAGCCCAAAAGGCAGCCAAAATGCAGCCCACATCCAGGAGAATATCGAGAGCAGGAAGAGGAGCAAGGCAGGCCTCAAAGCACGAGAAGCTCCAGCCCAAAATGCAGTCAAATTACAGCGCACATCCGGGAGAATCTCAAGAGCAGGGGGTGGAGCAAGCCAGGCCTCAAACCACGAGAAGCTCCAGCCCAAAATGCAGCCAAAATGCAGCTTACATCCGGGAGATTATCAAGAGCAGTGGGTGGAGCAAGCCAGGCCTCAAACCACGAGAAGCTCCAACCCAAAATGCAGCCAAAATGCAGCGCAACTGCGGGAGAATCTCAAGAGCAGGGGGTGGAGCAAGCCAGGCCTCAAACCACGAGACGCTCCAGCCCAAAAGTCAGCCAATATGCAGCCCACATGCGGGAGAATCTCAAGAGCAGGGGGTGGAGCAAGCCAGGCCTCAAACCACGAGAAGCTCCAGCCCAAAATGCAGTCAAATTACAGCGCACATCCGGGAGATTATCAAGAGCAGGGGGTGGAGCAAGCCAGGCCTCAAACCACGAGAAGCTCCAGCCCAAAATGCAGCCAAAATGCAGCTTACATCCGGGAGATTATCAAGAGCAGTGGGTGGAGCAAGACAGGCCTCAAACCACGAGAAGCTCCAACCCAAAATGCAGCCAAAATGCAGCGCAACTGCGGGAGAATCTCAAGAGCAGGGGGTGGAGTAAGCCAGGCCTCAAAGCACGAGAAGCTGCAGCCCAAAAGGCAGCCAACATGCAGCCCACATGCGGGAGAATCTCAAGAGCAAGGGGTGGAGCAAGGCAGGCCTCAAAGCACGAGAAGCTCCAGCCCAAAAGGCAGTCAAATTACAGCGCATATCCGGGAGAATATCAAGTGCAGGGGGTGGAGAAAGCCAGGCCTCAAACCACGAGAAGCTCCAGCCCAAAATGCAGCCAAAATGCAGCTTACATGTGGGAGATTATCAAGAGCAGGGGGTGGAGCAAGCCAGGCCTCAAACCACGAGAAGCTGCAGCCCAAAAGGCAGCCAAAATGCAGCCCACATCCGGGAGAATATCGAGAGCAGGGGGTGGAGCAAGCCAGACCTCCAACGACGAGAAGCTCCAGCCCAAAAGGCAGCCAAAATGCAGCCCACATCCGGGAGAATCTCAGGAGCAGGGGGTGGAGCAAGCCAGGCCTCAAACCACAAGAAGCTCCAGCCCAAAATGCAGCCAAAATGCAGCCCACATCCAGGAGAATCTCAGGAGCAGGGGGTGGAGGAAGCCAGGCATCAAACCATGAGAAGCTCCAGCCCAAAAGGCAGTCAAATTACAGCGCATATCCGGGAGAATATCAAGAGCAGGGGGTGGAGCAAGCCAGGCCTCAAACCACGAGAAGCTCCAGCCCAAAAGGCAGCCAAAATGCAGCCCACATCCGGGAGAATCTCAAGAGCAGGGGGTGGAGTAAGCCAGGCCTCAAACCATGAGAAGCTCCAGCCCAAAATGCAGCCAAATTACAGCGCACATCCGGGAGAATCTCAAGAGCAGGGGGTGGAGCAAGCCAGGCCTCAAACCACGAGAAGCTCCAGCCCAAAAGGCAGCCAAAATGCAGCTTACATGTGGGAGATTATCAAGAGCAGGGGGTGGAGCAAGCCAGGCCTCAAACCACGAGAAGCTGCAGCCCAAAAGGCAGCCAAAATGCAGCCCACATCCGGGAGAATCTCAAGAGCAGGGGGTGGAGCAAGCCAGGCCTCAAACCACGAGAAGCTCCAGCCCAAAATGCAGCCAAATTACAGCGCACATCCGGGAGAATCTCAAGAGCAGGGGGTGGAGCAAGGCAGGCCTCAAACCACGAGAAGCTCCAGCCCAAAATGCAGCCAAATTACAGCGCACATCCGGGAGAATCTCAAGAGCAGGGGGTGGAGCAAGGCAGGCCTCAAACCACGAGAAGCTCCAGCCCAAAAGGCAGCCAAAATGCAGCCCACATCCGGGAGAATATCGAGAGCAGGGGGTGGAGCAAGCCAGACCTCCAACGACGAGAAGCTCCAGCCCAAAAGGCAGCCAAAATGCAGCCCACATCCGGGAGAATCTCAGGAGCAGGGGGTGGAGCAAGCCAGGCCTCAAACCACGAGAAGCTCCAGCCCAAAATGCAGCCAAAATGCAGCCCACATCCAGGAGAATCTCAGGAGCAGGGGGTGGAGGAAGCCAGGCATCAAACCATGAGAAGCTCCAGCCCAAAAGGCAGTCAAATTACAGCGCATATCCGGGAGAATATCAAGAGCAGGGGGTGGAGCAAGCCAGGCCTCAAACCACGAGAAGCTCCAGCCCAAAAGGCAGCTAAAATGCAGCTTACATCCGGGAGATTATCAAGAGCAGGGGGTGGAGCAAGCCAGGCCTCAAACCACGAGAAGCTCCAGCCCAAAAGGCAGCCAAAATGCAGCACACATCCGGGAGAATCTCAAGAGCAGTGGGTGGAGCAAGGCAGGCCTCAAGCCACGAGAAGCTCCAGCCCAAAAGGCAGCCAAAATGCAGCCCACATCCGGGAGAATCTCAAGAGCAGGGGGTGGAGCAAGCCAGGCCTCAAACCGCGAGAAGCGCCAGACCAAAATGCAGCCAAATTACAGCGCACATCCGGGAGAATCTCAAGAGCAGGGGGTGGAGCAAGCCAGGCCTGAATCCACGAGAAGCTCCAGCCCAAAAGGCAGCCAAAATGCAGCCCACGTCTGGGAGATTATCAAGAGCAGGGGTTGGAGCAAGCCAGGCCTCAAGCCACGAGAAGCTCCAGCCCAAAAGGCAGCCAAAATGCAGCCCACATCCGGGAGAATCTCAAGAGCAGGGGGTGGAGCAAGGCAGGCCTCAAACCACGAGAAGCTCCAGCCCAAAATGCAGCCAAAATGCGGCTTACATCTGGGAGATTATCAAGAGCAGGGGGTGGAGCAAGCCAGGCCTCAAAGCACGAGAAGCTCCAGCCCAAAAGGCAGCCAAACTCCAGGCCACATCCGGGAGAATCTCAAGAGCAGGGGGTGGAGCAAGCCAGGCCTCAAATCATGAGAAGCTCCAGCCCAAAAGGCAGCCAAAATGCAGCCCACATCCGGGAGAATCTCAAGAGCAGGGGGTGGAGCAAGCCAGGCCTCAAACCACGAGAAGCTCCAGCCCAAAATGCAGCCAAAATGCAGCTTACATCTGGGAGATTATCAAGAGCAGGGGGTGGAGCAAGCCAGGCCTCAAAGCACGAGAAGCTCCAGCCCAAAAGGCAGCCAAACTCCAGGCCACATCCGGGAGAATCTCAGGAGCAGGGGATGGAGCAAGCCAGGCCTCAAACCACGAGAAGCTCCAGCCCAAAAGGCAGCCAAAATGCAGCCCACATCTGGGAGAATCTCAAGAGCAGGGGGTGGAGCAAGCCAGGCCTCAAACCACGAGAAGCTCCAGCCCAAAATGCAGCCAAATTACAGCGCACATCCGGGAGAATCTCAAGAGCAGGGGTTGGAGCAAGGCAGGCCTCAAACCACGAGAAGCTCCAGCCCAAAAGGCAGCCAAAATGCAGCCCACATCCGGGAGAATATGAAGAGCAGGGGGTGGAGCAAGCCAGGCCTCAAACCACGAGAAGCTCCAGCCCAAAAGGCAGCCAAAATGCAGCCCACATCCGGGAGAATATCGAGAGCAGGGGGTGGAGCAAGCCAGACCTCCAACGACGAGAAGCTCCAGCCCAAAAGGCAGCCAAAATGCAGCCCACATCCGGGAGATTCTCAGGAGCAGGGGGTGGAGCAAGCCAGGCCTCAAACCACGAGAAGCTCCAGCCCAAAAGGCAGCCAAAATGCAGCCCACATCCGGGAGAATCTCAGGAGCAGGGGGTGGAGCAAGCCAGGCCTCAAACCACGAGAAGCTCCAGCCCAAAAGGCAGTCAAATTACAGCCCACATCAGGGAGGATATCAAGAGCAGGGGGTGGAGCAAGCCAGGCCTCAAAGCACGAGAAGCTCCAGCCCAAAAGGCAGCTAAAATGCAGCTTACATCCGGGAGATTATCAAGAGCAGGGGGTGGAGCAAGCCAGGCCTCAAAGCACGAGAAGCTCCAGCCCAAAAGGCAGCCAAAATGCAGCCCACATCCGGGAGAATCTCAAGAGCAGTGGGTGGAGCAAGGCAGGCCTCAAACCACGAGAAGCTCCAGCCCAAAAGGCAGCCAAAATGCAGCCCACATCCGGGAGAATCTCAAGAGCAGGAAGTGGAGCAAGCCAGGCCTCAAAGCACGAGAAGCTCCACCCCAAAATGCAGCGAAATTACAGCGCACATCCAGGAGAATATCAAGAGCAGGGGGTGGAGCAAGCCAGGCCTCAAACCGCGAGAAGCGCCAGACCAAAATGCAGCCAAATTACAGCGCACATACGGGACAATATCAAGAGCAGGGGGTGGAGCAAGCCAGGCCTGAATCCACGAGAAGCTCCAGCCCAAAATGCAGCCAAAATGCAGCCCACGTCTGGGAGATTATCAAGAGCAGGGGTTGGAGCAAGCCAGGCCTCAAAGCACGAGAAGCTGCAGCCCAAAAGGCAGCCAAAATGCAGCCCACATCCGGGAGAATATCGAGAGCAGGGGGTGGAGCAAGCCAGACCTCCAACGACGAGAAGCTCCAGCCCAAAAGGCAGCCAAAATGCAGCCCACATCCGGGAGAATCTCAGGAGCAGGGGGTGGAGCAAGCCAGGCCTCAAACCACGAGAAGCTCCAGCCCAAAATGCAGCCAAAATGCAGCCCACATCCAGGAGAATCTCAGGAGCAGGGGGTGGAGGAAGCCAGGCATCAAACCATGAGAAGCTCCAGCCCAAAAGGCAGTCAAATTACAGCGCATATCCGGGAGAATATCAAGAGCAGGGGGTGGAGCAAGCCAGGCCTCAAACCACGAGAAGCTCCAGCCCAAAAGGCAGCTAAAATGCAGCTTACATCCGGGAGATTATCAAGAGCAGGGGGTGGAGCAAGCCAGGCCTCAAACCACGAGAAGCTCCAGCCCAAAAGGCAGCCAAAATGCAGCACACATCCGGGAGAATCTCAAGAGCAGTGGGTGGAGCAAGGCAGGCCTCAAGCCACGAGAAGCTCCAGCCCAAAAGGCAGCCAAAATGCAGCCCACATCCGGGAGAATCTCAAGAGCAGGGGGTGGAGCAAGCCAGGCCTCAAACCGCGAGAAGCGCCAGACCAAAATGCAGCCAAATTACAGCGCACATCCGGGAGAATCTCAAGAGCAGGGGGTGGAGCAAGCCAGGCCTGAATCCACGAGAAGCTCCAGCCCAAAAGGCAGCCAAAATGCAGCCCACGTCTGGGAGATTATCAAGAGCAGGGGTTGGAGCAAGCCAGGCCTCAAACCACGAGAAGCTCCAGCCCAAAAGGCAGCCAAAATGCAGCCCACATCCGGGAGAATCTCAAGAGCAGGGGGTGGAGCAAGGCAGGCCTCAAACCACGAGAAGCTCCAGCCCAAAATGCAGCCAAAATGCGGCTTACATCTGGGAGATTATCAAGAGCAGGGGGTGGAGCAAGCCAGGCCTCAAAGCACGAGAAGCTCCAGCCCAAAAGGCAGCCAAACTCCAGGCCACATCCGGGAGAATCTCAAGAGCAGGGGGTGGAGCAAGCCAGGCCTCAAATCATGAGAAGCTCCAGCCCAAAAGGCAGCCAAAATGCAGCCCACATCCGGGAGAATCTCAAGAGCAGGGGGTGGAGCAAGCCAGGCCTCAAACCACGAGAAGCTCCAGCCCAAAATGCAGCCAAAATGCAGCTTACATCTGGGAGATTATCAAGAGCAGGGGGTGGAGCAAGCCAGGCCTCAAAGCACGAGAAGCTCCAGCCCAAAAGGCAGCCAAACTCCAGGCCACATCCGGGAGAATCTCAGGAGCAGGGGATGGAGCAAGCCAGGCCTCAAACCACGAGAAGCTCCAGCCCAAAAGGCAGCCAAAATGCAGCCCACATCTGGGAGAATCTCAAGAGCAGGGGGTGGAGCAAGCCAGGCCTCAAACCACGAGAAGCTCCAGCCCAAAATGCAGCCAAATTACAGCGCACATCCGGGAGAATCTCAAGAGCAGGGGTTGGAGCAAGGCAGGCCTCAAACCACGAGAAGCTCCAGCCCAAAAGGCAGCCAAAATGCAGCCCACATCCGGGAGAATATGAAGAGCAGGGGGTGGAGCAAGCCAGGCCTCAAACCACGAGAAGCTCCAGCCCAAAAGGCAGCCAAAATGCAGCCCACATCCGGGAGAATATCGAGAGCAGGGGGTGGAGCAAGCCAGACCTCCAACGACGAGAAGCTCCAGCCCAAAAGGCAGCCAAAATGCAGCCCACATCCGGGAGATTCTCAGGAGCAGGGGGTGGAGCAAGCCAGGCCTCAAACCACGAGAAGCTCCAGCCCAAAAGGCAGCCAAAATGCAGCCCACATCCGGGAGAATCTCAGGAGCAGGGGGTGGAGCAAGCCAGGCCTCAAACCACGAGAAGCTCCAGCCCAAAAGGCAGTCAAATTACAGCCCACATCAGGGAGGATATCAAGAGCAGGGGGTGGAGCAAGCCAGGCCTCAAAGCACGAGAAGCTCCAGCCCAAAAGGCAGCTAAAATGCAGCTTACATCCGGGAGATTATCAAGAGCAGGGGGTGGAGCAAGCCAGGCCTCAAAGCACGAGAAGCTCCAGCCCAAAAGGCAGCCAAAATGCAGCCCACATCCGGGAGAATCTCAAGAGCAGTGGGTGGAGCAAGGCAGGCCTCAAACCACGAGAAGCTCCAGCCCAAAAGGCAGCCAAAATGCAGCCCACATCCGGGAGAATCTCAAGAGCAGGAAGTGGAGCAAGCCAGGCCTCAAAGCACGAGAAGCTCCACCCCAAAATGCAGCGAAATTACAGCGCACATCCAGGAGAATATCAAGAGCAGGGGGTGGAGCAAGCCAGGCCTCAAACCGCGAGAAGCGCCAGACCAAAATGCAGCCAAATTACAGCGCACATACGGGACAATATCAAGAGCAGGGGGTGGAGCAAGCCAGGCCTGAATCCACGAGAAGCTCCAGCCCAAAATGCAGCCAAAATGCAGCCCACGTCTGGGAGATTATCAAGAGCAGGGGTTGGAGCAAGCCAGGCCTCAAAGCACGAGAAGCTGCAGCCCAAAAGGCAGCCAAAATGCAGCCCACATCCGGGAGAATCTCAGGAGCAGGGGGTGGAGCAAGCCAGGCCTCAAACCTCGAGAAGCTCCAGCCCAAAAGGCAGCCAAATTACAGCTTACATCCGGGAGAATCTCAAGAGCAGGGGGTGGAGCAAGCCAGGCCTCAAACCACGAGAAGCTCCAGCCCAAAATGCAGCCAAATTACAGCCCACATCCGGGAGAATCTCAAGATCAGGGGGTGGAGCAAGGCAGGCCTCAAACCACGAGAAGCTCCAGCCCAAAAGGCAGCCAAATTACAGCCCACATCCGGGAGAATCTCAAGATCAGGGGGTGGAGCAAGGCAGGCCTCAAACCACGAGAAGCTCCAGCCCAAAAGGCAGCCAAAATCCAGCCCACATCTGGGAGATTATCAAGAGCAGGGGTTGGAGCAAGCCAGGCCTCAAACCACGAGAAGCTCCAGCCCAAAAGGCAGCCAAAATGCAGCCCACATCCGGGAGAATCTCAAGAGCAGGGGGTGGAGCAAGCCAGGCCTCAAACCACGAGAAGCTGCAGCCCAAAAGGCAGCCAAAATGCAGCCCACATCCGGGAGAATATCAAGAGCAGGGGGTGGAGAAAGCCAGGCCTCAAACCACAAGAAGCTCCAGCCCAAAACGCACCCAAAATCCAGCACACATCCGGGAGAATATCAAGAGCAGGGGGTGGAGTAAGCCAGGCCTCAAAGCACGAGAAGCTACAGCCCAAAAGGCAGCCAACATGCAGCCCACATCCAGGAGAATCTCAGGAGCAGGAAGTGGAGCAAGCCAGGCCTCAAACCACGAGAAGCTCCAGCCCAAAAGGCAGCCAAAATGCAGCCCACATCCGGGAGAATCTCAAGAGCAGGGGGTGGAGCAAGCCAGGCCTCAAACCACGAGAAGCTCCAGCCCAAAAGGCAGCCAAAATGCAGCCCACATCCGGGAGATTATCAAGAGCAGGGGGTGGAGCAAGCCAGGCCTCAAACCGCGAGAAGCTCCAGCCCAAAAGGCAGCCAAAATGCAGCCCACATCCGGGAGAATCTCAGGAGCAGGGGGTGGAGTAAGCCAGGCCTCAAACCTCGAGAAGCTCCAGCCCAAAAGGCAGCCAAAATCCAGCCCACATCTGGGAGAATCTCAGGAGGAGGGGGTGGAGCAAGCCAGGCCTCAAACCGCGAGAAGCTCCAGCCCAAAATGCAGCCAAATTACAGCTCACATCCGGGAGAATCTCAAGAGCATGGGGTGGAGCAAGCCAGGCCTCAAACCACGAGAAGCTCCAGCCTAAAAGGCAGCCAAAATGCAGCCCACATCCGGGAGAATCTCAGGAGCAGGAAGTGGAGCAAGCCAGGCCTCAAACCACGAGAAGCTCCAGCCCAAAATGCAGCCAAGATGCAGCCCACATCCGGGAGAATCTCAAGAGCAGGGGGTGGAGCAAGGCAGGCCTCAAACCACGAGAAGCTCCAGCCCAAAAGGCAGCCAAAATGCAGCCCACATGCGGGAGAATCTCAAGAGCAGGGGGTGGAGCAAGCCAGGCCTCAAACCACGAGAAGCTGCAGCCCAAAAGGCAGCCAAAATGCAGCCCACATCCGGGAGAATCTTAAGAGAAGGGGGTGGAGCAAGCCAGGCCTCAAACCGCGAGAAGCTCCAGCCCAAAAGGCAGCCAAAATCCAGCCCACATGGAGGAGAAAATCAAGAGCAGGGTGTGGAGCAAGCCAGCCCTCAAACCTTGAGAAGCTCCACCCCAAAAGGCAGCAAAAATGCAGCCCACATGGAGGAGAATCTCAAGAGCAGGGGGTGGAGCAAGCCAGGCCTCAAACCACGAGAAGCTCCATCCCAAAAGGCAGCCAAAATGCAGCCCACATCCGGGAGAATCTCAGGAGCAGGAAGTCGAGCAAGCCAGGCCTCAAACCACGAGAACCTCCAGCCCAAAAGGCAGCCAAACTCCAGCCCACATCCGGGAGAATCTCAGGAGCAGGGGGTGGAGTAAGCCAGGCCTCCAACCTCGAGAAGCTCCAGCCCAAAATGCAGCCAAAATCCAGCCCACATCTGGGAGAATCTCAGGAGGAGGGGGTGGAGCAAGCCAGGCCTCAAACCTCGAGAAGCTCCAGCCCAAAATGCAGCCAAATAACAGCGCACATCCGGGAGAATATCAAGAGCAGGGGGTGGAGGAAGCCATGCCTCAAAGCACGAGAAGCTCCAGCCCAAAAGGCAGCCAAAATGCAGCCCACATCCGGGAGAATCTCAGGAGCAGGAAGTGGAGCAAGCCAGGCCTCAAACCACGAGAAGCTCCAGCCCAAAAGGCAGCCAAACTCCAGCCCACATCCGGGAGAATCTCAAGAGCAGGGGGTGGAGCAAGCCAGGCCTCAAACCACGAGAAGGTCCAGCCCAAAAGGCAGCCAAAATGCAGCCCACATCCGGGAGAATCTCAGGATCAGGGGGTGGAGTAAGCCAGGCCTCAAACCTCGAGAAGCTCCAGCCCAAAAGGCAGCCAAAATGCAGCCCACATCCGGGAGAATCTCAAGAGCAGGGGGTGGAGCAAGCCAGGCCTCAAACCATAAGAAGCTCCAGCCCAAAATGCAGCCAAACTCCAGCCCACCTGCGGGAGAATCTCAAGAGCAGGGGGTGGAGCAAGCCAGGCCTCAAAGCACGAGAAGCTGCAGCCCAAAAGGCAGCCAAAATGCAGCCCACATCCGGGAGAATTTCAGGAGCAGGGGGTGGAGCAAGCCAGGCCTCAAACCACGAGAAGCTCCAGCCCAAAAGGCAGCCAAAATGCAGCCCACATCAGGGAGAATCTCAAGAGCAGGGGGTGGAGCAAGCCAGGCCTCAAACCACGAGAAGCTCCAGCCCAAAATGCAGCCAAATTACAGCGCACATCCGGGAGAATATCAAGAGCAGGGGGTGGAGCAAGCCAGGCCTCAAACCACGAGAAGCTCCAGCCCAAAATGCAGCCAAAATCCAGCCCACATCCGGGAGATTATCAAGAGCAGGGGGTGGAGCAAGCCAGGCCTCAAACCACGAGAAGCTCCAGCCCAAAAGGCAGCCAAAATGCAGCCCACATCCGGGAGAATCTCAAGAGCAGGGGGTGGAGCAAGGCAGGCCTCAAAGCACGAGAAGCTCCAGCCCAAAATGCAGCCAAATTACAGCTTACATCCGGGAGAATCTCAAGAGCAGGGGGTGGAGCAAGGCAGGCCTCAAATCACGAGAAGCTCCAGCCCAAAAGGCAGCCAAAATGCAGCCCACATCTGGGAGAATATCAAGAGCAGGGGGTGGAGCAATCCAGGCCTCAAAGCACGAGAAGCTCCAGCCCAAAAGGCAGCCAAACTCCAGCCCACATCCGGGAGAATCTCAAGAGCAGGGGGTGGAGCAAGCCAGGCCTCAAAGCACGAGAAGCTCCAGCCAAAAACGCACCCAAAATCCAGCCCACATCCGGGAGAATCTCAAGAGCAGGGGGTGGAGCAAGCCAGGCCTCAAACCATGACAAGCTCCAGCCCAAAATGCAGCCAAAATGCAGCCCACATCCGGGAGAATCTCAGGTGCAGGAAGTGGAGCAAGGCAGGCCTCAAACCACGAGAAGCTGCAGCCCAAAAGGCAGCCAAAATGCAGCCAAACTGCGGGAGAATCTCAAGAGCAGGGGGTGGAGCAAGGCAGGCCTCAAACCACGAGAAGCTCCAGCCCAAAAGGCAGCCAAAATGCAGCCCACATCCGGGAGAATCTCAGGAGCAGGAAGTGGAGCAAGCCAGGCCTGAAACCACGAGAAGCTCCAGCCCAAAAGGCAGCCAAAATGCAGCCCACATCCGGAGAATCTCAAGAGCAGGGGGTGGAGCAAGCCAGGCCTCAAAGCACGAGAAGCTCCAGCCGAAAATGCAGCCAAATTACAGCGCACATCCGGGAGAATCTCAGGAGCAGGGGGTGGAGCAAGCCAGGCCTCAAACCACGAGAAGCTCCAGCCTAAAAGGCAGCCAAAATGCAGCCCACATGCGGGAGAATCTCAAGAGCAGGGGGTGGAGCAAGGCAGGCCTCAAACCACGAGAAGCTCCAGCCCAAAAGCAGCCAAAATGCAGCCCACATCTGGGAGAATATCAAGAGCAGGCGGTGGAGCAAGCCAGGCCTCAAACCACGAGAAGCTCCAGCCCAAAATGCAGCCAAAATGCAGCCCACATCCGGGAGAATCTCAGGAGCAGGAAGTGGAGGAAGCCAGGCATGAAATCACGAGAAGCTCCAGCCCAAAAGGCAGCCAAAATCAAGCCCACATCTGGGAGAATCTCCGGAGCAGGGGGTGGAACAAGCCAGGTCTCAAAACATGAGAAGCTCCAGCCCAAAAGGCAGCCAAACTCCACCCACATCCGGGAGAATCTCAACAGCAGGCGGTGGAGCAAGCCAGGCCTCAAAGCACGAGAAGCTCCAGCCAAAAACGCACCCAAAATGCAGCCCACATCCGGGAGAATCTCAAGAGCAGGGGGTGGAGTAAGCCAGGCCTCAAACCACGAGAAGCTCCAGCCAAAAAGGCAGCCAAAATCCAGCCCACAGCCGGGAGATTATCAAGAGCAGGGGTTGGAGCAAGCCAGGCCTCAAACCACGAGAAGCTCCAGCCCAAAAGGCAGCCAAAATGCAGCCCACATCCGGGAGAATCTCAGGAGCAGGGGGTGGAGCAAGCCAGGCCTCAAAGCACGAGAAGCTCCAGCCCAAAAGGCAGCAAAACTCCAGCCCACATACGGGAGAATCTCAAGAGCAGGGGGTGGAGCAAGCCAGGCCTCAAATCACGAGAAGCTCCAGCCCAAAAGGCAGCCAAAATGCAGCCCACATCCGGGAGAATCTCAGGAGCAGGAAGTGGAGCAAGCCAGGCCTCAAACCACGAGAAGCTCCAGCCCAAAAGGCAGCCAAAATGCAGCCCACATCCGGGAGAATCTCAAGAGCAGGGGGTGGAGCAAGCCAGGCCCCAAACCACGAGAAGCTCCAGCCCAAAAGGCAGCCAAAATGCAGCCCACATCTGGGAGAATCTCAGGAGCAGGAAGTGGAGCAAGCCAGGCCTCAAACCACGAGAAGCTCCAGCCCAAAAGGCAGCCAAAATGCAGCCCACATTCAGGAGAATATCGAGAGCAGGGGGTGGAGCAAGCCAGGCCTCAAACCACGAGAAGCTCCAGCCGAAAAGGCAGCCAAAATGCAGCCCACATCCGGGAGAATCTCAAGAGCAGGGGGTGGAGCAAGGCAGGCCTCAAACCACGAGAAGCTCCAGCCCAAAATGCAGCCAAAATGCAGCCCACATCCAGGACAATATCAAGAGCAGGGGGTGGAGCAAGCCAGGCCTCAAAGCACGAGAAGCTCCAGCCCAAAAGGCAGCCAAAATGCAGCCCACATCCGGGAGAATCTCAAGAGCAGGGGGTGGAGCAAGCCAGGCCTCAAAGCACGAGAAGCTCCAGCCCAAAAGTCAGCCAAAATGCAGCCCACATCCGGGAGAATATCGAGAGCAGGGGGTGGAGCAAGCCAGGCCTCAAACCACGAGAAGCTCCAGCCCAAAAGGCAGCCAAAATGCACCCCACATCCGGGAGAATATCGAGAGCAGGGGGTGGAGCAAGCCAGGCCTCAAACCACGAGAAGCTCCAGCCGAAAATGCAGCCAAATTACAGCGCACATCCGGGAGAATCTCAGGAGCAGGAAGTGGAGCAAGCCAGGCCTCAAACCACGAGAAGCTCCAGCCCAAAAGGCAGCCAAAATGCAGCCCACATCCGGGAGAATCTCAAGAGCAGGGGGTGGAGAAAGGCAGGCCTCAAAGCACGAGAAGCTCCAGCCCAAAATGCAGCCAAAATGCAGCCCACATCCGGGAGAATATCGAGAGCAGGGGGTGGAGCAAGCCAGGCCTCAAACCACGAGAAGCTCCAGCCCAAAAGGCAGCCAAAATCCAGCCCACATCTGGGAGAATCTCATGAGCAGGAAGTGGAGCAAGCCAGGCCTCAAACCACGAGAAGCTCCAGCCCAAAAGGCAGCCAAAATGCAGCCCACATTCGGGAGAATATCGAGAGCAGGGGGTGGAGCAAGCCAGGCCTCAAAGCACGAGAAGCTCCAGCCGAAAAGGCAGCCAAAATGCAGCCCACATCCGGGAGAATCTCAAGAGCAGGGGGTGGAGCAAGCCAGGCCTCAAACCACGAGAAGCTCCAGCCCAAAAGGCAGCCAAAATGCAGCCCACATCCAGGACAACATCAAGAGCAGGGGGTGGAGCAAGCCAGGCCTCAAAGCACGAGAAGCTCCAGCCCAAAAGGCAGGCAAAATGCAGCCCACATCCGGGAGAATCTCAAGAGCAGGGGGTGGAGCAAGCCAGGCCTCAAACCACGAGAAGCTCCAGCCCAAAAGGCAGCCAAATTACAGCGCACATCCGGGAGAATCTCAATAGCAGGGGGTGGAGCAAGCCAGGCCTCAAACCACGAGAAGCTGCAGCCCAAAAGGCAGCCAAAATGCAGCCCACATCCGGGAGAATCTCAAGAGCAGGGGGTGGAGCAAGGCAGGCCTCAAACCACGAGAAGCTCCAGCCCAAAAGGCAGCCAAAATGCAGCCCCCATCCGGGAGAATCTCAGGAGCAGGGGGTGGAGCAAGCCAGGCCTCAAATCACGAGAAGCTCCAGCCCAAAAGGCAGCCAAAATGCAGCCCACATCCGGGAGAATCTCAGGAGCAGGGGGTGGAGCAAGCCAGGCCTCAAAGCACGAGAAGCTCCAGCCCTAAAGGCAGCCAAAATGCAGCCCCCATCCGGGAGAATCTCAGGAGCAGGGGGTGGAGCAAGCCAGGCCTCAAACCACGAGAAGCTCCAGCCCAAAAGGCAGCCAAATTACAGCGCACATCCGGGAGAATCTCAAGAGCAGGGGTTGGAGCAAGGCAGGCCTCAAACCACGAGAAGCTCCAGCCCAAAAGGCAGCCAAAATGCAGCCCACATCCGGGAGAATCTCAGGAGCAGGGGGTGGAGCAAGCCAGGCCTCAAAGCACGAGAAGCTGCAGCCCAAAAGGCAGCCAAAATGCAGCCCACATCCGGGAGAATCTCAAGAGCAGGGGGTGGAGCAAGCCAGGCCTCAAACCACGAGAAGCTCCAGCCCAAAAGGCAGCCAAAATGCAGCCCACATCCGGGAGAATCTCAGGAGCAGGGGGTGGAGCAAGGCAGGCCTCAAACCACGAGAAGCTCCAGCCCAAAAGGCAGCCAAAATGCAGCCCCCATCCGGGAGAATCTCAGGAGCAGGGGGTGGAGCAAGCCAGGCCTCAAATCACGAGAAGCTCCAGCCCAAAAGGCAGCCAAAATGCAGCCCACATCCGGGAGAATCTCAAGAGCAGGGGGTGGAGCAAGCCAGGCCTCAAACCACGAGAAGCTCCAGCCCAAAAGGCAGCCAAATTACAGCGCACATCCGGGAGAATCTCAAGAGCAGGGGGTGGAGCAAGCCAGGCCTCAAACCACGAGAAGCTCCAGCCCAAAAGGCAGCCAAAATGCAGCCCACATCCGGGAGAATCTCAAGAGCAGGGGGTGGAGCAAGGCAGGCCTCAAACCACGAGAAGCTGCAGCCCAAAAGGCAGTCAAAATGCAGCCCACATCCGGGAGAATATCGAGAGCAGGGGGTGGAGCAAGCCAGGCCTCCAACCACGAGAAGCTCCAGCCCAAAATGCAGCCAAAATGGAGCCCCCATCCGGGAGAATCTCAGGAGCAGGGGGTGGAGCAAGCCAGGCCTCAAATCACGAGAAGCTCCAGCCCAAAAGGCAGCCAAAATGCAGCCCACATCCGGGAGAATCTCAGGAGCAGGGGGTGGAGCAAGCCAGGCCTCAAAGCACGAGAAGCTCCAGCCCTAAAGGCAGCCAAAATGCAGCCCCCATCCGGGAGAATCTCAGGAGCAGGGGGTGGAGCAAGCCAGGCCTCAAACCACGAGAAGCTCCAGCCCAAAAGGCAGCCAAATTACAGCTTACATCCGGGAGAATCTCAAGAGCAGGGGGTGGAGCAAGGCAGGCCTCAAACCACGAGAAGCTCCAGCCCAAAAGGCAGCCAAAATGCAGCCCACATCCGGGAGAATCTCAGGAGCAGGGGGTGGAGCAAGCCAGGCCTCAAAGCACGAGAAGCTGCAGCCCAAAAGGCAGCCAAAATGCAGCCCACATCCGGGAGAATCTCAAGAGCAGGGGGTGGAGCAAGCCAGGCCTCAAACCACGAGAAGCTCCAGCCCAAAAGGCAGCCAAAATGCAGCCCACATCCGGGAGAATCTCAGGAGCAGGGGGTTGAGCAAGCCAGGCCTCAAAGCACGAGAAGCTGCAGCCCAAAAGGCAGCCAAAATGCAGCCCACATCCGGGAGAATATCTAGAGCAGGGGGTGGAGCAAGCCAGGCCTCAAAGCACGAGAAGCTGCAGCCCAAAAGGCAGCCAAAATGCAGCCCACATCCGGGAGAATATCGAGAGCAGGGGGTGGAGCAAGCCAGGCCTCAAACCACGAGAAGCTCCAGCCCAAAAGGCAGCCAAATTACAGCTTACATCCGGGAGAATCTCAAGAGCAGGGGGTGGAGCAAGCCAGGCCTCAAACCACGAGAAGCTCCAGCCCAAAAGGCAGCCAAAATGCAGCCCACATCCGGGAGAATCTCAAGAGCAGGGGGTGGAGCAAGGCAGGCCTCAAACCACGAGAAGCTGCAGCCCAAAAGGCAGTCAAAATGCAGCCCACATCCGGGAGAATATCGAGAGCAGGGGGTGGAGCAAGCCAGGCCTCAAACCACGAGAAGCTCCAGCCCAAAAGGCAGCCAAAATGCAGCCCCCATCCGGGAGAATCTCAGGAGCAGGGGGTGGAGCAAGCCAGGCCTCAAATCACGAGAAGCTCCAGCCCAAAAGGCAGCCAAAATGCAGCCCACATCCGGGAGAATCTCAGGAGCAGGGGGTGGAGCAAGCCAGGCCTCAAAGCACGAGAAGCTCCAGCCCTAAAGGCAGCCAAAATGCAGCCCCCATCCGGGAGAATCTCAGGAGCAGGGGGTGGAGCAAGCCAGGCCTCAAACCACGAGAAGCTCCAGCCCAAAAGGCAGCCAAATTACAGCGCACATCCGGGAGAATCTCAAGAGCAGGGGTTGGAGCAAGGCAGGCCTCAAACCACGAGAAGCTCCAGCCCAAAAGGCAGCCAAAATGCAGCCCACATCCGGGAGAATCTCAGGAGCAGGGGGTGGAGCAAGCCAGGCCTCAAAGCACGAGAAGCTGCAGCCCAAAAGGCAGCCAAAATGCAGCCCACATCCGGGAGAATCTCAAGAGCAGGGGGTGGAGCAAGCCAGGCCTCAAACCACGAGAAGCTGCAGCCCAAAAGGCAGCCAAAATGCAGCCCACATCCGGGAGAATCTCAGGAGCAGGGGGTGGAGCAAGCCAGGCCTCAAACCTCGAGAAGCTCCAGCCCAAAAGGCAGCCAAAGTACAGCGCACATCCGCGAGAATCTCAAGAGCAGGGGTTGGAGCAAGGCAGGCCTCAAACCACGAGAAGCTCCAGCCCAAAAGGCAGCAAAAATGCAGCCCACATCCGGGAGAATCTCAGGAGCAGGGGGTGGAGCAAGCCAGGCCTCAAAGCACGAGAAGCTGCAGCCCAAAAGGCAGCCAAAATGCAGCCCACATCCGGGAGAATATCTAGAGCAGGGGGTGGAGCAAGCCAGGCCTCAAAGCACGAGAAGCTGCAGCCCAAAAGGCAGCCAAAATGCAGCCCACATCCGGGAGAATATCGAGAGCAGGGGGTGGAGCAAGCCAGGCCTCAAACCACGAGAAGCTCCAGCCCAAAAGGCAGCCAAATTACAGCTTACATCCGGGAGAATCTCAAGAGCAGGGGGTGGAGCAAGCCAGGCCTCAAACCATGACAATCTCCAGCCCAAAAGGCAGCCAAACTCCAGCCCACATCCGGGAGAATCTCAAGAGCAGGGGGTGGAGCAAGCCAGGCCTCAAAGCACGAGAAGCTCCAGCCCAAAAGGCAGCCAAAATGCAGCCCACATCCGGGAGAATATCTAGAGCAGGGGGTGGAGCAAGCCAGGCCTCAAAGCACGAGAAGCTCCAGCCCAAAAGGCAGCCAAAATGCAGCCCACATCCGGGAGAATATCGAGAGCAGGGGGTGGAGCAAGCCAGGCCTCAAACCACGAGAAGCTCCAGCCCAAAAGGCAGCCAAAATGCAGCCCACATCCGGGAGAATCTCAAGAGCAGGGGGTGGAGCAAGCCAGGCCTCAAACCACGAGAAGCTCCAGCCCAAAAGGCAGCCAAATTACAGCGCACATCCGGGAGAATCTCAATAGCAGGGGGTGGAGCAAGCCAGGCCTCAAACCACGAGAAGCTCCAGCCCAAAAGGCAGCCAAAATGCAGCCCACATCCGGGAGAATCTCAAGAGCAGGGGGTGGAGCAAGGCAGGCCTCAAACCACGAGAAGCTGCAGCCCAAAAGGCAGTCAAAATGCAGCCCACATCCGGGAGAATATCGAGAGCAGGGGGTGGAGCAAGCCAGGCCTCAAACCACGAGAAGCTCCAGCCCAAAAGGCAGCCAAAATGCAGCCCCCATCCGGGAGAATCTCAGGAGCAGGGGGTGGAGCAAGCCAGGCCTCAAATCACGAGAAGCTCCAGCCCAAAAGGCAGCCAAAATGCAGCCCACATCCGGGAGAATCTCAGGAGCAGGGGGTGGAGCAAGCCAGGCCTCAAAGCACGAGAAGCTCCAGCCCTAAAGGCAGCCAAAATGCAGCCCCCATCCGGGAGAATCTCAGGAGCAGGGGGTGGAGCAAGCCAGGCCTCAAACCACGAGAAGCTCCAGCCCAAAAGGCAGCCAAATTACAGCGCACATCCGGGAGAATCTCAAGAGCAGGGGTTGGAGCAAGGCAGGCCTCAAACCACGAGAAGCTCCAGCCCAAAAGGCAGCCAAAATGCAGCCCACATCCGGGAGAATCTCAGGAGCAGGGGGTGGAGCAAGCCAGGCCTCAAAGCACGAGAAGCTGCAGCCCAAAAGGCAGCCAAAATGCAGCCCACATCCGGGAGAATCTCAAGAGCAGGGGGTGGAGCAAGCCAGGCCTCAAACCATGAGAAGCTGCAGCCCAAAAGGCAGCCAAAATGCAGCCCACATCCGGGAGAATCTCAGGAGCAGGGGGTGGAGCAAGCCAGGCCTCAAACCTCGAGAAGCTCCAGCCCAAAAGGCAGCCAAAGTACAGCGCACATCCGGGAGAATCTCAAGAGCAGGGGTTGGAGCAAGGCAGGCCTCAAACCACGAGAAGCTCCAGCCCAAAAGGCAGCAAAAATGCAGCCCACATCCGGGAGAATCTCAGGAGCAGGGGGTGGAGCAAGCCAGGCCTCAAAGCACGAGAAGCTGCAGCCCAAAAGGCAGCCAAAATGCAGCCCACATCCGGGAGAATATCTAGAGCAGGGGGTGGAGCAAGCCAGGCCTCAAAGCACGAGAAGCTGCAGCCCAAAAGGCAGCCAAAATGCAGCCCACATCCGGGAGAATATCGAGAGCAGGGGGTGGAGCAAGCCAGGCCTCAAACCACGAGAAGCTCCAGCCCAAAAGGCAGCCAAAATGCAGCCCACATCCGGGAGAATCTCAGGAGTAGGGGGTGGAGCAAGCCAGGCCTCAAACCATGACAAGCTCCAGCCCAAAAGGCAGCCAAACTCCAGCCCACATCCGGGAGAATCTCAAGAGCAGGGGGTGGAGCAAGCCAGGCCTCAAATCATGAGGAGCTCCAGCCCAAAAGGCAGCCAAAATGCAGCCCACATCCGGGAGAATCTCAGGAGCAGGAAGTGGAGCAAGCCAGGCCTCAAACCACGAGAAGCTCCAGCCCAAAAGGCAGCCAAAATGCAGCCCACATCCGGGAGAATATCGAGAGCAGGGGGTGGAGCAAGCCAGGCCTCAAACCACGAGAAGCTGCAGCCCAAAAGGCAGCCAAAATGCAGCCCACATCCGGGAGAATCTCAAGAGCAGGGGGTGGAGCAAGCCAGGCCTCAAACCACGAGAAGCTCCAGCCCAAAAGGCAGCCAAATTACAGCTTACATCCGGGAGAATCTCAAGAGCAGGGGGTGGAGCAAGCCAGGCCTCAAACGATGACAATCTCCAGCCCAAAAGGCAGCCAAACTCCAGCCCACATCCGGGAGAATCTCAAGAGCAGGGGGTGGAGCAAGCCAGGCCTCAAAGCACGAGAAGCTCCAGCCCAAAAGGCAGCCAAAATGCAGCCCACATCCGGGAGAATATCTAGAGCAGGGGGTGGAGCAAGCCAGGCCTCAAAGCACGAGAAGCTGCAGCCCTAAAGGCAGCCAAAATGCAGCCCACATCCGGGAGAATATCGAGAGCAGGGGGTGGAGCAAGCCAGGCCTCAAACCACGAGAAGCTCCAGCCCAAAAGGCAGCCAAAATGCAGCCCCCATCTGGGAGAATCTCAGGAGCAGGGGGTGGAGCAAGCCAGGCCTCAAACCTCGAGAAGCTCCAGCCCAAAAGGCAGCCAAAATGCAGCCCACATCCGGGAGAATCTCAGGAGTAGGGGGTGGAGCAAGCCAGGCCTCAAACCATGACAAGCTCCAGCCCAAAAGGCAGCCAAACTCCAGCCCACATCCGGGAGAATCTCAAGAGCAGGGGGTGGAGCAAGCCAGGCCTCAAATCATGAGGAGCTCCAGCCCAAAAGGCAGCCAAAATGCAGCCCACATCCGGGAGAATCTCAGGAGCAGGAAGTGGAGCAAGGCAGGCCTCAAACCACGAGAAGCTCCAGCCCAAAAGGCAGCCAAAATGCAGCCCACATCCGGGAGAATATCGAGAGCAGGGGGTGGAGCAAGCCAGGCCTCAAAGCACGAGAAGCTCCAGCCCAAAAGGCAGCCAAAATGCAGCCCCCTTCCGGGAGAATCTCAGGAGCAGGGGGTGGAGCAAGCCAGGCCTCAAACCACGAGAAGCTCCAGCCCAAAAGGCAGCCAAATTACAGCGCACATCCGGGAGAATCTCAAGAGCAGGGGTTGGAGCAAGGCAGGCCTCAAACCGCGAGAAGCTCCAGCCCAAAAGGCAGCCAAAATGCAGCCCACATCCGGGAGAATCTCAAGAGCAGGGGGTGGAGCAAGCCAGGCCTCAAACCATGACAAGCTCCAGCCCAAAAGGCAGCCAAACTCCAGCCCACATCCGGGAGAATCTCAAGAGCACTGGGTGGAGCAAGCCAGGCCTCAAATCATGAGGAGCTCCAGCCCAAAAGGCAGCCAAAATGCAGCCCACATCCGGGAGAATCTCAGGAGCAGGAAGTGGAGCAAGCCAGGCCTCAAACCACGAGAAGCTCCAGCCCAAAATGCAGCCAAATTACACCTTACATCCGGGAGAATCTCAAGAGAAGGGGTTTGGAGCAAGGCAGGCCTCAAACCACGAAAAGCTCCAGCCCAAAAGGCAGCCAAAATGCAGCCCACATCCGGGAGAATCTCAAGAGCAGGGGGTGGAGCAAGGCAGGCCTCAAACCACGAGAAGCTCCAGCCCAAAAGGCAGCCAAAATGCAGCCCACATCCGGGAGAATCTCAAGAGCAGGGGGTGGAGCAAGCCAGGCCTCAAACCACGAGAAGCTCCAGCCCAAAAGGCAGCCAAAATGCAGCCCATATCCGGGAGATTATCAAGAGCAGGGGGTGGAGCAAGCCAGGCCTCAAACCACGAGAAGCGCCAGCCCAAAAGGCAGCCAAAATGCAGCCCACATCCGGGAGAATATCTAGAGCAGGGGGTGGAGCAAGCCAGGCCTCAAAGCACGAGAAGCTCCAGCCCAAAAGGCAGCCAAAATGCAGCCCACATCCGGGAGAATCTCAAGAGCAGGGGGTGGAGCAAGCCAGGCCTCAAACCACGAGAAGCTCCAGCCCAAAAGGCAGCCAAAATGCAGCCCACATCCGGGAGAATCTCAGGAGCAGGGGGTGGAGCAAGCCAGGCCTCAAACCTCGAGAAGCTCCAGCCCAAAAGGCAGCCAAAATGCAGCCCACATCCGGGAGAATCTCAGGAGCAGGGGGTGGAGCAAGCCAGGCCTCAAACCATGACAAGCTCCAGCCCAAAAGGCAGCCAAACTCCAGCCCACATCCGGGAGAATCTCAAGAGCAGGGGGTGGAGCAAGCCAGGCCTCAAATCATGAGGAGCTCCAGCCCAAAAGGCAGCCAAAATGCAGCCCACATCCGGGAGAATCTCAGGAGCAGGAAGTGGAGCAAGCCAGGCCTCAAACCACGAGAAGCTCCAGCCCAAAAGGCAGCCAAAATGCAGCCCACATCCGGGAGAATATCGAGAGCAGGGGGTGGAGCAAGCCAGGCCTCAAAGCACGAGAAGCTCCAGCCCAAAAGGCAGCCAAAATGCAGCCCCCATCCGGGAGAATCTCAGGAGCAGGGGGTGGAGCAAGCCAGGCCTCAAACCACGAGAAGCTCCAGCCCAAAAGGCAGCCAAACTCCAGCCCACATACGGGAGAATCTCAAGAGCAGGGGGTGGAGCAAGCCAGGCCTCAAACCACGAGAAGCTCCAGCCCAAAAGGCAGCCAAAATGCAGCCCACATCCGGGAGAATCTCAGGAGCAGGGGGTGGAGCAAGCCAGGCCTCAAAGCACGAGAAGCTGCAGCCCAAAAGGCAGCCAAAATGCAGCCCACATCCGGGAGAATCTCAAGAGCAGGGGGTGGAGCAAGCCAGGCCTCAAACCACGAGAAGCTCCAGCCCAAAATGCAGCCAAATTACAGCTTACATCCGGGAGAATCTCAAGAGCAGGGGGTGGAGCAAGCCAGGCCTCAAACCATGACAAGCTCCAGCCCAAAAGGCAGCCAAACTCCAGCCCACATCCGGGAGAATCTCAAGAGCAGGGGGTGGAGCAAGCCAGGCCTCAAATCATGAGGAGCTCCAGCCCAAAAGGCAGCCAAAATGCAGCCCACATCCGGGAGAATCTCAGGAGCAGGAAGTGGAGCAAGCCAGGCCTCAAACCACGAGAAGCTCCTGCCCAAAATGCAGCCAAATTACACCTTACATCCGGGAGAATCTCAAGAGCAGGGGTTGGAGCAAGGCAGGCCTCAAACCACGAAAAGCTCCAGCCCAAAAGGCAGCCAAAATGCAGCCCACATCCGGGAGAATATGAAGAGCAGGGGGTGGAGCAAGCCAGGCCTCAAACCACGAGAAGCTCCAGCCCAAAAGGCAGCCAAAATGCAGCCCACATCCGGGAGATTATCAAGAGCAGGGGGTGGAGCAAGCCAGGCCTCAAACCACGAGAAGCGCCAGCCCAAAATGCAGCCAAATTACAGCGCACATCCGGGAGAATATCAAGAGCAGGGGGTGGAGCAAGCCAGGCCTCAAAGCACGAGAAGCTCCAGCCCAAAAGGCAGCCAAAATGCAGACTACATCCAGGAGAATCTCAGGAGCAGGGGGTGGAGCAAGCCAGGCCTCAAACCGCGAGAAGCTCCAGCCCAAAATGCAGCCAAAATGCAGCCCAACTGTGGGAGAATCTCAAGAGCAGGGGGTGGAGCAAGCCAGGCCTCAAAGCACGAGAAGCTCCAGCCCAAAAGGCAGCCAAAATGCAGCCCACATCCGGGAGAATCTCAAGAGCAGGGGGTGGAGCAATCCAGGCCTCAAACCACGAGAAGCTCCAGCCCAAAAGGCAGCCAAAATGCAGCCCACATCCGGGAGAATATCGAGAGCAGGGGGTGGAGCAAGCCAGGCCTCAAACCAGGAGAAGCTCCAGCCCAAAAGGCAGCCAAAATGCAGCCCACATCCGGGAGATTATCAAGAGCAGGGGGTGGAGCAAGCCAGGCCTCAAACCACGAGAAGCTCCAGCCGAAAATGCAGCCAAATTACAGCGCACATCCGGGAGAATCTCAGGAGCAGGAAGTGGAGCAAGCCAGGCCTCAAACCACGAGAAGCTCCAGCCCAAAAGGCAGCCAAAATGCAGCCCACATCTGGGAGAATCTCAAGAGCAGGGGGTGGAGCAAGGCAGGCCTCAAAGCACGAGAAGCTCCAGCCCAAAAGGCAGCCAAAATGCAGCCCACATCCGGGAGAATCTCAAGAGCAGGGGGTGGAGCAAGCCAGGCCTCAAAGCACGAGAAGCTGCAGCCCAAAAGGCAGCCAAAATGCAGCCCACATCCGGGAGAATCTCAGGAGCAGGAAGTGGAGCAAGCCAGGCCTCAAACCTCGAGAAGCTCCAGCCCAAAAGGCAGCCAAAATGCAGCCCACATCCGGGAGAATCTCAGGAGTAGGGGGTGGAGCAAGCCAGGCCTCAAACCATGACAAGCTCCAGCCCAAAAGGCAGCCAAACTCCAGCCCACATCCGGGAGAATCTCAAGAGCAGGGGGTGGAGCAAGCCAGGCCTCAAATCATGAGGAGCTCCAGCCCAAAAGGCAGCCAAAATGCAGCCCACATCCGGGAGAATCTCAGGAGCAGGAAGTGGAGCAAGCCAGGCCTCAAACCACGAGAAGCTCCAGCCCAAAAGGCAGCCAAAATGCAGCCCACATCCGGGAGAATCTCAAGAGCAGGGGGTGGAGCAAGGCAGGCCTCAAAGCACGAGAAGCTCCAGCCCAAAATGCAGCCAAATTACAGCGCACATCCGGGAGAATCTCAAGAGCAGGGGGTGGAGCAAGGCAGGCCTCAAACCACGAGAAGCTCCAGCCCAAAAGGCAGCCAAAATGCAGCCCACATCCAGGACAATATCAAGAGCAGGGGGTGGAGCAAGCCAGGCCTCAAAGCACGAGAAGCTCCAGCCCAAAAGGCAGCCAAAATGCAGCCCACATCCGGGAGAATCTCAAGAGCAGGGGGTGGAGCAAGCCAGGCCTCAAACCAGGAGAAGCTCCAGCCGAAAATGCAGCCAAAATGCAGCCCACATCCGGGAGATTATCAAGAGCAGGGGGTGGAGCAAGGCAGGCCTCAAAGCACGAGAAGCTGCAGCCCAAAATGCAGCCAAATTACAGCGCACATCCGGGAGAATCTCAGGAGCAGGGGGTGGAGCAAGGCAGGCCTCAAACCACGAGAAGCTCCAGCCCAAAAGGCAGCCAAAATGCAGCCCACATCCGGGAGAATCTCAAGAGCAGGGGGTGGAGCAAGCCAGGCCTGAAATCACGAGAAGCTCCAGCCCAAAAGGCAGCCAAAATCCAGCACACATCTGGGAGAATCTCCGGAGCAGGGGGTGGAACAAGCCAGGTCTCAAAACATGAGAAGCTCCAGCCCAAAAGGCAGCCAAACTCCAGCCCACATCCGGGAGAATCTCAACATCAGGCGGTGGAGCAAGCTAGGCCTCAAAGCACGAGAAGCTCCAGCCAAAAACGCACCCAAAATGCAGCCCACATCCGGGAGAATCTCAAGAGCAGGGGGTGGAGTAAGCCAGGCCTCAAACCACGAGAAGCTCCAGCCAAAAAGGCACCCAAAATGCAGCCCACATCCGGGAGAATCTCAAGAGCAGGGGGTGGAGTAAGCCAGGCCTCAAACCACGAGAAGCTCCAGCCCAAAATGCAGCCAAATTACAGCGCACATCCGGGAGAATCTCCGGAGCAGGGGGTGGAGCAAGGCTGGCCTCAAACCACGAGAAGCTCCAGCCCAAAAGGCAGCCAAACTCCAGCCCACATACGGGAGAATCTCAAGAGCAGGGGGTGGAGCAAGCCAGGCCTCAAACCACGAGAAGCTCCAGCCCAAAAGGCAGCCAAAATGCAGCCCACATCCGGGAGAATCTCAGGAGCAGGAAGTGGAGCAAGCCAGGCCTCAAACCACGAGAAGCTCCAGCCCAAAAGGCAGCCAAAATGCAGCCCACATCCGGGAGAATCTCAAGAGCAGGGGGTGGAGCAAGCCAGGCCTCAAACCACGAGAAGCTCCAGCCCAAAAGGCAGCCAAAATCCAGCCCACATCTGGGAGAATTTCAGGAGCAGGAAGTGGAGCAAGCCAGGCCTCAAACCACGAGAAGCTCCAGCCCAAAAGGCAGCCAAAATGCAGCCCACATTCGGGAGAATATCGAGAGCAGGGGGTGGAGCAAGCCAGGCCTCAAACCACGAGAAGCTCCAGCCCAAAAGGCAGCCAAAATGCAGCCCACATCCGGGAGAATCTCAAGAGCAGGGGGTGGAGCAAGCCAGGCCTCAAACCACGAGAAGCTCCAGCCCAAAAGGCAGCCAAAATGCAGCCCACATCCGGGAGAATCTCAAGAGCAGGGGGTGGAGCAAGCCAGGCCACAAACCACGAGAAGCTCCAGCCCAAAAGGCAGCCAAAATGCAGCCCACATCCGGGAGAATATCGAGAGCAGGGGGTGGAGCAAGCCAGGCCTCAAACCACGAGAAGCTCCAGCCCAAAAAGCAGCCAAAATGCAGCCCACATCCGGGAGAATATCGAGAGCAGGGGGTGGAGCAAGCCAGGCCTCAAGCCAGGCCTCAAACCAGGAGAAGCTCCAGCCCAAAATGCAGCCAAAATGCAGCCCACATCCGGGAGATTATCAAGAGCAGGGGGTGGAGCAAGCCAGGCCTCAAACCACGAGAAGCTCCAGCCCAAAAGGCAGCCAAAATGCAGCCCCCATCCGGGAGAATCTCAGGAGCAGGGGGTGGAGCAAGCCAGGCCTCAAACCACGAGAAGCTCCAGCCCAAAAGGCAGCCAAATTACAGCGCACATCCGGGAGAATCTCAAGAGCAGGGGTTGGAGCAAGCCAGGCCTCAAACCACGAGAAGCTCCAGCCCAAAAGGCAGCCAAATTACAGCGCACATCCGGGAGAATCTCAAGAGCAGGGGTTGGAGCAAGGCAGGCCTCAAACCACGAGAAGCTCCAGCCCAAAAGGCAGCCAAAATCCAGCCAACATCCGGGAGAATCTCAAGAGCAGGGGGTGGAGCAAGCCAGGCCCAAATCACGAGAAGCTGCAGCCCAAAAGGCAGCCAAAATGCAGCCCACATCCGGGAGAATCTCAAGAGCAGGGGGTGGAGCAAGCCAGGCCTCAAACCACGAGAAGCTCCAGCCCAAAATGCAGCCAAAATGCAGCCCACATCCGGGAGATTATCAAGAGCAGGGGGTGGAGCAAGCCAGGCCTCAAACCACGAGAAGCTCCAGCCGAAAATGCAGCCAAATTACAGCGCACATCCGGGAGAATCTCAGGAGCAGGAAGTGGAGCAAGCCAGGCCTCAAACCACGAGAAGCTCCAGCCCAAAAGGCAGCCAAAATGCAGCCCACATCCGGGAGAATCTCAAGAGCAGGGGGTGGAGCAAGGCAGGCCTCAAAGCACGAGAAGCTCCAGCCCAAAAGGCAGCCAAAATGCAGCCCACATCCGGGAGAATATCGAGAGCAGGGGGTGGAGCAAGCCAGGCCTCAAATCACGAGAAGCTCCAGCCCAAAAGGCAGCCAAAATCCAGCCCACATCTGGGAGAATCTCAGGAGCAGGAAGTGGAGCAAGCCAGGCCTCAAACCACGAGAAGCTCCAGCCCAAAAGGCAGCCAAAATGCAGCCCACATTCGGGAGAATATCGAGAGCAGGGGGTGGAGCAAGCCAGGCCTCAAAGCACGAGAAGCTCCAGCCCAAAAGGCAGCCAAAATGCAGCCCACATCCGGAGAATCTCAGGAGCAGGGGGTGGAGCAAGCCAGGCCTCAAACCACGAGAAGCTCCAGCCCAAAATGCAGCCAAAATGCAGCCCACATCCAGGACAATATCAAGAGCAGGGGGTGGAGCAAGCCAGGCCTCAAAGCACGAGAAGCTCCAGCCCAAAAGGCAGCCAAAATGCAGCCCACATCCGGGAGAATCTCAGGAGCAGGGGGTGGAGCAAGCCAGGCCTCAAACCACGAGAAGCTCCAGCCCAAAAGGCAGCCAAAATGCAGCCCACATCCGGGAGAATATCGAGAGCAGGGGGTGGAGCAAGCCAGGCCCCAAACCACGAGAAGCTCCAGCCCAAAAGGCAGCCAAAATGCAGCCCACATCCGGGAGAATTTCAGGAGCAGGGGGTGGAGCAAGCCAGGCCTCAAACCACGAGAAGCTCCAGCCCAAAATGCAGCCAAACTCCAGCCCACATACGGGAGAATCTCAAGAGCAGGGGGTGGAGCAAGCCAGGCCTCAAATCACGAGAAGCTCCAGCCCAAAAGGCAGCCAAAATGCAGCCCACATCCGGGAGAATCTCAGGAGCAGGAAGTGGAGCAAGCCAGGCCTCAAACCACGAGAAGCTCCAGCCCAAAAGGCAGCCAAACTCCAGCCCACATCCGGGAGAATATCGAGAGCAGGGGGTGGAGCAAGCCAGGCCTCAAAGCACGAGAAGCTGCAGCCCAAAAGGCAGCCAAAATGCAGCCCACATCCGGGAGAATCTCAAGAGCAGGGGGTGGAGCAAGCCAGGCCTCAAACCACGAGAAGCTCCAGCCCAAAAGGCAGCCAAAATCCAGCCCACATCCGGGAGAATCTCAGGAGCAGGGGGTGGAGCAAGCCAGGCCTCAAACCTCGAGAAGCTCCAGCCCAAAAGGCAGCCAAAATGCAGCCCACATGCGGGAGAATCTCAGGAGTAGGGGGTGGAGCAAGCCAGGCCTCAAACCATGACAAGCTCCAGCCCAAAAGGCAGCCAAACTCCAGCCCACATCCGGGAGAATCTCAAGAGCAGGGAGTGGAGCAAGCCAGGCCTCAAATCATGAGGAGCTCCAGCCCAAAAGGCAGCCAAAATGCAGCCCACATCCGGGAGAATCTCAGGAGCAGGAAGTGGAGCAAGCCAGGCCTCAAACCACGAGAAGCTCCAGCCCAAAATGCAGCCAAAATGCAGCCCACATCCGGGAGAATATCGAGAGCAGGGGGTGGAGCAAGCCAGGCCTCAAACCACGAGAAGCTCCAGCCCAAAAGGCAGCCAAATTACAGCGCACATCCGGGAGAATCTCAAGAGCAGGGGTTGGAGCAAGCCAGGCCTCAAACCACGAGAAGCTCCAGCCCAAAAGGCAGCCAAAATGCAGCCCACATCCGGGAGAATCTCAGGAGCAGGGGGTGGAGCAAGCCAGGCCTCAAAGCACGAGAAGCTCCAGCCCAAAAGGCAGCCAAAATGCAGCCCACATCCGGGAGAATCTCAAGAGCAGGGGGTGGAGCAAGCCAGGCCTCAAATCATGAGGAGCTCCAGCCCAAAAGGCAGCCAAAATCCAGCCCACATGGAGGAGAATCTCAGGAGCAGGAACTGGAGCAAGCCAGGCCTCAAACCACGAGAAGCTCCAGCCCAAAATGCAGCCAAATTACAGCTTACATCCGGGAGAATCTCAAGAGCAGGGGGTGGAGCAAGGCAGGCCTCAAACCACGAGAAGCTCCAGCCCAAAAGGCAGCCAAAATGCAGCCCACATCCGGGAGAATATGAAGAGCAGGGGGTGGAGCAAGCCAGGCCTGAAACCACAAGAAGCTCCAGCCCAAAAGGCAGCCAAAATGCAGCCCACATTCGGGAGAATCTCAAGAGCAGGGGGTGGAGCAAGCCAGGCCTCAAACCACGAGAAGCTCCAGCCCAAAAGGCAGCCAAAATGCAGCCCAACTGCGGGAGAATCTCAGGAATAGGAAGTGGAGCAAGCCAGGCCTCAAACCATGAGAAGCTCCAGCCCAAAAGGCAGCCAACTCCAGCCCACATCCGGGAGAATCTCAAGAGCAGGGGGTGGAGCAAGCCAGGCCTCAAACCACGAGAAGCTCCAGCCCAAAAGGCAGCCAAAATCCAGCCCACATCCGGGAGAATCTCAGGAGCAGGGGGTGGAGCAAGCCAGGCCTCAAACCTCGAGAAGCTCCAGCCCAAAAGGCAGCCAAAATGCAGCCCACATCCGGGAGAATCTCAGGAGTAGGGGGTGGAGCAAGCCAGGCCTCAAACCATGACAAGCTCCAGCCCAAAAGGCAGCCAAACTCCAGCCCACATCCGGGAGAATCTCAAGAGCAGGGAGTGGAGCAAGCCAGGCCTCAAATCATGAGGAGCTCCAGCCCAAAAGGCAGCCAAAATGCAGCCCACATCCGGGAGAATCTCAGGAGCAGGAAGTGGAGCAAGCCAGGCCTCAAACCACGAGAAGCTCCAGCCCAAAATGCAGCCAAAATGCAGCCCACATCCGGGAGAATATCGAGAGCAGGGGGTGGAGCAAGCCAGGCCTCAAACCACGAGAAGCTCCAGCCCAAAAGGCAGCCAAATTACAGCGCACATCCGGGAGAATCTCAAGAGCAGGGGTTGGAGCAAGGCAGGCCTCAAACCACGAGAAGCTCCAGCCCAAAAGGCAGCCAAAATGCAGCCCACATCCGGGAGAATCTCAGGAGCAGGGGGTGGAGCAAGCCAGGCCTCAAAGCACGAGAAGCTCCAGCCCAAAAGGCAGCCAAAATGCAGCCCACATCCGGGAGAATCTCAGGAGTAGGGGGTGGAGCAAGCCAGGCCTCAAACCATGACAAGCTCCAGCCCAAAAAGCAGCCAAACTCCAGCCCACATCCGGGAGAATCTCAAGAGCAGGGGGTGGAGCAAGCCAGGCCTCAAACCACGAGAAGCTCCAGCCCAAAATGCAGCCAAATTACAGCTTACATCCGGGAGAATCTCAAGAGCAGGGGGTGGAGCAAGGCAGGCCTCAAACCACGAGAAGCTCCAGCCCAAAAGGCAGCCAAAATGCAGCCCACATCCGGGAGAATATGAAGAGCAGGGGGTGGAGCAAGCCAGGCCTGAAACCACAAGAAGCTCCAGCCCAAAAGGCAGCCAAAATGCAGCCCACATCCGGGAGAATCTCAAGAGCAGGGGGTGGAGCAAGCCAGGCCTCAAACCACGAGAATCTCCAGCCCAAAAGGCAGCCAAAATGCAGCCCATCTCCGGGAGAATCTCAAGAGCAGGGGGTGGAGCAAGCCAGGCCTCAAACCACGAGAAGCTCCAGCCCAAAATGCAGCCAAATTACAGCGCACATCCGGGAGAATATCAAGAGCAGGGGGTGGAGCAAGCCAGGCCTCAAACCGCGAGAAGCTCCAGCCCAAAATGCAGCCAAAATGCAGCCCAACTGCGGGAGAATCTCAGGAGCAGGAAGTGGAGCAAGCCAGGCCTCAAACCACGAGAAGCTCCAGCCCAAAAGGCAGCCAAAATGCAGCCCACATCCGGGAGATTATCAAGAGCAGGGGGTGGAGCAAGCCAGGCCTCAAACCACGAGAAGCTCCAGCCCAAATAGCAGCCAAAATGCAGCCCAACTGCGGGAGAATCTCAAGAGCAGGGGGTGGAGCAAGCCAGGCCTCAAAGCACGACAAGCTCCAGCCCAAAAGGCAGCCAAAATGCAGCCCACATCCGGGAGAATCTCAGGAGCAGGAAGTGGAGCAAGCCAGGCCTCAAACCACGAGAAGCTCCAGCCCAAAAGGCAGCCAAAATGCAGCCCACATCCGGGAGATTATCAAGAGCAGGGGGTGGAGCAAGCCAGGCCTCAAACCACGAGAAGCTCCAGCCCAAAAGGCAGCCAAAATGCAGCCCAACTTCGGGAGAATCTCAAGAGCAGGGGGTGGAGCAAGCCAGGCCTCAAAGCACGAGAAGCTCCAGCCCAAAAGGCAGCCAAAATGCAGCCCACATCCGGGAGAATATCGAGAGCAGGGGGTGGAGCAAGCCAGGCCTCAAACCACGAGAAGCTCCAGCCCAAAATGCAGCCAAAATGCACCCCACATCCGGGAGAATCTCAAGAGCAGGGGGTGGAGCAAGGCAGGCCTCAAAGCACGAGAAGCTCCAGCCCAAAAGGCAGCCAAAATGCAGCCCACATCTGGGAGAATATCGAGAGCAGGGGGTGGAGCAAGCCAGGCCTCAAACCACGAGAAGCTCCAGCCCAAAACGCACCCAAAATGCAGCCCACATCTGGGAGAATCTCAGGAGAAGGAAGTGGAGCAAGCCAGGCCTCAAACCACGAGAAGCTCCAGCCCAAAAGGCAGCCAAAATGCAGCCCACATTCGGGAGAATATCGAGAGCAGGGGGTGGAGCAAGCCAGGCCTCAAAGCACGAGAAGCTGCAGCCCAAAAGGCAGCCAAAATGCAGCCCACATCCGGGAGAATCTCAAGAGCAGGGGGTGGAGCAAGCCAGGCCTCAAACCACGAGAAGCTCCAGCCCAAAAGGCAGCCAAAATCCAGCCCACATCCGGGAGAATCTCAAGAGCAGGGGGTGGAGCAAGCCAGGCCTCAAACCACGAGAAGCTCCAGCCCAAAAGGCAGCCAAAATGCAGCCCACATGCGGGAGAATCTCAGGAGTAGGGGGTGGAGCAAGCCAGGCCTCAAACCATGACAAGCTCCAGCCCAAAAGGCAGCCAAACTCCAGCCCACATCCGGGAGAATCTCAAGAGCAGGGGGTGGAGCAAGCCAGGCCTCAAATCATGAGGAGCTCCAGCCCAAAAGGCAGCCAAAATGCAGCCCACATCCGGGAGAATATCGAGAGCAGGGGGTGGAGCAAGGCAGGCCTCAAACCACGAGAAGCTCCAGCCCAAAAGGCAGCCAAATTACAGCGCACATCCGGGAGAATCTCAAGAGCAGGGGTTGGAGCAAGCCAGGCCTCAAACCACGAGAAGCTCCAGCCCAAAAGGCAGCCAAAATGCAGCCCACACCCGGGAGAATCTCAGGAGCAGGGGGTGGAGCAAGCCAGGCCTCAAAGCACGAGAAGCTGCAGCCCAAAAGGCAGCCAAAATGCAGCCCACATCCGGGAGAATCTCAAGAGCAGGGGGTGGAGCAAGTCAGGCCTCAAAGCACGAGAAGCTCCAGCCCAAAAGGCAGCCAAAATGCAGCCCACATCCGGGAGAATCTCAGGAGCAGGATGTGGAGCAAGCCAGGCCTCAAACCTCGAGAAGCTCCAGCCCAAAATGCAGCCAAAATGCAGCCCACATCCGGGAGAATCTCAGGAGTAGGGGGTGGACTAAGCCAGGCCTCAAACCATGACAAGCTCCAGCCCAAAAAGCAGCCAAACTCCAGCCCACATCCGGGAGAATCTCAAGAGCAGGGGCTGGAGCAAGCCAGGCCTCAAATCATGAGGAGCTCCAGCCCAAAAGGCAGCCAAAATGCAGCCCACATCCGGGAGAATCTCAGGAGAAGGAAGTGGAGCAAGCCAGGCCTCAAACCACGAGAAGCTCCAGCCCAAAATGCAGCCAAATTACAGCTTACATCCGGGAGAATCTCAAGAGCAGGGGGTGGAGCAAGGCAGGCCTCAAACCACGAGAAGCTCCAGCCCAAAAGGCAGCCAAAATGCAGCCCACATCCGGGAGAATATGAAGAGCAGGGGGTGGAGCAAGCCAGGCCTGAAACCACAAGAAGCTCCAGCCCAAAAGGCAGCCAAAATGCACCCCACATCCGGGAGAATATCGAGAGCAGGGGGTGGAGCAAGCCAGGCCTCAAACCAGGAGAAGCTCCAGCCCAAAAGGCAGCCAAAATGCAGCCCACATCCGGGAGATTATCAAGACCAGGGGGTGGAGCAAGCCAGGCCTCAAACCACGAGAAGCTCCAGCCGAAAATGCAGCCAAATTACAGCGCACATCCGGGAGAATCTCAGGAGCAGGAAGTGGAGCAAGCCAGGCCTCAAACCACGAGAAGCTCCAGCCCAAAAGGCAGCCAAAATGCAGCCCACATCCGGGAGAATATCGAGAGCAGGGGGTGGAGCAAGCCAGGCCTCAAACCACGAGAAGCTCCAGCCCAAAAAGCAGCCAAAATGCAGCCCACATCCGGGAGAATCTCAGGAGCAGGGGGTGGAGCAAGCCAGGCCTCAAACCACGAGAAGCTCCAGCCCAAAAGGCAGCCAAAATGCAGCCCACATCCGGGAGAATCTCAAGAGCAGGGGGTGGAGCAAGCCAGGCCTCAAACCACGAGAAGCTCCAGCCCAAAAGGCAGCCAAAATGCAGCCCACCTCCGGGAGAATCTCAAGAGCAGGGGGTGGAGCAAGCCAGGCCTCAAACTACGAGAAGCGCCAGCCCAAAATGCAGCCAAATTACAGCGCACATCCGGGAGAATATCAAGAGCAGGGGGTGGAGCAAGCCAGGCCTCAAAGCACGAGAAGCTCCAGCCCAAATAGCAGCCAAAATGCAGCCTACATCCGGGAGAATCTCAGGAGCAGGTTGTGGAGCAAGCCAGGCCTCAAACCGCGAGAAGCTCCAGCCCAAAATGCACCCAAAATGCAGCCCACATCCGGGAGATTATCAAGAGCAGGGGGTGGAGCAAGCCAGGCCTCAAACCACGAGAAGCTCCAGCCGAAAATGCAGCCAAATTACAGCGCACATCCGGGAGAATCTCAGGAGCAGGAAGTGGAGCAAGCCAGGCCTCAAACCACGAGAAGCTCCAGCCCAAAAGGCAGCCAAAATGCAGCCCACATCCGGGAGAATCTCAAGAGCAGGGGGTGGAGCAAGGCAGGCCTCAAAGCACGAGAAGCTCCAGCCCAAAATGCAGCCAAATTACAGCGCACATCCGGGAGAATCTCAGGAGCAGGAAGTGGAGCAAGCCAGGCCTCAAACCACGAGAAGCTCCAGCCCAAAAGGCAGCCAAAATGCAGCCCACATCCGGGAGAATCTCAAGAGCAGGGGGTGGAGCAAGGCAGGCCTCAAAGCACGAGAAGCTCCAGCCCAAAATGCAGCCAAAATGCAGCCCACATCCGGGAGAATATCGAGAGCAGGGGGTGGAGCAAGCCAGGCCTCAAACCACGAGAAGCTCCAGCCCAAAAAGCAGCCAAAATCCAGCCCACATCTGGGAGAATCTCAGGAGAAAGAAGTGGAGCAAGCCAGGCCTCAAACCACGAGAAGCTCCAGCCCAAAAGGCAGCCAAAATGCAGCCCCCATCCGGGAGAATCTCAGGAGCAGGGGGTGGAGCAAGCCAGGCCTCAAACCACGAGAAGCTCCAGCACAAAAGGCAGCCAAACTCCAGCCCACATACGGGAGAATCTCAAGAGCAGGGGGTGGAGCAAGCCAGGCCTCAAATCACGAGAAGCTCCAGCCCAAAAGGCAGCCAAAATGCAGCCCACATCCGGGAGAATCTCAGGAGCAGGAAGTGGAGCAAGCCAGGCCTCAAACCACGAGAAGCTCCAGCCGAAAAGGCAGCCAAAATGCAGCCCACATCCGGGAGAATATCGAGAGCAGGGGGTGGAGCAAGCCAGGCCTCAAACCACGAGAAGCTCCAGCCCAAAAGGCAGCCAAAATGCAGCCCACATCCGGGAGAATCTCAAGAGCAGGGGGTGGAGCAAGCCAGGCCTCAAACCACGAGAAGCTCCAGCCCAAAAGGCAGCCAAATTACAGCGCACATCCGGGAGAATCTCAAGAGCAGGGGTTGGAGCAAGGCAGGCCTCAAACCACGAGAAGCTCCAGCCCAAAAGGCAGCCAAAATGCAGCCCACATCCGGGAGAATCTCAAGAGCAGGGGGTGGAGCAAGCCAGGCCTCAAAGCACGAGAAGCTGCAGCCCAAAAGGCAGCCAAAATGCAGCCCACATCCGGGAGAATCTCAAGAGCAGGGGGTGGAGCAAGCCAGGCCTCAAACCACGAGAAGCTCCAGCCCAAAAGGCAGCCAAATTACAGCTTACATCCGGGAGAATCTCAAGAGCAGGGGGTGGAGCAAGGCAGGCCTCAAACCACGAGAAGCTCCAGCCCAAAAGGCAGCCAAAATGCAGCCCACATCCGGGAGAATATGAAGAGCAGGGGGTGGAGCAAGCCAGGCCTGAAACCACAAGAAGCTCCTGCCCAAAAGGCAGCCAAAATGCACCCCACATCCGGGAGAATATCGAGAGCAGGGGGTGGAGCAAGCCAGGCCTCAAACCAGGAGAAGCTCCAGCCCAAAATGCAGCCAAAATGCAGCCCACATCCGGGAGATTATCAAGACCAGGGGGTGCAGCAAGCCAGGCCTCAAACCACGAGAAGCTCCAGCCGAAAATGCAGCCAAATTACAGCGCACATCCGGGAGAATCTCAGGAGCAGGAAGTGGAGCAAGCCAGGCCTCAAACCATGAGAAGCTCCAGCCCAAAAGGCAGCCAAAATGCAGCCCACATCCGGGAGAATATCGAGAGCAGGGGGTGGAGCAAGCCAGGCCTCAAACCACGAGAAGCTCCAGCCCAAAAAGCAGCCAAAATGCAGCCCACATCTGGGAGAATCTCAGGAGCAGGGGGTGGAGCAAGCCAGGCCTCAAACCACGAGAAGCTCCAGCCCAAAAGGCAGCCAAACTCCAGCCCACATACGGGAGAATCTCAAGAGCAGGGGGTGGAGCAAGCCAGGCCTCAAATCACGAGAAGCTCCAGCCCAAAAGGCAGCCAAAATGCAGCCCACATCCGGGAGAATCTCAGGAGCAGGAAGTGGAGCAAGGCAGGCCTCAAACCACGAGAAGCTCCAGCCCAAAAGGCAGCCAAAATGCAGCCCACATCCGGGAGAATCTCAAGAGCAGGGGGTGGAGCAAGCCAGGCCTCAAACCACGAGAAGCTCCAGCCCAAAAGGCAGCCAAAATGCAGCCCACCTCCGGGAGAATCTCAAGAGCAGGGGGTGGAGCAAGCCAGGCCTCAAAGCACGAGAAGCTCCAGCCCAAAATGCAGCCAAAATGCAGCCCACATCCGGGAGAATATCGAGAGCAGGGGGTGGAGCAAGCCAGGCCTCAAACCACGAGAAGCTCCAGCCCAAAAAGCAGCCAAAATCCAGCCCACATCTGGGAGAATCTCAGGAGAAAGAAGTGGAGCAAGCCAGGCCTCAAACCACGAGAAGCTCCAGCCCAAAAGGCAGCCAAAATGCAGCCCCCATCCGGGAGAATCTCAGGAGCAGGGGGTGGAGCAAGCCAGGCCTCAAACCACGAGAAGCTCCAGCACAAAAGGCAGCCAAACTCCAGCCCACATACGGGAGAATCTCAAGAGCAGGGGGTGGAGCAAGCCAGGCCTCAAATCACGAGAAGCTCCAGCCCAAAAGGCAGCCAAAATGCAGCCCACATCCGGGAGAATCTCAGGAGCAGGAAGTGGAGCAAGCCAGGCCTCAAACCACGAGAAGCTCCAGCCGAAAAGGCAGCCAAAATGCAGCCCACATCCGGGAGAATATCGAGAGCAGGGGGTGGAGCAAGCCAGGCCTCAAACCACGAGAAGCTCCAGCCCAAAAGGCAGCCAAAATGCAGCCCACATCCGGGAGAATCTCAAGAGCAGGGGGTGGAGCAAGCCAGGCCTCAAACCACGAGAAGCTCCAGCCCAAAAGGCAGCCAAATTACAGCGCACATCCGGGAGAATCTCAAGAGCAGGGGTTGGAGCAAGGCAGGCCTCAAACCACGAGAAGCTCCAGCCCAAAAGGCAGCCAAAATGCAGCCCACATCCGGGAGAATCTCAAGAGCAGGGGGTGGAGCAAGCCAGGCCTCAAAGCACGAGAAGCTGCAGCCCAAAAGGCAGCCAAAATGCAGCCCACATCCGGGAGAATCTCAAGAGCAGGGGGTGGAGCAAGCCAGGCCTCAAACCACGAGAAGCTCCAGCCCAAAAGGCAGCCAAATTACAGCTTACATCCGGGAGAATCTCAAGAGCAGGGGGTGGAGCAAGGCAGGCCTCAAACCACGAGAAGCTCCAGCCCAAAAGGCAGCCAAAATGCAGCCCACATCCGGGAGAATATGAAGAGCAGGGGGTGGAGCAAGCCAGGCCTGAAACCACAAGAAGCTCCTGCCCAAAAGGCAGCCAAAATGCACCCCACATCCGGGAGAATATCGAGAGCAGGGGGTGGAGCAAGCCAGGCCTCAAACCAGGAGAAGCTCCAGCCCAAAATGCAGCCAAAATGCAGCCCACATCCGGGAGATTATCAAGACCAGGGGGTGCAGCAAGCCAGGCCTCAAACCACGAGAAGCTCCAGCCGAAAATGCAGCCAAATTACAGCGCACATCCGGGAGAATCTCAGGAGCAGGAAGTGGAGCAAGCCAGGCCTCAAACCATGAGAAGCTCCAGCCCAAAAGGCAGCCAAAATGCAGCCCACATCCGGGAGAATATCGAGAGCAGGGGGTGGAGCAAGCCAGGCCTCAAACCACGAGAAGCTCCAGCCCAAAAAGCAGCCAAAATGCAGCCCACATCTGGGAGAATCTCAGGAGCAGGGGGTGGAGCAAGCCAGGCCTCAAACCACGAGAAGCTCCAGCCCAAAAGGCAGCCAAACTCCAGCCCACATACGGGAGAATCTCAAGAGCAGGGGGTGGAGCAAGCCAGGCCTCAAATCACGAGAAGCTCCAGCCCAAAAGGCAGCCAAAATGCAGCCCACATCCGGGAGAATCTCAGGAGCAGGAAGTGGAGCAAGGCAGGCCTCAAACCACGAGAAGCTCCAGCCCAAAAGGCAGCCAAAATGCAGCCCACATCCGGGAGAATCTCAAGAGCAGGGGGTGGAGCAAGCCAGGCCTCAAACCACGAGAAGCTCCAGCCCAAAAGGCAGCCAAAATGCAGCCCACCTCCGGGAGAATCTCAAGAGCAGGGGGTGGAGCAAGCCAGGCCTCAAACTACGAGAAGCGCCAGCCCAAAATGCAGCCAAATTACAGCGCACATCCGGGAGAATATCAAGAGCAGGGGGTGGAGCAAGCCAGGCCTCAAAGCACGAGAAGCTCCAGCCCAAATAGCAGCCAAAATGCAGCCTACATCCGGGAGAATCTCAGGAGCAGGGGGTGGAGCAAGCCAGGCCTCAAACCGCGAGAAGCTCCAGCCCAAAATGCACCCAAAATGCAGCCCACATCCGGGAGAATCTCAGGAGCAGGAAGTGGAGCAAGCCAGGCCTCAAACCACGAGAAGCTCCAGCCCAAAAGGCAGCCAAAATGCAGCCCACATCCGGGAGATTATCAAGAGCAGGGGGTGGAGCAAGCCAGGCCTCAAACCACGAGAAGCTCCAGCCGAAAATGCAGCCAAATTACAGCGCACATCCGGGAGAATCTCAGGAGCAGGAAGTGGAGCAAGCCAGGCCTCAAACCACGAGAAGCTCCAGCCCAAAAGGCAGCCAAAATGCAGCCCACATCCGGGAGAATCTCAAGAGCAGGGGGTGGAGCAAGGCAGGCCTCAAAGCACGAGAAGCTCCAGCCCAAAATGCAGCCAAATTACAGCGCACATCCGGGAGAATCTCAGGAGCAGGAAGTGGAGCAAGCCAGGCCTCAAACCACGAGAAGCTCCAGCCCAAAAGGCAGCCAAAATGCAGCCCACATCCGGGGCCCACATCCGGGAGAATATCGAGAGCAGGGGGTGGAGCAAGCCAGGCCTCAAACCACGAGAAGCTCCAGCCCAAAAGGCAGCCAAAATGCAGCCCCCATCCGGGAGAATGTCAGGAGCAGGGGGTGGAGCAAGCCAGGCCTCAAACCACGAGAAGCTCCAGCCCAAAATGCAGCCAAACTCCAGCCCACACCCGGGAGAATCTCAAGAGCAGGGGGTGGAGCAAGCCAGGCCTCAAATCACGAGAAGCTCCAGCCCAAAAGGCAGCCAAAATGCAGCCCACATCCGGGAGAATCTCAGGAGCAGGAAGTGGAGCAAGCCAGGCCTCAAACCACGAGAAGCTCCAGCCCAAAAGGCAGCCAAAATGCAGCCCACATCCGGGAGAATATCGAGAGCAGGGGGTGGAGCAAGCCAGGCCTCAAACCACGAGAAGCTCCAGCCCAAAAGGCAGCCAAAATGCAGCCCACATCCGGGAGAATCTCAAGAGCAGGGGGTGGAGCAAGCCAGGCCTCAAACCACGAGAAGCTCCAGCCCAAAAGGCAGCCAAATTACAGCGCACATCCGGGAGAATCTCAAGAGCAGGGGTTGGAGCAAGGCAGGCCTCAAACCACGAGAAGCTCCAGCCCAAAAGGCAGCCAAAATGCAGCCCACATCCGGGAGAATATCGAGAGCAGGGGGTGGAGCAAGCCAGGCCTCAAACCACGAGAAGCTCCAGCCCAAAAGGCAGCCAAAATGCAGCCCACATCCGGGAGAATATCGAGAGCAGGGGGTGGAGCAAGCCAGGCCTCAAACCAGGAGAAGCTCCAGCCCAAAAGGCAGCCAAAATGCAGCCCACATCCGGGAGAATCTCAAGAGCAGGGGGTGGAGCAAGCCAGGCCTCAAACCACGAGAAGCTCCAGCCGAAAATGCAGCCAAATTACAGCGCACATCCGGGAGAATCTCAGGAGCAGGAAGTGGAGCAAGCCAGGCCTCAAACCACGAGAAGCTCCAGCCCAAAAGGCAGCCAAAATGCAGCCCACATCCGGGAGAATCTCAAGAGCAGGGGGTGGAGCAAGGCAGACCTCAAAGCACGAGAAGCTCCAGCCCAAAAGGCAGCCAAAATGCAGCCCACATCCGGGAGAATATCGAGAGCAGGGGGTGGAGCAAGCCAGGCCTCAAACCACGAGAAGCTCCAGCCCAAAAAGCAGCCAAAATCCAGCCCACATCCGGGAGAATCTCAGGAGGAGGGGGTGGAGCAAGCCAGGCCTCAAACCACGAGAAGCTCCAGCCCAAAAGGCAGCCAAAATCCAGCGCACATCCGGGAGAATATGAAGAGCAGGGGGTGGAGCAAGCCAGGCCTCAAAGCACGAGAAGCTCCAGCCGAAAAGGCAGCCAAAATGCAGCCCACATCCTGGAGAATCTCAATAGCAGGGGGTGGAGCAAGCCAGGCCTCAAACCACGAGAAGCTCCAGCCCAAAAGGCAGCCAAAATCCAGCCCACATCCGGGAGAATCTCAAGAGCAGGGGGTGGAGCAAGGCAGGCCTCAAACCACGAGAAGCTCCAGCCCAAAAGGCAGCCAAAATGCAGCCCACATCCGGGAGAATATCGAGAGCAGGGGGTGGAGCAAGCCAGGCCTCAAAGCACGAGAAGCTCCAGCCCAAAAGGCAGCCAAAATGCAGCCCCCATCCGGGAGAATCTCAGGAGCAGGGGGTGGAGCAAGCCAGGCCTCAAACCACGAGAAGCTCCAGCCCAAAAGGCAGCCAAACTCCAGCCCACATACGGGAGAATCTCAAGAGCAGGGGGTGGAGCAAGCCAGGCCTCAAATCACGAGAAGCTCCAGCCCAAAAGGCAGCCAAAATGCAGCCCACATCCGGGAGAATCTCAGGAGCAGGGGGTGGAGCAAGCCAGGCCTCAAACCACGAGAAGCTCCAGCCCAAAAGGCAGCCAAAATGCAGCCCACATCCGGGAGAATATCGAGAGCAGGGGGTGGAGCAAGCCAGGCCTCAAAGCACGAGAAGCTCCAGCCCAAAAGGCAGCCAAAATGCAGCCCACATCCGGGAGAATCTCAAGAGCAGGGGGTGGAGCAAGCCAGGCCTCAAACCACGAGAAGCTCCAGCCCAAAAGGCAGCCAAATTACAGCGCACATCCGGGAGAATCTCAAGAGCAGGGGTTGGAGCAAGGCAGGCCTCAAACCACGAGAAGCTCCAGCCCAAAAGGCAGCCAAATTGCAGCCCACATCCGGGAGAATATCGAGAGCAGGGGGTGGAGCAAGCCAGGCCTCAAACCATGAGAAGCTCCAGCCCAAAAGGCAGCCAAAATGCAGCCCACATCCGGGAGATTATCAAGAGCAGGGGGTGGAGCAAGCCAGGCCTCAAAACACGAGAAGCTCCAGCCGAAAAGGCAGCCAAAATGCAGCCCACATCCGGGAGAATCTCAAGAGCAGGGGGTGGAGCAAGCCAGGCCTCAAACCACGAGAAGCTCCAGCCCAAAAGGCAGCCAAAATGCAGCGCACATCCGGGAGAATATGAAGAGCAGGGGGTGGAGCAAGCCAGGCCTCAAAGCACGAGAAGCTCCAGCCCAAAAGGCAGCCAAAATGCAGCCCACATCCGGGAGAATCTCAAGAGCAGGGGGTGGAGCAAGGCAGGCCTCAAACCACGAGAAGCTCCAGCCCAAAAGGCAGCCAAAATGCAGCCCACATCCGGGAGAATCTCAAGAGCAGGGGGTGGAGCAAGGCAGGCCTCAAAGCACGAGAAGCTCCAGCCCAAAAGGCAGCCAAAATGCAGCCCACATCCGGGAGAATATCGAGAGCAGGGGGTGGAGCAAGCCAGGCCTCAAACCACGAGAAGCTCCAGCCCAAAAAGCAGCCAAAATCCAGCCCACATCCGGGAGAATCTCAGGAGGAGGGGGTGGAGCAAGCCAGGCCTCAAACCACGAGAAGCTCCAGCCCAAAAGGCAGCCAAAATCCAGCCCACATCCGGGAGAATATGAAGAGCAGGGGGTGGAGCAAGCCAGGCCTCAAAGCACGAGAAGCTCCAGCCGAAAAGGCAGCCAAAATGCAGCCCACATCCGGGAGAATCTCAATAGCAGGGGGTGGAGAAAGCCAGGCCTCAAACCACGAGAAGCTCCAGCCCAAAAGGCAGCCAAAATGCAGCCCACATCTGGGAGAATCTCAAGAGCAGGGGGTGGAGCAAGCCAGGCCTCAAAGCACGAGAAGCTCCAGCCCAAAAGGCAGCCAAAATGCAGCCCCCATCCGGGAGAATCTCAGGAGCAGGGGGTGGAGCAAGCCAGGCCTCAAACCACGAGAAGCTCCAGCCCAAAAGGCAGCCAAACTCCAGCCCACATACGGGAGAATCTCAAGAGCAGGGGGTGGAGCAAGCCAGGCCTCAAATCACGAGAAGCTCCAGCCCAAAAGGCAGCCAAAATGCAGCCCACATCCGGGAGAATCTCAGGAGCAGGAAGTGGAGCAAGCCAGGCCTCAAACCACGAGAAGCTCCAGCCCAAAAGGCAGCCAAAATGCAGCCCACATCCGGGAGAATCTCAAGAGCAGGGGGTGGAGCAAGCCAGGCCTCAAACCACGAGAAGCTCCAGCCCAAAAGGCAGCCAAATTACAGCGCACATCCGGGAGAATCTCAAGAGCAGGGGTTGGAGCAAGGCAGGCCTCAAACCACGAGAAGCTCCAGCCCAAAAGGCAGCCAAAATGCAGCCCACATCCGGGAGAATATCGAGAGCAGGGGGTGGAGCAAGCCAGGCCTCAAACCACGAGAAGCTCCAGCCCAAAAGGCAGCCAAAATGCACCCCACATCCGGGAGAATATCGAGAGCAGGGGGTGGAGCAAGCCAGGCCTCAAACCAGGAGAAGCTCCAGCCCAAAAGGCAGCCAAAATGCAGCCCACATCCGGGAGATTATCAAGAGCAGGGGGTGGAGCAAGCCAGGCCTCAAACCACGAGAAGCTCCAGCCGAAAATGCAGCCAAAATGCAGCCCACATCCGGGAGAATCTCAAGAGCAGGGGGTGGAGCAAGGCAGGCCTCAAACCACGAGAAGCTCCAGCCCAAAAGGCAGCCAAAATGCAGCCCCCATCCGGGAGAATCTCAGGAGCAGGGGGTGGAGCAAGCCAGGCCTCAAACCACGAGAAGCTCCAGCCCAAAAGGCAGCCAAACTCCAGCCCACATACGGGAGAATCTCAAGAGCAGGGGGTGGAGCAAGCCAGGCCTCAAATCACGAGAAGCTCCAGCCCAAAAGGCAGCCAAAATGCAGCCCACATCCGGGAGAATCTCAGGAGCAGGAAGTGGAGCAAGCCAGGCCTCAAAGCACGAGAAGCTCCAGCCCAAAAGGCAGCCAAAATGCAGCCCACATCCGGGAGAATCTCAGGAGCAGGAAGTGGAGCAAGCCAGGCCTCAAACCACGAGAAGCTCCAGCCCAAAAGGCAGCCAAAATGCAGCCCACATCCGGGAGAATATCGAGAGCAGGGGGTGGAGCAAGCCAGGCCTCAAACCACGAGAAGCTCCAGCCCAAAAGGCAGCCAAAATGCAGCCCACATCCGGGAGAATCTCAAGAGCAGGGGGTGGAGCAAGCCAGGCCTCAAACCACGAGAAGCTCCAGCCCAAAAGGCAGCCAAATTACAGCGCACATCCGGGAGAATCTCAAGAGCAGGGGGTGGAGCAAGCCAGGCCTCAAACCACGAGAAGCTCCAGCCCAAAAGGCAGCCAAAATGCAGCCCACATCCGGGAGAATATCGAGAGCAGGGGGTGGAGCAAGCCAGGCCTCAAACCACGAGAAGCTCCAGCCCAAAAGGCAGCCAAAATGCACCCCACATCCGGGAGAATATCGAGAGCAGGGGGTGGAGCAAGCCAGGCCTCAAACCAGGAGAAGCTCCAGCCCAAAAGGCAGCCAAAATGCAGCCCACATCCGGGAGATTATCAAGAGCAGGGGGTGGAGCAAGCCAGGCCTCAAACCACGAGAAGCTCCAGCCGAAAATGCAGCCAAATTACAGCCCACATCCGGGAGAATCTCAGGAGCAGGAAGTGGAGCAAGCCAGGCCTCAAACCACGAGAAGCTCCAGCCCAAAAGGCAGCCAAAATGCAGCCCACATCCGGGAGAATCTCAAGAGCAGGGGGTGGAGCAAGGCAGGCCTCAAAGCACGAGAAGCTCCAGCCCAAAAGGCAGCCAAAATGCAGCCCACATCCGGGAGAATCTCAATAGCAGGGGGTGGAGCAAGCCAGGCCTCAAACCACGAGAAGCTCCAGCCCAAAAGGCAGCCAAAATGCAGCCCACATCTGGGAGAATCTCAAGAGCAGGGGGTGGAGCAAGGCAGGCCTCAAACCACGAGAAGCTCCAGCCCAAAAGGCAGCCAAAATGCAGCCCACATCCGGGAGAATATTGAGAGCAGGGGTTGGAGCAAGCCAGGCCTCAAAGCACGAGAAGCTCCAGCCCAAAAGGCAGCCAAAATGCAGCCCCCATCCGGGAGAATCTCAGGAGCAGGGGGTGGAGCAAGCCAGGCCTCAAACCACGAGAAGCTCCAGCCCAAAAGGCAGCCAAACTCCAGCCCACATACGGGAGAATCTCAAGAGCAGGGGGTGGAGCAAGCCAGGCCTCAAATCACGAGAAGCTCCAGCCCAAAAGGCAGCCAAAATGCAGCCCACATCCGGGAGAATCTCAGGAGCAGGAAGTGGAGCAAGCCAGGCCTCAAACCACGAGAAGCTCCAGCCCAAAAGGCAGCCAAAATGCAGCCCACATCCGGGAGAATCTCAAGAGCAGGGGGTGGAGCAAGCCTGGCCCCAAACCACGAGAAGCTCCAGCCCAAAAGGCAGCCAAATTACAGCGCACATCTGGGAGAATCTCAAGAGCAGGGGTTGGAGCAAGGCAGGCCTCAAACCACGAGAAGCTCCAGCCCAAAATGCAGCCAAAATGCAGCCCACATCCGGGAGAATCTCAAGAGCAGGGGGTGGAGCAAGCCAGGCCTCAAAGCACGAGAAGCTGCAGCCCAAAAGGCAGCCAAAATGCAGCCCACATCCGGGAGAATCTCAAGAGCAGGGGGTGGAGCAAGCCAGGCCTCAAACCACGAGAAGCTCCAGCCCAAAAGGCAGCCAAAATGCAGCCCACATCCGGGAGAATCTCAGGAGCAGGGGGTGGAGAAAGCCAGGCCTCAAACCTCGAGAAGCTCCAGCCCAAAAGGCAGCCAAAATGCAGCCCACATCCGGGAGAATCTCAGGAGTAGGGGGTGGAGCAAGCCAGGCCTCAAACCATGACAAGCTCCAGCCCAAAAAGCAGCCAAACTCCAGCCCACATCCGGGAGAATCTCAAGAGCAGGGGGTGGAGCAAGCCAGGCCTCAAATCATGAGGAGCTCCAGCCCAAAAGGCAGCCAAAATGCAGCCCACATCTGGGAGAATCTCAAGAGCAGGGGGTGGAGCAAGCCAGGCCTCAAACCACGAGAAGCTCCAGCCCAAAAGGCAGCCAAAATGCAGCCCACATCCGGGAGAATCTCAGGAGCAGGAAGTGGAGCAAGCCAGGCCTCAAACCACGAGAAGCTCCAGCCCAAAATGCAGCCAAATTACAGCTTACATCCGGGAGAATCTCAAGAGCAGGGGGTGGAGCAAGGCAGGCCTCAAAGCACGAGAAGCTCCAGCCCAAAAGGCAGCCAAAATGCAGCCCACATCCGGGAGAATATGAAGAGCAGGGGGTGGAGCAAGCCAGGCCTGAAACCACAAGAAGCTCCAGCCCAAAAGGCAGCCAAAATGCAGCCCACATCCTGGAGAATATCAAGAGCAGGGGGTGGAGCAAGCCAGGCCTCAAACCACGAGAAGCTCCAGCCCAAAATTCAGCCAAAATGCAGCCCACCTCCGGGAGAATCTCAAGAGCAGGGGGTGGAGCAAGCCAGGCCTCAAACCACGAGAAGAGCCAGCCCAAAATGCAGCCAAATTACAGCGCACATCCGGGAGAATATCAAGAGGAGGGGGTGGAGCAAGCCAGGCCTCAAACCACGAGAAGCTCCAGCCTAAAAGGCAGCCAAAATGCAGCCTACATCCGGGAGAATCTCAGGAGCAGGGGGTGGAGCAGGCCAGGCCTCAAACCGCGAGAAGCTCCAGCCCAAAATGCAGCCAAAATGCAGCCCACATCCAGGAGAATCTCAGGAGCAGGAAGTGGAGCAAGCCAGGCCTCAAACCACGAGAAGCTCCAGACCAAAAGGCAGCCAAAATGCAGCCCACATCCGGGAGATTATCAAGAGCAGGGGGTGGAGCAAGCCAGGCCTCAAACCACGAGAAGCTCCAGCCCAAATAGCAGCCAAAATGCAGCCCAACTTCGGGAGAATCTCAAGAGCAGGGGTTGGAGCAAGCCAGGCCTCAAAGCACGAGAAGCTCGAGCCCAAAAGGCAGCCAAAATGCAGCCCACATCCGGGAGAATCTCAAGAGCAGGGGGTGGAGCAAGGCAGGCCTCAAACCACGAGAAGCTCCAGCCCAAAAGGCAGCCAAAATGCAGCCCACATCCGGGAGAATATCGAGAGCAGGGGGTGGAGCAAGCCAGGCCTCAAACCACGAGAAGCTCCAGCCCAAAAGGCAGCCAAAATGCAACCCACATCCGGGAGAATATCGAGAGCAGGGGGTGGAGCAAGCCAGGCCTCAAACCAGGAGAAGCTCCAGCCCAAAAGGCAGCCAAAATGCAGCCCACATCCGGGAGATTATCAAGAGCAGGGGGTGGAGCAAGCCAGGCCTCAAACCACGAGAAGCTCCAGCCGAAAATGCAGCCAAATTACAGCGCACATCCGGGAGAATCTCAGGAGCAGGAAGTGGAGCAAGCCAGGCCTCAAACCATGAGAAGCTCCAGCCCAAAAGGCAGCCAAAATGCAGCCCACATCCGGGAGAATCTCAAGAGCAGGGGGTGGAGCAAGCCAGGCCTCAAAGCACGAGAAGCTCCAGCCCAAAAGGCAGCCAAAATGCAGCCCACATCCGGGAGAATCTCAATAGCAGGGGGTGGAGCAAGCCAGGCCTCAAACCACGAGAAGTTCCAGCCGAAAATGCAGCCAAATTACAGCGCACATCCGGGAGAATCTCAGGAGCAGGAAGTGGAGCAAGCCAGGCCTCAAACCATGAGAAGCTCCAGCCCAAAAGGCAGCTAAAATGCAGCCCACATCCGGGAGAATCTCAAGAGCAGGGGTTGGAGCAAGCCAGGCCTCAAAGCACGAGAAGCTCCAGCCCAAAAGGCAGCCAAAATGCAGCCCACATCCGGGAGAATCTCAAGAGCAGGGTTTGGAGCAAGGCAGGCCTCAAACCACGAGAAGCTCCAGCCCAAAAGGCAGCCAAAATGCAGCCCACATCCGGGAGAATCTCAGGAGCAGGGGGTGGAGCAAGGCAGGCCTCAAACCTCGAGAAGCTCCAGCCCAAAAGGCAGCCAAAATGCAGCCCACATCCGGGAGAATCTCAAGAGTAGGGGGTGGAGCAAGCCAGGCCTCAAACCATGACAAGCTCCAGCCCAAAAAGCAGCCAAACTCCAGCCCACATCCGGGAGAATCTCAAGAGCAGGGGGTGGAGCAAGCCAGGCCTCAAATCATGAGGAGCTCCAGCCCAAAAGGCAGCCAAAATGCAGCCCACATCTGGGAGAATCTCAAGAGCAGGGGGTGGAGCAAGCCAGGCCTCAAACCACGAGAAGCTCCAGCCCAAAAGGCAGCCAAAATGCAGCCCACATCCGGGAGAATCTCAGGAGCAGGAAGTGGAGCAAGCCAGGCCTCAAACCACGAGAAGCTCCAGCCCAAAATGCAGCCAAATTACAGCTTACATCCGGGAGAATCTCAAGAGCAGGGGGTGGAGCAAGGCAGGCCTCAAAGCACGAGAAGCTCCAGCCCAAAATGCAGCCAAAATGCAGCCCACATCCGGGAGAATATGAAGAGCAGGGGGTGGAGCAAGCCAGGCCTGAAACCACGAGAAGCTCCAGCCCAAAAGGCAGCCAAAATGCAGCCCACATCCGGGAGAATCTCAAGAGCAGGGGGTGGAGCAAGCCAGGCCTCAAACCACGAGAAGCTCCAGCCCAAAATTCAGCCAAAATGCAGCGCACATCCGGGAGAATCTCAGGAGCAGGAAGTGGAGCAAGCCAGGCCTCAAACCACGAGAAGCTCCAGCCCAAAAGGCAGCCAAAATGCAGCCCACATCCGGGAGATTATCAAGAGCAGGGGGTGGAGCAAGCCAGGCCTCAAACCACGAGAAGCTCCAGCCCAAATAGCAGCCAAAATGCAGCCCAACTTCGGGAGAATCTCAGGAGCAGGGGGTGGAGCAAGCCAGGCCTCAAAGCACGAGAAGCTCGAGCCCAAAAGGCAGCCATAATGCAGCCCACATCCGGGAGAATCTCAAGAGCAGGGGGTGGAGCAAGGCAGGCCTCAAACCACGAGAAGCTCCAGCCCAAAAGGCAGCCAAAATGCAGCCCACATCCGGGAGAATATCGAGAGCAGGGGGTGGAGCAAGCCAGGCCTCAAACCACGAGAAGCTCCAGCCCAAAAGGCAGCCAAAATGCAGCCCAACTTCGGGAGAATCTCAGGAGCAGGGGGTGGAGCAAGCCAGGCCTCAAAGCACGAGAAGCTCGAGCCCAAAAGGCAGCCATAATGCAGCCCACATCCGGGAGAATCTCAAGAGCAGGGGGTGGAGCAAGGCAGGCCTCAAACCACGAGAAGCTCCAGCCCAAAAGGCAGCCAAAATGCAGCCCACATCCGGGAGAATATCGAGAGCAGGGGGTGGAGCAAGCCAGGCCTCAAACCACGAGAAGCTCCAGCCCAAAAGGCAGCCAAAATGCACCCCACATCCGGGAGAATATCGAGAGCAGGGGGTGGAGCAAGCCAGGCCTCAAACCAGGAGAAGCTCCAGCCCAAAAGGCAGCCAAAATGCAGCCCACATCCGGGAGATTATCAAGAGCAGGGGGTGGAGCAAGCCAGGCCTCAAACCACGAGAAGCTCCAGCCGAAAATGCAGCCAAATTACAGCGCACATCCGGGAGAATCTCAGGAGCAGGAAGTGGAGCAAGCCAGGCCTCAAACCATGAGAAGCTCCAGCCCAAAAGGCAGCCAAAATGCAGCCCACATCCGGGAGAATCTCAAGAGCAGGGGGTGGAGCAAGGCAGGCCTCAAAGCACGAGAAGCTCCAGCCCAAAAGGCAGCCAAAATGCAGCCCACATCCGGGAGAATATCGAGAGCAGGGGGTGGAGCAAGTCAGGCCTCAAACCACGAGAAGCTCCAGCCCAAAAAGCAGCCAAAATCCAGCCCACATCTGGGAGAATCTCAGGAATAGGAAGTGGAGCAAGCCAGGCCTCAAACCACGAGAAGCTCCAGCCCAAAAGGCAGCCAAAATGCAGCCCACATTCGGGAGAATATCGAGAGCAGGGGCTGGAGCAAGCCAGGCCTCAAAGCACGAGAAGCTCCAGCCGAAAAGGCAGCCAAAATGCAGCCCACATCCGGGAGAATCTCAAGAGCAGGGGGTGGAGCAAGCCAGGCCTCAAAGCACGAGAAGCTCCAGCCCAAAAGGCAGCCAAATTACAGCGCACATCCGGGAGAATCTCAATAGCAGGGGGTGGAGCAAGCCAGGCCTCAAACCATGAGAAGCTCCAGCCCAAAAGGCAGCCAAAATGCAGCCCACATTCGGGAGAATCTCAAGAGCAGGGGGTGGAGCAAGCCAGGCCTCAAACCACGAGAAGCTCCAGCCCAAAAGGCAGCCAAAATGCAGCCCACATCCGGGAGAATCTCAGGAGCAGGAAGTGGAGCAAGCCAGGCCTCAAACCACGAGAAGCTCCAGCCCAAAAGGCAGCCAAAATGCAGCCCACATCCGGGAGAATATCGAGAGCAGGGGGTGGAGCAAGCCAGGCCTCAAAGCACGAGAAGCTCCAGCCCAAAAGGCAGCCAAAATGCAGCCCACATCCGGGAGAATCTCAAGAGCAGGGGGTGTAGCAAGCCAGGCCTCAAACCACGAGAAGCTCCAGCCCAAAAGGCAGCCAAATTACAGCGCACATCCGGGAGAATCTCAAGAGCAGGGGTTGGAGCAAGGCAGGCCTCAAACCACGAGAAGCTGCAGCCCAAAAGGCAGCCAAAATGCAGCCCACATCCGGGAGAATATCGAGAGCAGGGGGTGGAGCAAGCCAGGCCTCAAACCAGGAGAAGCTCCAGCCCAAAAGGCAGCCAAAATGCAGCCCACATCCGGGAGATTATCAAGAGCAGGGGGTGGAGCAAGCCAGGCCTCAAACCACGAGAAGCTCCAGCCCAAAAGGCAGCCAAAATGCAGCCCACATCCGGGAGAATATCGAGAGCAGGGTGTGGAGCAAGCCAGGCCTCAAACCACGAGAAGCTCCAGCCCAAAAGGCAGCCAAAATGCAGCCCACATCTGGGAGAATCTCAAGAGCAGGGGGTGGAGCAAGGCAGGCCTCAAACCACGAGAAGCTCCAGCCCAAAAGGCAGCCAAAATGCAGCCCACATCCGGGAGAATATCGAGAGCAGGGGGTGGAGCAAGCCAGGCCTCAAAGCACGAGAAGCTCCAGCCCAAAAGGCAGCCAAAATGCAGCCCCCATCCGGGAGAATCTCAGGAGCAGGGGGTGGAGCAAGCCAGGCCTCAAACCACGAGAAGCTCCAGCCCAAAAGGCAGCCAAACTCCAGCCCACATACGGGAGAATCTCAAGAGAAGGGGGTGGAGCAAGCCAGGCCTCAAATCACGAGAAGCTCCAGCCCAAAAGGCAGCCAAAATGCAGCCCACATCCGGGAGAATCTCAGGAGCAGGAAGTGGAGCAAGCCAGGCCTCAAACCACGAGAAGCTCCAGCCCAAAAGGCAGCCAAAATGCAGCCCACATCCGGGAGAATATCGAGAGCAGGGGGTGGAGCAAGCCAGGCCTCAAACCACGAGAAGCTCCAGCCCAAAAGGCAGCCAAAATGCAGCCCACATCCGGGAGAATCTCAAGAGCAGGGGGTGGAGCAAGCCAGGCCTCAAACCACGAGAAGCTCCAGCCCAAAAGGCAGCCAAATTACAGCGCACATCCGGGAGAATCTCAAGAGCAGGGGTTGGAGCAAGGCAGGCCTCAAACCACGAGAAGCTCCAGCCCAAAAGGCAGCCAAAATGCAGCCCACATCCGGGAGAATCTCAAGAGCAGGGGGTGGAGCAAGCCAGGCCTCAAAGCACGAGAAGCTGCAGCCCAAAAGGCAGCCAAAATGCAGCCCACATCCGGGAGAATCTCAAGAGCAGGGGGTGGAGCAAGCCAGGCCTCAAACCACAAGAAGCTCCAGCCCAAAAGGCAGCCAAAATGCAGCCCACATCCGGGAGAATCTCAGGAGCAGGGGGTGGAGAAAGCCAGGCCTCAAACCTCGAGAAGCTCCAGCCCAAAAGGCAGCCAAAATGCAGCCCACATCCGGGAGAATCTCAGGAGTAGGGGGTGGAGCAAGCCAGGCCTCAAACCATGACAAGCTCCAGCCCAAAAAGCAGCCAAACTCCAGCCCACATCCGGGAGAATCTCAAGAGCAGGGGGTGGAGCAAGCCAGGCCTCAAATCATGAGGAGCTCCAGCCCAAAAGGCAGCCAAAATGCACCCCACATCCGGGAGAATATCGAGAGCAGGGGGTGGAGCAAGCCAGGCCTCAAACCAGGAGAAGCTCCAGCCCAAAAGGCAGCCAAAATGCAGCCCACATCCGGGAGATTATCAAGAGCAGGGGGTGGAGCAAGCCAGGCCTCAAACCACGAGAAGCTCCAGCCAAAAATGCAGCCAAATTACAGCGCACATCCGGGAGAATCTCAGGAGCAGGAAGTGGAGCAAGCCAGGCCTCAAACCACGAGAAGCTCCAGCCCAAAAGGCAGCCAAAATCCAGCCCACATCCGGGAGAATCTCAAGAGCAGGGGGTGGAGCAAGGCAGGCCTCAAACCACGAGAAGCTCCAGCCGAAAAGGCAGCCAAAATGCAGCCCACATCCGGGAGAATCTCAATAGCAGGGTGTGGAGCAAGCCAGGCCTCAAACCACGAGAAGCTGCAGCCCAAAAGGCAGCCAAAATGCAGCCCACATCTGGGAGAATCTCAAGAGCAGGGGGTGGAGCAAGGCAGGCCTCAAACCACGAGAAGCTCCAGCCCAAAAGGCAGCCAAAATGCAGCCCACATCCGGGAGAATATCGAGAGCAGGGGGTGGAGCAAGCCAGGCCTCAAAGCACGAGAAGCTCCAGCCCAAAAGGCAGCCAAAATGCAGCCCCCATCTGGGAGAATCTCAGGAGCAGGGGGTGGAGCAAGCCAGGCCTCAAACCACGAGAAGCTCCAGCCCAAAAGGCAGCCAAACTCCAGCCCACATACGGGAGAATCTCAAGAGAAGGGGGTGGAGCAAGCCAGGCCTCAAATCACGAGAAGCTCCAGCCCAAAAGGCAGCCAAAATGCAGCCCACATCCGGGAGAATCTCAGGAGCAGGAAGTGGAGCAAGCCAGGCCTCAAACCACGAGAAGCTCCAGCCCAAAAGGCAGCCAAAATGCAGCCCACATCCGGGAGAATATCGAGAGCAGGGGGTGGAGCAAGCCAGGCCTCAAACCACGAGAAGCTCCAGCCCAAAAGGCAGCCAAAATGCAGCCCACATCCGGGAGAATCTCAAGAGCAGGGGGTGGAGCAAGCCAGGCCTCAAACCACGAGAAGCTCCAGCCCAAAAGGCAGCCAAATTACAGCGCACATCCGGGAGAATCTCAAGAGCAGGGGTTGGAGCAAGGCAGGCCTCAAACCACGAGAAGCTCCAGCCCAAAAGGCAGCCAAAATGCAGCCCACATCCGGGAGAATCTCAAGAGCAGGGGGTGGAGCAAGCCAGGCCTCAAAGCACGAGAAGCTGCAGCCCAAAAGGCAGCCAAAATGCAGCCCACATCCGGGAGAATCTCAAGAGCAGGGGGTGGAGCAAGCCAGGCCTCAAACCACAAGAAGCTCCAGCCCAAAAGGCAGCCAAAATGCAGCCCACATCCGGGAGAATCTCAGGAGCAGGGGGTGGAGAAAGCCAGGCCTCAAACCTCGAGAAGCTCCAGCCCAAAAGGCAGCCAAAATGCAGCCCACATCCGGGAGAATCTCAGGAGTAGGGGGTGGAGCAAGCCAGGCCTCAAACCATGACAAGCTCCAGCCCAAAAAGCAGCCAAACTCCAGCCCACATCCGGGAGAATCTCAAGAGCAGGGGGTGGAGCAAGCCAGGCCTCAAATCATGAGGAGCTCCAGCCCAAAAGGCAGCCAAAATGCAGCCCACATCTGGGAGAATCTCAAGAGCAGGGGGTGGAGCAAGCCAGGCCTCAAACCACGAGAAGCTCCAGCCCAAAAGGCAGCCAAAATGCAGCCCACATCCGGGAGAATCTCAGGAGCAGGAAGTGGAGCAAGCCAGGCCTCAAACCACGAGAAGCTCCAGCCCAAAATGCAGCCAAATTACAGCTTACATCCGGGAGAATCTCAAGAGCAGGGGGTGGAGCAAGGCAGGCCTCAAAGCACGAGAAGCTCCAGCCCAAAAGGCAGCCAAAATGCAGCCCACATCCGGGAGAATATGAAGAGCAGGGGGTGGAGCAAGCCAGGCCTGAAACCACAAGAAGCTCCAGCCCAAAAGGCAGCCAAAATGCAGCCCACATCCGGGAGAATCTCAAGAGCAGGGGGTGGAGCAAGCCAGGCCTCAAACCACGAGAAGCTCCAGCCCAAAATTCAGCCAAAATGCAGCCCACCTCCGGGAGAATCTCAAGAGCAGGGGGTGGAGCAAGCCAGGCCTCAAACGACGAGAAGAGCCAGCCCAAAATGCAGCCAAATTACAGCGCACATCCGGGAGAATATCAAGAGGAGGGGGTGGAGCAAGCCAGGCCTCAAACCACGAGAAGCTCCAGCCTAAAAGGCAGCCAAAATGCAGCCCACATCCGGGAGAATCTCAGGAGCAGGAAGTGGAGCAAGCCAGGCCTCAAACCACGAGAAGCTCCAGCCCAAAAGGCAGCCAAAATGCAGCCCACATCCGGGAGAATCTCAAGAGCAGGGGGTGGAGCAAGCCAGGCCTCAAACCACGAGAAGCTCCAGCCCAAAAGGCAGCCAAAATGCACCCCACATCCGGGAGAATATCGAGAGCAGGGGGTGGAGCAAGCCAGGCCTCAAACCAGGAGAAGCTCCAGCCCAAAAGGCAGCCAAAATGCAGCCCACATCCGGGAGAATATCGAGAGCAGGGGGTGGAGCAAGCCAGGCCTCAAAGCACGAGAAGCTCCAGCCCAAAAGGCAGCCAAAATGCAGCCCACATCCGGGAGAATCTCAAGAGCAGGGGGTGGAGCAAGCCAGGCCTCAAACCACGAGAAGCTCCAGCCCAAAAGGCAGCCAAATTACAGCGCACATCCGGGAGAATCTCAAGAGCAGGGGTTGGAGCAAGGCAGGCCTCAAACCACGAGAAGCTCCAGCCCAAAAGGCAGCCAAAATGCAGCCCACATCCGGGAGAATCTCAAGAGCAGGGGGTGGAGCAAGCCAGACCTCAAAGCACGAGAAGCTCCAGCCCAAAAGGCAGCCAAAATGCAGCCCACATCCGGGAGAATCTCAAGAGCAGGGGGTGGAGCAAGCCAGGCCTGAAACCACGAGAAGCTCCAGCCCAAAAGGCAGCCAAAATGCAGCCCACATCCGGGAGAATCTCAGGAGCAGGGGGTGGAGCAAGCCAGGCCTCAAACCTCGAGAAGCTCCAGCCCAAAAGGCAGCCAAAATGCAGCCCACATCCGGGAGAATCTCAGGAGTAGGGGGTGGAGCAAGCCAGGCCTCAAAGCATGACAAGCTCCAGCCCAAAAGGCAGCCAAACTCCAGCCCACATCCGGGAGAATCTCAAGAGCAGGGGGTGGAGCAAGCCAGGCCTCAAATCATGAGGAGCTCCAGCCCAAAAGGCAGCCAAAATGCAGCCCACATCCGGGAGAATCTCAGGAGCAGGAAGTGGAGCAAGCCAGGCCTCAAACCACGAGAAGCTCCAGCCCAAAAGGCAGCCAAATTACAGCTTACATCCGGGAGAATCTCAAGAGCAGGGGGTGGAGCAAGCCAGGCCTCAAACCACGAGAAGCTCCAGCCCAAAAGGCAGCCAAAATGCAGCCCACATCCGGGAGATTATCAAGAGCAGGGGGTGGAGCAAGCCAGGCCTCAAACCACGAGAAGCGCCAGCCCAAAATGCAGCCAAATTACAGCGCACATCCGGGAGAATATCAAGAGCAGGGGGTGGAGCAAGCCAGGCCTCAAAGCACGAGAAGCTCCAGCCCAAAAGGCAGCCAAAATGCAGCCTACATCCAGGAGAATCTCAGGAGCAGGGGGTGGAGCAAGCCAGGCCTCAAACCGCGAGAAGCTCCAGCCCAAAATGCAGCCAAAATGCAGCCCAACTGCGGGAGAATCTCAGGAGCAGGGGGTGGAGCGAGGCAGGCCTCAAACCACGAGAAGCTCCAGCTCAAAAGGCAGCCAAACTCCAGGCCACATCCGGGAGAATCTCAAGAGCAGGGGGTGGAGCAAGCCAGGCCTCAAACCACGAGAAGCTCCAGCCCAAAAGGCAGCCAAAATCCAGCCCACATCCGGGAGAATCTCAGGAGCAGGAAGTGGAGCAAGCCAGGCCTCAAACCACGAGAAGCTCCAGCCCAAAAGGCAGCCAAAATGCAGCCCACATCCGGGAGAATATCGAGAGCAGGGGGTGGAGCAAGCCAGGCCTCAAACCACGAGAAGCTCCAGCCCAAAAGGCAGCCAAAATGCAGCCCACATCCGGGAGAATCTCAAGAGCAGGGGGTGGAGCAAGCCAGGCCTCAAACCACGAGAAGCTCCAGCCCAAAAGGCAGCCAAATTACAGCGCACATCCGGGAGAATCTCAAGAGCAGGGGTTGGAGCAAGGCAGGCCTCAAACCACGAGAAGCTCCAGCCCAAAAGGCAGCCAAAATGCAGCCCACATCCGGGAGAATCTCAAGAGCAGGGGGTGGAGCAAGCCAGGCCTCAAAGCACGAGAAGCTGCAGCCCAAAAGGCAGCCAAAATGCAGCCCACATCCGGGAGAATCTCAAGAGCAGGGGGTGGAGCAAGCCAGGCCTCAAACCACGAGAAGCTCCAGCCCAAAAGGCAGCCAAAATGCAGCCCACATCCGGGAGAATCTCAGGAGTAGGGCGTGGAGCAAGCCAGGCCTCAAACCATGACAAGCTCCAGCCCAAAAAGCAGCCAAACTCCAGCCCACATCCGGGAGAATCTCAAGAGCAGGGGGTGGAGCAAGCCAGGCCTCAAAGCACGAGAAGCTCCAGCCCAAAAGGCAGCCAAAATGCAGCCCACATCCGGGAGAATATGAAGAGCAGGGGGTGGAGCAAGCCAGGCCTGAAACCACAAGAAGCTCCAGCCCAAAAGGCAGCCAAAATGCAGCCCACATCCGGGAGAATCTCAAGAGCAGGGGGTGGAGCAAGGCAGGCCTCAAACCACGAGAAGCTCCAGCCCAAAAGGCAGCCAAATTACAGCGCACATCCGGGAGAATCTCAGGAGCAGGAAGTGGAGCAAGGCAGGCCTCAAAGCACGAGAAGCTCCAGCCCAAAAGGCAGCCAAAATGCAGCCCACATCCGGGAGAATATCGAGAGCAGGGGGTGGAGCAAGTCAGGCCTCAAACCACGAGAAGCTCCAGCCCAAAAAGCAGCCAAAATCCAGCCCACATCTGGGAGAATCTCAGGAGAAGGAAGTGGAGCAAGCCAGGCCTCAAACCACGAGAAGCTCCAGCCCAAAAGGCAGCCAAAATGCAGCCCACATCCGGGAGAATCTCAGGAGCAGGGGGTGGAGCAAGCCAGGCCTCAAACCACAAGAAGCTCCAGCCCAAAAGGCAGCCAAAATGCAGCCCACATCCGGGAGATTATCAAGAGCAGGGGGTGGAGTAAGCCAGGCCTAAAACCACAAGAAGCTCCAGCCCAAAATGCAGCCAAAATCCAGCCCACATCTGGGAGATTATCAAGAGCAGGGGGTGGAGTAAGTCAGGCCTCAAACCACGAGAAGCTCCAGCAAAAAGGCAGTGAAAATGCAGCCCACATCCAGGAGAATCTCAAGACCAGGGGGTGGAGCAAGCCAGGCCTCAAACCACGAGAAGCTCCAGCCCAAAAGGCAGCCAAAATGCAGCCCACATCCGGGAGAATCTCAAGAGCAGGGGGTGGAGCAAGCCAGGCCTGAATTCACGAGAAGCTCCAGCCCAAAAGGCAGCCAAAATGCAGCCCACATCCGGGAGAATCTCAAGAGCAGGGGGTGGAGCAAGCCAGGCCTCAAAGCACGAGAAGCTCCAGCCCAAAAGGCAGCCAAAATGCAGCCCACATTCGGGAGAATCTCAGGAGCAGGAAGTGGAGCAAGCCAGGCCTCAAACCACGAGAAGCTCCAGCCCAAAAGGCAGCCAAAATGCAGCCCACATCCGGGAGAATCTCAGGAGCAGGAAGTGGAGCAAGCCAGGCCTCAAACCACGAGAAGCTCCAGCCCAAAAGGCAGCCAAAATGCAGCCCACATTCGGGAGAATCTCAGGAGCAGGGGGTGGAGCAAGCCAGGCCTCAAACCACGAGAAGCGCCAGCCCAAAAGGCAGCCAAAATGCAGCCCACATCCGGGAGAATCTCAGGAGCAGGAAGTGGAGCAAGCCAGGCCTCAAACCACGAGAAGCTCCAGCCCAAAAGGCAGCCAAAATGCAGCCCACATCCGGGAGAATCTCAAGAGCAGGGGGTGGAGCAAGCCAGGCCTCCAACCACGAGAAGCTCCAGCCCAAAATGCAGCCAAAATGCAGCCCACATCCGGGAGAATATCGAGAGGAGGGGGTGGAGCAAGCCAGGCCTCAAACCACGAGAAGCTCCAGCCCAAAAGGCAGCCAAAATGCAGCCCACATCCGGGAGAATATCAAGAGCCGGGGGTGTAGCAAGCCAGGCCTCAAAGCACGAGAAGCTCCAGCCCAAAAGGCAGCCAAAATGCAGCCCACATCCGGGAGAATCTCAAGAGCAGGGGGTGGAGCAAGCCAGGCCTGAATTCACGAGAAGCTCCAGCCCAAAAGGCAGCCAAAATGCAGCCCACATCCGGGAGAATCTCAAGAGCAGGGGGTGGAGCAAGCCAGGCCTCAAAGCACGAGAAGCTCCAGCCCAAAAGGCAGCCAAAATGCAGCCCACATTCGGGAGAATCTCAGGAGCAGGGTGTGGAGCAAGCCAGGCCTCAAACCACGAGAAGCTCCAGCCCAAAAGGCAGCCAAAATGCAGCCCACATCCGGGAGAATCTCAGGAGCAGGAAGTGGAGCAAGCCAGGCCTCAAACCACGAGAAGCTCCAGCCCAAAAGGCAGCCAAAATGCAGCCCACATGCGGGAGAATCTCAAGAGCAGGGGGTGGAGCAAGCCAGGCCTCCAACCACGAGAAGCTCCAGCCCAAAATGCAGCCAAAATGCAGCCCACATCCGGGAGAATATCGAGAGCAGGGGGTGGAGCAAACCAGGCCTCAAACCACGAGAAGCTCCAGCCCAAAAGGCAGCCAAAATGCAGCCCACATCCGGGAGAATATCAAGAGCAGGCGGTGGAGCAAGCCAGGCCTGAATCCACGAGAAGCTCCAGCCCAAAAGGCAGCCAAAATGCAGCCAACATCTGGGAGATTATCAAGAGCAGGGGTTGGAACAAGCCAGGCCTCAAACCACAAGAAGCTCCAGCCCAAAATGCAGCCAAAATGCAGCCCACATCTGGGAGATTATCAAGAGCAGGGGGTGGAGTAAGTCAGGCCTCAAACCACGAGAAGCTCCAGCCCAAAAGGCAGCCAAAATGCAGCCCACATCCAGGAGAATCTCAAGAGCAGGGTGTGGAGCAAGCCAGGCCTCAAAGCACGACAAGCTCCAGCCCAAAAGGCAGCCAAAATGCAGCCCACATCCGGGAGAATCTCAAGAGCAGGGGGTGGAGCAAGCCAGGCCTGAATTCACGAGAAGCTCCAGCCCAAAAGGCAGCCAAAATGCAGCCCACATCCGGGAGAATCTCAAGAGCAGGGGGTGGAGCAAGCCAGGCCTCAAACCACGAGAAGCTCCAGCCCAAAAGGCAGCCAAAATGCAGCCCACATTCGGGAGAATCTCAGGAGCAGGGGGTGGAGCAAGCCAGGCCTCAAACCACGAGAAGCTCCAGCCCAAAAGGCAGCCAAAATGCAGCCCACATCCGGGAGAATCTCAGGAGCAGGAAGTGGAGCAAGCCAGGCCTCAAACCACGAGAAGCTCCAGCCCAAAAGGCAGCCAAAATGCAGCCCACATCCGGGAGAATCTCAAGAGCAGGGGGTGGAGCAAGCCAGGCCTCCAACCACGAGAAGCTCCAGCCCAAAATGCAGCCAAAATGCAGCCCACATCCGGGAGAATATCGAGAGGAGGGGGTGGAGCAAGCCAGGCCTCAAACCACGAGAAGCTCCAGCCCAAAAGGCAGCCAAAATGCAGCCCACATCCGGGAGAATATCAAGAGCCGGGGGTGTAGCAAGCCAGGCCTCAAAGCACGAGAAGCTCCAGCCCAAAAGGCAGCCAAAATGCAGCCCACATCCGGGAGAATCTCAGGAGCAGGAAGTGGAGCAAGGCAGGCCTCAAACCACGAGAAGCTCCAGCCCAAAAAGCAGCCAAAATGCAGCCTACATCCGGGAGAATATCGAGAGTAGGGGGTGGAGCAAGCCAGGCCTCAAAGCACGAGAAGCTCCAGCCCAAAATGCAGCCAAAATGCAGCCCACATCCGGGAGAATCTCAAGAGCAGGGTGTGGAGCAAGCCAGGCCTCAAACCACGAGAAGCTCCAGCCCAAAAGGCAGCCAAAATGCAGCCCACATCCGGGAGAATCTCAGGAGCAGGAAGTGGAGCAAGCCAGGCCTCAAACCACGAGAAGCTCCAGCCCAAAAGGCAGCCAAAATGCAGCCCACATCCGGGAGAATATTGAGAGCAGGGGGTGGAGCTAGCCAGGCCTCAAACCACGAGAAGCTCCAGCCCAAAAGGCAGCCAAAATGCAGCCCACATCCGGGAGAATCTCAGGAGCAGGGGGTGGAGCAAGCCAGGCCTCAAACCACAAGAAGCTCCAGCCCAAAAGGCAGCCAAAATGCAGCCCAACTGCGGGAGAATCTCAAGAGCAGAGGGTGGAGCAAGCCAGGCCTCCAACCACGAGAAGCTCCAGCCCAAAATGCAGCCAAAATGCAGCCCACATCCGGGAGAATCTCAAGAGCAGGGGGTGGAGCAAGCCAGGCCTCAAACCACGAGAAGCTCCAGCCCAAAAGGCAGCCAAAATTCAGCCCACATCCGGGAGAATCTCAGGAGCAGGAAGTGGAGCAAGCCAGGCCTCAAACCACGAGAAGCTCCAGCCCAAAAAGCAGCCAAAATGCAGCCTACATCCGGGAGAATATCGAGAGCAGGGGGTGGAGCAAGCCAGGCCTCAAAGCACGAGAAGCTCCAGCCCAAAATGCAGCCAAAATGCAGCCCACATCCGGGAGAATCTCAAGAGCAGGGTGTGGAGCAAGCCAGGCCTCAAACTACGAGAAGCTCCAGCCCAAAAGGCAGCCAAAATGCAGCCCACATCCGGGAGAATCTCAGGAGCAGGGGGTGGAGCAAGCCAGGCCTCAAACCACAAGAAGCTCCAGCCCAAAAGGCAGCCAAAATGCAGCCCACATCCGGGAGATTATCAAGAGCAGGGGGTGGAGTAAGCCAGGCCTGAAACCACAAGAAGCTCCAACCCAAAAGGCAGCCAAAATGCAGCCCACATCCGGGAGAATCTCAAGAGCAGGGGGTGGAGCAAGCCAGGCCTCAAACCAGGAGAAGCTCCAGCCCAAAAGGCAGCCAAAATCCAGCCCACATCCGGGAGATTATCAAGAGCAGGGGGTGGAGCAAGCCAGGCCTCAAACCGCGAGAAGCGCCAGCCCAAAATGCAGCCAAATTACAGCGCACATCCAGGAGAATCTCAAGAGCAGGGGGTGGAGCAAGCCAGGCCTCCAACCACGAGAAGCTCCAGCCCAAAATGCAGCCAAAATGCAGCCCACATCCGGGAGAATATCGAGAGGAGGGGGTGGAGCAAGCCAGGCCTCAAACCACGAGAAGCTCCAGCCCAAAAGGCAGCCAAAATGCAGCCCACATCCGGGAGAATATCAAGAGCCGGGGGTGTAGCAAGCCAGGCCTCAAAGCACGAGAAGCTCCAGCCCAAAAGGCAGCCAAAATGCAGCCCACATCCGGGAGAATCTCAAGAGCAGGGGGTGGAGCAAGCCAGGCCTGAATTCACGAGAAGCTCCAGCCCAAAAGGCAGCCAAAATGCAGCCCACATCCGGGAGAATCTCAAGAGCAGGGGGTGGAGCAAGCCAGGCCTCAAAGCACGAGAAGCTCCAGCCCAAAAGGCAGCCAAAATGCAGCCCACATTCGGGAGAATCTCAGGAGCAGGAAGTGGAGCAAGCCAGGCCTCAAACCACGAGAAGCTCCAGCCCAAAAGGCAGCCAAAATGCAGCCCACATCCGGGAGAATCTCAGGAGCAGGAAGTGGAGCAAGCCAGGCCTCAAACCACGAGAAGCTCCAGCCCAAAAGGCAGCCAAAATGCAGCCCACATGCGGGAGAATCTCAAGAGCAGGGGGTGGAGCAAGCCAGGCCTCCAACCACGAGAAGCTCCAGCCCAAAATGCAGCCAAAATGCAGCCCACATCCGGGAGAATATCGAGAGCAGGGGGTGGAGCAAACCAGGCCTCAAACCACGAGAAGCTCCAGCCCAAAAGGCAGCCAAAATGCAGCCCACATCCGGGAGAATATCAAGAGCAGGCGGTGGAGCAAGCCAGGCCTGAATCCACGAGAAGCTCCAGCCCAAAAGGCAGCCAAAATGCAGCCAACATCTGGGAGATTATCAAGAGCAGGGGTTGGAACAAGCCAGGCCTCAAACCACAAGAAGCTCCAGCCCAAAATGCAGCCAAAATGCAGCCCACATCTGGGAGATTATCAAGAGCAGGGGGTGGAGTAAGTCAGGCCTCAAACCACGAGAAGCTCCAGCCCAAAAGGCAGCCAAAATCCAGCCCACATCCAGGAGAATCTCAAGAGCAGGGTGTGGAGCAAGCCAGGCCTCAAAGCACGACAAGCTCCAGCCCAAAAGGCAGCCAAAATGCAGCCCACATCCGGGAGAATCTCAAGAGCAGGGGGTGGAGCAAGCCAGGCCTGAATTCACGAGAAGCTCCAGCCCAAAAGGCAGCCAAAATGCAGCCCACATCCGGGAGAATCTCAAGAGCAGGGGGTGGAGCAAGCCAGGCCTCAAACCACGAGAAGCTCCAGCCCAAAAGGCAGCCAAAATGCAGCCCACATTCGGGAGAATCTCAGGAGCAGGGGGTGGAGCAAGCCAGGCCTCAAACCACGAGAAGCTCCAGCCCAAAAGGCAGCCAAAATGCAGCCCACATCCGGGAGAATCTCAGGAGCAGGAAGTGGAGCAAGCCAGGCCTCAAACCACGAGAAGCTCCAGCCCAAAAGGCAGCCAAAATGCAGCCCACATCCGGGAGAATCTCAAGAGCAGGGGGTGGAGCAAGCCAGGCCTCCAACCACGAGAAGCTCCAGCCCAAAATGCAGCCAAAATGCAGCCCACATCCGGGAGAATATCGAGAGGAGGGGGTGGAGCAAGCCAGGCCTCAAACCACGAGAAGCTCCAGCCCAAAAGGCAGCCAAAATGCAGCCCACATCCGGGAGAATCTCAAGAGCCGGGTTTGGAGGAAGCCAGGCCTCAAAGCACGAGAAGCTCCAGCCCAAAAGGCAGCCAAAATGCAGCCCACATCCGGGAGAATCTCAGGAGCAGGAAGTGGAGCAAGCCAGGCCTCAAACCACGAGAAGCTCCAGCCCAAAAAGCAGCCAAAATGCAGCCTACATCCGGGAGAATATCGAGAGTAGGGGGTGGAGCAAGCCAGGCCTCAAAGCACGAGAAGCTCCAGCCCAAAATGCAGCCAAAATGCAGCCCACATCCGGGAGAATCTCAAGAGCAGGGTGTGGAGCAAGCCAGGCCTCAAAGCACGAGAAGCTCCAGCCCAAAAGGCAGCCAAAATGCAGCCCACATCCGGGAGAATCTCAGGAGCAGGAAGTGGAGCAAGCCAGGCCTCAAACCACGAGAAGCTCCAGCCCAAAATGCAGCCAAAATGCAGCCCACATCCGGGAGAATATTGAGAGCAGGGGGTGGAGCTAGCCAGGCCTCAAACCAAGAGAAGCTCCAGCCCAAAAAGCAGCCAAAATGCAGCCCACATCCGGGAGAATCTCAGGAGCAGGGGGTGGAGCAAGCCAGGCCTCAAACCACAAGAAGCTCCAGCCCAAAAGGCAGCCAAAATGCAGCCCACATCCGGGAGAATCTCAAGAGCAGAGGGTGGAGCAAGCCAGGCCTCCAACCACGAGAAGCTCCAGCCCAAAATGCAGCCAAAATGCAGCCCACATCCGGGAGAATATCGAGAGCAGGGGGTGGAGCAAGCCAGGCCTCAAACCACGAGAAGCTCCAGCCCAAAAGGCAGCCAAAATTCAGCCCACATCCGGGAGAATCTCAGGAGCAGGAAGTGGAGCAAGCCAGGCCTCAAACCACGAGAAGCTCCAGCCCAAAAAGCAGCCAAAATGCAGCCTACATCCGGGAGAATATCGAGAGCAGGGGGTGGAGCAAGCCAGGCCTCAAAGCACGAGAAGCTCCAGCCCAAAATGCAGCCAAAATGCAGCCCACATCCGGGAGAATCTCAAGAGCAGGGTGTGGAGCAAGCCAGGCCTCAAAGCCCGAGAAGCTCCAGCCCAAAAGGCAGCCAAAATGCAGCCCACATCCGGGAGAATCTCAGGAGCAGGGGGTGGAGCAAGCCAGGCCTCAAACCACAAGAAGCTCCAGCCCAAAAGGCAGCCAAAATGCAGCCCACATCCGGGAGATTATCAAGAGCAGGGGGTGGAGTAAGCCAGGCCTGAAACCACAAGAAGCTCCAACCCAAAAGGCAGCCAAAATGCAGCCCACATCCGGGAGAATCTCAAGAGCAGGGGGTGGAGCAAGCCAGGCCTCAAACCAGGAGAAGCTCCAGCCCAAAAGGCAGCCAAAATCCAGCCCACATCCGGGAGATTATCAAGAGCAGGGGGTGGAGCAAGCCAGGCCTCAAACCGCGAGAAGCGCCAGCCCAAAATGCAGCCAAATTACAGCGCACATCCAGGAGAATCTCAAGAGCAGGGGGTGGAGCAAGCCAGGCCTCAAAGCACGAGAAGCTCCAGCCCAAAATGCAGCCAAAATGCAGACCAACTGCGGGAGAATCTCAGGAGCAGAAAGTGGAGCAAGCCAGGCCTCAAACCACGAGAAGCTCCAGCCCAAAAGGCAGCCAAAATGCAGCCCACATCTGGGAGAATATCGAGAGCAGGGGGTGGAGCAAGCCAGGCCTCAAACCACAAGAAGCTGCAGCCCAAAACGCACCCAAAATCCAGCACACATCCGGGAGAATATCAAGAGCAGGGGGTGGAGTAAGCCAGGCCTCAAAGCACGAGAAGCTCCAGCCCAAAAGGCAGGCAGAATGCAGCCCACATCCGGGAGAATCTCAGGAGCAGGAAGTGGAGCAAGCCAGGCCTGAAACCACGAGAAGCTGCAGCCCAAAAGGCAGCCAAAATGCAGCCCACATCCGGGAGAATATCGAGAGCAGGGGGTGGAGCAAGCCAGGCCTCAAACCATGAGAAGCTCCAGCCCAAAATGCAGCCAAAATGCAGCCCACATCCGGGAGAATCTCAGGAGCAGGAAGTGGAGCAAGCCAGGCCTGAAACCACGAGAAGCTGCAGCCCAAAAGGCAGCCAAAATGCAGCCCACATCCGGGAGAATATCGAGAGCAGGGGGTGGAGCAAGCCAGGCCTCAAACCACGAGAAGCTCCAGCCCAAAAGGCAGCCAAAATGCAGCCCAACTGCGGGAGAATCTCAGGAATAGGAAGTGGAGCAAGCCAGGCCTCAAACCATGAGAAGCTCCAGCCCAAAAGGCAGCCAACTCCAGCCCACATCCGGGAGAATCTCAAGAGCAGGCGGTGGAGCAAGCCAGGCCTCAAAGCACGAGAAGCTCCAGCCCAAAAGGCAGCCAAAATGCAGCCCACATCTGGGAGAATCTCAGGAGCAGGGGGTGGAGCAAGCCAGGCCTCAAACCACGAGAAGCTCCAGCCCAAAAGGCAGCCAAAATCCAGCCCACATCCGGGAGATTATCAAGAGCAGGGGGTGGAGCAAGCCAGGCCTCAAACCGCGAGAAGCGCCAGCCCAAAATGCAGCCAAATTACAGCGCACATCCGGGAGAATATCAAGAGCAGGGGGTGGAGCAAGACAGGCCTCAAACCGCGAGAAGCGCCAGCCCAAAATGCAGCCAAATTACAGCGCACATCCGGGAGAATCTCAAGAGCAGGGGGTGGAGCAAGCCAGGCCTCAAAGCACGAGAAGCTCCAGCCCAAAATGCAGCCAAAATGCAGCCCACATCCGGGAGAATATCGAGAGCAGGGGGTGGAGCAAGCCAGGCCTCAAACCACGAGAAGCTCCAGCCCAAAAGGCAGCCAAAATGCAGCCCACATCCGGGAGAATCTCAGGAATAGGAAGTGGAGCAAGCCAGGCCTCAAACCATGAGAAGCTCCAGCCCAAAAGGCAGCCAACTCCAGCCCACATCCGGGAGAATCTCAGGAGCAGGGGGTGGAGCAAGCCAGGCCTCAAACCACGAAAAGATCTAGCCCAAAAGGCAGCCAAAATGCAGCCCACCTCCGGGAGAATCTCAAGAGGAGGGGGTGGAGCAAGCCAGGCCTCAAACCGCGAGAAGCGCCAGCCCAAAATGCAGCCAAATTACAGCGCACATCCGGGAGAATATCAAGAGCAGGGGGTGGAGCAAGACAGGCCTCAAACCGCGAGAAGCGCCAGCCCAAAATGCAGCCAAATTACAGCGCACATCCGGGAGAATCTCAAGAGCAGGGGGTGGAGCAAGCCAGGCCTCAAAGCACGAGAAGCTCCAGCCCAAAATGCAGCCAAATTACAGCGCACATCCGGGAGAATATCAAGAGCAGGGGGTGGAGCAAGCCAGGCCTCAAACCATGAGAAACTCCAGCCCAAAATGCAGCCAAAATGCAGCCCAACTGCGGGAGAATCTCAGGAGCAGGAAGTGGAGCAAGCCAGGCCTGAAACCACGAGAAGCTGCAGCCCAAAAGGCAGCCAAAATGCAGCCCACATCCGGGAGAATATCGAGAGCAGGGGGTGGAGCAAGCCAGGCCTCAAACCACGAGAAGCTCCAGCCCAAAAGGCAGCCAAAATGCAGCCCAACTGCGGGAGAATCTCAGGAATAGGAAGTGGAGCAAGCCAGGCCTCAAACCATGAGAAGCTCCAGCCCAAAAGGCAGCCAACTCCAGCCCACATCCGGGAGAATCTCAGGAGCAGAAAGTGGAGCAAGCCAGGCCTCAAACCACGAGAAGCTCCAGCCCAAAAGGCAGCCAAAATGCAGCCCACATCTGGGAGAATATCGAGAGCAGGGGGTGGAGCAAGCCAGGCCTCAAACCACAAGAAGCTGCAGCCCAAAACGCACCCAAAATCCAGCACACATCCGGGAGAATATCAAGAGCAGGGGGTGGAGTAAGCCAGGCCTCAAAGCACGAGAAGCTCCAGCCCAAAAGGCAGGCAGAATGCAGCCCACATCCGGGAGAATCTCAGGAGCAGGAAGTGGAGCAAGCCAGGCCTCAAACCACGAGAAGCTCCAGCCCAAAATGCAGCCAAAATGCAGCCCACATCCGGGAGAATCTCAAGAGCAGGGGGTGGAGCAAGCCAGGCCTCAAACCACGAGAAGCTCCAGCCCAAAAGGCAGCCAAAATGCAGCCCACATCCGGGAGAATCTCAAGAGCAGGGGGTGGAGCAAGCCAGGCCTCAAACCACGAGAAGCTCCAGACCAAAAGGCAGCCAAAATGCAGCCCACATCCGGGAGATTATCAAGAGCAGGGGGTGGAGCAAGCCAGGCCTCAAACCATGAGAAGCTCCAGCCCAAAATGCAGCCAAAATGCAGCCCACATCCGGGAGAATCTCAGGAGCAGGAAGTGGAGCAAGCCAGGCCTGAAACCACGAGAAGCTGCAGCCCAAAAGGCAGCCAAAATGCAGCCCACATCCGGGAGAATATCGAGAGCAGGGGGTGGAGCAAGCCAGGCCTCAAACCACGAGAAGCTCCAGCCCAAAAGGCAGCCAAAATGCAGCCCAACTGCGGGAGAATCTCAGGAATAGGAAGTGGAGCAAGCCAGGCCTCAAACCATGAGAAGCTCCAGCCCAAAAGGCAGCCAACTCCAGCCCACATCCGGGAGAATCTCAAGAGCAGGCGGTGGAGCAAGCCAGGCCTCAAAGCACGAGAAGCTCCAGCCCAAAAGGCAGCCAAAATGCAGCCCACATCTGGGAGAATCTCAGGAGCAGGGGGTGGAGCAAGCCAGGCCTCAAACCACGAGAAGCTCCAGCCCAAAAGGCAGCCAAAATCCAGCCCACATCCGGGAGATTATCAAGAGCAGGGGGTGGAGCAAGCCAGGCCTCAAACCGCGAGAAGCGCCAGCCCAAAATGCAGCCAAATTACAGCGCACATCCGGGAGAATATCAAGAGCAGGGGGTGGAGCAAGACAGGCCTCAAACCGCGAGAAGCGCCAGCCCAAAATGCAGCCAAATTACAGCGCACATCCGGGAGAATCTCAAGAGCAGGGGGTGGAGCAAGCCAGGCCTCAAAGCACGAGAAGCTCCAGCCCAAAATGCAGCCAAAATGCAGCCCACATCCGGGAGAATATCGAGAGCAGGGGGTGGAGCAAGCCAGGCCTCAAACCACGAGAAGCTCCAGCCCAAAAGGCAGCCAAAATGCAGCCCAACTGCGGGAGAATCTCAGGAATAGGAAGTGGAGCAAGCCAGGCCTCAAACCATGAGAAGCTCCAGCCCAAAAGGCAGCCAACTCCAGCCCACATCCGGGAGAATCTCAGGAGCAGGGGGTGGAGCAAGCCAGGCCTCAAACCACGAAAAGATCTAGCCCAAAAGGCAGCCAAAATGCAGCCCACCTCCGGGAGAATCTCAAGAGGAGGGGGTGGAGCAAGCCAGGCCTCAAACCGCGAGAAGCGCCAGCCCAAAATGCAGCCAAATTACAGCGCACATCCGGGAGAATATCAAGAGCAGGGGGTGGAGCAAGACAGGCCTCAAACCGCGAGAAGCGCCAGCCCAAAATGCAGCCAAATTACAGCGCACATCCGGGAGAATCTCAAGAGCAGGGGGTGGAGCAAGCCAGGCCTCAAAGCACGAGAAGCTCCAGCCCAAAATGCAGCCAAATTACAGCGCACATCCGGGAGAATATCAAGAGCAGGGGGTGGAGCAAGCCAGGCCTCAAACCATGAGAAACTCCAGCCCAAAATGCAGCCAAAATGCAGCCCAACTGCGGGAGAATCTCAGGAGCAGGAAGTGGAGCAAGCCAGGCCTGAAACCACGAGAAGCTGCAGCCCAAAAGGCAGCCAAAATGCAGCCCACATCCGGGAGAATATCGAGAGCAGGGGGTGGAGCAAGCCAGGCCTCAAACCACGAGAAGCTCCAGCCCAAAAGGCAGCCAAAATGCAGCACAACTGCGGGAGAATCTCAGGAATAGGAAGTGGAGCAAGCCAGGCCTCAAACCATGAGAAGCTCCAGCCCAAAAGGCAGCCAACTCCAGCCCACATCCGGGAGAATCTCAGGAGCAGGGGGTGGAGCAAGCCAGGCCTCAAACCACGAGAAGCTCCAGCCCAAAAGGCAGCCAAAATGCAGCCCACATCTGGGAGATTATCAAGAGCAGGGGGTGGAGAAAGTCAGGCCTCAAACCACGAGAAGCTCCAGCCCAAAAGGCAGCCAAAATGCAGCCCACATCCAGGAGAATCTCAAGAGCAGGGTGTGGAGCAAGCCAGGCCTCAAACCACGAGAAGCTCCAGCCCAAAAGGCAGCCAAAATGCAGCCCACATCCGGGAGAATCTCAAGAGCAGGGGGTGGAGCAAGCCAGGCCTCAAACCACGAGAAGCTCCAGCCCAAAATGCAGCCAAAATGCAGCCCACATCCGGGAGAATCTCAAGAGCAGGGGGTGGAGCAAGCCAGGCCTCAAACCACGAGAAGCTCCAGCCCAAAAGGCAGCCAAAATGCAACCCACATTCGGGAGAATCTCAGGAGCAGGGGGTGGAGCAAGCCAGGCCTGAAACCACGAGAAGCTGCAGCCCAAAAGGCAGCCAAAATGCAGCCCACATCCGGGAGAATATCGAGAGCAGGGGGTGGAGCAAGCCAGGCCTCAAACCACGAGAAGCTCCAGCCCAAAATGCAGCCAAAATGCAGCCCAACTGCGGGAGAATCTCAGGAATAGGAAGTGGAGCAAGCCAGGCCTCAAACCATGAGAAGCTCCAGCCCAAAAGGCAGCCAACTCCAGCCCACATCCGGGAGAATCTCAGGAGTAGGGGGTGGAGCAAGCCAGGCCTCAAACCACGAGAAGCTCCAGCCCAAAAGGCAGCCAAAATGCAGCCCACATCTGGGAGAATCTCAAGAGCAGGGGGTGGAGCAAGCCAGGCCTCAAACCACGAGAAGCTCCAGCCCAAAATGCAGCCAAAATGCAGCCCACATCTGGGAGATTATCAAGAGCAGGGGGTGGAGTAAGTCAGGCCTCAAACCACGAGATGCTCCAGCCCAAAAGGCAGCCAAAATGCAGCCCACATCCAGGAGAATCTCAAGAGCAGGGTGTGGAGCAAGCCAGGCCTCAAAGCACGAGAAGCTCCAGCCCAAAAGGCAGCCAAAATGCAGCCCACCTCCGGGAGAATCTCAAGAGCAGGGGGTGGAGCAAGCCAGGCCTCAAACCACGAGAAGCTCCAGCCCAAAATGCAGCCAAAATGCAGCCCACATCCGGGAGAATCTCAAGAGCAGGGGGTGGAGCAAGCCAGGCCTCAAAGCACGAGAAGCTCCAGCCCAAAAGGCAGCCAAAATGCAGCCCACATTCGGGAGAATCTCAGGAGCAGGGGGTGGAGCAAGCCAGGCCTGAAACCACGAGAAGCTGCAGCCCAAAAGGCAGCCAAAATGCAGCCCACATCCGGGAGAATATCGAGAGCAGGGGGTGGAGCAAGCCAGGCCTCAAACCACGAGAAGCTCCAGCCCAAAATGCAGCCAAAATGCAGCCCAACTGCGGGAGAATCTCAGGAATAGGAAGTGGAGCAAGCCAGGCCTCAAACCACGAGAAGCTCCAGCCCAAAAGGCAGCCAACTCCAGCCCACATCCGGGAGAATCTCAGGAGCAGGGGGTGGAGCAAGCCAGGCCTCAAACCACGAGAAGCTCCAGCCCAAAAGGCAGCCAAAATGCAGCCCACATCTGGGAGAATCTCAGGAGCAGGGGGTGGAGCAAACCAGGCCTCAAACCACGAGAAGCTCCAGCCCAAAAGGCAGCCAAAATGCAGCCCACATCCGGGAGAATCTCAAGAGCAGGGGGTGGAGCAAGCCAGGCCTGAATCCACGAGAAGCTCCAGCCCAAAAGGCAGCCAAAATGCAGCCAACATCTGGGAGATTATCAAGAGCAGGGGTTGGAACAAGCCAGGCCTCAAACCACGAGAAGCTCCAGCCCAAAAGGCAGCCAAAATGCAGCCCACATTCGGGAGAATCTCAGGAGCAGGGGGTGGAGCAAGCCAGGTCTCAAACCACGAGAAGCTCCAGCCCAAAAGGCAGCCAAAATGCAGCCCACATCCGGGAGAATCTCAGGAGCAGGAAGTGGAGCAAGCCAGGCCTCAAACCACGAGAAGCTCCAGCCCAAAAGGCAGCCAAAATGCAGCCCACATCCGGGAGAATATCAAGAGCCGGGGGTGTAGCAAGCCAGGCCTCAAAGCACGAGAAGCTGCAGCCCAAAAGGCAGCCAAAATGCAGCCCACATCCGGGAGAATCTCAGGAGCAGGAAGTGGAGCAAGCCAGGCCTCAAACCACGAGAAGCTCCAGCCCAAAAAGCAGCCAAAATGCAGCCTACATCCGGGAGAATATCGAGAGTAGGGGGTGGAGCAAGCCAGGCCTCAAAGCACGAGAAGCTCCAGCCCAAAATGCAGCCAAAATGCAGCCCACATCCGGGAGAATCTCAAGAGCAGGGTGTGGAGCAAGCCAGGCCTCAAACCACGAGAAGCTCCAGCCCAAAAGGCAGCCAAAATGCAGCCCACATCCGGGAGAATCTCAGGAGCAGGGGGTGGAGCAAGCCAGGCCTCAAACCACAAGAAGCTCCAGCCCAAAAGGCAGCCAAAATGCAGCCCACATCCGGGAGATTATCAAGAGCAGGGGGTGGAGTAAGCCAGGCCTAAAACCACAAGAAGCTCCAGCCCAAAATGCAGCCAAAATCCAGCCCACATCTGGGAGATTATCAAGAGCAGGGGGTGGAGTAAGTCAGGCCTCAAACCACGAGAAGCTCCAGCAAAAAGGCAGTGAAAATGCAGCCCACATCCAGGAGAATCTCAAGAGTAGGGGGTGGAGCAAGCCAGGCCTCAAAGCACGAGAAGCTCCAGCCCAAAAGGCAGCCAAAATGCAGCCAACATCCGGGAGAATCTCAAGAGCAGGGGGTGGAGCAAGCCAGGCCTGAATTCACGAGAAGCTCCAGCCCAAAAGGCAGCCAAAATGCAGCCCACATTCGGGAGAATCTCAGGAGCAGGAAGTGGAGCAAGCCAGGCCTCAAACCACGAGAAGCTCCAGCCCAAAAGGCAGCCAAAATGCAGCCCACATCCGGGAGAATCTCAGGAGCAGAAAGTGGAGCAAGCCAGGCCTCAAACCACGAGAAGCTCCAGCCCAAAAGGCAGCCAAAATGCAGCCCACATCTGGGAGAATATCGAGAGCAGGGGGTGGAGCAAGCCAGGCCTCAAACCACAAGAAGCTGCAGCCCAAAACGCACCCAAAATCCAGCACACATCCGGGAGAATATCAAGAGCAGGGGGTGGAGTAAGCCAGGCCTCAAAGCACGAGAAGCTCCAGCCCAAAAGGCAGGCAGAATGCAGCCCACATCCGGGAGAATCTCAGGAGCAGGAAGTGGAGCAAGCCAGGCCTCAAACCACGAGAAGCTCCAGCCCAAAATGCAGCCAAAATGCAGCCCACATCCGGGAGAATCTCAAGAGCAGGGGGTGGAGCAAGCCAGGCCTCAAACCACGAGAAGCTCCAGCCCAAAAGGCAGCCAAAATGCAGCCCACATCCGGGAGAATCTCAAGAGCAGGGGGTGGAGCAAGCCAGGCCTCAAACCACGAGAAGCTCCAGACCAAAAGGCAGCCAAAATGCAGCCCACATCCGGGAGATTATCAAGAGCAGGGGGTGGAGCAAGCCAGGCCTCAAACCATGAGAAGCTCCAGCCCAAAATGCAGCCAAAATGCAGCCCACATCCGGGAGAATCTCAGGAGCAGGAAGTGGAGCAAGCCAGGCCTGAAACCACGAGAAGCTGCAGCCCAAAAGGCAGCCAAAATGCAGCCCACATCCGGGAGAATATCGAGAGCAGGGGGTGGAGCAAGCCAGGCCTCAAACCACGAGAAGCTCCAGCCCAAAAGGCAGCCAAAATGCAGCCCAACTGCGGGAGAATCTCAGGAATAGGAAGTGGAGCAAGCCAGGCCTCAAACCATGAGAAGCTCCAGCCCAAAAGGCAGCCAACTCCAGCCCACATCCGGGAGAATCTCAAGAGCAGGCGGTGGAGCAAGCCAGGCCTCAAAGCACGAGAAGCTCCAGCCCAAAAGGCAGCCAAAATGCAGCCCACATCTGGGAGAATCTCAGGAGCAGGGGGTGGAGCAAGCCAGGCCTCAAACCACGAGAAGCTCCAGCCCAAAAGGCAGCCAAAATCCAGCCCACATCCGGGAGATTATCAAGAGCAGGGGGTGGAGCAAGCCAGGCCTCAAACCGCGAGAAGCGCCAGCCCAAAATGCAGCCAAATTACAGCGCACATCCGGGAGAATATCAAGAGCAGGGGGTGGAGCAAGACAGGCCTCAAACCGCGAGAAGCGCCAGCCCAAAATGCAGCCAAATTACAGCGCACATCCGGGAGAATCTCAAGAGCAGGGGGTGGAGCAAGCCAGGCCTCAAAGCACGAGAAGCTCCAGCCCAAAATGCAGCCAAAATGCAGCCCACATCCGGGAGAATATCGAGAGCAGGGGGTGGAGCAAGCCAGGCCTCAAACCACGAGAAGCTCCAGCCCAAAAGGCAGCCAAAATGCAGCCCAACTGCGGGAGAATCTCAGGAATAGGAAGTGGAGCAAGCCAGGCCTCAAACCATGAGAAGCTCCAGCCCAAAAGGCAGCCAACTCCAGCCCACATCCGGGAGAATCTCAGGAGCAGGGGGTGGAGCAAGCCAGGCCTCAAACCACGAAAAGATCTAGCCCAAAAGGCAGCCAAAATGCAGCCCACCTCCGGGAGAATCTCAAGAGGAGGGGGTGGAGCAAGCCAGGCCTCAAACCGCGAGAAGCGCCAGCCCAAAATGCAGCCAAATTACAGCGCACATCCGGGAGAATATCAAGAGCAGGGGGTGGAGCAAGACAGGCCTCAAACCGCGAGAAGCGCCAGCCCAAAATGCAGCCAAATTACAGCGCACATCCGGGAGAATCTCAAGAGCAGGGGGTGGAGCAAGCCAGGCCTCAAAGCACGAGAAGCTCCAGCCCAAAATGCAGCCAAATTACAGCGCACATCCGGGAGAATATCAAGAGCAGGGGGTGGAGCAAGCCAGGCCTCAAACCATGAGAAACTCCAGCCCAAAATGCAGCCAAAATGCAGCCCAACTGCGGGAGAATCTCAGGAGCAGGAAGTGGAGCAAGCCAGGCCTGAAACCACGAGAAGCTGCAGCCCAAAAGGCAGCCAAAATGCAGCCCACATCCGGGAGAATATCGAGAGCAGGGGGTGGAGCAAGCCAGGCCTCAAACCACGAGAAGCTCCAGCCCAAAAGGCAGCCAAAATGCAGCACAACTGCGGGAGAATCTCAGGAATAGGAAGTGGAGCAAGCCAGGCCTCAAACCATGAGAAGCTCCAGCCCAAAAGGCAGCCAACTCCAGCCCACATCCGGGAGAATCTCAGGAGCAGGGGGTGGAGCAAGCCAGGCCTCAAACCACGAGAAGCTCCAGCCCAAAAGGCAGCCAAAATGCAGCCCACATCTGGGAGATTATCAAGAGCAGGGGGTGGAGAAAGTCAGGCCTCAAACCACGAGAAGCTCCAGCCCAAAAGGCAGCCAAAATGCAGCCCACATCCAGGAGAATCTCAAGAGCAGGGTGTGGAGCAAGCCAGGCCTCAAACCACGAGAAGCTCCAGCCCAAAAGGCAGCCAAAATGCAGCCCACATCCGGGAGAATCTCAAGAGCAGGGGGTGGAGCAAGCCAGGCCTCAAACCACGAGAAGCTCCAGCCCAAAATGCAGCCAAAATGCAGCCCACATCCGGGAGAATCTCAAGAGCAGGGGGTGGAGCAAGCCAGGCCTCAAACCACGAGAAGCTCCAGCCCAAAAGGCAGCCAAAATGCAACCCACATTCGGGAGAATCTCAGGAGCAGGGGGTGGAGCAAGCCAGGCCTGAAACCACGAGAAGCTGCAGCCCAAAAGGCAGCCAAAATGCAGCCCACATCCGGGAGAATATCGAGAGCAGGGGGTGGAGCAAGCCAGGCCTCAAACCACGAGAAGCTCCAGCCCAAAATGCAGCCAAAATGCAGCCCAACTGCGGGAGAATCTCAGGAATAGGAAGTGGAGCAAGCCAGGCCTCAAACCATGAGAAGCTCCAGCCCAAAAGGCAGCCAACTCCAGCCCACATCCGGGAGAATCTCAGGAGTAGGGGGTGGAGCAAGCCAGGCCTCAAACCACGAGAAGCTCCAGCCCAAAAGGCAGCCAAAATGCAGCCCACATCTGGGAGAATCTCAAGAGCAGGGGGTGGAGCAAGCCAGGCCTCAAACCACGAGAAGCTCCAGCCCAAAATGCAGCCAAAATGCAGCCCACATCTGGGAGATTATCAAGAGCAGGGGGTGGAGTAAGTCAGGCCTCAAACCACGAGATGCTCCAGCCCAAAAGGCAGCCAAAATGCAGCCCACATCCAGGAGAATCTCAAGAGCAGGGTGTGGAGCAAGCCAGGCCTCAAAGCACGAGAAGCTCCAGCCCAAAAGGCAGCCAAAATGCAGCCCACCTCCGGGAGAATCTCAAGAGCAGGGGGTGGAGCAAGCCAGGCCTCAAACCACGAGAAGCTCCAGCCCAAAATGCAGCCAAAATGCAGCCCACATCCGGGAGAATCTCAAGAGCAGGGGGTGGAGCAAGCCAGGCCTCAAAGCACGAGAAGCTCCAGCCCAAAAGGCAGCCAAAATGCAGCCCACATTCGGGAGAATCTCAGGAGCAGGGGGTGGAGCAAGCCAGGCCTGAAACCACGAGAAGCTGCAGCCCAAAAGGCAGCCAAAATGCAGCCCACATCCGGGAGAATATCGAGAGCAGGGGGTGGAGCAAGCCAGGCCTCAAACCACGAGAAGCTCCAGCCCAAAATGCAGCCAAAATGCAGCCCAACTGCGGGAGAATCTCAGGAATAGGAAGTGGAGCAAGCCAGGCCTCAAACCACGAGAAGCTCCAGCCCAAAAGGCAGCCAACTCCAGCCCACATCCGGGAGAATCTCAGGAGCAGGGGGTGGAGCAAGCCAGGCCTCAAACCACGAGAAGCTCCAGCCCAAAAGGCAGCCAAAATGCAGCCCACATCTGGGAGAATCTCAGGAGCAGGGGGTGGAGCAAACCAGGCCTCAAACCACGAGAAGCTCCAGCCCAAAAGGCAGCCAAAATGCAGCCCACATCCGGGAGAATCTCAAGAGCAGGGGGTGGAGCAAGCCAGGCCTGAATCCACGAGAAGCTCCAGCCCAAAAGGCAGCCAAAATGCAGCCAACATCTGGGAGATTATCAAGAGCAGGGGTTGGAACAAGCCAGGCCTCAAACCACGAGAAGCTCCAGCCCAAAAGGCAGCCAAAATGCAGCCCACATTCGGGAGAATCTCAGGAGCAGGGGGTGGAGCAAGCCAGGTCTCAAACCACGAGAAGCTCCAGCCCAAAAGGCAGCCAAAATGCAGCCCACATCCGGGAGAATCTCAGGAGCAGGAAGTGGAGCAAGCCAGGCCTCAAACCACGAGAAGCTCCAGCCCAAAAGGCAGCCAAAATGCAGCCCACATCCGGGAGAATATCAAGAGCCGGGGGTGTAGCAAGCCAGGCCTCAAAGCACGAGAAGCTCCAGCCCAAAAGGCAGCCAAAATGCAGCCCACATCCGGGAGAATCTCAGGAGCAGGAAGTGGAGCAAGCCAGGCCTCAAACCACGAGAAGCTCCAGCCCAAAAAGCAGCCAAAATGCAGCCTACATCCGGGAGAATATCGAGAGTAGGGGGTGGAGCAAGCCAGGCCTCAAAGCACGAGAAGCTCCAGCCCAAAATGCAGCCAAAATGCAGCCCACATCCGGGAGAATCTCAAGAGCAGGGTGTGGAGCAAGCCAGGCCTCAAACCACGAGAAGCTCCAGCCCAAAAGGCAGCCAAAATGCAGCCCACATCCGGGAGAATCTCAGGAGCAGGGGGTGGAGCAAGCCAGGCCTCAAACCACAAGAAGCTCCAGCCCAAAAGGCAGCCAAAATGCAGCCCACATCCGGGAGATTATCAAGAGCAGGGGGTGGAGTAAGCCAGGCCTAAAACCACAAGAAGCTCCAGCCCAAAATGCAGCCAAAATCCAGCCCACATCTGGGAGATTATCAAGAGCAGGGGGTGGAGTAAGTCAGGCCTCAAACCACGAGAAGCTCCAGCAAAAAGGCAGTGAAAATGCAGCCCACATCCAGGAGAATCTCAAGAGTAGGGGGTGGAGCAAGCCAGGCCTCAAAGCACGAGAAGCTCCAGCCCAAAAGGCAGCCAAAATGCAGCCAACATCCGGGAGAATCTCAAGAGCAGGGGGTGGAGCAAGCCAGGCCTGAATTCACGAGAAGCTCCAGCCCAAAAGGCAGCCAAAATGCAGCCCACATTCGGGAGAATCTCAGGAGCAGGAAGTGGAGCAAGCCAGGCCTCAAACCACGAGAAGCTCCAGCCCAAAAGGCAGCCAAAATGCAGCCCACATCCGGGAGAATCTCAGGAGCAGGAAGTGGAGCAAGCCAGGCCTCAAACCACGAGAAGCTCCAGCCCTAAAGGCAGCCAAAATGCAGCCCACATGCGGGAGAATCTCAAGAGCAGGGGGTGGAGCAAGCCAGGCCTCCAACCACGAGAAGCTCCAGCCCAAAATGCAGCCAAAATGCAGCCCACATCCGGGAGAATATCGAGAGCAGGGGGTGGAGCAAACCAGGCCTCAAACCACGAGAAGCTCCAGCCCAAAAGGCAGCCAAAATGCAGCCCACATCCGGGAGAATATCAAGAGCAGGCGGTGGAGCAAGCCAGGCCTGAATCCACGAGAAGCTCCAGCCCAAAAGGCAGCCAAAATGCAGCCAACATCTGGGAGATTATCAAGAGCAGGGGTTGGAACAAGCCAGGCCTCAAACCACAAGAAGCTCCAGCCCAAAATGCAGCCAAAATGCAGCCCACATCTGGGAGATTATCAAGAGCAGGGGGTGGAGTAAGTCAGGCCTCAAACCACGAGAAGCTCCAGCCCAAAAGGCAGCCAAAATGCAGCCCACATCCAGGAGAATCTCAAGAGCAGGGTGTGGAGCAAGCCAGGCCTCAAAGCACGAGAAGCTCCAGCCCAAAAGGCAGCCAAAATGCAGCCCACATCCGGGAGAATCTCAAGAGCAGGGGGTGGAGCAAGCCAGGCCTGAATTCACGAGAAGCTCCAGCCCAAAAGGCAGCCAAAATGCAGCCCACATCCGGGAGAATCTCAAGAGCAGGGGGTGGAGCAAGCCAGGCCTCAAACCACGAGAAGCTCCAGCAGAAAAGGCAGCCAAAATGCAGCCCACATTCGGGAGAATCTCAGGAGCAGGGGGTGGAGCAAGCCAGGCCTCAAACCACGAGAAGCTCCAGCCCAAAAGGCAGCCAAAATGCAGCCCACATCCGGGAGAATCTCAGGAGCAGGAAGTGGAGCAAGCCAGGCCTCAAACCACGAGAAGCTCCAGCCCAAAAGGCAGCCAAAATGCAGCCCACATCCGGGAGAATCTCAAGAGCAGGGGGTGGAGCAAGCCAGGCCTCCAACCACGAGAAGCTCCAGCCCAAAATGCAGCCAAAATGCAGCCCACATCCGGGAGAATATCGAGAGCAGGGGGTGGAGCAAGCCAGGCCTCAAACCACGAGAAGCTCCAGCCCAAAAGGCAGCCAAAATGCAGCCCACATCCGGGAGAATATCAAGAGCCGGGGGTGTAGCAAGCCAGGCCTCAAACCACGAGAAACTCAAGCCCAAAAGGCAGCCAAAATGTAGCCCACATCTGGGAGAATATCAAGAGCAGAGGGTGGAGCAAGCCAGGCCTCAAAGCACGAGAAGCTCCAGACCAAAAGGCAGCCAAAATGCAGCCCACATCCGGGAGAATCTCAGGAGCAGGAAGTGGAGCAAGCCAGGCCTCAAACCACGAGAAGCTCCAGCCCAAAAAGCAGCCAAAATGCAGCCTACATCCGGGAGAATATCGAGAGTAGGGGGTGGAGCAAGCCAGGCCTCAAAGCACGAGAAGCTCCAGCCCAAAATGCAGCCAAAATGCAGCCCACATCCGGGAGAATCTCAAGAGCAGGGTGTGGAGCAAGCCAGGCCTCAAACCACGAGAAGCTCCAGCCCAAAAGGCAGCCAAAATGCAGCCCACATCCGGGAGAATCTCAGGAGCAGGAAGTGGAGCAAGCCAGGCCTCAAACCACGAGAAGCTCCAGCCCAAAAGGCAGCCAAAATGCAGCCCACATCCGGGAGAATATTGAGAGCAGGGGGTGGAGCTAGCCAGGCCTCAAACCACGAGAAGCTCCAGCCCAAAAGGCAGCCAAAATGCAGCCCACATCCGGGAGATTATCAAGAGCAGGGGGTGGAGTAAGCCAGGCCTAAAACCACAAGAAGCTCCAGCCCAAAATGCAGCCAAAATCCAGCCCACATCTGGGAGATTATCAAGAGCAGGGGGTGGAGTAAGTCAGGCCTCAAACCACGAGAAGCTCCAGCAAAAAGCCAGTGAAAATGCAGCCCACATCCAGGAGAATCTCAAGAGCAGGGGGTGGAGCAAGCCAGGCCTCAAAGCACGAGAAGCTCCAGCCCAAAAGGCAGCCAAAATGCAGCCCACATCCGGGAGAATCTCAAGAGCAGGGGGTGGAGCAAGCCAGGCCTGAATTCACGAGAAGCTCCAGCCCAAAAGGCAGCCAAAATGCAGCCCACATCCGGGAGAATCTCAAGAGCAGGGGGTGGAGCAAGCCAGGCCTCAAAGCACGAGAAGCTCCAGCCCAAAAGGCAGCCAAAATGCAGCCCACATTCGGGAGAATCTCAGGAGCAGGAAGTGGAGCAAGCCAGGCCTCAAACCACGAGAAGCTCCAGCCCAAAAGGCAGCCAAAATGCAGCCCACATCCGGGAGAATCTCAGGAGCAGGAAGTGGAGCAAGCCAGGCCTCAAACCACGAGAAGCTCCAGCCCAAAAGGCAGCCAAAATGCAGCCCACATGCGGGAGAATCTCAAGAGCAGGGGGTGGAGCAAGCCAGGCCTCCAACCACGAGAAGCTCCAGCCCAAAATGCAGCCAAAATGCAGCCCACATCCGGGAGAATATCGAGAGCAGGGGGTGGAGCAAGCCAGGCCTCAAACCACGAGAAGCTCCAGCCCAAAAGGCAGCCAAAATGCAGCCCACATCCGGGAGAATCTCAGGAGCAGGAAGTGGAGCAAGCCAGGCCTCAAACCACGAGAAGCTCCAGCCCAAAAAGCAGCCAAAATGCAGCCTACATCCGGGAGAATATCGAGAGCAGGGGGTGGAGCAAGCCAGGCCTCAAAGCACGAGAAGCTCCAGCCCAAAATGCAGCCAAAATGCAGCCCACATCCGGGAGAATCTCAAGAGCAGGGTGTGGAGCAAGCCAGGCCTCAAAGCCCGAGAAGCTCCAGCCCAAAAGGCAGCCAAAATGCAGCCCACATCCGGGAGAATCTCAGGAGCAGGGGGTGGAGCAAGCCAGGCCTCAAACCACAAGAAGCTCCAGCCCAAAAGGCAGCCAAAATGCAGCCCACATCCGGGAGATTATCAAGAGCAGGGGGTGGAGTAAGCCAGGCCTGAAACCACAAGAAGCTCCAACCCAAAAGGCAGCCAAAATGCAGCCCACATCCGGGAGAATCTCAAGAGCAGGGGGTGGAGCAAGCCAGGCCTCAAAGCACGAGAAGCTCCAGCCCAAAATGCAGCCAAAATGCAGACCAACTGCGGGAGAATCTCAGGAGCAGAAAGTGGAGCAAGCCAGGCCTCAAACCACGAGAAGCTCCAGCCCAAAAGGCAGCCAAAATGCAGCCCACATCTGGGAGAATATCGAGAGCAGGGGGTGGAGCAAGCCAGGCCTCAAACCACAAGAAGCTGCAGCCCAAAACGCACCCAAAATCCAGCACACATCCGGGAGAATATCAAGAGCAGGGGGTGGAGTAAGCCAGGCCTCAAAGCACGAGAAGCTCCAGCCCAAAAGGCAGGCAGAATGCAGCCCACATCCGGGAGAATCTCAGGAGCAGGAAGTGGAGCAAGCCAGGCCTCAAACCACGAGAAGCTCCAGCCCAAAATGCAGCCAAAATGCAGCCCACATCCGGGAGAATCTCAAGAGCAGGGGGTGGAGCAAGCCAGGCCTCAAACCACGAGAAGCTCCAGCCCAAAAGGCAGCCAAAATGCAGCCCACATCCGGGAGAATCTCAGGAGCAGGGGGTGGAGCAAGCCAGGCCTCAAACCACAAGAAGCTCCAGCCCAAAAGGCAGCCAAAATGCAGCCCACATCCGGGAGATTATCAAGAGCAGGGGGTGGAGTAAGCCAGGCCTGAAACCACAAGAAGCTCCAGCCCAAAATGCAGCCAAAATCCAGCCCACATCTGGGAGATTATCAAGAGCAGGGGGTGGAGTAAGTCAGTCCTCAAACCACGAGAAGCTCCAGCCCAAAAGGCAGTGAAAATGCAGCCCACATCCAGGAGAATCTCAAGAGCAGGGGGTGGAGCAAGCCAGGCCTCAAACCACGAGAAGCTCCAGCCCAAAAGGCAGCCAAAATCCAGCCCACATCCGGGAGATTATGAAGAGCAGGGGGTGGAGCAAGCCAGGCCTCAAACCGCGAGAAGCGCCAGCCCAAAATGCAGCCAAATTACAGCGCACATCCAGGAGAATCTCAAGAGCAGGGGGTGGAGCAAGCCAGGCCTCAAAGCACGAGAAGCTCCAGCCCAAAATGCAGCCAAAATGCAGACCAACTGCGGGAGAATCTCAGGAGCAGAAAGTGGAGCAAGCCAGGCCTCAAACCACGAGAAGCTCCAGCCCAAAAGGCAGCCAAAATGCAGCCCACATCTGGGAGAATATCGAGAGCAGGGGGTGGAGCAAGCCAGGCCTCAAACCACAAGAAGCTGCAGCCCAAAACGCACCCAAAATCCAGCACACATCCGGGAGAATATCAAGAGCAGGGGGTGGAGTAAGCCAGGCCTCAAAGCACGAGAAGCTCCAGCCCAAAAGGCAGGCAGAATGCAGCCCACATCCGGGAGAATCTCAGGAGCAGGAAGTGGAGCAAGCCAGGCCTCAAACCACGAGAAGCTCCAGCCCAAAATGCAGCCAAAATGCAGCCCACATCCGGGAGAATCTCAAGAGCAGGGGGTGGAGCAAGCCAGGCCTCAAACCACGAGAAGCTCCAGCCCAAAAGGCAGCCAAAATGCAGCCCACATCCGGGAGAATCTCAAGAGCAGGGGGTGGAGCAAGCCAGGCCTCAAAGCACGAGAAGCTCCAGCGCAAAATGCAGCCAAAATGCAGCCCACATCCGGGAGATTATCAAGAGCAGGGGGTGGAGTAAGCCAGGCCTCAAACCGCGAGAAGCGCCAGCCCAAAATGCAGCCAAATTACAGCGCACATCCAGGAGAATCTCAAGAGCAGGGGGTGGAGCAAGCCAGGCCTCAAAGCACGAGAAGCTCCAGCCCAAAATGCAGCCAAAATGCAGACCAACTGCGGGAGAATCTCAGGAGCAGAAAGTGGAGCAAGCCAGGCCTCAAACCACGAGAAGCTCCAGCCCAAAAGGCAGCCAAAATGCAGCCCACACCCGGGAGAATATTGAGAGCAGGGGGTGGAGCAAGCCAGGCCTCAAACCTCGAGAAGCTCCAGCCCAAAAGGCAGCCAAAATGCAGCCCACATGCGGGAGAATCTCAGGAGCAGGGGGTGGAGCAAGCCAGGCCTCAAACCACAAGAAGCTCCAGCCCAAAAGGCAGCCAAAATGCAGCCCACATCCAGGAGATTATCAAGAGCAGGGGGTGGAGTAAGCCAGGCCTGAAACCACAAGAAGCTCCAGCCCAAAATACAGCCAAAATCCAGCCCACATCTGGGAGATTATCAAGAGCAGGGGGTGGAGTAAGTCAGTCCTCAAACCACGAGAAGCTCCAGCCCAAAAGGCAGTGAAAATGCAGCCCACATCCAGGAGAATCTCAAGAGCAGGGGGTGGAGCAAGCCAGGCCTCAAACCACGAGAAGCTCCAGCCCAAAAGGCAGCCAAAATGCAGCCCACATCCGGGAGAATCTCAGGAGCAGGAAGTGGAGCAAGCCAGGCCTCAAACCACGAGAAGCTCCAGCCCAAAATGCAGCCAAAATGCAGCCCACATCCGGGAGAATATCGAGAGCAGGGGGTGGAGCAAGCCAGGCCTCAAACCACGAGAAGCTCCAGCCCAAAAGGCAGCCAAAATGCAGCCCACATCCGGGAGAATATCAAGAGCCGGGGGTGTAGCAAGCCAGGCCTCAAAGCACGAGAAGCTCCAGCCCAAAAGGCAGCCAAAATGCAGCCCACATCCGGGAGAATCTCAGGAGCAGGAAGTGGAGCAAGCCAGGCCTCAAACCACGAGAAGCTCCAGCCCAAAAAGCAGCCAAAATGCAGCCTACATCCGGGAGAATATCGAGAGCAGGGGGTGGAGCAAGCCAGGCCTCAAAGCACGAGAAGCTCCAGCCCAAAATGCAGCCAAAATGCAGCCCACATCCGGGAGAATCTCAAGAGCAGGGTGTGGAGGAAGCCAGGCCTCAAACCACGAGAAGCTCCAGCCCAAAAGGCAGCCAAAATGCAGCCCACATCCGGGAGAATCTCAGGAGCAGGAAGTGGAGCAAGCCAGGTCTCAAACCACGAGAAGCTCCAGCCCAAAAGGCAGCCAAAATGCAGCCCACATCCGGGAGAATATTGAGAGCAGGGGGTGGAGCAAGCCAGGCCTCAAAGCCCGAGAAGCTCCAGCCCAAAAGGCAGCCAAAATGCAGCCCACATCCGGGAGAATCTCAAGAGCAGGGGGTGGAGCAAGCCAGGCCTCAAACCACAAGAAGCTCCAGCCCAAAAGGCAGCCAAAATGCAGCCCACATCCGGGAGAATCTCAAGAGCAGGGGGTGGAGCAAGCCAGGCCTCAAACCACAAGAAGCTCCAGCCCAAAAGGCAGCCAAAATCCAGCCCACATCCGGGAGATTATCAAGAGCAGGGGGTGGAGCAAGCCAGGCCTCAAACCGCGAGAAGCTCCAGCCCAAAATGCAGCCAAATTACAGCGCACATCCAGGAGAATCTCAAGAGCAGGGGCTGGAGCAAGCCAGGCCTCAAAGCACGAGAAGCTCCAGCCCAAAATGCAGCCAAAATGCAGACCAACTGCGGGAGAATCTCAGGAGCAGAAAGTGGAGCAAGCCAGGCCTCAAACCACGAGAAGCTCCAGCCCAAAAGGCAGCCAAAATGCAGCCCACATCTGGGAGAATATCGAGAGCAGGGGGTGGAGCAAGCCAGGCCTCAAACCACGAGAAGCTCCAGCCCAAAAGGCAGCCAAAATGCAGCCCACATCCTGGAGAATATCAAGAGCAGGGTGTGGAGTAAGCCAGGCCTCAAAGCACGAGAAGCTCCAGCCCAAAAGGCAGGCAGAATGCAGCCCACATCCGGGAGAATCTCAGGAGCAGGAAGTGGAGTAAGCCAGGCCTCAAACCACGAGAAGCTCCAGCCCAAAATGCAGCCAAAATGCAGCCCACATCCGGGAGAATCTCAAGAGCAGGGGGTGGAGCAAGCCAGGCCTCAAAGCACGAGAAGCTCCAGCCCAAAAGGCAGCCAAAATGCAGCCCACATCCGGGAGAATCTCAAGAGCAGGGGGTGGAGCAAGCCAGGCCTCAAACCACGAGAAGCTCCAGCCCAAAAGGCAGCCAAACTCCAGGCCACATCCGGGAGAATCTCAAGAGAAGGGGGTGGAGCAAGCCAGGCCTCAAAGCACGAGAAGCTCCAGCCCAAAAGGCAGCCAAAATGCAGCCCAACTGCGGGAGAGTCTCAGGAGCAGGAAGTGGAGCAAGCCAGGCCTCAAACCACGAGAAGCTCCAGCCCAAAAGGCACCCAAAATCCAGCACATATCCTGGAGAATCTCAGGAGCAGGAAGTGGAGCAAGCCAGGCCTGAAACCACGAGAAGCTCCAGCCCAAAAGGCAGCCAAAATGCAGCCCACATACGGGAGAATATCAAGAGCAGGGGGTAGAGCAAGCCAGGCCTCAAACCACGAGAAGCTCCAGCCCACAAGGCAGCCAAAATGCAGCCCACATCCGGGAGAATATGAAGAGCAGGGGTTGGAGGAAGCCAGGCCTCAAAGCACGAGAATCTCCAGCCCAAAATGCAGCCAAATTACAGCGCACATCCGGGAGAATATCAAGAGAAGGTGGTGGAGCAAGCCAGGCCTCAAACCGCGAGAAGCTCCAGACCAAAAGGCAGCCAAAATGCAGCCCAACTGCGGGAGAGTCTCAGGAGCAGGAAGTGGAGCAAGCCAGGCCTCAAACCACGAGAAGCTCCAGCCCAAAAGGCAGCCAAAATGCAGCCCACATCCTGGAGAATCTCAAGAGCAGGGGGTGGAGCAAGGCAGGCCTCAAACCACGAGAAGCTCCAGCCCAAAAGGCAGCCAAAATGCAGCCCACATCTGGGAGAATATCGAGAGCAGGGGGTGGAGCAAGCCAGGCCTCAAACCACGAGAAGCTCCAGCCCAAAAGGCAGCCAAAATGCAGCCCACATCCTGGAGAATATCAAGAGCAGGGTGTGGAGTAAGCCAGGCCTCAAAGCACGAGAAGCTCCAGCCCAAAAGGCAGGCAGAATGCAGCCCACATCCGGGAGAATCTCAGGAGCAGGAAGTGGAGTAAGCCAGGCCTCAAACCACGAGAAGCTCCAGCCCAAAATGCAGCCAAAGTGCAGCCCACATCCGGGAGAATCTCAAGAGCAGGGGGTGGAGCAAGCCAGGCCTCAAAGCACGAGAAGCTCCAGCCCAAAATGCAGCCAAAATGCAGCCCACATCCGGGAGAATCTCAAGAGCAGGGTGTGGAGCAAGCCAGGCCTCAAACCACGAGAAGCTCCAGCCCAAAAGGCAGCCAAAATGCAGCCCACATCCGGGAGAATCTCAGGAGCAGGGGGTGGAGCAAGCCAGGCCTCAAACCACAAGAAGCTCCAGCCCAAAAGGCAGCCAAAATGCAGCCCACATCCGGGAGATTATCAAGAGCAGGGGGTGGAGTAAGCCAGGCCTAAAACCACAAGAAGCTCCAGCCCAAAATGCAGCCAAAATCCAGCCCACATCTGGTAGATTATCAAGAGCAGGGGGTGGAGTAAGTCAGGCCTCAAACCACGAGAAGCTCCAGCAAAAAGGCAGTGAAAATGCAGCCCACATCCAGGAGAATCTCAAGAGTAGGGGGTGGAGCAAGCCAGGCCTCAAAGCACGAGAAGCTCCAGCCCAAAAGGCAGCCAAAATGCAGCCAACATCCGGGAGAATCTCAAGAGCAGGGGGTGGAGCAAGCCAGGCCTGAATTCACGAGAAGCTCCAGCCCAAAAGGCAGCCAAAATGCAGCCCACATTCGGGAGAATCTCAGGAGCAGGAAGTGGAGCAAGCCAGGCCTCAAACCACGAGAAGCTCCAGCCCAAAAGGCAGCCAAAATGCAGCCCACATCCGGGAGAATCTCAAGAGCAGGGGGTGGAGCAAGCCAGGCCTGAATTCACGAGAAGCTCCAGCCCAAAAGGCAGCCAAAATGCAGCCCACATCCGGGAGAATCTCAAGAGCAGAGGGTGGAGCAAGCCAGGCCTCAAACCACGAGAAGCTCCAGCCCAAAAGGCAGCCAAAATGCAGCCCACATTCGGGAGAATCTCAGGAGCAGGGGGTGGAGCAAGCCAGGCCTCAAACCACGAGAAGCTCCAGCCCAAAAGGCAGCCAAAATGCAGCCCACATCCGGGAGAATCTCAGGAGCAGGAAGTGGAGCAAGCCAGGCCTCAAACCACGAGAAGCTCCAGCCCAAAAGGCAGCCAAAATGCAGCCCACATCCGGGAGAATCTCAAGAGCAGGGGGTGGAGCAAGCCAGGCCTCCAACCACGAGAAGCTCCAGCCCAAAATGCAGCCAAAATGCAGCCCACATCCGGGAGAATATCGAGAGCAGGGGGTGGAGCAAGCCAGGCCTCAAACCACGAGAAGCTCCAGCCCAAAAGGCAGCCAAAATGCAGCCCACATCCGGGAGAATATCAAGAGCCGGGGGTGTAGCAAGCCAGGCCTCAAAGCACGAGAAGCTCCAGCCCAAAAGGCAGCCAAAATGCAGCCCACATCCGGGAGAATCTCAGGAGCAGGAAGTGGAGCTAGCCAGGCCTCAAACCACGAGAAGCTCCAGCCCAAAAGGCAGCCAAAATGCAGCCCACATCCGGGAGAATCTCAGGAGCAGGGGGTGGAGCAAGCCAGGCCTCAAACCACAAGAAGCTCCAGCCCAAAAGGCAGCCAAAATGCAGCCCACATCCGGGAGATTATCAAGAGCAGGGGGTGGAGTAAGCCAGGCCTAAAACCACAAGAAGCTCCAGCCCAAAATGCAGCCAAAATCCAGCCCACATCTGGGAGATTATCAAGAGCAGGGGGTGGAGTAAGTCAGGCCTCAAACCACGAGAAGCTCCAGCAAAAAGGCAGTGAAAATGCAGCCCACATCCAGGAGAATCTCAAGAGCAGGGGGTGGAGCAAGCCAGGCCTCAAAGCACGAGAAGCTCCAGCCCAAAAGGCAGCCAAAATGCAGCCCACATCCGGGAGAATCTCAAGAGCAGGGGGTGGAGCAAGCCAGGCCTGAATTCACGAGAAGCTCCAGCCCAAAAGGCAGCCAAAATGCAGCCCACATCCGGGAGAATCTCAAGAGCAGGGGGTGGAGCAAGCCAGGCCTCAAAGCACGAGAAGCTCCAGCCCAAAAGGCAGCCAAAATGCAGCCCACATCCGGGAGAATCTCAAGAGCAGGGGGTGGAGCAAGCCAGGCCTGAATTCACGAGAAGCTCCAGCCCAAAAGGCAGCCAAAATGCAGCCCACATCCGGGAGAATCTCAAGAGCAGGGGGTGGAGCAAGCCAGGCCTCAAACCACGAGAAGCTCCAGCCCAAAAGGCAGCCAAAATGCAGGCCACATCTGGGAGAATCTCAAGAGCAGGGGGTGGAGCAAGGCAGGCCTCAAACCACGAGAAGCTCCAGCCCAAGAATCATCCAAAATGCAGCCCACATCCGGGAGAATCTCAAGAGCAGGGGGTGGAGCAAGCCAGGCCTGAATTCACGAGAAGCTCCAGCCCAAAAGGCAGCCAAAATGCAGCCCACATCCGGGAGAATCTCAAGAGCAGGGGGTGGAGCAAGCCAGGCCTCAAAGCACGAGAAGCTCCAGCCCAAAAGGCAGCCAAAATGCAGCCCACATCCGGGAGAATCTCAAGAGCAGGGGGTGGAGCAAGCCAGGCCTCAAACCACAAGAAGCTCCAGCCCAAAAGGCAGCCAAAATCCAGCCCACATCCGGGAGATTATCAAGAGCAGGGGGTGGAGCAAGCCAGGCCTCAAACCGCGAGAAGCTCCAGCCCAAAATGCAGCCAAATTACAGCGCACATCCAGGAGAATCTCAAGAGCAGGGGCTGGAGCAAGCCAGGCCTCAAAGCACGAGAAGCTCCAGCCCAAAATGCAGCCAAAATGCAGACCAACTGCGGGAGAATCTCAGGAGCAGAAAGTGGAGCAAGCCAGGCCTCAAACCACGAGAAGCTCCAGCCCAAAAGGCAGCCAAAATGCAGCCCACATCTGGGAGAATATCGAGAGCAGGGGGTGGAGTAAGCCAGGCCTCAAACCACGAGAAGCTCCAGCCCAAAAGGCAGCCAAAATGCAGCCCACATCCTGGAGAATATCAAGAGCAGGGTGTGGAGTAAGCCAGGCCTCAAAGCACGAGAAGCTCCAGCCCAAAAGGCAGGCAGAATGCAGCCCACATCCGGGAGAATCTCAGGAGCAGGAAGTGGAGTAAGCCAGGCCTCAAACCACGAGAAGCTCCAGCCCAAAATGCAGCCAAAATGCAGCCCACATCCGGGAGAATCTCAAGAGCAGGGGGTGGAGCAAGCCAGGCCTCAAAGCACGAGAAGCTCCAGCCCAAAAGGCAGCCAAAATGCAGCCCACATCCGGGAGAATCTCAAGAGCAGGGGGTGGAGCAAGCCAGGCCTCAAACCACGAGAAGCTCCAGCCCAAAAGGCAGCCAAACTCCAGGCCACATCCGGGAGAATCTCAAGAGCAGGGGGTGGAGCAAGCCAGGCCTCAAAGCACGAGAAGCTCCAGCCCAAAAGGCAGCCAAAATGCAGCCCAACTGCGGGAGAGTCTCAGGAGCAGGAAGTGGAGCAAGCCAGGCCTCAAACCACGAGAAGCTCCAGCCCAAAAGGCACCCAAAATCCAGCACATATCCTGGAGAATCTCAGGAGCAGGAAGTGGAGCAAGCCAGGCCTGAAACCACGAGAAGCCCCAGCCCAAAAGGCAGCCAAAATGCAGCCCACATACGGGAGAATATCAAGAGCAGGGGGTAGAGCAAGCCAGGCCTCAAACCACGAGAAGCTCCAGCCCACAAGGCAGCCAAAATGCAGCCCACATCCGGGAGAATATGAAGAGCAGGGGTTGGAGGAAGCCAGGCCTCAAAGCACGAGAATCTCCAGCCCAAAATGCAGCCAAATTACAGCGCACATCCGGGAGAATATCAAGAGAAGGTGGTGGAGCAAGCCAGGCCTCAAACCGCGAGAAGCTCCAGACCAAAAGGCAGCCAAAATGCAGCCCAACTGCGGGAGAGTCTCAGGAGCAGGAAGTGGAGCAAGCCAGGCCTCAAACCACGAGAAGCTCCAGCCCAAAAGGCAGCCAAAATGCAGCCCACATCCGGGAGAATATCGAGAGCAGGGGGTGGAGCAAGCCAGGCCTCAAACCACAAGAAGCTCCAGCCCAAAACGCACCCAAAATCCAGCACACATCCGGGAGAATCTCAAGAGCAGGGGGTGGAGTAAGCCAGGCCTCAAAGCACGAGAAGCTGCAGCCCAAAAGGCAGTCAAATTACATCGCACATCCGGGAGAATATCAAGAGCAGGGGGTGGAGCAAGCCAGGCCTCAAACCACGAGAAGCTCCAGCCCAAAAGGCAGCCAAAATGCAGCTTACATCCGGGAGATTATCAAGAGCAGGGGGTGGAGCAAGCCAGGCCTCAAACCACGAGAAGCTCCAGCCCAAAAGGCAGCCAAAATGCAGCCCACATCCTGGAGAATCTCAAGAGCAGGGGGTGGAGCAAGGCAGGCCTCAAACCACGAGAAGCTCCAGCCCAAAAGGCAGCCAAAATGCAGCCCACATCCGGGAGAATCTCAAGAGCAGGGGGTGGAGCAAGCCAGGCCTCAAACCACGAGAAGCTCCAGCCCAAAATGCAGCCAAAATGCAGCCCACATGCGGGAGAATCTCAAGAGCAGGGTGTGGAGCAAGCCAGGCCTCAAACCACGAGAAGCTCCAGCCCAAAAGGCAGCCAAAATGCAGCCCACATCCGGTAGAATCTCAGGAGCAGGAAGTGGAGCAAGCCAGGTCTCAAACCACGAGAAGCTCCAGCCCAAAAGGCAGCCAAAATGCAGCCCACATCCGGGAGAATATTGAGAGCAGGGGGTGGAGCAAGCCAGGCCTCAAAGCCCGAGAAGCTCCAGCCCAAAAGGCAGCCAAAATGCAGCCCACATCCGGGAGAATCTCAAGAGCAGGGGGTGGAGCAAGCCAGGCCTCAAACCGAGAGAAGCGCCAGGCCAAAATGCAGCCAAATTACAGCGCACATCCAGGAGAATCTCAAGAGCAGGGGCTGGAGCAAGCCAGGCCTCAAAGCACGAGAAGCTCCAGCCCAAAAGGCAGCCAAAATGCAGCCCACATCTGGGAGAATATCGAGAGCAGGGGGTGGAGCAAGCCAGGCCTCAAACCACGAGAAGCTCCAGCCCAAAAGGCAGCCAAAATGCAGCCCACATCCTGGAGAATATCAAGAGCAGGGTGTGGAGTAAGCCAGGCCTCAAAGCACGAGAAGCTCCAGCCCAAAAGGCAGCCAAAATGCAGCCCACATCCGGGAGAATCTCAAGAGCAGGGGGTGGAGCAAGCCAGGCCTCAAACCGAGAGAAGCGCCAGCCCAAAATGCAGCCAAATTACAGCGCACATCCAGGAGAATCTCAAGAGCAGGGTGTGGAGTAAGCCAGGCCTCAAAGCCCGAGAAGCTCCAGCCCAAAAGGCAGCCAAAATGCAGCCCACATCCGGGAGATTATCAAGAGCAGGGGGTGGAGCAAGCCAGGCCTCAAACCGAGAGAAGCGCCAGCCCAAAATGCAGCCAAATTACAGCGCACATCCAGGAGAATCTCAAGAGCAGGGGCTGGAGCAAGCCAGGCCTCAAAGCACGAGAAGCTCCAGCCCAAAAGGCAGCCAAAATGCAGCCCACATCTGGGAGAATATCGAGAGCAGGGGGTGGAGCAAGCCAGGCCTCAAACCACGAGAAGCTCCAGCCCAAAAGGCAGCCAAAATGCAGCCCACATCCTGGAGAATATCAAGAGCAGGGTGTGGAGTAAGCCAGGCCTCAAAGCACGAGAAGCTCCAGCCCAAAAGGCAGGCAGAATGCAGCCCACATCCGGGAGAATCTCAGGAGCAGGAAGTGGAGTAAGCCAGGCCTCAAACCACGAGAAGCTCCAGCCCAAAATGCAGCCAAAATGCAGCCCACATCCGGGAGAATCTCAAGAGCAGGGGGTGGAGCAAGCCAGGCCTCAAAGCACGAGAAGCTCCAGCCCAAAATGCAGCCAAAATGCAGCCCACATCCGGGAGAATCTCAAGAGCAGGGTGTGGAGCAAGCCAGGCCTCAAACCACGAGAAGCTCCAGCCCAAAAGGCAGCCAAAATGCAGCCCACATCCGGGAGAATCTCAGGAGCAGGGGGTGGAGCAAGCCAGGCCTCAAACCACAAGAAGCTCCAGCCCAAAAGGCAGCCAAAATGCAGCCCACATCCGGGAGATTATCAAGAGCAGGGGGTGGAGTAAGCCAGGCCTAAAACCACAAGAAGCTCCAGCCCAAAATGCAGCCAAAATCCAGCCCACATCTGGGAGATTATCAAGAGCAGGGGGTGGAGTAAGTCAGGCCTCAAACCACGAGAAGCTCCAGCAAAAAGGCAGTGAAAATGCAGCCCACATCCAGGAGAATCTCAAGAGTAGGGGGTGGAGCAAGCCAGGCCTCAAAGCACGAGAAGCTCCAGCCCAAAAGGCAGCCAAAATGCAGCCAACATCCGGGAGAATCTCAAGAGCAGGGGGTGGAGCAAGCCAGGCCTGAATTCACGAGAAGCTCCAGCCCAAAAGGCAGCCAAAATGCAGCCCACATTCGGGAGAATCTCAGGAGCAGGAAGTGGAGCAAGCCAGGCCTCAAACCACGAGAAGCTCCAGCCCAAAAGGCAGCCAAAATGCAGCCCACATCCGGGAGAATCTCAGGAGCAGGAAGTGGAGCAAGCCAGGCCTCAAACCACGAGAAGCTCCAGCCCAACAGGCAGCCAAAATGCAGCCCCCTTCCGGGAGAATCTCAAGAGCAGGGGGTGGAGCAAGCCAGGCCTCCAACCACGAGAAGCTCCAGCCCAAAATGCAGCCAAAATACAGCCCACATCCGGGAGAATATCGAGAGCAGGGGGTGGAGCAAACCAGGCCTCAAACCACGAGAAGCTCCAGCCCAAAAGGCAGCCAAAATGCAGCCCACATCCGGGAGAATATCAAGAGCAGGCGGTGGAGCAAGCCAGGCCTGAATCCACGAGAAGCTCCAGCCCAAAAGGCAGCCAAAATGCAGCCAACATCTGGGAGATTATCAAGAGCAGGGGTTGGAACAAGCCAGGCCTCAAACCACAAGAAGCTCCAGCCCAAAATGCAGCCAAAATGCAGCCCACATCTGGGAGATTATCAAGAGCAGGGGGTGGAGTAAGTCAGGCCTCAAACCACGAGAAGCTCCAGCCCAAAAGGCAGCCAAAATGCAGCCCACATCCAGGAGAATCTCAAGAGCAGGGTGTGGAGCAAGCCAGGCCTCAAAGCACGAGAAGCTCCAGCCCAAAAGGCAGCCAAAATGCAGCCCACATCCGGGAGAATCTCAAGAGCAGGGGGTGGAGCAAGCCAGGCCTGAATTCACGAGAAGCTCCAGCCCAAAAGGCAGCCAAAATGCAGCCCACATCCGGGAGAATCTCAAGAGCAGGGGGTGGAGCAAGCCAGGCCTCAAACCACGAGAAGCTCCAGCCCAAAAGGCAGCCAAAATGCAGCCCACATTCGGGAGAATCTCAGGAGCAGGGGGTGGAGCAAGCCAGGCCTCAAACCACGAGAAGCTCCAGCCCAAAAGGCAGCCAAAATGCAGCCCACATCCGGGAGAATCTCAGGAGCAGGAAGTGGAGCAAGCCAGGCCTCAAACCACGAGAAGCTCCAGCCCAAAAGGCAGCCAAAATGCAGCCCACATCCGGGAGAATCTCAAGAGCAGGGGGTGGAGCAAGCCAGGCCTCCAACCACGAGAAGCTCCAGCCCAAAATGCAGCCAAAATGCAGCCCACATCCGGGAGAATATCGAGAGCAGGGGGTGGAGCAAGCCAGGCCTCAAACCACGAGAAGCTCCAGCCCAAAAGGCAGCCAAAATGCAGCCCACATCCGGGAGAATATCAAGAGCCGGGGGTGTAGCAAGCCAGGCCTCAAAGCACGAGAAGCTCCAGCCCAAAAGGCAGCCAAAATGCAGCCCACATCCGGGAGAATCTCAGGAGCAGGAAGTGGAGCAAGCCAGGCCTCAAACCACGAGAAGCTCCAGCAAAAAGGCAGTGAAAATGCAGCCCACATCCAGGAGAATCTCAAGAGCAGGGGGTGGAGCAAGCCAGGCCTCAAAGCACGAGAAGCTCCAGCCCAAAAGGCAGCCAAAATGCAGCCCACATCCGGGAGAATCTCAAGAGCAGGGGGTGGAGCAAGCCAGGCCTGAATTCACGAGAAGCTCCAGCCCAAAAGGCAGCCAAAATGCAGCCCACATCCGGGAGAATCTCAAGAGCAGGGGGTGGAGCAAGCCAGGCCTCAAACCACGAGAAGCTCCAGCCCAAAAGGCAGCCAAAATGCAGCCCACATTCGGGAGAATCTCAGGAGCAGGAAGTGGAGCAAGCCAGGCCTCAAACCACGAGAAGCTCCAGCCCAAAAGGCAGCCAAAATGCAGCCCACATCCGGGAGAATCTCAGGAGCAGGAAGTGGAGCAAGCCAGGCCTCAAACCACGAGAAGCTCCAGCCCAAAATGCAGCCAAAATGCAGCCCACATGCGGGAGAATCTCAAGAGCAGGGGGTGGAGCAAGCCAGGCCTCCAACCACGAGAAGCTCCAGCCCAAAATGCAGCCAAAATGCAGCCCACATCCGGGAGAATATCGAGAGCAGGGGGTGGAGCAAGCCAGGCCTCAAACCACGAGAAGCTCCAGCCCAAAAGGCAGCCAAAATGCAGCCCACATCCGGGAGAATCTCAGGAGCAGGAAGTGGAGCAAGCCAGGCCTCAAACCACGAGAAGCTCCAGCCCAAAAAGCAGCCAAAATGCAGCCTACATTCTTGAGAATATCGAGAGCAGGGGGTGGAGCAAGCCAGGCCTCAAAGCACGAGAAGCTCCAGCCCAAAATGCCGCCAAAATGCAGCCCACATCCGGGAGAATCTCAAGAGCAGGGTGTGGAGCAAGCCAGGCCTCAAACCACGAGAAGCTCCAGCCCAAAAGGCAGCCAAAATGCAGCCCACATCCGGGAGAATCTCAGGAGCAGGGGGTGGAGCAAGCCAGGCCTCAAACCACAAGAAGCTCCAGCCCAAAAGGCAGCCAAAATGCAGCCCACATCCGGGAGATTATCAAGAGCAGGGGGTGGAGTAAGCCAGGCCTGAAACCACAAGAAGCTCCAACCCAAAAGGCAGCCAAAATGCAGCCCACATCCGGGAGAATCTCAAGAGCAGGGGGTGGAGCAAGCCAGGCCTCAAAGCACGAGAAGCTCCAGCCCAAAATGCAGCCAAAATGCAGACCAACTGCGGGAGAATCTCAGGAGCAGAAAGTGGAGCAAGCCAGGCCTCAAACCACGAGAAGCTCCAGCCCAAAAGGCAGCCAAAATGCAGCCCACATCTGGGAGAATATCGAGAGCAGGGGGTGGAGCAAGCCAGGCCTCAAACCACAAGAAGCTGCAGCCCAAAACGCACCCAAAATCCAGCACACATCCGGGAGAATATCAAGAGCAGGGGGTGGAGTAAGCCAGGCCTCAAAGCACGAGAAGCTCCAGCCCAAAAGGCAGGCAGAATGCAGCCCACATCCGGGAGAATCTCAAGAGCAGGGGGTGGAGCAAGCCAGGCCTCAAACCACGAGAAGCTCCAGACCAAAAGGCAGCCAAAATGCAGCCCACATCCGGGAGATTATCAAGAGCAGGGGGTGGAGTAAGCCAGGCCTCAAACCGCGAGAAGCGCCAGCCCAAAATGCAGCCAAATTACAGCGCACATCCAGGAGAATCTCAAGAGCAGGGGGTGGAGCAAGCCAGGCCTCAAAGCACGAGAAGCTCCAGCCCAAAATGCAGCCAAAATGCAGACCAACTGCGGGAGAATCTCAGGAGCAGAAAGTGGAGCAAGCCAGGCCTCAAACCACGAGAAGCTCCAGCCCAAAAGGCAGCCAAAATGCAGCCCACACCCGGGAGAATATTGAGAGCAGGGGGTGGAGCAAGCCAGGCCTCAAACCTCGAGAAGCTCCAGCCCAAAAGGCAGCCAAAATGCAGCACACATCCGGGAGAATATCAAGAGCAGGGGGTGGAGTAAGCCAGGCCTCAAAGCACGAGAAGCTCCAGCCCAAAAGGCAGGCAGAATGCAGCCCACATCCGGGAGAATCTCAGGAGCAGGAAGTGGAGCAAGCCAGGCCTCAAACCACGAGAAGCTCCAGCCCAAAATGCAGCCAAAATGCAGCCCACATCCGGGAGAATCTCAAGAGCAGGGGGTGGAGCAAGCCAGGCCTCAAACCACGAGAAGCTCCAGCCCAAAAGGCAGCCAAAATGCAGCCCACATCCGGGAGAATCTCAAGAGCAGGGGGTGGAGCAAGCCAGGCCTCAAACCACGAGAAGCTCCAGACCAAAATGCAGCCAAAATGCAGCCCACATCCGGGAGATTATCAAGAGCAGGGGGTGGAGTAAGCCAGGCCTCAAACCGCGAGAAGCGCCAGCCCAAAATGCAGCCAAATTACAGCGCACATCCAGGAGAATCTCAAGAGCAGGGGGTGGAGCAAGCCAGGCCTCAAAGCACGAGAAGCTCCAGCCCAAAATGCAGCCAAAATGCAGACCAACTGCGGGAGAATCTCAGGAGCAGAAAGTGGAGAAAGCCAGGCCTCAAACCACGAGAAGCTCCAGCCCAAAAGGCAGCCAAAATGCAGCCCACACCCGGGAGAATATTGAGAGCAGGGGGTGGAGCAAGCCAGGCCTCAAACCTCGAGAAGCTCCAGCCCAAAAGGCAGCCAAAATGCAGCCCACATGCGGGAGAATCTCAGGAGCAGGGGGTGGAGCAAGCCAGGCCTCAAACCACAAGAAGCTCCAGCCCAAAAGGCAGCCAAAATGCAGCCCACATCCGGGAGATTATCAAGAGCAGGGGGTGGAGTAAGCCAGGCCTGAAACCACATAAAGCTCCAGCCCAAAATACAGCCAAAATCCAGCCCACATCTGGGAGATTATCAAGAGCAGGGGGTGGAGTAAGTCAGTCCTCAAACCACGAGAAGCTCCAGCCCAAAAGGCAGTGAAAATGCAGCCCACATCCAGGAGAATCTCAAGAGCAGGGGGTGGAGCAAGCCAGGCCTCAAACCACGAGAAGCTCCAGCCCAAAAGGCAGCCAAAATGCAGCCCACATCCGGGAGAATCTCAGGAGCAGGAAGTGGAGCAAGCCAGGCCTCAAACCACGAGAAGCTCCAGCCCAAAAGGCAGCCAAAATGCAGCCCACATCCGGGAGAATATCGAGAGCAGGGGGTGGAGCAAGCCAGGCCTCAAAGCACGAGAAGCTCCAGCCCAAAAGGCAGCCAAAATGCAGCCCACATCCGGGAGAATATCAAGAGCCGGGGGTGTAGCAAGCCAGGCCTCAAAGCACGAGAAGCTCCAGCCCAAAAGGCAGCCAAAATGCAGCCCACATCCGGGAGAATCTCAGGAGCAGGAAGTGGAGCAAGCCAGGCCTCAAACCACGAGAAGCTCCAGCCCAAAAAGCAGCCAAAATGCAGCCTACATCCGGGAGAATATCGAGAGCAGGGGGTGGAGCAAGCCAGGCCTCAAAGCACGAGAAGCTCCAGCCCAAAATGCAGCCAAAATGCAGCCCACATCCGGGAGAATCTCAAGAGCAGGGTGTGGAGCAAGCCAGGCCTCAAACCACGAGAAGCTCCAGCCCAAAAGGCAGCCAAAATGCAGCCCACATCCGGGAGAATCTCAGGAGCAGGAAGTGGAGCAAGCCAGGCCTCAAACCACAAGAAGCTCCAGCCCAAAAGGCAGCCAAAATCCAGCCCACATCCGGGAGATTATCAAGAGCAGGGGGTGGAGCAAGCCAGGCCTCAAACCGCGAGAAGCGCCAGCCCAAAATGCAGCCAAATTACAGCGCACATCCAGGAGAATCTCAAGAGCAGGGGCTGGAGCAAGCCAGGCCTCAAAGCACGAGAAGCTCCAGCCCAAAATGCAGCCAAAATGCAGACCAACTGCGGGAGAATCTCAGGAGCAGAAAGTGGAGCAAGCCAGGCCTCAAACCACGAGAAGCTCCAGCCCAAAAGGCAGCCAAAATGCAGCCCACATCTGGGAGAATATCGAGAGCAGGGGGTGGAGCAAGCCAGGCCTCAAACCACGAGAAGCTCCAGCCCAAAAGGCAGCCAAAATGCAGCCCACATCCTGGAGAATATCAAGAGCAGGGTGTGGAGTAAGCCAGGCCTCAAAGCACGAGAAGCTCCTGCCCAAAAGGCAGGCAGAATGCAGCCCACATCCGGGAGAATCTCAGGAGCAGGAAGTGGAGTAAGCCAGGCCTCAAACCACGAGAAGCTCCAGCCCAAAATGCAGCCAAAATGCAGCCCACATCCGGGAGAATCTCAAGAGCAGGGGGTGGAGCAAGCCAGGCCTCAAAGCACGAGAAGCTGCAGCCCAAAAGGCAGCCAAAATGCAGCCCACATCCGGGAGAATCTCAAGAGCATGGGGTGGAGCAAGCCAGGCCTCAAACCACGAGAAGCTCCAGCCCAAAAGGCAGCCAAACTCCAGGCCACATCCGGGAGAATCTCAAGAGCAGGGGGTGGAGCAAGCCAGGCCTCAAAGCACGAGAAGCTCCAGCCCAAAAGGCAGCCAAAATGCAGCCCAACTGCGGGAGAGTCTCAGGAGCAGGAAGTGGAGCAAGCCAGGCCTCAAACCACGAGAAGCTCCAGCCCAAAAGGCACCCAAAATCCAGCACATATCCTGGAGAATCTCAGGAGCAGGAAGTGGAGCAAGCCAGGCCTGAAACCACGAGAAGCTCCAGCCCAAAAGGCAGCCAAAATGCAGCCCACATACGGGAGAATATCAAGAGCAGGGGGTAGAGCAAGCCAGGCCTCAAACCACGAGAAGCTCCAGCCCACAAGGCAGCCAAAATGCAGCCCACATCCGGGAGAATATGAAGAGCAGGGGTTGGAGGAAGCCAGGCCTCAAAGCACGAGAATCTCCAGCCCAAAATGCAGCCAAATTACAGCGCACATCCGGGAGAATATCAAGAGAAGGTGGTGGAGCAAGCCAGGCCTCAAACCGCGAGAAGCTCCAGACCAAAAGGCAGCCAAAATGCAGCCCAACTGCGGGAGAGTCTCAGGAGCAGGAAGTGGAGCAAGCCAGGCCTCAAACCACGAGAAGCTCCAGCCCAAAAGGCAGCCAAAATGCAGCCCACATCCGGGAGAATATCGAGAGCAGGGGGTGGAGCAAGCCAGGCCTCAAACCACGAGAAGCTCCAGCCCAAAACGCACCCAAAATCCAGCCCACATCCGGGAGAATCTCAAGAGCAGGGGGTGGAGTAAGCCAGGCCTCAAAGCACGAGAAGCTGCAGCCCAAAAGGCAGTCAAATTACAGCGCACATCCGGGAGAATATCAAGAGCAGGGGGTGGAGCAAGCCAGGCCTCAAACCACGAGAAGCTCCAGCCCAAAAGGCAGCCAAAATGCAGCTTACATCCGGGAGATTATCAAGAGCAGGGGGTGGAGCAAGCCAGGCCTCAAACCACGAGAAGCTCCAGCCCAAAAGGCAGCCAAAATGCAGCCCACATCCTGGAGAATCTCAAGAGCAGGGGGTGGAGCAAGGCAGGCCTCAAACCACGAGAAGCTCCAGCCCAAAAGGCAGCCAAAATGCAGCCCACATCCGGGAGAATCTCAAGAGCAGGGGGTGGAGCAAGCCAGGCCTCAAACCACGAGAAGCTCCAGCCCAAAATGCAGCCAAAATGCAGACCACATCCGGGAGAATCTCAAGAGCAGGGTGTGGAGCAAGCCAGGCCTCAAACCACGAGAAGCTCCAGCCCAAAAGGCAGCCAAAATGCAGCCCACATCCGGTAGAATCTCAGGAGCAGGAAGTGGAGCAAGCCAGGTCTCAAACCACGAGAAGCTCCAGCCCAAAAGGCAGCCAAAATGCAGCCCACATCCGGGAGAATATTGAGAGCAGGGGGTGGAGCAAGCCAGGCCTCAAAGCCCGAGAAGCTCCAGCCCAAAAGGCAGCCAAAATGCAGCCCACATCCGGGAGAAACTCAAGAGCAGGGGGTGGAGCAAGCCAGGCCTCAAACCACAAGAAGCTCCAGCCCAAAAGGCAGCCAAAATCCAGCCCACATCCGGGAGATTATCAAGAGCAGGGGGTGGAGCAAGCCAGGCCTCAAACCGCGAGAAGCGCCAGCCCAAAATGCAGCCAAATTACAGCGCACATCCAGGAGAATCTCAAGAGCAGGGGCTGGAGCAAGCCAGGCCTCAAAGCACGAGAAGCTCCAGCCCAAAATGCAGCCAAAATGCAGACCAACTGCGGGAGAATCTCAGGAGCAGAAAGTGGAGCAAGCCAGGCCTCAAACCACGAGAAGCTCCAGCCCAAAAGGCAGCCAAAATGCAGCCCACATCCGGTAGAATCTCAGGAGCAGGAAGTGGAGCAAGCCAGGTCTCAAACCACGAGAAGCTCCAGCCCAAAAGGCAGCCAAACTCCAGGCCACATCCGGGAGAATCTCAAGAGCAGGGGGTGGAGCAAGGCAGGCCTCAAAGCACGAGAAGCTCCAGCCCAAAAGGCAGCCAAAATGCAGCCCACATCCGGGAGAATATCGAGAGCAGGGGGTGGAGCAAGCCAGGCCTCAAACCACAAGAAGCTCCAGCCCAAAAGGCAGCCAAAATGCAGCCCAACTGCGGGAGAGTCTCAGGAGCAGGAAGTGGAGCAAGCCAGGCCTCAAACCACGAGAAGCTCCAGCCCAAAAGGCACCCAAAATCCAGCACATATCCTGGAGAATCTCAGGAGCAGGAAGTGGAGCAAGCCAGGCCTGAAACCACGAGAAGCTCCAGCCCAAAAGGCAGCCAAAATGCAGCCCACATACGGGAGAATATCAAGAGCAGGGGGTAGAGCAAGCCAGGCCTCAAACCACGAGAAGCTCCAGCCCACAAGGCAGCCAAAATGCAGCCCACATCCGGGAGAATATGAAGAGCAGGGGTTGGAGGAAGCCAGGCCTCAAAGCACGAGAAGCTCCAGCCCAAAATGCAGCCAAATTACAGCGCACATCCGGGAGAATATCAAGAGAAGGTGGTGGAGCAAGCCAGGCCTCAAACCGCGAGAAGCTCCAGACCAAAAGGCAGCCAAAATGCAGCCCAACTGCGGGAGAGTCTCAGGAGCAGGAAGTGGAGCAAGCCAGGCCTCAAACCACGAGAAGCTCCAGCCCAAAAGGCAGCCAAAATGCAGCCCACATCCGGGAGAATATCGAGAGCAGGGGGTGGAGCAAGCCAGGCCTCAAACCACAAGAAGCTCCAGCCCAAAACGCACCCAAAATCCAGCACACATCCGGGAGAATCTCAAGAGCAGGGGGTGGAGTAAGCCAGGCCTCAAAGCACGAGAAGCTGCAGCCCAAAAGGCAGTCAAATTACAGCGCACATCCGGGAGAATATCAAGAGCAGGGGGTGGAGCAAGCCAGGCCTCAAACCACGAGAAGCTCCAGCCCAAAAGGCAGCCAAAATGCAGCTTACATCCGGGAGATTATCAAGAGCAGGGGGTGGAGCAAGCCAGGCCTCAAACCACGAGAAGCTCCAGCCCAAAAGGCAGCCAAAATGCAGCCCACATCCTGGAGAATCTCAAGAGCAGGGGGTGGAGCAAGGCAGGCCTCAAACCACGAGAAGCTCCAGCCCAAAAGGCAGCCAAAATCCAGCCCACATCCGGGAGAATCTCAAGAGCAGGGGGTGGAGCAAGCCAGGCCTCAAACCACGAGAAGCTCCAGCCCAAAAGTCAGCCAAATTACAGCGCACATCCGGGAGAATCTCAAGAGCAGGGGGTGCAGCAAGGCAGGCCTCAAACCACGAGAAGCTCCAGCCCAAAAGGCAGCCAAAATGCAGCCCACATCCGGGAGATTATCAAGAGCAGGGGGTGGAGCAAGCCAGGCCTCAAAGCACGAGAAGCTCCAGCCCAAAAGGCAGCCAAAATCCAGCGCACATCCGGGAGAATATGAAGAGCAGGGGGTGGAGCAAGCCAGGCCTCAAACCGCGAGAAGCGCCAGCCCAAAATGCAGCCAAATTACAGCGCACATCCGGGAGAATATCAAGAGCAGGGGGTGGAGCAAGCCAGGCCTCAAAGCACGAGAAGCTCCAGCCCAAAATGCAGCCAAATTACAGCGCACATCCGGGAGAATATCGAGAGCAGGGGTTGGAGCAAGCCAGGCCTCAAATCACGAGAAGCTCCAGCCCAAAATGCAGCCAAAATGCAGCCCAACTGCGGGAGAATCTCAGGAGCAGGAAGTGGAGCAAGCCAGGCCTCAAACCACGAGAAGCTCCAGCCCAAAAGGCAGCCAAAATGCAGCCCACATCCGGGAGAATATCGAGAGCAGGGGGTGGAGCAAGCCAGGCCTCAAACCACGAGAAGCTCCAGCCCAAAACGCACCCAAAATCCAGCACACATCCGGGAGAATATCAAGAGCAGGGGGTGGAGTAAGCCAGGCCTCAAAGCACGAGAAGCTCCAGCCCAAAATGCAGCCAAATTACAGCGCACATCCGGGAGAATATCAAGAGAAGGGGGTGGAGCAAGCCAGGCCTCAAAGCACGAGAAGCTCCAGCCCAAAAGGCAGCCAAAATACAGCCTACATCCGGGAGAATCTCAGGAGCAGGGGGTGGAGCAAGCCAGGCCTCAAACTGCGAGAAGCGCCAGCCCAAAAGGCAGCCAAAATGCAGCCCACATCCGGGAGAATATCGAGAGCAGGGGTTGGAGCAAGCCAGGCCTCAAAGCACAAGAAGCTCCAGCCCAAAAGGCAGCCAAAATGCAGCCCACATCCGGGAGAATCTCAGGAGCGGGGGGTGGAGTAAGCCAGGCCTCAAATCACGAGAAGCTGCAGCCCAAAATGCAGCCAAAATGCAGCCCAACTGCGGGAGAGTCTCAGGAGCAGGAAGTGGAGCAAGCCAGGCCTCAAACCACGAGAAGCTCCAGCCCAAAAGGCAGCCAAAATGCAGCCCACATCCGGGAGAATATCGAGAGCAGGGGGTGGAGCAAGCCAGGCCTCAAACCACAAGAAGCTCCAGCCCAAAACGCACCCAAAATCCAGCACACATCCGGGAGAATATCAAGAGCAGGGGGTGGAGTAAGCCAGGCCTCAAAGCACGAGAAGCTGCAGCCCAAAAGGCAGTCAAATTACAGCGCACATCCGGGAGAATATCAAGAGCAGGGGGTGGAGCAAGCCAGGCCTCAAACCACGAGAAGCTCCAGCCCAAAAGGCAGCCAAAATGCAGCTTACATCCGGGAGATTATCAAGAGCAGGGGGTGGAGCAAGCCAGGCCTCAAACCACGAGAAGCTCCAGCCCAAAAGTCAGCCAAATTACAGCGCACATCCGGGAGAATCTCAAGAGAAGGGGGTGCAGCAAGGCAGGCCTCAAACCACGAGAAGCTCCAGCCCAAAAGGCAGCCAAAATGCAGCCCACATCCGGGAGAATATCGAGAGCAGGGGGTGGAGCAAGCCAGGCCTCAAACCACAAGAAGCTCCAGCCCAAAACGCACCCAAAATCCAGCACACATCCGGGAGAATATCAAGAGCAGGGGGTGGAGTAAGCCAGGCCTCAAAGCACGAGAAGCTGCAGCCCAAAAGGCAGTCAAATTACAGCGCACATCCGGGAGAATATCAAGAGCAGGGGGTGGAGCAAACCAGGCCTCAAACCACGAGAAGCTCCAGCCCAAAAGGCAGCCAAAATGCAGCTTACATCCGGGAGATTATCAAGAGCAGGGGGTGGAGCAAGCCAGGCCTCAAACCACGAGAAGCTCCAGCCCAAAATGCAGCCAAATTACAGCGCACATCCGGGAGAATATGAAGAGCAGGGGGTGGAGCAAGCCAGGCCTCAAACCGCGAGAAGCGCCAGCCCAAAATGCAGCCAAATTACAGCGCACATCCGGGAGAATCTCAGGAGGAGGGGGTGGAGCAAGCCAGGCCTCAAAGCACGAGAAGCTCCAGCCCAAAATGCAGCCAAATTACAGCGCACATCCGGGAGAGTATCAAGACCAGGGGGTGGAGCAAGCCAGGCCTCAAACCACGAGAAGCTCCAGCCCAAAAGGCAGCCAAAATGCAGCCCACATCCGGGAGAATCTCAAGAGCAGGCGGTGGAGGAAGCCAGGCCTCAAACCATGAGAAGCTCCAGCCCAAAATTCAGCCAAAATCCAGCCCACATCCGGGAGAATCTCAAGAGCAGGGGGTGGAGCAAGCCAGGCCTCAAACCACGAGAAGCTCCAGCCCAAAATGCAGCCCACATCCGGGAGAATCTCAAGAGCAGGGTGTGGAGCAAGGCAGGCCTCAAAGCACGAAAAGCTCCAGCCAAAAGGCAGCCAAAATGCAGCCCACATCCGGGAGAATCTCAAGAGCAGGGGTTGGAGCAAGCCAGGCCTCAAACCACGAGAAGCTCCAGCCCAAAAGGCAGCCAAACTCCAGGCCACATCCGGGAGAATCTCAAGAGCAGGGGGTGGAGCAAGCCAGGCCTCAAACCACGAGAAGCTCCAGCCCAAAAGGCAGCCAAAATGCAGCCCAACTGCGGGAGAATCTCAGGAGCAGGAAGTGGAGCAAGCCAGGCCTCAAACCACGAGAAGCTCCAGCCCAAAAGGCAGCCAAAATGCAGCCCACATCCGGGAGAATATCGAGAGCAGGGGGTGGAGCAAGCCAGGCCTCAAACCACAAGAAGCTCCAGCCCAAAACGCACCCAAAATCCAGCACACATCCGGGAGAATATCAAGAGCAGGGGGTGGAGTAAGCCAGGCCTCAAAGCACGAGAAGCTCCAGCCCAAAATGCAGCCAAATTACAGCGCACATCCGGGAGAATATCAAGAGAAGGGGGTGGAGCAAGCCAGGCCTCAAAGCACGAGAAGCTCCAGCCCAAAATGCAGCCAAATTACAGAGCACATCCAGGAGAATATCAAGAGCAGGGTGTGGAGCAAGCCAGGCCTCAAAGCACGAGAAGCTCCAGCCCAAAAGGCAGCCAAAATACAGCCTACATCCGGGAGAATCTCAAGAGCAGGGGGTGGAGCAAGCCAGGCCTCAAACCGCGAGAAGCGCCAGCCCAAAAGGCAGCCAAAATGCAGCCCACATCCGGGAGAATATCGAGAGCAGGGGGTGGAGCAAGCCAGGCCTCAAAGCACAAGAAGCTCCAGCCCAAAAGGCAGCCAAAATGCAGCCCACATCCGGGAGAATCTCAGGAGCGGGGGGTGGAGTAAGCCAGGCCTCAAAGCACGAGAAGCTGCAGCCCAAAATGCAGCCAAAATGCAGCCCAACTGCGGGAGAGTCTCAGGAGCAGGAAGTGGAGCAAGCCAGGCCTCAAACCACGAGAAGCTCCAGCCCAAAAGGCAGCCAAAATGCAGCCCACATCCGGGAGAATATCGAGAGCAGGGGGTGGAGCAAGCCAGGCCTGAAATCACGAGAAGCTCCCGCCCAAAAGGCAGCCAAAATGCAGCCCACATCCGGGAGAATCTCAAGAGCAGGCTGTGGAGCAAGCCAGTCATGAATCCACGAGAAGCTCCAGCCCAAAAGGCAGCCCACATCCGGGAGAATCTCAAGAGCAGGGTGTGGAGCAAGGCAGGCCTCAAACCACGAGAAGCTCCAGCCCAAAAGGCAGCCAAAATGCAGCCCACATCCGGGAGAATATCGAGAGCAGGGGGTGGAGCAAGCCAGGCCTCAAACCACAAGAAGCTGCAGCCCAAAACGCACCCAAAATCCAGCACACATCCGGGAGAATATCAAGAGCAGGGGGTGGAGTAAGCCAGGCCTCAAAGCACGAGAAGCTCCAGCCCAAAAGGCAGGCAGAATGCAGCCCACATCCGGGAGAATCTCAGGAGCAGGAAGTGGAGCAAGCCAGGCCTCAAACCACGAGAAGCTCCAGCCCAAAATGCAGCCAAAATGCAGCCCACATCCGGGAGAATCTCAAGAGCAGGGGGTGGAGCAAGCCAGGCCTCAAACCACGAGAAGCTCCAGCCCAAAAGGCAGCCAAAATCCAGCCCACATCCGGGAGAATCTCAGGAGCAGGAAGTGGAGCAAGCCAGGCCTCAAACCACGAGAAGCTCCAGCCCAAAAGGCAGCCAAAATGCAGCCCACATCCGGGAGAATCTCAAGAGCAGGGGGTGGAGCAAGCCAGGCCTCAAACCACGAGAAGCTCCAGCCCAAAAGGCAGCCAAAATGCAGCCCACATCCGGGAGAATATCGAGAGCAGGCGGTGGAGCAAGCCAGGCCTGAAATCACGAGAAGCTCCGGCCCAAAAGGCAGCCAAAATGCAGCCCACATCCGGGAGAATCTCAAGAGCAGGCGGTGGAGCAAGCCAGTCCTGAATCCACGAGAAGCTCCAGCCCAAAAGGCAGCCAAAATGCAGCCCACATCTGGGAGATTATCAAGAGCAGGTGTTGGAGCAAGCCAGGCCTCAAACCACGAGAAGCTCCAGCCCAAAAGGCAGCCAAAATGCAGCCCACATCCGGGAGAATCTCAGGAGCAGGGGGTGGAGGAAGCCAGGCCTCAAACCATGAGAAGCTCCAGCCCAAAATTCAGCCAAAATCCAGCCCACATCCGGGAGAATCTCAAGAGCAGGGGGTGGAGCAAGCCAGGCCTCAAACCACGAGAAGCTCCAGCCCAAAATGCAGCCCACATCCGGGAGAATCTCAAGAGCAGGGTGTGGAGCAAGGCAGGCCTCAAACCACGAGAAGCTCCAGCCCAAAAGGCAGCCAAAATGCAGCCCACATCCGGGAGAATATCGAGAGCAGGGGGTGGAGCAAGCCAGGCCTCAAACCACAAGAAGCTGCAGCCCAAAACGCACCCAAAATCCAGCACACATCCGGGAGAATATCAAGAGCAGGGGGTGGAGTAAGCCAGGCCTCAAAGCACGAGAAGCTCCAGCCCAAAAGGCAGGCAGAATGCAGCCCACATCCGGGAGAATCTCAGGAGCAGGAAGTGGAGCAAGCCAGGCCTCAAACCACGAGAAGCTCCAGCCCAAAATGCAGCCAAAATGCAGCCCACATCCGGGAGAATCTCAAGAGCAGGGGGTGGAGCAAGCCAGGCCTCAAACCACGAGAAGCTCCAGCCCAAAAGGCAGCCAAAATGCAGCCCACATCCGGGAGAATCTCAAGAGCAGGGGGTGGAGCAAGCCAGGCCTCAAACCACGAGAAGCTCCAGCCCAAAATGCAGCCAAACTCCAGGCCACATCCGGGAGAATCTCAAGAGCAGGGGGTGGAGCAAGCCAGGCCTCAAACCACGAGAAGCTCCAGCCCAAAAGGCAGCCAAAATGCAGCCCACATCCGGGAGAATCTCAAGAGCAGGGGGTGGAGCAAGCCAGGCCTCAAACCACGAGAAGCTCCAGCCCAAAATGCAGCCAAATTACAGCACACATCCGGGAGAATCTCAAGAGCAGGGGGTGGAGCAAGGCAGGCCTCAAATCACGAGAAGCTGCAGCCCAAAATGCAGCCAAAATGCAGCCCAACTGCGGGAGAGTCTCAGGAGCAGGAAGTGGAGCAAGCCAGGCCTCAAACCACGAGAAGCTCCAGCCCAAAAGGCAGCCAAAATGCAGCCCACATCCGGGAGAATATCGAGAGCAGGGGGTGGAGCAAGCCAGGCCTCAAACCACAAGAAGCTCCAGCCGAAAACGCACCCAAAATCCAGCACACATCCGGGAGAATCTCAAGAGCAGGGGGTGGAGTAAGCCAGGCCTCAAAGCACGAGAAGCTGCAGCCCAAAAGGCAGTCAAATTACAGCGCACATCCGGGAGAATATCAAGAGCAGGGGGTGGAGCAAGCCAGGCCTCAAACCACGAGAAGCTCCAGCCCAAAAGGCAGCCAAAATGCAGCTTACATCCGGGAGATTATCAAGAGCAGGGGGTGGAGCAAGGCAGGCCTCAAACCACGAGAAGCTCCAGCCCAAAAGGCAGCCAAAATGCAGCCCACATCCGGGAGAATCTCAAGAGCAGGGGGTGGAGCAAGCCAGGCCTCAAACGACGAGAAGCTCCAGCCCAAAAGTCAGCCAAATTACAGCGCACATCCGGGAGAATCTCAAGAGCAGGGGGTGCAGAAAGGCAGGCCTCAAACCACGAGAAGCTCCAGCCCAAAATGCAGCCAAAATGCAGCCCACATCCGGGAGATTATCAAGAGCAGGGGGTGGAGCAAGCCAGGCCTCAAAGCACGAGAAGCGCCAGCCCAAAATGCAGCCAAATTACAGCGCACATCCGGGAGAATATCAAGAGCAGGGGGTGGAGCAAGCCAGGCCTCAAAGCACGAGAAGCTCCAGCCCAAAATGCAGCCAAATTACAGCGCACATCCGGGAGAATATCAAGAGCAGGGGGTGGAGCAAACCAGGCCTCAAACCACGAGAAGCTCCAGCCCAAAATGCAGCCAAAATGCAGCCCAACTGCGGGAGAATCTCAGGAGCAGGAAGTGGAGCAAGCCAGGCCTCAAACCACGAGAAGCTCCAGCCCAAAAGGCAGCCAAAATGCAGCCCACATCCGGGAGAATATCGAGAGCAGGGGGTGGAGCAAGCCAGGCCTCAAACCACAAGAAGCTCCAGCCCAAAACGCACCCAAAATCCAGCACACATCCGGGAGAATATCAAGAGCAGGGGGTGGAGTAAGCCAGGCCTCAAAGCACGAGAAGCTCCAGCCCAAAATGCAGCCAAATTACAGCGCACATCCGGGAGAATATCAAGAGAAGGGGGTGGAGCAAGCCAGGCCTCAAACCGCGAGAAGCGCCAGCCCAAAATGCAGCCAAATTACAGCGCACATCCAGGAGAATATCAAGAGCAGGGTGTGGAGCAAGCCAGGCCTCAAAGCACGAGAAGCTCCAGCCCAAAAGGCAGCCAAAATACAGCCTACATCTGGGAGAATCTCAGGAGCAGGGGGTGGAGCAAGCCAGGCCTCAAACCACGAGAAGCGCCAGCCCAAAAGGCAGCCAAAATGCAGCCCACATCCGGGAGAATATCGAGAGCAGGGGGTGGAGCAAGCCAGGCCTCAAAACACAAGAAGCTCCAGCCCAAAAGGCAGCCAAAATGCAGCCCACATCCGGGAGAATCTCAGGAGCGGGGGGTGGAGTAAGCCAGGCCTCAAAGCACGAGAAGCTGCAGCCCAAAATGCAGCCAAAATGCAGCCGAACTGCGGGAGAGTCTCAGGAGCAGGAAGTGGAGCAAGCCAGGCCTCAAACCACGAGAAGCTCCAGCCCAAAAGGCAGCCAAAATGCAGCCCACATCCGGGAGAATATCGAGAGCAGGGGGTGGAGCAAGCCAGGCCTCAAACCACAAGAAGCTCCAGCCCAAAACGCACCAAAAATCCAGCACACATCCGGGAGAATATCAAGAGCAGGGGGTGGAGTAAGCCAGGCCTCAAAGCACGAAAAGCTGCAGCCCAAAAGGCAGTCAAATTACAGCGCACATCCGGGAGAATATCAAGAGCAGGGGGTGGAGCAAGCCAGGCCTCAAAGCCCGAGAAGCTCCAGCCCAAAAGGCAGCCAAAATGCAGCTTACATCCGGGAGATTATCAAGAGCAGGGGGTGGAGCAAGCCAGGCCTCAAACCACGAGAAGCTCCAGCCCAAAAGTCAGCCAAATTACAGCGCACATCCGGGAGAATCTCAAGAGCAGGGGGGGCAGCAAGGCAGGCCTCAAACCACGAGAAGCTCCAGCCCAAAATGCAGCCAAAATCCAGCCCACATCCGGGAGAATCTGAAGAGCAGGGGGTGGAGCAAGCCAGGCCTCAAACCACGAGAAGCTCCAGCCCAAAAGGCAGCCACAATCCAGCGCACATCCGGGAGAATATGAAGAGCAGGGGGTGGAGCAAGCCAGGCCTCAAACCGCGAGAAGCGCCAGCCCAAAATGCAGCCAAATTACAGCGCACATCCGGGAGAATCTCAGGAGGAGGGGGTGGAGCAAGCCAGGCCTCAAAGCACGAGAAGCTCCAGCCCAAAATGCAGCCAAATTACAGCGCACATCCGGGAGAATATCAAGAGCAGGGGGTGGAGCAAGCCAGGCCTCAAACCACGAGAAGCTCCAGCCCAAAATGCAGCCAAAATGCAGCCCACATCCGGGAGAATATCGAGAGCAGGGGTTGGAGCAAGCCAGGCCTGAAATCACGAGAAGCTCCCGCCCAAAAGGCAGCCAAAATGCAGCCCACATCCGGGAGAATCTCAGGAGCAGGGGGTGGAGCAAGCCAGGCCTCAAACCACGAGAAGCTCCAGCCCAAAAGGCAGCCAAAATGCAGCCCACATCTGGGAGAATATCAAGAGCAGGGGGTGGAGCAAGCCAGGCCTCAAACCACGAGAAGCTCCAGCCCAAAAGGCAGCCAAAATGCAGCCCACATCTGGGAGATTATCAAGAGCAGGGGTTGGAGCAAGCCAGGCCTCAAACCACGAGAAGCTCCAGCCCAAAATGCAGCCAAAATGCAGCCCACATCCGTGAGAATCTCAGGAGCAGGGGGTGGAGGAAGCCAGGCCTCAAACCATGAGAAGCTCCAGCCCAAAATTCAGCCAAAATCCAGCCCACATCCGGGAGAATCTCAAGAGCAGGGGGTGGAGCAAGCCAGGCCTCAAACCACGAGAAGCTCCAGCCCAAAATGCAGCCCACATCCGGGAGAATCTCAAGAGCAGGGTGTGGAGCAAGGCAGGCCTCAAACCACGAGAAGCTCCAGCCCAAAAGGCAGCCAAAATGCAGCCCACATCCGGGAGAATCTCAAGAGCAGGGGGTGGAGTAAGCCAGGCCTCAATCCTGGAGAAGCTCCAGCCCAAAAGGCAGCCAAAATGCAGCCCAGATCCAGGAGAATCTCAAGAGCAGGAAGTGGAGCAAGCCAGGCCTCAAACCACGAGAAGCTCCAGCCCAAAAGGCAGCCAAAATGCAGCCCACATCTGGGAGAATATCGAGAGCAGGGGGTGGAGCAAGCCAGGCCTGAAATCACGAGAAGCTCCAGCCAAAAAGGCAGCCAAAATGCAGCCCACATCCGGGAGAATCTCAGGAGCAGGGGGTGGAGCAAGCCAGGCCTCAAACCACGAGAAGCTCCAGCCCAAAAGGCAGCCAAAATGCAGCCCACATCTGGGAGAATATCAAGAGCAGGGGGTGCAGCAAGCCAGGCCTCAAACCACGAGAAGCTCCAGCCCAAAAGGCAGCCAAAATGCAGCCCACATCCGGAAGAATCTCAGGAGCAGGGGGTGGAGCATGCCAGGCCTCAAACCACGAGAAGCTCCGGCCCAAAAGGCAGCCAAAATGCAGCCCACATCCGGGAGAATCTCAGGAGCAGGGGGTGGAGGAAGCCAGGCCTCAAAGCACGAGAAGCTCCAGCCAAAAGGCAGCCAAAATGCAGCCCACATCCGGGAGAATCTCAGGAGCAGGGGGTGGAGGAAGCCAGGCCTCAAACCATGAGAAGCTCCATCCCAAAATGCAGCCAAAATCCAGCCCACATCCGGGAGAATCTCAAGAGCAGGGGGTGGAGCAAGCCAGGCCTCAAACCACGAGAAGCTCCAGCCCAAAATGCAGCCCACATCCGGGAGAATCTCAAGAGCAGGGGGTGGAGCAAGGCAGGCCTCAAACCACGAGAAGCTCCAGCCCAAAAGGCAGCCAAAATGCAGCCCACATCCGGGAGAATCTCAGGAGCAGGGGGTGGAGTAAGCCAGGCCTCAAACCTCGAGAAGCTCCAGCCCAAAAGGCAGCAAAATGCAGCCCACATCCGGGAGAATCTCAGGAGCAGGGGGTGGAGCAAGCCAGGCCTCAAACCACGAGAAGCTCCAGCCCGAAAGGCAGCCAAAATCCAGCCCACATCCAGGAGAATATCAAGAGCAGGGGGTGGAGCAAGCCAGGCCTCAAACCACGAGAAGCTCCAGCCCAAAAGGCAGCCAAAATGCAGCCCACATCCGGGAGAATCTCAAGAGCAGGCGGTGGAGCAAGCCAGGCCTCAAACCACGAGAAGCTCCAGCCCAAAAGGCAGCCAAAATGCAGCCCACATCCGGGAGAATCTCAGGAGCAGGGGGTGGAGGAAGCCAGGCCTCAAACCATGAGAAGCTCCAGCCCAAAATGCAGCCAAAATCCAGCCCACATCCGGGAGAATCTCAAGAGCAGGGGGTGGAGCAAGCCAGGCCTCAAACCACGAGAAGCTCCAGCCCAAAATGCAGCCCACATCCGGGAGAATCTCAAGAGCAGGGGGTGGAGCAAGGCAGGCCTCAAACCACGAGAAGCTCCAGCCCAAAAGGCAGCCAAAATGCAGCCCACATCCGGGAGAATCTCAGGAGCAGGGTGTGGAGTAAGCCAGGCCTCAAACCTCGAGAAGCTCCAGCCCAAAAGGCAGCCAAAATGCAGCCCACATCCGGGAGAATCTCAAGAGCAGGCGGTGGAGCAAGCCAGGCCTCAAACCACGAGAAGCTCCAGCCCAAAAGGCAGCCAAAATGCAGCCCACATCCGGGAGAATCTCAGGAGCAGGGGGTGGAGGAAGCCAGGCCTCAAACCATGAGAAGCTCCAGCCCAAAATGCAGCCAAAATGCAGCCCACATCCGGGAGAATCTCAAGAGCAGGGGGTGGAGCAAGCCAGGCCTCAAACCACGAGAAGCTCCAGCCCAAAATGCAGCCCACATCCGGGAGAATCTCAAGAGCAGGGGGTGGAGCAAGGCAGGCCTCAAACCACGAGAAGCTCCAGCCCAAAAGGCAGCCAAAATGCAGCCCACATCCGGGAGAATCTCAGGAGCAGGGGGTGGAGTAAGCCAGGCCTCAAACCTCGAGAAGCTCCAGCCCAAAAGGCAGCCAAAATGCAGCCCACATCCGGGAGAATCTCAGGAGCAGGAAGTGGAGCAAGCCAGGCCTCAAACCACGAGAAGCTCCAGCCCGAAAGGCAGCCAAAATCCAGCCCACATCCGGGAGAATATCGAGAGCAGGGGGTGGAGCAAGCCAGGCCTCAAACCACGAGAAGCTCCAGCCCAAAATGCAGCCAAAATGCAGCCCACATCCGGGAGAATCTGAAGAGCAGGGGGTGGAGCAAGCCAGGCCTCAAACCACGAGAAGCTCCAGCCCAAAAGGCAGCCAAAATGCAGCCCACATCCGGGAGAATCTTAAGAGCAGTGGGTGGAGAAATCCAGGCCTCAAACCTCGAGAAGCTCCAGCCCAAAAGGCAGCCAAAATCCAGCCCACATCCGGGAGAATCTCAGGAGCAGGGGGTGGAGCAAGCCAGGCCTCATAGTACGAGAAGCTCCAGCCCAAAAGGCAGCCAAAATGCAGCCCACATCCGGGAGAATCTCAAGAGCAGGGGGTGGAGCAAGCCAGGCCTCAAAGCACGAGAAGCTCCAGCCCAAAAGGCAGCCAAAATGCAGCCCACATCCGGGAGAATATCAAGAGCAGGGGGTGTAGCAAGCCAGGCCTCAAACCACGAGAAGCTCCAGCCCAAAAGGCAGCCAAATTACAGCGCACATCCGGGAGAATATCAAGAGCAGGGGGTGGAGCAAGCCAGGCCTCAAACCACGAGAAGCTCCAGCCCAAAAGGCATCCAAAATGCAGCCCACATCCGGGAGAATCTCAGGAGCAGGGGGTGGAGCAAGCCAGGCCTCAAACCACGAGAAGCTGCAGCCCAAAAGGCAGCCAAAATGCAGCCCACATCTGGGAGAATATGAAGAGCAGGGGGTGGAGCAAGCCAGGCCTCAAAGCACGAGAAGCTCCAGCCCAAAAGGCAGCCAAAATGCAGCCCACATCCGGGAGAATCTCAAGAGCAGGGGGTTGGAGCAAGGTAGGCCTGAAACCACGAGAAGTTCCAGCCCAAATGGCAGCCAAAATGCAGCCCACATCTGGGAGATTATCAAGAGCAGGGGGTGGAGCAAGCCAGGCCTGAAACCACGAGAAGCTCCAGCCCAAAATGCAGCCAAAATGCAGCCCACATCTGGGAGATTATCAAGAGCAGGGGTTGGAGCAAGCCAGGCCTCAAACCACGAGAAGTTCCAGCCAAAAAGGCAGCCAAAATGCAGCCCACATCCGGGAGAATCTCAGGAGCAGGCGGTGGAGCAAGCCAGGCCTCAAACCACGAGAAGCTCCAGCCCAAAATTCAGCCAAAATGCAGCCCACATGCGGGAGAATCTCAGGAGCAGGGGGTGGAGCAAGCCAGGCCTCAAAGCACGAGAAGCTCCAGCCCAAAAGGCAGCCAAAATGCAGCCCATCTGCGGGAGAATCTCAGGAGCAGGAATTGGAGCAAGCCAGGCCTGAAACCACGAGAAGCTCCAGCCCAAAAGGCAGCCAAAATCCAGCCCACATCTGGGAGAATCTCAGGAGCAGGGGGTGGAAAAATCCAGGCCTCAAACCATGAGAAGCTCCAGCCCAAAAGGCAGCCAAACTCCAGCCCACATCCGGGAGAATCTCAAGAGCAGGCGGTGGAGCAAGCCAGGCCTCAAACCACGAGAAGCTCCAGCCAAAAACGCACCCAAAATGCAGCCCATATCCGGGAGAATATGAAGAGCAGGGAGTGGAGCAAGCCAGGCCTCAAACCACGAGAAGCTCCAGCCCAAAAGGCAGCCAAAATGCAGCCCACATCCGGGAGAATCTCAAGAGCAGGGGGTGGAGCAAGCCAGGCCTCAAACCACGAGAAGCTCCAGCCCAAAAGGCAGCCAAAATGCAGCCCACATCTGGGAGAATCTCAGGAGCAGGAAGTGGAGCAAGCCAGGCCTCAAACCACGAGAAGCTCCAGCCCAAAAGGCAGCCAAAATGCAGCCCACATCCGGGAGAATCTCAGGAGCAGGGGGTGGAGCAAGCCAGGCCTCAAAGCACGAGAAGCTCCAGCCCAAAACGCACCCAAAATCCAGCACACATCCGGGAGAATATCAAGAGCAGGGGGTGGAGTAAGCCAGGCCTCAAACCACGAGAAGCTCCAGCCCAAAACGCACCCAAAATGCAGCCCACATCCGGGAGAATCTCAGTGGTAGGAAGTAGAGCAAGCCAGGCCTCAAACCACGAGAAGCTCCAGCCCAAAATGCAGCCAAAATGCAGCCCACATCTGGGAGAATATCGAGAGCAGGGGGTGGAGTAAGGCAGGCCTCAAACCACTAGAAGCTCCAGCCCAAAATGCAGCCAAAATGAGGCCACATCCGGGAGAATATCAAGAGCAGGGTGTGTAGCAAGCCAGGTCTCCAACCACGAGAAGCTCCAGCCCAAAAGGCAGCCAAATTACAGCGCACATCCGGGAGAATCTCAGGAGCAGGGGGTGGAGCAAGCCAGGCCTCAAACCACGAGAAGCTCCAGCCCAAAAGGCAGCCAAAATGCAGCCCACATCTGGGAGAATCTCAAGAGCAGGGGGTGGAGCAAGCCAGGCCTCAAACCACGAGAAGCTCCAGCCCAAAAGGCAGCCAAAATGCAGCCCACATCCGGGAGAATTTCAAGAGCAGGGGGTTGGAGCAAGGTAGGCCTGAAACCACGAGAAGTTCCAGCCCAAAAGGCAGCCAAAATGCAGCCCACATCCGGGAGAATATCGAGAGCAGGGGGTGGAGCAAGCCAGGCCTCAAACCACGAGAAGCTCCAGCCCAAAATGCAGCCAAAATCCAGCCCACATCCGGGAGAATCTCAGGAGCAGGGGTTGGAGCAAGCCAGGCCTCAAAGCACGAGAAGCTCCAGCCCAAAAGGCAGCCAAAATGCAGCCCACATCCGGGAGAATCTCAGGAGCAGGGGGTGGAGCAAGCCAGGCCTCAAAGCACGAGAAGCTCCAGCCCAAAACGCACCCAAAATCCAGCACACATCCGGGAGAATATCAAGAGCAGGGGGTGGAGTAAGCCAGGCCTCAAACCACGAGAAGCTCCAGCCCAAAACGCACCCAAAATGCAGCCCACATCCGGGAGAATCTCAGTGGTAGGAAGTAGAGCAAGCCAGGCCTCAAACCACGAGAAGCTCCAGCCCAAAAGGCAGCCAAAATGCAGCCCACATCCGGGAGAATCTCAAGAGCAGGGGGTGGAGTAAGGCAGGCCTCAAACCACGAGAAGCTCCAGCCCAAAATGCAGCCAAAATGAGGCCACATCCGGGAGAATCTCAAGAGCAGTGGGCGGAGCAAGCCAGGCCTCAAACCACGAGAAGCTCCAGCCCAAAATGCAGCCAAAATGCAGCCCACATGCGGGAGAATCTCAAGAGCAGGGGGTGGAGCAAACCAGGCCTCAAACCACGAGAAGCTCCAGCCCAAAAGGCAGCCAAAATCCATCCCACATCTGGGAGAATCTCAGGGGCAGGAAGTGGAGCAAGCCAGGCCTCAAACCACGAGAAGCTCCAGCCCAAAAAGCAGCCAAAATGCAGCCCACATTCGGGAGAATCTCAAGAGCAGGCGGTGGAGCAAGCCAGGCCTCAAACCACGAGAAGCTCCAGCCCAAAAGGCAGCCAAAATGCAGCCCATATCCGGGAGAATATGAAGAGCAGGGGTTGGAGCAAGCCAGGCCTCAAACCACGAGAAGCTCCAGCCCAAAAGGCAGCCAAAATGCAGCTTACATCCGGGAGATTATCAAGAGCAAGGGGTGGAGTAAGCCAGGCCTCAAACCACGAGAAGCTCCAGCCCAAAAGGCAGCCAAAATCCAGCCCACATCCGGGAGATTATCAAGAGCAGGGGGTGGAGCAAGCCAGGCCTCAAACCACGAGAAGCTCCAGCCCAAAAGGCAGCCAAAATGCAGCCCACATCCGGGAGAACCTCAGGAGCAGGGGGTGGAGCAAGCCAGGCCTCAAACCACGAGAAGCTCCAGCCCAAAAGGCAGCCAAAATCCACCCAACATCCGGGAGAATCTCAAGAGCAGGGGGTGGAGCAAGCCAGGCCTCAAACCATGAGAAGCTCCAGCCCAAAAGGCAGCCAAACTCCAGCCCACATCCGGGAGAATCTCAAGAGCAGGGGGTGGAGCAAGCCAGGCCTCAAACCACGAGAAGCTCCAGCCCAAAATGCAGCCAAATTACAGCTTACATCCGGGAGAATCTCAAGAGCAGGGGGTGGAGCAAGGCAGGCCTCAAACCACGAGAAGCTCCAGCCCAAAAGACAGCCAAAATCCAGCCCACATACGGGAGATTTTCAAGAGCAGGGGGTGGAGCAAGGCAGGCCTCAAACCACGAGAAGCTCCAGCCCAAAAGGCAGCCAAAATCCAGCCCACATCCGGGAGAATCTCAGGAGCAGGGGGTGGAGCAAGCCAGGCCTGAAACCACGAGAAGCTGCAGCCCAAAAGGCAGCCAAAATGCAGCCCACATCCGGGAGAATCTCAAGAGCAGGGGGTGGAGCAAGCCAGGCCTCAAACCACGAGAAGCTCCAGCCCAAAATGCAGCCAAAATGCAGCCCACATCCGGGAGAATGTCAAGAGCAGGGGGTGGAGCAAGCCGGGCCTCAAACCACGAGAAGCTCCAGCCCAAAATGCAGCCAAATTACAGCGAACATCCGGGAGAATCTCAGGAGCAGAGGGTGGAGCAAGCCAGGCCTCAAACCACGAGAAGCTCCAGCCCAAAAGGCAGCCAAAATGCAGCCCACATCCGGGAGAATATCAAGAGCAGGGGGTGGAGCAAGCCAGGCCTCAAACCTCGAGAAGCTCCAGCCCAAAAGGCAGCCAAAATGCAGCCCACATCCGGGAGAATCTCAAGAGCAGGGGGTGGAGCAAGCCAGGCCTCAAACCACGAGAAGCTCCAGCCCAAAAGGCAGCCAAAATGCAGCCCACATCCGGGAGAATCTCAGGAGCAGGAAGTGGAGCAAGCCAGGCCTCAAACCACGAGAAGCTCCAGCCCAAAATGCAGCCAAAATGCAGCCCAACTGCGGGAGAATCTCAGGAGAAGGGGTTGGAGCAAGCCAGGCCTCAAACCACGAGAAGCTCCAGCCCAAAAGGCAGCCAAAATGCAGCCCACATCCGGGAGAATCTCTGGAGCAGGGGTTGGAGCACGCCAGGCCTCAAACCACGAGAAGCTCCAGCCCAAAAGGCAGCCAAATTCCAGCCAACATTTGGGAGATTATCAAGAGCAGGGGGTGGAGCAAGCCAGGCCTCAAACCACGAGAAGCTCCAGCGAAAAAGGCAGCCAAAATGCAGCCCACATCCGGGAGAATCTCAGGAGCAGGAAGTGGAGCAAGCCAGGCCTCAAACCACGAGAAGCTCCAGCCCAAAATGCAGCCAAAATGCAGCCCAACTGCGGGAGAATCTCAGGAGCAGGGGGTGGAGCAAGGCAGGCCTGAAACCACGAGAAGCTCCAGCCCAAAAGGCAGCCAAAATGCAGCCCACATCCGGGAGAATCTCAGGAGCAGGAAGTGGAGCAAGCCAGGCCTCAAACCACGAGAAGCTCCAGCCCAAAAGGCCGCCAAAATCCAGCCCACATCCGGGAGAATCTCAGGAGCAGGGGGTGGAGTAAGCCAGGCCTCAAACCTCGAGAAGCTCCAGCCCAAAAGGCCGCCAAAATCCAGCCCACATGCGGGAGAATCTCAGGAGCAGGGGGTGGAGCAAGCCAGGCCTCAAACCATGAGAAGCTCCAGCCCAAAAGGCAGCCAAACTCCAGCCCACATCCGGGAGAATCTCAAGAGCAGGCGGTGGAGCAAGCCAGGCCTCAAAGCACGAGAAGCTCCAGCCCAAAAGGCAGCCAAAATGCAGCCCCCATCCGGGCGAATCTCAGGAGCAGGGGGTGGAGCAAGCCAGGCCTCAAAGCACGAGAAGCTCCAGCCCAAAATGCAGCCAAAATGCAGCCCACATCCGGGAGAATCTCAAGAGCAGGGGGTGGAGCAAGCCAGGCCTCAAACCACGAGAAGCTCCAGCCCAAAATGCAGCCAAAATGCAGCCCACATCCGGGAGAATCTCAAGAGCAGGGGGTGGAGCAAGCCAGGCCTCAAACCACGAGAAGCTCCAGCCCAAAATGCAGCCAAAATGCAGCCCACATCCGGGAGATTATCAAGAGCAGGGGGTGGAGCAAGCCAGGCCTCAAACCACGAGAAGCTCCAGCCCAAAATGCAGCCAAACTACAGCCAACATCCGGGAGAATCTCAGGAGCAGGAAGTGGAGCAAGCCAGGCCTCAAACCACGAGAAGCTCCAGCCCAAAAGGCAGCCAAAATGCAGCCCACATCCGGGAGAATATGAAGAGCAGGGGGTGGAGCAAGCCAGGCCTGAAACCACAAGAAGCTCCAGCCCAAAAGGCAGCCAAAATGCAGCCCACATCCGGGAGAATCTCAAGAGCAGGGGGTGGAGCAAGCCAGGCCTCAAAGCACGAGAAGCTCCAGCCCTAAATGCAGCCAAAATGCAGCCCACATCCGGGAGAATCTCAAGAGCAGGGGGTGGAGCAAGCCAGGCCTCAAATCACGAGAAGCTCCAGCCCAAAAGGCAGCCAAAATCCAGCCCACATCCGGGAGATTATCAAGAGCAGGGGGTGGAGCAAGGCAGGCCTCAAACCACGAGAAGCTCCAGCCCAAAATGCAGCCAAAGTACAGCGCACATCCGGGAGAATCTCAAGAGCAGGGGGTGGAGCAAGGCAGGCCTCAAACCACGAGAAGCTCCAGCCCAAAATGCATCCAAAATGCAGCCCACATCCGGGAGAATATCGAGAGCAGGGGGTGGAGCAAGCCAGGCCTCAAAGCACGAGAAGCTCCAGCCCAAAATGCAGCCAAAATGCATCCCACATCTGGGAGAATCTCAGGAGCAGGAAGTGGAGCAAGCCAGGCCTCAAACCACGAGAAGCTCCAGCCCAAAAGGCAGCCAAAATGCAGCCCACATGTGGGAGAATCTCAAGAGCAGGGGGTGGAGTAAGGCAGGCCTCAAACCACGAGAAGCTCCAGCCCAAAATGCAGCCAAAATGCAGGCCACATCCGGGAGAATCTCAAGAGCAGTGGGTGGAGCAAGCCAGGCCTCAAACCACGAGAAGCTCCAGCCCAAAAGGCCGCCAATATCCAGCCCACATCCGGGAGAATCTCAGGAGCAGGGGGTGGAGCAAGCCAGGCCTCAAACCATGAGAAGCTCCAGCCCAAAAGGCAGCCAAACTCCAGCCCACATCCGGGAGAATCTCAAGAGCAGGCGGTGGAGCAAGCCAGGCCTCAAAGCACGAGAAGCTCCAGCCCAAAAGGCAGCCAAAATGCAGCCCATATCCGGGAGAATCTCAGGAGCAGGGGGTGGAGCAAGCCAGGCCTCAAACCACGAGAAGCTCCAGCCCAAAAGGCAGCCAAAATGCAGCCCACATCCGGGAGAATATCAAGAGCAGGGGGTGGAGCAAGCCAGGCCTCAAACCACGAGAAGCTCCAGCCAAAAACGCAAACAAAATGCAGCCCACATCCGGGAGAATATCAAGAGCAGGGGGTGGAGCAAGCCAGGCCTCAAACCACGAGAAGCTCCAGCCCAAAATGCAGCCAAAATCCAGCCCACATCCGGGAGAATCTCAGGAGCAGGGGTTGGAGCAAGCCAGGCCTCAAACCACGAGAAGCTCCAGCCCAAAAGGCAGCCAAAATGCAGCCCACATCCGGGAGAATCTCAGGAGCAGGGGGTGGAGCAAGCCAGGCCCAAATCACGAGAAGCTCCAGCCCAAAAGGCAGCCAAAATGCAGCCCACATCCGGGAGAATCTCAGGAGCAGGAAGTGGAGCAAGCCAGGCCTCAAACCACGAGAAGCTCCAGCCCAAAAGGCAGCCAAAATGCAGCCCACATCTGGGAGAATCTCAGGAGCAGGAAGTGGAGCAAGCCAGGCCTCAAACCATGAGAAGCTCCAGCCCAAAAGGCAGCCAAACTCCAGCCCACATCCGGGAAAATATGAGGAGCAGGGGGTGGAGCAAGCCAGGCCTCAAACCTCGAGAAGCTGCAGCCCAAAAGGCAGCCAAAATCCACCCCACATCCAGGAGAATATCAAGAGCAGGGGGTGGAGCAAGCCAGGCCTCAAACCACGAGAAGCTCCAGCCAAAAAGGCAGCCAAAATGCAGCCCACATCCGGGAGATTATCAAGAGCAGGGGGTGGAGCAAGCCAGGCCTCAAACCACGAGAAGCTCCAGCCCAAAATGCAGCCAAATTACAGCGCACATCCGGGAGAATCTCAAGAGCAGGGGGTGGAGCAAGGCAGGCCTCAAACCACGAGAAGCTCCAGCCCAAAATGCAGCCAAAATGCAGCCCACATCCGGGAGAATATCGAGAGCAGGGGGTGGAGCAAGCCAGGCCCCAAACCACGAGAAGCTCCAGCCCACAAGGCAGCCAAAATCCAGCCCACATCCGGGAGAATCTCAGGAGCAGGAAGTGGAGCAAGCCAGGCCTCAAACCACGAGAAGCTCCAGCCCACAAGGCAGCCAAAATGCAGCCCACATCCGGGAGAATCTCAGGAGCAGGGGGTGGAGCAAGCCAGGCCTCAAACCACGAGAAGCTCCAGCCCAAAACGCACCCAAAATCCAGCCCACATCCGGGAGAATATCAAGAGCAGGGGGTGGAGTAAGCCAGGCCTCAAACCACGAGAAGCTCCAGCCCAAAAGGCAGCCAAAATGCAGCCCACATGTGGGAGAATCTCAAGAGCAGGGGGTGGAGTAAGGCAGGCCTCAAACCACGAGAAGCTCCAGCCCAAAATGCAGCCAAAATGCAGGCCACATCCGGGAGAATCTCAAGAGCAGTGGGTGGAGCAAGCCAGGCCTCAAACCACGAGAAGCTCCAGCCCAAAAGGCAGCCAAAATGCAGCCCACATGCGGGAGAATCTCAAGAGCAGGGGGTGGAGCAAACCAGGCCTCAAACCACGAGAAGCTCCAGCCCAAAAGGCAGCCAAAATGCAGCCCACATCTGGGAGAATCTCAGGAGCAGGAAGTGGAGCAAGCCAGGCCTCAAACCATGAGAAGCTCCACCCCAAAAGGCAGCCAAACTCCAGCCCACATCAGGGAGAATCTCAGGAGCAGGGAGTGGAAAAAGCCAGGCCTCAAACCATGAGAAGCTCCAGCCCAAAAGGCAGCCAAACTCCAGCCCACATCCGGGAGAATCTCAAGAGCAGGCGGTGGAGCAAGCCAGGCCTCAAAGCACGAGAAGCTCCAGCCAAAAACGCACCCAAAATGCAGCCCACATCCGGGAGAATATGAAGAGCAGGGGGTGGAGCAAGCCAGGCCTCAAACCACGAGAAGCTCCAGCCCAAAAGGCAGCTAAAATGCAGCCCACATCCGGGAGAATCTCAGGAGCAGGGGGTGGAGCAAGCCAGGCCTCAAACCACGAGAAGCTCCAGCCCAAAAGGCAGCCAAAATGCAGCCCACATCCGGGAGAATCTCAAGAGCAGGGGGTGGAGAAAGCCAGGCCTCAAATCACGAGAAGCTCCAGCCCAAAAGGCAGACAAAATGCAGCCCACATCCGGGAGAATCTCAGGAGCAGGAAGTGGAGCAAGCCAGGCCTCAAACCACGAGAAGCTCCAGCCCAAAAGGCAGCCAAAATGCAGCCCACATCCGGGAGAATCTCAAGAGCAGGGGGTGGAGCAAGCCAGGCCTCAAAGCACGAGAAGCTCCAGCCCAAAAGGCAGCCAAAATGCAGCCCACATCCGGGAGAATCTCAAGAGCAGGGGGTGGAGAAAGCCAGGCCTCAAAGCACGAGAAGCTCCAGCCCAAAATGCAGCCAAATTACAGCGCACATCCGGGAGAATCTCAGGAGGAGGGGGTGGAGCAAGGCAGGCCTCAAACCACGAGAAGCTCCAGCCCAAAATGCAGCCAAAATGCAGCCCACATCCGGGAGAATATCGAGAGCAGGGGGTGGAGCAAGCCAGGCCTCAAACCATGAGAAACTCCAGCCCAAAAGGCAGCCAAAATGCAGCCCACATCTGGGAGAATCTCGAGAGCAGGTGGTGGAGCAAGCCAGGCCTCAAAGCACGAGAAGCTCCAGCCAAAAACACACCCAAAATGCAGCCCACATCCGGGAGAATCTCAGGAGCAGGGGTTGGAGCAAGCCAGGCCTCAAACCACGAGAAGCTCCAGCCCAAAACGCACCCAAAATACAGCACACATCCGGGAGAATATCAAGAGCAGGGGGTGGAGTAAGGCAGGCCTCAAACTACGAGAAGCTCCAGCCCAAAAGGCAGCCAAAATTCAGTCCACATCCGGGAGAATCTCAAGAGCAGGGGATGGAGCAAGCCAGGCCTCAAAGCCCGAGAAGCTCCAGCCCAAAAGGCAGCCAAAATGCAGCCCACATCCGGGAGAATCTCAAGAGCAGGGGGTGGAGCAAACCAGGCCTCAAACCACGAGAAGCTCCAGCCCAAAACGCAGCCAAAATGCAGCCCACATCCGGGAGAATCTCAAGAGCAGGGGGTGGAGCAAGCCAGGCCTCAAACCACGAGAAGCTCCAGCCCAAAATGCAGCCAACATCCATCCCACATCTGGGAGAATCTCAGGGACAGGAAGTGGAGCAACCCAGGCCTCAAACCACGAGAAGCTCCAGCCCAAAAGGCAGCCAAAATGCAGCCCACATCCAGGAGAGTCTCAGGAGCAGGGGGTGGAGCAAGCCAGGCCTCAAACCACGAGAAGCTCCAGCCCAAAATGCAGCCAAAATGCAGCCCACATCCGTGAGAATCTCAAGAGCAGGGGGTGGAGCAAGCCAGGCCTCAAACCACGAGAAGCTCCAGCCCAAAAGGCAGCCAAAATGCAGCCCACATTCGGGAGAATCTCAAGAGCAGGTGGTGGAGCCAGCCAGGCCTCAAACCACGAGAAGCTCCAGCCCAAAAGGCAGCCAAAATGCAGCCCACATCCGGGAGAATCTCACGAGCAGGAAGTGGAGCAAGGCAGGCCTTAAACCACGAGAAGCTCCAGCCCAAAAGGCAGCCAAAATGCAGCCCACATCCGGGAGAATCTCAGGGGCAGGAAATCGAGCAAGCCAGGCCTCAAACCACGAGAAGCTCCAGCCCAAAAGGCAGCCAAAATGCAGCCCACATCCGGGAGAATCTCAGGAGCAGGGGGTGGAGCAAGGCAGGCCTCAAACCACGAGAAGCTCCAACCCAAAATGCAGCAAAATCCAGCCCACATCCGGGAGATTATCAAGAGCAGGGGGTGGAGCAAGGCAGGCCTCAAACCACGAGAAGCTCCAGCCCAAAAGGCAGCCAAAATGCAGCCCACATCCGGGAGAATATCGAGAGCAGGGGGTGGAGCAAGCCAGGCCTCAAAGCACGAGAAGCTCCAGCCCAAAAGGCAGCCAAATTCCAGCCCACAACCGGGAGAATCTCAAGAGCAGGGGGTGGAGCAAGCCAGGCCTCAAAGCACGAGAAGCTCCAGCCAAAAACGCACCCAAAATGCAGCCCACATCAGGGAGAATCTCAAGAGCAGGGGGTGGAGCAAGCCAGGCCTCAAATCATGAGAAGCTCCAGCCCAAAAGGCAGCCAAAATGCAGCCCACATCCGGGAGAATCTCAGGAGCAGGGGGTGGAGCAAGGCAGGCCTCAAACCACGAGAAGCTCCAACCCAAAATGCAGCAAAATCCAGCCCACATCCGGGAGATTATCAAGAGCAGGGGGTGGAGCAAGCCAGGCCTCAAACCACGAGAAGCTCTAGCCCAAAAGGCAGCCAATATCCAGCCCACATCCGGGAGAATCTCAAGAGCAGGTGGTGGAGCAAGCCAGGCCTCAAAGCACGAGAAGCTCCAGCCCAAAAGGCAGCCAAAATGCAGCCCACATCCGGGAGAATCTCAGGAGCAGGAAGTGGAGCAAGCCAGGCCTCAAACCACGAGAAGCTCCAGCCCAAAAGGCACCCAAAATGCAGCCCAACTGCGGGAGAATCTCAGGAGCAGGGGGTGGAGCAAGGCAGGCCTCAAACCACGAGAAGCTCCAGCCCAAAAGGCAGCCAAAATGCAGCCCACATCCGGGAGAATCTCAGGAGCAGGAAGTGGAGGAAGCCAGGCCTCAAACCGCGAGAAGCTCCAGCCCAAAAGGCAGCCAAAATGCAGCCCACATCCGGGAGAATATCGAGAGCAGGGGGTGGAGCAAGCCAGGCCTCAAACCACGAGAAGCTCCAGCCCAAAAGGCAGCCAAAATGCAGCCCACATCCGGGAGAATCTCAGGAGCAGGGGGTGGAGCAAGGCAGGCCTCAAACCACGAGAAGCTCCAGCCCAAAAGGCAGCCAAAATGCAGCCCACATCCGGGAGAATATCAAGAGCAGGGGGTGGAGCAAGGCAGGCCTCAAACCACGAGAAGCTCCAGCCCAAAAGGCAGCCAAAATCCAGCCCACATCCGGGAGAATCTCAGGAGCAGGAAGTGGAGCAAGCCAGGCCTCAAACCACGAGAAGCCTCAGCCCAAAAGGCAGCCAAAATGCAGCCCACATGCGAGAGAATATCGAGAGCAGGAGGTGGAGCAAGCCAGGCCTCAAAGCACGAGAAGCTCCAGCCCAAAAGGCAGCCAAAATCCAGCCCACATCTGGGAGAATCTCAAGAGCAGGGGGTGGAGCAAGCCAGGCCTCAAAGCACGAGAAGCTCCAGCCAAAAACGCACCCAAAATTCAGCCCACATCAGGGAGAATCTCACGAGCAGGGGGTGGAGCAAGCCAGGCCTCAAATCACGAGAAGCTCCAGCCCAAAAGGCAGCCAAAATGCAGCCCACATCCGGGAGAATCTCAAGAGCAGGTGGTGGAGCAAGCCAGGCCTCAAAGCACGAGAAGCTCCAGCCCAAAAGGCATCCAAAATGCAGCCCACATCCGGGAGAATCTCAGGAGCAGGGGGTGGAGCAAGCCAGGCCTTAAAGCACGAGAAGCTCCAGCCCAAAAGGCAGCCAAAATGCAGCCCACATCCGGGAGAATATCAAGAGCAGGGGGTGGAGCAAGCCAGGCCTCAAACCACGAGAAGCTCCAGCCCAAAAGGCAGCCAAAATGCAGCCCACATCCGGGAGAATCTCAGTGGCAGGAATTGGAGCAAGCCAGGCCTGAATCCACGAGAAGCTCCAGCCCAAAAGGCAGCCAAAATGCAGCCCACATCTGGGAGATTATCAAGAGCAGGGGTTGGAGCAAGCCAGGCCTCAAACCACGAGAAGCTCCAGCCCAAAAGGCAGCCAAAATGCAGCCCACCTCCGGGAGAATCTCAAGAGCAGGGGTTGGAGCAAGCCAGGCCTCAAACCACGAGAAGCTCCAGCCCAAAAGGCAGCCAAAATGCAGCCCACATCCGGGAGAATCTCAGGAGCAGGGGGTGGAGCAAGCCAGGCCTCAAACCTCGAGAAGCTCCAGCCCAAAAGGCAGCCAAAATGCAGCCCTCATGCGGGAGAATATCGAGAGCAGGGGGTGGAGCAAGCCAGGCCTCAAAGCACGAGAAGCTCCAGCCCAAAAGGCAGCCAAAATGCAGCCCACATCCGGGAGAATCTCAAGAGCAGGGGGTGGAGCAAGCCATGCCTGAAATTACGAGAAGCTCCAGCCAAAAAGGCAGCCAAAATGCAGCCCAACTGCGGGAGAATATCAGGAGCAGGGGGTGGAGCAAGCCAGGCCTGAAACCACGAGAAGCTCCAGCCCAAAAGGCAGCCAAAATCCAGCCCACATCTGGGAGAATCTCAGGAGCAGGGGGTGGAACAAGCCAGGCCTCAAACCATGAGAAGCTCCAGCCCAAAAGGCAGCCAAACTCCAGCCCACATGCGGGAGAATCTCAAGAGCAGGCGGTGGAGCAAGCCAGGCCTCAAAGCACGAGAAGCTCCAGCCCAAAAGGCAGCCAAAATGCAGCCCACATCCGGGAGAATCTCAGGAGCAGGAAGTGGAGCAAGCCAGGCCTCAAACCACGAGAAGCTCCAGCCCAAAAGGCAGCCAAAATGCAGCCCACATGCGGGAGAATCTCAAGAGCAGGGGGTGGAGCAAGCCAGGCCTCAAACCACGAGAAGCTCCAGCCCAAAATGCAGCCAAATTACAGCGCACATCTGGGAGAATCACATGAGCAGGGGGTGGAGCAAGGCAGGCCTCAAACCACGAGAAGCTCCAGCCCAAAACACACCCAAAATCCAGCACACATCCGGGAGAATCTCAGGAGCAGGGGGTGGAGCAAGCCAGGCCTCAAACCACGAGAAGCTCCAGCCCAAAAGGCAGCCAAAATGCAGCCCACATGCGGGAGAATCTAAAGAGCAGGGGGTGGAGTAAGGCAGGCCTCAAACCACGGGAAGCTCCAGCCCAAAATGCAGCCAAAATCCATCCCACATCTGGGAGAATCTCAGGGGCAGGAAGTGGAGCAAGCCAGGCCTCAAAGCACGAGAAGCTCCAGCCCAAAAGGCAGCCAAAATGCAGCCCACATCCGGGAGAATCTCAAGAGCAGGGGGTAGAGGAAGCCAGGCCTCAAACCACGAGAAGCTCCAGCCCAAAAGGCAGCCAAAATGCAGGCCACATCCGGGAGAATCTCAAGAGCAGTGGTTGGAGCAAGCCAGGCCTCAAACCACGAGAAGCTCCAGCCCAAAATGCAGCCAAAATCCATCCCACATCTGGGAGAATCTCAGGGGCAGGAAGTGGAGCAAGCCAGGCCTCAAACCACGAGAAGCTCCAGCCCAAAAGGCAGCCAAAATGCAGCCCACATCCGGGAGAACCTCAGGAGCAGGAAGTGGAGCAAGCCAGGCCTGAATCCACGAGAAGCTCCAGCCCAAAAGGCAGCCAAAATGCAGCCCACATACGGGATAATCTCAGGAGCAGTGGGTGGAGCAAGCCAGGCCTTAAACCACGAGAAGCTCCAGCCCAAAAGGCAGCCAAAATGCAGCCCACATCCGGGAGAATCTCAGGGGCAGGAAATCGAGCAAGCCAGGCCTCAAAGCACGAGAAGCTCCAGCCCAAAAGGCAGCCAAAATGCAGCCCACATCCGGGAGAAACTCAGGAGCAGGGGGTGGAGCAAGGCAGGCCTCAAACCACGAGAAGCTCCAACCCAAAATGCAGCAAAATCCAGCCCACATCCGGCAGATTATCAAGAGCAGGGGGTGGAGCAAGGCAGGCCTCAAACCACGAGAAGCTCCAGCCCAAAAGGCAGCCAAAATGCAGCCCACATCCGGGAGAATCTCAGGAGCAGGGGGTGGAGCAAGCCAGGCCTCAAATCACGAGAAGCTCCAGCCCAAAAGGCAGCCAAAATCCAGCCCACATCCGGGAGAATCTCAGGAGCAGGGGTTGGAGCAAGCCAGGCCTCAAAGCACGAGAAGCTCCAGCCCAAAATGCAGCCAAAATGCAGCGCAACTGCGGGAGAATCTCAGGAGCAGGAAGTGGAGCAAGCCAGGCCTCAAACCACGAGAAGCTCCAGCCCAAAAGGCAGCTAAAATCCAGCCTACATCCTGGAGAATATCAAGAGCAGGGGGTGTAGCAAGCCAGGCCTCAAACCACGAGAAGCTCCAGCCCAAAAGGCAGCCAAAATGCAGCCCACATCCGGGAGAATCTCAAGAGCAGGGGGTGGAGCAAGCCAGGCCTCAAAGCACGAGAAGCTCCAGCCCAAAAGGCAGCCAAAATGCAGCCCACATCCGGGAGAATCTCAGGAGCAGGGGGTGGAGCAAGCCAGGCCTCAAAGCACGAGAAGCTCCAGCCCAAAAGGCAGACAAAATGCAGCCCACCTGCGGGAGAATCTCAAGAGCAGGGGGTGGAGCAAGCCAGGCCTCAAACCATGAGAAGCTCCAGCCCAAAAGGCAGCCAAAATGCAGCCCACATCCGGGAGAATCTCAGGAGCAGGAAGTGGAGCAATCCAGGCCTCAAACCACGAGAAGCTCCAGCCCAAAATGCAGCCAAAATGCAGCCCACATCCGGGAGAATCTCAAGAGCAGGGGGTGGAGCAAGCCAGGCCTGAAACCACGAGAAGCTCCAGCCCAAAAGGCAGCCAAAATGCAGCCCACATCCGGGAGAAACTCAGGAGCAGGGGGTGGAGCAAGGCAGGCCTCAAACCACGAGAAGCTCCAACCCAAAATGCAGCAAAATCCAGCCCACATCCGGCAGATTATCAAGAGCAGGGGGTGGAGCAAGGCAGGCCTCAAACCACGAGAAGCTCCAGCCCAAAAGGCAGCCAAAATGCAGCCCATATCCGGGAGAATCTCAGGAGCAGGGGGTGGAGCAAGCCAGGCCTCAAATCACGAGAAGCTCCAGCCCAAAAGGCAGCCAAAATCCAGCCCACATCCGGGAGAATCTCAGGAGCAGGGGTTGGAGCAAGCCAGGCCTCAAAGCACGAGAAGCTCCAGCCCAAAATGCAGCCAAAATGCAGCGCAACTGCGGGAGAATCTCAGGAGCAGGAAGTGGAGCAAGCCAGGCCTCAAACCACGAGAAGCTCCAGCCCAAAAGGCAGCTAAAATCCAGCCTACATCCTGGAGAATATCAAGAGCAGGGGGTGTAGCAAGCCAGGCCTCAAACCACGAGAAGCTCCAGCCCAAAAGGCAGCCAAAATGCAGCCCACATCCGGGAGAATCTCAAGAGCAGGGGGTGGAGCAAGCCAGGCCTCAAAGCACGAGAAGCTCCAGCCCAAAAGGCAGCCAAAATGCAGCCCACATCCGGGAGAATCTCAGGAGCAGGGGGTGGAGCAAGCCAGGCCTCAAAGCACGAGAAGCTCCAGCCCAAAAGGCAGCCAAAATGCAGCCCACCTGCGGGAGAATCTCAAGAGCAGGGGGTGGAGCAAGCCAGGCCTCAAACCATGAGAAGCTCCAGCCCAAAAGGCAGCCAAAATGCAGCCCACATCCGGGAGAATCTCAGGAGCAGGAAGTGGAGCAAGCCAGGCCTCAAACCACGAGAAGCTCCAGCCCAAAATGCAGCCAAAATGCAGCCCACATCCGGGAGAATCTCAAGAGCAGGGGGTGGAGCAAGCCAGGCCTGAAACCACGAGAAGCTCCAGCCCAAAAGGCAGCCAAAATCCAGCACACATCCGGGAGAATCTCAGGAGCAGGGGGTGGAGCAAGCCAGGCCTCAAACCACGAGAAGCTCCAGCCCAAAAGGCAGACAAAATCCAGCCCACATTTGGGAGATTATCAAGAGCAGGGGGTGGAGTAAGTCAGGCCTCAAACCACGAGAAGCTCCAGCCCAAAAGGCAGTCAAAATGCAGCCCACATCTGGGAGAATATGAAGAGCAGGGGGTGGAGCATGCCAGGCCTCAAACCACGAGAAGCTCCAGCCCAAAAGGCAGCCAAAATGCAGCCCACATCCGGGAGAATCTCAAGAGCAGGGGGTGGAGCAAGCCAGGCCTGAAATTACGAGAAGCTCCAGCCCAAAAGGCAGCCAAAATGCAGCCCACATCCGGGAGAATCTCAAGAGCAGGAATTGGAGCAAGCCAGGCCTGAAACCACGAGAAGCTCCAGCCCAAAAGGCAGCCAAAATCCAGCCCACATCTGGGAGAATCTCAGGAGCAGGGGGTGGAACAAGCCAGGCCTCAAAGCACGAGAAGCTCCAGCCAAAAACGCACCCAAAATGCAGCCCACATCCGGGAGAATATGAAGAGCAGGGGGTGGAGCAAGCCAGGCCTCAAACCACGAGAAGCTCCAGCCCAAAAGGCAGCCAAAATGCAGCCCACATCCGGGAGAATCTCAGGAGCAGGGGGTGGAGCAAGCCAGGCCTCAAAGCACGAGAAGCTCCAGCCCAAAAGGCAGCCAAAATGCAGCCCACATCCGGGAGAATCTCAAGAGCAGGGGGTGGAGAAAGCCAGGCCTGAAACCACGAGAAGCTCCAGCCCAAAAGGCAGCCAAAATGCAGCCCACATCCGGGAGAATCTCAGGAGCAGGGGTTGGAGCAAGCCAGGCCTCAAAGCACGAGAAGCTCCAGCCCAAAAGGCAGCCAAAATGCAGCCCACATCCGGGAGAATATCGAGAGCAGGGTGTGGAGCAAGCCAGGCCTCAAACCACGAGAAGCTCCAGCCCAAAAGGCAGCCAAAATGCAGCCCACATCCGGGAGAATATCAAGAGCAGGGGGTGGAGCAAGCCAGGCCTCAAACCACGAGAAGCTCCAGCCCAAAAGGCAGCCAAAATGCAGCCCAACTGCGAGAGAATCTCAGGAGCAGGAATTGGAGCAAGCCAGGCCTCAAACCATGAGAAGCTCCAGCCCAAAACGCACCCAAAATCCAGCACACATCCGGGAGAATATCAAGAGCAGGGGGTGGAGTAAGCCAGGCCTCAAACCACAAGAAGCTCCAGCCCAAAAGGCAGCCAAAATGCAGCCCACATCCGGGAGAATCTCAAGAGCAGTGGGTGGAGCGAGCCAGGCCTCAAACCACGAGAAGCTCCAGCCCAAAAGGCAGCCAAAATGCAGCCCACATGCGGGAGAATCTCAAGAGCAGGGGGTGGAGCAAGCCAGGCCTCAAACCACGAGAAGCTCCAGCCCAAAATGCAGCCAAAATCCATCCCACATCCGGGAGAATCTCAGGGGCAGGAAGTGGAGCAAGCCAGGCCTCAAACCACGAGAAGCTCCAGCCGAAAATGCAGCCAAAATGCAGCCCAACTGTGGGAGAATCTCAGGAGCAGGAAGTGGAGCAAGCCAGGCCTCAAACCACGAGAAGCTCCAGCCCAAAATGCAGACAAAATCCAGCCCACATCCGTGAGAAACTCAAGAGCAGGGGGTGGAGCAAGCCAGGCCTCAAACCACGAGAAGCTCCAGCCCAAAATGTAGCCAAAATGCAGCCCACATTCGGGAGTATCTCAAGAGCAGGGGGTGGAGCAAGCCAGGTCTCAAACCACGAGAAGTTCCAGCCCAAAAGGCAGCCAAAATGCAGCCCACATCTGGGAGAATATCAGGAGCAGGAAGTGGAGGAAGCCAGGCCTCAAACCACGAGAAGCTCCAGCCCAAAAAGCACCCAAAATGCAGCCCAACTGCGGGAGAATCTCAGGAGCAGGGGGTGGAGCAAGGCAGGCCTCAAACCACGAGAAGCTCCAGCCCAAAAGGCAGCCAAAATGCAGCCCACATCCGGGAGAATCTCAGGAGCAGGAAATCGAGCAAGCCAGGCCTCAAAGCACGAGAAGCTCCAGCCCAAGAGTCAGCCAAAATGCAGCCCACATCCGGGAGAATCTCAGGAGCAGGGGGTGGAGTAAGCCAGGCCTCAAACCACGAGAAGCTCCAGCCCAAAAGGCAGCCAAAATGCAGCCCACATCCGGGAGAATCTCAGGAGCAGGGGGTGGAGCAAGCCAGGCCTCAAATCACGAGAAGCTCCAGCCCAAAAGGCAGCCAAAATGCAGCCCACATCCGGGAGGATCTCAGGAGCAGGGGGTGGAGCAAGCCAGGCCTCAAACCACGAGAAGCTCCAGCCCAAAATGCAGCCAAAATGCAGCCCAACTGCGGGAGAATCTCAGGAGCAGGAAGTGGAGCAAGGCAGGTCTCAAACCACGAGAAGCTCCAGCCCAAAAGGCAGCCAAAATGCAGCCCATATCCGGGAGAATCTCAAGAGCAGGGGGTGGAGCAAGCCAGGCCTCAAACCACGAGAAGCTCCAGCCCAAAAGGCAGCCAAAATGCAGCACAACTGCGGGAGAATCTCAGGGGCAGGGGGTGGAGCAAGCCAGGCCTCAAACCACGAGAAGCTCCAGCCCAAAAGGCAGCTAAAATCCAGCCCACATCCTGGAGAATATCAAGAGCAGGGGGTGGAGCAAGCCAGGCCTCAAACCACGAGAAGCTCCAGCCCAAAAAGCAGCCAAAGTCCAGCCCACATCCGGGAGAATATCAAGAGCAGGGGGTGGAGCAAGCCAGGCCTCAAACCACGAGAAGCTCCAGCCCAAAAGGCAGCCAAAATGCAGCCCACATCTGGGAGAATATCAAGAGCAGGGGGTGGAGCAAGCCAGGCCTCAAACCACGAGAAGCTCCAGCCCAAAAGGCAGCCAAAATCCAGCCCACATCCGGGAGATTATCAAGAGCAGGGGGTGGAGCAAGCCAGGCCTGAAACCACGAGAAGCTGCAGCTCAAAAGGCAGCCAAAATGCAGCCCAAATCTGGGAGAAACTCAGGAGCAGGGGGTGGAGCAAGCCAGGCCTCAAACCACGAGAAACTCCAACCCAAAATGCAGCCAAATTCCAGCCCACATCCGGGAGATTATCAAGAGCATGGGGTGGAGGAAGCCAGGCCTCAAACCACGAGAAGCTCCAGCCCAAAACGCAGCCAAAATGCAGCCCACATCTGGGAGAACCTCAGGAGCAGGGGGTAGAGCAAGACAGGCCTCAAATCACGAGAAGCTCCAGCCCAAAAGGCAGCCAAAATGCAGCCCACATCCAGGAGAATCTCAGGAGCAGGGGGTAGAGCAAGCCAGGCCTGAAATCACGAGAAGCTCCAGCCCAAAAGGCAGCCAAAATGCAGCCCACATCCGGGAGAATCTCAGGAGCAGGGGGTGGAGCAAGCCAGGCCTCAAACCGCGAGAAGCTCCAGCCCAAAAGGCAGCCAAAATCCAGCCCACATCCAGGAGAATCTCAAGAGCAGGGGGTGGAGTAAGCCAGGTCTCAAACCACGAGAAGTTCCAGCCCAAAAGGCAGCCAAAATCCAGCCCACATGGAGGATAATCTCAAGAGCAGGGGGTGGAGCAAGCCAGGCCTCAAACCACGAGAAGCTCCAGCCCAAAAGGCAGCCAAAATCCAGCCCACATGGAGGAGAATCTCAAGAGCAGGGGGTGGAGCAAGCCAGGCCTCAAACCACGAGAAGCTCCAGCCCAAAAGGCAGCCAAAATGCAGCCCACATCCTGGAGAATATCAAGAGCAGGGGGTGGAGCAAGCCAGGCCTCCAACCACGAGAAGCTCCAGCCCAAAAGGCAGCCAAAATGCAGCCCACATCTGGGAGAATATCAAGAGCCGGGGGTGGAGCAAGCCAGGCCTCAAACCACGAGAAGCTCCAGCCCAAAAGGCAGCCAAAATGCAGCCCACATCCTGGAGAATATCAAGAGCAGGGGTTGTAGCAAGCCAGGCCTCCAACCACGAGAAGCTCCAGCCCAAAAAGCAGCCAAAATGCAGCCCACATCTGGGAGAATATCAAGAGCCGGGGGTGGAGCAAGCCAGGCCTCAAACCACGAGAAACTCCAGCCCAAAAGGCAGCCAAAATGCAGCCCAACTGCGGGAGAATCTCAGGAGCAGAAATTGGAGCAAGCCAGGCCTCAAAGCACGAGAAGCTCCAGCCCAAAAGGCAGCCAAAATCCAGCCCACATCTGGGGGAATCTCAGGAGCAGGGGGTGGAACAATCCAGGCCTCAAACCATGAGAAGCTCCAGCCCAAAAGGCAGCCAAACTCCAGCCGACATCCGGGAGAATCTCAGGAGCAGGGGGTGGAGCAAGCCAGGCCTCAAACCACGAGAAGCTCCAGCCCAAAACGCACCCAAAATCCAGCACACATCCGGGAGAATATCAAGAGCAGGGGGTGGAGTAAGCCAGGCCTCAAACCACGAGAAGCTCCAGCCCAAAAGGCAGCCAAAATGCAGCCCACATCCGGGAGAATCTCAAGAGCAGGGGATGGAGCAAGCCAGGCCTCAAACCACGAGAAGCTCCAGCCCAAAATGCAGCCAAAATCCATCCCACATCCGGGAGAATCTCAGGGGCAGGAAGTGGAGCAAGCCAGGCCTCAAACCACGAGAAGCTCCAGCCGAAAATGCAGCCAAAATGCAGCCCACATCCGGGAGAATCTCAGGAGCAGGAAGTGGAGCAAGCCAGGCCTCAAACCACGAGAAGCTCCAACCCAAAATGCAGCCAAAATGCAGCCCACATCCGTGAGAAACTCAAGAGCAGGGGGTGGAGCAAGCCAGGCCTCAAACCACGAGAAGCTCCAGCCCAAAATGTAGCCAAAATGCAGCCCACATTCGGGAGTATCTCAAGAGCAGGGGGTGGAGCAAGCCAGGTCTCAAACCACGAGAAGCTCCAGCCCAAAAGGCAGCCAAAATGCAGCCCACATCTGGGAGAATCTCAGGAGCAGGAAGTGGAGGAAGCCAGGCCTCAAACCACGAGAAGCTCCAGCCCAAAAGGCACCCAAAATGCAGCCCAACTGCGGGAGAATCTCAGGAGCAGGGGGTGGAGCAAGGCAGGCCTCAAACCACGAGAAGCTCCAGCCCAAAAAGCAGCCAAAATGCAGCCCACATCCGGGAGAATCTCAGGAGCAGGAAATCGAGCAAGCCAGGCCTCAAACCACGAGAAGCTCCAGCCCAAAATACAGCCAAAATGCAGCCCACATCTGGGAGAATATCAAGAGCCGGGGGTGGAGCAAGCCAGGCCTCAAACCACGAGAAGCTCCAGCCCAAAAGGCAGCCAAAATGCAGCACAACTGCGGGAGAATCTCAGAGGCAGGAAGTCGAGCAAGCCAGGCCTCAAACCACGAGAAGCTCCAGCCCAAAAGGGAGCCAAAATGCAGCCCACATCCGGGAGAATCTCAAGAGCAGGGGGTGGAGCAAGCCAGGCCTCAAACCACGAGAAGCTCCAGCCCAAAAGGCAGCCAAAATGCAGCCCACATCCTGGAGAATATCAAGAGCAGGGGGTGTAGCAAGCCAGGCCTCCAACCACGAGAAGCTCCAGCCCAAAAGGCAGCCAAAATGCAGCCCACATCTGGGAGAATATCAAGAGCCGGGGGTGGAGCAAGCCAGGCCTCAAACCACGAGAAGCTCCAGCCCAAAAGGCAGCCAAAATGCAGCCCATATCCGGGAGAATCTCAAGAGCAGGGGGTGGAGCAAGCCAGGCCTCAAACCACGAGAAGCTCCAGCCCAAAAGGCAGCCAAAATCCAGCCCACATGCGGGAGAATCTCAGGAGCAGGGGGTGGAGCAAGCCAGGCCTCAAACCACTAGAAGCTCCAGCCCAAAAGGCAGCCAAAATCCAGCCCACATCTGGGAGAATCTCAGGAGCAGGGGGTGGAGCAAGCCAGGACTCAAACCACGAGAAGCTCCAGCCCAAAAGGCAGCCAAAATCCAGCCCACATCCGGGAGATTATCAAGAGCAGGGGGTGGAGCAAGCCAGGCCTGAAACCACGAGAAGCTGCAGCCCAAAAGGCAGCCAAAATGCAGCCCACATCTGGGAGAATCTCAGGAGCAGGGGGTGGAGCAAGCCAGGCCTCAAACCACGAGAAACTCCAACCCAAAATGCAGCCAAATTCCAGCCCACATCCGGGAGATTATCAAGAGCATGGGGTGGAGCAAGCCAGGCCTCAAACCACGAGAAGCTCCAGCCCAAAAGGCAGCCAAAATGCAGCCCACATCTGGGAGAACCTCAGGAGCAGGGGGTAGAGCAAGACAGGCCTCAAACCACGAGAAGTTCCAGCCCAAAAGGCAGCCAAAATCCAGCCCACATCCGGGAGAATCTCAAGAGCAGGGGGTGGAGCAAGCCAGGCCTCAAACCACGAGAAGCTGCAGCCCAAAAGGCAGCCAAAATGCAGCCCACACCTGGGAGAATCTCAGGAGCAGGGGGTAGAGCAAGCCAGGCCTGAAATCACGAGAAGCTCCAGCCAAAAAGGAAGCCAAAATGCAGCCCACATCCGGGAGAATCTCAGGAGCAGGGGGTGGAGCAAGCCAGGCCTCAAACCGCGAGAAGCTCCAGCCGAAAATGCAGCCAAAATGCAGCCCACATCCAGGAGAATCTCAAGAGCAGGGGGTGGAGTAAGCCAGGTCTCAAACCACGAGAAGCTCCAGCCCAAAAGGCAGCCAAAATCCAGCCCACATGGAGGAGAATCTCAAGAGCAGGGGGTGGAGCAAGCCAGGCCTCAAACCACGAGAAGCTCCAGCCCAAAAGGCAGCCAAAATCCAGCCCACATGGAGGAGAATCTCAAGAGCAGGGGGTGGAGCAAGCCAGGCCTCAAACCACGAGAAGTTCCAGCCCAAAAGGCAGCCAAAATCCAGCCCACATCCGGGAGAATCTCAAGAGCAGGGGGTGGAGCAAGCCAGGCCTCAAACCACGAGAAGCTCCAGCCCAAAAGGCAGCCAAAATGCAGCCCACATCCTGGAGAATATCAAGAGCAGGGGGTGTAGCAAGCCAGGCCTCAAACCACGAGAAGCTCCAGCCCAAAAGGCAGCCAAAATGCAGCCCACATCTGGGAGAATATCAAGAGCCGGGGGTGGAGCAAGCCAGGCCTCAAACCTCGAGAAGTTCCAGCCCAAAAGGCAGCCAAAATCCAGCCCACATCCGGGAGAATCTCAAGAGCAGGGGGTGGAGCAAGCCAGGCCTCAAACCACGAGAAGCTCCAGCCCAAAAGGCAGCCAAAATGCAGCCCACATCCTGGAGAATATCAAGAGCAGGGGGTGTAGCAAGCCAGGCCTCCAACCACGAGAAGCTCCAGCCCAAAAGGCAGCCAAAATGCAGCCCACATCTGGGAGAATATCAAGAGCAGGGGGTGGAGCAAGCCAGGCCTCAAACCACGAGAAGCTCCAGCCCAAAAGGCAGCCAAACTCCAGCCCACATCCGGGAGAATCTCAGGAGCAGGGGGTGGAGCAAGCCAGGCCTCAAACCACGAGAAGCTCCAGCCCAAAACGCACCCAAAATCCAGCACACATCCGGGAGAATCTCAGGGGCAGGAAGTGGAGCAAGCCAGGCCTCAAACCACGAGAAGCTCCAGCCGAAAATGCAGCCAAAATGCAGCCCAACTGCGGGAGAATCTCAGGAGCAGGAAGTGGAGCAAGCCAGGCCTCAAACCACGAGAAGCTCCAACCCAAAATGCAGCCAAAATGCAGCCCACATCCGTGAGAAACTCAAGAGCAGGGGGTGTAGCAAGCCAGGCCTCAAACCACGAGAAGCTCCAGCCCAAAATGTAGCCAAAATGCAGCCCACATTCGGGAGTATCTCAAGAGCAGGGGGTGGAGCAAGCCAGGTCTCAAACCACGAGAAGTTCCAGCCCAAAAGGCAGCCAAAATGCAGCCCACATCCGGGAGAATCTCAAGAGCAGGGGGTGGAGCAAGCCAGGCCTCAAACCACGAGAAGCTCCAGCCCAAAAGGCAGCCAAAATGCAGCCCACATCCGGGAGAATCTCAAGAGCAGGGGGTGTAGCAAGCCAGGTCTCCAACCACGAGAAGCTCCAGCCCAAAAGGCAGCCAAAATGCAGCCCACATCTGGGAGAATATCAAGAGCCGGGGGTGGAGCAAGCCAGGCCTCAAAGCACGAGAAGCTCCAGCCCAAAAGGCAGCCAAAATGCAGCCCATATCCGGGAGAATCTCAAGAGCAGGGGGTGGAGCAAGCCAGGCCTCAAACCACGAGAAGCTCCAGCCCAAAAGGCAGCCAAAATGCAGCCCACATCCTGGAGAATATCAAGAGCAGGGGGTGTAGCAAGCCAGGCCTCCAACCACCAGAAGCTCCAGCCCAAAAGGCAGCCAAAATGCAGCCCACATCTGGGAGAATATCAAGAGGCGGGGGTGGAGCAAGCCAGGCCTCAAACCACGAGAAGTTCCAGCCCAAAAGGCAGCCAAAATGCAGCCCACATCTGGGAGAATATCAAGAGCCGGGGGTGGAGCAAGCCAGGCCTCAAACTACGAGAAGCTCCAGCCCAAAAGGCAGCCAAAATGCAGCCCATATCCGGGAGAATCTCAAGAGCAGGGGGTGGAGCAAGCCAGGCCTCAAACCACGAGAAGCTCCAGCCCAAAAGGCAGCCAAAATCCAGCCCACATGCGGGAGAATCTCAAGAGCAGGGGGTGGAGCAAGCCAGGCCACAAACCACGAGAAGCTCCAGCCCAAAAGGCAGCCAAAATCCAGCCCACATCTGGGAGAATCTCAGGAGCAGGGGGTGGAGCAAGCCAGGACTCAAACCACGAGAAACTCCAACCCAAAATGCAGCCAAAATCCAGCCCACATCCGGGAGATTATCAAGAGCAGGGGGTGGAGCAAGCCAGGCCTGAAACCACGAGAAGCTGCAGCCCAAAAGGCAGCCAAAATGCAGCCCACATCTGGGAGATTATCAAGAGCATGGGGTGGAGCAAGCCAGGCCTCAAACCACGAGAAGCTGCAGCCCAAAAGGCAGCCAAAATGCAGCCCACATCCAGGAGAATCTCAGGAGCAGGGGGTAGAGCAAGCCAGGCCTGAAATCACGAGAAGCTCCAGCCAAAAAGGAAGCCAAAATGCAGCCCACATCCGGGAGAATCTCAGGAGCAGGGGGTGGAGCAAGCCAGGCCTCAAACCGCGAGAAGCTCCAGCCGAAAATGCAGCCAAAATGCAGCCCACATCCAGGAGAATCTCAAGAGCAGGGGGTGGAGTAAGCCAGGTCTCAAACCACGAGAAGCTCCAGCCCAAAAGGCAGCCAAAATCCAGCCCACATGGAGGAGAATCTCAAGAGCAGGGGGTGGAGCAAGCCAGGCCTCAAACCACGAGAAGCTCCAGCCCAAAAGGCAGCCAAAATCCAGCCCACATGGAGGAGAATCTCAAGAGCAGGGGGTGGAGCAAGCCAGGCCTCAAACCACGAGAAGTTCCAGCCCAAAAGGCAGCCAAAATCCAGCCCACATCTGGGAGAATCTCAAGAGCAGGGGGTGGAGCAAGCCAGGCCTCAAACCACGAGAAGCTCCAGCCCAAAAGGCAGCCAAAATGCAGCCCACATCCTGGAGAATATCAAGAGCAGGGGGTGTAGCAAGCCAGGCCTCAAACCACGAGAAGCTCCAGCCCAAAAGGCAGCCAAAATGCAGCCCACATCTGGGAGAATATCAAGAGCCGGGGGTGGAGCAAGCCAGGCCTCAAACCTCGAGAAGTTCCAGCCCAAAAGGCAGCCAAAATGCAGCCCACCTCCGGGAGAATCTCAAGAGCAGGGGGTGGAGCAAGCCAGGCCTCAAACCACGAGAAGCTCCAGCCCAAAAGGCAGCCAAAATGCAGCCCACATCCTGGAGAATATCAAGAGCAGGGGGTGTAGCAAGCCAGGCCTCCAACCACGAGAAGCTCCAGCCCAAAAGGCAGCCAAAATGCAGCCCACATCTGGGAGAATATCAAGAGCCGGGGGTGGAGCAAGCCAGGCCTCCAACCACGAGAAGCTCCAGCCCAAAAGGCAGCCAAAATGCAGCCCACATCTGGGAGAATATCAAGAGCCGGGGGTGGAGCAAGCCAGGCCTCAAACCACGAGAAGCTCCAGCCCAAAAGGCAGCCAAAATCCAGCCCACATCTGGGAGAATCTCAGGAGCAGGGGGTGGAGCAAGCCAGGCCTCAAACCACGAGAAGCTCCAGCCCAAAAGGCAGCCAAACTCCAGCCCACATCCGGGAGAATCTCAGGAGCAGGGGGTGGAGCAAGCCAGGCCTCAAACCACGAGAAGCTCCAGCCCAAAACGCACCCAAAATCCAGCACACATCCGGGAGAATATCAAGAGCAGGGGGTGGAGTAAGCCAGGCCTCAAACCACGAGAAGCTCCAGCCCAAAAGGCAGCCAAAATCCATCCCACATCCGGGAGAATCTCAGGGGCAGGAAGTGGAGCAAGCCAGGCCTCAAACCACGAGAAGCTCCAGCCGAAAATGCAGCCAAAATGCAGCCCAACTGCGGGAGAATCTCAGGAGCAGGAAGTGGAGCAAGCCAGGCCTCAAACCACGAGAAGCTCCAACCCAAAATGCAGCCAAAATGCAGCCCACATCCGTGAGAAACTCAAGAGCAGGGGGTGTAGCAAGCCAGGCCTCAAACCACGAGAAGCTCCAGCCCAAAATGCAGCCAAAATGCAGCCCACATTCGGGAGTATCTCAAGAGCAGGGGATGGAGCAAGCCAGGCCTCAAACCACGAGAAGTTCCAGCCCAAAAGGCAGCCAAAATGCAGCCCACATCTGGGAGAATCTCAGGAGCAGGAAGTGGAGGAAGCCAGGCCTCAAAGCACGAGAAGCTCCAGCCCAAAATACAGCCAAAATGCAGCCCACATCCGGGAGAATCTCAGGAGCAGGGGGTGGAGCAAGGCAGGCCTCAAACCACGAGAAGCTCCAGCCCAAAAGGCAGCCAAAATGCAGCCCACATCCGGGAGAATATGAAGAGCAGGGGGTGGAGCAAGCCAGGCCTCAAATCACGAGAAGCTCCAGCCCAAAAGGCAGCCAAAATGCAGCCCACATCCGGGAGGATCTCAGGAGCAGGGGGTGGAGCAAGCCAGGCCTCAAACCACGAGAAGCTCCAGCCCAAAATGCAGCCAAAATGCAGCCCAACTGCGGGAGAATCTCAGGAGCAGGAAGTGGAGCAAGGCAGGTCTCAAACCACGAGAAGCTCCAGCCCAAAAGGCAGCCAAAATGCAGCCCACATCCAGGAGAATCTCAAGAGCAGGGGGTGGAGCAAGCCAGGCCTCAAACCACGAGAAGCTCCAGCCGAAAATGCAGCCAAAATGCAGCCCAACTGCGGGAGAATCTCAGGAGCAGGAAGTGGAGCAAGCCAGGCCTCAAACCACGAGAAGCTCCAGCCCAAAATGCAGCCAAAATGCAGCCCACATGGAGGAGAAACTCAAGAGCAGGGACTGGAGCAAGCCAGGCCTCAAACCACGAGAAGTTCCATCCCAAAAGTCAGCCAAAATCCAGCCCACATCCGGGAGAATCTCAAGAGCAGGGGGTGGAGCAAGCCAGGCCTCAAACCACGAGAAGCTCCAGCCCAAAAGGCAGCCAAAATGCAGCCCACATCCGGGAGAATCTCAAGAGCAGGGGGTGTAGCAAGCCAGGTCTCCAACCACGAGAAGCTCCAGCCCAAAAGGCAGCCAAAATGCAGCCCACATCTGGGAGAATATCAAGAGCCGGGGGTGGAGCAAGCCAGGCCTCAAAGCACGAGAAGCTCCAGCCCAAAAGGCAGCCAAAATGCAGCCCATATCCGGGAGAATCTCAAGAGCAGGGGGTGGAGCAAGCCAGGCCTCAAACCACGAGAAGCTCCAGCCCAAAAGGCAGCCAAAATGCAGCCCACATTCTGGAGAATATCAAGAGCAGGGGGTGTAGCAAGCCAGGCCTCAAACCACCAGAAGCTCCAGCCCAAAAGGCAGCCAAAATGCAGCCCACATCTGGGAGAATATCAAGAGGCGGGGGTGGAGCAAGCCAGGCCTCAAACCACGAGAAGTTCCAGCCCAAAAGGCAGCCAAAATGCAGCCCACATCTGGGAGAATATCAAGAGCCGGGGGTGGAGCAAGCCAGGCCTCAAACCACGAGAAGCTCCAGCCCAAAAGGCAGCCAAAATGCAGCCCATATCCGGGAGAATCTCAAGAGCAGGGGGTGGAGCAAGCCAGGCCTCAAACCACGAGAAGCTCCAGCCCAAAATGCAGCCAAAATCCAGCCCACATCCGGGAGATTATCAAGAGCAGGGGGTGGAGCAAGCCAGGCCTGAAACCACGAGAAGCTGCAGCCCAAAAGGCAGCCAAAATGCAGCCCACATCTGGGAGAATCTCAGGAGCAGGGGGTGGAGCAAGCCAGGCCTCAAAGCACAAGAAGCTCCAGCCCAAAAGGCAGCCAAAATGCAGCCCACATCCGGGAGATTATCAAGAGCATGGGGTGGAGCAAGCCAGGCCTCAAACCACGAGAAGCTCCAGCCCAAAAGGCAGCCAAAATGCAGCCCACATCTGGGAGAACCTCAGGAGCAGGGGGTAGAGCAAGACAGGCCTCAAATCACGAGAAGCTCCAGCCCAAAAGGCAGCCAAAATGCAGCCCACATCCAGGAGAATCTCAAGAGCAGGGGGTGGAGCAAGCCAGGCCTCAAACCACGAGAAGCTCCAGCCCAAAAGGCAGCCAAAATCCAGCCCACATGGAGGAGAATCTCAAGAGCAGGGGGTGGAGCAAGCCAGGCCTCAAACCACGAGAAGTTCCAGCCCAAAAGGCAGCCAAAATCCAGCCCACATCCGGGAGAATCTCAAGAGCAGGGGGTGGAGCAAGCCAGGCCTCAAACCACGAGAAGCTCCAGCCCAAAAGGCAGCCAAAATGCAGCCCACATCCTGGAGCATATCAAGAGCAGGGGGTGTAGCAAGCCAGGCCTCAAACCACGAGAAGCTCCAGCCCAAAAGGCAGCCAAAATGCAGCCCACATCTGGGAGAATATCAAGAGCCGGGGGTGGAGCAAGCCAGGCCTCAAACCTCGAGAAGTTCCAGCCCAAAAGGCAGCCAAAATCCAGCCCACATCCGGGAGAATCTCAAGAGCAGGGGGTGGAGCAAGCCAGGCCTCAAACCACGAGAAGCTCCAGCCCAAAAGGCAGCCAAAATGCAGCCCACATCCTGGAGAATATCAAGAGCAGGGGGTGTAGCAAGCCAGGCCTCCAACCACGAGAAGCTCCAGTCCAAAAGGCAGCCAAAATGCAGCCCACATCTGGGAGAATATCAAGAGCCGGGGGTGGAGCAAGCCAGGCCTCCAACCACGAGAAGCTCCAGCCCAAAAGGCAGCCAAAATGCAGCCCACATCTGGGAGAATATCAAGAGCCGGGGGTGGAGCAAGCCAGGCCTCAAACCACGAGAAGCTCCAGCCCAAAAGGCAGCCAAAATCCAGCCCACATCTGGGAGAATCTCAGGAGCAGGGGGTGGAGCAAGCCAGGCCTCAAACCACGAGAAGCTCCAGCCCAAAAGGCAGCCAAACTCCAGCCCACATCCGGGAGAATCTCAGGAGCAGGGGGTGGAGCAAGCCAGGCCTCAAACCACGAGAAGCTCCAGCCCAAAACGCACCCAAAATCCAGCACACATCCGGGAGAATATCAAGAGCAGGGGGTGGAGTAAGCCAGGCCTCAAACCACGAGAAGCTCCAGCCCAAAAGGCAGCCAAAATGCAGCCCACATCCGGGAGAATCTCAAGAGCAGGGGATGGAGCAAGCCAGGCCTCAAACCACGAGAAGCTCCAGCCCAAAATGCAGCCAAAATCCATCCCACATCCGGGAGAATCTCAGGGGCAGGAAGTGGAGCAAGCCAGGCCTCAAACCACGAGAAGCTCCAGCCGAAAATGCAGCCAAAATGCAGCCCAACTGCGGGAGAATCTCAGGAGCAGGAAGTGGAGCAAGCCAGGCCTCAAACCACGAGAAGCTCCAACCCAAAATGCAGCCAAAATGCAGCCCACATCCGTGAGAAACTCAAGAGCAGGGGGTGTAGCAAGCCAGGCCTCAAACCACGAGAAGCTCCAGCCCAAAATGTAGCCAAAATGCAGCCCACATTCGGGAGTATCTCAAGAGCAGGGGGTGGAGCAAGCCAGGTCTCAAACCACGAGAAGTTCCAGCCAAAATGCAGCCAAAATGCAGCCCACATCTGGGAGAATCTCAGCAGCAGGAAGTGGAGCAAGCCAGGCCTCAAACCACGAGAAGCTCCAGCCCAAAAGGCACCCAAAATGCAGCCCAACTGCGGGAGAATCTCAGGAGCAGGGGGTGGAGCAAGGCAGGCCTCAAACCACGAGAAGCTCCAGCCCAAAATGCAGCCAAAATGCAGCCCAACTGCGGGAGAATCTCAGGAGCAGGAAGTGGAGCAAGGCAGGTCTCAAACCACGAGAAGCTCCAGCCCAAAAGGCAGCCAAAATGCAGCCCACATCCAGGAGAATCTCAAGAGCAGGGGGTGGAGCAAGCCAGGCCTCAAACCACGAGAAGCTCCAGCCGAAAATGCAGCCAAAATGCAGCCCAACTGCGGGAGAATCTCAGGAGCAGGAAGTGGAGCAAGCCAGGCCTCAAACCACGAGAAGCTCCAGCCCAAAATGCAGCCAAAATGCAGCCCACATGGAGGAGAAACTCAAGAGCAGGGGGTGGAGCAAGCCAGGCCTCAAACCACGAGAAGTTCCATCCCAAAAGTCAGCCAAAATCCAGCCCACATCCGGGAGAATCTCAAGAGCAGGGGGTGGAGCAAGCCAGGCCTCAAACCACGAGAAGCTCCAGCCCAAAAGGCAGCCAAAATGCAGCCCACATCCGGGAGAATCTCAAGAGCAGGGGGTGTAGCAAGCCAGGTCTCCAACCACGAGAAGCTCCAGCCCAAAAGGCAGCCAAAATGCAGCCCACATCTGGGAGAATATCAAGAGCCGGGGGTGGAGCAAGCCAGGCCTCAAAGCACGAGAAGCTCCAGCCCAAAAGGCAGCCAAAATGCAGCCCATATCCGGGAGAATCTCAAGAGCAGGGGGTGGAGCAAGCCAGGCCTCAAACCACGAGAAGCTCCAGCTCAAAAGGCAGCCAAAATGCAGCACAACTGCGGGAGAATCTCAAGAGGCGGGGGTGGAGCAAGCCAGGCCTCAAACCACGAGAAGTTCCAGCCCAAAAGGCAGCCAAAATGCAGCCCATATCCGGGAGAATCTCAAGAGCAGGGGGTGGAGCAAGCCAGGCCTCAAACCACGAGAAGCTGCAGCCCAAAAGGCAGCCAAAATCCAGCCCACATGCGGGAGAATCTCAAGAGCAGGGGGTGGAGCAAGCCAGGCCTCAAACCACGAGAAGCTCCAGCCCAAAAGGCAGCCAAAATCCAGCCCACATCTGGGAGAATCTCAGGAGCAGGGGGTGGAGCAAGCCAGGACTCAAACCACGAGAAACTCCAAGCCAAAATGCAGCCAAAATGCAGCCCACATCCGGGAGATTATCAAGAGCAGGGGGTGGAGCAAGCCAGGCCTGAAACCACGAGAAGCTGCAGCCCAAAAGGCAGCCAAAATGCAGCCCACATCTGGGAGAATCTCAGGAGCAGGGGGTGGAGCAAGCCAGGCCTCAAACCACGAGAAACTCCAACCCAAAATGCAGCCAAATTCCAGCCCACATCCGGGAGATTATCAAGAGCATGGGGTGGAGGAAGCCAGGCCTCAAACCACGAGAAGCTCCAGCCCAAAAGGCAGCCAAAATGCAGCCCACATCCAGGAGAATCTCAGGAGCAGGGGGTAGAGCAAGCCAGGCCTGAAATCACGAGAAGCTCCAGCCCAAAAGGCAGCCAAAATGCAGCCCACATCTGGGAGAATATCAAGAGCAGGGGGTGGAGCAAGCCAGGCCTCAAACCTCGAGAAGTTCCAGCCCAAAAGGCAGCCAAAATCCAGCCCACATCCGGGAGAATCTCAAGAGCAGGGGGTGGAGCAAGCCAGGCCTGCAACCACGAGAAGCTCCAGCCCAAAAGGCAGCCAAAATGCAGCCCACATCCTGGAGAATATCAAGAGCAGGGGGTGTAGCAAGCCAGGCCTCCAACCACGAGAAGCTCCAGCCCAAAAGGCAGCCAAAATGCAGCCCACATCTGGGAGAATATCAAGAGCCGGGGGTGGAGCAAGCCAGGCCTCAAACCACGAGAAGCTCCAGCCCAAAATGCAGCCAAAATCCAGCCCACAGACGGGAGAATCTCAGGGGCAGGAAGCGGAGCAAACCAGGCCTGAAACCAAGAGAAACTGCAGCCCAAAAGGCAGCCAAAATGCAGCCCACATCTGGGAGAATCTCAGGAGCAGGGGGTGGAGCAAGCCAGGCCTCAAACCACGAGAAACTCCAACCCAAAATGCAGCCAAAATCCAGCCCACATCCGGGAGATTATCAAGAGCATGGGGTGGAGGAAGCCAGGCCTCAAACCACGAGAAGCTCCAGCCCAAAAGGCAGCCAAAATGCAGCCCACATCCTGGAGAATATCAAGAGCAGGGGGTGTAGCAAGCCAGGCCTCCAACCACGAGAAGCTGCAGCCCAAAAGGCATCCAAAATGCAGCACAACTGCGGGAGAATCTCAGGGGCAGGAAGTGGAGCAAGCCAGGCCTCAAACCATGAGAAGCTCCAGCCCAAAAGGCAGCCAAAATGCAGCCCACATCCGGGAGAATCTCAAGAGCAGGGGGTGGAGCAAGCCAGGCCTCAAACCACGAGAAGCTCCAGCCCAAAATGCAGCCAAAATGCAGCCCACATCCGGGAGAATCTCAGGGGCAGGAAGTGGAGCAAGCCAGGCCTGAAACCACGAGAAACTGCAGCCCAAAATGCAGCCAAAATGCAGCCCACATCTGGGAGAATCTCAGGAGCAGGGGGTGGAGCAAGCCAGGCCTCAAACCACGAGAAACTCCAGCCCAAAATGCAGCCAAAATCCAGCCCACATCCGGGAGATTATCAAGAGCATGGGGTGGAGGAAGCCAGGCCTCAAACCACGAGAAGCTCCAGCCCAAAAGGCAGCCAAAATGCAGCCCACATCCAGGAGAATCTCAGGAGCAGGGGGTAGAGCAAGCCAGGCCTCAAATGACGAGAAGCTCCAGCCCAAATTGCAGCCAAAATGCAGCCCACATCTGGGAGAATCTCAGGAGCAGGAAGTAGAGCAAGCCAGGCCTCAAACCACGAGAAGCTCCAGCCCAAAAGGCAGCCAAAATGCAGCCCACATCCGGGAGAATATCAAGAGCCGGGGGTGGAGCAAGCCAGGCCTCAAAGCACGAGAAGCTCCAGCCCAAAAGGCAGCCAAAATGCAGCCCACATCCGGGAGAATCTCAAGAGCAGGGGGTGGAGCAAGCCAGGCCTCAAACCACGAGAAGCTCCAGCCGAAAATGCAGCCAAAATGCAGCCCAACTGCGGGAGAATCTCAGGAGCAGGAAGTGGAGCAAGCCAGGCCTCAAACCACGAGAAGCTCCAGCCCAAAAGGCAGCCAAAATGCAGCCCACATCCAGGAGAATCTCAAGAGCAGGGGGTGGAGTAAGCCAGGTCTCAAACCACGAGAAGCTCCAGCCCAAAAGGCAGCCAAAATCCAGCCCACATGGAGGAGAATCTCAAGAGCAGGGGGTGGAGCAAGCCAGGCCTCAAACCACGAGAAGTTCCAGCCAAAAAGGCAGCCAAAATGCAGCCCACATCCTGGAGAATATCAAGATCTGAGGGTGGAGCAAGCCAGGCCTCAAACCACAAGAACCTCCAGCCAAAAATACAGCCAAAATGCAGCCCACATCCGGGAGAATCTCAAGAGCAGGGGGTGGAGAAAGGCAGGCCTCAAACCACGAGAAACTCCAGCCCAAAAGGCAGCCAAACTCCAGCCCACATCCGGGAGAATCTCAGGAGCAGGGGGTGGAGCAAGGCAGGCCTCAAACCACGAGAAACTCCAGCCCAAAAGGCAGCCAAAATGCAGCCCACATCCGGGAGAATCTCAGGAACAGGAAGTCGAGCAAGCCAGGCCTCAAACCACGTGAAGCTCCAGCCCAAAAGGCAGACAAAGTGCAGCCCATATCCGGGAGAATATCATGAGCAGGGGGTGGAGCAAGCCAGGCCTCAAACCACGAGAAGCTCCAGCCCAAAAGGCAGCCAAAATCCAGCTCACATCCGGGAGAATCTCAAGAGCAGGGGGTGGAGTAAGCCAGGCCTCAAACCTTGAGAACCTCCAGCCCAAAAGGCAGCCAAAATCCAGCCCACATCCGGGAGAATCTCAGGAGCAGGGTGGAGCAAGCCAGGCCTCAAAGCACGAGAAGCTCCTGCCCAAAATGCAGCCAAAATCCAGCCGACATCCAGGAGAATCTCAAGAGCAGGGGGTGGAGCAAGCCAGGCCTCAAACCACGAGAACCTCCAGCCCAAAAGGCAGCCAAACTCCAGCCCACATCCGGGAGAATCTCAAGAGGAGGGGGTGGATCAAGCCAGGCCTCAAACCACGAGAAGCTCCAGCCCAAAAGGCAGCCAAAATGCAGCCCACATCCGGGAGAATCTCAAGAGCAGGGGGTGAAGCAAGCCAGGCCTCAAACCACGAGAAGCTCCAGCCCAAAAGGCAGCCAAAATGCAGCCCACATGGAGGAGAATCTCAAGAGCAGGGGGTGGAGCAAGCCAGGCCTCAAACCACGAGAAGCTCCAGCCCAAAAGGCAGCCAAAATGCAGCCCACATCCGGGAGAATCTCAAGAGCAGGGTGTGAAGCAAGCCAGGCCTCAAACCACGAGAAGCTCCAGCCCAAAAGGCAGCCAAAATGCAGCCCACATGGAGGAGAATCTCAAGAGCAGGGGGTGGAGCAAGCCAGGCCTCAAACCACGAGAAGCTCCAGCCCAAAAGGCAGCCAAAATGCAGCCCACATCCGGGAGAATCTCAAGAGCAGGGGGTGGAGCAAGCCAGGCCTCAAACCACAAGAAGCTCCAGCCCAAAAGGCAGCCAAAATCCAGCCCACATCCGGGAGAATCTCAGGAGCAGGGGGTGGAGCAAGCCAGGCCTCAAACCTCGAGAAGCTCCAGCCCAAAAGGCAGCCAAAATACAGCCCACATCTGGGAGAATCTCAGGAGCAGGAAGTGGAGCAAGCCAGGCCTCAAACCACGAGAAGCTCCAGCCCAAAAGGCAGCCAAAATGCAGCCCACATCCGGGAGAAGTTCAGGAGCAGGGAGTGGAGCAATCCAAACCTCAAAGCACGAGAAGCTCCAGCCCAAAATGCAGCCAAAATCCAGCCCAAATGGAGGAGAAAATCAAGAGCAGTGTGTGGAGCGAGCCAGGCCTCAAACCACGAGAAGCTCCAGCCCAAAAGGCAGCCAAAATCCAGCCCACATCCGGGAGAATCTCAAGAGCAGGGGGTGGAGCAAGCCAGGCCTCAAACCACGAGAAGCTCCAGCCCAAAAGGCAGCCAAAATCCAGCCCACATCCGGGAGAATCTCAAGATCTGAGGGTGGAGCAAGCCAGGCCTCAAACCACAAGAACCTCCAGCCAAAAAGGCAGCCAAACTCCAGCCCACATCCGGGAGAATCTCAAGAGCAGGGGGTGGAGCAAGGCAGGCCTCAAACCACGAGAAACTCCAGCCCAAAAGGCAGCCAAACTCCAGCCCACATCCGGGAGAATCTCAAGAGCAGGGGGTGGAGCAAGCCAGGCCTCAAACCACGAGAAACTCCAGCCCAAAAGACAGCCAAACTCCAGCCCACATCCGGGAGAATCTCAAGAGCAGGGGGTGGAGCAAGGCAGGCCTCAAACCACAAGAACCTCCAGCCAAAAAGGCAGCCAAACTCCAGCCCACATCCGGGAGAATCTCAAGAGCAGGGGGTGGAGCAAGGCAGGCCTCAAACCACGAGAAACTCCAGCCCAAAAGGCAGCCAAACTCCAGCCCACATCTGGGAGAATCTCAAGAGCAGGGGGTGGAGCAAGCCAGGCCTCAAACCACGAGAAGCTCCAGCCCAAAAGGCAGCCAAAATGCAGCCCACATCCGGGAGAATCTCAGGAACAGGAAGTCGAGCAAGCCAGGCCTCAAACCACGAGAAGCTCCAGCCCAAAAGGCAGCCAAAATGCAGCCCACTTCCGGGAGAATATCAAGAGCAGGGGGTGGAGGAAGCCAGGCCTCAAAGCACGGGAAGCTCCAGCCCAAAATGCAGCCAAAATGCAGCCCACATCCGGGAGAATCTCAAGAGCAAGGGGTGGATCAAGGCAGGCCTCAAACAACGAGAAGCTCCAGCCCAAGAAGCAGCCAAAATGCAGCCCACATCCGGGAGAATATCAAGAGCAGGGGGTGGAGCAAGCCAGGCCTCAAACCACGAGAAGCTCCAGCCCAAAATGCAGCCAAAATGCAGCCCACATCCGGGAGAATCTCAAGAGCAGGGGGTGGAGCAAGCCAGGCCTCAAACCTCGAGAAGCTCCAGCCCAAAAGGCAGCCAAAATGCAGCCCACATCTGGGAGAATCACAGGAGCAGGGGGTGGAGTAAGCCAGGCCTCAAATCACGAGAAGCTCCAGCCCAAAAGGCAGCCAAAATGCAGCCCACATCCGGGAGAATCTCAAGAGCAGGGGGTGGAGCAAGCCAGGCCTCAAACCACGAGAAGCTCCAGCCCAAAAGGCAGCCAAAATGCAGCCCACATCCGGGAGAATCTCAGGAGCAGGGGGTGGAGCAAGCCAGGCCTCAAACCACGAGAAGCTCCAGCCCAAAAGGCAGCCAAAATGCAGCCCACATCCGGGAGAATATCAATGGCAGGGGTTGGTGCACAGCAGGCCTCAAACCACGAGAAGCTCCAGCCCAAGAATCAGCCAAAATGCAGCCCACATCCGGGAGAATATCAAGAGCAGGGGGTGGAGCAAGCCAGGCCTCAAACCACGAGAAGCTCCAGCCCAAAAGGCAGCCAAACTCCAGCCCACATCTGGGAGAATCTCAAGAGCAGGGGGTGGAGCAAGCCAGGCCTCAAACCATGGGAAGCTCCAGCCCAAAATGCAGCCAAAATGCAGCCCACATCCGGGAGAATATCAAGAGCAGGGGTGGAGCAAGCCAGGCCTCAAACCACGAGAAGCTCCAGCCCAAAAGGCAGCCAAAATCCAGCCCACATCTGGGAGAATATCAAGAGCAGGGGTTGGAGCAAGGCAGGCCTCAAACCATTGGAAGCTCCAGCCCAAAAGGCAGCCAAAATGCAGCCCACATCCAGGAGAATCTCAAGAGCAGGGGGTGGAGCAACCCGGTCCTGAAACCACGAGAAGCTCCAGCTCAAGAGGTAGCCACAATCCAGCACACATCTGGGAGAATCTCAAGAGCAGGGGGTGGAGCAAGCCAGGCCTCAAACCACGAGAAGCTCCAGCCCAAAAAGCAGCCAAAATCCTAACCACATCTGGGAGAATCTCAAGAGCATGGGGTTGAGCAAGCCAGGCCTCAAACCACGAGAAGCTCCGGCCCAAAAGGCAGCCAAAATCCAGCCCATATCTGGGAGTACATCAAGAGCAGGAGGTGGAGCAAGCCAGGCCTCAAACCACGAGAAGCTCCAGCCCAAAAGGCAGCCAAACTCCAGCCCACATCCGGGAGAATATCAAGTGCAGGGGGTGGAGCAATCCAAACCTCAAACCTCGAGAAGCTCCAGCCCAAAAGGCAGCCAAAATGCAGCCCACATCCGGGAGAATATCAAGTGCAGGGGGTGGAGCAAGCCAGGCCTCAAACCATGAGAAGCTCCAGCCCAAAAGGCAGCCAAAATGCAGCCCACCTGGAGGAGAATATCAAGAGCAGGGGGTGGAGAAAGGCAGGCCTCAAACCATGAGAAGCTACAGCCCAAAAGGCAGCCACAATCCAGCCCACATCCAGGAGAATCTCAAGAGCAGGGGGTGGAGCAAGCCAGGCCTCAAACCACGAGAAGCTCCAGCCCAAAAGGCAGCCAAAATGCAGCCCACATCAGGGAGAATATCAAGAGCAGGGGGTGGAGCAAGCCAGGCCCCAAACCACGAGAAGCTCCAGCCCAAAATGCAGCCAAAATGCAGCCCATATCTGGGAATACATCAAGAGCAGGGGGTGGAGCAAGCCAGGCCTCAAACCACGAGAAGCTCCAGCCCAAAAAGCAGCCAAAATGCAGCCCACATCCGGGAGAATATCAAGAGCAGGGGCGGAGCAAGCCAGGCCTCAAACCACGAGAAGCTCCAGCCCAAAAGGCAGCCAAAATGCAGCCCACATCCGGGAGAATCTCAAGAGCAGGGGGTGGAGCAAGCCAGGCCCCAAACCACGAGAAGCTCCAGCCCAAGAATCAGCCAAAATGCAGCCCACATCCGGGAGAATATCAAGAGCAGGGAGTGGAGCAAGCCAGGCCTCAAAGCACGAGAAGCTCCAGCCCAAGAGGCAGCCAAAATCCAGCCCACATCCGGGAGAATCTCAAGAGCAGGGGGTGGAGCAAGCCAGGCCTCAAACCACGAGAAGCTCCAGCCCAAAAGGCAGCCAAAATGCAGCCCACATCCGGGAGAATCTCAAGAGCAGGGGGTGGAGCAAGCCAGGCCTCAAACCACGAGAAGCTCCAGCCCAAAAGGCAGCCAAAATCCAGCCCACATCCGGGAGAATCTCAAGAGCAGGGGGTGGAGCAAGCCAGGCCTCAAACCACGAGAAGCTCCAGCCCAAGAATCAGCCAAAATGCAGCCCACATCCGGGAGAATATCAAGAGCAGGGGGTGGAGCAAGCCAGGCCTCAAACCACGAGAAGCTCCAGCCCAAGAATCAGCCAAAATACAGCCCACATCCGGGAGAATATCAAGAGCAGGGGGTGGAGCAAGCCAGGCCTCAAAGCACGAGAAGCTCCAGCCCAAAAGGCAGCCAAAATGCAGCCCACATCCGGGAGAATATCAAGAGCAGGGGGTGGAGCAAGCCAGGCCTCAAACCACGAGAAGCTCCAGCCCAAGAATCAGCCAAAATGCAGCCCACATCCGGGAGAATATCAAGAGCAGGGGGTGGAGCAAGCCAGGCCTCAAACCACGAGAAGCTCCAGCCCAAAAAGCAGCCAAATGCAGCCCACATCCAGGAGAATATCAAGAGCAGGGTGTGGAGCAAGCCAGGCCTCAAACCACGAGAAGCTCCAGCCCAAAATGTAGCCAAAATGCAGCCCACATCCGGGAGAATCTCAAGAGCAGGGGGTGGAGCAAGCCAGGCCTCAAACCACGAGAAGCTCCAGCCCAAAAGGCAGCCAAAATGCAGCCCACATCCGGGAGAATATCAAGAGCAGGGGTGGAGCAAGCCAGGCCTCAAACCACGAGAAGCTCCAGCCCAAAAGGCAGCCAAAATCCAGCCCACATCCGGGAGAATATCAAGAGCAGGGGTTGGAGAAAGCCAGGCCTCAAACCACGAGAAGCTCCAGCCCAAAAGGCAGCCAAAATCCAGCCCACATGCAGGAGAATCTCAAGAGCAGGGGGTGGAGCAAGCCGGGCCTCAAACCACGAGAAGCTGCAACCCAAAAGGCAGCCAAAATCCAGCCCACATCCGGGAGAATCTCAAGAGCAGGGGGTGGAGCAAGCCAGGCCTCAAACCACGAGAAGCTCCAGCCCAAACATCAGCCAAAATCCTAACCATATCTGGGAGAATCTCAAGAGCAGGGGGTGGAGCAAGCCAGGCCTCAAACCATGAGAAGCTCCAGCCCAAAATGCAGCCAAAATGCAGCCCACATCCGGGAGAATCTCAAGAGCAGGGGGTGGAGCAAGCCAGGCCTCAAACCACGAGAAGCTGCAACCCAAAAGGCAGCCAAAATGCAGCCCACATCCGGGAGAATCTCAAGAGCAGGGGGTGGAGCAAGCCAGGCCTCAAACCACGAGAAGCTCCAGCCCAAAAGGCAGCCAAAATGCAGCCCAGATCCAGGAGAATCTCAAGAGCAGGGGGTGGAGCAACCCGGGCCTGAAACCACGAGAAGCTCCAGCTCAAGAGGTAGCCACAATCCAGCACACATCTGGGAGAATCTCAAGAGCAGGGGGTGGAGCAAGCCAGGCCTCAAACCACGAGAAGCTCCAGCCCAAAAAGCAGCCAAAATCCTAACCACATCTGGGAGAATCTCAAGAGCAGGGGGTGGAGCAAGCCAGGCTCCAAACCACGAGAAGCTCCGGCCCAAAAGGCAGCCAAAATCCAGCCCATATCTGGGAGTACATCAAGAGCAGGGGGTGGAGCAAGCCAGGCCTCAAACCACGAGAAGCTCCAGCCCAATAGGCAGCTAAAATGCAGAACACATTCGGGAGAATATCAACAGCAGGTGGTGGAGCAAGCCAGGCTACAAACCATGAGAATCTCCAGCCCAAGAATCAGCCAAAATGCAGCCCACATCCGGGAGAATATCAAGTGCAGGGGGTGGAGCAATCCAAACCTCAAACCACGAGAAGCTCCAGCCCAAAAGGCAGCCAAAATGCAGCCCACATCCGGGAGAATCTCAAGAGCAGGGTGTGGAGAAAGGCAGGCCTCAAACCATGGGAAGCTCCAGCCCAAAAGGCAGCCACAATCCAGCCCACATCCAGGAGAATCTCAAGAGCAGGGGGTGGAGCAAGCCAGGCCTCAAACCACGAGAAGCTCCAGCCCAAAAAGCAGTCAAAATCCTAACCACATCTGGGAGAATCTCAAGAGCAGGGGGTGGAGCAAGCCAGGCCCCAAACCACGAGAAGCTCCAGCCCAAAAGGCAGCCAAAATGCAGCCCATATCTGGGAGTACATCAAGAGCAGGGGGTGGAGCAAGCCAGGCCTCAAACCACAAGAAGCTCCAGCCCAATAGGCAGCCAAAATGCAGAACACATCTGGGAGAATCTCAAGAGCAGGGGGTGGAGCAAGCCAGGCTACAAACCATGAGAAGCTCCAGCCCAAGAATCAGCCAAAATGCAGCCCACATCCGGGAGAATCTCAGGAGCAGGGGGTGGAGCAAGCCAGGCCTCAAACCATGAGAAGCTCCAGCCCAAAAGGCAGCCAAAATGCAGCCCACCTGGAGGAGAATATCAAGAGCAGGGGGTGGAGAAAGGCAGGCCTCAAACCATGAGAAGCTACAGCCCAAAAGGCAGCCACAATCCAGCCCACATCCGGGAGAATCTCAAGAGCAGGGTGTGGAGAAAGGCAGGCCTCAAACCACGAGAAGCTCCAGCCCAAAAAGCAGCCAAAATCCTAACCACATCTGGGAGAATCTCAAGAGCAGGGGGTGGAGCAAGCCAGGCCTCAAACCACGAGAAGCTCCAGCCCAAAAGGCAACCAAAATGCAGCCCACATCCGGGAGAATCTCAAGAGCAGGGGGTGGAGCAACCCGGGCCTGAAACCACGAGAAGCTCCAGCTCAAAATGCAGCCAAAGTCCTAACCACATCTGGGAGAATCTCAAGAGCAGGGGGTGGAGCAAGCCAGGCCCCAAACCACGAGAAGCTCCAGCCCAAAAGGCAGCCAAAATGCAGCCCATATCTGGGAGTACATCAAGAGCAGGGGGTGGAGCAAGCCAGGCCTCAAACCACAAGAAGCTCCAGCCCAATAGGCAGCCAAAATGCAGAACACATCCAGGAGAATATCAAGAGCAGGGGGTGGAGCAAGCCAGGCTACAAAATATGAGAAGCTCCAGCCCAAGAATCAGCCAAAATGCAGCCCACATCCGGGAGAATCTCAAGAGCAGGGGGTGGAGCAAGCCAGGCCTCAAACCATGAGAAGCTCCAGCCCAAAAGGCAGCCAAAATGCAGCCCACCTGGAGGAGAATATCAAGAGCAGGGGGTGGAGAAAGGCAGGCCTCAAACCATGAGAAGCTACAGCCCAAAAGGCAGCCACAATCCAGCCCACATCTGGGAGAATCTCAAGAGCAGGGGGTGGAGCAAGCCAGGCCTCAAACCACGAGAAGCTCCGGCCCAAAAGGCAGCCAAAATGCAGCCCATATCTGGGAGTACATCAAGAGCAGGGGGTGGAGCAAGCCAGGCCTCAAACCACGAGAACCTCCAGCCCAAAAGGCAGCCAAAATGCAGAACACATCCAGGAGAATATCAACAGCAGGTGGTGGAGCAAGCCAGGCTACAAACCATGAGAAGCTCCAGCTCAAGAATCAGCCAAAATGCAGCTCACATCCGGGAGAATATCAAGTGCAGGGGGTGGAGCAAACCAAACCTCAAACCACGAGAAGCTCCAGCCCAAAAGGCAGCCAAAATCCAGCCCACATCCGGGAGAATCTCAAGAGCAGGGTGTGGAGAAAGGCAGGCCTCAAACCATGTGAAGCTCCAGCCCAAAAGGCAGCCACAATCCAGCCCACATCCAGGAGAATATCAAGAACAGGGGGTGGAGCAAGCCAGGCCTCAAACCACGAGAAGCTCCAGCCCAAAAAGCAGCCAAAATCCTAACCACATCTGGGAGAATCTCAAGAGCAGGGGGTGGAGCAAGCCAGGCCTCAAACCACGAGAAGCTCCAGCCCAAAAGGCAGCCAAAATGCAGCCCACATCCGGGAGAATCTCAAGAGCAGGGGGTGGAGCAACCCGGGCCTGAAACCACGAGAAGCTCCAGCTCAAAAAGCAGCCAAAGTCCTAACCACATCTGGGAGAATCTCAAGAGCAGGGGGTGGAGCAAGCCAGGCCCCAAACCACGAGAAGCTCCAGCCCAAAAGGCAGCCAAAATGCAGCCCATATCTGGGAGTACATCAAGAGCAGGGGGTGGAGCAAGCCAGGCCTCAAACCACAAGAAGCTCCAGCCCAATAGGCAGCCAAAATGCAGAACACATCCAGGAGAATATCAAGAGCAGGGGGTGGAGCAAGCCAGGCTACAAACCATGAGAAGCTCCAGCCCAAGAATCAGCCAAAATGCAGCCCACATCCGGGAGAATCTCAAGAGCAGGGGGTGGAGCAAGCCAGGCCTCAAACCACGAGAAGCTCCAGCCCAAAAGGCAGCCAAAATGCAGCCCATATCTGGGAGTACATCAAGAGCAGGGGGTGGAGCAAGCCAGGCCTCAAACCACGAGAACCTCCAGCCCAAAAGGCAGCCAAAATGCAGAACACATCCAGGAGAATATCAACAGCAGGGGGTGGAGCAAGCCAGGCTACAAACCATGAGAAGCTCCAGCCCAAGAATCAGCCAAAATGCAGCTCACATCCGGGAGAATATCAAGTGCAGGGGGTGGAGCAAACCAAACCTCAAACCACGAGAAGCTCCAGCCCAAAAGGCAGCCAAAATGCAGCCCACATCCGGGAGAATCTCAAGAGCAGAGTGTGGAGAAAGGCAGGCCTCAAACCATGGGAAGCTCCAGCCCAAAAGGCAACCACAATCCAGCCCACTTCAGGGAGAATCTCAAGAAGAGGGGGTGGAGCAAGCCAGGCCTCAAACCACGAGAAGCTCCAGCCCAAAAAGCAGCCAAAATCCTAACCACATCTGGGAGAATCTCAAGAGCAGGGGGTGGAGCAAGCCAGGCCTCAAACCACGAGAAGCTCCAGCCCAAAAAGCAGCCAAAATGCAGCCCACATCCGGGAGAATCTCAAGAGCAGGGGGTGGAGCAAGCCAGGCCTCAAACCATGGGAAGCTCCAGCCCAAAATGCAGCCAAAATGCAGCCCACATCCGGGAGAATATCAAGAGCAGGGGCGGAGCAAGCCAGGCCTCAAACCACGAGAAGCTCCAGCCCAAAAGGCAGGCAGAATGCAGCCCACATCAGGGAGAATCTCAAGAGCAGGGGGTGGAGCAAGCCAGGCCTCAAACCACGAGAAGCTCCAGCCCAAAAAGCAGCCAAAATGCAGCCCACATCCGGGAGAATCTCAAGAGCAGGGGGTGGAGCAAGGCAGGCCTCAAACCACGAGAAGCTCCAGCCCAAGAATCAGCCAAAATGCAGCCCACATCCGGGAGAATCTCAAGAGCAGGTGGTGGAGCAACCTGGGCCTCAAACCACGAGAAGCTCCAGCCCAAAATGTAGCCAAAATGCAGCCCACATCCGGGAGAATCTCAAGAGCAGGGGGTGGAGCAAGCCAGGCCTCAAACCACGAGAAGCTCCAGCCCAAAAGGCAGCCAAAATGCAGCCCACATCCGGGAGAATATCAAGAGCAGGGGTGGAGCAAGCCAGGCCTCAAACCACGAGAAACTCCAGCCCAAACATCAGCCAAAATCCTAACCACATCTGGGAGAATCTCAAGAGCAGGGGGTGGAGCAAGCCAGGCCTCAAACCACGAGAAGCTCCAGCCCAAAAGGCAGCCAAAATGCAGCCCACATCCGGGAGAATCTCAAGAGCAGGGGGTGGAGCAAGCCAGGCCTCAAACCACGAGAAGCTCCTGCCCAAAAGGCAGCCAAAATGCAGCCCACATCCGGGAGAATCTCAAGAGCAGGGGGTGGAGAAAGCCAGGCCTCAAACCACGAGAAGCTCCAGCCCAAAAGGCAGCCAAAATGCAGCCCACATCCAGGAGAATATCAAGAGTAGGGGGTGGAGCAAGCCAGGCCTCAAACCACGAGAAGCTCCAGCCCAAAAGGCAGCCAAAATGCAGCCCACATCCGGGAGAATATCAAGAGCAGGGGGTGGAGCAAGCCAGGCCTCAAACCACGAGAAGCTCCAGCCCAAAAGGCAGCCAAAATGCAGCCCACATCCGGGAGAATCTCAAGAGCAGGGGGTGGAGCAAGCCAGGCCTCAAACCACGAGAAGCTCCAGCCCAAAAGGCAGCCACAATCCAGCACACATCCGGGAGAATCTCAAGAGCAGGGGGTGGAGCAAGCCAGGCCTCAAACCACGAGAAGCTCCAGCCCAAAAGGCAGCCAAAATCCAGCACACATCCGGGAGAATCTCAAGAGCAGGGGGTGGAGCAAGCCAGGCCTCAAACCACGAGAAGCTCCAGCCCAAAATGCAGCCAAAATCCAGCCCATATCCGGGAGAATCTCAAGAGCAGGTGGTGGAGCAAGCCAGGCCTCAAACCACGAGAAGCTCCAGCCCAAAATGCAGCCAAAATGCAGACCATATCTGGGAGAATATCAAGAGCAGGGGTTGGAGCAAGCCAGGCCGCAAACCACGAGAAGCTCCAGCCCAAAAAGCAGCCAAAATGCAGCCCACATCTGGGAGAATATCAAGAGCAGGGGTGGAGCAAGCCAGGCCTCAAATCACGAGAAGCTCCAGCCCAAAAGGCAGCCAAAATGCAGCCCACATCCGGGAGAATATCAAGAGCAGGGGTGGAGCAAGCCAGGCCTCAAACCACGAGAAACTCCAGCCCAAACATCAGCCAAAATCCTAACCACATCTGGGAGAATCTCAAGAGCAGGGGGTGGAGCAAGCCAGGCCTCAAACCACGAGAAGCTCCAGCCCAAAAGGCAGCCAAAATGCAGCCCACATCCGGGAGAATCTCAAGAGCAGGGGGTGGAGCAAGCCAGGCCTCAAACCACGAGAAGCTCCTGCCCAAAAGGCAGCCAAAATGCAGCCCACATCCGGGAGAATCTCAGGAGCAGGGGGTGGAGAAAGCCAGGCCTCAAACCACGAGAAGCTCCAGCCCAAAAGGCAGCCAAAATGCAGCCCACATCCAGGAGAATATCAAGAGTAGGGGGTGGAGCAAGCCAGGCCTCAAACCACGAGAAGCTCCAGCCCAAAAGGCAGCCAAAATGCAGCCCACATCCGGGAGAATATCAAGAGCAGGGGTGGAGCAAGCCAGGCCTCAAACCACGAGAAGCTCCAGCCCAAAAGGCAGCCAAAATGCAGCCCACATCCGGGAGAATCTCAAGAGCAGGGGGTGGAGCAAGCCAGGCCTCAAACCACGAGAAGCTCCAGCCCAAAAGGCAGCCACAATCCAGCACACATCCGGGAGAATCTCAAGAGCAGGGGGTGGAGCAAGCCAGGCCTCAAACCACGAGAAGCTCCAGCCCAAAAGGCAGCCAAAATGCAGCCCACATCTGGGAGAATCTCAAGAGCAGGGGGTGGAGCAAGCCAGGCCTCAAACCACGAGAAGCTCCAGCCCAAAATGCAGCCAAAATCCAGCCCATATCCGGGAGAATATCGTGAGCAGGTGGTGGAGCAAGCCAGGCCTCAAACCACGAGAAGCTCCAGCCCAAAATGCAGCCAAAATGCAGACCATATCTGGGAGAATATCAAGAGCAGGGGTTGGAGCAAGCCAGGCCGCAAACCACGAGAAGCTCCAGCCCAAAAAGCAGCCAAAATGCAGCCCACATCTGGGAGAATATCAAGAGCAGGGGTGGAGCAAGCCAGGCCTCAAATCACGAGAAGCTCCAGCCCAAAAGGCAGCCAAAATGCAGCCCACATCCGGGAGAATCTCAAGAGCAGGGGGTGGAGCAAGCCGGGCCTCAAACCACGAGAAGCTCCAGCCCAAAAGGCAGCCACAATCCAGCACACATCCGGGAGAATCTCAAGAGCAGGGGGTGGAGCAAGCCAGGCCTCAAAGCACGAGAAGCTCCAGCCCAAAAGGCAGCCAAAATCCAGCACACATCCGGGAGAATCTCAAGAGCAGGGGGTGGAGCAAGCCAGGCCTCAAACCACGAGAAGCTCCAGCCCAAAATGCAGCCAAAATCCAGCCCATATCCGGGAGAATATCTTGAGCAGGTGGTGGAGCAAGCCAGGCCTCAAACCACGAGAAGCTCCAGCCCAAAATGCAGCCAAAATGCAGCCCACATCCAGGAGAATATCAAGAGCAGGGGTTGGAGCAAGCCAGGCCGCAAACCACGAGAAGCTCCAGCCCAAAAAGCAGCCAAAATGCAGCCCACATCTGGGAGAATATCAAGAGCAGGGGTGGAGCAAGCCAGGCCTCAAAGCACGAGAAGCTCCAGCCCAAAATGCAGCCAAAATGCAGCCCATATCTGGGAGATTCTCAAGAGCAGGGGGTGGAGCAAGCCAGGCCTCAAACCACGAGAAGCTCCAGCCCAAAAAGCAGCCAAAATGCAGCCCACATCCGGGAGAATATCAAGAGCAGGGGTGGAGCAAGCCAGGCCTCAAACCAAGAGAAGCTCCAGCCCAAAAGGCAGCCAAAATCCAGCCCACATCCGGGAGAATATCAAGAATAGGGGGTGGAGAAAGCCAGGCCTCAAACCACGAGAAGCTCCAGCCCAAAAGGCAGCCAAAATGCAGCCCACATCCGGGAGAATATCAAGAATAGGGGGTGGAGAAAGCCAGGCCTCAAACCATGAGAAGCTACAGCCCAAAAGGCAGCCAAAATCCAGCCCACATCCGGGAGAATATCAAGAGCAGGGGGTGGAGCAAGCCAGGCCTCAAACCACGAGAAGCTCCAGCCCAAAAGGCAGCCAAAATGCAGCCCACATCCGGGAGAATCTCAAGAGCAGGGGTTGGAGCAAGGCAGGCCTCAAACCACAAGAAGCTCCAGCCCAAAAGGCAGCCAAAATGCAGACCACATCCGGGAGATTCTCAAGAGCAGGGGGTGGAGCAAGCCAGGCCTCAAACCACGAGAAGCTCCAGCCCAAAAGGCAGCCAAAATGCAGCCCACATCCGGGAGATTCTCAAGAGCAGGGGGTGGAGCAAGCCAGGCCTCAAACCACGAGAAGCTCCAGCCCAAAATGCAGCCAAAATCCAGCCCACATCCGGGAGAATCTCAGGAGCAGGGGGTGGAGCAAGCCAGGCCTCAAACCACGAGAAGCTCCAGCCCAAAAGGCAGCCAAAATCCAGCACACATCCGGGAGAATCTCAAGAGCAGGGGGTGGAGCAAGCCAGGCCTCAAACCACGAGAAGCTCCAGCCCAAAATGCAGCCAAAATCCAGCCCACATCCAGGAGAATATCGTGAGCAGGTGGTGGAGCAAGCCAGGCCTCAAACCACGAGAAGCTCCAGCCCAAATGCAGACAAAATGCAGACCATATCTGGGAGAATATCAAGAGCAGGGGTGGAGCAAGCCAGGCCTCAAACCACGAGAAGCTCCAGCCCAAAAAGCAGCCAAAATGCAGCCCACATCCGGGAGAATATCAAGAGCAGGGGTGGAGCAAGCCAGGCCTCAAATCACGAGAAGCTCCAGCCCAAAATGCAGCCAAAATGCAGCCCATATCCGGGAGATTCTCAAGAGCAGGGGGTGGAGCAAGCCAGGCCTCAAACCACGAGAAGCTCCAGCCCAAAAGGCAGCCAAAATCCAGCCCACATCCGGGAGAATATCATGAGCAGGTGGTGGAGCAAGCCAGGCCTCAAACCACGAGAAGCTCCAGCCCAAAAAGCAGCCAAAATGCAGCCCACATCCGGGAGAATATCAAGAGCAGGGGTGGAGCAAGCCAGGCCTCAAACCACGAGAAGCTCCAGCCCAAAAGGCAGCCAAAATCCAGCCCACATCCGGGAGAATATGAAGAATAGGGGGTGGAGCAAGCCAGGCCTCAAACCACGAGAAGCTCCAGCCCAAAAGGCAGCCAAAATCCAGCCCACATCCGGGAGAATATCAAGAGCAGGGGGTGGAGCAAGCCAGGCCTCAAACCACGAGAAGCTCCAGCCCAAAAGGCAGCCAAAATGCAGCCCACATCCGGGAGAATCTCAAGAGCAGGGGGTGGAGCAAGGCAGGCCTCAAACCACGAGAAGCTCCAGCCCAAAAGGCAGCCAAAATGCAGCCCACATCCGGGAGATTCTCAAGAGCAGGGGGTGGAGCAAGCCAGGCCTCAAACCATGAGAAGCTCCAGCCCAAAAGGCAGCCAAAATGCAGCCCACATCCGGGAGATTCTCAAGAGCAGGAGGTGGAGCAAGCCAGGCCTCAAACCACGAGAAGCTCCAGCCAAAAATGCAGCCAAAATCCAGCCCACATCCGGGAGAATCTCAAGAGCAGGGGGTGGAGAAAGCCAGGCCTCAAACCACGAGAAGCTCCAGCCCAAGAGGCAGCCAAAATGCAGCCCACATCCGGGAGATTCTCAAGAGCAGGGTGTGGAGCAAGCCAGGCCTCAAACCACGAGAAGCTCCAGCCCAAAAAGAGCCAAAATCCAGCCCATCTGGAGGAGAGTATCAAGAGCAGGTAGTGGAGCAAGGCAGGCCTCAAACCATTGGAAGCTCCAGCCCAAAAGGCAGCCAAAATCCAGCCCACCTCCAGGAGAATCTCAAGAGCAGGGGGTGGAGCAAGCCAGGCCTCAAACCATGAGAAGCTCCAGCCCAAAATTCAGCCAAAATCCAGCCCACATCCAGGAGAATATCAAGAGCAGGGGTGGAGCAAGCCAGGCCTCAAACCACGAGAAGCTCCAGCCCAAAATGCAGCCAAAATCCAGCCCACATCCGGGAGAATATCAAGAGCAGGGGGTGGAGCAAGGCAGGCCTCAAACCACGAGAAGCTCCAGCCCAAAAGGCAGCCAAAATGCAGCCCACATCCAGGAGAATATCAAGAGTAGGGGGTGGAGCAAGCCAGGCCTCAAACCATGAGAAACTCCAGCCCAAAAAGCAGCCAAAATGCAGCCCACATCCGGGAGAATATCAAGAGCAGGGGTGGAGCAAGCCAGGCCTCTAAACCACGAGAAGCTCCAGCCCAAAACTCAGCCAAAATGCAGCCCACATCCGGGAGAATCTCAAGAGCAGGGGGTGGAGCAAGCCAGGCCTCAAACCACGAGAAGCTCCAGCCCAAAAGGCAGCCAAAATGCAGCCCACATCCGGGAGAATATCAAGAGCAGGGGGTGGAGAAAGCCAGGCCTCAAACCACGAGAAGCTCCAGCCCAAAAGGCAGCCAAAATCCAGCCCACATCCGGGAGAATCTCAAGAGCAGGGGGTGGAGAAAGCCAGGCCTCAAACCACGAGAAGCTCCAGCCCAAAAGGCAGCCAAAATCCAGCCCACATCCAATAGAATCTCAAGAGCAGGGGGTGGAGCAAGCCGGGCCTCAAACCACGAGGAGCTCCACCCCAAGAGGCAGCCACAATCCAGCCCACATCCGGGAGAATCTCAAGAGCAGGGGGTGGAGCAAGCCAGGCCTCAAACCACGAGAAGCTCCAGCCCAAAAGGCAGCCAAAATGCAGCCCACATCCGGGAGAATCTCAAGAGCAGGGGGTGGAGCAAGCCAGGCCTCAAACCACGAGAAGCTCCAGCCCAAAAAGAGCCAAAATCCAGCCCATCTGGAGGAGAGTATCAAGAGCAGGGGGTGGAGCAAGGCAGGCCTCAAACCATTGGAAGCTCCAGCCCAAAAGGCAGCCAAAATCCAGCCCACATCCGGGAGAATCTCAAGAGCAGGGGGTGGAGCAAGCCAGGCCTCAAACCACGAGAAGCTCCAGCCCAAAAGGCAGCCAAAATGCAGCCCACATCCAGGAGAATATCAAGAGTAGGGGGTGGAGCAAGCCAGGCCTCAAACCATGAGAAGCTCCAGCCCAAAAAGCAGCCAAAATGCAGCCCACATCCGGGAGAATATCAAGAGCAGGGGTGGAGCAAGTCAGGCCTCTAAACCACGAGAAGCTCCAGCCCAAAACTCAGCCAAAATGCAGCCCACATCCGGGAGAATCTCAAGAGCAGGGTGTGGAGCAAGCCAGGCCTCAAACCACGAGAAGCTCCAGCCCAAGAGGCAGCCAAAATCCAGCCCACATCCAGGAGAACCTCAAGAGCAGGGGGTGGAGCAAGCCGGGCCTCAAACCACGAGAAGCTCCAGCCCAAGAGGCAGGCAAAATCCAGCACACATCCGGGAGAATCTCAACAGCAGGGGGTGCAGCAAGCCAGGCCTCAAACCACGAGAAGCTCCAGCCCAAAAGGCAGCCAAAATGCAGCCCACATCCGGGAGAATCTCAACAGCAGGGGGTGGAGAAAGCCAGGCCTCAAACCACGAGAAGCTCCAGCCCAAAATGCACCCAAAATGCAGCCCATATCCGGGAGAATATCAAGAGCAGGGGGTGGAGCAAGCCAGGCCTCAAACCATGAGAAGCTCCAGCCCAAAAGGCAGCCAAAATGCAGCCCACATCCGGGAGATTCTCAAGAGCAGGGGGTGGAACAAGCCAGGCCTCAAACCATGAGAAGCTCCAGCCCAAAAGGCAGCCAAAATGCAGCCCACATCCGGGAGATTCTCAAGAGCAGGGGGTGGAGCAAGCCGGGCCTAAAACCACGAGAAGCTCCAGCCCAAGAGGCAGCCACAATCCAGCCCACATCCGGGAGAATATCAAGAGCAGGGGGTGGAGCAAGCCAGGCCTCAAACCACGAGAAGCTCCAGCCCAAAATGCAGCCAAAATGCAGCCCACATCCGGAAGAATCTCAAGAGCAGGGGGTGGAGCAAGCCAGGCCTCAAACCACGAGAAGCTCCAGCCCAAAAAGAGCCAAAATCCAGCCCATCTGGAGGAGAGTATCAAGAGCAGGGGGTGGAGCAAGGCAGGCCTCAAACCATTGGAAGCTCCAGCCCAAAATGCAGCCAAAATCCAGCCCACATCCGGGAGAATATCAAGAGCAGGGGGTGGAGCAAGGCAGGCCTCAAAACACGAGAAGCTCCAGCCCAAAAGGCAGCCAAAATACAGCCCACATCCAGGAGAATATCAAGAGTAGGGGGTGGAGCAAGCCAGGCCTCAAACCATGAGAAGCTCCAGCCCAAAATGCAGCCAAAATGCAGCCCACATCCGGGAGAATATCAAGAGCAGGGGTGGAGGAAGCCAGGCCTCTAAACCACGAGAAGCTCCAGCCCAAAACTCAGCCAAAATGCAGCCCACATCCGGGAGAAACTCAAGAGCAGGGTGTGGAGCAAGCCAGGCCTCAAACCACGAGAAGCTCCAGCCCAAAAGGCAGCCAAAATCCAGCCCACATCCGGGAGAATATCAAGAGCAGGGGGTGGAGCAAGCCAGGCCTCAAACCACGAGAAGCTCCAGCCCAAAAGGCAGCCAAAATCCAGCCCACATCCGGGAGAATATCAAGAGCAGGGTGTGGAGCAAGCCAGGCCTCAAACCACGAGAAGCTCCAGCCCAAAATGCAGCCAAAATCCAGCCCACATCCAATAGAATCTCAAGAGCAGGGGGTGGAGCAAGCCAGGCCTCAAACCACGATAAGCTCCAGCCCAAAAAGAGCCAAAATCCAGCCCATCTGGAGGAGAGTATCAAGAGCAGGGGGTGGAGCAAGCCAGGCCTCAAACCATGAGAAGCTCCAGCCCAAAATGCAGCCAAAATGCAGCCCACATCCGGGAGAATCTCAAGAGCAGGGGGTGGAGCAAGCCAGGCCTCAAAGCACGAGAAGCTCCTGCCCAAAAGGAAGCCAAATTCCAGCCCACATCCGGGAGATTATCAAGAGCAGGGGGTGGAGAAAGCCAGGCCTCAAACCACGATAAGCTCCAGCCCCAAAATGCAGCCAAAACGCAGCCCACATCCAGGAGAATATCAAGAGTAGGGCATGGAGCAAGCCAGGCCTCAAACCATGAGAAGCTCCAGCCCCAAAAAGCAGCCAAAATGCAGCCCACATCCGGGAGAATATCAAGAGCAGGGGTGGAGCAAGCCAGGCCTCAAACCACGAGAAGCTCCAGCCCAAAATGCAGCCAAAATCCAGCCCACATCGGGGAGAATATGAAGAGCAGGGGGTGGAGCAAGCCAGGCCTCAAACCACGAGAAGCTCCAGCCCAAAAGGCAGCCAAAATGCAGCCCACATCCGGGAGAATCTCAAGAGCAGGGGGTGGAGCAAGCCAGGCCTCAAACCACGAGAAGCTCCAGCCCAAAATGCAGCCAAAATGCAGCCCACATCCGGGAGAATATCAAGAGCAGGGGGTGGAGCAAGCCAGGCCTCAAACCATGAGAAGCTCCAGCCCAAAAGGCAGCCAAAATGCAGCCCACATCCGGGAGATTCTCAAGAGCAGGGGGTGGAGCAAGCCAGGCCTCAAACCACGAGAAGCTCCAGCCCAAAAGGCAGCCAAAATGCAGCCCACATCCGGGAGAATATCAAGAGCAGGGGTGGAGCAAGCCAGGCCTCAAACCACGAGAAGCTCCAGCCCAAAAGGCAGCCAAAATCCAGCCCACATCCGGGAGAATATCAAGAGCAGGGGGTGGAGCAAACCAGGCCTCAAACCATGAGAAGCTCCAGCCCAAAAGGCAGCCAAAATCCAGCCCACATCCGGGAGAATATCATGAGCAGGTGGTGGAGCAAGGCAGGCCTCAAACCACGAGAAGTTCCAGCCCAAAAGGCAGCCAAAATGCAGCCCATATCTGGGAGAATCTCAAGAGCAAGGGGTGGAGCAAGCCAGGCCTCAAAGCACGAGAAGCTCCAGCCCAAAAGGCAGCCAAAATGCAGCCCACATCCAGGAGAATATCAAGAGCAGGGGGTGGAGCAAGCCAGGCCTCAAACCACGAGAAGCTCCAGCCCAAAAGGCAGCCAAAATCCTAACCACATCTGGGAGAATCTCAAGAGCAAGGGGTGGAGCAAGCCAGGCCTCAAACCACGAGAAGCTGCAGCCCAAAAGGCAGCCAAAATGCAGCCCACATCCAGGAGAATCTCAAGAGCAGGGGGTGGAGCAAGCCAGGCCTCAAACCACGAGAAGCTCCTGCCCAAAAGGCAGCCAAAATGCAGCCCACATCCAGGACAATATCAAGAGCAGGGGGTGGAGCAAGCCAGGCCTCAAACCACGAGAAGCTCCAGCCCAAAAGGCAGCCAAAATCCAGCCCACCTCCAGGAGAATCTCAAGAGCAGGGGGTGGAGCAAGCCGGGCCTCAAACCACGAGAAGCTCCAGCCCAAAAGGCAGCCAAAATCCAGCCCACATCCGGGAGAATCTCAAGAGCAGGGGGTGGAGCAAGCCAGGCCTCAAACCACGAGAAGCTCCAGCCCAAAAGTCAGCCAAAATCCAGCCCATCTGGAGGAGAGTATCAAGAGCAGAGGGTGGAGCAAGGCAGGCCTCAAACCACGAGAAGCTCCAGCCCAAAAGGCAGCCAAAATCCAGCCCACCTACGGGAGAATCTCAAGAGCAGGGGGTGGAGCAAGCCAGGCCTCAAACCACGAGAAGCTCCAGCCCAAGAAGCAGCCACAATCCAGCCCACTTCCGTTAGAATCTCAAGAGCAGGGGGTGGAGCAAGCCAGGCCTCAAACCACGAGAAGCTCCAGCCCAAAAAGCAGCCAAAATCCTAACCACATCCGGGAGAATCTCAAGAGCAGGGGGTGGAGCAAGCCAGGCCTCAAACCACGAGAAGCTCCAGCCCAAAAGGCAGCCAAAATGCAGCCCACATCCGGGAGAATATCAAGAGCAGGTGTTGGAGAAAGCCAGGCCTCAAACCACGAGAAGCTCCAGCCCAAAAAGGAGCCAAAATCCAGCCCATCTGGAGGAGAGTATCAAGAGCAGGGGGTGGAGCAAGCCAGGCCTCAAACCATTGGAAGCTCCAGCCCAAAAGGCAGCCAAAATGCAGCCCACATCCGGGAGAATATCAAGAGCAGGGGGTGGAGAAATCCAGGCCTCAAACCACGAGAAGCTCCAGCCCAAAATGCAGCCAAAATGCAGCACACATCCAGGAGAATATCAAGAGTAGGGGGTGGAGCAAGCCAGGCCTCACACCATGAGAAGCTCCAGCCCAAAAAGCAGCCAAAATGCAGCCCACATCCGGGAGAATCTCAAGAGCAGGGGGTGGAGCAAGCCAGGCCTCAAACCACGAGAAGCTCCAGCCCAAAATGCAGCCAACATCCTAACCACATCTGGGAGAATCTCAAGAGCAGGGGGTGGAGCAAGCCAGGCCTCAAACCACGAGAAGCTCCAGCCCAAAAGGCAGCCACAATGCAGCCCACATCCGGGAGAATCTCAAGAGCAGGGGGTGGAGCAAGCCAGGCCTCAAACCACGAGAAGCTCCAGCCCAAAAAGGAGCCAAAATCCAGCCCATCTGGAGGAGAGTATCAAGAGCAGGGTGTGGAGAAAGGCAGGCCTCAAACCATGGGAAGCTCCAGCACAAAAGGCAGCCACAATCCAGCCCACATCCGGGAGAATATCAAGAACAGGGGTTGGAGCAAGCCAGGCCTCAAACCACGAGAAGCTCCAGCCCAAAAGGCAGCCAAAATGCAGCCCACATCCGGGAGAATATCAAGAGCACGGAGTGGAGCAAGCCAGGCCTCAAACCACGAGAAGCTCCAGCCCAAAATGTAGCCAAAATGCAGCCCACATCAGGGAGAATCTCAAGAGCAGGGGGTGGAGCAAGCCAGGCCTCAAACCACGAGAAGCTCCAGCCCAAAAGGCAGCCAAAATGCAGCCCAAATGCAGGAGAATCTCAAGAGCAGGGGGTGGAGCAAGCCAGGCCTCAAACCATGAGAAGCTATAGCCCAAAAGGCAGCCAAAATGCAGCCCACATGCAGGAGAATATCAAGAGCAGGGGGTGGAGCAAGCCAGGCCTCAAACCACGAGAAGCTCCAGCCCAAAATGCAGCCACAATCCAGCCCACATCAGGGAGAATCTCAAGAACAGGGGTTGGAGCAAGCCAGGCCTCAAACCGTGAGAAGCTCCAGCCCAAAAGGCAGCCAAAATGCAGCCCACATCCGGGAGAATATCAAGAGCACGGAGTGGAGCAAGCCAGGCCTCAAACCACGAGAAGCTCCAGCCCAAAAGGCAGCCAAAATCCAACACTATATCCGGGAGAATCTCAAGAGCAGAGGGTGGAGCAAGCCAGGCCTCAAACAATGGGAAGCTCCAGCCCAAAAGGCAGCCACAATCCAGCCCACATGCGGGAGAATCTCAAGAGCAGGGGGTGGAGCAAGCCAGGCCTCAAACCACGAGAAGCTCCAGCCCAAAAGGCAGCCAAAATGCAGCCCAAATGCAGGAGAATCTCAAGAGCAGGGGGTGGAGCAAGCCAGGCCTCAAACCACGAGAAGCTCCAGCCCAAAAGGCAGCCACAATGCAGCCCACATCCGGGAGAATCTCAAGAGCAGGTGGTAAAGCAAGCCAGGCCTCAAACCACGAGAAGCTCCAGCCCAAAATGCACCCAAAATGCAGCCCATATCCGGGAGAATATCAAGAGCAGGGGGTGGAGCAAGCCAGGCCTCAAACCATGAGAAGCTCCAGCCCAAAAGGCAGCCAAAATGCAGCCCACATCCGGGAGATTCTCAAGAGCAGGGGGTGGAGCAAGCCAGGCCTCAAACCACGAGAAGCTCCAGCCCAAAATGCAGCCAAAATGCAGCCCACATCCGGGAGAATATCATGAGCAGGTGGTGGAGCAAGCCAGGCCTCAAACCACGAGAAGCTCCAGCCCAAAAGGCAGCCAAAATGCAGCCCATATCTGGGAGAATATCAAGAGCAGGGGGTGGAGCAAGCCAGGCCTCAAACCACGAGAAGCTCCAGCCCAAAATGCAGCCAATATGCAGCCCACATCCAGGAGAATATCAAGAGCAGGGGTGGAGCAAGCCAGGCCAAAAACCACGAGAAGCTCCAGCCCAAAAGGCAGCCAAAATCCAGCCCACATCCGGGAGAATATCAAGAGCAGGGGGTGGAGAAAGCCAGGCCTCAAACCACGAGAAGCTCCAGCCCAAAAGGCAGCCAAAATGCAGCCCACATGTGGGAGAATCTCAAGAGTAGGGGGTGGAGCAAGCCAGGCCTCAAACCACGAGAAGCTCCAGCCCAAAAGGCAGCCAAAATCCTAACCACATCTGGGAGAATCTCAAGAGCAGGGGGTGGAGCAAGCCAGGCCTCAAACCACGAGAAGCTCCAGCCCAAAAGGCAGCCAAAATGCAGCCCACATCCGGGAGAATCTCAAGAGCAGGGGGTGGAGCAAGCCAGGCCTCAAACCACGAGAAGCTCCTGCCCAAAAGGCAGCCAAAATGCAGCCCACATCCGGGAGAATATCAAGAGCAGGCGGTGGAGCAAGCCAGGCCTCAAACCACGAGAAGCTCCTGCCCAAAATGCAGCCAAAATGCAGCCCACATCCAGGAGAATATCAAGAGTAGGGGTGGAGCAAGCCAGGCCTCTAAACCACGACAACCTCCAGCCCAAAACTCAGCCAAAATGCAGCCCACATCCGGGAGAATCTCAAGAGCAGGGGGTGGAGCAAGCCAGGCCTCAAACCACGAGAAGCTCCAGCCCAAGAGGCAGCCAAAATGCAGCCCACATCCGGGAGAATCTCAAGAGCAGGGGGTGGAGCAAGCCAGGCCTCAAACCACGAGAAGCTCCAGCCCAAGATGCAGCCAAAATCCAGAACACATCCAGGAGAACCTCAAGAGCAGGGGGTGGAGCAAGCCAGGCCTCAAACCACGAGAAGCTCCAGCCCAAAAGGCAGCCAAAATGCAGCCCACATCCGGGAGAATCTCAAGAGCAGGGGGTGGAGCAAGCCAGGCCTCAAACCACGAGAAGCTCCAGCCCAAATAGCAGCCAAAATGCAGCCCACATGCGGGAGAATCTCAGGAGCAGGGGGTGGAGCAAGCCAGGCCTCAAACCACGAGAAGCTCCAGCACAAAATGCAGTCAAAATGCAGCCCACATCCGGGAGAATCTCAAGAGCAGGGGGTGGAGCAAGCCAGGCCTCAAACCACGACAAGCTCCAGCCCAAAATGCAGCCAACATCCTGACCACATCCGGGAGAATATCAAGAGCAGGGGGTGGAGAAAGCCAGGCCTCAAACCACGAGAAGCTCCAGCCCAAAAAGCAGCCAAAATGCAGCCCACATCCAGGAGAATATCAAGAACAGGGGGTGGAGCAAACCAGGCCTCAAACCATGAGAAGCTCCAGCCCCAAAATGCAGCCAAAATGCAGCCCACATCCGGGAGAATATCAAGAGCAGGGGTGGAGCAAGCCAGGCCTCAAACCACGAGAAGCTCCAGCCCAAAAGGCAGGCAGAATGCAGCCCACATCAGGGAGAATCTCAAGAGCAGGGGGTGGAGCAAGCCAGGCCTCAAACAATGGGAAGCTCCAGCCCACAAGGCAGCCACAATCCAGCCCACATCCGGGAGAATCTCAAGAGCAGGGGGTGGAGCAAGCCAGGCCTCAAACCACGAGAAGCTCCAGCCCAAAAGGCAGCCAAAATGCAGCCCAAATGCAGGAGAATCTCAAGAGCAGGGGGTGGAGCAAGCCAGGCCTCAAACCATGAGAAGCTATAGCCAAAAAGGCAGCCAAAATGCAGCCCACATCCGGGAGAATATCAAGAGCAGGCGGTGGAGCAAGCCAGGCCTCAAACCACGAGAAGCTCCTGCCCAAAATGCAGCCAAAATGCAGCCCACATCCAGGAGAATATCAAGAGTAGGGGTGGAGCAAGCCAGGCCTCTAAACCACGACAACCTCCAGCCCAAAACTCAGCCAAAATGCAGCCCACATCCGGGAGAATCTCAAGAGCAGGGGGTGGAGCAAGCCAGGCCTCAAACCACGAGAAGCTCCAGCCCAAGAGGCAGCCAAAATCCAGCCCACATCCGGGAGAATCTCAAGAGCAGGGGGTGGAGCAAGCCAGGCCTCAAACCACGAGAAGCTCCAGCCCAAGATGCAGCCAAAATCCAGAACACATCCAGGAGAACCTCAAGAGCAGGGGGTGGAGCAAGCCAGGCCTCAAACCACGAGAAGCTCCAGCCCAAAAAGCAGCCAAAATGCAGCCCACATCCGGGAGAATCTCAAGAGCAGGGGGTGGAGCAAGCCAGGCCTCAAACCACGAGAAGCTCCAGCCCAAATAGCAGCCAAAATGCAGCCCACATGCGGGAGAATCTCAGGAGCAGGGGGTGGAGCAAGCCAGGCCTCAAACCACGAGAAGCTCCAGCACAAAATGCAGTCAAAATGCAGCCCACATCCGGGAGAATCTCAAGAGCAGGGGGTGGAGCAAGCCAGGCCTCAAACCACGACAAGCTCCAGCCCAAAATGCAGCCAACATCCTGACCACATCCGGGAGAATATCAAGAGCAGGGGGTGGAGAAAGCCAGGCCTCAAACCACGAGAAGCTCCAGCCCAAAAAGCAGCCAAAATGCAGCCCACATCCAGGAGAATATCAAGAACAGGGGGTGGAGCAAACCAGGCCTCAAACCATGAGAAGCTCCAGCCCCAAAATGCAGCCAAAATGCAGCCCACATCCGGGAGAATATCAAGAGCAGGGGTGGAGCAAGCCAGGCCTCAAACCACGAGAAGCTCCAGCCCAAAAGGCAGGCAGAATGCAGCCCACATCAGGGAGAATCTCAAGAGCAGGGGGTGGAGCAAGCCAGGCCTCAAACCACGAGAAGCTCCAGCCCAAAAGGCAGCCAAAATGCAGCCCACATCCGGGAGATTCTCAAGAGCAGGGGGTGGAGCAAGCCAGGCCTCAAACCACGAGAAGCTCCACACCAAAAGGCAGCCAAAATCCAGCCCACATCTGGGAGAATCTCAAGAGCAGGGGGTGGAGCAAGCCAGGCCTCAAACCACGAGAAGCTCCAGCCCAAAAGGCAGCCATAATGCAGCCCACATCCAGGACAATATCAAGAGCAGGGGGTGGAGCAAGCCAGGCCTCAAACCACGAGAACCTCCAGCCCAAAGGCAGCCAAAATGCAGCCCATATCCGGGAAAATCTCAAGAGCAGGGGGTGGAGCAAGCCAGGCCTCAAACAATGGGAAGCTCCAGCCCACAAGGCAGCCACAATCCAGCCCACATCCGGGAGAATCTCAAGAGCAGGGGGTGGAGCAAGCCAGGCCTCAAACCACGAGAAGCTCCAGCCCAAAAGGCAGCCAAAATGCAGCCCAAATGCAGGAGAATCTCAAGAGCAGGGGGTGGAGCAAGCCAGGCCTCAAACCATGAGAAGCTATAGCCAAAAAGGCAGCCAAAATGCAGCCCACATGCAGGAGAATATCAAGAGCAGGGGGTGGAGCAAGCCAGGCCTCAAACCACGAGAAGCTCCAGCCCAAAATGCAGCCACAATCCAGCCCACATCAGGGAGAATCTCAAGAACAGGGGTTGGAGCAAGCCAGGCCTCAAACCATGAGAAGCTCCAGCCCAAAAGGCAGCCAAAATGCAGCCCACATCCGGGAGAATATCAAGAGCACGGAGTGGAGCAAGCCAGGCCTCAAACCACGAGAAGCTCCAGCCCAAAAGGCAGCCAAAATCCAACACTATATCCGGGAGAATCTCAGGAGCAGGGGGTGGAGCAAGCCAGGCCTCAAACCACGAGAAGCTCCAGCCCAAAATGTAGCCAAAATGCAGCCCACATCAGGGAGAATCTCAAGAGCAGGGGGTGGAGCAAGCCAGGCCTCAAACAATGGGAAGCTCCAGCCCAAAAGGCAGCCACAATCCAGCCCACATGCGGGAGAATCTCAAGAGCAGGGGGTGGAGCAAGCCAGGCCTCAAACCACGAGAAGCTCCAGCCCAAAAGGCAGCCAAAATGCAGCCCAAATGCAGGAGAAGCTCAAGAGCAGGGGGTGGAGCAAGCCAGGCCTCAAACCACGAGAAGCTCCAGCCCAAAAGGCAGCCAAAATGCAGCCCACATCCGGGAGAATATCAAGAGCAGGGGGTGGAGCAAGCCAGGCCTCAAACCACGAGAAGCTCCAGCCCAAAATGCAGCCAACATCCTAACCACATCTGGGAGAATCTCAAGAGCAGGGGGTGGAGCAAGCCAGGCCTCAAACCACGAGAAGCTCCAGCCCAAAATGCACCCAAAATGCAGCCCATATCCGGGAGAATCTCAAGAGCAGGGGGTGGAGCAAGCCAGGCCTCAAACCATGAGAAGCTCCAGCCCAAAAGGCAGCCAAAATGCAGCCCACATCCGGGAGATTCTCAAGAGCAGGGGGTGGAGCAAACCAGGCCTCAAACCACGAGAAGCTCCAGCCCAAAAGGCAGCCAAAATCCAACACTATATCCGGGAGAATCTCAGGAGCAGGGGGTGGAGCAAGCCAGGCCTCAAACCACGAGAAGCTCCAGCCCAAAATGTAGCCAAAATGCAGCCCACATCAGGGAGAATCTCAAGAGCAGGGGGTGGAGCAAGCCAGGCCTCAAACAATGGGAAGCTCCAGCCCAAAAGGCAGCCACAATCCAGCCCACATGCGGGAGAATCTCAAGAGCAGGGGGTGGAGCAAGCCAGGCCTCAAACCACGAGAAGCTCCAGCCCAAAAGGCAGCCAAAATGCAGCCCAAATGCAGGAGAATCTCAAGAGCAGGGGGTGGAGCAAGCCAGGCCTCAAACCACGAGAAGCTCCAGCCCAAAAGGCAGCCAAAATGCAGCCCACATCCGGGAGAATATCAAGAGCAGGGGGTGGAGCAAGCCAGGCCTCAAACCACGAGAAGCTCCAGCCCAAAATGCAGCCAACATCCTAACCACATCTGGGAGAATCTCAAGAGCAGGGGGTGGAGCAAGCCAGGCCTCAAACCACGAGAAGCTCCAGCCCAAAATGCACCCAAAATGCAGCCCATATCCGGGAGAATATCAAGAGCAGGGGGTGGAGCAAGCCAGGCCTCAAACCATGAGAAGCTCCAGCCCAAAAGGCAGCCAAAATGCAGCCCACATCCGGGAGATTCTCAAGAGCAGGGGGTGGAGCAAACCAGGCCTCAAACCACGAGAAGCTCCAGCCCAAAAGGCAGCCAAAATGCAGCCCACATGTGGGAGAATCTCAAGAGTAGGGGGTGGAGCAAGCCAGGCCTCAAACCACGAGAAGCTCCAGCCCAAAAGGCAGCCAAAATCCTAACCACATCTGGGAGAATCTCAAGAGCAGGGGGTGGAGCAAGCCAGGCCTCAAACCACGAGAAGCTCCAGCACAAAATGCAGTCAAAATGCAGCCCACATCCGGGAGAATCTCAAGAGCAGGGGGTGGAGCAAGCCAGGCCTCAAACCACGAGAAGCTCCAGCCCAAAATGCAGCCAACATCCTAACCACATCCGGGAGAATATCAAGAGCAGGGGGTGGAGAAAGCCAGGCCTCAAACCACGAGAAGCTCCAGCCCAAAAAGCAGCCAAAATGCAGCCCACATCCAGGAGAATATCAAGAGCAGGGGGTGGAGCAAACCAGGCCTCAAACCATGAGAAGCTCCAGCCCAAAATGCAGCCAAAATGCAGCCCACATCCGGGAGAATATCAAGAGCAGGGGTGGAGCAAACCAGGCCTCAAACCACGAGAAGCTCCAGCCCAAAAGGCAGGCAGAATGCAGCCCACATCAGGGAGAATCTCAAGAGCAGGGGGTGGAGCAAGCCAGGCCTCAAACCACGAGAAGCTCCAGCCCAAAAGGCAGCCAAAATGCAGCCCACATCCGGGAGATTCTCAAGAGCAGGGGGTGGAGCAAGCCAGGCCTCAAACCACGAGAAGCTCCAGCCCAAAAGGCAGCCAAAATCCAGCCCACATCCGGGAGAATATCATGAGCAGGTGGTGGAGCAAGGCAGGCCTCAAACCACGAGAAGCTCCAGCCCAAAAGGCAGCCAAAATGCAGCCCATATCTGGGAGAATCTCAAGAGCAGGGGGTGGAGCAAGCCAGGCCTCAAACCACGAGAAGCTCCAGCCCAAAATGTAGCCAAAATGCAGCCCACATCAGGGAGAATCTCAAGAGCAGGGGGTGGAGCAAGCCAGGCCTCAAACAATGGGAAGCTCCAGCCCAAAAGGCAGCCACAATCCAGCCCACATGCGGGAGAATCTCAAGAGCAGGGGGTGGAGCAAGCCAGGCCTCAAACCACGAGAAGCTCCAGCCCAAAAGGCAGCCAAAATGCAGCCCAAATGCAGGAGAATCTCAAGAGCAGGGGGTGGAGCAAGCCAGGCCTCAAACCACGAGAAGCTCCAGCCCAAAAGGCAGCCAAAATGCAGCCCACATCCGGGAGAATATCAAGAGCAGGGGGTGGAGCAAGCCAGGCCTCAAACCACGAGAAGCTCCAGCCCAAAATGCAGCCAACATCCTAACCACATCTGGGAGAATCTCAAGAGCAGGGGGTGGAGCAAGCCAGGCCTCAAACCACGAGAAGCTCCAGCCCAAAATGCACCCAAAATGCAGCCCATATCCGGGAGAATATCAAGAGCAGGGGGTGGAGCAAGCCAGGCCTCAAACCATGAGAAGCTCCAGCCCAAAAGGCAGCCAAAATGCAGCCCACATCCGGGAGATTCTCAAGAGCAGGGGGTGGAGCAAACCAGGCCTCAAACCACGAGAAGCTCCAGCCCAAAAGGCAGCCAAAATCCAACACTATATCCGGGAGAATCTCAGGAGCAGGGGGTGGAGCAAGCCAGGCCTCAAACCACGAGAAGCTCCAGCCCAAAATGTAGCCAAAATGCAGCCCACATCAGGGAGAATCTCAAGAGCAGGGGGTGGAGCAAGCCAGGCCTCAAACAATGGGAAGCTCCAGCCCAAAAGGCAGCCACAATCCAGCCCACATGCGGGAGAATCTCAAGAGCAGGGGGTGGAGCAAGCCAGGCCTCAAACCACGAGAAGCTCCAGCCCAAAAGGCAGCCAAAATGCAGCCCAAATGCAGGAGAATCTCAAGAGCAGGGGGTGGAGCAAGCCAGGCCTCAAACCACGAGAAGCTCCAGCCCAAAAGGCAGCCAAAATGCAGCCCACATCCGGGAGAATATCAAGAGCAGGGGGTGGAGCAAGCCAGGCCTCAAACCACGAGAAGCTCCAGCCCAAAATGCAGCCAACATCCTAACCACATCTGGGAGAATCTCAAGAGCAGGGGGTGGAGCAAGCCAGGCCTCAAACCACGAGAAGCTCCAGCCCAAAATGCACCCAAAATGCAGCCCATATCCGGGAGAATATCAAGAGCAGGGGGTGGAGCAAGCCAGGCCTCAAACCATGAGAAGCTCCAGCCCAAAAGGCAGCCAAAATGCAGCCCACATCCGGGAGATTCTCAAGAGCAGGGGGTGGAGCAAACCAGGCCTCAAACCACGAGAAGCTCCAGCCCAAAAGGCAGCCAAAATGCAGCCCACATGTGGGAGAATCTCAAGAGTAGGGGGTGGAGCAAGCCAGGCCTCAAACCACGAGAAGCTCCAGCCCAAAAGGCAGCCAAAATCCTAACCACATCTGGGAGAATCTCAAGAGCAGGGGGTGGAGCAAGCCAGGCCTCAAACCACGAGAAGCTCCAGCACAAAATGCAGTCAAAATGCAGCCCACATCCGGGAGAATCTCAAGAGCAGGGGGTGGAGCAAGCCAGGCCTCAAACCACGAGAAGCTCCAGCCCAAAATGCAGCCAACATCCTAACCACATCCGGGAGAATATCAAGAGCAGGGGGTGGAGAAAGCCAGGCCTCAAACCACGAGAAGCTCCAGCCCAAAAAGCAGCCAAAATGCAGCCCACATCCAGGAGAATATCAAGAGCAGGGGGTGGAGCAAACCAGGCCTCAAACCATGAGAAGCTCCAGCCCAAAATGCAGCCAAAATGCAGCCCACATCCGGGAGAATATCAAGAGCAGGGGTGGAGCAAACCAGGCCTCAAACCACGAGAAGCTCCAGCCCAAAAGGCAGGCAGAATGCAGCCCACATCAGGGAGAATCTCAAGAGCAGGGGGTGGAGCAAGCCAGGCCTCAAACCACGAGAAGCTCCAGCCCAAAAGGCAGCCAAAATGCAGCCCACATCCGGGAGATTCTCAAGAGCAGGGGGTGGAGCAAGCCAGGCCTCAAACCACGAGAAGCTCCAGCCCAAAAGGCAGCCAAAATCCAGCCCACATCCGGGAGAATATCATGAGCAGGTGGTGGAGCAAGGCAGGCCTCAAACCACGAGAAGCTCCAGCCCAAAAGGCAGCCAAAATGCAGCCCATATCTGGGAGAATCTCAAGAGCAGGGGGTGGAGCAAGCCAGGCCTCAAACCACGAGAAGCTCCAGCCCAAAATGCAGCCAAAATGCAGCCCACATCCGGGAGAATATCAAGAGCAGGGTGTGGAGCAAGCCAGGCCTCAAACCACGAGAAGCTCCAGCCCAAAAGGCAGCCAAAATGCAGCCCATATCTGGGAGAATCTCAAGAGCAGGGGGTGGAGCAAGCCAGGCCTCAAACCACGAGAAGCTCCAGCCCAAAAGGCAGCCAAAATGCAGCCCACATCCGGGAGAATATCAAGAGCAGGGTGTGGAGCAAGCCAGGCCTCAAAGCACGAGAAGCTCCAGCCCAAAAGGCAGCCAAATAGCAGCACACATCCAGGAGAATATCAAGAGTAGGGGGTGGAGCAAGCCAGGCCTCAAACCACGAGAAGCTCCAACCCAAAAGACATCCAAAATCCTAACCACATCTGGGAGAATCTCAAGAGCAGGGGGTGGAGAAAGCCAGGCCTCAAACCACGAGAAGCTCCAGCCCAAAAGGCAGCCAAAATGCAGCCCACATCCAGGACAATATCAAGAGCAGGGGGTGGAGCAAGCCAGGCCTCAAACCACGAGAAGCTCCAGCGCAAAATGCAGCCAAAATGCAGCCCATATCCGGGAAAATATCAAGAGCAGGGGTTGGCGAAAGCCAGGCCTCAAACCACGAGAAGCTCCAGCGCAAAATGCAGCCAAAATGCAGCCCATATCCGGGAAAATATCAAGAGCAGGGGGTGGAGCAAGCCAGGCCTCAAACCACGAGAAGCTCCAGACCAAAAGGCAGCAAAAATCCAGCCCACATCCGGGAGAATATCAATAGCAGGGGGTGGAGCAAGCCAGGCCTCAAACCACGAGAAGCTCCAGCCCAAAACGCAGCCAAAATGCAGCCCACATCCAGGAGAATCTCAAGAGCAGGGGGTGGAGCAAGCCGGGCCTCAAACCACGAGAAGCTCCAGCCCAAGAAGCAGCCACAATCCAGCCCAATTCCGTTAGAATCTCAAGAGCAGGGGTTGGAGCAAGCCAGGCCTCAAACCACGAGAAGCTCCAGCCCAAAAAGCAGCCAAAATCCTAACCACATCCGGGAGAATCTCAAGAGCAGGGGGTGGAGCAAGCCAGGCCTCAAACCACGAGAAGCTCCAGACCAAAAAGCAGCAAAAATCCAGCCCACATCCGGGAGAATCTCAAGAGCAGGGGGTGGAGCAAGCCAGGCCTCAAACCACGAGAAGCTCCAGCCCAAAACGCAGCCAAAATGCAGCCCACATCCAGGAGAATCTCAAGAGCAGGGGGTGGAGCAAGCCGGGCCTCAAACCACGAGAAGCTCCAGCCCAAGAAGCAGCCACAATCCAGCCCACTTCCGTTAGAATCTCAAGAGCAGGGGGTGGAGCAAGCCAGGCCTCAAACCACGAGAAGCTCCAGCCCAAAAAGCAGCCAAAATCCTAACCACATCCGGGAGAATCTCAAGAGCAGGGGGTGGAGCAAGCCAGGCCTCAAACCACGAGAAGCTCCAGCCCAAAAAGGAGCCAAAATCCAGCCCATCTGGAGGAGAGTATCAAGAGCAGGGGGTGGAGCAAGCCAGGCCTCAAACCATTGGAAGCTCCAGCCCTAAAGGCAGCCAAAATGCAGCCCACATCCAGGAGAATATCAAGAGCAGGGGGTGGAGCAAGCCAGGCCTCAAACCACGAGAAGCTCCAGCCCAAAATGCAGCCAAAATGCAGCCCACATCCAGGAGAATATCAAGAGTAGGGGGTGGAGCAAGCCAGGCCTCAAACCATGAGAAGCTCCAGCCCAAAAAGCAGCCAAAATGCAGCCCACATCTGGGAGAATATCAAGAGCAGGGGTGGACCAAGCCAGGCCTCTAAACCACGAGAAGCTCCAGCCCAAAACTCAGCCAAAATGCAGCCCACCTCCGGGAGAATCTCAAGAGCAGGGGGTGGAGCAAGCCAGGCCTCAAACCACGAGAAGCTCCAGCCCAAAAGGCAGCCAAAATGCAGCCCACATCTGGGAGAATCTCAAGAGAAGGGGGTGGAGCAAGCCAGGCCTCAAACCACGAGAAGCTCCAGCCCAAAAGGCAGCCAAAATGCAGCCCACATCCGGGAGAATCTCAAGAGCAGGGGGTGGAGCAAGCCAGGCCTCAAACCACGACAAGCTCCAGCCCAAAAGGCAGCCAAAATCCAGCCCACATCCGGGAGAATCTCAGGAGCAGGAAGTGGAGCAAGCCAGGCCTCAAACCACGAGAAGCTCCAGCCCAAAAGGCAGCCAAAATGCAGCCCACATGTGGGAGAATCTCAAGAGTAGGGGGTGGAGCAAGCCAGGCCTCAAACCACGACAAGCTCCAGCCCAAAATGCAGCCAACATCCTAACCACATCCGGGAGAATATCAAGAGCAGGGGGTGGAGAAAGCCAGGCCTCAAACCACGAGAAGCTCCAGCCCAAAAAGCAGCCAAAATGCAGCCCACATCCAGGAGAATATCAAGAGCAGGGGGTGGAGCAAACCAGGCCTCAAACCATGAGAAGCTCCAGCCCCAAAATGCAGCCAAAATGCAGCCCACATCCGGGAGAATATCAAGAGCAGGGGTGGAGCAAGCCAGGCCTCAAACCACGAGAAGCTCCAGCCCAAAAGGCAGGCAGAATGCAGCCCACATCAGGGAGAATCTCAAGAGCAGGGGGTGGAGCAAGCCAGGCCTCAAACCACGAGAAGCTCCAGCCCAAAAGGCAGCCAAAATGCAGCCCACATCCGGGAGATTCTCAAGAGCAGGGGGTGGAGCAAGCCAGGCCTCAAACCACTAGAAGCTCCAGCCCAAAAGGCAGCCAAAATCCAGCCCACATCCGGGAGAATATCATGAGCAGGTGGTGGAGCAAGGCAGGCCTCAAACCACGAGAAGCTCCAGCCCAAAAGGCAGCCAAAATGCAGCCCATATCTGGGAGAATCTCAAGAGCAGGGGGTGGAGCAAGGCAGGCCTCAAACCACGAGAAGCTCTGGCCCAAAAGGCAGCCAAAATGCAGCCCACATCCAGGAGAATATCAAGAGCAGGGTGTGGAGCAAGCCAGGCCTCAAACCACGAGAAGCTCCAGCCCAAAAGGCAGCCAAAATCCAGCCCACATCCGGGAGAATCTCAGGAGCAGGGGGTGGAGAAAGCCAGGCCTCAAACCACGAGAAGCTCCAGCCCAAAAGGCAGCCAAATAGCAGCACACATCCAGGAGAATATCAAGAGTAGGGGGTGGAGCAAGCCAGGCCTCAAACCACGAGAAGCTCCAGCCCAAAAGGCAGCCAAAATCCTAACCACATCTGGGAGAATCTCAAGAGCAGGGGGTGGAGAAAGGCAGGCCTCAAACCACGAGAAGCTCCAGCCCAAAAGGCAGCCAAAATGCAGCCCACATCCAGGACAATATCAAGAGCAGGGGGTGGAGCAAGCCAGGCCTCAAACCACGAGAACCTCCAGCCCAAAAGGCAGCCAAAATGCAGCCCATATCCGGGAAAATATCAAGAGCAGGGGGTGGAGGAAGCCAGGCCTCAAATCACGAGAAGCTCCAGCCCAAAAAGCAGCCAAAATGCAGCCCACATCCGGGAGAATATCAAGAGCAGGGGTTGGCGAAAGCCAGGCCTCAAACCACGAGAAGCTCCAGCCCAAAAGGCAGCCAAAATCCAGCCCACCTCCAGGAGAATCTCAAGAGCAGGGGGTGGAGCAAGCCGGGCCTCAAACCACGAGAAGCTCCAGCCCAAAAGGCAGCCAAACTCCAGCCCACATCCGGGAGAATCTCAAGAGCAGGGGGTGGAGCAAGCCAGGCCTCAAACCACGAGAAGCTCCAGCCCAAAAGGCAGCCAAAATCCAGCCCATATCTGGGAGAATCTCAAGAGCAGGGGGTGGAGCAAGCCAGGCCTCAAACCACGAGAAGCTCCAGCCCAAAAGTCAGCCAAAATCCAGCCCATCTGGAGGAGAGTATCAAGAGCAGAGGGTGGAGCAAGGCAGGCCTCAAACCACGAGAAGCTCCAGCCCAAAAGGCAGCCAAAATCCAGCCCACCTACGGGAGAATCTCAAGAGCAGGGGGTGGAGCAAGCCAGGCCTCAAACCACGAGAAGCTCCAGACCAAAAGGCAGCAAAAATCCAGCCCACATCCGGGAGATTATCAAGAGCAGGGGGTGGAGCAAGCCAGGCCTCAAACCACGAGAAGCTCCAGCCCAAAACGCAGCCAAAATGCAGCCCACATCCAGGAGAATCTCAAGAGCAGGGGGTGGAGCAAGCCGGGCCTCAAACCACGAGAAGCTCCAGCCCAAGAAGCAGCCACAATCCAGCCCACTTCCGTTAGAATCTCAAGAGCAGGGGTTGGAGCAAGCCAGGCCTCAAACCACGAGAAGCTCCAGCCCAAAAAGCAGCCAAAATCCTAACCACATCCGGGAGAATCTCAAGAGCAGGGGGTGGAGCAAGCCAGGCCTCAAACCACGAGAAGCTCCAGACCAAAAGGCAGCAAAAATCCAGCCCACATCCGGGAGAATATCAAGAGCAGGGGGTGGAGCAAGCCAGGCCTCAAACCACGAGAAGCTCCAGCCCAAAACGCAGCCAAAATGCAGCCCACATCCAGGAGAATCTCAAGAGCAGGGGGTGGAGCAAGCCGGGCCTCAAACCACGAGAAGCTCCAGCCCAAGAAGAAGCCACAATCCAGCCCACTTCCGTTAGAATCTCAAGAGCAGGGGGTGGAGCAAGCCAGGCCTCAAACCACGAGAAGCTCCAGCCCAAAAAGCAGCCAAAATCCTAACCACATCCGGGAGAATCTCAAGAGCAGGGGGTGGAGCAAGCCAGGCCTCAAACCACGAGAAGCTCCAGCCCAAAAAGGAGCCAAAATCCAGCCCATCTGGAGGAGAGTATCAAGAGCAGGGGGTGGAGCAAGCCAGGCCTCAAACCATTGGAAGCTCCAGCCCAAAAGGCAGCCAAAATGCAGCCCACATCCAGGAGAATCTCAAGAGTAGGGGGTGGAGCAAGCCAGGCCTCAAACCACGAGAAGCTCCAGCCCAAAATGCAGCCAAAATCCAGCCCACATCCGGGAGAATATCAAGAGCAGGGGGTGGAGAAAGCCAGGCCTCAAACCACGAGAAGCTCCAGCCCAAAATGCAGCCAAAATGCAGCCCACATCCAGGAGAATATCAAGAGTAGGGGGTGGAGCAAGCCAGGCCTCAAACCATGAGAAGCTCCAGCCCAAAAAGCAGCCAAAATGCAGCCCACATCTGGGAGAATATCAAGAGCAGGGGTGGACCAAGCCAGGCCTCTAAACCACGAGAAGCTCCAGCCCAAAAGGCAGCCAAAATCCAGCCCACATCCGGGAGAATATCAAGAGCAGGGGGTGGAGCAAGCCAGGCCTCAAACCACGAGAAGCTCCAGCCCAAAATGCAGCCAAAATCCAGCCCACATCCGGGAGAATATCAAGAGCAGGGGTGGAGCAAGCCAGGCCTCAAACCACGAGAAGCTCCAGCCCAAAAGGCAGCCAAAATCCAGCCCACATCCGGGAGAATATCAAGAGCAGGGGGTGGAGAAAGCCAGGCATCAAACCACGAGAAGCTCCAGCCCAAAAGGCAGCCAAAATGCAGCCCACATCCGGGAGAATCTCAAGAGCAGGGGGTGGAGCAAGCCGGGCCTCAAACCACGAGAAGCTCCAGCCCAAGATGCAGCCAAAATCCAGCACACATCCAGGAGAACCTCAAGAGCAGGGGGTATAGCAAGCCAGGCCTCAAACCACGAGAAGCTCCAGCCCAAAAAGGAGCCAAAATCCAGCCCATCTGGAGGAGAGTATCAAGAGCAGGGGGTGGAGCAAGCCAGGCCTCAAACCACGAGAAGCTCCAGCACAAAATGCAGTCAAAATGCAGCCCACATCCGGGAGAATCTCAAGAGCAGGGGGTGGAGCAAGCCAGGCCTCAAACCACGACAAGCTCCAGGCCAAAATGCAGCCAACATCCTAACCACATCCGGGAGAATATCAAGAGCAGTGGGTGGAGAAAGCCAGGCCTCAAACCACGAGAAGCTCCAGCCCAAAAAGCAGGCAAAATGCAGCCCACATCCAGGAGAATATCAAGAGCAGGGGGAGGAGCAAACCAGGCCTCAAACCATGAGAAGCTCCAGCCCCAAAATGCAGCCAAAATGCAGCCCACATCCGGGAGAATATCAAGAGCAGGGGTGGAGCAAGCCAGGCCTCAAACCACGAGAAGCTCCAGCCCAAAATGCAGCCAAAATGCAGCCCACATCCGGGAGAATCTCAAGAGCAGGGGGTGGATCAAGCCAGGCCTCAAACCACGAGAAGCTCCAGCCCAAAAGGCAGGCAGAATGCAGCCCACATCAGGGACAATCTCAAGAGCAGGGGGTGGAGCAAGCCAGGCCTCAAACCATGATTAGCTCCAGCCCAAAAGGCAGCCAAAATGCAGCCCACATCCGGGAGATTCTCAAGAGCAGGGGGTGGAGCAAGCCAGGCCTCAAACCACGAGAAGCTCCAGCCCAAAAGGCAGCCAAAATCCAGCCCACATCCGGGAGAATATCATGAGCAAGTGGTGGAGCAAGGCAGGCCTCAAACCACGAGAAGCTCCAGCCCAAAAGGCAGCCAAAATGCAGCCCATATCTGGGAGAATCTCAAGAGCAGGGGGTGGAGCAAGGCAGGCCTCAAACCACGAGAAGCTCCAGCCCAAAATGCAGCCAAAATGCAGCCCACATCCGGGAGAATCTCAAGAGCAGGGGGTGGAGCAAGCCAGGCCTCAAACCACGACAAGCTCCAGCCCAAAATGCAGCCAACATCCTAACCACATCCGGGAGAATATCAAGAGCAGTGGGTGGAGAAAGCCAGGCCTCAAACCACGAGAAGCTCCAGCCCAAAAAGCAGCCAAAATGCAGCCCACATCCAGGAGAATATCAAGAGCAGGGGGAGGAGCAAACCAGGCCTCAAACCATGAGAAGCTCCAGCCCAAAAGGCAGCCAAAATCCAGCCCACATCCGGGAGAATATCAAGAGCAGGGGGTGGAGCAAGCCAGGCCTCAAACCACGAGAAGCTCCAGCCCAAAAGGCAGCCAAAATGCAGCCCACATCCGGGAGATTCTCAAGAGCAGGGGGTGGAGCAAGCCAGGCCTCAAACCACGAGAAGCTCCAGCCCAAAAGGCAGCCAAAATCCAGCCCACATCCGGGAGAATATCATGAGCAGGTGGTGGAGCAAGGCAGGCCTCAAACCACGAGAAGCTCCAGCCCAAAAGGCAGCCAAAATGCAGCCCATATCTGGGAGAATCTCAAGAGCAGGGGGTGGAGCAAGGCAGGCCTCAAACCACGAGAAGCTCCAGCCCAAAATGCAGCCAAAATGCAGCCCACATCCGGGAGAATATCAAGAGCAGGGTGTGGAGCAAGCCAGGCCTCAAACCACGAGAAGCTCCAGCCCAAAAGGCAGCCAAAATCCAGCCCACATCCGGGAGAATATCAAGAGCAGGGGGTGGAGCAAGCCAGGCCTCAAACCACGAGAAGCTCCAGCCCAAAAGGCAGCCAAATAGCAGCACACATCCGGGAGAATATCAAGAGTAGGGGGTGGAGCAAGCCAGGCCTCAAACCACGAGAATCTCCAGCCCCAAATGCATCCAAAATCCTAACCACATCTGGGAGAATCTCAAGAGCAGGGGGTGGAGCAAGCCAGGCCTCAAAGCACGAGAAGCTCCAGCCCAAAAGGCAGCCAAAATGCAGCCCACATCCAGGACAATATCAAGAGCAGGGGGTGGAGCAAGCCAGGCCTCAAACCACGAGAACCTCCAGCCCAAAAGGCAGCCAAAATGCAGCCCATATCCGGGAAAATATCAAGAGCAGGGGGTGGAGCAAGCCAGGCCTCAAATCACGAGAAGCTCCAGCCCAAAATGCAGCCAAAATCCAGCCCACATCCGGGAGAATCTCAAGAGCAGGGGTTGGCGAAAGCCAGGCCTCAAACCACGAGAAGCTCCAGCCCAAAAGGCAGCCAAAATCCAGCCCACCTCCAGGAGAATCTCAAGAGCAGGGGGTGGAGCAAGCCGGGCCTCAAACCACGAGAAGCTCCAGCCCAAAAGGCAGCCAAACTCCAGCCCACATCCGGGAGAATCTCAAGAGCAGGGGGTGGAGCAAGCCAGGCCTCAAACCACGAGAAGCTCCAGCCCAAAAGGCAGCCAAAATCCAGCCCATATCTGGGAGAATCTCAAGAGCAGGGGGTGGAGCAAGCCAGGCCTCAAACCACGAGAAGCTCCAGCCCAAAAAGCAGCCAAAATGCAGCCCACATCCAGGAGAATATCAAGAGCAGGGGGAGGAGCAAACCAGGCCTCAAACCATGAGAAGCTCCAGCCCCAAAATGCAGCCAAAATGCAGCCCACATCCGGGAGAATATCAAGAGCAGGGGTGGAGCAAGCCAGGCCTCAAACCACGAGAAGCTCCAGCCCAAAATGCAGCCAAAATGCAGCCCACATCCGGGAGAATCTCAAGAGCAGGGGGTGGAGCAAGCCAGGCCTCAAACCACGAGAAGCTCCAGCCCAAAAGGCAGGCAGAATGCAGCCCACATCAGGGACAATCTCAAGAGCAGGGGGTGGAGCAAGCCAGGCCTCAAACCATGATTAGCTCCAGCCCAATAGGCAGCCAAAATGCAGCCTAAATGCAGGAGAATCTCAAGAGCAGGGGGTGGAGCAAGCCAGGCCTCAAACCACGAGAAGCTCCAGCCCAAAAGGCAGCCAAAATCCAGCCCACATCCGGGAGAATATCATGAGCAGGTGGTGGAGCAAGGCAGGCCTCAAACCACGAGAAGCTCCAGCCCAAAAGGCAGCCAAATTGCAGCCCATATCTGGGAGAATCTCAAGAGCAGGGGGTGGAGCAAGGCAGGCCTCAAACCACGAGAAGCTCCAGCCCAAAATGCAGCCAAAATGCAGCCCACATCCGGGAGAATATCAAGAGCAGGGGGTGGAGCAAGCCAGGCCTCAAACCATGAGAAGCTCCAGCCCAAAAGCCAGCCAAATAGCAGCACACATCCGGGAGAATATCAAGAGTAGGGGGTGGAGCAAGCCAGGCCTCAAACCACGAGAAGCTCCAGCCCCAAAGGCATCCAAAATCCTAACCACATCTGGGAGAATCTCAAGAGCAGGGGGTGGAGCAAGCCAGGCCTCAAAGCACGAGAAGCTCCTGCCCAAAAGGCAGCCAAAATGCAGCCCACATCCAGGACAATATCAAGAGCAGGGGGTGGAGCAAGCCAGGCCTCAAACCACGAGAACCTCCAGCCCAAAAGGCAGCCAAAATTCAGCCCATATCCGGGAAAATATCAAGAGCAGGGGGTGGAGCAAGCCAGGCCTCAAATCACGAGAAGCTCCAGCCCAAAATGCAGCCAAAATCCAGCCCACATCCGGGAGAATATCAAGAGCAGGGGTTGGCGAAAGCCAGGCCTCAAACCACGAGAAGCTCCAGCCCAAAAGGCAGCCAAAATCCAGCCCACCTCCAGGAGAATCTCAAGAGCAGGGGGTGGAGCAAGCCGGGCCTCAAACCACGAGAAGCTCCAGCCCAAAAGGCAGCCAAACTCCAGCCCACATCCGGGAGAATCTCAAGAGCAGGGGGTGGAGCAAGCCAGGCCTCAAACCACGAGAAGCTCCAGCCCAAAAGGCAGCCAAAATGCAGCCCACATCTGGGAGAATCTCAAGAGAAGGGGGTGGAGCAAGCCAGGCCTCAAACCACGAGAAGCTCCAGCCCAAAAGGCAGCCAAAATGCAGCCCACATCCGGGAGAATATCAAGAGCAGGGGGTGGAGCAAGCCAGGCCTCAAACCACGACAAGCTCCAGCCCAAAAGGCAGCCAAAATCCAGCCCACATCCGGGAGAATCTCAGGAGCAGGAAGTGGAGCAAGTCAGGCCTCAAACCACGAGAAGCTCCAGCCCAAAAGGCAGCCAAAATGCAAGCCCACATACGGGAGAATATCAAGAGCAGGGGGTGGAGCAAGCCAGGCCTCAAACCATTGGAAGCTCCAGCCCAAAATGGAGCCAACATCCAGCCCATCTGGAGGAGAGTATCAAGAGCAGGGGGTGGAGCAAGCCAGGCCACAAACCATTGGAAGCTCAAGCCCAAAAGGCAGCCAAAATGCAGCCCACATCCGGGAGAATATCAAGAGCAGGGGGTGGAGCAAGCCAGGCCTCAAACCACGAGAAGCTCCAGCCCAAAAAGCAGCGAAAATGCAGCCCACATCGGGGAGAATATCAAGAGTAGGGGGTGGAGCAAGCCAGGCCTCAAACCATGAGAAGCTCCAGCCCAAAAAGCAGCCAAAATGCAGCCCACATCCGGGAGAATATCAAGAGCAGGGGGTGGAGCAAGCCAGGCCTCAAACCACGAGAAGCTCCAGCCCAAAAGGCAGCCAACATCCTAACCACATCTGGGAGAATATGAAGAGCAGGGGGTGGAGCAAGCCAGGCCTCAAACCACGAGAAGCTCCAGCCCAAAAGGCAGCCACAATGCAGCCCACATCCGGGAGAATCTCAAGAGCAGGGGGTGGAGCAAGCCAGGCCTCAAACCACGGGAAGCTCCAGCCCAAAAAGGAGCCAAAATCCAGCCCATCTGGAGGAGAGTATCAAGAGCAGTGGGTGGAGCAAGGCGGGTCTCAAACCATTGGAAGCTCCAGTCCAAAAGGCAGCCAAAATGCAGCCCACGTCCGGGAGAATCTCAAGAGCAGGGGGTGGAGCAAGCCAGGCCTCAAACCACGAGAAGCTCCAGCCCAAAATGCAGCCAAAATGCAGCCCACATCCGGGAGAATCTCAAGAGCAGGGGGTGGAGCAAGCCAGGCCTCAAACCATGAGAAGCTATAGCCCAAAAGGCAGCCAAAATGCAGCCCACCTCCCTGAGAATATCAAGAGCAGGGTGTGGAGAAAGGCAGGCCTCAAACCATGGGAAGCTCCAGCCCAAAAGGCAGCCACAATCCAGCCCACATCCGGGAGAATCTCAAGAACAGGGGTTGGAGCAAGCCAGGCCTCAAACCATGAGAAGCTCCAGCCCAAAAGGCAGCCAAAATGCAGCCCACATCCGGGAGAATATCAAGAGCACGGAGTGGAGCAAGCCAGGCCTCAAACCACGAGAAGCTCCAGCCCAAAAGGCAGCCAAAATCCAACACTATATCCGGGAGAATCTCAAGAGCAGGGGGTGGAGCAAGCCAGGCCTCAAACCACGTGAAGCTCCAGCCCAAAAGGCAGCCACAATCCAGCCCACATGCGGGAGAATCTCAAGAGCAGGGGGTGGAGCAAGCCAGGCCTCAAACCACGAGAAGCTCCAGCCCAAAAGGCAGCCAAAATGCAGCCCAAATGCAGGAGAATCTCAAGAGCAGGGGGTGGAGCAAGCCAGGCCTCAAACCACGAGAAGCTCCAGCCCAAAAGGCAGCCAAAATGCAGCCCACATCCGGGAGAATCTCAAGAGCAGTGGGTGGAGCAAGCCAGGCCTCAAACCACGAGAAGCTCCAGCCCAAAAGGCAGCCACAATGCAGCCCACATCCGGGAGAATCTCAAGAGCAGGGGGTGGAGCAAGCCAGGCCTCAAACCACGAGAAGCTCCAGCACAAAAAGGAGCCAAAATCCAGCCCATCTGGAGGAGAGTATCAAGAGCAGTGGGTGGAGCAAGGCAGGCCTCAAACCATTGGAAGCTCCAGCCCAAAATGCAGCCAAAATGCAGCCCACCTACGGGAGAATCTCAAGAGCAGGGGGTGGAGCAAGCCAGGCCTCAAACCACGAGAAGCTCCAGCCCAAAAGGCAGCCAAAATCCAGCCCACCTGGAGGAGAATATCAAGAGCAGGGTGTGGAGAAAGGCAGGCCTCAAACCATGGGAAGCTCCAGCCCAAAAGGCAGCCACAATCCAGCCCACATCCGGGAGAATCTCAAGAACAGGGGTTGGAGCAAGCCAGGCCTCAAACCATGAGAATCTCCAGCCCAAAAGGCAGCCAAAATGCAGCCCACATCCGGGAGAATCTCAAGAGCACGGAGTGGAGCAAGCCAGGCCTCAAACCACGAGAAGCTCCAGCCCAAAATGCAGCCAATATGCAGCCCACATCCGGGAGAATCTCAAGAGCAGGTGTTGGAGCAAGCCAGGCCTCAAACCACGCGAAGCTCCAGCCCAAAATGCAGCCAAAATCCAACACTATATCCGGGAGAATCTCAAGAGCAGGGGGTGGAGCAAGCCAGGCCTCAAACCACGAGAAGCTCCAGCCCAAAAGGCAGCCACAATACAGCCCACATCCGGGAAAATATCAAGAGCAGGGGGTGGAGCAAGCCAGGCCTCAAACCACGAGAAGCTCCAGCCCAAAAGGCAGCCAAAATCCAGCCCACATCCGGGAGAATCTCAAGAGGAGGGAGTGGAGCAAGCCAGGCCTCAAATCACGAGAAGCTCCAGCCCAAAATGTAGCCAAAATGCAGCCCACATCCGGGAGAATCTCAAGAGCAGGTGGTGGAGCAAGCCAGGCCTCAAACCACGAGAAGCTCCAGCCCAAAAAGGCAGCCAAAATCCAAACCACATACGGGAGAATCTCAAGAGCAGGGGGTGGAGCAAGCCAGGCCTCAAACCACGAGAAGCTCCAGCCCAAAATGCAGCCACAATCCAGCCCACATCAGGGAGAATCTCAAGAGGAGGGGGTGGAGCAAGCCAGGCCTCAAATCACGAGAAGCTCCAGCCCAAAAGGTAGCCAAAATGCAGCCCACATCCGGGAGAATATCAAGAGCAGGGGTGGAGCAAGCCAGGCCTCAAACCACGAGAAGCTCCAGCCCAAAATGCAGCCAACATCCTAACCACATCTGGGAGAATCTCAAGAGCAGGGGGTGGAGCAAGCCAGGCCTCAAACCACGAGAAGCTCCAGCCCAAAAGGCAGCCACAATGCAGCCCACATCCGGGAGAATCTCAAGAGCAGGGGGTGGAGCAAGCCAGGCCTCAAACCACGAGAAGCTCCAGCACAAAAAGGACCCAAAATCCAGCCCATCTGGAGGAGAGTATCAAGAGCAGTGGGTGGAGCAAGGCAGGCCTCAAACCATTGGAAGCTCCAGCCCAAAATGCAGCCAAAATGCAGCACACCTACGGGAGAATCTCAAGAGCAGGGGGTGGAGCAAGCCAGGCCTCAAACCACGAGAAGCTCCAGCCCAAAATGCAGCCAAAATGCAACCCACATCCGGGAGAATCTCAAGAGCAGGTGTTGGAGCAAGCCAGGCCTCAAACCACGAGAAGCTCCAGCCCAAAAGGCAGCCAAAATCCAACACTATATCCGGGAGAATCTCACGAGCAGGGGGTGGAGCAAGCCAGGCCTCACACAATGGGAAGCTCCAGCCCAAAAGGCAGCCACAATCCAGCCCACATGTGGGAGAATCTCAAGAGCAGGGGGTGGAGCAAGCCAGGCCTCAAACCACGAGAAGCTCCAGCCCAAAATGCAGCCAAAATGCAGCCCACATCCAGGAGAATCTCAAGAGCAGGGGGTGGAGAAAGCCAGGCCTCAAACCACGAGAAGCTCCAGCCCAAAAGGCAGCCACAATACAGCCCATATCCGGGAAAATATCAAGAGCAGGGGGTGGAGCAAGCCAGGCCTCAAACCACGAGAAGCTCCAGCCCAAAAGGCAGCCAAAATGCAGCCCACATGCAGGAGAATCTCAAGAGCAGGGGGTGGAGCAAGCCAGGCCCCAAACCACGAGAAGCTCCAGCCCAAAAGACAGTCAAAATCCAGCGCACATCCGGGAGAATCTCAAGAACAGGAGTTGGAGCAAGCCAGGCCTCAAACCACGAGAAGCTCCAGCCCAAAAGGCAGCCAAAATGCAGCCCACATCCGGGAGAATCTCAAGAGCACGGAGTGGAGCAAGCCAGGCCTCAAAGCACGAGAAGCTCCAGCCCAAAAAGGCAGCCAAAATCCTAACCACATCCGGGAGAATCTCAAGAGCAAGGGGTGGATCAAGGCAGGCCTCAAACCACGAGAAGCTCCAGCCCAAAAACAGCCAAAATGCAGCCCACATCCGGGAGAATATCAAGAGCAGGGGTGGAGCAAGCCAGGCCTCAAACCACGAGAAGCTCCAGCCCAAAAAGCAGCCAAAATGCAGCCCACATCTGGGAGATTCTCAAGAGCACGGGGTGGAGAAAGCCAGGCCTCAAACCACGAGAAGCTCCAGCCCAAAAAGCAGCCAAAATCCTAACCACATCCGGGAGAATCTCAAGAGCAGGGGGTGGAGCAAGGCAGGCCTCAAACCATGGGAAGCTCCAGCCCAAAATGCAGCCAAAATGCAGCCCACATCCGGGAGAATATCAAGAGCAGGGGTGGAGCAAGGCAGGCCTCAAACCACGAGAAGCTCCAACCCAAAAGGCAGCCAAAATGCAGCCCACATCCGGGAGAATCTCAAGAGCAGGGGGTGGAGCAAGCCAGGCCTCAAACAATGGGAAGCTCCTGCCCAAAAGGCAGCCACAATCCAGCCCACATGCGGGAGAATCTCAAGAGCAGGGGGTGGAGCAAGCCAGGCCTCAAACCACGAGAAGCTCCAGCCCAAAATGCAGCCAAAATGCAGCCCACATCCGGGAGAATCTCAAGAGAAGGAGGTGGAGCAAGCCAGGCCTCAAACCTCGAGAAGCTCCAGCCCAAAAGGCAGCCAAAATGCAACCCAAATGCAGGAGAATCTCAAGAGCAAGGGGTGGATCAAGGCAGGCCTCAAACCACGAGAAGCTCCAGCCCAAAAACAGCCAAAATGCAGCCCACATCCGGGAGAATCTCAAGAGCAGGGGGTGGAGCAAGCCAGGCCTCAAACCACGAGAAGCTCCAGCCCAAAAAGCAGCCAAAATGCAGCCCACATCTGGGAGATTCTCAAGAGCACGGGGTGGAGCAAGGCAGGCCTCAAACCACGAGAAGCTCCAGCCCAAAAGGCAGAAAAAATGCAGCCCACATCCGGGAGAATATCAAGAGCAGGGTTGGAGCAAGCCAGGCCTCAAACCACGAGAAGCTCCAGCCCAAAATGCAGCCAAAATCCAGCCCACATCCGGGAGAATCTCAAGAGCAGGGGTTGGAGCAAGCCAGGCCTCAAACAATGGGAAGCTCCTGCCCAAAAGGCAGCCACAATCCAGCCCACATGCGGGAGAATCTCAAGAGCAGGGGGTGGAGCAAGCCACGCCTCAAACAATGGGAAGCTCCTGCCCAAAAGGCAGCCACAATCCAGCCCACATGCGGGAGAATCTCAAGAGCAGGGGGTGGAGCAAGCCAGGCCTCAAACCACGAGAAGCTCCAGCCCAAAAAGGCAGCCAAAATCCTAACCACATCCGGGAGAATCTCAAGAGCAAGGGGTGGATCAAGGCAGGCCTCAAACAACGAGAAGCTCCAGCCCAAAAAGCAGCCAAAATCCTAACCACATCCGGGAGAATCTCAAGAGCAGGGGGTGGAGCAAGCCAGGCCTCAAACCACGAGAAACTCCAGCCCAAAATGCAGCCAAAATGCAGCCCACATCCGGGAGAATATCAAGAGCAGGGGTGGAGCAAGGCAGGCCTCAAACCACGAGAAGCTCCAGCCCAAAAGGCAGCCAAAATCCAGCCCACATCCGGGAGAATATCAAGAGCAGGGGTTGGAGAAAGCCAGGCCTCAAACCACGAGAAGCTCCAGCCCAAAAGGCAGCCAAAATGCAGCCCAGATCCAGGAGAATCTCAAGAGCAGGGGGTGGAGCAAGCCAGGCCTCAAACCACGTGAAGCTCCAGCCCAGGAGGCAGCCACAATCCAGCCCACATCCGGGAGAATCTCAAGAGCAGGGGGTGGAGCAAGCCAGGCCTCAAACCACGGGAAGCTCCAGCCCAAAATGCAGCCAAAATCCATCCCACATCTGCGAGAATATCAAGAGCAGGGGTGGAGCAAGCCAGGCCTGCAACCACGAGAAGCTCCAGCCCAAAAGGCAGCCAAAATGCAGCCCACATCCGGGAGAATATCAAGAGCAGGGGTGGAGCAAGCCAGGCCTCAAACCAAGAGAAGCTCGAGCCCAAAAAGCAGCCAAAATCCAGCCCACATCCGGGAGAATCTCAAGAGCAGGGGGTGGAGCAAGCCAGGCCTCAAACAATGGGAAGCTCCAGCCCAAAAGGCAGCCACAATCCAGCCCACATGCGGGAGAATCTCAAGAGCAGGGGGTGGAGCAAGCCAGGCCTCAAACCACGAGAAGCTCCAGCCCAAAATGCAGCCAAAATGCAGCCCAAATGCAGGAGAATCTCAAGAGCAGGGGGTGGAGCAAGCCAGGCCTCAAACCACGAGAAGCTCCAGCCCAAAAAGGCAGCCAAAATCCTAACCACATCCGGGAGAATCTCAAGAGCAAGTGGTGGATCAAGGCAGGCCTCAAACAACGAGAAGCTCCAGCCCAAGAAGCAGCCAAAATGCAGCCCACATCCGGGAGAATCTCAAGAGCAGGGGGTGGAGCAAGCCAGGCCTCAAACCACGAGAAGCTCCAGCCCAAAAAAAGCCACAATCCAGCCCACATCCGGGAGAATCTCAAGAGCAGGGGGTGGAGCAAGCCAGGCCTCAAACCACGAGAAGCTCCAGCACAAAAAGGAGCCAAAATCCAGCCCATCTGGAGGAGAGTATCAAGAGCAGTGGGTGGAGCAAGGCAGGCCTCAAACCATTGGAAGCTCCAGCCCAAAATGCAGCCAAAATGCAGCCCACCTACGGGAGAATCTCAAGAGCAGGGGGTGGAGCAAGCCAGGCCTCAAACCACGAGAAGCTCCAGCCCAAAATGCAGCCAAAATCCAGCCCACCTGGAGGAGAATATCAAGAGCAGGGTGTGGAGAAAGGCAGGCCTCAAACCATGGGAAGCTCCAGCCCAAAAGGCAGCCACAATCCAGCCCACATCCGGGAGAATCTCAAGAACAGGGGTTGGAGCAAGCCAGGCCTCAAACCATGAGAATCTCCAGCCCAAAAGGCAGCCAAAATGCAGCCCACATCCGGGAGAATCTCAAGAGCACGGAGTGGAGCAAGCCAGGCCTCACACAATGGGAAGCTCCAGCCCAAAAGGCAGCCACAATCCAGCCCACATGTGGGAGAATCTCAAGAGCAGGGGGTGGAGCAAGCCAGGCCTCAAACCACGAGAAGCTCCAGCCCAAAATGCAGCCAAAATGCAGCCCACATCCAGGAGAATCTCAAGAGCAGGGGGTGGAGAAAGCCAGGCCTCAAACCACGAGAAGCTCCAGCCCAAAAGGCAGCCACAATACAGCCCACATCCGGGAAAATATCAAGAGCAGGGGGTGGAGCAAGCCAGGCCTCAAATCACGAGAAGCTCCAGCCCAAAAGGCAGCCAAAATGCAGCCCACATGCAGGAGAATCTCAAGAGCAGGGGGTGGAGCAAGCCAGGCCCCAAACCACGAGAAGCTCCAGCCCAAAAGACAGTCAAAATCCAGCCCACATCCGGGAGAATCTCAAGAACAGGAGTTGGAGCAAGCCAGGCCTCAAACCACGAGAAGCTCCAGCCCAAAATGCAGCCAAAATGCAGCCCACATCCGGGAGAATCTCAAGAGCACGGAGTGGAGCAAGCCAGGCCTCACACAATGGGAAGCTCCAGCCCAAAAGGCAGCCACAATCCAGCCCACATGTGGGAGAATCTCAAGAGCAGGGGGTGGAGCAAGCCAGGCCTCAAACCACGAGAAGCTCCAGCCCAAAATGCAGCCAAAATGCAGCCCACATCCAGGAGAATCTCAAGAGCAGGGGGTGGAGAAAGCCAGGCCTCAAACCACGAGAAGCTCCAGCCCAAAAGGCAGCCACAATACAGCCCACATCCGGGAAAATATCAAGAGCAGGGGGTGGAGCAAGCCAGGCCTCAAATCACGAGAAGCTCCAGCCCAAAAGGCAGCCAAAATGCAGCCCACATGCAGGAGAATCTCAAGAGCAGGGGGTGGAGCAAGCCAGGCCCCAAACCACGAGAAGCTCCAGCCCAAAAGACAGTCAAAATCCAGCGCACATCCGGGAGAATCTCAAGAACAGGAGTTGGAGCAAGCCAGGCCTCAAACCACGAGAAGCTCCAGCCCAAAAGGCAGCCAAAATGCAGCCCACATCCGGTAGAATATCAAGAGCACGGAGTGGAGCAAGCCAGGCCTCAAAGCACGAGAAGCTCCAGCCCAAAAAGACAGCCAAAATCCTAACCACATCCGGGAGAATCTCAAGAGCAAGGGGTGGATCAAGGCAGGCCTCAAACCACGAGAAGCTCCAGCCCAAAAACAGCCAAAATGCAGCCCACATCCGGTAGAATATCAAGAGCAGGGGTGGAGCAAGCCAGGCCTCAAACCACGAGAAGCTCCAGCCCAAAAAGCAGCCAAAATGCAGCCCACATCTGGGAGATTCTCAAGAGCACGGGGTGGAGAAAGCCAGGCCTCAAACCACGAGAAGCTCCAGCCCAAAAAGCAGCCAAAATCCTAACCACATCCGGGAGAATCTCAAGAGCAGGGGGTGGAGCAAGGCAGGCCTCAAACCATGAGAAGCTCCAGCCCAAAATGCAGCCAAAATGCAGCCCACATCCGGGAGAATATCAAGAGCAGGGGTGGAGCAAGGCAGGCCTCAAACCACGAGAAGCTCCAACCCAAAAGGCAGCCAAAATGCAGCCCACATCCGGGAGAATCTCAAGAGCAGGGGGTGGAGCAAGCCAGGCCTCAAACAATGGGAAGCTCCTGCCCAAAAGGCAGCCACAATCCAGCCCACATGCGGGAGAATCTCAAGAGCAGGGGGTGGAGCAAGCCAGGCCTCAAACCACGAGAAGCTCCAGCACAAAAAGGACCCAAAATGCAGCCCACATCCGGGAGAATCTCAAGAGCAGGAGGTGGAGCAAGCCAGGCCTCAAACCTCGAGAAGCTCCAGCCCAAAAGGCAGCCAAAATGCAACCCAAATGCAGGAGAATCTCAAGAGCAAGGGGTGGATCAAGGCAGGCCTCAAACCACGAGAAGCTCCAGCCCAAAAACAGCCAAAATGCAGCCCACATCCGGGAGAATATCAAGAGCAGGGGTGGAGCAAGCCAGGCCTCAAACCACGAGAAGCTCCAGCCCAAAAAGCAGCCAAAATGCAGCCCACATCTGGGAGATTCTCAAGAGCACGGGGTGGAGCAAGGCAGGCCTCAAACCACGAGAAGCTCCAGCCCAAAAGGCAGACAAAATGCAGCCCACATCCGGGAGAATATCAAGAGCAGGGGTGGAGCAAGCCAGGCCTCAAACCACGAGAAGCTCCAGCCCAAAAAGCAGCCAAAATCCAGCCCACATCCGGGAGAATCTCAAGAGCAGGGGGTGGAGCAAGCCAGGCCTCAAACAATGGGAAGCTCCTGCCCAAAAGGCAGCCACAATCCAGCCCACATGCGGGAGAATCTCAAGAGCAGGGGGTGGAGCAAGCCAGGCCTCAAACAATGGGAAGCTCCTGCCCAAAAGGCAGCCACAATCCAGCCCACATGCGGGAGAATCTCAAGAGCAGGGGGTGGAGCAAGGAGGCCTCAAACCACGAGAAGCTCCAGCCCAAAAAGGCAGCCAAAATCCTAACCACATCCGGGAGAATCTCAAGAGCAAGGGGTGGATCAAGGCAGGCCTCAAACAACGAGAAGCTCCAGCCCAAGAAGCAGCCAAAATGCAGCCCACATCCGAGAGAATATCAAGAGCACGGGGTGGAGAAAGCCAGGCCTCAAACCACGAGAAGCTCCAGACCAAAAAGCAGCCAAAATCCTAACCACATCCGGGAGAATCTCAAGAGCAGGGGGTGGAGCAAGCCAGGCCTCAAACCACGAGAAACTCCAGCCCAAAATGCAGCCAAAATGCAGCCCACATCCGGGAGAATATCAAGAGCAGGGGTGGAGCAAGGCAGGCCTCAAACCACGAGAAGCTCCAGCCCAAAAGGCAGCCAAAATCCAGCCCACATCCGGGAGAATATCAAGAGCAGGGGTTGGAGAAAGGCAGGCCTCAAACCACGAGAAGCTCCAGCCCAAAATGCAGCCAAAATGCAGCCCAGATCCAGGAGAATCTCAAGAGCAGGGGGTGGAGCAAGCCAGGCCTCAAACCACGTGAAGCTCCAGCCCAGGAGGCAGCCACAATCCAGCCCACATCCGGGAGAATCTCAAGAGCAGGGGGTGGAGCAAGCCAGGCCTCAAACAATGGGAAGCTCCAGCCCAAAAGGCAGCCACAATCCAGCCCACATGCGGGAGAATCTCAAGAGCAGGGGGTGGAGCAAGCCAGGCCTCAAACCACGAGAAGCTCCAGCCCAAAATGCAGCCAAAATGCAGCCCAAATGCAGGAGAATCTCAAGAGCAGGGGGTGGAGCAAGCCAGGCCTCAAACCACGAGAAGCTCCAGCCCAAAAAGGCAGCCAAAATCCTAACCACATCCGGGAGAATCTCAAGAGCAAGTGGTGGATCAAGGCAGGCCTCAAACAACGAGAAGCTCCAGCCCAAGAAGCAGCCAAAATGCAGCCCACATCCGGGAGAATATCAAGAGCAGGGGGTGGAGCAAGCCAGGCCTCAAACCACGAGAAGCTCCAGCCCAAGAATCAGTCAAAATGCAGCCCACATCTGGGAGAATCTCAAGAGCACGGGGTGGAGAAAGCCAGGCCTCAAACCACGAGAAGCTCCAGCCCAAAAAGCAGCCAAAATCCTAACCACATCAGGGAGAATCTCAAGAGCAGGGGGTGGAGCAAGCCAGGCCTCAAACCATGGGAAGCTCCAGCCCAAAATGCAGCCAAAATGCAGCCCACATCCGGGAGAATATCAAGAGCAGGGGTGGAGCAAGCCAGGCCTCAAACCACGAGAAGCTCCAGCCCAAAAGGCAGCCAAAATGCAGCCCACATCCGGGAGAATATCAAGAGCAGGGGTGGAGCAAGCCAGGCCTCAAACCACGAGAAGCTCCAGCCCAAAAAGCAGCCAAAATCCAGCCCACATCCGGGAGAATCTCAAGAGCAGGGGGTGGAGCAAGCCAGGCCTCAAACCACGAGAAGCTCCAGCCCAAAAGGCAGCCACAATCCAGCCCACATGCGGGAGAATCTCAAGAGCAGGGCGTGGAGCAAGCCAGGCCTCAAACCACGAGAAGCTCCAGCCCAAAATGCAGCCAAAATGCAGCCCACATCCGGGAGAATCTCAAGAGCAGGAGGTGGAGCAAGCCAGGCCTCAAACCACGAGAAGCTCCAGCCCAAAATGCAGCCAAAATGCAGCCCAAATGCAGGAGAATCTCAAGAGCAGGGGGTGGAGCAAGCCAGGCCTCAAACCACGAGAAGCTCCAGCCCAAGAATCAGCCAAAATGCAGCCCACATCTGGGAGAATCTCAAGAGCACGGGGTGGAGAAAGCCAGGCCTCAAACCACGAGAAGCTCCAGCCCTAAAAGCAGCCAAAATCCTAACCACATCCGGGAGAATCTCAAGAGCAGGGGGTGGAGCAAGCCAGGCCTCAAACCATGGGAAGCTCCAGCCCAAAATGCAGCCAAAATGCAGCCCACATCTGGGAGAATCTCAAGAGCAGGGGTGGAGCAAGGCAGGCCTCAAACCACGAGAAGCTCCAGCCCAAATGGCAGCCAAAATCCAGCCCACATCCGGGAGAATCTCAAGAGCAGGGGGTGGAGCAAGCCAGGCCTCAGACAATGGGAAGCTCCAGCCCAAAAGGCAGCCACAATCCAGCCCACATCCGGGAGAATCTCAAGAGCAGGGGGTGGAGCAAGCCAGGCCTCAAACCACGAGAAGCTCCAGCCCAAAATGCAGCCAAAATGCAGCCCACATCCGGGAGAATCTCAAGAGCAGGAGGTGGAGCAAGCCAGGCCTCAAACCACGAGAAGCTCCAGCCCAAAAGGCAGCCAAAATGCAGCCTAAATGCAGGAGAATCTCAAGAGCAGGGGGTGGAGCAAGCCAGGCCTCAAACCACGAGAAGCTCCAGCCCAAAATGGCAGCCAAAATCCTAACCACATCCGGGAGAATCTCAAGAGCAAGGGGTGGATCAAGGCAGGCCTCAAACCACAAGAAGCTCCAGCCCAAAAGGCAGCCAAAATGCAGCCCAGATCCAGGAGAATCTCAAGAGCAGGGGGTGGAGCAAGCCAGGCCTCAAACCACGAGAAGCTCCAGCCCAAGAGGCAGCCACAATCCAGCACACATCTGGGAGAATCTCAAGAGCAGGGGGTGGAGCAAGCCAGGCCTCAAACCACGAGAAGCTCCAGCCCAAAAAGCAGCCAAAATCCTAACCACATCTGGGAGAATCTCAAGAGCAGGGGGTGGAGCAAGCCAGGCCCCAAACCACGAGAAGCTCCGGCTCAGAAGGCAGCCAAATGCAGCCCACATCGGGGAGAATATCAAGAGCAGGGGGTGGAGCAAGCCAGGCCTCAAACCACGAGAAGCTCCAGCCCAAAAGGCAGCCAAAATGCAGCCCACATCCGGGAGAATCTCAAGAGCAGGGGGTGGAGCAAGACAGGCCTCAAACCACGAGAAGCTCCAGCCCAAAAGGCAGCCAAAATGCAGCCCACATCCGGGAGAATCTCAAGAGCAGGGGGTAGAGCAAGCCAGGCCTCAAACCACGAGAAGCTCCAGCCCTAAAGGCAGCCAAAATCCAGCCCACATCCGGGAGAATCTCAAGAGCAGGGGGTGGAGCAAGCCAGGCCTGAAACCACGAGAAGCTCCAGCACAAAAAGCAGCCAAAATGCAGCCCACATCCGGGAGAATCTCAAGAGCAGGGGGTGGAGCATGCCAGGCCTCAAACCTCGAGAAGCTATAGCCCAAAAAGCAGCCAAAATCCAGCCCACCTCCGGGAGAATATCAAGAGCAGGGGGTGGAGCAAGCCAGGCCTCAAACCACGAGAAGCTCCAGCCCAAAAATGATCCAAAATGCAGCAGACATCCGGGAGAATCTCAAGAGCAGGGGTTGGAGCAAGCCAGGCCTCAAACCACGAGAAGCTCCAGCCCAAAATGCAGCCAAACTCCAGCCCACATCCGGGAGAATATCAAGACCAGGGGGTGGAGCAAGCCAGGCCTCAAACCACGAGAAGCTCCAGCCCAAATAGCAGCCAAAATGCAGCCCATATCCGGGAGAATCTCAAGAGCAGGGGGTGGAGCAAGCCAGGCCTCAAACCACGAGAAGCTCCAGCCCAAAAGGCAGACAAAATGCAGCCCACATCCGGGAGAATATCAAGAGCAGGGGGTGGAGCAAGCCAGGACTCAAACCGCGAGAAGCTCCAGCCCAAAACGCAGCCAAAATCCAGCCCACATCCGGGAGAATCTCAAGAGCAGGTGGTGGAGCAAGCCAGGCCTCAAACCACGAGAAGCTCCAGCCCAAAAGGCAGCCAAAATCCAGCCCATATCTGGGAGAATATCAAGAGCAGGTGTGGAGCAAGCCAGGCCTCAAATCACGAGAAGCTCCAGCCCAAAATGCAGCCAAAATCCAGCACACATCCGGGGGAATCTCAGGAGCAGGGGGTGGAGCAAGCCAGGCCTCAAACCACGAGAAGCTCCAGCCCAAAACGCAGCCAAAATCCAGCCCACATGCAGGAGAATCTCAAGAGCAGGGGGTGGAGCAAGCCAGGCCTCAAACCACGAGAAGCTCCAGCCCTAAAGGCAGCCACAATCCAGCCCACATCCGGGAGAATCTCAGGAGCAGGGCGTGGAGCAAGCCAGGCCTCAAACCACGAGAAGCTCCAGCCCAAAAGGCAGCCAAAATGCAGCCCAAATTGGGGAGAATCTCAAGAGCAGGGGGTGGAGCAAGCCAGGCCTCAAACCACGAGAAGCTCCAGCCCAAAAGGCAGCCAAAATGCAGCCCACATCCGGGAGAATCTCAAGAGCAGGGGGTGGAGCAAGCCAGGCCTCAAACCACGAGAAGCTCCAGCCCAAAAGGCAGCCAAAATGCAACCCACATCCGGGAGAATCTCAAGAGCAGGGGGTGGAGCAAGCCAGGCCTCAAACCTCGAGAAGCTATAGCCAAAAAGGCAGCCAAAATGCAGCCCACCTCCGGGAGAATCTCAAGAGCAGGGGGTGGAGCAAGCCAGGCCTCAAACCACGAGAAGCTCCAGCCCAAAAATGATCCAAAATGCAGCAGACATCCGGGAGAATCTCAAGAGCAGGGGTTGGAGCAAGCCAGGCCTCAAACCACGAGAAGCTCCAGACCAAAAGGCAGCCAAACTCCAGCCCACATCCGGGAGAATATCAAGAGCAGGGGGTGGAGCAAGCCAGGCCTCAAACCACGAGAAGCTCCAGCCCAAAAGACAGCCAAAATCCAACCCACATCCGGGAGAATCTCAAGAGCAGGGGGTGGAGCAAGCCAGGCCTCAAACCACGAGAAGCTCCAGCCCAAAAGGCAGACAAAATGCAGCCCACATCCGGGAGAATCTCAAGAGCAGGGGGTGGAGCAAGCCAGGCCTCAAACCACGAGAAGCTCCAGCCCAAAATGCAGCCAAAATGCAGCCCACATCCGGGAGAATCTCAAGAGCAGGAGGTGGAGCAAGCCAGGCCTCAAACCACGAGAAGCTCCAGCCCAAAAGGCAGCCAAAATGCAGCCTAAATGCAGGAGAATCTCAAGAGCAGGGGGTGGAGCAAGCCAGGCCTCAAACCACGAGAAGCTCCAGCCCAAAATGGCAGCCAAAATCCTAACCACATCCGGGAGAATCTCAAGAGCAAGGGGTGGATCAAGGCAGGCCTCAAACCACAAGAAGCTCCAGCCCAAAAGGCAGCCAAAATGCAGCCCAGATCCAGGAGAATCTCAAGAGCAGGGGGTGGAGCAAGCCAGGCCTCAAACCACGAGAAGCTCCAGCCCAAGAGGCAGCCACAATCCAGCACACATCTGGGAGAATCTCAAGAGCAGGGGGTGGAGCAAGCCAGGCCTCAAACCACGAGAAGCTCCAGCCCAAAAAGCAGCCAAAATCCTAACCACATCTGGGAGAATCTCAAGAGCAGGGGGTGGAGCAAGCCAGGCCCCAAACCACGAGAAGCTCCGGCTCAGAAGGCAGCCAAATGCAGCCCACATCGGGGAGAATATCAAGAGCAGGGGGTGGAGCAAGCCAGGCCTCAAACCACGAGAAGCTCCAGCCCAAAAGGCAGCCAAAATGCAGCCCACATCCGGGAGAATCTCAAGAGCAGGGGGTGGAGCAAGCCAGGCCTCAAACCACGAGAAGCTCCAGCCCAAAAGGCAGCCAAAATGCAGCCCACATCCGGGAGAATCTCAAGAGCAGGGGGTAGAGCAAGCCAGGCCTCAAACCACGAGAAGCTCCAGCCCTAAAGGCAGCCAAAATCCAGCCCACATCCGGGAGAATCTCAAGAGCAGGGGGTGGAGCAAGCCAGGCCTGAAACCACGAGAAGCTCCAGCACAAAAAGCAGCCAAAATGCAGCCCACATCCGGGAGAATCTCAAGAGCAGGGGGTGGAGCATGCCAGGCCTCAAACCTCGGGAAGCTATAGCCCAAAAAGCAGCCAAAATCCAGCCCACCTCCGGGAGAATATCAAGAGCAGGGGGTGGAGCAAGCCAGGCCTCAAACCACGAGAAGCTCCAGCCCAAAAATGATCCAAAATGCAGCAGACATCCGGGAGAATCTCAAGAGCAGGGGTTGGAGCAAGCCAGGCCTCAAACCACGAGAAGCTCCAGCCCAAAATGCAGCCAAACTCCAGCCCACATCCGGGAGAATATCAAGACCAGGGGGTGGAGCAAGCCAGGCCTCAAACCACGAGAAGCTCCAGCCCAAATAGCAGCCAAAATGCAGCCCATATCCGGGAGAATCTCAAGAGCAGGGGGTGGAGCAAGCCAGGCCTCAAACCACGAGAAGCTCCAGCCCAAAAGGCAGACAAAATGCAGCCCACATCCGGGAGAATATCAAGAGCAGGGGGTGGAGCAAGCCAGGACTCAAACCGCGAGAAGCTCCAGCCCAAAACGCAGCCAAAATCCAGCCCACATCCGGGAGAATCTCAAGAGCAGGTGGTGGAGCAAGCCAGGCCTCAAACCACGAGAAGCTCCAGCCCAAAAGGCAGCCAAAATCCAGCCCATATCTGGGAGAATATCAAGAGCAGGTGTGGAGCAAGCCAGGCCTCAAATCACGAGAAGCTCCAGCCCAAAATGCAGCCAAAATCCAGCACACATCCGGGGGAATCTCAAGAGCAGGGGGTGGAGCAAGCCAGGCCTCAAACCACGAGAAGCTCCAGCCCAAAACGCAGCCAAAATCCAGCCCACATGCAGGAGAATCTCAAGAGCAGGGGGTGGAGCAAGCCAGGCCTCAAACCACGAGAAGCTCCAGCCCTAAAGGCAGCCACAATCCAGCCCACATCCGGGAGAATCTCAAGAGCAGGGCGTGGAGCAAGCCAGGCCTCAAACCACGAGAAGCTCCAGCCCAAAAGGCAGCCAAAATGCAGCCCAAATTGGGGAGAATATCAAGAGCAGGGGGTGGAGCAAGCCAGGCCTCAAACCACGAGAAGCTCCAGCCCAAAAGGCAGCCAAAATGCAGCCCACCTCCGGGAGAATCTCAAGAGCAGGGGGTGGAGCAAGCCAGGCCTCAAACCACGAGAAGCTCCAGCCCAAAAGGCAGCCAAAATGCAACCCACATCCGGGAGAATCTCAAGAGCAGGGGGTGGAGCATGCCAGGCCTCAAACCACGAGAAGCTATAGTCAAAAAGGCAGCCAAAATGCAGCCCACCTCCGGGAGAATCTCAAGAGCAGGGGGTGGAGCAAGCCAGGCCTCAAACCACGAGAAGCTCCAGCCCAAAAATGATCCAAAATGCAGCAGACATCCGGGAGAATCTCAAGAGCAGGGGTTGGAGCAAGCCAGGCCTCAAACCACGAGAAGCTCCAGACCAAAAGGCAGCCAAACTCCAGCCCACATCCGGGAGAATATCAAGAGCAGGGGATGGAGCAAGCCAGGCCTCAAACCACGAGAATCTCCAGCCCAAAAGGCAGCCAAAATCCAACCCACATCCGGGAGAATCTCAAGAGCAGGGGGTGGAGCAAGCCAGGCCTCAAACCACGAGAAGCTCCAGCCCAAAAGGCAGCCAAAATGCAGCCCACATCCGGGAGAATATCAAGAGCAGGGGGTGGAGCAAGCCAGGACTCAAACCACGAGAAGCTCCAGCCCAAAATGCAGCCAAAATCCAGCCCACATCCGGGAGAATCTCAAGAGCAGGTGGTGGAGCAAGCCAGGCCTCAAACCACGAGAAGCTCCAGCCCAAAATGCAGCCAAAATCCAGCACACATCCGGGAGAATCTCAAGAGCAGGGGGTGGAGCAAGCCAGGCCTCAAACCACGAGAAGCTCCAGCCCAAAACGCAGCCACAATCCAGCCCACATGCGGGAGAATCTCAAGAGCAGGGGGTGGAGCAAGCCAGGCCTCAAACCACGAGAAGCTCCACCCCAAAAGGCAGCCAAAATGCAGCCCAAATCGGGGAGAATCTCAAGAGCAGGGGGTGGAGCAAGCCAGGCCTCAAACCACGAGAAGCTCCAGCCCAAAAGGCAGCCAAAATGCAGCCCAAATTGGGGAGAATCTCAAGAGCAGGGGGTGGAGCAAGCCAGGCCTCAAACCACGAGAAGCTCCAGCCCAAAAGGCAGCCAAAATGCAGCCCACATCCGGGAGAATCTCAAGAGTAGGGGGTGGAGCAAGGCTGGCCTCAAACCATGAGAAGCTCCAGCCCAAAAGGCAGCCAAAATGCAACCCACATCCGGGAGAATCTCAAGAGCAGGGGGTGGAGCATGCCAGGCCTCAAACCTCGAGAAGCTATAGCCAAAAAGGCAGCCAAAATGCAGCCCACCTCCGGGAGAATCTCAAGAGCAGGGGGTGGAGCAAGCCAGGCCTCAAACCACGAGAAGCTCCAGCCCAAAAATGATCCAAAATGCAGCAGACATCCGGGAGAATCTCAAGAGCAGGGGTTGGAGCAAGCCAGGCCTCAAACCACGAGAAGCTCCAGACCAAAAGGCAGCCAAACTCCAGCCCACATCCGGGAGAATATCAAGAGCAGGGGGTGGAGCAAGCCAGGCCTCAAACCACGAGAAGCTCCAGCCCAAAAGACAGCCAAAATCCAACCCACATCCGGGAGAATCTCAAGAGCAGGGGGTGGAGCAAGCCAGGCCTCAAACCACGAGAAGCTCCAGCCCAAAAATGATCCAAAATGCAGCAGACATCCGGGAGAATCTCAAGAGCAGGGGTTGGAGCAAGCCAGGCCTCAAACCACGAGAAGCTCCAGACCAAAAGGCAGCCAAACTCCAGCCCACATCCGGGAGAATATCAAGAGCAGGGGGTGGAGCAAGCCAGGCCTCAAACCACGAGAAGCTCCAGCCCAAAAGACAGCCAAAATCCAACCCACATCCGGGAGAATCTCAAGAGCAGGGGGTGGAGCAAGCCAGGCCTCAAACCACGAGAAGCTCCAGCCCAAAAGGCAGACAAAATGCAGCCCACATCCGGGAGAATCTCAAGAGCAGGGGGTGGAGCAAGCCAGGCCTCAAACCACGAGAAGCTCCAGCCCAAAAGGCAGCCAAAATCCAGCCCACATCCGGGAGAATATCATGAGCAGGTGGTGGAGCAAGCCAGGCCTCAAACCACGAGAAGCTCCAGCCCAAAAAGCAGCCAAAATGCAGCCCATATCTGGGAGAATATCAAGAGCAGGGGTGGAGCAAGCCAGGCCTCAAACCAGGAGAACCTCCAGCCCAAAAGGCAGCCAAAATGCAGCCCACATGCAGGACAATCTCAAGAGCAGGGGGTGGAGCAAGCCAGGCCTCAAACCACGAGAAGCTCCAGCCCTAAAGGCAGCCAAAATCCAGCCCACATCCGGGAGAATCTCAAGAGCAGGGGGTGGAGCAAGCCAGGCCTCAAACCACGAGAAGCTCCAGCTCAAAAGGCAGCCAAAATGCAGCCCACATCCGGGAGAATATCAAGAGCAGGGGTGGAGCAAGCCAGGCCTCAAACCACGAGAAGCTCCAGCCCAAAAAGCAGCCAAAATCCAGCCCACATCCGGGAGAATCTCAAGAGCAGGGGGTGGAGCAAGCCAGGCCTCAAACAATGGGAAGCTCCAGCCCAAAAGGCAGCCACAATACAGCCCACATCCGGGAGAATCTCAAGAGCAGGGGGTGGAGCAAGCCAGGCCTCAAACCACGAGAAGCTCCAGACCAAAAGGCAGCCAAAATGCAGCCCACATCCGGGAGAATCTCAAGAGCAGGGGGTGGAGCAAGCCAGGCCTCAAACCACGAGAAGCTCCAGCCCAAGAATCAGCCAAAATGCAGCCCACATCTGGGAGAATCTCAAGAGCACGGGGTGGAGCAAACCAGGCCTCAAACCACGAGAAGCTCCAGCCCAAAAGGCAGACAAAATGCAGCCCACATCTGGGAGAATCTCAAGAGCAGGGGGTGGAGCAAGCCAGGCCTCAAACCACGAGAAGCTCCAGCCCAAAAGGCAGCCAAAATCCAGCCCACATCCGGGAGAATATCATGAGCAGGTGGTGGAGCAAGCCAGGCCTCAAACCACGAGAAGCTCCAGCCCAAAAAGCAGCCAAAATGCAGCCCATATCTGGGAGAATATCAAGAGCAGGGGTGGAGCAAGCCAGGCCTCAAACCACGAGAACCTCCAGCCCAAAAGGCAGCCAAAATGCAGCCCACATGCAGGACAATCTCAAGAGCAGGGGGTGCAGCAATCCAGGCCTCAAACCACGAGAAGCTCCAGCCCTAAAGGCAGCCAAAATCCAGCCCACATCCGGGAGAATCTCAAGAGCAGGGGGTGGAGCAAGCCAGGCCTCAAACCACGAGAAGCTCCAGCTCAAAAGGCAGCCAAAATGCAGCCCACATCCGGGAGAATATCAAGAGCAGGGGTGGAGCAAGCCAGGCCTCAAACCACGAGAAGCTCCAGCCCAAAAAGCAGCCAAAATCCAGCCCACATCCGGGAGAATCTCAAGAGCAGGGGGTGGAGCAAGCCAGGCCTCAAACAATGGGAAGCTCCAGCCCAAAATGCAGCCACAATACAGCCCACATCCGGGAGAATCTCAAGAGCAGGGGGTGGAGCAAGCCAGGCCTCAAACCACGAGAAGCTCCAGACCAAAAGGCAGCCAAAATGTAGCCCACATCCGGGAGAATCTCAAGAGCAGGGGGTGGAGCAAGCCAGGCCTCAAACCACGAGAAGCTCCAGCCCAAGAATCAGCCAAAATGCAGCCCACATCTGGGAGAATCTCAAGAGCACGGGGTGGAGAAAGCCAGGCCTCAAACCACGAGAAGCTCCAGCCCAAAAAGCAGCCAAAATCCTAACCACATCCGGGAGAATCTCAAGAGCAGGTGGTGGAGAAAGCCAGGCCTCAAACCATGGGAAGCTCCAGCCCAAAATGCAGCCAAAATGCAGCCCACATCTGGGAGAATATCAAGAGCAGGGGTGGAGCAAGGCAGGCCTCAAACCACGAGAAGCTCCAGCCCAAATGGCAGCCAAAATCCAGCCCACATCCGGGAGAATCTCAAGAGCAGGGGGTGGAGCAAGCCAGGCCTCAAACAATGGGAAGCTCCAGCCCAAAAGGCAGCCACAATCCAGCCCACATGCGGGAGAATCTCAAGAGCAGGGGGTGGAGCAAGCCAGGCCTCAAACCACGAGAAGCTCCAGCCCAAAATGCAGCCAAAATGCAGCCCACATCCGGGAGAATCTCAAGAGCAGGGGGTGGAGCAAGCCAGGCCTCAAACCACAAGAAGCTCCAGCCCAAAAGGCAGCCAAAATGCAGCCGAAATGCAGGAGAATCTCAAGAGCAGGGGGTGGAGCAAGCCAGGCCTCAAACCACGAGAAGCTCCAGCCCAAAAAGGCTGCCAAAATCCTAACCACATCCGGGAGAATCTCAAGAGCAAGGGGTGGATCAAGGCAGGCCTCAAACCACGAGAAGCTCCAGCCCAAAAGGCAGCCAAAATGCAGCCCAGATCCAGGAGAATCTCAAGAGCAGGGGGTGGAGCAAGCCAGGCCTCAAACCACGAGAAGCTCCAGCCCAAGAGGCAGCCACAATCCAGCCCACATCCGGGAGAATCTCAAGAGCAGGGGGTGGAGCAAGCCAGGCCCCAAACCACGAGAAGCTCCGGCCCAAAAGGCAGCCAAAATGCAGCCCACATCGGGGAGAATATCAAGAGCAGGGGGTGGAGCAAGCCAGGCCTCAAACCACGAGAAGCTCCAGCCCAAAAGGCAGCCAAAATGCAGCCCACCTCCGGGAGAATCTCAAGAGCAGGGGGTGGAGCAAGCCAGGCCTCAAACCGTGAGAAGCTCCAGCCCAAAAGGCAGCCAAAATGCAGCCCACATCCGGGAGAAACTCAAGAGCAGGGGGTAGAGCAAGCCAGGCCTCAAACCACGAGAAGCTCCAGCCCTAAAGGCAGCCAAAATCCAGCCCACATCCGGGAGAATCTCAAGAGCAGGGGGTGGAGCAAGCCAGGCCTCAAACCACGAGAAGCTCCAGACCAAAAGGCAGCCAAAATCCAGCCCACATCCGGGAGAATATCAAGAGCAGGGGGTAGAGCAAGCCAGGCCTCAAACCACGAGAAGCTCCAGCCCTAAAGGCAGCCAAAATCCAGCCCACATCCGGGAGAATCTCAAGAGCAGGTGGTGGAGCAAGCCAGGCCTCAAACCACGAGAAGCTCCAGACCAAAAGGCAGCCAAACTCCAGCCCACATCCAGGAGAATCTCAAGACCAGGGGGTGGAGCAAGCCAGGCCTCAAACCACGAGAAGCTCCAGCCCAAAAGGCAGCCAAAATCCAACCCACATCCGGGAGAATCTCAAGAGCAGGGGTTGGAGCAAGCCAGGCCTCAAACCACGAGAAGCTCCAGCCCAAAAGGCAGCCAAAATCCAGCCCACATCCGGGAGAATATCATGAGCAGGTGGTGGAGCAAGCCAGGCCTCAAACCACGAGAAGCTCCAGCCCAAAAGGCAGCCAAAATGCAACCCACATCCGGGAGAATCTCAAGAGCAGGGGGTGGAGCATGCCAGGCCTCAAACCTCGAGAAGCTATAGCCCAAAAGGCAGCCAAAATGCAGCCCACCTCCGGGAGAATATCAAGAGCAGGGGGTGGAGCAAGCCAGGCCTCAAACCACGAGAAGCTCCAGCCCAAAAATGATCCAAAATGCAGCAGACATCCGGGAGAATCTCACGAGCAGGGGTTGGAGCAAGCCAGGCCTCAAACCACGAGAAGCTCCAGACCAAAAGGCAGCCAAACTCCAGCCCACATCCGGGAGAATATCAAGAGCAGGGGGTGGAGCAAGCCAGGCCTCAAACCACGAGAAGCTCCAGCCCAAAAGGCAGCCAAAATCCAACCCACATCCGGGAGAATCTCAAGAGCAGGGGGTGGAGCAAGCCAGGCCTCAAACCACGAGAAGCTCCAGCCCAAAAGGCAGACAAAATGCAGCCCACATCCGGGAGAATCTCAAGAGCAGGGGGTGGAGCAAGCCAGGCCTCAAACCACGAGAAGCTCCAGCCCAAAAGGCAGCCAAAATCCAGCCCACATCCGGGAGAATATCATGAGCAGGTGGTGGAGCAAGCCAGGCCTCAAACCACGAGAAGCTCCAGCCCAAAAAGCAGCCAAAATGCAGCCCATATCTGGGAGAATATCAAGAGCAGGGGTGGAGCAAGCCAGGCCTCAAACCACGAGAACCTCCAGCCCAAAAGGCAGCCAAAATGCAGCCCACATGCAGGACAATCTCAAGAGCAGGGGGTGGAGCAAGCCAGGCCTCAAACCACGAGAAGCTCCAGCCCTAAAGGCAGCCAAAATCCAGCCCACATCCGGGAGAATCTTAAGAGCAGGGGGTGGAGCAAGCCAGGCCTCAAACCACGAGAAGCTCCAGCCCAAAAAGCAGCCAAAATGCAGCCCACATCCGGGAGAATATCAAGAGCAGGGGTGGAGCAAGCCAGGCCTCAAACCACGAGAAGCTCCAGCCCAAAATGCAGCCAAAATCCAGCCCACATCCGGGAGAATATCAAGAGCAGGGGGTGGAGCAAGCCAGGCCTCAAACCACGAGAAGCTCCAGCCCAAAATGCAGCCAAAATGCAGCCCACATCCAGGAGAATCTCAAGAGCAGGGGGTGGAGCAAGCCAGGCCTCAAACCATGGGAAGATCCAGCCCAAACAGCAGCCAAAATGCAGCCCACATCCGGGAGAATATCAAGAGCAGGGGTGGAGCAAGCCAGGCCTCAAACCTCGAGAAGCTCCAGCCCAAAAGGCAGCCAAAATCCAGCCCACATCCAGGAGAATCTCAAGAGCAGGGGGTGGAGCAAGCCGGGCCTCAACCCACGAGAAGCTCCAGCCCAAGATGCAGCCACAATCCAGCACACATCCGGGAGAATCTCAAGAGCAGGGGGTGGAGCAAGCCAGGCCTGAAACCACGAGAAGCTCCAGCCCAAAAAGCAGCCAAAATCCTAACCACATCCGGGAGAATCTCAAGAGCAGGGGGTGGAGCAAGCCAGGCCTCAAACCACGAGAAGCTCCAGCCCAAATAGCAGCCAAAATGCAGCCCATATCCGGGAGAATCTCAAGAGCACGGGGTGGAGAAAGCCAGGCCTCAAACCACGAGAAACTCCAGCCCTAAAGGCAGCCAAAATATAGCCCACCTGGAGGAGAGTATCAAGAGCAGGGTGTGGAGCAAGGCAGGCCTCAAACCATTGGAAGCTCCAGCCCAAAAGGCAGCCAAAATGCAGCCAACATCCAGGAGAATATCAAGAGTAGAGGGTGGAGCAAGCCAGGCCTCAAACCATGAGAAGATCCAGCCCAAAAAGAAGCCAAAATCCAGCACACATCCGGGAGAATCTCAAGAGTAGGGGGTGGAGCAAGCCAGGCATCAAACCATTGGAAGCTCCAGCCCAAAATGCAGCCAAAATGCAGCCCACCTACGGGAGAATCTCAAGAGCAGGGGGTGGGGCAAGCCAGGCCTCAAACCACGAGAAACTCCAGCCCTAAAGGCAGCCAAAATATAGCCCACATCCGGGAGAATCTCAAGAGCAGGGGGTGGAGCAAGCCAGGCCTCATACCATGAGAAGCTCCAGCCCAAAAGGCAGCCAAAATGTAGCCCACATCCGGGAGAATCTCAACACCAGGGGGTGGAGCAATCCAGGCCTCAAACCACGAGAAGCTCCAGCCCAAAATGCAGCCAAAATGCAGCCCATATCCAGGAGAATCTAAAGAGCAGAGGGTGGAGCAAGCCAGGCCTCAAACCACGAGAAGCTCCAGCCCAAAATTCAGCCACAGTCCAGCCCACTTCCGGGAGAATATCAAGAGCAGGAAGTGGAGCAAGCCAGGCCTCAAACCATGGGAAGCTCCAGCCCAAAAGACAGCCAAAATGCAGCCCACCTGGAGGAGAGTATAAAGAGCAGGGTGTGGAGCAAGCCAGGCCTCATACCACGAGAAGCTCCAGCCCAAAAAGGAGCCAAAATCCAGCCCATCTGGAGGAGAGTATCAAGAGCAGGGGGTGGAGCAAGCCAGGCCTCAAACCACGAGAAGCTCCAGCCCTAAAGGCAGCCAAAATGCAGCCCACATTGGGGAGAATCTCAAGAGCAGGGGGTGGAGCAAGCCAGGCCTCAAACCACGAGAAGCTCCAGCCCAAAAGGCAGCCAAAATGCAGCCCAAATCGGGGAGAATATCAAGAGCAGGGGGTGGAGCAAGCCAGGCCTCAAACCACGAGAAGCTCCAGCCCAAAAAGCAGCCAAAATGCAGCCCACATCCGGGAGAATATCAAGAGCAGGGGTGGAGCAAGCCAGGCCTCAAACCACGAGAAGCTCCAGCCCAAAATGCAGCCAAAATCCAGCCCACATGCGGGAGAATATCAAGAGCAGGGGGTGGAGCAAGCCAGGCCTCAAACCACGAGAAGCTCCAGCCCAAAATGCAGCCAAAATGCAGTCCACATCCAGGAGAATCTCAAGAGCAGGGGGTGGAGCAAGCCAGGCCTCAAACCATGGGAAGATCCAGCCCAAACAGAAGCCAAAATGCAGCCCACATCCAGGAGAATATCAAGAGCAGGGGTGGAGCAAGCCAGGCCTCAAACCACGAGAAGCTCCAGCCCAAAAGGCAGCCAAAATCCAGCCCACATCCGGGAGAATCTCAAGAGCAGGGGTTGGAGCAAGCCGGGCCTCAACCCACGAGAAGCTCCAGCCCAAGATGCAGCCACAATCCAGCCCACATCCGGGAGAATCTCAAGAGCAGGGGGTGGAGCAAGCCAGGCCTGAAACCACGAGAAGCTCCAGCCCAAAAAGCAGCCAAAATCCTAACCACATCCGGGAGAATCTCAAGAGCAGGGGGTGGAGCAAGCCAGGCCTCAAACCACGAGAAGCTCCAGCCCAAAATGTAGACAAAATCCTAACCACATCCGGGAGAATCTCAAGAGCAGGGGTGGAGCAAGCCAGGCCTCAAACCACGAGAAGCTCCAGCCCAAAATGCAGCCAAAATGCAGCCCACATCCGGGAGAATATCAAGAGCAGGGGGTGGAGCAAGCCAGGCCTCAAACCACGAGAATCTCCAGCCCAAAATGCAGCCAAAATGCAGCCCACATCCGGGAGATTCTCAAGAGCAGGGGTGGAGCAAGCCAGGACTCAAACCACGAGAAGCTCCAGCCCAAAAGGCAGCCAACATGCAGGCCACATCCGGGAGAATCTTAAGAGCAGGGGGTGGAGCAAGCCAGGCCTCAAACCACGAGAAGCTCCAGCCCAAAAAGCAGCCAAAATGCAGCCCACATCCGGGAGAATCTCAAGAGCAGGGGTGGAGCAAGCCAGGCCTCAAACCACGAGAAGCTCCAGCCCAAAATGCAGCCAAAATGCAGCCCACATCCGGGAGAATATCAAGAGCAGGGGGTGGAGCAAGCCAGGCCTCAAACCACGAGAATCTCCAGCCCAAAATGCAGCCAAAATGCAGCCCACATCCGGGAGATTCTCAAGAGCAGGGGTGGAGCAAGCCAGGACTCAAACCACGAGAAGCTCCAGCCCAAAAGGCAGCCAAAATGCAGCCCACATCTGGGAGAATCTCAAGAGCAGGGGTTGGAGCAAGCCGGGCCTCAACCCACGAGAAGCTCCAGCCCAAGAGGCAGCCACAATCCAGCACACATCCGGGAGAATCTCAAGAGCAGGGGGTGGAGCAAGCCAGGCCTGAAACCACGAGAAGCTCCAGCCCAAAAAGCAGCCAAAATGTAGCCCACATCCGGGAGAATCTCAAGACCAGGGGGTGGAGCAAGCCAGGCCTCAAACCACGAGAAGCTCCAGCCCAAAATGCAGCCAAAATCCAGCCCATCTCTAGGAGAGTATCAAGAGCAGGGGGTGGAGCAAGGCAGGCCTCAAACCATTGGAAGCTAGAGCCCAAAAGGCAGCCAAAATGCAGCCCACATCCAGGAGAATATCAAGAGTAGAGGGTGGAGCAAGCCAGGCCTCAAACCATGAGAAGATCCAGCCCAAAAAGAAGCCAAAATGCAGCCCTCATCCGGGAGAATCTCAAGAGCAGGGGGTGGAGCAAGCCAGGCCTCAAACCACGAGAAGCTCCAGCCCAAAATGCAGCCAAAATGCAGCCCATCTGGAGGAGAGAATCAAGAGCAGGGGGTGGAGCAAGCCAGGCATCAAACCATTGGAAGCTCCAGCCCAAAATGCAGCCAAAATGCAGCCCACCTACGGGAGAATCTCAAGAGCAGGGGGTGGAGCAAGCCAGGCCTCAAACCACGAGAAACTCCAGCCCTAAAGGCAGCCAAAATGTAGCCCACATCCGGGAGAATCTCAAGAGCAGGGGGTGGAGCAAACCAGGCCTCATACCATGAGAAGCTCCAGCCCAAAAGGCAGCCAAAATGTAGCCCACATCCAGGAGAATCTCAACACCAGGGGGTGGAGCAATCCAGGCCTCAAACCACGAGAAGCTCCAGCCCAAAATGCAGCCAAAATGCAGCCCATATCCAGGAGAATCTAAAGAGCAGAGGGTGGAGCAAGCCAGGCCTCAAACCACGAGAAGCTCCAGCCCAAAAGTCAGCCACAGTCCAGCCCACTTCCGGGAGAATATCAAGAGCAGGAAGTGGAGCAAGCCAGGCCTCAAACCATGGGAAGCTCCAGCCCAAAAGACAGCCAAAATGCAGCCCACCTGGAGGAGAGTATAAAGAGCAGGGTGTGGAGCAAGGCAGGCCTCAAACCATTGGAAGCTCCAGCCCAAAAAGCAGCCAAAATGCAGCCCACATCCGGGAGAATATCAAGAGCAGGGGTGGAGCAAGCCAGGCCTCAAACCACGAGAAGCTCCAGCCCAAAATGCAGCCAAAATCCAGCCCACATCCGGGAGAATATCAAGAGCAGGGGGTGGAGCAAGCCAGGCCTCAAACCACGAGAAGCTCCAGCCCAAAATGCAGCCAAAATCCAGCCCACATCCAGGAGAATCTCAAGAGCAGGGGGTGGAGCAAGCCAGGCCTCAAACCATGAGAAGATCCATCCCAAACAGCAGCCAAAATGCAGCCCACATCCGGGAGAATATCAAGAGCAGGGGTGGAGCAAGCCAGGCCTCAAACCACGAGAAGCTCCAGCCCAAAAGTCAGCCAAAATCCAGCCCACATCCAGGAGAATCTCAAGAGCAGGGGTTGGAGCAAGCCGGGCCTCAACCCACGAGAAGCTCCAGCCCAAGATGCAGCCACAATCCAGCACACATCCGGGAGAATCTCAAGAGCAGGGGGTGGAGCAAGCCAGGCCTGAAACCACGAGAAGCTCCAGCCCAAAAAGCAGCCAAAATCCTAACCACATCCGGGAGAATCTCAAGAGCAGGGGGTGGAGCAAGCCAGGCCTCAAACCACGAGAAGCTCCAGCCCAAAATGTAGACAAAATCCTAACCACATCTGGGAGAATCTCAAGAGCAGGGGGTGGAGCAAGCCAGGCCTCAAACCACGAGAAGCTCCAGCCCAAAAGGCAGCCAAAATGCAGCCCACATCCGGGAGAATCTCAAGAGCAGGGGGTGGAGCATGCCAGGCCTCAAACCTCGAGAAGCTATAGCCCAAAATGCAGCCAAAATGCAGCCCACCTGGAGGAGAGTATCAAGAGCAGGGTGTGGAGCAAGGCAGGCCTCAAACCATTGGAAGCTCCAGCCCAAAATGCAGCCACAATCCAGCCCACATCAGGGAGAATATCAAGAGCAGGGGGTGGAGCAAGCCAGGCCTCAAACCACGAGAAGTTCCAGCCCAAAAGGCAGACAAAATTCAGCCCACATCTGGGAGAATCTCAAGAGCAGTGGGGTGAGCAAGCCAGGCCTCAAACCACGAGAAGCTCCAGCCCAAAAGGCAGCCAACATGCAGGCCACATCCGGGAGAATCTCAAGAGCAGGCGGTGGAGCAAGCCAGGCCTCAAACCACGAGAAGCTCCAGCCCAAAAAGCAGCCAAAATGCAGCCCACATCCGGGAGAATCTCAAGAGCAGGGGTGGAGCAAGCCAGGCCTCAAACCACGAGAAGCTCCAGCCCAAAAGGCAGCCAAAATGCAGCCCACATCCGGGAGAATATCAAGAGCAGGGGGTGGAGCAAGCCAGGCCTCAAACCACGAGAATCTCCAGCCCAAAATGCAGCCAAAATGCAGCCCACATCTGGGAGAATCTCAAGAGCAGGGGTGGAGCAAGCCAGGCCTCAAACCACGAGAAGCTCCAGCCCAAAAGGCAGCCAAAATCCAGCCCACATCCAGGAGAATCTCAAGAGCAGGGGTTGGAACGAGCCGGGCCTCAACCCACGAGAAGCTCCAGCCCAAAATGCAGCCAAAATCCAGCCCATCTCTAGGAGAGTATCAAGAGCAGGGGGTGGAGCAAGGCAGGCCTCAAACCATTGGAAGCTCCAGCCCAAAAGGCAGCCAAAATGCAGCCCACATCCGGGAGAATCTCAAGAGCAGGGGGTGGAGCAAGCCAGGCCTCAAACCACGAGAAGCTCCAGCCCAAAAGGCAGCCAAAATGCAGCCCACCTACGGGAGAATCTCAAGAGCAGGGGGTGGAGCAAGCCAGGCCTCAAACCACGAGAAACTCCAGCCCTAAAGGCAGCCAAAATGTAGCCCACATCCGGGAGAATCTCAAGAGCAGGGGGTGGAGCAAGCCAGGCCTCATACCATGAGAAGCTCCAGCCCAAAAGGCAGCCAAAATGTAGCCCACATCCGGGAGAATCTCAACACCAGGGGGTGGAGCAAGCCAGGCCTCAAACCACGAGAAGCTCCAGCCCAAAATGCAGCCAAAATGCAGCCCATATCCAGGAGAATCTAAAGAGCAGAGGGTGGAGCAAGCCAGGCCTCAAACCACGAGAAGCTCCAGCCCAAAAAGGAGCCAAAATCCAGCCCATCTGGAGGAGAGTATCAAGAGCAGGGGGTGGAGCAAGCCAGGCCTCAAACCATGAGAAGCTCCAGCCCCAAAAGCAGCCAAAATGCAGCCCACATCCGGGAGAATATCAAGAGCAGGGGTGGAGCAAGCCAGGCCTCAAACCACGAGAAGCTCCAGCCCAAAAGGCAGCCAAAATGCAGCCCACATCCGGGAGAATCTCAAGAGCAGGGGGTGGAGCAAGCCAGGCCTCAAACCACGAGAAGCTCCAGCCCAAAAGGCAGCCAAAATGCAGCCCACATCCGGGAGAATCTCAAGAGCAGGCGGTGGAGCAAGCCAGGCCTCAAACCATGAGAAGCTCCAGCCCAAAATGCAGCCAAAATGCAGCCCACATCCGGGAGAATCTCAAGAGCAGGGGTGGAGCAAGCCAGGCCTCAAACCACGAGAAGCTCCAGCCCAAAAGACAGCCAAAATCCAGCCCACATCTGGGAGAATCTCAAGAGCAGGGGGTGGAGCAAGCCAGGCCTCAAACCACGAGAAGCTCCAGCCCAAAAGGCAGCCAAAATGCAGCCCACATCCGGGAGAATCTCAAGAGCAGGGGGTGGAGCAAGCCAGGCCTCAAACCACGAGAAGCTCCAGCCCAAAAGGCAGCCAAAATGCAGCCCACATCCGGGAGAATCTCAAGAGCAGGGGGTGGAGCAAGCCAGGCCTCAAACCACGAGAAGCTCCAGCCCAAAAGGCAGCCAAAATGCAGCCCACATCCGGGAGAACATCATGAGCAGGGGTGGAGCAAGCCAGGCCTCAAACCACAAGAAGCTCCAGCCCAAAAGGCAGCCAAAATGCAGCCCATATCCGGGAGAATCTAAAGAGCAGAGGGTGGAGCAAGCCAGGCCTCAAACCACGAGAAGCTCCAGCCCAAAAGGCAGCCACAATCCCGCCCACATCCGGGAGAATATCAAGAGCAGGGAGTGGAGCAAGCCAGGACTCAAACCATGGGAACCTCCAGCCCAAAAGGCAGCCAAAATGCAGCCCACCTGGAGGAGAGTATAAAGAGCAGGGTGTGGAGCAAGGCAGGCCTCAAACCATTGGAAACTCCAGCCCAAAATGCAGCCAAAATGCAGCCCACCTACGGGAGAATCTCAAGAGCAGGGGGTGGAGCAAGCCAGGCCTCAAACCATGAGAAGCTCCAGCCCAAAAGGCAGCCAAACTCCAGCCCACATCCGGGAGAATCTCAAGACCAGGGGGTGGAGCAAGCCAGGCCTCAAACCACGAGAAGCTCCAGCCCAAAATGCAGCCACAATCCAGCCCACATCAGGGAGAATATCAAGAGCAGGGGGTGGAGCAAGGCAGGTCTCAAACCACGAGAAGCTCCAGCCCAAAATGCAGCCAAAATGCAGCCCACATCTGGGAGAATCTCAAGAGGAGGGGGTGGAGCAAGCCAGGCCTCAAACCACGAGAAGCTCCAGCCCAAAAAGGAGCCAAAATCCAGCCCATCTGGAGGAGAGTATCAAGAGCAGGGGGTGGAGCAAGCCAGGCCTCAAACCACGAGCAGCTCCAGCCCAAAAAGGCAGCCAAAATCCAGCCCACATCCGGGAGAATCTCAAGAGCAGGGGGTGGAGCAAGCCAGGCCTCAAACCATGAGAAGCTCCAGCCCCAAATGCAGCCAAAATGCAGCCCACATCCGGGAGAATCTCAGGAGCAGGGGGTGGAGCAAGCCAGGCCTCAAACCACGAGAAGCTCCAGCCCAAAATGCAGCCACAATCCAGCCCACATCAGGGAGAATATCAAGGGCAGGGGGTGGAGCAAGCCAGGCCTCAAACCACGAGAAGCTCCAGCCCTAAAGGCTGCCAAAATCCAGCCCACATCCGGGAGAATCTCAAGAGCAGGGGGTGGAGCAAGCCAGGCCTCAAACCACGAGAAGCTCCAGCCCAAAAGGCAGCCACAATCCAGCCCACATCCGGGAGAATCTCAAGAGCAGGGGGTGGAGCAAGCCAGGCCTCAAAGCACGAGAAGCTCCAGCCCAAAAGGCAGCCAAAATGCAGCCCACATCCGGGAGAATCTCAAGAGCAGGGGTGCAGCAAGCCAGGCCTCAAACCACGAGAAGCTCCAGCCCAAAATGCAGCCAAAATGCAGCCCACATCCGGGAGAATATCAAGAGCAGGGGTTGGCGAAAGCCAGGCCTCAAACCACAAGAAGCTCCAGGCCAAAAGGCAGCCAAAATCCAGCCCACATGCAGGAGAATCTCAAGAGCAGGGGGTGGAGCAAGCCAGGCCTCAAACCACGAGAAGCTACAGCCCAAAAAGCAGCCAAAATTCAGCCCACATCGGGGAGAATATCAAGAGCAGGGGTGGACCAAGCCAGGCCTCAAACCACGAGAAGCTCCAGCCCCAAAGGCAGCCAAAATCCAGCCCACATGCAGGAGAATCTCAAGAGCAGGGTGTGGAGCAAGCCAGGCCTCAAACCACGAGAAGCTCCAGCCCAAAAAGCAGCCAAAATGTAGCCCACATCCGGGAGAATCTCAACACCAGGGGGTGGAGCAAGCCAGGCCTCAATCCACGAGAAGCTCCAGCCCAAAATGCAGCCAAAATCCAGCCCACATCTGGGAGAGTATCAAGAGCAGGGGTTGGAGAAAGCCAGGCCTCAAACCACGAGAAGCTCCAGCCCAAAAGGCAGCCAAAATGCAGCCCACATCCGGGAGAATCTCAAGAGCAGGGGGTGGAGCAAGCCAGGCCTCAAACCACGAGAAGCTCCAGCCCAAAAGGCAGCCAAAATGCAGCCCACATCCGGGAGAACATCATGAGCAGGGGGTGGAGCAAGCCAGGCCTCAAACCACAAGAAGCTCCAGCCCAAAATGCAGCCAAAATGCACCCCATATCCGGGAGAATCTCAGGAGCAGGGAGTGGAGCAAGCCAGGCCTCAAACCACGAGAAGCTCCAGCCCAAAAGGCAGCCACAATCCAGCCCACATCCGTGAGAATATCAAGAGCAGGGAGTCGAGCAAGCCAGGCCTCAAAACACGAGAAGCTCCAGCCCAAAAGGCAGCCACAATCCAGCCCACATCCGTGAGAATATCAAGAGCAGGGAGTGGAGCAAGCCAGGCCTCAATCCATGGGAAGCTCCAGCCCAAAATGCAGCCAAAATGCAGCCCACCTGGAGGAGAGTATAAAGAGCAGGGGGTGGAGCAAGGCAGGCCTCAAACCATTGGAAGCTCCAGCCCAAAATGCAGCCAAAATGCAGCCCACCTACGGGAGAATCTCAAGAGCAGGGGGTGGAGCAAGCCAGGCCTCATACCATGAGAAGCTCCAGCCCAAAAAGCAGACAAAATGTAGCCCACATCCGGAAGAATCTCAAGACCAGGGGGTGGAGCAAGCCAGGCCTCAAACCACGAGAAGCTCCAGCCCAAAATGCAGCCAAAATGCAGCCCACATCCAGGAGAATATCAAGAGTAGGGGGTGGAGCAAGCCAGGCCTCAAACCATGAGAAGCTCCAGCCCAAAACGCAGCCAAAATGCAACCCACGTCCGGGAGAATATCAAGAGCAGGGAGTGGAGCAAGCCAGGCCTCAAACCATGGGAAGCTCCAGCCCAAAATTGCAGCCAAAATGCAGCCCACCTGGAGGAGAGTATAAAGAGCAGGGGTTGGATCAAGGCAGGCCTCAAACCACGAGAAGCTCCAGCCCAAAATGCAGCCACAATCCAGCCCACATCAGGGAGAATATCAAGGGCAGGGGGTGGAGCAAGCCAGGCCTCAAACCACGAGAAGCTCCAGCCCAAAATGCAGCCAAAATGCAGCCCACATCCGGGAGAAGCTCAAGAGCAGGGGGTGGAGCAAGCCAGGCCTCAAACCACGAGAAGCTCCAGCCCAAAAGGCAGCCAAAATGCAGCCCACATCCGGGAGAATATCAAGAGCAGGGGGTGGAGCAAGCCAGGCCTCAAACCACGAGAAGCTCCAGCCCAAAATACAGCCAAAATCCAGCCCACATCTGGGAGAATCTCAAGAGCAGGAGGTGGAGCAATCCAGGCCTCAAACCACGAGAAGCTCCAGCCCAAAAAGAAGTCAAAATGCAGCCCACATCCGGGAGAATCTCAAGAGCAGGGGGTGGAGCAAGCCAGGCCTCAAACCACGAGAAGCTCCAGCCCAAAATGCAGCCAAAATGCAGCCCACATCCGGGAGAATCTCAAGAGCAGGGGGTGGAGCAAGCCAGGCCTCAAACCACGAGAAGCTCCAGCCCAAAAGGCAGCCAAAATGCAGCCCACATCTGGGAGAATATCAAGAGCAGGGGTGGAGCAAGCCAGGCCTCAAACCACGAGAAGCTGCAGCCCAAAAGGCAGCCAAAATCCAGCCCACATCCGGGAGAATATCAAGAGCAGGGGTTGGCGAAAGCCAGGCCTCAAACCACGAGAAGCTCCAGCCCAAAAGGCAGCCAAAATCCAGCCCACATGCAGGAGAATCTCAAGAGCAGGGGGTGGAGCAAGCCAGGCCTCAAACCACGAGAAGCTCCAGCCCAAAATGCAGCCAAAATCCAGCCCACATCCGGGAGAATATCAAGAGCAGGGGTTGGCGAAAGCCAGGCCTCAAACCACGAGAAGCTCCAGCCCAAAAGGCAGCCAAAATGCAGCCCACATCCGGGAGAATCTCAAGAGCAGGGGGTGGAGCAAGCCAGGCCTCAAACCACGAGAAGCTCCAGCCCAAAAGGCAGCCAAAATGCAGCCCACATCGGGGAGAATATCAAGAGCAGGGGTGGAGCAAGCCAGGCCTCAAACCACGAGAAGCTCCAGCCCCAAAGGCAGCCAAAATGCAGCCCACATCCGGGAGAATCTCAAGAGCAGGGCGTGGAGCAAGCCAGGCCTCAAACCACGAGAAGCTCCAGCCCAAAAGGCAGCCAAAATGCAGCCCAGATCCAGGAGAATCTCAAGAGCAGGGAGTGGAGCAAGACAGGCCTCAAACCATGGGAAGCTCCAGCCCAAAATTGCAGCCAAAATGCAGCCCACCTGGAGGAGAGTATAAAGAGCAGGGTGTGGATCAAGGCAGGCCTCAAACCACGAGAAGCTCCAGCCCAAAATGCAGCCACAATCCAGCCCACATCAGGGAGAATATCAAGGGCAGGGGGTGGAGCAAGCCAGGCCTCAAACCACGAGAAGCTCCAGCCCAAAATGCAGCCAAAATGCAGCCCACATCCGGGAGAATCTCAAGAGGAGGGGGTGGAGCAAGCCAGGCCTCAAACCACGAGAAGCTCCAGCCCAAAACTCAGCCAAAATGCAGCCCACATCCGGGAGAATCTCAAGAGCAGGGGGTGGAGCAAGCCAGGCCTCAAACCACGAGAAGCTCCAGCCCAAAAGGCAGCCAAAATGCAGCCCACATCTGGGAGAATATCAAGAGCAGGGGTGGAGCAAGCCAGGCCTCAAACCACGAGAAGCTCCAGCCCAAAAGGCAGCCAAAATCCAGCCCACATCCGGGAGAATATCAAGAGCAGGGGTTGGCGAAAGCCAGGCCTCAAACCACGAGAAGCTCCAGCCCAAAAGGCAGCCAAAATGCAGCCCACCTGGAGGAGAGTATAAAGAGCAGGGTGTGGATCAAGGCAGGCCTCAAATCATTGGAAGCTCCAGCCCAAAATGCAGCCAAAATCCAGCCCACATCCGGGAGAATATCAAGAGCAGGGGTTGGCGAAAGCTAGGCCTCAAACCACGAGAAGCTCCAGCCCAAAAGGCAGCCAAAATCCAGCCCACATCGGGGAGAATATCAAGAGCAGGGGTGGAGCAAGCCAGGCCTCAAACCATGGGAAGCTCCAGCCCAAAATTGCAGCCAAAATGCAGCCCACCTGGAGGAGAGTATAAAGAGCAGGGGTTGGATCAAGGCAGGCCTCAAACCACGAGAAGCTCCAGCCCAAAATGCAGCCACAATCCAGCCCACATCAGGGAGAATATCAAGGGCAGGGGGTGGAGCAAGCCAGGCCTCAAACCACGAGAAGCTCCAGCCCAAAATGCAGCCAAAATGCAGCCCACATCCGGGAGAATCTCAAGAGCAGGGGGTGGAGCAAGCCAGGCCTCAAACCACGAGAAGCTCCAGCCCAAAAGGCAGCCAAAATGCAGCCCACATCCGGGAGAATCTCAAGAGCAGGGGGTGGAGCAAGCCAGGCCTCAAACCACGAGAAGCTCCAGCCCAAAATACAGCCAAAATCCAGCCCATATCTGGGAGAATCTCAAGAGCAGGGGGTGGAGCAATCCAGGCCTCAAACCACGAGAAGCTCCAGCCCAAAAGGAAGTCAAAATGCAGCCCACATCCGGGAGAATCTCAAGAGCAGGGGGTGGAGCAAGCCAGGCCTCAAACCACGAGAAGCTCCAGCCCAAAATGCAGCCAAAATGCAGCCCACATCCGGGAGAATCTCAAGAGCAGGGGGTGGAGCAAGCCAGGCCTCAAACCACGAGAAGCTCCAGCCCAAAAGGCAGCCAAAATGCAGCCCACATCTGGGAGAATATCAAGAGCAGGGGTGGAGCAAGCCAGGCCTCAAACCACGAGAAGCTGCAGCCCAAAAGGCAGCCAAAATCCAGCCCACATCCGGGAGAATATCAAGAGCAGGGGTTGGCGAAAGCCAGGCCTCAAACCACGAGAAGCTCCAGCCCAAAAGGCAGCCAAAATCCAGCCCACATGCAGGAGAATCTCAAGAGCAGGGGGTGGAGCAAGCCAGGCCTCAAACCACGAGAAGCTCCAGCCCAAAATGCAGCCAAAATCCAGCCCACATCCGGGAGAATATCAAGAGCAGGGGTTGGCGAAAGCCAGGCCTCAAACCACGAGAAGCTCCAGCCCAAAAGGCAGCCAAAATCCAGCCCACATCCGGGAGAATCTCAAGAGCAGGGGGTGGAGCAAGCCAGGCCTCAAACCACGAGAAGCTCCAGCGCAAAAAGCAGCCAAAATGCAGCCCACATCGGGGAGAATATCAAGAGCAGGGGTGGAGCAAGCCAGGCCTCAAACCACGAGAAGCTCCAGCCCCAAAGGCAGCCAAAATGCAGCCCACATCCGGGAGAATCTCAAGAGCAGGTGGTGGAGCAAGCCAGGCCTCAAACCACGAGAAGCTCCAGCCCAAAAGGCAGCCAAAATGCAGCCCAGATCCAGGAGAATCTCAAGAGCAGGTGGTGGAACAAGCCAGGCCTCAAAACACAAGAAGCTCCAGCCCAAAAAGCAGCCAAAATGCAACCCACATCCGGGAGAATATCGAGAGCAGGGAGTGGAGCAAGACAGGCCTCAAACCATGGGAAGCTCCAGCCCAAAAGGCAGCCAAATTCAGCCCACCTGGAGGAGAGTATAAAGAGCAGGGTGTGGATCAAGGCAGGCCTCAAATCATTGGAAGCTCCAGCCCAAAATGCAGCCACAATCCAGCCCACATCCGGGAGAATCTCAAGAGCAGGGGGTGGAGCAAGCCAGGCCTCAAACCACGAGAAGCTCCAGCCCAAAAAGCAGCCAAAATGCAACCCACGTCCGGGAGAATATCTAGAGCAGGGAGTGGAGCAAGCCAGGCCTCAAACCATGGGAAGCTCCAGCCCAAAATTGCAGCCAAAATGCAGCCCACCTGGAGGAGAGTATAAAGAGCAGGGTGTGGATCAAGGCAGGCCTCAAACCACGAGAAGCTCCAGCCCAAAATGCAGCCACAATCCAGCCCACATCAGGGAGAATATCAAGGGCAGGGGGTGAAGCAAGCCAGGCCTCAAACCACGAGAAGCTCCAGCCCAAAAGGCAGCCAAAATGCAGCCCAAATTGGGGAGAATATCAAGAGCAGGGGGTGGAGCAAGCCAGGCCTCAAACCACGAGAAGCTCCAGCCCAAAAGGCAGCCAAAATCCAGCCCACATCTGGGAGAATATCAAGAGCAGGGGGTGGAGTAATCCAGGCCTCAAACCACGAGAAGCTCCAGCCCAAAATGCAGCCAAAATGCAGCCCACATCCGGGAGAATATCAAGAGGAGGGGGTGGAGCAAGCCAGGCCTCAAACCACGAGAAGCTCCAGCCCAAAACTCAGCCAAAATGCAGCCCACATCCGGGAGAATCTCAAGAGCAGGGGGTGGAGCAAGCCAGGCCTCAAACCACGAGAAGCTCCAGCCCAAAAGGCAGCCAAAATGCAGCCCACCTGGAGGAGAGTATAAAGAGCAGGGTGTGGATCAAGGCAGGCCTCAAATCATTGGAAGCTCCAGCCCAAAATGCAGCCAAAATCCAGCCCACATCCGGGAGAATATCAAGAGCAGGGGTTGGCGAAAGCCAGGCCTCAAACCACGAGAAGCTCCAGCCCAAAAGGCAGCCAAAATCCAGCCCACATCCGGGAGAATATCAAGAGCAGGGGTGGAGCAAGCCAGGCCTCAAACCACGAGAAGCTCCAGCCCAAAATGCAGCCAAAATGCAGCCCATATCCAGGACAATCTAAAGAGCAGAGGGTGGAGCAAGCCAGGCCTCAAACCACGAGAAGCTCCAGCCCAAAATTCAGCCACAATCCAGCCCACTTCCGGGAGAATATCAAGAGCAGGAAGTGGAGCAAGCCAGGCCTCAAACCACGAGAAGCTCCAGCCCAAAAGACAGCCAAAATGCAGCCCACCTGGAGGAGAGTATAAAGAGCAGGGCGTGGAGCAAGGCAGGCCTCAAACCATTGGAAGCTCCAGCCCAAAATGCAGCCACAATCCAGCCCACATCCGGGAGAATACCAAGAGCAGGGGGTGGAGCAAGCCAGGCCTCAAACCACGAGAAGCTCCAGCCCAAAAAGGAGCCAAAATCCAGCCCATCTGGAGGAGAGTATCAAGAGCAGGGGGTGGAGCAAGCCAGGCCTCAAACCATGAGAAGCTCCAGCCCCAAAAGCAGCCAAAATGCAGCCCACATCCGGGAGAATATCAAGAGCAGGGGTGGAGCAAGCCAGGCCTCAAACCACGAGAAGCTCCAGCCCAAAATGCAGCCAAAATCCAGACCACATCCGGGAGAATATCAAGAGCAGGGGGTGGAGCAAGCCAGGCCTCAAACCAGGAGAAGCTCCAGCCCAAAAGGCAGCCAAAATCCAGCCCACATCTGGGAGAATCTCAAGAGCAGGGGATGGAGCAAACCAGGCCTCAAACCAAGAGAAGCTCCAGCCCAAAAGGCAGCCAAAATCCATCCCACATCCGGGAGAATCTCAAGAACAGGGGGTGGAGCAATCCAGGCCTCAAACCACGAGAAGCTCCAGCCCAAAAGGCAGCCAAAATGCAGCCCACATCCGGGAGAATCTCAAGAGCAGGGGGTGGAGCAAGCCAGGCCTCAAACCACGAGAAGCTCCAGCCCAAAAGGCAGCCAAAATGCAGCCCACATCCGGGAGAATCTCAAGAGCAGGCGGTGGAGCAAGCCAGGCCTCAAACCATGAGAAGCTCCAGCCCAAAAGGCAGCCAAAATGCAGCCCACATCCGGGAGAATCTCAAGAGCAGGGGTGGAGCAAGCCAGGCCTCAAACCACAAGAAGCTCCAGCCCAAAAGACAGCCAAAATCCAGCCCACATCTGGGAGAATCTCAAGAGCAGGGGGTGGAGCAAGCCAGGCCTCAAACCAGGAGAAGCTCCAGCCCAAAAGGCAGCCAAAATCCAGCCCACATCTGGGAGAATCTCAAGAGCAGGGGGTGGAGCAAGCCAGGCCTCAAACCAAGAGAAGCTCCAGCCCAAAAGGCAGCCAAAATGCAGCCCACATCCGGGAGAATCTCAAGAGCAGGGGGTGGAGCAAGCCAGGCCTCAAACCACGAGAAGCTCCAGCCCAAAAGGCAGCCAAAATGCAGCCCACATCCGGGAGAATCTCAAGAGCAGGCGGTGGAGCAAGCCAGGCCTCAAACCATGAGAAGCTCCAGCCCAAAATGCAGCCAAAATGCAGCCCACATCCGGGAGAATCTCAAGAGCAGGGGTGGAGCAAGCCAGGCCTCAAACCACGAGAAGCTCCAGCCCAAAAGACAGCCAAAATCCAGCCCACATCTGGGAGAATCTCAAGAGCAGGGGGTGGAGCAAGCCAGGCCTCAAACCACGAGAAGCTCCAGCCCAAAAGGCAGCCAAAATGCAGCCCACATCCGGGAGAATCTCAAGAGCAGGGGGTGGAGCAAGCCAGGCCTCAAACCACGAGAAGCTCCAGCCCAAAAGGCAGCCAAAATGCAGCCCACATCCGGGAGAATCTCAAGAGCAGGGGGTGGAGCAAGCCAGGCCTCAAACCACGAGAAGCTCCAGCCCAAAAGGCAGCCAAAATGCAGCCCACATCCGGGAGAACATCATGAGCAGGGGGTGGAGCAAGCCAGGCCTCAAACCACAAGAAGCTCCAGCCCAAAAGGCAGCCAAAATGCAGCCCATATCCGGGAGAATCTAAAGAGCAGAGGGTGGAGCAAGCCAGGCCTCAAACCACGAGAAGCTCCAGCCCAAAAGGCAGCCACAATCCCGCCCACATCCGGGAGAATATCAAGAGCAGGGAGTGGAGCAAGCCAGGCCTCAAACCATGGGAACCTCCAGCCCAAAAGGCAGCCAAAATGCAGCCCACCTGGAGGAGAGTATCAAGAGCAGGGGGTGGAGCAAGCCAGGCCTCAAACCATTGGAAGCTCCAGCCCCAAAAGCAGCCAAAATGCAGCCCACATCCGGGAGAATATCAAGAGCAGGGGTGGAGCAAGCCAGGCCTCAAACCACGAGAAGCTCCAGCCCAAAATGCAGCCAAAATCCAGACCACATCCGGGAGAATATCAAGAGCAGGGGGTGGAGCAAGCCAGGCCTCAAACCATGGGAAGCTCCAGCCCAAAAGCAGCCAAAATCCAGCCCACATCTGGGAGAATCTCAAGAGCAGGGGGTGGAGCAAGCCAGGCCTCAAACCAAGAGAAGCTCCAGCCCAAAAGGCAGCCAAAATCCAGCCCACATCCGGGAGAATCTCAAGAACAGGGGGTGGAGCAATCCAGGCCTCAAACCACGAGAAGCTCCAGCCCAAAAGGCAGCCAAAATGCAGCCCACATCCGGGAGAATCTCAAGAGCAGGGGGTGGAGCAAGCCAGGCCTCAAACCACGAGAAGCTCCAGCCCAAAATGCAGCCAAAATGCAGCCCACATCCGGGAGAATCTCAAGAGCAGGCGGTGGAGCAAGCCAGGCCTCAAACCATGAGAAGCTCCAGCCCAAAATGCAGCCAAAATGCAGCCCACATCCGGGAGAATCTCAAGAGCAGGGGTGGAGCAAGCCAGGCCTCAAACCACGAGAAGCTCCAGCCCAAAAGACAGCCAAAATCCAGCCCAAATCTGGGAGAATCTCAAGAGCAGGGGGTGGAGCAAGCCAGGCCTCAAACCATGGGAACCTCCAGCCCAAAAGGCAGCCAAAATGCAGCCCACCTGGAGGAGAGTATAAAGAGCAGGGGGTGGAGCAAGGCAGGCCTCAAACCATTGGAAACTCCAGGCCAAAATGCAGCCAAAATGCAGCCCACCTACAGGAGAATCTCAAGAGCAGGGGGTGGAGCAAGCCAGGCCTCATACCATGAGAAGCTCCAGCCCAAAAATCAGCCAAAATGTAGCCCACATCCGGGAGAATCTCAAGACCAGGTGGTGGAGCAAGCCAGGCCTCAAACCACGAGAAGCTCCAGCCCAAAAGGCAGCCACAATCCAGCCCACATCAGGGAGAATATCAAGAGCAGGGGGTGGAGCAAGGCAGGTCTCAAACCACGAGAAGCTCCAGCCCAAAATGTAGCCAAAATGCAGCCCACATCTGGGAGAATCTCAAGAGGAGGGGGTGGAGCAAGCCAGGCCTCAAACCACGAGAAGCTCCAGCCCAAAAAGGAGCCAAAATCCAGCCCATCTGGAGGAGAGTATCAAGAGCAGGGGGTGGAGCAAGCCAGGCCTCAAACCATGAGAAGCTCCAGCCCCAAATGCAGCCAAAATGCAGCCCACATCCGGGAGAATCTCAGGAGCAGGGGGGGGAGCAAGCCAGGCCTCAAACCACGAGAAGCTCCAGCCCAAAATGCAGCCACAATCCATCCCACATCAGGGAGAATATCAAGGGCAGGGGGTGGAGCAAGCCAGGCCTCAAACCACGAGAAGCTCCAGCCCTAAAGGCTGCCAAAATCCAGCCCACATCCGGGAGAATCTCAAGAGCAGGGGGTGGAGCAAGCCAGGCCTCAAACCACAAGAAGCTCCAGCCCAAAAGGCAGCCACAATCCAGCCCACATCCGGGAGAATCTCAAGAGCAGGGGGTGGAGCAAGCCAGGCCTCAAACCACGAGAAGCTCCAGCCCAAAAGGCAGCCAAAATGCAGCCCACATCCGGGAGAATCTCAAGAGCAGGGGTGGAGCAAGCCAGGCCTCAAACCACGAGAAGCTCCAGCCCAAAATGCAGCCAAAATCCAGCCCACATCCGGGAGAATATCAAGAGCAGGGGTTGGCGAAAGCCAGGCCTCAAACCACAAGAAGCTCCAGGCCAAAAGGCAGCCAAAATCCAGCCCACATGCAGGAGAATCTCAAGAGCAGGGGGTGGAGCAAGCCAGGCCTCAAACCACGAGAAGCTCCAGCCCAAAAAGCAGCCAAAATGTAGCCCACATCCGGGAGAATCTCAAGAGCAGGGGGTGGAGCAAGCCAGGCCTCAATCCACGAGAAGCTCCAGCCCAAAATGCAGCCAAAATCCAGCCCACATCTGGGAGAGTATCAAGAGCAGGGGTTGGAGAAAGCCAGGCCTCAAACCACGAGAAGCTCCAGCCCAAAAGGCAGCCAAAATGCAGCCCACATCCGGGAGAACATCATGAGCAGGGGGTGGAGCAAGCCAGGCCTCAAACCACAAGAAGCTCCAGCCCAAAATGCAGCCAAAATGCACCCCATATCCGGGAGAAGCTCAAGAGCAGGGGGTGGAGCAAGCCAGGCCTCAAACCACAAGAAGCTCCAGCCCAAAATGCAGCAAAAATGCAGCCCACCTGGAGGAGAGTATAAAGAGCAGGGGGTGGAGCAAGGCAGGCCTCAAACCATTGGAAGCTCCAGCCCAAAATGCAGCCAAAATGCAGCCCACCTACGGGAGAATCTCAAGAGCAGGGGGTGGAGCAAGCCAGGCCTCATACCATGAGAAGCTCCAGCCCAAAAAGCAGCCAAAATGTAGCCCACATCCGGAAGAATCTCAAGACCAGGGGGTGGAGCAAGCCAGGCCTCAAACCACGAGAAGCTCCAGCCCAAAATGCAGCCAAAATCCAGCCCACATCCGGGAGAATATCAAGAGCAGGGGGTGGAGAAAGCCAGGCCTCAAACCACGAGAAGCTCCAGCCCAAAATGCAGCCAAAATGCAGCCCACATCCAGGAGAATATCAAGAGTAGGGGGTGGAGCAAGCCAGGCCTCAAACCATGAGAAGCTCCAGCCCCAAAAAGCAGCCAAAATGCAGCCCACATCCGGGAGAATATCAAGAGCAGGGGTGGAGCAAGCCAGGCCTCAAACCACGAGAAGCTCCAGCCCAAAATGCAGCCAAAATCCAGCCCACATCCGGGAGAATATCAAGAGCAGGGGTTGGAGAAAGCCAGGCCTCAAACCACGAGAAGCTCCAGCCCAAAAGGCAGCCAAAATCCAGCCCACATGCAGGAGAATCTCAAGAGCAGGGGGTGGAGCAAGCCAGGCCTCAAACCACGAGAAGCTCCAGCCCAAAAGGCAGCCAAAATGCAGCCCACATCCGGGAGAATCTCAAGAGCAGGGGGTGGAGCAAGCCAGGCCTCAAACCACAAGAAGCTCCAGCCCAAAACGCAGCCAAAATGCAACCCACGTCCGGGAGAATATCAAGAGCAGGGAGTGGAGCAAGCCAGGCCTCAAACCATGGGAAGCTCCAGCCCAAAATTGCAGCCAAAATGCAGCCCACCTGGAGGAGAGTATAAAGAGCAGGGGTTGGATCAAGGCAGGCCTCAAACCACGAGAAGCTCCAGCCCAAAATGCAGCCACAATCCAGCCCACATCAGGGAGAATATCAAGGGCAGGGGGTGGAGCAAGCCAGGCCTCAAACCACGAGAAGCTCCAGCCCAAAATGCAGCCAAAATGCAGCCCACATCCGGGAGAAGCTCAAGAGCAGGGGGTGGAGCAAGCCAGGCCTCAAACCACGAGAAGCTCCAGCCCAAAAGGCAGCCAAAATGCAGCCCACATCCGGGAGAATCTCAAGAGCAGGGGGTGGAGCAAGCCAGGCCTCAAACCACGAGAAGCTCCAGCCCAAAATACAGCCAAAATCCAGCCCACATCCGGGAGAATATCAAGAGCAGGGGGTGGAGCAATCCAGGCCTCAAACCACGAGAAGCTCCAGCCCAAAAGGAAGTCAAAATGCAGCCCACATCCGGGAGAATCTCAAGAGCAGGGGGTGGAGCAAGCCAGGCCTCAAACCACGAGAAGCTCCAGCCCAAAATGCAGCCAAAATGCAGCCCACATCCGGGAGAATCTCAAGAGCAGGGGGTGGAGCAAGCCAGGCCTCAAACCACGAGAAGCTCCAGCCCAAAAGGCAGCCAAAATCCAGCCCACATCTGGGAGAATATCAAGAGCAGGGGTGGAGCAAGCCAGGCCTCAAACCACGAGAAGCTGCAGCCCAAAAGGCAGCCAAAATCCAGCCCACATCCGGGAGAATATCAAGAGCAGGGGTTGGCGAAAGCCAGGCCTCAAACCACGAGAAGCTCCAGCCCAAAAGGCAGCCAAAATCCAGCCCACATGCAGGAGAATCTCAAGAGCAGGGGGTGGAGCAAGCCAGGCCTCAAACCACGAGAAGCTCCAGCCCAAAATGCAGCCAAAATCCAGCCCACATCCGGGAGAATATCAAGAGCAGGGGTTGGCGAAAGCCAGGCCTCAAACCACGAGAAGCTCCAGCCCAAAAGGCAGCCAAAATCCAGCCCACATCCGGGAGAATCTCAAGAGCAGGGGGTGGAGCAAGCCAGGCCTCAAACCACGAGAAGCTCCAGCGCAAAAAGCAGCCAAAATGCAGCCCACATCGGGGAGAATATCAAGAGCAGGGGTGGAGCAAGCCAGGCCTCAAACCACGAGAAGCTCCAGCCCAAAAGGCAGCCAAAATGCAGCCCAGATCCAGGAGAATCTCAAGAGCAGGTGGTGGAGAAAGCCAGGCCTCAAAACACTAGAAGCTCCAGCCCAAAAAGCAGCCAAAATGCAACCCACATCCGGGAGAATATCAAGAGCAGGAAGTGGAGCAAGCCAGGCCTCAAACCACGAGAAGCTCCAGCCCAAAAGACAGCCAAAATGCAGCCCACCTGGAGGAGAGTATAAAGAGCAGGGAGTGGAGCAAGACAGGCCTCAAACCATGGGAAGCTCCAGCCCAAAATTGCAGCCAAAATGCAGCCCACCTGGAGGAGAGTATAAAGAGCAGGGTGTGGATCAAGGCAGGCCTCAAACCACGAGAAGCTCCAGCCCAAAATGCAGCCACAATCCAGCCCACATCAGGGAGAATATCAAGGGCAGGGGGTGGAGCAAGCCAGGCCTCAAACCAAGAGAAGCTCCAGCCCAAAAGGCAGCCAAAATGCAGCCCACATCCGGGAGAATATCAAGAGCAGGGGTGGAGCAAGCCAGGCCTCAAACCACGAGAAGCTCCAGCCCTAAAGGCAGCCACAATCCAGCCCACATCCGGGAGAATATCGAGAGCAGGGGGTGGAGCAAGCCAGGCCTCAAACCACGAGAAGCTCCAGCCCAAAAGGCAGCCAAAATCCTAACCACATCCGGGAGAATCTCAAGAGCAGGGAGTGGAGCAAGCCAGGCCTCAAACCATGAGAAGATCCAGCCCAAAAAGCTGCCAAAATCCTAACCACATCTGGGAGAATCTCAAGAGCAGGGCGTGGAGCAAGCCAGGCCTCAAACCACGGGAAGCTCCTGGGAAAAAGCAGCCAAAATGCAGCCCACATCCGGGAGAATATCAAGAGCAGGGAGTGGAGCAAGCCAGGCCTCAAACCACGAGAAGCTCCAGCCCAAAAGGCAGCCAAAATGCAGCCCACATCCGGGAGAATATCAAGAGCAGGGGGTGGAGCAAGCCAGGCCTCAAACCATGGGAAACTCCAGCCCAAAAGGCAGCCAAAATGCAGCCCACCTGGAGGAGAATCTCAAGAGCAGGTGGTGGAGAAAGGCAGGCCTCAAACCATGGGAAGCTCCAGCCCAAAAGGCAGACACAATCTAGCCCACATCTGGGAGAATCTCAAGAGCAGGGGGTGGAGCAAGCCAGGCCTCAAACCACGAGAAGCTCCAGCCCAAAAAGGCAGCCAAAATCCTAACCACATCTGGGAGAATCTCAAGAGCAGGGGGTGGAGAAAGCCAGGCCTCAAACCACGAGAAGCTCCAGCCCAAAATGCAGCCAAAATGTAGCCCACATCCGGGAGAATATCAAGAGCAGGGGGTGGAGAAAGCCAGGTCTCAAACCACAAGAAGCTCCAGACCAAAATGCAGCCAAAATGTAGCCCACATCCGGGAGAATATCAAGAGCAGGGGGTGGAGCAAGCCAGGCCTCAAACCATGAGAAGCTCCAGCCCAAAATGCAGCCACAATCCAGCACACATCCGGGAGAATATCAAGAGCAGGGGGTGGAGCAAGCCAGGCCTCAAACCACTAGAAGCTTCAGCCCAAAAAGCAGCCAAAATGCAGGCCACATGCGGGAGAATCTCAAGAGCAGGGAGTGGAGCAAGCCAGGCCTCAAACCATGAGAAGATCCAGCCCAAAAAGCTGCCAAAATCCTAACCACATCTGGGAGAATCTCAAGAGCAGGGCGTGGAGCAAGCCAGGCCTCAAACCACGGGAAGCTCCTGGGAAAAAGCAGCCAAAATGCAGCCCACATCCGGGAGAATATCAAGAGCAGGGAGTGGAGCAAGCCAGGCCTCAAACCACGAGAAGCTCCAGCCCAAAAGGCAGCCAAAATGCAGCCCACATCCGGGAGAATATCAAGAGCAGGGGGTGGAGCAAGCCAGGCCTCAAACCATGGGAAACTCCAGCCCAAAAGGCAGCCAAAATGCAGCCCACCTGGAGGAGAATCTCAAGAGCAGGTGGTGGAGAAAGGCAGGCCTCAAACCATGGGAAGCTCCAGCCCAAAAGGCAGACACAATCCAGCCCACATCTGGGAGAATCTCAAGAGCAGGGGGTGGAGCAAGCCAGGCCTCAAACCACGAGAAGCTCCAGCCCAAAAAGGCAGCCAAAATCCTAACCACATCTGGGAGAATCTCAAGAGCAGGGGGTGGAGAAAGCCAGGCCTCAAACCACGAGAAGCTCCAGCCCAAAATGCAGCCAAAATGTAGCCCACATCCGGGAGAATATCAAGAGCAGGGGGTGGAGAAAGCCAGGTCTCAAACCACAAGAAGCTCCAGACCAAAATGCAGCCAAAATGTAGCCCACATCCGGGAGAATATCAAGAGCAGGGGGTGGAGCAAGCCAGGCCTCAAACCATGAGAAGCTCCAGCCCAAAATGCAGCCACAATCCAGCACACATCCGGGAGAATATCAAGAGCAGGGGGTGGAGCAAGCCAGGCCTCAAACCACTAGAAGCTTCAGCCCAAAAAGCAGCCAAAATGCAGGCCACATGCGGGAGAATCTTAAGAGCAGGGAGTGGAGCAAGCCAGGCCTCAAACCACGAGAAGCTCCAGCCCAAAAGGCAGCCAAAATGCAGCCCACATCCGGGAGAATATCAAGAGCAGGGGGTGGAGCAAGCCAGGCATCAAACTATGAGAAGCTCCAGCCCAAAAAGCGGCCAAAATGCAGCCCACATCGGGGAGAATATCAAGAGCAGGGGTGGAGCAAGCCAGGCCTCAAACCACGAGAAGCTCCAGCCCAAAAGGCAGCCATAACGCAGCCCACATCCGGGAGAATCTCAAGAGCAGTGGTTGGAGGAAGCCAGGCCTGAAAACACGAGAAGCTCCTAGCCCAAAAGGCAGCCAAACTCCACCCCACCTCTGGGAGAATCTCAAGAGCAGGGGGTGGAGCAAGCCAGGCCTCAAACCACGAGAAGCTCCAGCCCAAAAGGCAGCCAAAATCCAGCCCTATATCTGGGAGAATCTCAAGAGCAGGAAGTGGAGCAAGGCAGGCCTCAAACCATGAGAAGATCCAGCCCAAAAAGCAGCCAAAATCCTAACCACATCTGGGAGAATCTCAAGAGCAGGGCGTGGAGCAAGCCAGGCCTCAAACCACGAGAAGCTCCAGCCCAAAATACAGCCAAAATGCAGCCCACATCCGGGAGAATCTCAAGAGCAGGGGGTGGAGCAAGCCAGGCCCCAATCCACGGGAAGCTCCAGCCCAAAAGGCAGCCAAAATCCAGCCTACATCTGGGAGAATATCAAGAGCAGGGGGTGGAGCAAGCCAGGCCTCAAACCACGAGAAGCTCCAGCCCAAAAAGCAGCCAAAATGCAGCCCACATCCAGGAGAATATCAAGAGCAGGGGGTGGAGCAAGCCAGGCCTCAAACCACGAGAAGCTCCAGCCCAAAAGGCAGCCACAATCCAGCCCACATCCGGGAGAATCTCAAGAGCAGGGCGTGGAGCAAGCCAGGCCTCAAACCACGAGAAGCTCCAGCCCAAAATGCAGCCAAAATGCAGCCCACATCCGGGAGAATATCAAGAGCAGGGAGTGGAGCAAGCCAGTTCTCAAACCATGGGAAGCTCCAGCCCAAAATGCAGCCAAAATGCAGCCCACATCCAGGAGAATATCAAGAGCAGGGGGTGGAGCAAGCCAGGCCTCAAACCACGAGAAGCTCCAGCCCAAAAGGCAGCCAAAATCCAGCCCACATCCGGGAGAATCTCAAGAGCAGGGGGTGGAGCAAGCCAGGCCTCAAACCACAAGAAGCTCCAGCCCAAAAGGCAGCCAAAATGCAGCCCACATCCAGGAGAATCTCAAGAGCAGGGTGTGGAGCAAGCCAGGCCTCAAACTACGAGAATCTCCAGCCCAAAACTTCAGCCAAAATGCAGCCCCCGTCCAGGAGAACCTCAAGAGCAGGGGCTGGAGCAAGGCAGGCCTCAAACCACGAGCAGCTCCAGCCCAAAAAGGCAGCCAAAATCCAGCCCACATCCGGGAGAATCTCAAGAGCAGGGGGTGGAGCAAGCCAGGTCTCAAACCACAAGAAGCTCCAGACCAAAATGCAGCCAAAATGTAGCCCACATCCGGGAGAATCTCAGGAGCAGGGGTTGGAGCAAGCCAGGCCTCAAACCACGAGAAGCTCCAGCCCAAAATGCAGCCACAAGCCAGCACACATCCGGGAGAATATCAAGAGCAGGGGGTGGAGCAAGCCAGGCCTCAAACCACGAGAACCTCCAGCCCAAAATGCAGCCAAAATCCTACCCACATCCCGGAGAATATCAAGAGCAGAGGGTGGAGCAAGGCAGGCCTCAAACCACGAGAAGCTCCAGCCCAAAAGGCAGCCAAAATGCAGCCCAAATCCGGGAGAATCTCAAGAGCAGGGTGTGGAGCAAGGCAGGCTTCAAACTACGAGAAGCTCCAGCCCAAAATGCAGCCAAAATGCAGCCCACATCGGGGAGAATCTCAAGAGCAGGGGGTGGAGCAAGGCAGGCCTCAAACCTCGAAAACCTCCAGCCCAAAATGCAGCCAAAATCCAGCCCACATCCGGGAGAATCTCAAGAGCAGGGGGTGGAGCAAGCCAGGCCTCAAACCACGAGAAGCTCCAGCCCAAAATGCAGCCAAAATGCAGCCCACATCCGGGAGAATATCAAGAGCAGGGAGTGGAGCAAGCCAGGCCTCAAACCATGGGAAGCTCCAGCCCAAAATGCAGCCAAAATGCAGCCCACATCCAGGAGAATATCAAGAGCAGGGGGTGGAGCAAGCCAGGCCTCAAACCACGAGAAGCTCTAGCCCAAAAGGCAGCCAAAATCCAGCCCACATCCGGGAGAATCTCAAGAGCAGGGGGTGGAGCAAGCCAGGCCTCAAACCACAAGAAGCTCCAGCCCAAAAGGCAGCCAAAATGCAGCCCACATCCAGGAGAATCTCAAGAGCAGGGTGTGGAGCAAGCCAGGCCTCAAACTACGAGAATCTCCAGCCCAAAACTTTAGCCAAAATGCAGCCCCCGTCCAGGAGAATCTCAAGAGCAGGGGCTGGAGCAAGGCAGGCCTCAAACCACGAGCAGCTCCAGCCCAAAAAGGCAGCCAAAATCCAGCCCACATCCGGGAGAATCTCAAGAGCAGGGGGTGGAGCAAGCCAGGTCTCAAACCACAAGAAGCTCCAGCCCAAAATGCAGCCAAAATGCAGCCCACATCCGGGAGAATATCAAGAGCAGGGGGTGGAGCAAGCCAGGCCTCAAACCGCGAGAAGCTCCAGCCCAAAATGCAGCCAAAATCCTACCCACATCCGGGAGAGTATCAAGAGCAGGGTGTGGAGCAAGGCAGGCCTCAAACTACGACAACCTCCAGCCCAAAATGCAGCCACAAGCCAGCCCACATGCGGGAGAATCTCAAGAGCAGGGGGTGGAGCAAGCCAGGCCTCAAACCACGAGAAGCTCCAGCCCAAAAGGCAGCCAAAATGCAGCCCAAATCCGCGAGAATCTCAAGAGCAGGGTGTGGAGCAAGGCAGGCCTCAAACCACGAGAACCTCCAGCCCAAAATGCAGCCAAAATGCAGCCCACATCCGGGAGAATCTCAAGAGCAGGGTGTGGAGCAAGGCAGGCCTCAAACCTCGAAAACCTCCAGCCCAAAATGCAGCCAAAATCCAGCCCACATCCGGGAGAATCTCAAGAGCAGGGGGTGGAGCAAGCCAGGCCTCAAACCACGAGAAGCTCCAGCGCAAAAGGCAGCCAAAATGCCACCCACATCCGGGAGAATATCAAGAGCAGGGGGTCGAGCAAGCCAGGCCTCAAACCACGAGAAGCTCCAGCCCAAAAGGCAGCCAAAATGCAGCCCACATCCGGGAGAATCTCAAGAGCAGGGGGTGGAGCAAGCCAGGCCTCAAACCACGAGAAGCTCCAGCCCAAGAATCAGCCAAAATGCAGCCCACATCCGGGAGAATATCAAGAGCAGGGTGTGGAGCAATCTAGGCCTCAAACCACGAGAAGCTCCAGCCCAGAAGGCAGCCAAAATCCAGCCCTATATCTGGGAGAATATCAAGAGTAGGGGGTGGAGCAAGCCAGGCCTCAAACCACGAGAAGCTCCAGCCCAAAAGGCAGCCAAAATGCAACCCACATGCAGGAGAATCTCAAGAGCAGGGGGTGGAGCAAGGCAGGCCTCAAACCACGAGAAGCTCCAGCCCAACAATCACCCAAAATCCAAAACTATATCTGGGAGAGTATCAAGAGCAGGGGGTGGAGCAAGCCAGGCCCCAAACCACGAGAAGCTCCAGCCCAAGAGTCAGCCAAAATGCAGCCCACATCCGGGAGAATCTCAAGAGCAGGGGGTGGAGCAAGCCAGGCCTCAAACCACGAGAAGCTCCAGCCCAAAATGCAGCCATAACGCAGCCCACATCCGGGAGAATCTCAAGAGCAGTGGTTGGAGGAAGCCAGGCCTGAAACCACGAGAAGCTCCTAGCCCAAAAGGCAGCCAAACTCCACCCCACCTCTGGGAGAATCTCAAGAGCAGGGGGTGGAGCAAGCCAGGCCTCAAACCACGAGAAGTTCCAGCCCAAAAGGCAGCCAAAATCCAGCCCACCTACGGGAGAATCTCAAGAGCAGGGGGTGGAGCAAGCCAGGCCTCAAACCACGAGAAGCTCCATTCCAAGACTCAGCCAAAATCCAAAACTATATCTGGGAGAATATCAAGAGCAGGGGGTGGAGCAAGGCAGGCGTCAAACCACGAGAAGCTCCAGCCTAAAAGGCAACCAAAATCCAGCCCACATCCGGGAGAATATGAAGAGCAGGGGGTGGAGCAAGCCAGGCCTCAAACCGTGAAAAGCTCCAGCCCAAAAGGCAGCCAAAATACAGCCCACATCCGGGAGAATCTCAAGAGCAGGGGGTGGAGCAAGCCAGGCCTCAAACCACGAGAAGCTCCAGCCCAAAATGCAGCCAAAATGCAGCCCACATACGGGACAATATCAAGAGCAGGGGGTGGAGCAAGCCAGGCCTCAAACCACGAGAAGTTCCAACCTAAAAGGCAGCCAAAATCCAGCCCACATCCGGGAGAATATCAAGAGCAGGGGGTGGAGCAAGCCAGGTCTCAAACCACGAGAAGCTCCAGCCCAAAAAGCAGCCAAAATGCAGCCCTATATCTGGGAGAATATCAAGAGTAGGGGCTGGAGCAAGGAAGGCCTCAAATCATGAGAATCTCCAGCCCAAAAAAGCAGACAAAATCCAGACCTATATCTGGGAGAATCTCAAGAGCAGGGGGTGGAGCAAGCCAGGCCTCAAACCACGAGAAGCTCCAGCCCAAAATGCAGCCAAAATGCAGCCCACATCCGGGAAAATATCAAGAGCAGGGGTTGGAGAAAGCCAGGCCTCAAACCACGAGAAGCTCCAGCCCAAAAGGCAGCCAAAATGCAGCCCACATCCGGGAGAATATCAAGAGCAGGGGGTGGAGCAAGCCAGGCCTCAAACCACGAGAAGTTCCAGCCCAAAAGGCAGCCAAAATCCAGCCCACATCCGGGAGAATATCAAGAGCAGGGGGTGGAGCAAGCCAGGTCTCAAACCACGAGAATCTCCAGCCCAAAAAGCATCCAAAATGAAGCACACATCCATGAGAATCTCAAGAGCAGGGGGTGGAGCAAGCCAGGCCTCAAACCACGAGAAGCTACAGCCCAAAAGGCAGCCAAAATCCAGCCCTATATCTGGGAGAATATCAAGAGCAGGGGCTGGAGAAGGCAGGCCTCAAACCATGAGAATCTCCAGCCGAAAAAAGCAGACAAAATCCAGCCCTATATCTGGGAGAATATCAAGAGCAGGGGGTGGAGCAAGCCAGGCCTCAAACCACGAGAAGCTCCAGCCCAAAATGCAGCCAAAATACAGCCCACATCCGGGAGAATCTCAAGAGCAGGAGGTGGAGCAAGCCAGGCCTCAAACCACGAGAAGCTCCAGCCCAAAATGAAGCCAAATTCGAGCCCACATCTGGGAGAATCTCAAGAGCAGGGGGTGGAGCAAGCCAGGCCTCAAACCACGAGAAGCTCCAGCCCAAAACACAGCCAAAAATGCAGCCCACATCTGGGAGAATATCAAGAGCAGGGGGTGGAGCAAGCCAGGCCCCAAACCATGAGAATCTCCAGCCCAAAAGGCAGCCAAAATGCAGCCCACATCCGGGAGAATCTCAAGAGCAGGGAGTGGAGCAAGCCAGGCCTCAAACCACGAGAAGCTCCAGCCCAAAAGGCAGCCAAAATCCATCCCACCTCCGGGAGAATATCAAGAGCAGGGGGTGGAGCAAGCCAGGCCTCAAACCACGAGAAGCTCCAGCCCAAAAGGCAGCCAAAATCCAGCCCACATCCGGGAAAATATCAAGAGCAGGGGGTGGAGCAAGCCAGGCCCCAAACCACAAGAAGCTCCAGCCCAAAAGGCAGCCAAAATCCAGCCCACATCCGGGAGAATCTCAAGAGCAGGGGGTGGAGCAAGCCAGGCCTCAAACCACGAGAAGCTCCAGCCCAAGAATCAGCCAAAATCCAAAACTATATCTGGGAGAATCTCAAGAGTAGGGGCTGGAGCAAGGCAGGCCTCAAACCATGAGAATCTCCAGCCCAAAAAAGCAGACAAAATCCAGCCCTATATCTGGAAGAATCTCAAGAGCAGGGGGTGGAGCAAGCCAGGCCTCAAACCACAAGAAGCTCCTGCCCAAAATGAAGCCAAATTCCAGCCCACATCTGGGAGAATCTCAAGAGCAGGGGGTGGAGCAAGCCAGGCCCCAAACCACGAGAAGCTCCAGCCTAAAAGGCAGCCAAAATCCAGCCCACATCCGGGAGAATCTCAAGAGCAGGGGGTGGAGCAAGCCAGGCCTCAAACCGCGAAAAGCTCCAGCCCAAAAGGCAGCCAAAATACAGCCCACCTCCGGGAGAATCTCAAGAGTAGGGGTTGGAGCAAGCCAGGCCTCAAACCACGAGAAGCTCCAGCCCAGAAGGCAGCCAAAATCCAGCCCTATATCTGGGAGAATATCAAGAGTAGGGGGTGGAGCAAGCCAGGCCTCAAACCACGAGAAGCTCCAACCCAAAAGGCAGCCAAAATCCAGCCCACATCCGGGAGAATCTCAAGAGCAGGGAGTGGAGCAAGACAGGCCTCAAACCACGGGAAGCTCCAGCCCAAAAGGCAGCCAAATTCCAGCCCACATCCGGGAGAATCTCAAGAGCAGGGGGTGGAGCAAGCCAGGCCTCAAACCACGAGAAGCTCCAGCCCTAAAGGCAGCCAAAATCCAAAACTATATCTGGGAGATTATCAAGAGCAGGGGGTGGAGCAAGCCAGGCCCCAAACCACGAGAAGCTCCAGCCCAAAAGGCAGCCAAAACGCAGCCCACATCCAGGAGAATATCAAGAGCAGGGGGTGGAGCAAGCCAGGCCTCAAACCACGAGAATCTCCTGCCCAAAAGGAAGCCAAATTCCAGCCCACATCCGGGAGAATCTCAAGAGCAGGGGGTGGAGCAAGCCAGGCCTCAAACCGCGAAAAGCTCCAGCCCAAAAGGCAGCCAAAATACAGCCCACATCCGGGAGAATATCAAGAGCAGGGGGTGGAGCAAGCCAGGCCTCAAACCACGAGAAGCTCCAGCCCAAAAGGCAGCCAAAATGCAGCCCAACTCAGGGAGAATCTCAAGATCAGTGGGTGGAGCAAGCCAGGCCTCAAACCACGAGAAGCTCCAACCAAAAATGCAGCCAAAATGCAGCCCACATCCGGGAGAATCTCAAGAGCAGGGGGTGGAGCAAGCCAGGCCTCAAACCACGAGAAGCTCCAGCCCAAGAATCAGCCAAAATCCAAAACTATATCTGGGAGAATCTCAAGAGCAGGGGGTGGAGCAAGGCAGGCGTCAAACCACGAGAAGCTCCAGCCTAAAAGGCAACCAAAATCCAGCCCACATGCGGGAGAATATGAAGAGCAGGAGGTGGAGCAAGCCAGGACTGAAACCGCGAAAAGCTCCAGCCCAAAAGGCAGCCAAAATACAGCCCACATCCGGGAGAATATCAAGAGCAGGGGGTGGAGCAAGCCAGGCCTCAAACCACGAGAAGCTCCTAGCCCAAAAGGCAGTCAAAATGCAGCCCACATGCGGGAGAATATCAAGAGCAGGGGGTAGAGCAAGCCAGGCCTCAAACCACGAGAAGTTCCAGCCCAAAAGGCAGCCAAAATCCAGCCCACATCCGGGAGAATATCAAGAGCAGGGGGTGGAGCAAGCCAGGTCTCAAACCACGAGAATCTCCAGCCCAAAAAGCAGCCAAAATGCAGCCCTATATCTGGGAGAATATCAAGAGTAGGGGCTGGAGCAAGGAAGGCCTCAAATCATGAGAATCTCCAGCCCAAAAAAGCAGACAAAATCCAGACCTATATCTGGGAGAATCTCAAGAGCAGGGGGTGGAGCAAGCCAGGCCCCAAACCACGAGAAGCTCCAGCCCAAAAGGCAGCCAAAATGCAGCCCACATCAGGGAGAATCTCAAGAGCAGGGGGTGGAGCAAGGCAGGCCTCAAACCACGAGAAGCTCCAGCCCAACAATCACCCAAAATCCAAAACTATATCTGGGAGAGTATCAAGAGCAGGGGGTGGAGCAAGCCAGGCCCCAAACCACGAGAAGCTCCAGCCCAAGAGTCAGCCAAAATGCAGCCCACATCCGGGAGAATCTCAAGAGCAGGGGGTGGAGCAAGCCAGGCCTCAAACCACGAGAAGCTCCAGCCCAAAATGCAGCCATAACGCAGCCCACATCCGGGAGAATCTCAAGAGCAGTGGTTGGAGGAAGCCAGGCCTGAAACCACGAGAAGCTCCTAGCCCAAAAGGCAGCCAAACTCCACCCCACCTCTGGGAGAATCTCAAGAGCAGGGGGTGGAGCAAGCCAGGCCTCAAACCACGAGAAGTTCCAGCCCAAAAGGCAGCCAAAATCCAGCCCACCTACGGGAGAATCTCAAGAGCAGGGGGTGGAGCAAGCCAGGCCTCAAACCACGAGAAGCTCCATTCCAAGACTCAGCCAAAATCCAAAACTATATCTGGGAGAATATCAAGAGCAGGGGGTGGAGCAAGGCAGGCGTCAAACCACGAGAAGCTCCAGCCTAAAAGGCAACCAAAATCCAGCCCACATCCGGGAGAATATGAAGAGCAGGGGGTGGAGCAAGCCAGGCCTCAAACCGTGAAAAGCTCCAGCCCAAAAGGCAGCCAAAATACAGCCCACATCCGGGAGAATCTCAAGAGCAGGGGGTGGAACAAGCCAGGCCTCAAACCACGAGAAGCTCCAGCCCAAAATGCAGCCAAAATGCAGCCCACATACGGGACAATATCAAGAGCAGGGGGTGGAGCAAGCCAGGCCTCAAACCACGAGAAGTTCCAACCTAAAAGGCAGCCAAAATCCAGCCCACATCCGGGAGAATATCAAGAGCAGGGGGTGGAGCAAGCCAGGTCTCAAACCACGAGAAGCTCCAGCCCAAAAAGCAGCCAAAATGCAGCCCTATATCTGGGAGAATATCAAGAGTAGGGGCTGGAGCAAGGAAGGCCTCAAATCATGAGAATCTCCAGCCCAAAAAAGCAGACAAAATCCAGACCTATATCTGGGAGAATCTCAAGAGCAGGGGGTGGAGCAAGCCAGGCCTCAAACCACGAGAAGCTCCAGCCCAAAATGCAGCCAAAATGCAGCCCACATCCGGGAGAATCTCAAGAGCAGTGGTTGGAGCAAGCCAGGCCTGCAACCACGAGAAGCTCCAGCCCAAAAGGCAGCCAAAATGCAGCCCACATCCGGGAGAATATCAAGAGCAGGGGGTGGAGCAAGCCAGGCCTCAAACCACGAGAAGTTCCAGCCCAAAAGGCAGCCAAAATCCAGCCCACATCCGGGAGAATATCAAGAGCAGGGGGTGGAGCAAGCCAGGTCTCAAACCACGAGAATCTCCAGCCCAAAAAGCATCCAAAATGAAGCACACATCCATGAGAATCTCAAGAGCAGGGGGTGGAGCAAGCCAGGCCTCAAACCACGAGAAGCTACAGCCCAAAAGGCAGCCAAAATCCAGCCCTATATCTGGGAGAATATCAAGAGCAGGGGCTGGAGAAGGCAGGCCTCAAACCATGAGAATCTCCAGCCGAAAAAAGCAGACAAAATCCAGCCCTATATCTGGGAGAATATCAAGAGCAGGGGGTGGAGCAAGCCAGGCCTCAAACCACGAGAAGCTCCAGCCCAAAATGCAGCCAAAATACAGCCCACATCCGGGAGAATCTCAAGAGCAGGAGGTGGAGCAAGCCAGGCCTCAAACCACGAGAAGCTCCAGCCCAAAATGAAGCCAAATTCGAGCCCACATCTGGGAGAATCTCAAGAGCAGGGGGTGGAGCAAGCCAGGCCTCAAACCACGAGAAGCTCCAGCCCAAAACACAGCCAAAAATGCAGCCCACATCTGGGAGAATATCAAGAGCAGGGGGTGGAGCAAGCCAGGCCCCAAACCATGAGAATCTCCAGCCCAAAAGGCAGCCAAAATGCAGCCCACATCCGGGAGAATCTCAAGAGCAGGGAGTGGAGCAAGCCAGGCCTCAAACCACGAGAAGCTCCAGCCCAAAAGGCAGCCAAAATCCATCCCACCTCCGGGAGAATATCAAGAGCAGGGGGTGGAGCAAGCCAGGCCTCAAACCACGAGAAGCTCCAGCCCAAAAGGCAGCCAAAATCCAGCCCACATCCGGGAAAATATCAAGAGCAGGGGGTGGAGCAAGCCAGGCCCCAAACCACAAGAAGCTCCAGCCCAAAAGGCAGCCAAAATCCAGCCCACATCCGGGAGAATCTCAAGAGCAGGGGGTGGAGCAAGCCAGGCCTCAAACCACGAGAAGCTCCAGCCCAAGAATCAGCCAAAATCCAAAACTATATCTGGGAGAATCTCAAGAGTAGGGGCTGGAGCAAGGCAGGCCTCAAACCATGAGAATCTCCAGCCCAAAAAAGCAGACAAAATCCAGCCCTATATCTGGAAGAATCTCAAGAGCAGGGGGTGGAGCAAGCCAGGCCTCAAACCACAAGAAGCTCCTGCCCAAAATGAAGCCAAATTCCAGCCCACATCTGGGAGAATCTCAAGAGCAGGGGGTGGAGCAAGCCAGGCCCCAAACCACGAGAAGCTCCAGCCCTAAAGGCAGCCAAAATGCAGCCCACATCCGGGAGAATCTCAAGAGCAGGGGGTGGAGCAAGCCAGGCCTCAAACCGCGAAAAGCTCCAGCCCAAAAGGCAGCCAAAATACAGCCCACCTCCGGGAGAATCTCAAGAGTAGGGGTTGGAGCAAGCCAGGCCTCAAACCACGAGAAGCTCCAGCCCAGAAGGCAGCCAAAATCCAGCCCTATATCTGGGAGAATATCAAGAGTAGGGGGTGGAGCAAGCCAGGCCTCAAACCACGAGAAGCTCCAACCCAAAAGGCAGCCAAAATCCAGCCCACATCCGGGAGAATCTCAAGAGCAGGGAGTGGAGCAAGACAGGCCTCAAACCACGGGAAGCTCCAGCCCAAAAGGCAGCCAAATTCCAGCCCACATCCGGGAGAATCTCAAGAGCAGGGGGTGGAGCAAGCCAGGCCTCAAACCACGAGAAGCTCCAGCCCTAAAGGCAGCCAAAATCCAAAACTATATCTGGGAGATTATCAAGAGCAGGGGGTGGAGCAAGCCAGGCCCCAAACCACGAGAAGCTCCAGCCCAAAAGGCAGCCAAAACGCAGCCCACATCCAGGAGAATATCAAGAGCAGGGGGTGGAGCAAGCCAGGCCTCAAACCACGAGAATCTCCTGCCCAAAAGGAAGCCAAATTCCAGCCCACATCCGGGAGAATCTCAAGAGCAGGGGATGGAGCAAGCCAGGCCTCAAACCGCGAAAAGCTCCAGCCCAAAAGGCAGCCAAAATACAGCCCACATCCGGGAGAATATCAAGAGCAGGGGGTGGAGCAAGCCAGGCCTCAAACCACGAGAAGCTCCAGCCCAAAAGGCAGCCAAAATGCAGCCCAACTCAGGGAGAATCTCAAGATCAGTGGGTGGAGCAAGCCAGGCCTCAAACCACGAGAAGCTCCAACCAAAAATGCAGCCAAAATGCAGCCCACATCCGGGAGAATCTCAAGAGCAGGGGGTGGAGCAAGCCAGGCCTCAAACCACGAGAAGCTCCAGCCCAAGAATCAGCCAAAATCCAAAACTATATCTGGGAGAATCTCAAGAGCAGGGGGTGGAGCAAGGCAGGCGTCAAACCACGAGAAGCTCCAGCCTAAAAGGCAACCAAAATCCAGCCCACATGCGGGAGAATATGAAGAGCAGGAGGTGGAGCAAGCCAGGACTGAAACCGCGAAAAGCTCCAGCCCAAAAGGCAGCCAAAATACAGCCCACATCCGGGAGAATATCAAGAGCAGGGGGTGGAGCAAGCCAGGCCTCAAACCACGAGAAGCTCCTAGCCCAAAAGGCAGTCAAAATGCAGCCCACATGCGGGAGAATATCAAGAGCAGGGGGTAGAGCAAGCCAGGCCTCAAACCACGAGAAGTTCCAGCCCAAAAGGCAGCCAAAATCCAGCCCACATCCGGGAGAATATCAAGAGCAGGGGGTGGAGCAAGCCAGGTCTCAAACCACGAGAATCTCCAGCCCAAAAAGCAGCCAAAATGCAGCCCTATATCTGGGAGAATATCAAGAGTAGGGGCTGGAGCAAGGAAGGCCTCAAATCATGAGAATCTCCAGCCCAAAAAAGCAGACAAAATCCAGACCTATATCTGGGAGAATCTCAAGAGCAGGGGGTGGAGCAAGCCAGGCCCCAAACCACGAGAAGCTCCAGCCCAAAAGGCAGCCAAAATGCAGCCCACATCAGGGAGAATCTCAAGAGCAGGGGGTGGAGCAAGCCAGGCCTCAAACCGCGAAAAGCTCCAGCCCAAAAGGCAGCCAAAATACGGCCCACATCCGGGAGAATATCAAGAGCAGGGGGTGGAGCAAGGCAGGCCTCAAACCACGAGAAGCTCCAGCCCAAAATGCAGCCAAAATGCAGCCCACATCCGGGAGAATCTCAAGAGCAGGGGTTGGAGCAAGCCAGGCCTCAAACCACGAGAAGCTCCAGCCCAAAATGCAGCCAAAATCCAGCCCACATCCGGGAGAATCTCAAGAGCAGTGGTTGGAGCAAGCCAGGCCTGCAACCACGAGAACCTCCAACCCAAAAGGCAGCCAAAATGCAGCCCACATCCGGGAGAATCTCAAGAGCAGGTGGTGGAGCAAGCCAGGCCTCAAACCACAAGAAGCTCCAGCCCAAAAAGCAGCCAAAATGCAACCCACATCCGGGAGAATATCAAGAGCAGGGAGTGGAGCAAGACAGGCCTCAAACCATGGGAAGCTCCAGCCCAAAAGGCAGCCAAAATGCAGCCCACCTGGAGGAGAGTATAAAGAGCAGGGTGTGGATCAAGGCAGGCCTCAAATCATTGGAAGCTCCAGCCCAAAATGCAGCCACAATCCAGCCCACATCAGGGAGAATATCAAAAGCAGGGGGTGGAGCAAGCCAGGCCTCAAACCACGAGAAGCTCCAGCCCAAAATGCAGCCAAAATGCAGCCCACATCCGGGAGAATCTCAAGAGCAGGGGGTGGAGCAAGCCAGGCCTCAAACCACGAGAAGCTCCAGCCCAAAAGGCAGCCAAAATGCAGCCCACATCTGGGAGAATATCAAGAGCAGGGGTGGAGCAAGCCAGGCCTCAAACCACGAGAAGCTCCAGCCCCAAAGGCAGCCAAAATGCAGCCCACATCCGGGAGAATCTCAAGAGCAGGGGTTGGTGAAAGCCTGGCCTCAAACCACGAGAAGCTCCAGCCCAAAAGGCAGCCAAAATCCAGCCCACATGCGGGAGAATCTCAAGAGCAGGGGGTGGAGCAAGCCAGGCCTCAAACCACGAGAAGCTCCAGCCCAAAATGCAGCCAAAATCCAGCCCACATCCGGGAGAATATCAAGAGCAGGGGTTGGCGAAAGCCAGGCCTCAAACCACGAGAAGCTCCAGCCCAAAAGGCAGCCAAAATCCAGCCCACATGCAGGAGAATCTCAAGAGCAGGGGGTGGAGCAAGCCAGGCCTCAAACCACGAGAAGCTCCAGCCCAAAAAGCAGCCAAAATGCAGCCCACATCGGGGAGAATATCAAGAGCAGGGGTGGAGCAAGCCAGGCCTCAAACCACAAGAAGCTCCAGCCCAAAAGGCAGCCAAAATGCAGCCCACCTGGAGGAGAGTATAAAGAGCAGGGTGTGGATCAAGGCAGGCCTCAAATCATTGGAAGCTCCAGCCCAAAATGCAGCCACAATCCAGCCCACATCCGGGAGAATATCAAGAGCAGGGGGTGGAGCAAGCCAGGCCTCAAACCACGATAAGCTCCAGGCCTAAAGGCAGCCAAAATGCAGCCCACATCCGGGAGAATCTCAAGAGCAGGGGGTGGAGCAAGCCAGGCCTCAAACCACGAGAAGCTCCAGCCCAAAAGGCAGCCAAAATGCAGCCCACATCCGGGAGAATATCAAGAGCAGGGGTGGAGCAAGCCAGGCCTCAAACCACAAGAAGCTCCAGCCCCAAAGGCAGCCAAATTGCAGCCCACATCCGGGAGAATCTCAAGAGCAGGGGGTGGAGCAAGCCAGGCCTCAAACCACGAGAAGCTCCAGCCCCAAAGGCAGCCAAAATGCAGCCCACATCCGGGAGAATCTCAAGAGCAGGTGGTGGAGCAAGCCAGGCCTCAAACCACAAGAAGCTCCAGCCCAAAAAGCAGCCAAAATGCAACCCACATCCGGGAGAATATCAAGAGCAGGGAGTAGAGCAAGACAGGCCTCAAACCATGGGAAGCTCCAGCCCAAAAGGCAGCCAAAATGCAGCCCACCTGGAGGAGAGTATAAAGAGCAGGGTGTGGATCAAGGCAGGCCTCAAACCATTGGAAACTCCAGCCCAAAATGCAGCCACAATACAGCCAACATCAGGGAGAATATCAAGAGTAGGGGGTGGAGCAAGCCAGGCCTCAAACCACGAGAATCTCCAGCCCTAAAGGCAGCCAAAATGCAGCCCACATCCGGGAGAATCTCAAGAGCAGGGGGTGGAGCAAGCCAGGCCTCAAACCATGAGAAGCTCCAGCCCAAAAGTCAGCCAAAATGCAACCCACATCCGGGAGAATATCAAGAGCAGGGAGTGGAGCAAGACAGGCCTCAAACCATGGGAAGCTCCAGCCCAAAAGGCAGCCAAAATGCAGCCCACCTGGAGGAGAGTATAAAGAGCAAGGTGTGGATCAAGGCAGGCCTCAAACCATTGGAAACTCCAGCCCAAAATGCAGCCACAATACAGCCAACATCAGGGAGAATATCAAGAGTAGGGGGTGGAGCAAGCCAGGCCTCAAACCACGAGTAGCTCCAGCCCTAAAGGCAGCCAAAATGCAGCCCACATCCGGGAGAATCTCAAGAGCAGGGGGTGGAGCAAGCCAGGCCTCAAACCACGAGAAGCTCCAGCCCAAAAGGCAGCCAAAATGCAGCCCACATCTGGGAGAATCTCAAGAGCAGGGGGTGGAGCAGGCCAGGCCTCAAACCACTAGAAGCTCCAGCCCTAAAGGCAGCCAAAATGCAGGCCACATCCAGGAGAATCTTAAGAGCAGGGGGTGGAGCAAGCCAGGCCTCAAACCACGAGAAGCTCCAGCCCAAAAGGCAGCCAAAATGCAGCCCACATCCGGGAGAATCTCAAGAGCAGGGGGTGGAGAAAGACAGGCCTCAAACCATGGGAAGCTCCAGCCCAAAAGGCAGCCAAAATCCAGCCCACATCCGGGAGAATCTCAAGAGCAGGGGGTGGAGCAAGCCAGGCCTCAAACCACGAGAAGCTCCAGCCCAAAAGGCAGCCACAATCCAGCCCACATCCGGGAGAATCTCAAGAGCAGGGGGTGGAGCAAGCCACCCATCAAACTATGAGAAGCTCCAGCCCAAAAAGCATCCAAAATGCAGCCCACATCGGGGAGAATATCAAGAGCAGGGGTGGAGCAAGCCAGGCCTCAAATCACGAGGAGCTCCAGCCCTAAAGGCAGCCAAAATGCAGCCTACATCCGGGAGAATATCAAGAGCAGGGGGTGGAGCAAGCCAGGCCTCAAACCACGAGAAGCTCCAGCCCAAAAGGCAGCCAAAATCCAGCCCACATCCGGGAGAATATCAAGAGCAGGGGGTGGAGTAAGCCAGGTCTCAAACCACGAGAAGCTCCAGCCCAAAAAGCAGCCAAAATGCAGCCCTATATCTGGGAGAATATCAAGAGTAGGGGCTGGAGCAAGGAAGGCCTCAAATCATGAGAATCTCCAGCCCAAAAAAGCAGACAAAATCCAGACCTATATCTGGGAGAATCTCAAGAGCAGTGGGTGGAGCAAGCCAGGCCCCAAACCACGAGAAGCTCCAGCCCAAAAGGCAGCCAAAATGCAGCCCACATCAGGGAGAATCTCAAGAGCAGGGGGTGGAGCAAGCCAGGCCTCAAACCGCGAAAAGCTCCAGCCCAAAAGGCAGCCAAAATACGGCCCACATCCGGGAGAATATCAAGAGCAGGGGGTGGAGCAAGGCAGGCCTCAAACCACGAGAAGCTCCAGCCCAAAATGCAGCCAAAATGCAGCCCACATCCTGGAGAATCTCAAGAGCAGGTGGTGGAGCAAGCCAGGCCTCAAACCACAAGAAGCTCCAGCCCAAAAAGCAGCCAAAATGCAACCCACATCGGGGAGAATATCAAGAGCAGGGAGTAGAGCAAGACAGGCCTCAAACCATGGGAAGCTCCAGCCCAAAAGGCAGCCAAAATGCAGCCCACCTGGAGGAGAGTATAAAGAGCAGGGTGTGGATCAAGGCAGGCCTCAAACCATTGGAAACTCCAGCCCAAAATGCAGCCACAATAGAGCCAACATCAGGGAGAATATCAAGAGTAGGGGGTGGAGCAAGCCAGGCCTCAAACCACGAGAAGCTCCAGCCCTAAAGGCAGCCAAAATGCAGCCCACCTCCGGGAGAATCTCAAGAGCAGGGGGTGGAGCAAGCCAGGCCTCAAACCACGAGAAGCTCCAGCCCAAAAGTCAGCCAAAATGGAACCCACATCCGGGAGAATATCAAGAGCAGGGAGTGGAGCAAGACAGGCCTCAAACCATGGGAAGCTCCAGCCCAAAAGGCAGCCAAAATGCAGCCCACCTGGAGGAGAGTATAAAGAGCAGGGTGTGGATCAAGGCAGGCCTCAAACCATTGGAAACTCCAGCCCAAAATGCAGCCACAATACAGCCCACATCCGGGAGAATCTCAAGAGCAGGGGGTGGAGCAAGCCAGGCCTCAAACCACGAGAAGCTCCAGCCCAAAAGGCAGCCACAATCCAGCCCACATCCGGGAGAATCTCAAGAGCAGGGGGTGGAGCAAGCCAGGCATCAAACTATGAGAAGCTCCAGCCCAAAAAGCATCCAAAATGCAGCCCACATCAGGGAGAATATCAAGAGCAGGGGTGGAGCAAGCCAGGCCTCAAATCACGAGGAGCTCCAGCCCTAAAGGCAGCCAAAATGCAGCCTACATCCGGGAGAATATCAAGAACAGGGGGTGGAGCAAGCCAGGCCTCAAACCACGAGAAGCTCCAGCCCAAAATGCAGCCAAAATGCAGCCCACATCCGGGAGAATCTCAAGAGCAGGGGGTGGAGCAAGCCAGGCCTCAAACCACGAGAAGCTCCAGCCCAAAATGCAGCCAAAATCCATCCCACGTCCAGGAGAATCTCAAGAGCAGGGGGTGGAGCAAGCCAGGCCTCAAACCACGAGAAGCTCCAGCCCTAAAGGCAGCCAAAATGCAGCCCACATCCGGGAGAATCTCAAGAGCAGGGGGTGGAGCAAGCCAGGCCTCAAACCACGAGAAGCTCCAGCCCAAAAGGCAGCCAAAATGCAGCCCACATCCGGGAGAATCTCAAGAGCAGGGGGTGGAGCAGGCCAGGCCTCAAACCACTAGAAGCTCCAGCCCAAAAGGCAGCCAAAATGCAGCCCACATCAGGGAGAATCTCAAGAGCAGGGGGTGGAGCAAGCCAGGCCTCAAACCACGAGAAGCTCCAGCCCAAAAGGCAGCCAAAATCCAGCCCACATCCGGGAGAATCTCAAGAGCACCGTGTGGAGAAAGACAGGCCTCAAACCATGGGAAGCTCCAGCCCAAAAGGCAGCCAAAATCCAGCCCACATCCGGGAGAATCTCAAGAGCAGGGGGTGGAGCAAGCCAGGCCTCAAACCACGAGAAGCTCCAGCCCAAAAGGCAGCCACAATCCAGCCCACATCCGGGAGAATCTCAAGAGCAGGGGGTGGAGCAAGCCAGGCATCAAACTATGAGAAGCTCCAGCCCAAAAAGCATCCAAAATGCAGCCCACATCGGGGAGAATATCAAGAGCAGGGGTGGAGCAAGCCAGGCCTCAAATCACGAGGAGCTCCAGCCCTAAAGGCAGCCAAAATGCAGCCTACATCCGGGAGAATCTCAAGAGCAGGGGGTGGAGCAAGCCAGGCCTCAAACCACGAGAAGCTCCAGCCCAAAATGCAGCCAAAATGCAGCCCACATCCGGGAGAATCTCAAGAGCAGGGGGTGGAGCAAGCCAGGCCTCAAACCACGAGAAGCTCCAGCCCAAAAGGCAGCCAAAATCCAGCCCACGTCCGGGAGAATCTCAAGAGCAGGGGGTGGAGCAAGCCAGGCCTCAAACCACGAGAAGCTCCAGCCCAAAAGGCAGCCAAAATCCAGCCCACATCCAGGAGAATCTCAAGAGCAGGGAGTGGAGCAAGCCAGGCCTCAAACCATGAGAAGATCCAGCCCAAAAAGCAGCCAAAATCCTAACCACATCCGGGAGAATCTCAAGAGCAGGGGGTGGAGCAAGCCAGGCCTCAAACCACGAGAAGCTCCAGCCCAAAAGGCAGCCAAAATGCAGCCCACATCCGGGAGAATCTCAAGAGCAGGTGGTGGAGCAAGCCAGGCCTCAAACCACAAGAAGCTCCAGCCCAAAAAGCAGCCAAAATGCAACCCACATCCGGGAGAATATCAAGAGCAGGGAGTGGAGCAAGACAGGCCTCAAACCATGGGAAGCTCCAGCCCAAAAGGCAGCCAAAATGCAGCCCACCTGGAGGAGAGTATAAAGAGCAGGGTGTGGATCAAGGCAGGCCTCAAATCATTGGAAGCTCCAGCCCAAAATGCAGCCACAATCCAGCCCACATCAGGGAGAATATCAAGAGCAGGGGGTGGAGCAAGCCAGGCCTCAAACCACGATAAGCTCCAGGCCTAAAGGCAGCCAAAATGCAGCCCACATCCGGGAGAATCTCAAGAGCAGGGGGTGGAGCAAGCCAGGCCTCAAACCACGAGAAGCTCCAGCCCAAAAGGCAGCCACAATCCAGCCCACATCTGGGAGAATCTCAAGAGCAGGGGGTGGAGCAAGCCAGGCCTCAAACCATGGGAAGCTCCAGCCCAAAAGGCAGCCAAAATGCAGCCCACCTGGAGGAGAGTATAAAGAGCAGGGTGTGGATCAAGGCAGGCCTCAAATCATTGGAAGCTCCAGCCCAAAATGCAGCCACAATCCAGCCCACATCAGGGAGAATATCAAGAGCAGGGGGTGGAGCAAGCCAGGCCTCAAACCACGATAAGCTCCAGGCCTAAAGGCAGCCAAAATGCAGCCCACATCAGGGAGAATCTCAAGAGCAGGGGGTGGAGCAAGCCAGGCCTCAAACCACGATAAGCTCCAGCCCTAAAGGCAGCCAAAATGCAGCCCACATCCGGGAGAATCTCAAGAGCAGGGGGTGGAGCAAGCCAGGCCTCAAACCACGAGAAGCTCCAGCCCAAAATGCAGCCAAAATCCAGCCCACATGGAGGAGAATATCAAGAGCAGGGGGTGGAGCAAGCCAGGCCTCAAACCACGAGAAGCTCCAGCCCAAAAGGCAGCCAAAATGCAGCCCACATCCGGGAGAATATCAAGAGCAGGTTGTGGAGCAAGACAGGCCTCAAACCATGGGAAGCTCCAGCCCAAAAGGCAGCCAAAATGCAGCCCACATCTGGGAGAATCTCAAGAGCAGGGGGTGGAGCAAGCCAGGCCTCAAACCACGAGAAGCTCCAGCCCAAAAGGCAGCCACAATCCAGCCCACATCCGGGAGAATCTCAAGAGCAGGGGGTGGAGCAAGCCAGGCATCAAACTATGAGAAGCTCCAGCCCATAAAGCATCCAAAATGCAGCCCACATCCGGGAGAATCTCAAGAGCAGGGGGTGGAGCAAGCCAGGCATCAAATTATGAGAAGCTCCAGCCAATAAAGCATCCAAAATGCAGCCCACATCCGGGAGAATATCAAGAGCAGGGGGTGGAGCAAGCCAGGCCTCAAACCACGAGAAGCTCCAGCCCAAAATGCAGCCAAAATGCAGCCCACATCCGGGAGAATATCAAGAGCAGGGGTGGAGCAAGCCAGGCCTCAAACCACGAGAAGCTCCAGCCCAAAAGGCAGCCAAAATCCTAACCACATCCGGGAGAATCTCAAGAGCAGGGAGTGGAGCAAGCCAGGCCTCAAACCATGAGAAGATCCAGCCCAAAAAGGTGCCAAAATCCTAACCACATCTGGGAGAATCTCAAGAGCAGGGGGTGGAGCAAGCCAGGCCTCAAACCACGGGAAGCTCCTGGGAATAAGCAGCCAAAATGCAGCCCACATCCGGGAGAATATCAAGAGCAGGGAGTGGAGCAAGCCAGGCCTCAAACCACGAGAAGCTCCAGCCCAAAAGGCAGCCAAAATGCAGCCCACATCCGGGAGAATATCAAGAGCAGGGGGTGGAGCAAGCCAGGCCTCAAACCACGGGAAGCTCCAGCCCAAAAGGCAGCCAAAATGCAGCCCACCTGGAGGAGAATCTCAAGAGCAGGTGGTGGAGAAAGGCAGGCCTCAAACCATGGGAAGCTCCAGCCCAAAAGGCAGACACAATCCAGCCCACATCCGGGAGAATCTCAAGAGCAGGGGGTGGAGCAAGCCAGGCCTCAAACCATGAGAAGCTCCAGCCCAAAAAGGCAGCCAAAATCCTAACCACATCTGGGAGAATCTCAAGAGCAGGGGGTGGAGAAAGCCAGGCCTCAAACCACGAGAAGCTCCAGCCCAAAATGCAGCCAAAATGCAGCCCACATCCGGGAGAATATCAAGAGCAGGGACTGGAGCAAGCCAGGCCTCAAACCACGAGAAGCTCCAGCCCAAAAAGGCAGCCAAAATCCAGCCCACATCCGGGAGAATCTCAAGAGCAGGGGGTGGAGAAAGCCAGGTCTCAAACCACAAGAAGCTCCAGACCAAAATGCAGCCAAAATGTAGCCCACATCCGGGAGAATATCCAGAGCAGGGGTTGGAGCAAGCCAGGCCTCAAACCACGAGAAGCTCCAGCGCAAAAGGCAGCCAAAATGCCGCCCACATCCGGGAGAATATCAAGAGCAGGGGGTGGAGCAAGCCAGGCCTCAAACCACGAGAAGCTCCAGCCCAAAAGGCAGCCACAATCCAGCCCACATCTGGGAGAATCTCAGGAGCAGGGGGTGGAGCAAGCCAGGCCTCAAACCACTAGAAGCTTCAGCCCAAAAAGCAGCCAAAATGCAGGCCACATCAGGGAGAATATCAAGAGCAGGGTGTGGAGCAAGACAGGCCTCAAACCATGGGAAGCTCCAGCCCAAAAGGCAGCCAAAATCCAGCCCACATCCGGGAGAATCTCAAGAGCAGGGGGTGGAGAAAGCCAGGTCTCAAACCACAAGAAGCTCCAGACCAAAATGCAGCCAAAATGTAGCCCACATCCGGGAGAATATCCAGAGCAGGGGTTGGAGCAAGCCAGGCCTCAAACCACGAGAAGCTCCAGCGCAAAAGGCAGCCAAAATGCCGCCCACATCCGGGAGAATATCAAGAGCAGGGGGTGGAGCAAGCCAGGCCTCAAACCACGAGAAGCTCCAGCCCAAAAGGCAGCCACAATCCAGCCCACATCTGGGAGAATCTCAGGAGCAGGGGGTGGAGCAAGCCAGGCCTCAAACCACGAGAAGCTCCAGCCCAAAATGCAGCCCACATCCGGGAGAATATCAAGAGCAGGGGTGGAGCAAGCCAGGCCTCAAACCACGAGAAGCTCCAGCCCAAAATGCAGCCAAAATGCAGCCCACATCCGGGAGAATATCAAGAGCAGGGGTGGAGCAAGCCAGGCCTCAAACCACGAGAAGCTCCAGCCCAAAAGGCAGCCAAAATCCAGCCCACATCTGGGAGAATATCAAGAGCAGTGGGTGGAGCAAGCCAGGCCTCAAACCACGAGAAGCTCCAGCCCAAAAGGCAGCCAAAATCCAGCCCACATCGGGGAGAATATCAAGAGCAGGGGTGGAGCAAGCCAGGCCTCAAACCACGAGAAGCTCCAGCCCTAAAGGCAGCCAAAATGCAGCCTACATCCGGGAGAATATCAAGAGCAGGGGGTGGAGCAAGCCAGGCCTCAAATCACGAGAAGCTCCAGCCCAAAAGGCAGCCAAAATGCAGCCCACATCCGGGAGAATCTCAAGAGCAGGGGGTGGAGCAAGCCAGGCCTCAAACCACGAGAAGCTCCAGCCCAAAAGGCAGCCAAAATCCTAACCACATCTGGGAGAATCTCAAGAGCAGGGCGTGGAGCAAGCCAGGCCTCAAACCACGAGAAGCTCCAGCCCAAAAGGCAGCCATAACGCAGCCCACATCCGGGAGAATCTCAAGAGCAGTGGTAGGAGGAAGCCAGGCCTGAAACCACGAGAAGCTCCTAGCCCAAAAGGCAGCCAAACTCCACCCCACCTCCGGGAGAATCTCAAGAGCAGGGGGTGGAGCAAGCCAGGCCTCAAACCACGAGAAGCTCCAGCCCAAAAGGCAGACAAAATCCAGCCCTATATCTGGGAGAATCTCAAGAGCAGGGAGTGGAGCAAGCCAGGCCTCAAACCATGAGAAGATCCAGCCCAAAAAGCAGCCAAAATCCTAACCACATCTGGGAGAATCTCAAGAGCAGGGCGTGGAGCAAGCCAGGCCTCAAACCACGAGAAGCTCCAGCCCAAAATGCAGCCAAAATGCAGCCCACATCCGGGAGAATCTCAAGAGCAGGGGGTGGAGCAAGCCAGGCCCCAATCCACGAGAAGCTCCAGCCCAAAAGGCAGCCAAAATCCAGCCTACATCTGGGAGAATATCAAGAGCAGGGGGTGGAGAAAGCCAGGCCTCAAACCACGAGAAGCTCCAGCCCAAAATGCAGCCAAAATTCAGCCCACATCCGCGAGAATCTCAAGAGCAGGGGGTGGAGCAAGCCAGGCCTCAAACCACGAGAAGCTCCAGCCCTAAAGGCAGCCAAAATGCAGCCTACATCCGGGAGAATCTCAAGAGCAGGGGGTGGAGCAAGCCAGGCCCCAAACCACGGGAAGCTCCTGGGAAAAAGCAGCCAAAATGCAGCCCACATCTGGGAGAATCTCAAGAGCAGGGGGTGGAGCAAGCCAGGCCTCAAACCATGGGAAGCTCCAGCCCAAAATGCAGCCAAAATGCAGCCCACCTGGAGGAGAATCTCAAGAGCAGGTGGTGGAGAAAGGCAGGCCTCAAACCACGAGAAGCTCCAGCCCAAAAAGCAGCCAAAATGCAGCCCACATCCGGGAGAATATCAAGAGCAGGGGGTGGAGCAAGCCAGGCCTCAAACCACGAGAAGCTCCAGCCCAAAAGGCAGCCACAATCCAGCCCACATCCGGGAGAATCTCAAGAGCAGGGGGTGGAGCAAGCCAGGCCTCAAACCACGAGAAGCTCCAGCCCAAAATGCAGCCAAAATGCAGCCCACATCCGGGAGAATCTCAAGAGCAGGGGGTGGAGCAAGCCAGGCCTCAAACCACAAGAAGCTCCAGCCCAAAAGGCAGCCAAAATACAGCCCACATCCAGGAGAATCTCAAGAGCAGGGTGTGGAGCAAGCCAGGCCTCAAACTACGAGAATCTCCAGCCCAAAACTTCAGCCAAAATGCAGCCACCGTCCAGGAGAATCTCAAGAGCAGGGGCTGGAGCAAGGCAGGCCTCAAACCATGAGAAGCTCCAGCCCAAAAAGGCAGCCAAAATCCAGCCCACATCCAGGAGAATCTCAAGAGCAGGGGGTGGAGCAAGCCAGGTCTCAAACCACAAGAAGCTCCAGCCCAAAATGCAGCCACAAGCCAGCACACATCCGGGAGAATATCAAGAGCAGGGGGTGGAGCAAGGCAGGCCTCAAACCACGAGAACCTCCAGCCCAAAATGCAGCCAAAATCCTACCCACATCCGGGAGAATATCAAGAGCAGTGGTTGGAGCAAGCCAGGCCTGCAACCACGAGAAGCTCCAGCCCAAAAGGCAGCCAAAATGCCGCCCACATCCGGGAGAATCTCAAGAGCAGGGGGTGGAGCAAGCCAGGCCTCAAACCACGAGAAGCTCCAGCGCAAAAGGCAGCCAAAATGCCGCCCACATCCGGGAGAATCTCAAGAGCAGGGGGTGGAGCAAGCCAGGCCTCAAACCACGAGAAGCTCCAGCCCAAAAGGCAGCCAAAATGCAGCCCATATCCGGGAGAATCTCAAGAGCAGGGGGTGGAGCAAGCCAGGCCTCAAACCACGAGAAGCTCCAGCCCAAGAATCAGCCAAAATGCAGCCCACATCCGGGAGAATATCAAGAGCAGGGAGTGGAGCAATCTAGGCCTCAAACCACGAGAAGCTCCAGCCCAGAAGGCAGCCAAAATCCAGCCCTATATCTGGGAGAATATCAAGAGTAGGGGGTGGAGCAAGCCAGGCCTCAAACCACGAGAAGCTCCAGCCCAAAAGGCAGCCAAAATGCAACCCACATGCAGGAGAATCTCAAGAGCAGGGGGTGGAGCAAGGCAGGCCTCAAACCACGAGAAGCTCCAGCCCAAGAATCACCCAAAATCCAAAACTATATCTGGGAGAGTATCAAGAGCAGGGGGTGGAGCAAGCCAGGCCCCAAACCACGAGAAGCTCCAGCCCAAGAGTCAGCCAAAATGCAGCCCACATCCGGGAGAATCTCAAGAGCAGGGGGTGGAGCAAGCCAGGCCTCAAACCACGAGAAGCTCCAGCCCAAAAGGCAGCCATAACGCAGCCCACATCCGGGAGAATCTCAAGAGCAGTGGTTGGAGGAAGCCAGGCCTGAAACCACGAGAAGCTCCTAGCCCAAAAGGCAGCCAAACTCCACCCCACCTCCGGGAGAATCTCAAGAGCAGGGGGTGGAGCAAGCCAGGCCTCAAACCACGAGAAGTTCCAGCCCAAAAGGCAGCCAAAATCCAGCCCACCTACGGGAGAATATCAAGAGCAGGGGGTTGAGCAAGCCAGGCCTCAAACCACGAGAAGCTCCATTCCAAGAATCAGCCAAAATCCAAAACTATATCTGGGAGAATATCAAGAGCAGGGGGTGGAGCAAGGCAGGCGTCAAACCACGAGAAGCTCCAGCCTAAAAGGCAACCAAAATGCAGCCCACATCCGGGAGAATATGAAGAGCAGGGGGTGGAGCAAGCCAGGCCTCAAACCGTGAAAAGCTCCTGCCTAAAAGGCAGCCAAAATCCAGCCCACATCCGGGAGAATATCAAGAGCAGGGGGGGGAGCATGCCGGGTCTCAAACCACGAGAAGCTCCAGCCCAAAAAGCAGCCAAAATGCAGCCCTATATCTGGGAGAATATCAAGAGTAGGGGGTGGAGCAAGGAAGGCCTCAAACCATGAGAATCTCCAGCCCAAAAAAGCAGACAAAATCCAGACCTATATCTGGGAGAATCTCAAGAGCAGGGGGTGGAGCAAGCCAGGCCTCAAACCACGAGAAGCTCCAGCCCAAAATGCAGCCAAAATGCAGCCCACATCCGGGAGAATCTCAAGAGCAGTGGTTGGAACAAGCCAGGCCTGCAACCACGAGAAGCTCCAGCCCAAAAGGCAGCCAAAATGCAGCCCACATCCGGGAGAATATCAAGAGCAGGGGGTGGAGCAAGCCAGGCCTCAAACCACGAGAAGTTCCAGCCCAAAAGGCAGCCAAAATCCAGCCCACATCCGGGAGAATATCAAGAGCAGGGGGTGGAGCAAGCCAGGTCTCAAACCACGAGAATCTCCAGCCCAAAAAGCATCCAAAATGAAGCACACATCCATGAGAATCTCAAGAGCAGGGGGTGGAGCAAGCCAGGCCTCAAACCACGAGAAGCTACAGCCCAAAAGGCAGTCAAAATCCAGCCCTATATCTTGGAGAATATCAAGAGCAGGGGGTGGAGCAAGCCAGGCCTCAAACCATGAGAATCTCCAGCCCAAAAAAGCAGACAAAATCCAGCCCTATATCTGGGAGAATCTCAAGAGCAGGGGGTGGAGCAAGCCAGGCCTGAAACCACGAGAAGCTCCAGCCCAAAATGCAGCCAAAATACAGCCCACATCTGGGAGAATCTCAAGAGCAGGAGGTGGAGCAAGCCAGGCCTCAAACCACGAGAAGCTCCTGCCCAAAATGAAGCCAAATTCGAGCCCACATCCGGGAGAATCTCAAGAGCAGGGGGTGGAGCAAGCCAGGCCTCAAACCACGAGAAGCTCCAGCCCAAAACACAGCCAAAAATGCAGCCCACATCTGGGAGAATATCAAGAGCAGGGAGTGGAGCAAGCCAGGCCTCAAACCACGAGAAGCTCCAGCCCAAAAGGCAGCCAAAATCCAGCCCACCTCCGGGAGAATCTCAAGAGCAGGGGGTGGAGCAAGCCAGGCCTCAAACCACGAGAAGCTCCAGCCCAAAAGGCAGCCAAAATCCAGCCCACATCCGGGAAAATATCAAGAGCAGGAAGTGGAGCAAGCCAGGCCTGACACCACGAGAAGCTCCAGCCCAAAAGGCAGCCAAAATCCAGCCCACATCCGGGAGAATCTCAGGAGCAGGAAGTGGAGCAAGCCAGGCCTGCAACCACGAGAAGCTCCAGCCCAAAAGGCAGCCAAAATGCAGCCCACATCCGGGAGAATCTCAAGAGCAGGGGGTGGAGCAAGCCAGGCCTCAAACCACGAGAAGCTCCAGCCCAAAAGGCAGCCATAACGCAGCCCACATCCGGGAGAATCTCAAGAGCAGGGGGTGGAGGAAGGCAGGCCTGAAACCACGAGAAGCTCCTACCCAAAATGCAGCCAAACTCCACCCCACCTCCGGGAGAATCTCAAGAGCAGGGGGTGGAGGAAGCCAGGCCTCAAACCACGAGAAGCTCCACCCCAAAAAGCAGCCAAAATGCAGCCCACCTCCGGGACAATCTCAAGAGCAGGGGGTGGAGCAAGCCAGGCCTCAAACCACGAGAAGCTCCAGCCCAAAAGGCAGCCAAAATGCAGCCCTATATCTGGGAGAATATCAAGAGTAGGGGCTGGAGCAAGGCAGGCCTCAAACCATGATAATCTCCAGCCCAAAAAAGCAGAGAAAATCCAGCCCTATATCTGGGAGAATCTCAAGAGCAGGGGGTGGAGCAAGCCAGGCCTCAAACCACAAGAAGCTCCTGCCCAAAATGAAGCCAAATTCCAGCCCACATCTGGGAGAATCTCAAGAGCAGGGGGTGGAGCAAGCCAGGCCCCAAACCACAAGAAGCTCCAGCCTAAAAGGCAGCCAAAATCCAGCCCACATCCGGGAGAATCTCAAGAGCAGGGGGTGGAGCAAGCCAGGCCTCAAACCCACGAGAAGCTCCTGCCCAAAAGGAAGCCAAATTCCAGCCCACATCCGGGAGAATCTCAAGAGCAGGGGGTGGAGCAAGCCAGGCCTCAAACCACGAGAAGCTCCAGCCCAAGATTCAGCCAAAATCCAAAACTATATCTGGGAGATTATCAAGAGCAGGGGGTGGAGCAAGCCAGGCCCCAAACCACGAGAAGCTCCAGCCCAAAAGGCAGCCAAAATGCAGCCCAACTCAGGGAGAATCTCAAGATCAGTGGGTGGAGCAAGCCAGGCCTCAAACCACGAGAAGCTCCAACCCAAAATGCAGCCAAAATGCAGCCCACATCCGGGAGAATCTCAAGAGCAGGGGGTGGAGCAAGCCAGGCCTCAAACCACGAGAAGCTCCAGCCCAAGAATCAGCCAAAATCCAAAACTATATCTGGGAGAATATCAAGAGCAGGGGGTGGAGCAAGGCTGGCGTCAAACCACGAGAAGCTCCAGCCTAAAAGGCAACCAAAATCCAGCCCACATGCGGGAGAATATGAAGAGCAGGGGGTGGAGCAAGCCAGGCCTCAAACCGCGAAAAGCTCCAGCCCAAAAAGCAGCCAAAATGCAGCCCACATCCGGGAGAATCTCAAGAGCAGTTGTTGGAGCAAGCCAGGCCTGCAACCACGAGAAGCTCCAGCCCAAAATGCAGCCAAAATCCAGCCCACATCCGGGAGAATATCAAGAGCAGGAGGTGGAGCAAGCCAGGCCTCAAACCACGAGAAGTTCCAGCCCAAAAGGCAGCCAAAATCCAGCCCACATCCGGGAGAATATCAAGAGCAGGGGGTGCAGCAAGCCAGGTCTCAAACCACGAGAAGCTCCAGCCCAAAAAGCATCCAAAATGAAGCACACATCCATGAGAATCTCAAGAGCAGGGGGTGGAGCAAGCCAGGCCTCAAACCACGAGAAGCTACAGCCCAAAAGGCAGCCAAAATGCAACCCACATCCGGGAGAATATCAAGAGCAGGAGGTGGAGCAAGCCAGGCCTCAAACCACGAGAAGTTCCAGCCCAAAAGGCAGCCAAAATCCAGCCCTATATCTGGGAGAATATCAAGAGTAGGGGCTGGAGCAAGGCAGGCCTCAAACCATGAGAATCTCCAGCCCAAAAAGCAGACAAAATCCAGCCCTATATCTGGGAGAATCTCAAGAGCAGGGGGTGGAGCAAGCCAGGCCTCAAACCACGAGAAGCTCCAGCCCAAAACACAGCCAAAAATGCAGCCCACATCCAGGAGAATATCAAGAGCAGGGGGTGGAGCAAGCCAGGCCCCAAACCATGAGAATCTCCAGCCCAAAAGGCAGCCAAAATTCAGCCCACATCCGGGAGAATCTCAAGAGCAGGGGGTGGAGCAAGCCAGGCCTCAAACCACGAGAAGCTCCAGCCCAAAAGGCAGCCAAAATCCAGCCCACATCCGGGAGAATCTCAAGAGCAGGGAGTGGAGCAAGCCAGGCCTCAAACCACGAGAAGCTCCAGCCCAAAAGGCAGCCAAAATCCAGCCCACCTCCGGGAGAATCTCAAGAGCAGGGGGTGGAGCAAGCCAGGCCTCAAACCACGAGAAGCTCCAGCCCAAGAGGCAGCCAAAATGCAGCCCACCTCTGGGAGAATCTCAAGAGCAGGGGGTGGAGCAAGCCAGGCCTCAAACCACGAGAAGCTCCAGCCCAAAAGGCAGCCAAAATGCAGCCCACATCCGGGAGAATCTCAAGAGCAGGGGGTGGAGCAAGCCAGGCCTCAAACCGCGAAAAGCTCCAGCCCAAAAGGCAGCCAAAATACAGCCCACATCCAGGAGAATATCAAGAGCAGGGGGTGGAGCAAGCCAGGCCTCAAACCACGAGAAGCTCCAGCCCAAAAGGCAGCCAAAATGCAGCCCACATCCGGGAGAATATCAAGAGCAGGGGTTGGAGCAAGCCAGGCCTCAAACCACGAGAAGCTCGAGCCCAAAATGCAGCCAAAATCCAGCCCACATCCGGGAGAATCTCAAGAGCAGGGGGTGGAGCAAGCCAGGCCTCAAACCACGAGAAGCTCCAGCCCAAAAGGCAGCCAAAATCCAGCCCACATCCGGGAGAATCTCAAGAGCAGGGAGTGGAGCAAGCCAGGCCTCAAACCACGAGAAGCTCCAGCCCAAAAGGCAGCCAAAATCCAGCCCACCTCCGGGAGAATCTCAAGAGCAGGAAGTGGAGCAAGCCAGGCCTCAAACCACGAGAAGCTCCAGCCCAAGAGGCAGCCAAAATGCAGCCCACCTCTGGGAGAATCTCAAGAGCAGGGGGTGGAGCAAGCCAGGCCTCAAACCACGAGAAGCTCCAGCCCAAAAGGCAGCCAAAATGCAGCCCACATCCGGGAGAATATCAAGAGCAGGGGGTGGAGCAAGCCAGGCCTCAAACCGCGAAAAGCTCCAGCCCAAAAGGCAGCCAAAATACAGCCCACATCCAGGAGAATATCAAGAGCAGGGGGTGGAGCAAGCCAGGCCTCAAACCACGAGAAGCTCCAGCCCAAAAGGCAGCCAAAATGCAGCCCACATCCGGGAGAATCTCAAGAGCAGGGGTTGGAGCAAGCCAGGCCTCAAACCACGAGAAGCTCGAGCGCAAAAGGCAGCCAAAATCCAGCCCACATCCGGGAGAATCTCAAGAGCAGGGGGTGGAGCAAGCCAGGCCTCAAACTACAAGAAGCTCCAGCCCAAAAGGCAGCAAAAATGCAGCCCACATACGGGAGAATATCAAGAGCAGGGGGTGGAGCAAACCAGGCCCCAAACCATGAGAAGCTCCAGCCCAAAAGGCAGCCAAAATGCAGCCCACATCTGGGAGAATATCAAGAGCAGGGGGTGGAGCAAGGCAGGCCTCAAACCACGAGAAGCTCCAGCCCAAGAATCACCCAAAATCCAAAACTATATCTGGGAGAGTATCAAGAGCAGGGGGTGGAGCAAGCCAGGCCCCAAACCACGAGAAGCTCCAGCCCAAGAGTCAGCCAAAATGCAGCCCACATCCGGGAGAATCTCAAGAGCAGGGGGTGGAGCAAGCCAGGCCTCAAACCACGAGAAGCTCCAGCCCAAAAGGCAGCCATAACGCAGCCCACATCCGGGAGAATCTCAAGAGCAGTGGTTGGAGGAAGCCAGGCCTGAAACCACGAGAAGCTCCTAGCCCAAAAGGCAGCCAAACTCCACCCCACCTCCGGGAGAATCTCAAGAGCAGGGGGTGGAGCAAGCCAGGCCTCAAACCACGAGAAGTTCCAGCCCAAAAGGCAGCCAAAATCCAGCCCACCTACGGGAGAATATCAAGAGCAGGGGGTTGAGCAAGCCAGGCCTCAAACCACGAGAAGCTCCATTCCAAGAATCAGCCAAAATCCAAAACTATATCTGGGAGAATATCAAGAGCAGGGGGTGGAGCAAGGCAGGCGTCAAACCACGAGAAGCTCCAGCCTAAAAGGCAACCAAAATGCAGCCCACATCCGGGAGAATATGAAGAGCAGGGGGTGGAGCAAGCCAGGCCTCAAACCGTGAAAAGCTCCAGCCTAAAAGGCAGCCAAAATCCAGCCCACATCCGGGAGAATATCAAGAGCAGGGGGTGGAGCAAGCCAGGTCTCAAACCACGAGAAGCTCCAGCCCAAAAAGCAGCCAAAATGCAGCCCTATATCTGGGAGAATATCAAGAGTAGGGGGTGGAGCAAGGAAGGCCTCAAACCATGAGAATCTCCAGCCCAAAAAAGCAGACAAAATCCAGACCTATATCTGGGAGAATCTCAAGAGCAGGGGGTGGAGCAAGCCAGGCCTCAAACCACGAGAAGCTCCAGCCCAAAATGCAGCCAAAATGCAGCCCACATCCGGGAGAATCTCAAGAGCAGTGGTTGGAACAAGCCAGGCCTGCAACCACGAGAAGCTCCAGCCCAAAAGGCAGCCAAAATGCAGCCCACATCCGGGAGAATATCAAGAGCAGGGGGTGGAGCAAGCCAGGCCTCAAACCACGAGAAGTTCCAGCCCAAAAGGCAGCCAAAATCCAGCCCACATCCGGGAGAATATCAAGAGCAGGGGGTGGAGCAAGCCAGGTCTCAAACCACGAGAATCTCCAGCCCAAAAAGCATCCAAAATGAAGCACACATCCATGAGAATCTCAAGAGCAGGGGGTGGAGCAAGCCAGGCCTCAAACCACGAGAAGCTACAGCCCAAAAGGCAGTCAAAATCCAGCCCTATATCTTGGAGAATATCAAGAGCAGGGGGTGGAGCAAGGCAGGCCTCAAACCATGAGAATCTCCAGCCCAAAAAAGCAGACAAAATCCAGCCCTATATCTGGGAGAATCTCAAGAGCAGGGGGTGGAGCAAGCCAGGCCTGAAACCACGAGAAGCTCCAGCCCAAAATGCAGCCAAAATACAGCCCACATCTGGGAGAATCTCAAGAGCAGGAGGTGGAGCAAGCCAGGCCTCAAACCACGAGAAGCTCCTGCCCAAAATGAAGCCAAATTCGAGCCCACATCCGGGAGAATCTCAAGAGCAGGGGGTGGAGCAAGCCAGGCCTCAAACCACGAGAAGCTCCAGCCCAAAACACAGCCAAAAATGCAGCCCACATCTGGGAGAATATCAAGAGCAGGGAGTGGAGCAAGCCAGGCCTCAAACCACGAGAAGCTCCAGCCCAAAAGGCAGCCAAAATCCAGCCCACCTCCGGGAGAATCTCAAGAGCAGGGGGTGGAGCAAGCCAGGCCTCAAACCACGAGAAGCTCCAGCCCAAAAGGCAGCCAAAATCCAGCCCACATCCGGGAAAATATCAAGAGCAGGGGGTGGAGCAAGCCAGGCCTCAAAGCACGAGAAGCTCCAGCCCAAAAGGCAGCCAAAATGCAGCCCACATCCGGGAGAATCTCAGGAGCAGGAAGTGGAGCAAGCCAGGCCTGACACCACGAGAAGCTCCAGCCCAAAAGGCAGCCAAAATCCAGCCCACATCCGGGAGAATCTCAGGAGCAGGAAGTGGAGCAAGCCAGGCCTGCAACCACGAGAAGCTCGAGCCCAAAAGGCAGCCAAAATGCAGCCCACATCCGGGAGAATCTCAAGAGCAGGGGGTGGAGCAAGCCAGGCCTCAAACCACGAGAAGCTCCAGCCCAAAAGGCAGCCATAACGCAGCCCACATCCGGGAGAATCTCAAGAGCAGGGGGTGGAGGAAGGCAGGCCTGAAACCACGAGAAGCTCCTACCCAAAATGCAGCCAAACTCCACCCCACCTCCGGGAGAATCTCAAGAGCAGGGGGTGGAGGAAGCCAGGCCTCAAACCACGAGAAGTTCCAGCCCAAAAGGCAGCCAAAATCCAGCCCACATCCGGGAGAATATCAAGAGCAGGGGGTGGAGCAAGCCAGGTCTCAAACCACGAGAAGCTCCACCCCAAAAAGCAGCCAAAATGCAGCCCACCTCCGGGACAATCTCAAGAGCAGGGGGTGGAGCAAGCCAGGCCTCAAACCACGAGAAGCTCCAGCCCAAAAGGCAGCCAAAATGCAGCCCTATATCTGGGAGAATATCAAGAGTAGGGGCTGGAGCAAGGCAGGCCTCAAACCATGATAATCTCCAGCCCAAAATAGCAGAGAAAATCCAGCCCTATATCTGGGAGAATCTCAAGAGCAGGGGGTGGAGCAAGCCAGGCCTCAAACCACAAGAAGCTCCTGCCCAAAATGAAGCCAAATTCCAGCCCACATCTGGGAGAATCTCAAGAGCAGGGGGTGGAGCAAGCCAGGCCCCAAACCACGAGAAGCTCCAGCCTAAAAGGCAGCCAAAATCCAGCCCACATCCGGGAGAATCTCAAGAGCAGGGGGTGGAGCAAGCCAGGCCTCAAACCCACGAGAAGCTCCTGCCCAAAAGGAAGCCAAATTCCAGCCCACATCCGGGAGAATCTCAAGAGCAGGGGGTGGAGCAAGCCAGGCCTCAAACCACGAGAAGCTCCAGCCCAAGATTCAGCCAAAATCCAAAACTATATCTGGGAGATTATCAAGAGCAGGGGGTGGAGCAAGCCAGGCCCCAAACCACGAGAAGCTCCAGCCCAAAAGGCAGCCAAAATGCAGCCCAACTCAGGGAGAATCTCAAGATCAGTGGGTGGAGCAAGCCAGGCCTCAAACCACGAGAAGCTCCAACCCAAAATGCAGCCAAAATGCAGCCCACATCCGGGAGAATCTCAAGAGCAGGGGGTGGAGCAAGCCAGGCCTCAAACCACGAGAAGCTCCAGCCCAAGAATCAGCCAAAATCCAAAACTATATCTGGGAGAATATCAAGAGCAGGGGGTGGAGCAAGGCTGGCGTCAAACCACGAGAAGCTCCAGCCTAAAAGGCAACCAAAATCCAGCCCACATGCGGGAGAATATGAAGAGCAGGGGGTGGAGCAAGCCAGGCCTCAAACCGCGAAAAGCTCCAGCCCAAAAAGCAGCCAAAATGCAGCCCACATCCGGGAGAATCTCAAGAGCAGTTGTTGGAGCAAGCCAGGCCTGCAACCACGAGAAGCTCCAGCCCAAAATGCAGCCAAAATCCAGCCCACATCCGGGAGAATATCAAGAGCAGGAGGTGGAGCAAGCCAGGCCTCAAACCACGAGAAGTTCCAGCCCAAAAGGCAGCCAAAATCCAGCCCACATCCGGGAGAATATCAAGAGCAGGGGGTGCAGCAAGCCAGGTCTCAAACCACGAGAAGCTCCAGCCCAAAAAGCAGCCAAAATGAAGCACACATCCATGAGAATCTCAAGAGCAGGGGGTGGAGCAAGCCAGGCCTCAAACCACGAGAAGCTACAGCCCAAAAGGCAGCCAAAATGCAACCCACATCCGGGAGAATATCAAGAGCAGGAGGTGGAGCAAGCCAGGCCTCAAACCACGAGAAGTTCCAGCCCAAAAGGCAGCCAAAATCCAGCCCTATATCTGGGAGAATATCAAGAGTAGGGGCTGGAGCAAGGCAGGCCTCAAACCATGAGAATCTCCAGCCCAAAAAGCAGACAAAATCCAGCCCTATATCTGGGAGAATCTCAAGAGCAGGGGGTGGAGCAAGCCAGGCCTCAAACCACGAGAAGCTCCAGCCCAAAACACAGCCAAAAATGCAGCCCACATCCAGGAGAATATCGAGAGCAGGGGGTGGAGCAAGCCAGGCCCCAAACCATGAGAATCTCCAGCCCAAAAGGCAGCCAAAATTCAGCCCACATCCGGGAGAATCTCAAGAGCAGGGGGTGGAGCAAGCCAGGCCTCAAACCACGAGAAGCTCCAGCCCAAAAGGCAGCCAAAATCCAGCCCACATCCGGGAGAATCTCAAGAGCAGGGAGTGGAGCAAGCCAGGCCTCAAACCACGAGAAGCTCCAGCCCAAAAGGCAGCCAAAATCCAGCCCACCTCCGGGAGAATCTCAAGAGCAGGGGGTGGAGCAAGCCAGGCCTCAAACCACGAGAAGCTCCAGCCCAAGAGGCAGCCAAAATGCAGCCCACCTCTGGGAGAATCTCAAGAGCAGGGGGTGGAGCAAGCCAGGCCTCAAACCACGAGAAGCTCCAGCCCAAAAGGCAGCCAAAATGCAGCCCACATCCGGGAGAATCTCAAGAGCAGGGGGTGGAGCAAGCCAGGCCTCAAACCGCGAAAAGCTCCAGCCCAAAAGGCAGCCAAAATACAGCCCACATCCAGGAGAATATCAAGAGCAGGGGGTGGAGCAAGCCAGGCCTCAAACCACGAGAAGCTCCAGCCCAAAAGGCAGCCAAAATGCAGCCCACCTCCGGGAGAATCTCAAGAGCAGGGGTTGGAGCAAGCCAGGCCTCAAACCACGAGAAGCTCGAGCCCAAAATGCAGCCAAAATCCAGCCCACATCCGGGAGAATCTCAAGAGCAGGGGGTGGAGCAAGCCAGGCCTCAAACCACGAGAAGCTCCAGCCCAAAAGGCAGCCAAAATCCAGCCCACATCCGGGAGAATCTCAAGAGCAGGGAGTGGAGCAAGCCAGGCCTCAAACCACGAGAAGCTCCAGCCCAAAAGGCAGCCAAAATCCAGCCCACCTCCGGGAGAATCTCAAGAGCAGGGGGTGGAGCAAGCCAGGCCTCAAACCACGAGAAGCTCCAGCCCAAGAGGCAGCCAAAATGCAGCCCACCTCTGGGAGAATCTCAAGAGCAGGGGGTGGAGCAAGCCAGGCCTCAAACCACGAGAAGCTCCAGCCCAAAAGGCAGCCAAAATGCAGCCCACATCCGGGAGAATATCAAGAGCAGGGGGTGGAGCAAGCCAGGCCTCAAACCGCGAAAAGCTCCAGCCCAAAAGGCAGCCAAAATACAGCCCACATCCAGGAGAATATCAAGAGCAGGGGGTGGAGCAAGCCAGGCCTCAAACCACGAGAAGCTCCAGCCCAAAAGGCAGCCAAAATGCAGCCCACATCCGGGAGAATCTCAAGAGCAGGGGTTGGAGCAAGCCAGGCCTCAAACCACGAGAAGCTCGAGCGCAAAAGGCAGCCAAAATCCAGCCCACATCCGGGAGAATCTCAAGAGCAGGGGGTGGAGCAAGCCAGGCCTCAAACTACAAGAAGCTCCAGCCCAAAAGGCAGCAAAAATGCAGCCCACATCCGGGAGAATCTCAAGAGCAGGGGGTGGAGCAAGCCAGGCCCCAAACCATGAGAAGCTCCAGCCCAAAAGGCAGCCAAAATGCAGCCCACATCTGGGAGAATATCAAGAGCAGGGGGTGGAACAAGCCAGGCCTCAAACCACGAGAAGCTCCAGCCCAAAAGGCAGCCAAAATCCAGCCCACATCCGGGAGAATCTCAAGAGCAGGGGTTGGAGCAAGCCAGGCCTCAAACCACGAGAAGCTCGAGGCCAAAAAGCATATAAAATGCAGCCCACATCCGGGAGAATCTCAAGAGCAGGGGGTGGAGCAAGCCAGGCCTCAAACCATGAGAAGATCCAGCCCAAAATGAAGCCAAATTCCAGCCCACATCCGGGAGAATCTCAAGAGCAGGGGGTGGAGCAAGCCAGGCCTCAAACCATGAGAAGCTCCAGCCCAAAAGGCAGCCAAAATACAGCCCACATCCGGGAGAATCTCAAGAGCAGGGGGTGGAGCAAGCCAGGCCTCAAACTACAAGAAGCTCCAGCCCAAAAGGCAGCAAAAATGCAGCCCACATACGGGAGAATATCAAGAGCAGGGGGTGGAGCAAGCCAGGCCTCAAACCATGAGAAGCTCCAGCCCAAAAGGCAGCCAAAATGCAGCCCACATCTGGGAGAATATCAAGAGCAGGGGGTGGAACAAGCCAGGCCTCAAACCACGAGAAGCTCCAGCCCAAAAGGCAGCCAAAATGCAGCCCTATATCTGGGAGAATATCAAGAGTAGGGGCTGGAGCAAGCCAGGGCTCAAACCACGAGAAGCTCCTAGCCCAAAAGGCAGCCAAAATGCAGCCCACATCCGGGAGAATCTCAAGAGCAGGGGGTGGAGCAAGCCAGGCCTCAAACCACGAGAAGCTCCAGCCCAAAAGGCAGCCAAAATCCAGCCCACATCCGGGAGAATCTCAAGAGCAGTTGTTGGAGCAAGCCAGGCCTGCAACCACGAGAAGCTCCAACCCAAAAGGCAGCCAAAATGCAGCCCACATCCGGGAGAATATCAAGAGCAGGAGGTGGAGCAAGCCAGGCCTCAAACCACGAGAAGTTCCAGCCCAAAAGGCAGCCAAAATCCAGCCCACATCCGGGAGAATATCAAGAGCAGGGGGTGGAGCAAGCCAGGCCTCAAACCACGAGAAGCTCCAGCCCAAAAAGCATCCAAAATGAAGCACACATCCATGAGAATCTCAAGAGCAGGGGGTGGAGCAAGCCAGGCCTCAAACCACGAGAAGCTCCAGCCCAAAACACAGCCAAAAATGCAGCCCACATCCAGGAGAATATCAAGAGTAGGGGCTGGAGCAAGGCAGGCCTCAAACCATGAGAATCTCCAGCCCAAAAAGCAGACAAAATCCAGCCCTATATCTGGGAGAATCTCAAGAGCAGGAGGTGGAGCAAGCCAGGCCTCAAACCACGAGAAGCTCCTGCCCAAAAGGAAGCCAAATTCGAGCCCACATCTGGGAGAATCTCAAGAGCAGGGGGTGGAGCAAGCCAGGCCTCAAACCACGAGAAGCTCCAGCCCAAAACACAGCCAAAAATGCAGCCCACATCCAGGAGAATATCAAGAGCAGGGGGTGGAGCAAGCCAGGCCCCAAACCATGAGAATCTCCAGCCCAAAAGGCAGCCAAAATGCAGCCCACATCCGGGAGAATCTCAAGAGCAGGGGGTGGAGCAAGCCAGGCCTCAAACCACGAGAAGCTCCAGCCCTAAACGCAGCCAAAATCCAGCCCACATCCGGGAGAATCTCAAGAGCAGGGAGTGGAGCAAGCCAGGCCTCAAACCACGAGAATCTCCAGCCCAAAAGGCAGCCAAAATCCAGCCCACCTCCGGGAGAATCTCAAGAGCAGGGGGTGGAGCAAGCCAGGCCTCAAACCACGAGAAGCTCCAGCCCAAGAGGCAGCCAAAATGCAGCCCACCTCTGGGAGAATCTCAAGAGCAGGGGGTGGAGCAAGCCAGGCCTCAAACCACGAGAAGCTCCAGCCCAAAAGGCAGCCAAAATGCAGCCCACATCCGGGAGAATCTCAAGAGCAGGGGGTGGAGCAAGCCAGGCCTCAAACCGCGAAAAGCTCCAGCCCAAAAGGCAGCCAAAATACAGCCCACATCCGGGAGAATCTCAAGAGCAGGGGTTGGAGCAAGCCAGGCCTCAAACCACGAGAAGCTCCAGCCCAAAATGCAGCCAAAATCCAGCCCACATCCGGGAGAATCTCAAGAGCAGGGGGTGGAGCAAGCCAGGCCTCAAACTACAAGAAGCTCCAGCCCAAAAGGCAGCAAAAATGCAGCCCACATACGGGAGAATATCAAGAGCAGGGGGTGGAGCAAGCCAGGCCCCAAACCATGAGAAGCTCCAGCCCAAAAGGCAGCCAAAATGCAGCCCACATCTGGGAGAATATCAAGAGCAGGGGGTGGAACAAGCCAGGCCTCAAACCACGAGAAGCTCCAGCCCAAAAGGCAGCCAAAATGCAGCCCTATATCTGGGAGAATATCAAGAGTAGGGGCTGGAGCAAGCCAGGCCTCAAACCATGAGAATCTCCAGCCCAAAAGTCAGCCAAAATGCAGCCCACATCCGGGAGAATCTCAAGAGCAGGGGTTGGAGCAAGCCAGGCCTCAAACCACGAGAAGCTCCAGCCCAAAAGGCAGCCAAAATGCAGCCCTATATCTGGGAGAATATCAAGAGTAGGGGCTGGAGCAAGCCAGGCCTCAAACCATGAGAATCTCCAGCCCAAAAGTCAGCCAAAATGCAGCCCACATCCGGGAGAATCTCAAGAGCAGGGGGTGGAGCAAGCCAGGCCTCAAACCACAAGAAGCTCCAACCCAAAAGGCAGCCAAAATGCAGCCCACATCTGGGAGAATCACAGGAGCAGGGGGTGGAGTAAGCCAGGCCTCAAACCACAAGAAGCTCCTGCCCAAAATGAAGCCAAATTCCAGCCCACATCTGGGAGAATCTCAAGAGCAGGGGGTGGAGCAAGCCAGGCCTCAAACCACGAGATGGTCCAGCCCAAAAGGCAGCCAAAATGCAGCCCACATCCGGGAGAATCTCAAGAGCAGGGGGTGGAGAAAGCCAAGCCTCAAACCACGAGAAGCTCCAGCCCAAAAGGCAGCCAAAATCCAGCCGACATCCGGGAGAATCTCAAGAGCAGGGGGTGGAGCAAGCCAGGCCTCAAACCACGAGAAGTTCCAGCCCAAAAGGCAGCCAAAATCCAGCCCACATCCGTGAGAATATCAAGAGGACGGGGTGGAGCAAGCCAGGCCTCAAACCTCGAGAAGCTCCAGCCCAAAAGGCAGCCAAAATCCAGCCCACATCCGGGAGAATCTCAGGAGCAGGGGGTGGAGCAAGCCAGGCCTCAAACCTCGAGAAGCTCCAGCCCAAAAGGCAGCCAAACTCCAACCCACATGTGGGAGAATCTCAAAACAAGGGGTCGGAGCAAGCCAGGCCTCAAATCACGAGAAGCTCCAACACAAAATGCAGCCAAACTCCAGCCCACACCCGGGAGAATATCATGCAGACGGGGTGGAGCAAGCCAGGCCTCAAACCACGAGAAGCTCCAGCCAAAAAGGCAGCCAAAATGCAGCCCACATCCGGGAGAATCTCAAGAGCAGGGGGTGGAGCAAGCCAGGCCTCAAACCACGAGAAGCTCCAGCCCAAAAGGCAGCCAATATGCAGCCCACATCCGGGAGAATCTCAAGAGCAGGGGGTGGAGCAAGCCAGGCCTCAAACCACGAGAAGCTCCAGCCCAAAAGGCAGCCAAAATCCAGCCCACATCCGGGAGAATATCAAGAGCAGGGGGTGGAGCAAGCCAGGCCTCAAAGCACGAGAAGCTCCAGCCCAAAATGCAGCCAAAATGCAGCCCAAATCCGGGAGAATATCAAGAGCAGGGGGTGGAGCAAACCAGGCCTCAAACCACGAGAAGCTCCAGCCCAAAAGGCAGCCAAAATGCAGCCCACATCCGGGAGAATCTCAAGAGCAGGGGGTGGAGCAAGCCAGGCCTCAAACCACGAGAAGCTCCAGCCCAAAAGGCAGCCAAAATCCAGGCCACATCCGGGAGAATCTGAAGAGCAGGGAGTGGAGCAAGCCAGGCCTCAAACCACGAGAAGCTCCAGCCCAAAAGGCAGCCAAACTCCAGACCACATCCGGGAGAATCTCAAGAGCAGGGGGTGGAGCAAGCCAGGCCTCAAACCACGAGAAGCTCCAGCCCAAAAGGCAGCCAAAATGCAGCCCACCTCCGGGAGAATCTCAAGAGCAGGGGGTGGAGCAAGCCAGGCCTCAAACCACGAGAAGCTCCAGCCCAAAAGGCAGCCAAAATACAGCCCACATCCAGGAGAATCTCAAGAGCAGGGGGTGGAGCAAGGCAGGCCTCAAACCACGAGAAGCTCCAGCCCAAAAGGCAGCCAAAATGCAGCCCACATCCGGGAGAATCTCAAGAGCAGGGGTTGGAGCAAGCCAGGCCTCAAACCACGAGAAGCTCCAGCCCAAAATGCAGCCAAAATCCAGCCCACATCCGGGAGAATCTCAAGAGCAGGGGGTGGAGAAAGCCAGGCCTCAAACTACAAGAAGCTCCAGCCCAAAAGGCAGCAAAAATGCAGCCCACATACGGGAGAATATCAAGAGCAGGGGGTGGAGCAAGCCAGGCCCCAAACCATGAGAAGCTCCAGCCCAAAAGGCAGCCAAAATGCAGCCCACATCTGGGAGAATATCAAGAGCAGGGGGTGGAACAAGCCAGGCCTCAAACCATGAGAATCTCCAGCCCAAAAGTCAGCCAAAATGCAGCCCACATCCGGGAGAATCTCAAGAGCAGGGGTTGGAGCAAGCCAGGCCTCAAACCACGAGAAGCTCCAGCCCAAAAGGCAGCCAAAATCCAGCCCACATCCGGGAGAATCTCAAGAGCAGGGGTTGGAGCAAGCCAGGCCTGAAACCACGAGAAGCTCCAGCCCAAAAGGCAGCCAAAATGCAGCCCACATCCGGGAGAATATCAAGAGCAGGGGGTGGAGCAAGCCAGGCCTCAAACCACGAGAAGCTCCTGCCCAAAATGAAGCCAAATTCCAGCCCACATACGGGAGAATCTCAAGAGCAGGGGGTGGAGCAAGCCAGGCCTCAAACCACGAGAAGCTCCAGCCCAAAAGGCAGCCAAAATGCAGCCCTATATCTGGGAGAATATCAAGAGTAGGGGCTGGAGCAAGCCAGGCCTCAAACCATGAGAATCTCCAGCCCAAAAGTCAGCCAAAATGCAGCCCACATCCGGGAGAATCTCAAGAGCAGGGGGTGGAGCAAGCCAGGCCTCAAACCACAAGAAGCTCCAACCCAAAAGGCAGCCAAAATGCAGCCCACATCCGGGAGACTCTCAAGAGGAGGGGGTGGAGCAAGCCAGGCCTCAAACCACAAGAAGCTCCTGCCCAAAATGAAGCCAAATTCCAGCCCACATCCGGGAGAATCTCAAGAGCAGGGTGTGGAGCAAGCCAGGCCTCAAACCACGAGAAGCTCCAGCCCAAAAGGCAGCCAAAATGCAGCCCACATCCGGGAGAATCTCAAGAGCAGGGGGTGGAGCAAGCCAGGCCTCAAACCACGAGAAGCTCCAGCCCAAAAGGCACCCAAAATCCAGCCCACGTCCGTGAGAATCTCAGGAGCAGGGGGTGGAGCAAGCCAGGCCTCAAACCACGAGAAGCTCCAGCCCAAAAGGCACCCAAAATCCAGCCCACGTCCGTGAGAATCTCAAGAGCAGGGGGTGGAGCAAGCCAGGCCTCAAACCATGGGAAGCTCCAGCCCAAAATGCAGCCAAAATGCAGCCCACATCCAGGAGAACCTCAAGAGCAGGGGGTGGAGCAAGCCAGGCCTCAAACCACGAGAAGCTCCTGCCCAAAAGGAAGCCAAATTCCAACACTATATCCGGGAGAATCTCAAGAGCAGGGGGTGGAGCAAGCCAGGCCCCAAACCACGAGAAGCTCCAGCCCAAAAGGCAGCCAAAATCCAACACTATATCCGGGAGAATCTCAAGAGCAGGGGTTGGAGCAAGCCAGGCCTCAAACCACGAGATGCTCCAGCCCAAAAGGCAGCCAAAATGCAGCCCACATCCGGGAGAATCTCAAGAGCAGGGGGTGGAGAAAGCCAAGCCTCAAACCACGAGAAGCTCCAGCCCAAAAGGCAGCCAAAATCCAGCCGACATCCGGGAGAATCTCAAGAGCAGGGGGTGGAGCAAGCCAGGCCTCAAACCACGAGAAGTTCCAGCCCAAAAGGCAGCCAAAATCCAGCCCATATCCGTGAGAATATCAAGAGGACGGGGTGGAGCAAGCCAGGCCTCAAACCTCGAGAAGCTCCAGCCCAAAAGGCAGCCAAAATGCAGCCCACATCCGGGAGAATCTCAAGAGCAGGGGGTGGAGCAAGCCAGGCCTCAAACCACGAGAAGCTCCAGCCCAAAAGGCAGCCAAAATGCAGCCAACACCCGGGAGAATATCAAGAGCAGGGGGTGGAGCAAGCCAGGCCTCAAACCACAAGAAGTTCCAGCCCAAAAGGCAGCCAAAATCCAGCCCACATCCGTGAGAATATCAAGAGGACGGGGTGGAGCAAGCCAGGCCTCAAACCTCGAGAAGCTCCAGCCCAAAAGGCAGCCAAAATGCAGCCCACATCCGGGAGAATCTCAAGAGCAGGGGGTGGAGCAAGCCAGGCCTCAAACCACGAGAAGCTCCAGCCCAAAAGGAAGCCAAATTCCAGCCCACATCTCGGAGAATATCAAGAGCACGGGGTGGAGCAAGCCAGGCCTCACACCACAAGAAGCTCCTGCCCAAAAGGAAGCCAAATTCCAGCCCACATCTGGGAGAATCTCAAGAGCAGGGGGTGGAGCAAGCCAGGCCTCAAACCACGAAAAGCTAAAGCCCAAAATGCAGCCAAACTCCAGCCCAACTCCCGGAGAATATCAAGAGCAGGGGGTGGAGCAAGCCAGGCCTCAAACCACGAGGAGCTCCAGCCCAAAAGGCAGCCAAAATGCAGCCCATATCCAGGAGAATATCAAGAGCAGGGGGTGGAGCAAGCCAGGCCTCAAACCACGAGAAGCTCCAGCCCAAAAGGCAGCCAAAATTCAGCCCACATCCAGGAGAATCTCAAGAGCAGGGGGTGGAGCAAGCCAGGCCTCAAACCACGAGAAGCTCCAGCCCAAAAGTGCAGCCAAACTCCAACCCACATGTGGGAGAATCTCAAAACAAGGGGTCGGAGCAAGCCAGGCCTCAAATCACGAGAAGCTCCAACACAAAATGCAGCCAAACTCCAGCCCACACCCGGGAGAATATCATGCAGACGGGGTGGAGCAAGCCAGGCCTCAAACCACGAGAAGCTCCAGCCAAAAAGGCAGCCAAAATGCAGCCCACATCCGGGAGAATCTCAAGAGCAGGGGGTGGAGCAAGCCAGGCCTCAAACCACGAGAAGCTCCAGCCCAAAAGGCAGCCAATATGCAGCCCACATCCGGGAGAATCTCAAGAGCAGGGGGTGGAGCAAGCCAGGCCTCAAACCACGAGAAGCTCCAGCCCAAAAGGCAGCCAAAATCCAGCCCACATCCGGGAGAATATCAAGAGCAGGGGGTGGAGCAAGCCAGGCCTGAAACCACGAGAAGCTCCAGCCCAAAATGCAGCCAAAATGCAGCCCAAATCCGGGAGAATCTCAAGAGCAGGGGGTGGAGCAAGCCAGGCCTCAAACCACGAGAAGCTCCAGCCCAAAAGGCAGCCAAAATCCAGGCCACATCCGGGAGAATCTGAAGAGCAGGGAGTGGAGCAAGCCAGGCCTCAAACCACGAGAAGCTCCAGCCCAAAAGGCAGCCAAACTCCAGACCACATCCGGGAGAATCTCAAGAGCAGGGGGTGGAGCAAGCCAGGCCTCAAACCACGAGAAGCTCCAGCCCAAAAGGCAGCCAAACTCCAGACCACATCCGGGAGAATCTGAAGAGCAGGGAGTGGAGCAAGCCAGGCCTCAAACCACGAGAAGCTCCAGCCCAAAATGCAGCCAAACTCCAGCCCACACCTGGGAGAATATCATGCAGAGGGGGTGGAGCAAGCCAGGCCTCAAACCACGAGAAGCTCCAGCCCAAAAGGCAGCCAAACTCCAGACCACATCCGGGAGAATCTGAAGAGCAGGGAGTGGAGCAAGCCAGGCCTCAAACCACGAGAAGCTCCAGCCCAAAATGCAGCCAAACTCCAGCCCACACCTGGGAGAATATCATGCAGAGGGGGTGGAGCAAGGCAGGCCTCAAACCACGAGAAGCTCCAGCCCAAAATGCAGCCAAAATGCAGCCCACCTCCGGGAGAATATCAAGAGCAGGGGGTGGAGGAAGCAAGGCCTCAAACCACGAGAAGCTCCAGCAAAAAATGCAGCCAAACTCCAGCCCACACCTGGGAGAATATCATGCAGAGGGGGTGGAGCAAGCCAGGCCTCAAACCACGAGAAGCTCCAGCCCAAAATGCAGCCATAACGCAGTCCACATCCAGGAGAATATCAAGAGCAGGGGTTGGAGCAAGCCAGGCTTCAAAGCACGAGAAGCTCCAGCCCAAAATGCAGCCAAAATCCAGCCCACATCCGGGAGAATCTCAGGAGCAAGGTTTGGAGAAATCCAGGCCTGAAACCACGAGATGCTCCAGCCCAAAAGGCAGCCAAAATGCAGCCCACATCCGGGAGAATCTCAAGAGCAGGGGGTGGAGCAAGCCAGGCCTCAAACCACGAGAAGCTCCAGCCCAAAAGGCAGCCAAAATGCAGCCCACATCCGGGAGAATCTCAAGAGCAGGGGGTGGAGCAAGCCAGGCCTCAAACCGCGAAAAGCTCCAGCCCAAAAGGCAGCCAAAATACAGCCCACATCCAGGAGAATATCAAGAGCAGGGGGTGGAGCAAGGCAGGCCTCAAACCACGAGAAGCTCCAGCCCAAAAGGCAGCCAAAATGCAGCCCACATCCGGGAGAATCTCAAGAGCAGGGGTTGGAGCAAGCCAGGCCTCAAACCACGAGAAGCTCCAGCCCAAAATGCAGCCAAAATCCAGCCCACATCCGGGAGAATCTCAAGAGAAGGGGGTGGAGAAAGCCAGGCCTCAAACTACAAGAAGCTCCAGCCCAAAAGGCAGCAAAAATGCAGCCCACATACGGGAGAATATCAAGAGCAGGGGGTGGAGCAAGCCAGGCCCCAAACCATGAGAAGCTCCAGCCCAAAAGGCAGCCAAAATGCAGCCCACATCTGGGAGAATATCAAGAGAAGGGGGTGGAACAAGCCAGGCCTCAAACCACGAGAAGCTCCAGCCCAAAAGGCAGCCAAAATGCAGCCCTATATCTGGGAGAATATCAAGAGTAGGGGCTGGAGCAAGCCAGGCCTCAAACCATGAGAATCTCCAGCCCAAAAGTCAGCCAAAATGCAGCCCACATCCGGGAGAATCTCAAGAGCAGGGGTTGGAGCAAGCCAGGCCTCAAACCACGAGAAGCTCCAGCCCAAAAGGCAGCCAAAATGCAGCCCACATCCGGGAGAATCTCAAGAGCAGGGATTGGAGCAAGCCAGGCCTGAAACCACGAGAAGCTCCAGCCCAAAAGGCAGCCAAAATGCAGCCCACATCCGGGAGAATATCAAGAGCAGGGGGTGGAGCAAGCCAGGCCTCAAACCACGAGAAGCTCCTGCCCAAAATGAAGCCAAATTCCAGCCCACATCTGGGAGAATCTCAAGAGCAGGGGGTGGAGCAAGCCAGGCCTCAAACCACGAGAAGCTCCAGCCCAAAAGGCAGCCAAAATACAGCCTACATCTGGGAGAATATCAAGAGCAGGGGGTGGAGCAAGCCAGGCCTCCAACCATGAGAAGCTCCAGCCCAAAAGGCAGCCAAAATCCAGCCCACATCCGGGAGAATCTCAGGAGCAGGGTGTGGAGCAAGCCAGGCCTCAAACCACGAGAAGCTCCAGCCCAAAAGGCAGCCAAAATGCAGCCCACATCCGGGAGAATCTCAAGAGCAGGGGGTGGAGAAAGCCAGGCCTCAAACCACGAGAAGCTCCAGCCCAAAAGGCACCCAAAATCCAGCCCACGTCCGTGAGAATCTCAGGAGCAGGGGGTGGAGCAAGCCAGGCCTCAAACCACGAGAAGCTCCAGCCCAAAAGGCACCCAAAATCCAGCCCACGTCCGTGAGAATCTCAAGAGCAGGCGGTGGAGCAAGCCAGGCCTCAAACCATGGGAAGCTCCAGCCCAAAATGCAGCCAAAATGCAGCCCACATCCAGGAGAACCTCAAGAGCAGGGGGTGGAGCAAGCCAGGCCTCAAACCACGAGAAGCTCCTGCCCAAAAGGAAGCCAAATACCAACACTATATCCGGGAGAATCTCAAGAGCAGGGGGTGGAGCAAGCCAGGCCTCAAACCACGAGAAGCTCCAGCCCAAAAGGCACCCAAAATGCAACCACATCCGGGAGAATCTCAAGAGCAGGGGGTGGAGCAAGCCAGGCCCCAAACCACGAGAAGCTCCAGCCCAAAAGGCAGCCAAAATCCAACACTATATCCGGGAGAATCTCAAGAGCAGGGGTTGGAGCAAGCCAGGCCTCAAACCACGAGATGCTCCAGCCCAAAAGGCAGCCAAAATGCAGCCCACATCCGGGAGAATCTCAAGAGCAGGGGGTGGAGAAAGCCAAGCCTCAAACCACGAGAAGCTCCAGCCCAAAAGGCAGCCAAAATCCAGCCGACATCCGGGAGAATCTCAAGAGCAGGGGGTGGAGCAAGCCAGGCCTCAAACCACGAGAAGTTCCAGCCCAAAAGGCAGCCAAAATCCAGCCCACCTCCGGGAGAATATCAAGAGGACGGGGTGGAGCAAGCCAGGCCTCAAACCTCGAGAAGCTCCAGCCCAAAAGGCAGCCAAAATGCAGCCCACATCCGGGAGAATCTCAAGAGCAGGGGGTGGAGCAAGCCAGGCCTCAAACCACGAGAAGCTCCAGCCCAAAAGGCAGCCAAAATCCAGGCCACATCCGGGAGAATCTGAAGAGCAGGGAGTGGAGCAAGCCAGGCCTCAAACCACGAGAAGCTCCAGCCCAAAAGGCAGCCAAACTCCAGACCACATCCGGGAGAATCTCAAGAGCAGGGGGTGGAGCAAGCCAGGCCTCAAACCACGAGAAGCTCCAGCCCAAAAGGCAGCCAAACTCCAGACCACATCCGGGAGAATCTGAAGAGCAGGGAGTGGAGCAAGCCAGGCCTCAAACCACGAGAAGCTCCAGCCCAAAATGCAGCCAAACTCCAGCCCACACCTGGGAGAATATCATGCAGAGGGGGTGGAGCAAGGCAGGCCTCAAACCACGAGAAGCTCCAGCCCAAAATGCAGCCAAAATGCAGCCCACCTCCGGGAGAATATCAAGAGCAGGGGGTGGAGGAAGCAAGGCCTCAAACCACTAGAAGCTCCAGCAAAAAATGCAGCCAAACTCCAGCCCACACCTGGGAGAATATCATGCAGAGGGGGTGGAGCAAGCCAGGCCTCAAACCACGAGAAGCTCCAGCCCAAAATGCAGCCATAAAGCAGTCCACATCCAGGAGAATATCAAGAGCAGGGGTTGGAGCAAGCCAGGCTTCAAAGCACGAGAAGCTCCAGCCCAAAATGCAGCCAAAATCCAGCCCACATCCGGGAGAATCTCAGGAGCAAGGTTTGGAGAAATCCAGGCCTGAAACCAAGAGATGCTCCAGCCCAAAAGGCAGCCAAAATGCAGCCCACATCCGGGAGAATCTCAAGAGCAGGGGGTGGAGCAAGCCAGGCCTCAAACCACGAGAAGCTCCAGCCCAAAAGGCAGCCAAAATGCAGCCCAAATCCGGGAGAATCTCAGGAGCAGGGGGTGGAGCAAGCCAGGCCTCAAACCACGAGAAGCTCGAGGCCAAAAAGCATATAAAATGCAGCCCACATCCGGGAGAATCTCAAGAGCAGGGGGTGGAGTAAGTCAGGCCTCAAACCAGGAGTAATTCCAACCTAAAATTAGGCCCAATTCCAAGAGAAATTTCTGCCTAAATCCAGTCCAGGTGGAGGAGAATTTTGGGCCCAGCTCCAGGAAAAGTTCCAGCCTAAAATGCAGCCCACATCCAGGAGAATCTCAAGAGCAGGGGGTGGAGCAAGGCAGGCCTCAAACCACGAGAAGCTCCAGCCCAAGAATCAGCCAAAATCCAGCCCACATCCGGGAGAATCTCAAGAGCAGGTGGTGGAGCAAGGCAAGCCTCAAACCACAAGAAGCTCCAGCCCAAAAGGCAGCCAAAATCCAGCCCACATCCAGGAGAATCTCAAGAGCAGGGGGTGGAGCAAGGCAGGCCTCAAACCACGAGAAGCTCCAGCCCAAAAGGCAGCCAAAATGCAGCCCACATCCGGGAGAATCTCAAGAGCAGGGGGTGGAGCAAGGCAGGCCTCAAACCACGAGAAGCTCCAGCCCAAAAGGCAGCCAAAATGCAGCCCACATCCGGGAGAATCTCAAGAGCAGGGGGTGGAGCAAGGCAGGCCTCAAACCACGAGAAGCTCCAGCCCAAAAGGCAGCCAAAATGCAGCCCACATCCGGGAGAATCTCAAGAGCAGGGGGTGGAGCAAGGCAGGCCTCAAACCAAGAGAAGCTCCAGCCCAAAAGGCAGCCAAAATCCAGACCACATCCGGGAGAATCTCAAGAGCAGGGGGTGGAGCAAGCCAGGCCTCAAACCACGAGAAGCTCCACCCCATAAGGCAGCCAAAATCCAGGCCACATCCAAGAGAATATCAAGGGCAGGGGGTGGAGCAAGCCAGGCCTCAAACCACGAGAAGCTCCAACCCAAAATGCAGCCAAACTCCAGCCCACACCCGGGAGAATATCATGCAGAGGGGGTGGAGCAAGGCAGGCCTCAAACCACGAGAAGCTCCAGCCCAAAATGCAGCCATAACGCAGTCCACATCCACGAGAATATCAAGAGCAGGGGGTTGGAGCAAGCCAGGCTTCAAAGCACGAGAAACTCCAGCCCAAAATGCAGCCAAACTCCAGACCACATCCGGGAGAATCTCAAGAGCAGGGGGTGGAGAAATCCAGGCCTGAAACCACGAGAAGCTCCAGCCCAAAAGGCAGCCAAAATCCAGCCCACATCCGGGAGAATCTCAAGCGCAGGGGGTGGAGCAAGCCAGGCCTCAAACCAGGAGAAGCTCCAGCCCTAAAGGCAGCCAAAATCCAGCTCACATCTGGGAGAATCTCAAGAGCAGGGGGTGGAGCAAGCCAGGCCTCAAACCACGAGAAGCTCCAGCCCAAAACGCAGCCAAAATGCAGCCCACATCCGGGAGAATATCAAGAGCAGGGGGTGGAGAAAGTCAGGCCTCAAACCAGGAGTAATTCCAACCTAAAATTAGGCCCAATTCCAGGAGAAATTACTGCCTAAACCCAGTCCAGGTGGAGGAGCATTTTGGGCCCAGCTCCAGGAAAAGTTCCAGCCTAAAATGCAGCCCACATCCAGGAGAATCTCAAGAGCAGGGGGTGGAGCAAGGCAGGCCTCAAACCACGAGAAGCTCCAGCCCAAGAATCAGCCAAAATCCAGCCCACATCCGGGAGAATCTCAAGAGCAGGGGTTGGAGCAAGGCAGGCCTCAAACCACGAGAAGCTCCAGCCCAAGAATCAGCCAAAATCCAGCCCACATCCGGTTGAATCTCAAGAGCAGGGGGTGGAGCAAGCCAGGCCTCAAACCACGAGAAGCTCCAGCCCAAAATGCAACCACAAATGCAGCCCACATCCGGGAGAATCTCAAGAGCAGGGGGTGGAGCAAGCCAGGCCTCAAACCACGAGAAGCTCCAGCCCAAAATGCAGCCAAAATGCAGCCCACACCCGGGAGAAAATCATGCAGAGGGGGTGGAGCAAGGCAGGCCTCAAACCACGAGAAGCTCCAGCCCAAAAGGCAGCCAAAATGCAGCCCACATCCGGGAGAATCTCAAGAGCAGGGGGCGCAGCAAGCCAGGCCTCAAACCACGAGAAGCTCCAGCCCAAAATGCAGCCAAAATGCAGCCCACATCTGGGAGAATATCAAGAGCAGGGGGTGGAGCAAGCCAGGCCTCAAACCACGAGAAGCTCCAGCCCAAAAGGCAGCCAAAATGCAGCCCACATCCGGGACAATTTCAAGAGCAGGGGGTGGAGCAAGCCAGGCCTCAAACCACGAGAAGCTCCAGCCCAAAAGGCAGCCAAAATGCAGCCCACATCCGGGAGAATATCAAGAGCATGGGGTGGAGAAAGTCAGGCCTCAAACCAGGAGTAATTCCAACCTAAAATTAGGCCCAATTCCAGGAGAAATTACTGCCTAAACCCAGTCCAGGTGGAGGAGAATTTTGGGCCCATCTCCAGGAAAAATTCCAGCCTAAAATGCAGCCCACATCCAGGAGAAACTCAAGAAGAGGGCCAAGACCTGTCCCTCAGATCTCTCCTGCCCTGGGACGTCAGATTCCCACGCATTTCTGCACTCCGCCGAAGAGAAATCCACCTGCGGCTGGGTCTACCGCAGGCCCCACACCAGACTAACACTTTATGCCTAAGGAATTGGGGACAGGAGCACAACCTGTGGAGTTTGGGCTTTGAACTGGTGCTGCCCCCAAGTTTTGCACAAAGTCCCTTCACACTATTCCCATCTGGCCCACAGTCAGATCACACCATTCCCCATCAGGTCCCGACTCTCCATCCATCAGCGCAGCAACTCCAGCAAAGGGTTAACACAGTGCCCGGCACGCAGCTGCACGCACATACCCCCCCTGCCAGAAACCGAAATGGCTGTGGAGATACGCATCTTGCTAGGAAGGTACCTGTTCAAAAGCCCCCGGAGCCCGGTTCAAGCCTTCCCGTCGCATGTCAGCATGTCTCAATGGGAGCAGAGCTGAGCCTCCAAGAGGGTTTTCACCCCAGGCCGTGTCCACCGCTCTCTCCTTTCCCAGACTGGGGGGTGTGGAGCTCTGAGTGCCATCCCACTCCGAGGGACATGCTGGGTGCAGCCCCTGCAGACCAGGAGAAAGCAAGGGTCAGCCATGGAACCTCCCTCTATTTAGAGAGTCATGAGATAATTGACTTCAGGCCTAAGCAATCTCCCAGCCTGGCCTTAATTGGGGCAGGCTCTTATGGGCATTCCCAGCTGGTGCTGATCTCCCCAGACTGCCAGAAGGGTCAGGGCTGGCAGGGCATGTCTTAGTTCCCTCTCATCCCTAACTGTAATGAGGAAATATCATGAGGCCCACTGAATTGGGCCTGAATTTCATAGGGACTTGGGCCTGAATTTCACCAGGATTTGGGTGAGAATTTCTCGTGCACTTGGGTCTGAATTTCCCCTGGATTCTGGCCTGAATTTCCCCTGTAGTAGAGCCCGAATTTCTCCTCAACGTGCCCTCTAATTTCTCTTGAACTCTGACCAAAATTTCTCCTGCACTGCAACCTTCAATTTCTGCTGGACTCCCTGAAATTGCTCCTGCACGCCAGCTCCAATTTCTCCTGCGCCGAATCCCAGATTTGACCTGCGCTGGAGCCCAGGTTTCCCCTGGAAGTGACCTCGAATTTGGCCTGCATTGTGGCCTGCATCTCTCCAGCTTTAAGGCACGCCCCCTCGCAACTGAAAGCACGCCCCCTCACCCCTGAAGGCACACCTTCTCGCCCCTGTAGCCAGGAGAAATTGCAGCCCAAGTGCAGCAGAAATTCCAGTCCAAGTCCAGGAGATAGTCCACCTGAACTCCAAAAGATATTTAGGCCTAAGTCCAGGAGAAATTCCAGCATAAATCCAGACCATGTCCAGGAGAAATTCCAGCCTAAAATGCAGCCCAAGTCCAGCAGAAATTTTAGCCTAAGAGCAGCCAAACTCCACTCCAGTTTCAGGAGATAGTCCACCCGAACTGCAGGAGAAAATTATGCCCAAGTCCATGAGAAATTCCAGCATAAATCCAGCCCATATCCAGGAGAAATTCCAGTCTAAAATGTAGCCAAAGTCGAGGAGAAATTTTAGCACAAGAGCAGACAAAATCCAGTCCATAGCAAGGAGAATTTCAAGAACAGGTCCTAGAGAAATTCAGGCCTCAAACCAGGAGTTTGAATACAGCCCCTAAGTAGGAAAAATATTGGCCCAATTTCAATAGAAATCTGCCCTCGCCCCCCCCGCCCCGCCCCCTCGCCCCTCAAGCCCCGCCCCCTCGCCCCCCCAGCCCCGCCCCCTCGCCCCCCCAGCCCCGCCCCCTCGCCCCCCCAGCCCCGCCCCCTCGCCCCCCCCCCCCGCCCCCTCGCCCCCCCCCCGCCCCGCCCCCTCGCCCCCCCAAGCCCTTTCCAAGATTGGCCAGCAGCACTGCAAAGGAAAGAGGCTCCGACTTCGGCTAGACTCGCCTCGACGTCACAACATAAGAGGCATTGAGTCCAAAGCATGGGGGCAGCACACCACGCCGGGGCCTCTTTAGAGGCAGGCTAGCAGCGCTGCCAAGGAAAGAATGCCTCTTACCTTCACAGTCCGAGGCGAATGTGAATCGAAGTCCAAAGCGGTGGGGCTGTGTGTCAAGTTAGGGCCCCTTTCGAGGTAGGCGAACGATGCTGCAAAGGAAGGAATGCCTCTTACCTTCACAGTCAGAGGCAAGGCTGAGGCGGAGCAAATTGAAGTCTGAAGCAGCAGGGTGGCATGCCGAGCTGGGGCTGCTTTCGAGGCAGGCTCGCATCCCACCAAAGGAAGAAATGTCTCTTACCTTAAGAGTGCAGGGACACCCCGAATCCGCGGGGGCCAGGAGGCACAACGCGACCAAAAGGGGCAGCGCAGCGCAACACCACACCAAGAGCGGCGCAATGCTAACAGCGGCGGCGAGACCCACAGCGGCGCAACAGCAGCGGCGGCGCGACACCAAGAGCGGCAGCGAGGCGCGCCGACCCCAAGAGCGGCGCGAGACCCCCAGGGGCGGTGCAACGCTAACAGCGGCGGCGAGACCCACAGCGGCGCAACAGCAGCGGCGGCGCGACACCCAGAGCGGCAGCGAGGCGCGCCGACCCCAAGAGCAGGGGCGAGACCCACAGCGGCGCAACAGCAGCGGCGGCGCGACACCAAGAGCGGCAGCGAGGCGCGCCGACCCCAAGAGCAGGGGCGAGACCCACAGCGGCGCAACAGCAGCGGCGGCGCGACACCCAGAGCGGCAGCGAGGCGCGCCGACCCCAAGAGCAGGGGCGAGACCCACAGCGGCGCAACAGCAGCGGCGGCGCGACACCCAGAGCGGCAGCGAGGCGCGCCGACCCCAAGAGCAGGGGCGAGACCCACAGCGGCGCAACAGCAGCGGCGGCGCGACACCCAGAGCGGCAGCGAGGCGCGCCGACCCCAAGAGCAGGGGCGAGACCCACAGCGGCGCAACAGCAGCGGCGGCGCGACACCCAGAGCGGCAGCGAGGCGCGCCGACCCCAAGAGCAGGGGCGAGACCCACAGCGGCGCAACAGCAGCGGCGGCGCGACACCCAGAGCGGCAGCGAGGCGCGCCGACCCCAAGAGCAGGGGCGAGACCCACAGCGGCGCAACAGCAGCGGCGGCATGACACCCAGAGCGGCACCGAGAGCAACAAGAGACCCAGATGGCCGAGCCGGGGCCCCTTTCGAGGCAGGCCCGCGCCCCTGCGAAGGAAGGAATGCCTCTTACCTTGCAAGGCCGAGGCGGAGGAGAGTGCGACTCGAAGTGCGCGTCTGAAGCGGCAGGGCGGTGAACCACGCCGGGGCCCCTTTCGAGGCAGGCCAGCGTCCCTCCAAAGGAAGAAATGCCTCTTACCTTAATAGTGCAGGGACGCCCCAAGTCTGAGGGGGCCAGGAGGCGCCACGAGACCAAGAGTAGCACCCAGACCAAGAGCGGCAGTGAAGCGCACCACCACACCAAGAACAGCGCAACACTAACAGCGGCGGCGAGACCCCCAGAGCGGCAACGAGGCGCGCTGGCTCCAAGAGCGGCGCCAGACCCCCAGAGCAGCGGCGCAACGCTAACAGCGGCGGCGAGACCCCCAGAGCGGCAGCGAGGCGCGCCGACCCCAAGAGCGGCGCGAGACCCCCAGGGGCGGTGCAACGCTAACAGCAGCGGCGAGACCCACAGCGGCGCAACAACAGCGGCGGCACAACACCCAGAGCGGCAGCGAGGCGCGCCGACCCCAAGAGCAGGGGCGAGACCCACAATGGCGCAACAGCAGCGGTGGCACGACACCCAGAGCAGCACCAAGAGCAACAAGAGACCCAGATGGCCGAGCCGGGGCCCCTTTCGAGGCAGGCCCGCGCCCCTGCGAAGGAAGGAATGCCGCTTACCTTGCGAGGCCGAGGCGGAGGCGAGTGCGAGTCCGAAGCGGCGCGAGGCGTGCCGAGCCGGGGCCCCTTTCGAGGCAGGCCCGCGCCCCTGCGAAGGAAGGAATGCCTCTTACCTTGCGAGGCCGAGGCAGAGGCGAGTGCGAGTCCGAAGCGGCGCGAGGCGTGCCGAGCCGGGGCCCCTTTCGAGGCAGGCCCGCGCCCCTGCGAAGGAAGGAATGCCTCTTACCTTGCGAGGCCGAGGCAGAGGCGAGTGCGAGTCTGAAGCGGCGCGAGGCGTGCCGAGCCGGGGCCCCTTTCGAGGCAGACCCGCGCCCCTGCGAAGGAAGGAATGCCTCTTACCTTGCGAGGCCGAGGCAGAGGCGAGTGCGAGTCCGAAGCGGCGCGAGGCGTGCCGAGCCGGGGCCCCTTTCGAGGCAGACCCGCGCCCCTGCGAAGGAAGGAATGCCTCTTACCTTGCAAGGCCGAGGCGGAGGAGAGTGCGACTCGAAGTGCGCGTCTGAAGCTGCAGGGCGGTGAACCACGCCGGGGCCCCTTTCGAGGCAGGCCAGCGTCCCTCCAAAGGAAGAAATGCCTCTTACCTTAATAGTGCAGGGACGCCCCAAGTCTGAGGGGGCCAGGAGGCACCACGACACCAAGAGTAGCACCCAGATCAAGAGCGGCAGTGAAGCGCACCACCACACCAAGAACCGCACAACGCTAACAGCGGCGGCGAGACCCCCAGAGCGGCAACGAGGCGCACCAGCTGCAAGAGCGGTGCCAGACCCCCAGAGTGGCGGCGAGACCCCCAGAGCGGCGGCGAGGTGTGCCGGCTCCAAGAGCGGCGCCAGACCCCCAGAGCGGCAGCACAACGCTAACAGCGGTGGCGAGACCCCCAGAGCGGCAACGAGGCGCGCCGGCTCCAAGAGCAGCGCGAGACCCCCAGAGCGGCGGCGAGACCTCCAGAACGGCAACGAGGCACGCCGGCTCCAAGAGCGGCACCAGACCCCCAGAGTGGCGGCGAGACCCCCAGAGCGGCGGCGAGGCGCGCCGGCCCCCAGAGCGGCGGCGAGGCCCCCAGAGCGGCGGCACAACGCTAACAGCGGCAGCGAGACCTCCAGAATGGCAACGAGGTGTGCCGGCTCCAAGAGCGGCGCCAGACCCCCAGAGCGGCGGCACAACGCTAACAGCGGCAGCGAGACCCCCAGAGCGGCAACGAGGCGCGCCGGCTCCAAGAGCAGCGCGAGACCCCCAGAGCGGCGGCGAGACCTCCAGAACGGCAACGAGGCACGCCGGCTCCAAGAGCGGCGCCAGACCCCCAGAGCAGCGGCACAACGCTAACAGCGGCAGCGAGACCCCCAGAGCGGCAACGAGGCGCGCCGGCTCCAAGAGCAGCGCGAGACCCCCAGAGCGGCGGCGAGACCTCCAGAACGGCAACGAGGCACGCCGGCTCCAAGAGCGGCGCCAGACCCCCAGAGCAGCGGCGCAACGCTAACAGCAGCGGCGAGACCCCCAGAGCGGCAACAAGGCGCGCCGGCTCCAAGAGCGGCGCGAGACCCCCAGCGGCGACATAACGCTAACAGCGGCGCCAGACCCCCAGAGCGGCGGCGAGACCTCCAGAACGGCAACGAGGCACGCCGGCTCCAAGAGCGGCGCGAGACCCCCAGCGGCGGCGCAACGCTAACAGCGGCAGCAAGACCTCCAGAACGGCAACGAGGTGTGCCGGCTCCAAGAGCGGCGCGAGACCCCCAGCGGCGACATAACGCTAACAGCGGCGCCAGACCCCCAGAGCGGCGGCGAGGCGCGCCGGCTCCAAGAGCAGCGCGAGACCCCCAGCGGCGACATAACGCTAACAGCGGCAGCGAGACCTCCAGAACGGCAACGAGGCGCGCCGGCTCCAAGAGCGGCGCAAGACCCCCGGGGCTGCCCAACGCCAAGAGCGGCAGCAAGACCCCCGGGGGCACCAAGAGCAACAAGAGACCCAGATCGCCAAGCCATGTCCCCTTTCAAGGCAGGCCCGCATCCGTGCAAAGGAAGAAATGCCTCTTACCTTAAGAGTGCAGGGACACCCCAAGTCTGAGGGGGCCAGGAGGCACCATGAGACCAAGAGCACTGCCACACCAAGAGTGGCGTGAGACCCACAATGGCGGCGCAACCACAAGAGCAGCACGACATCAAGGGCAGCGGCGAGGCACACCACCACACTAAGGAGCAGCGTGACAGCCAGAGTGGCAGCGAGGCATGCCACACCACCTATAGAGGTGCGAGACCAAGTGCATTGCAACAGGAGCAGCACAAAACCCAGAGCAGCAGCGAGGTGTGCAGCAACAGCGAGAGCAGCAGCGAGAGCCAGACCGTCGAGCCAGGGCACGTTTTGAGGTGGACCAGCGTCCCTGCAAAGGAAGGAATGTGTTCTACCTTCAGAGTCCAGGGATGCCCCAAGTCCAAAGCAGCAAGTAGGTGCTGCGACACCAAGAGCAGCGGGCCAGAATGCCAAGCTGGGGCCCCTTTTGAGGCAGGCCAGTGTCCCTGCAAACGAAGGAATACCTCTTACCTTCAGAGTCCAGTAACGCCCTGGGCCCCAGGCGGCAAGGAGGCACGCCGAGACCGAGAGCAGCGCCGAGACCAAGAGCAGCAGTGAGTCGCACCACCACACCAACAGTGGTGCAAGACCCAGAGTGGCAGCGAGGCGCGCAGACTCCAAGAGAGGCGTGAAACCCAAAGCACCGCAACAAGAGCGGCACGACACCCAGAGTGGTGGCGAGGCGCACCAACTCCAAGAGCAGCGCGACGGCGAGACACAGAGCACCAAGCCAGTGCCCCTTTCGTGGCTGGCCAACGTCCCTGCAAAGAAGGAAAGCCTCCTACCTTCAGAGTCCAGGGACACCCCAAGTCCCAGGCGGCAAGGAGGCACCGTGACACCAAGAGCGACGGGGCAGCACGCCGAGCCAGGGTTCCTTTCGAGGTAGGTCAGCGTCCCTGCAAAGGAAGGAATGCCTCCTACCTTCAGAGTCCACGGATGCCCCAAGTCTGAGGTGGCGAGGAGGAGCCACGAGATCAAGAGCAGCACTGAGACCAAGAGCAGCGGCGAGGCACACTGCGACACCCAGAGCGGCAGCAACGCCCAGAGTGGTGAGCCGGGGGCCCTTTTCAAGGCACCCCAGTGTCTCTGCAAAGGAAGGAATGCCTCGTACCTTCAGAGTGCAGGGACACCCCAAGTCCCAGGCGGTGAGGAGGCGCCGTGACACCAAGAGCGGTGGGCCAGCGTGCCGAGCCAGGGTCCCTTTCAAGGCACCCCAGCATTCCTGCAAAAGAAGGAATGGCTCTTACCTTCAGAGTCCAGGGATGCCCCAAGTCCCAGGTGGCACAAGACCAAGAGTGGTGCGAATGTTAAAAATTCTTCCCCAGACAAAGCGGGTTGCTCGAGGTATGCTATTTATTTAATCAAAACTCAGAGTTGGGTCTCCACCTCAGTGAGTGGCCAACGGCCCAAGATCTCACACAGTTTTTAGACCGTTCAATCAATACCCATTACAAAAGGTCCAAAGTCTTTGTATATTTCCACTTGGCCTTTCAGTCCCCAAAGTTCACCGTTTCCCAAAGACCTTCACAATCCCCCGTCTCAGCTGCATTCTTCTGTTCTGGTTCCGAGCCTCGGTTCAGTTACAGGGTCTTCTTTGGGTCGCCGTCTCCGTAATCACTCTTCTGCCATTTCTGTCCTGCACAATTCTGAGACAGACTTTGAGATGTACTATTAAGGGTTTACCTTCATTAATTATTCACTCTTTGTTCAAACTCTCTGCGTGATTAGCTTGACTGGGTTTGAAACCAGCCTTGGGTGGGTCCGTACAAGGAGCAGGCTGAGAGCAAACATTCTGGGCCTGTTGAGCAGTATTTCTGCACTTTACAACACCCCAAACCTCAGATCTAAACCTGCACTAGGGACTAGGAAAGATTCCTTTACAGAGATTCAGAAGCACTGTCCCACCCAGGTCACCAAAACAAGGGATAACCCTCTTCGCACCAACACAACATTAAGAAACAGCATCCACTCGATTGCAGACAGTGCTGTTCAGGGGATCGCTCCACCCGTCGTGCCTGACATACATTGCATCAGCCAAGGCTTCTATCCTCCCCTCACATACATATGGTACGCGTGGCATTTCCCAGAATGTTTGTCCATCTTCACTCTAATTCCTAGAACTAATTATCATACTTACATGGTCATGACAAATGCAGCCTGCGTCTCTCAGGGCCTGCTGTGGGCGTTCTTCTGTGGTCTCTGGCGGTGGCTTAAGAGGTGACTCTGTGTCCTTTCCATGAACGCCCAGTCTTCTTTCCATATATGGTTTTGCCATGTCACCGCCCTCTGCTTGCGGAATTCCTTAAGCACCTTGTCCTGCTTTCCACTGGCATCTGTTGACCCGCACTCCCTGAGGACATGCCTGTCACACTTGACAAAGCTACGTTGTCAGTCTTCTTGGTCTGTGGACCTTGCATTCTTGCCCGAGGCCCCTGATAACACAGTCTTGGCATTGGCCCTGTAGAGGAGAGTAAAAACTGGGACATGTATTTATCTATAGCGGTTTCTCTGAGGTGACAAGTTGAAAGGTTTGTGAGTAGTCTCCAGGAGATGGCACCCAAAGCACCCAGGTGATGACAATACCAGACACACATAGCAGATTGTTCCTACCACCTCTGTTAGGTCACCCAGCCAAGCAACACCCTTCAGCCAGGCTAATACAGTATCGATCGGCACATTAAGAAACTCGTAGGGCAGAACATCCCACCGTTCTGATCACAACTCTGAGAGCAAAGGGGTTGACATCCTGACCAGCCACCACCAAAATACTACAGTGAACACTTCTCATCAGTCCATTCTAACATGCAGGAATCGGATGATCTGTCACTATCTCAACCCCTCGGGCCCCACCTGGGGCACAAGACAGGACTGTCGTCATTTAACCCAGCCAGCAACAGAGCTCTGAACAGCCACTCGCTCACCTCCCCCTCCTCTACAGGGGCAGGAGAGCCAGAGAAAAAGACAAGAAAGCTCACAACATAAGAGAATAACAACTTAAAAGTCAAAGAATAAAGTAACAATACTAATAAAACTACTGATAACATGCAATAGAAAAGCCCACCACAACTACTCGTACATTTTGAGAAAACTGTGTTAAACACCAGTGTAATCAGCACAAGCCCAAAACACAACCTCTTACTGGCTGTCCTTAAGGAATTTAACACTTTAAAAATACCTTGAAAATGCCAATAGTAATAAGGCAGAAGAAATACAGAGAAGATGTAAGGAATGAAGACGTTAAAATAAATTCAAGAAAGGGCGCTAAAGATAGGGAGAAGTGGAAGGAATTTTAAAAAGAAACCGAGTACAAGAAACAGACCAGAATTACAACATTGAAACAGGAAAATGGATAAGGGACAACACACAACAAGAGTTTGAAAAGTGATTTGATACAAGAAACAGAGGATTACAGAACAGGGAGACAGCTAGAAAGGACCCTAATAATATGGAACAGGAAGCTAACTGCATGGAAACACAGACTAGAAATTTCTAAATCACCCAAGTACAGGACAGAGAGAGATGGAGGGAAACCAAAAATAATTAATGGGTGAAGAGGCAGAGAGCAGAGTCAGCAGAAAAGAATCAAATGTCAGGGAGCCAGCCAGGCCAGTGACCACCACAGGAGGAGGGAGAAGCAGAAGCAGAGAGAGTGGGGTGTACAGGAGACATGACAGGACTCACCACAGCTCTGAAGAGCAGGAACCCTTTACCACTCCTTCCATCTCTGAACTTCCCCTGCCCCCTCAACAGCACTGCTTCCCAGGCAGCCCCTTTGTAGCTGGAGCCCCACCCCGTGCAGGGCTGGCCCCATCCTCAGCCTCACGGGCCACACCTGGGGCTGCCCCAGCCCCAGCTGGAACCCATGAGGAACAGGGGCAATGGCCAAAGCCCCACAGCATATCAACCCTCACCTGAGGGCTGAGATGGTGGCTTTGCAGCAGGAACTTGAGGCTTAATGCAATAAAAGCTGCTGGCTCACAGCAGTCCAGAAGGAGATAACGGTGACAGGCAATGTTGAGAAACACCTCAGCAATTTTTTGGGAGCTTCTACCCTTCCTGCAAAGTGGCAGGACCAGACTCTCCTGTCTTTGCTGACAGAACTCTACACCAACACCCAGGAGGGCACAGCTGAGCAACTCTGTCCATTGCCAGTGACACCCTGGATCCCTGGAGGACAGTTGAAGATGATCAGCGTAAGTTTAAGGGGAAAACTGTTGTCTGGGTGGGAATGGGCTTCTTCACTGTGGGCTCAGTGGGTGGGAAATGCTGCTGCTGCTGAACAACGGGGGATCAACTGATCCCTGAGGACAGGAGAAGACATTACAGCTGTCTTTAATCTCACCTGGTGTTGGACATGTGGGGCCAACAGACATGTGGGGCCCAGAATCCTGGCTGTGGGTAGCAGGGTAGGGAAAAGCAGAGGGACAGGAAGAGGAAAAGGAGAGAGACAGGGGAGGACGGGGAGCAGCAGAGAGAGACGGGGAACGACAAAATAGCGCCGGGCTGAGCGGAACTCCAGACAACAACCAAATCCTGCCAGGGAGCAGCCAGAGGGATAGAGCGAGGGGAAATGTCCCCAGAGAGGATGGGGTAGAGCCAGCAGGGCAGGGCACAGGGAGAGGGAAAACATCAGGGGCAAGAACAGCAGCGGAGCCACCAAGAGAGGAGAAAACACCCCAAACAAGTCAGGAAAAGGAACCGGCCAGCACTGGGCAGCGGGACAGGCATAGAGCAAGGAAAACCAGGCACGAGGCCAGGGACAGAGGGATGGGGCGGCACAGAGAGGGACGGGGACCGGGACATGAGACTGCAGAGAGAGGGGCACAGGGAACTGGGAAGGGTGACAGAGAGAAACAGAGAGGGGTGGGGAGCGGGTCAGAGCTGGAGAAAGGGAAAATCCCACCAGGGAGCTGGCCAGGAGGACGGAGCCGGAGGAGACGAATGGGAAGCAGGGCGGTGGGATGCAGCTGGCAAAACTAACAATGGGCAACGGGCCAGAGGGACTGACGGCCATAAGGGCCAGGGAGTGGGACAAAGGAACGGATGGAAAGCACTGAGGAGCAGCAGGAGAGAGGAACGCGGAGATAAAGAAGGAAGGAAAAGGAAGGCTCGAGGGCAGAGAGAGAGACGGGAACAGAGTGTGGGACGTGCAGAGACAAAGAGCAGGGAAAGGAAGAGGACAGAGGGACTAGGGGTGGGGCTGGGGGGGACCAAATGCAGGTGAAGACAAAGAGATGGAGAAGGAAAAAAGATGCTGATGGGCTGCAGGACAGAGAGGGAGGAGAAGAAAATAGGGCTGGAGCAGGGAAGAGAAGGAGGAGAATGGGGACAGCTGGATGGACTGGGGGATACTCCTAGAAAGCAGGAGACAGGCACCAGGACAGAGGGACAAAGGCAGAATAACGGGAGAGGGAGCGGGACAGAAGGACAGCGAGAGGAGGAAAGGGGCAGGGAGCAGGACTGAGAGATGGAGAAAGGAGCAATGGGAGCAGAGGGATGGAGAGAGGAAAATCCATGTGGGAGGAAGGAGAGAGGGATAGAGGGGAGGGACAGGGAGCAAGAAAATGGGATCCAGAGAAACACAGGGGGATGAGGAGCAGCACACTGGGATAGAGAGCAAGCGAGAGCAACAGGAACAAGGACAGGGAGAAGGAGCCAGAGGAAAAACAGGGCCCGAAAGCCGCACAGAGAAATGGAATAGGAAAATCAGAGATGGGGAGTGGGACAGAGGAGTGGAGAGATGACAAGAGACACAAGGATAATGATTGAGGGGTGGAGGGTGGGGAAGGAAGACCAGGGAGCAGTGAAGCGGGGTGGACAAAGAAAAAGAGGGATGGGGAATGGGGCAGAGAAAGGAAAGAAGAAAATGCCGTGATGGGAGCAGGACAGAGGACAGGAGAGAGAAAAAGAAGCCAAGGGAGGAGACCGAGGAGCAGAGACAGAAAGGTCAGAAACAGCCAGAGGGGGAGAGAAGCCAAGAAAAATGGGGCCGAGGGGTCCTGCAGAGCTGGAGCGAGAACATGTAGGGTCAGTGAGCAGGACAGAGGGAGAGGAAGGACAAAGGAGGGACAGAGATGGTGACAGGGTGCAGGACATACAGCCAGGGAGAAAAACAGGATAGGGAAGGGGAGAACAGGATTGAGAAACAAATAAAAGGTGAGATCTGCAGAGACGGGAAAAACTGAGAACTAAAACCCCAGCAAAGGGGGAGAGTATGGAGAGGGAAGGGAAAAAAGGGCCAAGGAGCAGGGGAGAGGAGGAAAGGAAGGGAAAAGGGGAGAGATGGCTGGGCAGGGAGGGAGAGCAGGAAATGACTGGACAGGTAGCGGGACAGAGAAATACAGACAGAAAACACAGGGCCAGGAAGCAGGACAGAGGCACAGTGAGCGGTAATGAGGGGCAGGACAAAGGTGGGGACAGAAGCATCGGGGCAGAAGAACGGGAAGAACAAATAAAGGCAGGAAGAAGCCTGGGGGATGGCAGGAACCCCCGGTGAGAGACAGGGAAAAGGAGGACACAGAGCAGGACAGAGACCGTCAGAGACAGACAGGGCCAGGGAGCGAGACAGGGCGATGCAGAGACAAGAAAAAGGGCCAGGGAGGCAGGAGAGTGCAAGAGACAGGCACAAATAAAGAGACGTGGAGCAGGACAGGGATATCGCCAGTGGGACAGAGATGGAATGAGAAGGAAAAAGGGACGAGGGGCAGAACAAAGGCAAAGAGAACCGAGGTCAGGGAGCAGGACACAGGGGTGGAAGAGGGGAAAAATAGCGACGGGCCGCACAGCAGAGATGGGGGAATGAAACACGGCCCAGGGAGCGTCAAAGAACGAGAGAGAGTAAAGGGACAGAGAGCAGGACAGCGCTAGAGGGAAAAGCAACTGCGATGGGCAGTGGGAGAGAAACAAGGAGGAGGAAGGAAAAAACACTGTGCAAGACAGAAAGGAAAGAAGGGACAGTGAGCTGGACACGGGGATGGGAGAGGGAATGGGCCAGAGAGAGACAGACAGAAAAGACAGGGAGAGGAAGCAGGGCAGAAGGACAGCAAAGGAAAAAAGGGTCAGGGTTCTGGACAGAGATGGAGAAAAAAGCAGCAGGGCCAGAGAAAAAGAGGCAGAAAGAGCAGCAGGGAGGGAGCAGGGCAGAGAGAGCAGCAGCAGGATGGAGATGGAGGGAAAATGGGAGTCAACAGGACAGAGGCACAGGAATGTGGGCAGGGAGCAGGACTAAGGGATACAGGGAGAAACAATGGGACAGGAAGCAGGACAGAGGGACAGACAAGAGTGATGACCGTGGGAGAAAGAGAGAAACCGTGAGAAGGACAGCAGTTTGGGGGGAGAGAGAGAGAGAGAGAGAGAGAGAGAGATGAGGAGCCCTGCAGGGAGAGAAAGAACCAAAGGGGCAGGGACCAGCACAAGGGGTCAGAGAGAGCAAGGGATGAATGGGAAGGAGGGCGGAGACAGCGAGATACACAGCGAAAAACCGACAGCCATGAGCAAGACACAGGGACAGCGAGAGCAAGAGAAGGACGGAGAGAGCGAGATGGGCCGGCAGGGACACCGAGCAGCATGTACAGGGCAGAGAGGAGCAGAACATGAGGGAGCAGGGCAAGGACACCATGGGGAAAGAAAGAGCTGAATGCATAGCAGGAGAGGGAAAAAACAGTGAGGGGCTGCAGGACAGAACCAGAGGGGGAAACAAAGAGGGAGAAGAGGCACACAAGAACAGGGAGAAGAGGGACAGGGGAGCAGAAAATGAATCGCAGCAACACAGAAAAGACAGGGAGCCAGGGGAGGAGGGACAGGGAGGGACCGGCATGCAGTAGAGGGATGAGAGGGCCCCAGGGGCCCGGGACTCACCGCAGCTCTCTCCTGCGCTGTAGCCTCAGATTGTCCTGGATGTGACCTCCAGCAGAAATTAGTGCCAAATTCCATCCCAAGTCAAGAAGTAAGTACAGCCTAAAGAGCAGCCCAACTTCTTGAGAAATTCCAACCTAAGTGTAGCAGAAATTCCAGTCCAAATACAAGAGGTATTCCACCTGAACTCCAGGAGAAATTCGGGCCCAGGTCCAGGAGAAATTCAAGCCAAAGGCCAAGGGAAATTCAGGCCTAAATCCAGGAGTAATTCCAGCATAAATCCAGCCCCTGTCCAGGAGAATTTCAAGAACAGGGCCTAGACAAATTCAGGCCTCAATCCAGGACTAATTCCAGCCTAAAATGAGGCCCAAGTCCAGGAGAAATTCCAGACAAAGAGCAGCAGAAATTCCAGTCCAAGTCCAGCAGATATTTCACCCGAACTTCAGGAGAAATTCAGGCCCAGGTCCAGAAGAAATTTAAGTCCAAATCTAGGAAAAATTTGTGCCAAAGTGCAGGTGATATTACGGCCAAGTCTAGGAGAAATTGCAGCCCAAGTGCAGCAGAAATTCCAGCCCAGGTCCCGGAGATAGTCCACCCGAACTCCAGGAGAAATTTGGGCCCAAGTCCATGAGGGATTATGGCCAAGTTCAGGAGAAATTCCAGCCTAAATTGCAGCCCAATTCCAGGAGAAATTCCAGACAAAGAGCAGCCAAAATCCAGTCTAAGTTCAGGAGAAATTCAAGAACAGGGGCAAGAGAAATTCAGGCCTAAATCCAGAAACAATTCCAGCGTAAATCCAACCCATGTGCAGGAAGAACTCGGGCCCAATTCCCAGAGAACTTCCAGCCTAAAATGCAGCAAAGGTGCTGGAGAAATTCAGGCCCAAGAGCAACAAATATCCAGCTCACATACAGGAGAAATTCAAGAACAGGGCCTAGAGAAATTCAGGCCTCAGTCCAGGAGTAATTTCAGCCTAAAATAAGGCCCAAGTCCAGGGTAAATTCCAGCCCAAGTGAAGCATAAATTCCAGGCCAAATCCAAAAGATATTCCACCTGAATTCCAGGAGAAATTCCAGCCCAAGAGCAGCCAAAATCCAGTCTAAGTTCAGGAGAAATTCCAGAAGAGGCCCAAGAGTAATTCAGGCCTCAGTCCAGGAATAATTCTAGCACAAATGCAGCCCCTGTCTAGGAGAAATTCAGCCCCAAGCCCAATAGAAATTCCAGCCCATGTGCAGGAGTAATTCAGGCCCATGTTCAGGAGAAATTCTAGCCTAAAATCCAGCCCACATTCAGGAGAAATTTAAGAACAGGGTTAAGAGAAATTCAGGCCTCAATCCAAGAGTAATTTCAGCCTAAAATGAGGCCCAAGACCAGGAGAAATTCCAGGCCAAGTGCAGGAGAAATTCCAGTCCAAGTCCAGGATATAGTCCACCCAAACTCCAGGAGAAATTTGGGCCCAAGTCCAAGAGAAGTTCCAGTCCAAATCTAGGAGGAATTTGAGAGCAATCTAGGAGAAATTGAAGCCCGAATTCAGGAGAAAGTTGCACCTGAATTCAGGAGAAACTTGAGCCCCGATCTAGCACATATCCGGGAGGAATTCAGGGCCAAGTGTAATAGGAATTCCCATCCAAGTCCACGAGATATTTCACCCAACCTCCAGGAGAAATTTGGGCCCAAGTCCAGGATATAGTCCACCCAAAATCCAAGAGACATTTGGGCCCAAGTCCAGGAGAAATTTCAGCGCAACAGCAGTCAAAATCCCGCCTGCATCCAGGAGAAATTCAAGCCCAAGGCCAAAAGAAATCAGGCCTCAATACAGGATTAATTTCAGCTTAAAATGCAGCCCAATTCCTTGAGAAATTCCACCTCAAGTGCAGCAGAAATTCCAGCATGAAATGCCGCCCTAAACCAGAAGAAATACATGCCCGAATGCAAGTGAAATTCCGGACTAATATGCAGCCCGTGTCCAGGAGAAATTGGCGTCCAAGTCCAGGAGAAACTCGAGCAAGAACCGAGCCTTAGTCCATCATAACTCCAAGCGAAATTCCAGGTGAAATTGCAGCCTAAATCCAGCCCAAGTCCAGGAGAATTTCGGGCCCAGGTCCAATAGATATTACAGCAAAAATTCCAGCCCAAGTGCAGCAGAAATTCCAGCAGAAATTCAAGGCCAAATCCAAGAGTATATAAGGCCCAAGTTCAGGAGAAATTCCAACCTAAATTGCAGCCCAACTCCTTGAGAAATTCCAGCCCAATTGCAGCAGAAATTCCACTGAAAATCCAGGAGAAATTCCACCCTAGGTCCAGGAGATATTTGGGCTAAGTCTTGGACAAATTTGAGCCCTAGTCTAGGAGAAATTCAGGTTCCAATCCAAATGAAATTTGGGCCCAAGTCCAGCAGAAATCATGGCCCATGCCTACAAGAAATATGAGATCAATCTGAGGAGAAATTCCAGGCTAAAGCGCAGCCCAAGTCCAAGAGAAATTCCAGGACAAATCCAGTAGAAATTCCAGGCCAAGTGAAGATGATATTCATGCCTAAATCCAGCCCAAGTCCAGGAGAAATTCCAGCCCAAGAGCAGCCAAAATCCAGCCCACGTCCAGGAGAAATTCAAGCCCAAGGCCAAGAGAAATTCAGGCCTAAATCCAGGAGTAATTCCAGCCTAAACTGCAGCCCAACTCCAGCCCAAGTGCAGCAGAAATTCCAGACCAAAATGCAGCCCAAGTCCAGGAGAAATTCATGCCCAAATCCAAGTGAGATTCCAGACTAACATGCAGCCCACATCCAGCAGAAACGTGGGCCCAAGTCCAGGAGAAATTGAGGACCAAATCCAGGAGAAAGTCTAGCAAGAACCGAGTCCCAGTCCGTCATAAATCCAAACGAAATTCCAGGCGAAATTAAAGCCTAAATCCAGCCCACGTCCATGAGAATTTCAGGCCCAAGTCCAATAGAAATCCCAGCCTAAACTAAAGCCCAAGATCAGCAGAAATTCCAGCCCAAGTTCAGCAGAAATTTGTGCCTGAATTAAGGAGAAACCTGGGCCCTAATCCAGCTCATATCCAGGAGAAACTGGGGCCCAAATACAGCACAAGTACAGGAGAAACTCAGGCCCAGGTCCAGGAGTAAGTCAGGCCTAAATGCATGAGAAATTACAGCCTAAATCCAGCTCAAGTCCAGGAGAATTTCGGACCCAAGACCAACAGAAATTCCACCCTAAGGTGCAGCCCAAGTGCAGGACACATTCCAGCCCAAGTGCAGGCCAAATTCGAGGTCACTTCTAGGGGAAACCTGGGCTCCAGCGCAGGTCAAATCTGGGACTCGGTACAAAAGAAATTGGAGGCCATGTGCAGGAGAAATTTCAGAGAATCTAGGAGAAATTGAAGGTCCCAGTGCAGGAGAGATTTCGGCCAGGGTTCAGGAGAGATTTCGGCCAGGGTTCAGGAGAGATTTTGGCCAGGGTTCAAGAGAAATTAGAGGGCACGTTGAGGAGAAATTCGGGCTCTACTACAGGGGAAATTCAGGCCAGAATCCAGGGGAAATTCAGACCCAAGTGCACGAGAAGTTCTCGCCCAAATCCTGGTGAAATTCAGGCCCAAGTCCCTATGAAATTCAGGCCCAATTCAGTGGGCCTCATGATATTTCCTCATTACAGTTAGGGATGAGAGGGAACTAAGACATGCCCTGCCAGCCCTGACCCTTCTGGCAGTCTGGGGAGATCAGCACCAGCTGGGAATGCCCACAAGAGCCTGCCCCAATTAAGGCCAGGCTGGGAGATTGCTTAGGCCTGAAGTCAATTATCTCGTGACTCTCTAAATAGAGGGAGGTTCCATGGCTGACCCTTGCTTTCTCCTGGTCTGCAGGGGCTGCACCCAGCATGTCCCTCGGAGTGGGATGGCACTCAGAGCTCCACACCCCCCAGTCTGGGAAAGGAGAGAGCGGTGGACACGGCCTGGGCTGAAAAGCCTCCTGGAGGCTCAGCTCTGTTCCTGTTGAGACATGCTGACATGCGACGGGAAGGCTTGCACCGGGCTCCAGAGACGTTTGAACAGGTACCTTCCTAGCAAGATGCGTATCTCCACAGCCATTTCTGTCTCTGGCAGGGGGAGCGTGTGTGTGCAGCTGCGTGCCGGGAACTGTGTTAACCTTTGCTGGAGTTGCTGTGCTGATGGATGGAGAGTAGGGACCCGCTGGGGAATGGTGTGATCTGACTGTGGGCCAGATGGGAACAGTGTGAAGGGACTTAGTGCAAAACTTGGGGTCAGCAACAGTTCAAAGCCCAAACTCCACAGGCTGTGATCCTGTCCCCAGTTCCTTAGGCATAAAGCGATAATCAGGTGTGCGATCCTGGGGCGGACCCAGCCGCACATGGCTTTCAATTCCGTGGAGAGTAGAAAGGAGTGGGAATCCGAAGCCCCAGCACAGCAGAGATCTGAGTGAGAGCACGCAAAAGAATGGAGGTCATGTACAAGGCAAACCATCAACTGAATTCCTGGCCAGAAACCGCGACCTGCCACTCTTAGGGTTAAGGCTAGGGTTAGCATCTGGAGAACGAGAAAGCCCCCAGGTCCAGGGATAGTTGGGATTGCAAAGGCCTGTCAAGAGCAGCACGACACTGCACTGACATTGCTCCTGCCGCAGCTGTCATAGTCAGAACGCAGGGGGGGCGTGGCCGGAAACGGCGACCTGCCATTCTTAGGGTTAGGGCTAGGGTTAGCGTCTGGAGAACGAGAAAGCCCCCAGGTCCAGGGATAGTCGGGATTGCAAAGGCCTGCCAAGAGCAGCACGACACTGCACTGACATTGTTCCTACCACAGCTGTAATAGCCAGAACGCAGGGGGGGCGTGGCCAGAAACGGACACCTGCCATTCTTAGGGTTAGGGCTAGGGTTAGCGTCTGGAGAACGAGAAAGCCCCCAGGTCCAGGGATAGTTGGGATTGCAAAGGCCTGCCAAGAGCAGCACGACACTGCACTGACATTGCTCCTACCTCAGCTGCCATAGCCAGAACGCAGGGGGGGCGTGGCCGGAAACCGCGACATGCCATTCTTAGAGTTAGGGCTAGGGTTAGCGTCTGGAGAACGAGAAAGCCCCCAGGTCCAGGGAGAGTTGGGATTGCAAAGGCCTGCCAAGAGCAGCACGACACTGCACTGACATTGCTCCTACCGCAGCTCTCATGGCCAGAACGCAGGGGGGGCGTGGCCGGAAACCACGACCTGCCATTCTTCGGGTTAGGGCTAGGGTTAGCGTCTGGAGAATGAGAAAGCCCCCAGGTCCAGGGATAGTTGGGATTGCAAAGGCCTGCCAAGAGCTGCACGACACTGCACTGACATTGCTCCTACCGCAGCTCTTATAGCCAGAACGCAGGGGGGGCGTGGCCAAAACCGCGACCTGCCATTCTTAGGGTTAGGGCTAGGGTTAGCGTCTGGAGAACGAGAAAGCCCCCAGGTCCAGGGAGAGTTGGGATTGCAAAGGCCTGCCAAGAGCAGCACGACACCGCACTGACATTGCTCCTACCGCAGCTGTCATAGCCAGAAGGCAGGAGGGGCGTGGCCAGAAACCGCGACCTGCCATTCTTAGGGTTAGGGCTAGGGTTAGCGTCTGGAGAACAAGAAAGCGCCCAGGTCCAGGGATAGCTGGGATTGCAAAGGCCTGCCAAGAGCAGCACGACACTGCACTGACATTGCTCCTACCGCAGCTCTCATAGCCAGAACGCAGGGGGGGCGTGGCCGGAAACCGCGACCTGCCATTCTTAGGGTTAGTTCTAGGGTTAGCGTCTGGAGAACGAGAAAGCCCCCAGGTCCAGGGATAGTTGGGATTGCAAAGGCCTGCCAAGAGCTGCACGACACTGCACTGACATTGCTCCTACCTCAGCTGCCATAGCTAGAACGCAGCGGGGGCATGGCCGGAAACGGCGACCTGCCATTCTTAGGGTTAGGGCTAGGGTTAACGTCTGGAGAACGAGAAAGCCCCCAGGTCCAGGGATAGTTGGGATTGCAAAGGCCTGCCAAGAGCAGCACGACACTGCACTGACATTGCTCCTACCACAGCTCTCATAGCCAGAACGCAGGGGGGGCGTGGCCGGAAAGCGCGACCTGCCATTCGTAGGGTTAGGGCTAGGGTTAGCGTCTGGAGAACGAGAAAGCCCCCAGGTCCAGGGATAGTTGGGATTGCAAAGGCCTGCCAAGAGCAGCATGACACTGCACTGACATTGCTCCTATCGCATCTGCCATAGACAGAACGCAGGGGGGGCGTGGCCTTAAACCGCGACCTGATATTCTTAGGGTTAGGGCTAGGATTAGTGTCTGGAGAAGGAGAAAGCCCCCAGGTCCAGGGATAGTTGGGATTGCAAAGGCCTGCCAAGAGCAGCACGACACTGCACTGACATTGCTCCTACCGCAGCTGTCATGGCCAGAACGCAGGGGGGGCGTGGCCGGAAACAGCGACCTGCCATTCTTAGGGTTAGGGCTAGGGTTAGCGTCTGGAGAACGAGAAAGCGCCCAGGTCCAGGGATAGCTGGGATTGCAAAGGCCTGCCAAGAGCAGCACGACACTGCACTGACATTGCTCCTACCGCATCTGCCATAGCCAGAACGCAGGGGGGGCGTGGCCGGAAACCTCGACCTGCCATTATTAGGGTTAGGGCTAGGGTTAGCGTCTGGAGAACGAGAAAGCCCCCAGGTCCAGGGATAGTTGGGATTGCAAAGGCCTGCAAAGAGCAGCACGACACTGCACTGACATTGCTCCTACCGCAGCTGTCATAGTCAGAACGCAGGGGGGGCGTGGCCGGAAACGGCGACCTGCCATTCTTAGGGTTAGGGCTAGGGTTAGCGTCTGGAGAACGAGAAAGCCCCCAGGTCCAGGGATAGTTGGGATTGCAAAGGCCTGCCAAGAGCAGCACGACACTGCACTGACATTGCTCCTACCGCAGCTGTCATGGCCAGAACGCAGGGGGGGCGTGGCCGGAAACAGCGACCTGCCATTTTTAGGGTTAGGGCTAGGGTTAGCGTCTGGAGAATGAGAAAGCCCCCAGGTCCAGGGATAGTTGGGATTGCAAAGGCCTGCCAAGAGCAGCACGACACTGCACTGACATTGCTCCTACCTCAGCTCTCATAGCCAGAAGGCAGGGGGGGCGTGGCCGGAAACCGAGATCTGCCATTCTTAGGGTTAGGGCTAGGGTTAGCGTCTGGAGAACGAGAAAGCCCCCACGTCCAGGGAGAGTTGGGATTGCAAAGGCCTGCCAAGAGCAGCACGACACTGCCCCGACATTGCTCCTACCACAGCTGCCATAGGGAGAACGCAGGGGGGGTGTGGCCAGAAACCGTGACCTGCCATTCTTAGGGTTAGGGCTAGGGTTAGCGTCTGGAGAACGAGAAAGCCCCCAGGTCCAGGGATAGTTGGGATTGCAAAGGCCTGCCAAGAGCAGCACGACACTGCACTGACATTGCTCCTACCGCAGCAGCCATAGCCAGAACGCAGGGTGGGCGTGGCCAGAAACCGCGACCTGCCATTGTTAGGGTTAGGGCTAGGGTTAGCGTCTGGAGAACAAGAAAGCCCCCAGGTCCAGGGATAGCTGGGATTGCAAAGGCCTGCCAAGAGCAGCACGACACTGCACTGACATTGCTCCTAACGCAGCCCTCATAGCCAGAACGCAGGGGGGGCGTGGCTGTAAACCGCGACCTGCCATTCTTAGGGTTAGGGCTAGGGTTAGCGTCTGGAGAACGAGAAAGCGCCCAGGTCCAGGGATAGTTGGGATTGCAAAGGCCTGCCAAGAGCAGCACGACACTGCACTGACATTGCTCCTACCTCAGCTGCCATAGCCAGAACTCAGGGGGGGCATGGCCAGAAACCGCAACCTGCCATTCTTAGGGTTAGGGCTAGGGTTAGCGTCTGGAGAACGAGAAAGCGCCCAGGTCCAGGGATAGTTGGGATTGCAAAGGCCTGCCAAGAGCAGCACGACACTGCCCTGACATTGCTCCTACCTCAGCAGCCACAGCCAGAACGCAGGGGGGGCGTGGCCGGAAACGGCGACCTGCCATTCTTAGGGTTAGGGCTAGGGTTAGCATCTGGAGAACGAGAAAGCGCCCAGGTCCAGGCTTAGTTGGGATTGCAAAGGCCTGCCAAGAGCAGCACGACACTGCACTGACATTGCTCCTACCACAGCTGTCATAACCAGAACGCAGGCGGGGTGTGGCCGGAAAGCGCGACCTGCCATTCGTAGGGTTAGGGCTAGGGTTAGCGTCTGGAGAACGAGAAAGCGCACAGGTCCAGGGATAGTTGGGATTGCAAAGGCCTGCCAAGAGCAGCACGACACTGCACTGACATTGCTCCTACCTCAGCTGTCATAGCCAGAACGCAGGGGGGGCGTGGCCTTAAACCGCGACCTGATATTCTTAGGGTTAGGGCTAGGATTAGTGTCTGGAGAAGGAGAAAGCCCCCAGGTCCAGGGATAGTTGGGATTGCAAAGGCCTGCCAAGAGCAGCACGACACTGCACTGACATTGCTCCTACCGCAGCTGTCATGGCCAGAACGCAGGGGGGGCGTGGCCGGAAACAGCGACCTGCCATTTTTAGGGTTAGGGCTAGGGTTAGGGTCTGGAGAACGAGAAAGCCCCCAGGTCCAGGGAGAGTTGGGATTGCAAAGGCCTGCCAAGAGCAGCACGAAACTGCACTGACATTGCTCCTACCGCCGCTCTCATAGCAAGAACGCAGGGGGGGCGTGGTCGGAAACGGCGACCTGCCATTCTTCGGGTTAGGGCTAGGGTTATCGTCTGGAGAACGAGAAAGCCCCCAGGTCCAGGGATAGTTGGGATTGCAAAGGCCTGCCAAGAGCAGCACGACACTGCACTGACATTGCTCCTACCGCAGCTCTCATAGCCAGAACGCAGGGGGGGCGTGGCCGGAAACGGCGACCTGCCATTCTTAGGGTTAGGGCTAGGGTTAGCGTCTGGAGAACGAGAAAGCCCCCAGGTCCAGGGATAGTTGGGATTGCAAAGGCCTGCCAAGAGCAGCACGACACTGCACTGACATTGCTCCTACCGCATCTGCCATAGCCAGAACGCAGGGGGGGCGTGGCCGGAAACCGCGACCTGCCATTATTAGGGTTAGGGCTAGGGTTAGCGTCTGGAGAACGAGAAAGCCCCCAGGTCCAGGGATAGTTGGGATTGCAAAGGCCTGCCAAGAGCTGCACGACACTGCACTGACATTGCTCCTACCTCAGCTGTCATAGCCAGAACGCAGGGGGGGCGTGGCCGGAAACCGCGACCTGCCATTCTTAGGGTTAGGGTTAGCGTCTGGAGAAGGAGAAAGCGCCCAGGTCCAGGGATAGTTGGGATTGCAAAGGCCTGCCAAGAGCAGCATGACACTGCACTGACATTGCTCCTACCGCATCTGCCATAGCCAGAACGAAGGGGGGCGTGGCCGGAAACCGCGACCTGCCATTCTTAGGGTTAAGGCTAGGGTTAGCGTCTGGAGAACGAGAAAGCCCCCAGGTCCAGGGAGAGTTGGGATTGCAAAGGCCTTCCTAGAGCAGCACGACACTGCACTGACATTGCTCCTACCGCATGTGCCATAGCCAGAAATCAGGGTGGGCGTGGCCGGAAACCGTGACCTGCCATTCTTAGGGTTAGGGCTAGGGTTAGCGTCTGGAGAACGAGAAAGCCCCCATGTCCAGTGATAGTTGGGATTGCAAAGGCCTGCCAAGAGCAGCACAACACTGCACTGACATTGCTCCTACCGCAGCTCTCATAGCCAGAACGCAGGGGGGGCGTGGCCGGAAAAAGCGACCTGCCATTCTTAGGGTTAGGGCTAGGGTTAGCGTCTGGAGAACGAGAAAGCGCCCAGGTCCAGGGATAGTTGGGATTGCAAAGGCCTGCCAAGAGCAGCACGACACTGCACTGACATTGCTCCCACCGCAGCTGCCATAGCCAGAACGCAGGGGGGGCGTGGCCGTAAACCGCGACCTGCCATTCTTAGGGTTAGGGCTAGGGTTAGCGTCTGGAGAACGAGAAAGCCCCCAGGTCCAGGGAGAGTTGGGATTGCAAAGGCCTGCCAAGAGCAGCATGACACTGCACTGACATTGCTCCTACCTCAGCTGTCATAGCCAGAAAGCAGGGTGGGCGTGGCCGGAAACCGCGACCTGCCATTCTTAGGGTTAGGGCTAGGGTTAGCGTCTGGAGAATGAGAAAGCCCCCATGTCCAGTGATAGTTGGGATTGCAAATGCCTGCCAAGAGCAGCATGACACTGCACTGACATTGCTCCTCCCGCAGCTCTCATAGCCAGAACGCACGGGGGGCGTGGCCGGAAACGGCGACCTGCCATTCTTAGGGTTAGGGCTAGGGTTAGCGTCTGGAGAACGAGAAAGCCCCCAGGTCCAGGGATAGTTGGGATTGCAAAGGCCTGCCAAGAGCAGCACGAAACTGCACTGACATTGCTCCTACCGCATCTGCCATAGCCAGAACGCAGGGGAGGCGTGGCCGGAAACCGCGACCTGCCATTCTTAGGGTTAGGGCTAGGGTTAGCGTCTGGAGAACGAGAAAGCCCCCAGGTCCAGGGATAGTTGGGATTGCAAAGGCCTGCCAAGAGCAGCACGACACTGCACTGACTTTGCTCCTACCGCATGTGCCATAGCCAGAAAGCAGGGTGGGCGTGGCCGGAAACCGCGACCTGCCATTCTTAGGGTTAGGGCTAGGGTTAGCGTCTGGAGAACGAGAAAGCCCCCAGGTCCAGGGATAGTTTGGATTGCAAAGGCCTGCCAAGAGCAGCATGACACTGCACTGACATTGCTCCTACCGCATGTGCCATAGCCAGAAAGCAGGGGGGGCGTGGCCAGAAACCGCGACCTGCCATTCTTAGGGTTAGGGCTAGTGTTAGCGTCTGGAGAACGAGAAAGCCCCCAGGTCCAGGGATAGTTGGGATTGCAAAGGCCTGCCAAGAGCAGCATGACACTGCACTGACTTTGCTCCTACCGCATGTGCCATAGCCAGAATGCAGGGTGGGCGTGGCCGTAAACCGCGACCTGCCATTCTTAGGGTTAGTTCTAGGGTTAGCGTCTGGAGAACGAGAAAGCCCCCAGGTCCAGGGATAGTTGGGATTGCAAAGGCCTGCCAAGAGCAGCATGACACTGCACTGACATTGCTCCTACCGCATCTGCCATAGCCAGAACGCAGGGGGGATGTGGCCGGAAACCGCGACCTGCCATTCTTAGGGTTAGGGCTAGGTTTAGCGTCTGGAGAACGAGAAAGCCCCCATGTCCAGTGATAGTTGGGATTGCAAAGGCCTGCCAAGAGCAGCACGACACTGCACTGACATTGCTCCTACCGCAGCTGTCATAGCCAGAACGCAGGGGGGGCGTGGCCGGAAACGGCGACCTGCCATTCTTAGGGTTAGGGTTAGGGTTAGCGTCTGGAGAACGAGAAAGCGCCCAGGTCCAGGGATAGTTGGGATTGCAAAGGCCTGCCAAGAGCAGCATGACACTGCACTGACATTGCTCCTACCGCTGCTGTCATAGCCAGAACGCAGGGGGGGCATGGCCGGAAACCTCCACCTGCCATTCTTAGGGTTAGGGCTAGGGTTAGCGTCTGGAGAACGAGAAAGCCCCCAGGCCCAGGGATAGTTGGGATTGCAAAGGCCTGCCAAGAGCTGCACGACACTGCACTGACATTGCTCCTACCGCAGCTGTCATGGCCAGAACGCAGGGGGGGCGTGGCCGGAAACCGCAACCTGCCATTATTAGGGTTAGGGCTAGGGTTAGCTTCTGGAGAACGAGAAAGCGCCCAGGTCCAGGGATAGTTGGGATTGCAAAGGCCTGCCAAGAGCAGCACGACACTGCACTGACATTGCTCCTACCGCAGCTGTCATGGCCAGAACGCAGGGGGGGCGTGGCCGGAAACCGCGACCTGCCATTCTTAGGGTTAGGGTTAGGGTTAGCGTCTGGAGAACGAGAAAGCGCCCAGGTCTAGGGATAGATGGGTTTGCAAAGGCCTGCCAAGAGCAGCACGACACTGCACTGACATTGCTCCTACCGCAGCTGTCATGGCCAGAAAGCAGGGGGGGCGTGGCCGGAAACCGCGACCTGCCATTCTTAGGGTTAGGGCTAGGGTTAGCGTCTGGAGAACAAGAAAGCACCCAGGTCCAGGGATAGTTGGGATTGCAAAGGCCTGCCAAGAGCAGCACGACACTGCACTGACATTGCTCCTACCGCAGCTGTCATGGCCAGAACGCAGGGGGGGTGTGGCCAGAAACCGCGACCTGATATTCTTAGGGTTAGGGCTAAGGTTAGCGTCTGGAGAACAAGAAAGTCCCCAGGTCTAGGGATAGATGGGTTTGCAAAGGCCTGCCAAGAGCAGCACGACACTGCACTGACATTGCTCCTACCGCAGCTGTCATGGCCAGAACGCAGGGGGGGCGTGGCCGGAAACCGCGACCTGCCATTCTTAGGGTTAGGGCTAGGGTTAGCGTCTGGAGAACGAGAAAGCGCCCAGGTCTAGGGATAGTTGGGATTGCAAAGGCCTGCCAAGAGCTGCACGACACTGCACTGACATTGCTCCTACATCAGATGTCATAGCCAGAACGCAGGGGGGGCGTGCCCGTAAAACACGATCTGCCATTATTAAGGTTAGGGCTAAGGTTAGCGTCTGGAGAACGAGAAAGCGCCCAGGTCCAGGGATAGTTGGGATTGCAAAGGCCTGCCAAGAGCAGCACGACACTGCACTGACATTGCTCCTACCGCAGCTGTCATGGCCAGAACGCAGGGGGGGCGTGGCCGGAAACTGCGACCTGCCATTCTTAGGGTTAGGGCTAGGGTTAGCGTCTGGAGAACGAGAAAGCGCTCAGGCCCAGGGATAGTTGGGATTGCAAAGGCCTTCCTAGAGCTGCACGACACTGCACTGACATTGCTCCTACTGCAGCTGTCATGGCCAGAACGCAGGGGGGGCATGGCCGGAAACCTCGACCTGCCATTCTTAGGGTTAGGGCTAGGGTTAGCGTCTGGAGGACGAGAAAGCCCCCAGGTATAGGGATAGTTGGGACTGCAAAGGCCTTCCTAGAGCTGCACGACACTGCACTGACATTGCTCCTACATCAGATGTCATAGCCAGAACGCAGGGGGGGCGTGGCCGTAAAACGGGATCTGCCATTATTAGGGTTAGGGCTAGGGTTAGCGTCTGGAGTACGAGAAAGCCCCCAGGTCCAGGGATAGTTGGGATTGCAAAGGCCTGCCAAGAGCAGCACGACACTGCACTGACATTGCTCCTACCGCTGCTGTCATAGCCAGAACGCAGGGGGGGCATGGCCGGAAACCGCGACCTGCCATTCTTAGGGTTAGTACTAGGGTTAGCGTCTGGAGAACGAGAAAGACCCAAGGTCCAGGGATAGTTGGGATTGCAAGGGCCTGCCAAGAGCAGCACGACACTGCACTGACATTGCTCCTACCGCAGCTGTCATAGCCAGAACGCAGGGGGGGCGTGGCCGGAAACCGCGACCTGCCATTCTTAGGGTTAGGGCTAGGGTTAGCGTCTGGAGAACGAGAAAGCGCACATGTCCAGGGATAGTTGGGATTGCAAAGGCCTGCCAAGAGCAGCACGACACTGCACTGACATTGCTCCTACTGCAGCTGTCATGGCCGGAACGCAGGGGGGGCGTGTCCGGAAACCGCCATCTGCCATAATTAGGGTTAGGGCTAGGGTTAGCGTCTGGAGAATGAGAAAGCGCCCAGGTCTAGGGATAGATGGGTTTGCAAAGGCCTGCCAAGAGCAGCACGACACTGCACTGACATTGCTCCAACCGCAGGTGTCATGGCCAGAACCCAGGGGGGGCATTGCCGGAAACCGCGACCTGCCATTCTTAGGGTTAGGGCTAGGGTTAGCGTCTGGAGAACGACAAAGCCCCCAGGTATAGGGATAGTTGGGATTGCAAAGGCCTTCCTAGAGCAGCACCACACTGCACTGACATTGCTCCTACATCAGATGTCATAGCCAGAACGCAGGGGGGGCGTGGCCTTAAAACGGGATCTGCCATTATTAGGGTTAGGGCTAGGGTTAGGGTCTGGAGAACGAGAAAGCCCCCAGGTCCAGGGATAGTTGGGATTGCAAAGGCCTGCCAAGAGCAGCACGACACTGCACTGACATTGCTCCTACCGCTGCTGTCATAGCCAGAACGCAGGGGGGGCATGGCCGGAAACCGCGACCTGCCATTCTTAGGGTTAGGGCTAGGGTTAGCGTCTGGAGAACGAGAAAGCCCCCAGGTCCAGGGATAGTTGGGATTGCAAAGGCCTGCCAAGAGCTGCATGACACTGCACTGACATTGCTCCTACCGCTGCTGTCATAGCCAGAACGCAGGGGGGGCATGGCCGGAAACCGCGACCTGCCATTCTTAGGGTTAGGGCTAGGGTTAGGGTCTGGAGAACGAGAAAGCCCCCAGGTCCAGGGATAGTTGGGTTGGCAAAGGCCTTCCTAGAGCTGCACGACACTGCACTGACATTGCTCCTACCGCAGCTGTCATGGCCAGAACGCAGGGGGGGCATGGCCGGAAACCGCGACCTGCCATTCTTAGGGTTAGGGCTAGGGTTAGCGTCTGGAGAACGAGAAAGCGCCCAGGTCCAGTGATAGTTGGGATTGCAAAGGCCTGCCAAGAGCAGCACGACACTGCACTGACATTGCTCCTAACTCAGCTGTCATGGCCGGAACGCAGGGGGGGCGTGTCCGGAAACCGCCATCTGCCATAATTAGGGTTAGGGCTAGGGTTAGTGTCTGGAGAATGAGAAAGCGCCCAGGTCTAGGGATAGATGGGTTTGCAAAGGCCTTCCTAGAGCTACACGACACTGCACTGACATTGCTCCTACATCAGATGTCATGGCCAGAACGCAGGGGGGGCGTGGCCGGAAACCGCGACCTGCCATTCTTAGGGTTAGGGCTAGGGTTAGCGTCTGGAGAACGAGAAAGCCCCCAGGTCCAGGGATAGTTGGGATTGCAAAGGCCTTCCTAGAGCTGCACGACACTGCACTGACATTGCTCCTACCGCAGCTGTCATGGCCAGAACGCAGGGGGGGCGTGGCCGGAAACCGCAACCTGCCATTCTTAGGGTTAGGGCTAGGGTTAGCGTCTGGAGAACGAGAAAGCGCCCAGGTCCAGGGATAGTTGGGATTGCAAAGGCCTGCCAAGAACAGCACGACACTGCACTGACATTGCTCCTACCGCAGCTGTCATGGCCAGAACGCAGGGGGGGCGTGGCCGGAAACCGCGACCTGCCATTCTTAGGGTTAGGGCTAGGGTTAGGGTCTGGAGAACGAGAAAGCCCCCAGGTCTAGGGATAGTTGGGTTTGCAAAGGCCTTCCTAGAGCTGCACGACACTGCACTGACATTGCTCCTATCGCAGCTGTCATGGCCAGAACGCAGGGGGGGCGTGGCCGGAAACCGCGACCTGCCATTATTAGGGTTAGGGCTAAGGTTAGCGTCTGGAGAACGAGAAAGCGCCCAGGTCTAGGGATAGATGGATTTGAAAAGGCCTGCCAAGAGCAGCACGACACTGCACTGACATTGCTCCTACCGCAGCTGTCATGGCAAGAACGCAGGGGGGGCGTGGTCAGAAACCGCGACCTGCCATTCTTAGGGTTAGGGCTAGGGTTAGCATCTGGAGAACGAGAAAGCGCCCAGGTCCAGGGATAGTTGGGATTGCAAAGGCCTTCCTAGAGCTGCACGACACTGCACTGACATTGCTCCTACCTCAGCTCTCATGGCCAGAACGCAGGGGGGGCGTGGCCGTAAAACGGGATCTGCCATTATTAGGGTTAGGGCTAGGGTTAGCGTCTGGAGAACGAGAAAGCGCCCAGGTCCAGGGATAGTTGGGATTGCAAAGGCCTGCCAAGAGCAGCACGACACTGCACTGACATTGCTCCTACCTCAGCTGTCATGGCCAGAACGCACGTGGGGCGTGGCCGGAAACCGCGACCTGCCATTCTTAGGGTTAGGGCTAGGGTTAGCGTCTGGAGAACGAGAAAGCGCCAAGGTCCAGGGATAGTTGGGTTTGCAAAGGCCTGCCAAGAGCAGCACGACACTGCACTGACATTGCTCCTACCGCAGCTGTCATGGCCAGAACGCAGGGGGGGCGTGGCCGGAAACCGCGACCTGCCATTCTTAGGGTTAGGGCTAGGGTTAGCGTCTGGAGAACGAGAAAGCGCTCAGGCCCAGGGATAGTTGGGATTGCAAAGGCCTTCCTAGAGCTGCACAACACTGCACTGACATTGCTCCTACCGCAGCTGTCATGGCCAGAACGCAGGGGGGGCGTGGCCGGAAACCGCGACCTGCCATTCTTAGGGTTAGGGCTAGGGTTAGCGTCTGGAGAACGAGAAAGCGCCCAGGTCCAGGGATAGTTGGGATTGCAAAGGCCTTCCTAGAGCTGCACGACACTGCACTGACATTGCTCCTACCGCAGCTGTCATGGCCAGAACACAGGGGGGGCGTGGCCGGAAACCGCGACCTGCCATTCTTAGGGTTAGGGCTAGGGTTAGGGTCTGGAGAACGAGAAAGCCCCCAGGTCTAGGGATAGTTGGGATTGCAAAGGCCTTCCTAGAGCTGCACGACACTGCACTGACATTGCTCCTACCGCAGCTGTCATGGCCAGAACGCAGGGGGGGCGTGGCCGGAAACCGCGACCTGCCATTCTTAGGGTTAGGGCTAGGGTTAGCGTCTGGAGAACGAGAAAGCGCCCAGGTCCAGGGATAGTTGGGATTGCAAAGGCCTGCCAAGAGCAGCACGACACTGCACTGACATTGCTCCTACCTCAGCTGTCATGGCCAGAACGCAGGGGGGGCGTGGCCGGAAACCGCCATCTGCCATAATTAGGTTTAGGGCTAAGGTTAGCGTCTGGAGAACGAGTAAGAGCCCAGGTCTAGGGATAGATGGATTTGCAAAGGCCTGCCAAGAGCAGCACGACACTGCACTGACATTGCTCCTACCGCAGCTGTCATAGCCAGAACGCAGGGGGGGCGTGGCCGGAAACCGCGACCTGCCATTCTTAGGGTTAGGGCTAGGGTTAGCATCTGGAGAACGAGAAAGCGCCCAGGTGCAGGGATAGTTGGGATTGCAAAGGCCTTCCTAGAGCTGCACGACACTGCACTGACATTGCTCCTACATCAGATGTCATAGCCAGAACGCAGGGGGGGCGTGGCCGTAAAACGGGATCTGCCATTATTAGGGTTAGGGCTAGGGTTAGCGTCTGGAGAACGAGAAAGCCCCCAGGTCCAGGGATAGTTGGGATTGCAAAGGCCTGCCAAGAGCAGCACGACACTGCACTGACATTGCTCCTACCTCAGCTGTCATGGCCAGAACGCACGGGGGGCGTGGCCGGAAACCGCGACCTGCCATTCTTAGGGTTAGGGCTAGGGTTAGCGTCTGGAGAACGAGAAAGCGCCCAGGTCCAGGGATAGTTGGGTTTGCAAAGACCTGCCAAGAGCAGCACGACACTGCACTGACATTGCTCCTAGAGCAGCTGTCATGGCCAGAAAGCAGGGGGGGCGTGGCCGGAAACCGTGACCTGCCATTCTTAGGGTTAGGGCTAGGGTTAGCGTCTGGAGAACGAGAAAGCCCCCAGGTCCAGGGATAGTTGGGATTGCAAAGGCCTGCCAAGAGCTGCACGACACTGCACTGACATTGCTCCTACCGCAGCTGTCATGGCCAGAATGCAGGGGGGGCGTGGCCGTAAACAGCGACCTGCCATTCTTAGGGTTAGGGCTAGGGTTAGCGTCTGGAAAACGAGAAAGCCCCCAGGTCTAGGGATAGTTGGGATTGCAAAGGCCTTCCTAGAGCAGCACGACACTGCACTGACATTGCTCCTACCGCAGCTGTCATGGCCAGAACGCAGGGGGGGCGTGGCCGGAAACCGCGACCTGCCATTCTTAGGGTTAGGGCTAGGGTTAGCGTCTGGAGAACGAGAAAGCGCACAGGTCCAGGGATAGTTGGGATTGCAAAGGCCTGCCAAGAGCAGCACGACACTGCACTGACATTGCTCCTTCAGCAGCTGTCATGGCCAGAACGCAGGGGGGGCGTGGCCGGAATCCGCGACCTGCCATTCTTAGGGTTAGGGCTAGGGTTAGCGTCTGGAGAACGAGAAAGCGCCCACATCCAGGGATAGTTGGGATTGCAAAGGCCTGCCAAGAGCAGCACGACACTGCACTGACATTGCTCCTACCGCAGCTCTCATAGCCGGAACGCAGGTGGGGCGTGGCCAGAAACCGCGACCTGCCATTCTTAGGGTTAGGGCTAGGGTTAGCGTCTGGAGAACAAGAAACCCCCCAGGTCCAGGGATAGTTGGGATTGCAAAGGCCTGCCAAGAGCAGCACGACACTGCACTGACATTGCTCCTACATCAGATGTAATAGCCAGAACGCAGGGGGGGCGTGGCCAGAAACCGCGACCTGCCATTCTTAGGGTTAGGGCTAGGGTTAGCTTCTGGAGAATGAGAAAGCCCCCAGGTCTAGGGATAGATGGGTTTGCAAAGGCCTGCCAAGAGCAGCACGACACTGCACTGACATTGCTCCTACCGCAGCTCTCATGGCCAGAATGCAGGGGGGGCGTGGCCGGAAACCGCGACCTGCCATTCTTAGGGTTAGGGCTAGGGTTAGCGTCTGGAGAACGACAAAGCGACCACATGCAGGCATAGTTGGGATTGCAAAGGCCTGCAAAGAGCTGCATGACACTGCACTGACATTGCTCCTACCTCAGCTGTCATAGCTAGAACGCAGGGGGGGCGTGGCCGGAAACCGCGACCTGCCATTCTTAGGGTTAGGGCTAGGGTTAGCGTCTGGAGAACGAGAAAGCGCCCAGGTCCAGGGATAATTGGGATTGCAAAGGCCTTCCTAGAGCTGCACGACACTGCACTGACATTGCTCCTACCTCAGCTGTCATGGCCAGAACGCAGGGGGGGCGTGGCCGTAAAACGCGATCTGCCATTATTAGGGTTAGGGCAAGGGTTAGCGTCTGGAGAATGAGAAAGCCCCCAGGTCTAGGGATAGATGGGTTTGCAAAGGCCTGCCAAGAGCAGCACGACACTGCACTGACATTGCTCCTACCGCAGCTGTCATAGCCAGAATGCAGGGGGGGCGTGGCCGTAAACCGTGACCTGCCATTCTTAGCGTTAGGGCTAGGGTTAGCATCTGGAGAACGAGAAAGCGCCCAGGTCCAGGGATAGTTGGGATTGCAAAGGCCTGCCAAGAGCAGCACGATACTGCACTGACATTGCTCCTACCTCAGCTGTCATAGCCAGAAAGCAGGGGGGGCGTGGCCGTAAACCGCGACCTGCCATTCTTAGGGTTAGGGCTAGGGTTAGCGTCTGGAGAACGAGAAAGCCCCCAGGTCCAGGGATAGTTGGGATTGCAAAGGCCTGCCAAGAGCAGCACGACACTGCACTGACATTGCTCCTACCTCAGCTGTCATGGCCAGAACGCACGGGGGGCGTGGCCGGAAACCGCGACCTGCCATTCTTAGGGTTAGGGCTAGGGTTAGCGTCTGGAGAACGAGAAAGCGCCCAGGTCCAGGGATAGTTGGGTTTGCAAAGGCCTGCCAAGAGCAGCACGACACTGCACTGACATTGCTCCTACAGCAGCTGTCATGGCCAGAACGCAGGGGGGGCGTGGCCGGAAACCGTGACCTGCCATTCTTAGGGTTAGGGCTAGGGTTAGCGTCTGGAGAACGAGAAAGCCCCCAGGTCCAGGGATAGTTGGGATTGCAAAGGCCTGCAAAGAGCTGCACGACACTGCACTGACATTGCTCCTACCGCAGCTGTCATGGCCAGAATGCAGGGGGGGCGTGGCCGTAAACCGCGACCTGCCATTCTTAGGGTTAGGGCTAGGGTTAGCGTCTGGAGAACGAGAAAGCCCCCAGGTCCAGGGATAGTTGGGATTGCAAAGGCCTGCCAAGAGCAGCACGACACTGCACTGACATTGCTCCTACCGCAGCTCTCATAGCCAGAACGCAGGGGGGGCGTGGCCAGAAACCGTGACCTGCCATTCTTAGGGTTAGGGCTAGGGTTAGCGTCTGGAGAACAAGAAAGCCCCCAGGTCTAGGGATAGTTGGGATTGCAAAGGCCTTCCTAGAGCAGCACGACACTGCACTGACATTGCTCCTACCGCAGCTGTCATGGCCAGAACGCAGGTGGGGCGTGGCCGGAAACCGCGACCTGCCATTCTTAGGGTTAGGGCTAGGGTTAGCGTCTGGAGAACGAGAAAGCGCCCAGGTCCAGGGATAGTTGGGATTGCAAAGGCCTGCCAAGAGCAGCGCGACACTGCACTGACGTTGCTCCTTCAGCAGCTGTCATGGCCAGAACGCAGGGGGGGCGTGGCCGGAATCCGCGTCCTGCCATTCTTAGGGTTAGGGCTAGGGTTAGCGTCTGGAGAACGAGAAAGCGCCCAGGTCCAGGGATAATTGGGATTGCAAAGGCCTGCCAAGAGCAGCACGACACTGCACTGACATTGCTCCTACCGCAGCTCTCATAGCCGGAACGCAGGTGGGGCGTGGCCAGAAACCGCGACCTGCCATTCTTAGGGTTAGGGCTAGGGTTAGCGTCTGGAGAACAAGAAACCCCCCAGGTCCAGGGATAGTTGGGATTGCAAAGGCCTGCCAAGAGCAGCACGACACTGCACTGACATTGCTCCTACATCAGATGTAATAGCCAGAACGCAGGGGGGGCGTGGCCAGAAACCGCGACCTGCCATTCTTAGGGTTAGGGCTAGGGTTAGCGTCTGGAGAATGAGAAAGCCCCCAGGTCTAGGGATAGATGGGTTTGCAAAGGCCTGCCAAGAGCAGCACGACACTGCACTGACATTGCTCCTACCGCAGCTCTCATGGCCAGAATGCAGGGGGGGCGTGGCCGGAAACCGCGACCTGCCATTCTTAGGGTTAGGGCTAGGGTTAGCGTCTGGAGAACGACAAAGCGACCACATGCAGGGATAGTTGGGATTGCAAAGGCCTGCAAAGAGCTGCATGACACTGCACTGACATTGCTCCTACCTCAGCTGTCATAGCTAGAACGCAGGGGGGGCGTGGCCGGAAACCGCGACCTGCCATTCTTAGGGTTAGGGCTAGGGTTAGCGTCTGGAGAACGAGAAAGCGCCCAGGTCCAGGGATAATTGGGATTGCAAAGGCCTTCCTAGAGCTGCACGACACTGCACTGACATTGCTCCTACCTCAGATTTCATAGCCAGAACGCAGGGGGGGCGTGGCCGTAAAACGCGATCTGCCATTCTTAGGGTTAGGGCAAGGGTTAGCGTCTGGAGAACGAGAAAGCGCACAGGTCCAGGGATAGTTGGGATTGCAAAGGCCTGCAAAGAGCTGCACGACACTGCACTGACGTTGCTCCTTCAGCAGCTGTCATGGCCAGAACGCAGGGGGGGCGTGGCCGGAATCCGCGACCTGCCATTCTTAGGGTTAGGGCTAGGGTTAGCGTCTGGAGAACGAGAAAGCCCCCAGGTCCAGGGTTAGTTGGGATTGCAAAGGCCTGCCAAGAGCAGCACGACACTGCACTGACATTGCTCCTACCGCAGCTCTCATAGCCAGAACGCAGGTGGGGCGTGGCCAGAAACCGCGACCTGCCATTCTTAGGGTTAGGGCTAGGGTTAGCGTCTGGAGAACGAGAAAGCGCCCAGGTCCAGGGATAGTTGGGATTGCAAAGGCCTGCCAAGAGCAGCACGACACTGCACTGACATTGCTCCTACATCAGATGTAATAGCCAGAACGCAGGGGGGTCGTGGCCGTAAAACGCGATCTGCCATTCTTAGGGTTAGGGCAAGGGTTAGCGTCTGGAGAACGAGAAAGCGCCCAGGTCCAGGGATAGTTGGGATTGCAAAGGCCTGCCAAGAGCAGCACGACACTGCACTGACATTGCTCCTTCTGCAGCTGTCATGGCCAGAACGCGGGGGGGGCGTGGCCGTAAAACGCGATCTGCCATTATTAGGGTTAGGGCTAGGGTTAGCTTCTGGTGAACGAGAAAGCGCCCAGGTCCAGGGATAGATGGGTTTGCAAAGGCCTGCCAAGAGCAGCACGACACTGCACTGACATTGCTCCTACCGCTGCTGTCATAGCCAGAACGCAGGGGGGGCGTGGCCGTAAACCGTGACCTGCCATTCTTAGGGTTAGGGCTAGGGTTAGAGTCTGGAGAACGAGAAAGCGCCCAGGTCCAGGGATAGTTGGGATTGCAAAGGCCTGCCAAGAGCAGCACGATACTGCACTGACATTGCTCCTACCTCAGCTGTCATAGCTGGAACGCAGGGGGGGCGTGGCCGGAAACCGCGACCTGCCATTCTTAGGGTTAGGGCTAGGGTTAGCGTCTGGGGAACGAGAAAGCCCGCAGGTCCAGGGTTAGTTGGGATTGCAAAGGCCTGCCAAGAGCTGCATGACACTGCACTGACATTGCTCCTAGCGCAGCTGTCATGGACAGAACGCAGGGGGGGCGTGGCCAGAAACCGCAACCTGCCTTTCTTAGGGTTAGGGCTAGGGTTAGCGTCTGGAGAACGAGAAAGCCCCCAGGTCAAGGGATAAATGGGTTTGCAAAGGCCTGCCAAGAGCTGCACGACACTGCACTGACATTGCTCCTACATCAGATATCATAGCCAGAAAGCAAGGGGGGCGTGGCCGTAAACAGCGACCTGCCATTCTTAGGGTTAGGGCTAGGGTTAGCGTCTGGAGAACGAGAAAGCCCCCAGGTCTAGGCATAGATGGGTTTGCAAAGGCCTGCCAAGAGTAGCACGACACTGCACTGACATTGCTCCTACCGCTGCTGTCATGGCCAGAACGCAGGGGGGGCGTGGCCGGAAACCGCGACCTGCCATTCTTAGGGTTAGGGCTAGGGTTAGCGTCTGGAGAACGAGAAAGCCCCCAGGTCAAGGGATAAATGGGTTTGCAAAGGCCTGCCAAGAGCAGCACGACACTGCACTGACATTGCTCCTACCGCAGCTGTCATGGCCAGAACGCAGGGGGGGCGTGGCCGGAAACCGAGACCTGCCATTCTTAGGGTTAGGGCTAGGGTTAGCGTCTGGAGAACGAGAAAGCGCCCAGGTCCAGGGATAGTTGGGATTGCAAAGGCCTTCCTAGAGCTGCACGACACTGCACTGACATTGCTCCTACATCAGATGTCATAGCCAGAACGCAGGGGGTGCGTGGACGTAAAACGGGACCTGCCATTATTAGGGTTAGGGCTAGGGTTAGCGTCTGGAGAACGAGAAAGCCCCCAGGTCCAGGGATAGTTGGGATTGCAAAGGCCTGCAAAGAGCTGCACGACACTGCACTGACATTGCTCCTACCTCAGCTGTTCACAGCTAGAACGCATGGGGGGCGTGGCCGGAAACCGCGACCTGCCATTCTTAGGGTTAGGGCTAGGGTTAGCGTCTGGAGAACGAGAAAGCGCCCAGGTCCAGGTATAGTTGGGATTGCAAAGGCCTTCTTAGAGCTGCACGACACTGCACTGACATTGCTCCTACCTCAGCTGTCATAGCTAGAACGCAGGGGGGGCGTGGCCGGAAACCGCAACCTGCCATTCTTAGGGTTAGGGCTAGGGTTAGCGTCTGGAGAACGAGAAAGCGCCCAGGTCCAGGGATAGTTGGGATTGCAGAGGCCTTCCTAGAGCTGCACGACACTGCACTGACATTGCTCCTACCGCAGCTGTCATGGCCAGAACGCAGGGGGGGCGTGGCCGTAAACCGCGACCTGCCATTCTTAGGGTTAGGGCTAGGGTTAGTGTTTGGAGAACGAGAAAGCCCCCAGGTCCAGGGATAGTTGGGATTGCAAAGGCCTGCCAAGAGCAGCACGGCACTGCACTGACATTGCTACTACCGCAGCTGTCTTGGACAGAACGCGGGGGGGGCGTGGCCGTAAACCGCGACCTGCCATTGTTAGGGTTAGGGCTAGGGTTAGCGTCTGGAGGACGAGAAAGCCCCCAGGTCTAGGGATAGTTGGGATTGCAAAGGCCTGCCAAGAGCAGCACCACACTGCACTGACATTGCTCCTACCTCAGCTGTCATGGCCAGAATGCAGCGGGTCGTGGCCGGAAACCGCGACCTGCCATTCTTAGGGTTAGGGCTAGGGTTAGCGTCTGGAGAACGAGAAAGTGCACAGGTCCAGGGATAGTTGGGATTGCAAAGGCCTGCCAAGAGCAGCACGACACTGCACTGACATTGCTCCTACCTCAGATGTCATGGCCAGAACCCAGGGGGGGCATGGCCGGAAACCGCGACCTGCCATTCTTAGGGTTAGGGCTAGGGTTAGCGTCTGGAGAACGAGAAAGCGCCCAGGTCCAGGGATAATTGGGATTGCAAAGGCCTTCCTAGAGCTGCACGACACTGCACTGACATTGCTCCTACCTCAGATTTCATAGCCAGAACGCAGGGGGGGCGTGGCCGTAAAACGCGATCTGCCATTATTAGGGTTAGGGCAAGGGTTAGCGTCTGGAGAATGAGAAAGCCCCCAGGTCTAGGGATAGATGGGTTTGCAAAGGCCTGCCAAGAGCAGCACGACACTGCACTGACATTGCTCCTACCTCAGCTGTCATAGCCAGAAAGCAGGGGGGGCGTGGCCGTAAACCGCGACCTGCCATTCTTAGGGTTAGGGCTAGTGTTAGCGTCTGGAGAACGAGAAAGCCCCCAGGTCCAGGGACAGTTGGGATTGCAAAGGCCTGCCAAGAGCAGCACGACACTGCACTGACGTTGCTCCTTCAGCAGCTGTCATGGCCAGAACGCAGGGGGGGCGTGGCCGGAATCCGCGACCTGCCATTCTTAGGGTTAGGGCTAGGGTTAGCGTCTGGAGAACGAGAAAGCCCCCAGGTCCAGGGATAGTTGGGATTGCAAAGGCCTGCCAAGAGCAGCACGACACTGCACTGACATTGCTCCTACCGCAGCTCTCATAGCCAGAACGCAGGTGGGGCGTGGCCAGAAACCGCGACCTGCCATTCTTAGGGTTAGGGCTAGGGTTAGCGTCTGGAGAACAAGAAAGCCCCCAGGTCCAGGGATAGTTGGGATTGCAAAGGCCTGCCAAGAGCAGCACGACACTGCACTGACATTGCTCCTACCTCAGCTGTCATAGCCAGAAGGCAGGGGGGGCGTGGCCGGAAACCGCGACCTGCCGTTCTTAGGGTTAGGGCTAGGGTTAGCGTCTGGAGAACGAGAAAGCGCCCAGGTCCAGGGATAGTTGGGATTGCAAAGGCCTTCCTAGAGCTGCACGACACTGCACTGACATTGCTCCTACATCAGATGTCATAGCCAGAACGCAGGGGGGGCGTGGCCGTAAAACGCGATCTGCCATTATTAGGGTTAGGGCAAGGGTTAGCGTCTGGAGAACGAGAAAGCGCCCAGGTCCAGGGATAGTTGGGATTGCAAAGGCCTGCCAAGAGCAGCACGACACTGCACTGACATTGCTCCTTCTGCAGCTGTCATGGCCAGAACGCGGGGGGGGCGTGGCCGTAAAACGCGATCTGCCATTATTAGGGTTAGGGCTAGGGTTAGCGTCTGGTGATCGAGAAAGCGCCCAGGTCCAGGGATAGATGGGTTTGCAAAGGCCTGCCAAGAGCAGCCCGACACTGCACTGACATTGCTCCTACCGCAGCTGTCATAGCCAGAATGCAGGGGGGGCGTGGCCGTAAACCGTGACCTGCCATTCTTAGGGTTAGGGCTAGGGTTAGCGTCTGGGGAATGAGAAAGCCCGCAGGTCCAGGGTTAGTTGGGATTGCAAAGGCCTGCCAAGAGCTGCATGACGCTGCACTGACATTGCTCCTAGCGCAGCTGTCATGGACAGAACGCAGGGGGGGCGTGGCCGGAAACCGCAACCTGCCATTCTTAGGGTTAGGGCTAGGGTTAGCGTCTGGAGAACGAGAAAGCGCCCAGGTCCAGGGATAGTTGGGATTGCAAAGGCCTTCCTAGAGCTGCACGACACTGCACTGACATTGCTCCTACCGCTGCTGTCATGGCCAGAACGCAGGGGGGCGTGGCCGGAAACCGCGACCTGCCATTCTTAGGGTTAGGGCTAGGGTTAGCGTCTGGAGAACGAGAAAGCGCCCAGGTCCAGGGATAGTTGGGATTGCAAAGGCCTGCCAAGAGCAGCACGGCACTGCACTGACATTGCTCCTACCACAGCTGTCATGGCCAGAACGCAGGGGGGGCGTGGCCGTAAACCGCGACCTGCCATTCTTAGGGTTAGGGCTAGGGTTAGCGTCTGGAGAACGAGAAAGCGCCCAGGTCCAGGGATAGTTGGGATTGCAAAGGCCTGCCAAGAGCAGCACGACACTGCACTACATTGCTCCTACCTCAGATGTCATGGCCAGAAACCAGGGGGGGCATGGCCGGAAACCGCGACCTGCCATTGTTAGGGTTAGGGCTAGGGTTAGCGTCTTTAGAACGAGAAAGCGCCCAGGTCCAGGGATAGTTGGGATTGCAAAGGCCTGCCAAGAGCAGCACGACACTGCACTGACATTGCTCCTACCGCAGCTGTCATGGCCAGAACCCAGGGGGGGCGTGGCCGGAAACCGCCATCTGCCATAATTAGGGTTAGGGCTAGGGTTAGCGTCTGGAGAACGAGAAAGCGCCCAGGTCTAGGGATAGATGGGTTTGCAAAGGCCTGCCAAGAGCAGCACGACACTGCACTGACATTGCTCCTACCGCAGCTGTCATGGCCAGAACGCAGGGGGGGCGTGGTCAGAAACCGCGACCTGCCATTCTTAGGGTTAGGGCTAGGGTTAGCGTCTGGAGAACGAGAAAGCCCCCAGGTCCAGGGATAGTTGGGATTGCAAAGGCCTGCCAAGAGCAGCACGACACTGCACTGACATTGCTCCTACCTCAGCTGTCATGGCCAGAACGCAGGGGGGGCTTGGCCGGAAACCGCGACCTGCCATTATTAGGGTTAGGGCTAGGGTTAGCGTCTGGAGAACGAGAAAGAGCCCCCAGGTCCAGGGATAGTTGGGATTGCAAAGGCCTGCAAAGAGCTGCACGACACTGCACTTATATTGCTCCTACCTCAGCTGTCATAGCTAGAACGCAGGGGGGGCGTGGCCGGAAACCGCGACCTGCCATTCTTAGGGTTAGGGCTAGGGTTAGCGTCTGGAGAACGAGAAAGCGCCCAGGTCCAGGGATAGTTGGGATTGCAAAGGCCTTCCTAGAGCTGCACGACACTGCACTGACATTGCTCCTACATCAGATGTCATATCCAGAACGCAGGGGGGGCGTGGCCGTAAAACGCGATCTGCCATTATTAGGGTTAGGGCTAGGGTTAGCGTCTGGAGAACGAGAAAGCCCCCAGATGCAGTGTTAGTTGGGATTGCAAAGGCCTTCCTAGAGCTGCACGACACTGCACTGACATTGCTCCTACATCAGATATCATAGCCAGAAAGCAAGGGGGGCGTGGCCGTAAACCGCGACCTGCCATTCTTAGGGTTAGGGCTAGGGTTAGCGTCTGGAGAACGAGAAAGCCCCCAGGTCAAGGGATAAATGGGTTTGCAAAGGCCTGCCAAGAGCAGCACGACACTGCACTGACATTGCTCCTACCGCAGCTGTCATGGCCAGAACGCAGGGGGGGCGTGGCCGGAAACCGCGACCTGCCATTCTTAGGGTTAGGGCTAGGGTTAGGGTCTGGAGAACGAGAAAGCCCCCAGGTCCAGGGATAGTTGGGATTGCAAAGGCCTTCCTAGAGCTGCACGACACTGCACTGACATTGCTCCTACATCAGATGTCATAGCCAGAACGCAGGGGGGGCGTGGACGTAAAACGGGACCTGCCATTATTAGGGTTAGGGCTAGGGTTAGCGTCTGCAGAACGAGAAAGCCCCCAGGTCCAGGGATAGTTGGGATTGCAAAGGCCTGCAAAGAGCTGCACGACACTGCACTGACATTGCTCCTACCTCAGCTGTTCACAGCTAGAACGCAGGGGGGGCGTGGCCGGAAACCGCGACCTGCCATTCTTAGGGTTAGGGCTAGGGTTAGCGTCTGGAGAACGAGAAAGCCCCCAGGTCCAGGGTTAGTTGGGATTGCAAAGGCCTTCCTAGAGCTGCACGACACTGCACTGACATTGCTCCTACATCAGATGTCATAGCCAGAACGCAGGGGGGGCGTGGCCGTAAAACGCGATCTGCCATTATTAGGGTTAGGGCTAGGGTTAGCGTCTGGAGAACGAGAAAGCCCCCAGATGCAGTGTTAGTTGGGATTGCAAAGGCCTTCCTAGAGCTGCACGACACTGCACTGACATTGCTCCTACATCAGATATCATAGCCAGAAAGCAAGGGGGGCGTGGCCGTAAACCGCGACCTGCCATTCTTAGGGTTAGGGCTAGGGTTAGCGTCTGGAGAACGAGAAAGCCCCCAGGTCTAGGCATAGATGGGTTTGCAAAGGCCTGCCAAGAGTTGCACGACACTGCACTGACATTGCTCCTACCGCAGCTGTCATGGCCAGAACGCAGGGGGGGCGTGGCCGGAAACCGCGACCTGCCATTCTTAGGGTTAGGGCTAGGGTTAGCGTCTGGAGAACGAGAAAGCCCCCAGGTCAAGGGATAAATGGGTTTGCAAAGGCCTGCCAAGAGCAGCACGACACTGCACTGACATTGCTCCTACCGCAGCTGTCATGGCCAGAACGCAGGGGGGGCGTGGCCGGAAACCGCGACCTGCCATTCTTAGGGTTAGGGCTAGGGTTAGCGTCTGCAGAACGAGAAAGCCCCCAGGTCCAGGGATAGTTGGGATTGCAAAGGCCTGCAAAGAGCTGCACGACACTGCACTGACATTGCTCCTACCTCAGCTGTTCACAGCTAGAACGCAGGGGGGGCGTGGCCGGAAACCGCGACCTGCCATTCTTAGGGTTAGGGCTAGGGTTAGCGTCTGGAGAACGAGAAAGCGCCCAGGTCCAGGTATAGTTGGGATTGCAAAGGCCTTCCTAGAGCTGCACGACACTGCACTGATATTGCTCCTACCTCAGCTGTCATAGCTAGAACGCAGGGGGGGCGTGGCCGGAAACCGGAACCTGCCATTCTTAGGGTTAGGGCTAGGGTTAGCGTCTGGAGAACGAGAAAGCGCCCAGGTCCAGGGATAGTTGGGATTGCAAAGGCCTGCCAAGAGCAGCACCACACTGCACTGACATTGCTCCTACCTCAGCTGTCATGGCCAGAATGCAGCGGGTCGTGGCCGGAAACCGCGACCTGCCATTCTTAGGGTTAGGGCTAGGGTTAGCGTCTGGAGAACGAGAAAGCGCACAGGTCCAGGGATAGTTGGGATTGCAAAGGCCTGCCAAGAGCAGCACGACACTGCACTGACATTGCTCCTACCTCAGATGTCATGGCCAGAACCCAGGGGGGGCATGGCCGGAAACCGCGACCTGCCATTGTTAGGGTTAGGGCTAGGGTTAGCGTCTGGAGAACGAGAAAGCGCCCAGGTCCAGGGATAGTTGGGATTGCAAAGGCCTGCCAAGAGCAGCACGACACTGCACTGACATTGCTCCTACCGCAGCTGTCATGGCCAGAACCCAGGGGGGGCGTGGCCGGAAACCGCCATCTGCCATTCTTAGGGTTAGGGCTAGGGTTAGCGTCTGGAGAACGAGAAAGCGCCCAGGTCTAGGGATAGATGGGTTTGCAAAGGCCTGCCAAGAGCAGCACGACACTGCACTGACATTGCTCCTACCGCAGCTGTCATGGCCAGAACGCAGGGGGGGCGTGGTCAGAAACCGCGACCTGCCATTCTTAGGGTTAGGGTTAGCGTCTGGAGAACGAGAAAGCGCCCAGGTCTAGGGATAGATGGGTTTGCAAAGGCCTGCCAAGAGCAGCACGACACTGCACTGACATTGCTCCTACCGCTGCTGTCATAGCTAGAACGCAGGGGGGGCGTGGCCGGAAACCGCGACCTGCCATTCTTAGGGCTAGGGCTAGGGTTAGCGTCTGGAGAACGAGAATGCGCCCAGGTCCAGGGATAGTTGGGATTGCAAAGGCCTGCCAAGAGCACCACAACACTGCACTGACATTGCTCCTACCTCAGCTGTCATAGCTAGAACGCAGGGGGGGCGTGGCCGGAAACCGCGACCTGCCATTCTTAGGGCTAGGGTTAGCGTCTGGAGAACGAGAAAGCGCCCAGGTCCAGGGTTAGTTGGGATTGCAAAGGCCTGCCAAGAGCAGCATGACACTGCACTGACATTGCTCCTAGCGCAGCTATCATGGCCAGAACGCAGGGGGGGCGTGGCCGGAAACCGCCATCTGCCATATTAGGGTTAGGGCTAGGGTTAGCGTCTGGAGAACGAGAAAGCGCCCAGGTCTAGGGATAGTTGGGATTGCAAAGGCCTCCAAAGAGCTGCACGACACTGCACTGACATTGCTCCTACCGCAGCTGTCATGGCCAGAACGCAGGGGGGGCGTGGCCGGAAACCGCGACCTGCAATTATTAGGGTTAGGGCTAGGGTTAGCATCTGGAGAACGAGAAAGCACCCAGGTCTAGGGATAGATTGGTTTGCAAAGGCCTGCCAAGAGCAGCACGACACTGCACTGACATTGCTCCTACCGCAGCTGTCATAGCTAGAACGCAGGGGGGGCGTGGCCGGAAACCGCGACCTGCCATTCTTAGGGTTAGGGCTAGGGTTAGCGTCTGGAGAACAAGAAAGCCCCCAGGTCTAGGGATAGTTGGGATTGCAAAGGCCTTCCTAGAGCTGCACGACACTGCACTGACATTGCTCCTACCTCAGATGTCATGGCCAGAACGCAGGGGGGGCGTGGCCGTAAACCGCGACCTGCCATTCTTAGGGTTAGGGCTAGGGTTAGCGTCTGGAGAACGAGAAAGCGCCCAGGTCCAGGGATAGTTGGGATTGCAAAGGCCTGCCAAGAGCTGCACGACACTGCACTGACATTGCTCCTACCTCAGATGTCATGGCCAGAACGCAGGGGGGGCGTGGTCAGAAACCGCGACCTGCCATTCTTAGGGTTAGGGCTAGGGTTAGCGTCTGGAGAACGAGAAAGCCCCCAGGTCCAGGGATAGTTGGGATTGCAAAGGCCTGCCAAGAGCAGCACGACACTGCACTGACATTGCTCCTACCGCAGCTGTCATGGCCAGAACGCAGGGGGGGCGTGGCCAGAAACCGCGACCTGCCATTCTTAGGGTTAGGGCTAGGGTTAGCGTCTGGAGGACGAGAAAGAGCCCCCAGGTCCAGGGATAGTTGGGATTGCAAAGGCCTGCAAAGAGCTGCATGACACTGCACTGATATTGCTCCTACCTCAGCTGTCATAGCTAGAACGCAGGGGGGGCGTGGCCGGAAACCGCGACCTGCCATTGTTAGGGTTAGGGCTAGGGTTAGCGTCTGGAGAACGAGAAAGCGCCCAGGTCCAGGGATAGTTGGGATTGCAAAGGCCTTCCTAGAACTGCACGACACTGCACTGACATTGCTCCTACATCAGATGTCATAGCCAGAATGCAGGGGGGGCGTGGCCGTAAAACGCGACCTGCCATTATTAGGGTTAGGGCTAGGGTTAGCGTCTGGAGAACGAGAAAGCCCCCAGATCCAGTGTTAGTTGGGATTGCAAAGGCCTTCCTAGAGCTGCACGACACTGCACTGACATTGCTCCTACATCAGATATCATAGCCAGAAAGCAAGGGGGGCGTGGCCGTAAACCGCGACCTGCCATTCTTAGGGTTAGGGCTAGGGTTAGCGTCTGGAGAACGAGAAAGCGCCAAGGTCCAGGGATAGTTGGGTTTGCAAAGGCCTGCCAAGAGCAGCACGACACTGCACTGACATTGCTCCTACCGCTGCTGTCATGGCCAGAACGCAGGGGGGGCGTGGCCGTAAACCGCGACCTGCCATTCTTAGGGTTAGGGCTAGGGTTAAGCGTCTGGAGAACGAGAAAGCCCCCAGGTCCAGGGATAGTTGGGATTGCAAAGGCCTGCAAACTGCTGCATGACACTGCACTGACATTGCTCCTACCTCAGCTGCCATAACTAGAACGCAGGGGGGGCGTGGCCGGAAACCGCGACCTGCCATTCTTAGGGTTAGGGCTAGGGTTAGCGTCTGGAGAACGAGAAAGCCCCCAGGTCCAGGGATAGTTGGGATTGCAAAGGCCTTCCTAGAGCTGCACGACACTACACTGACATTTCTCCTACCTCAGCTGTCATGGCCAGAACGCAGGGGGGGCGTGGCCGTAAACCGCGACCTGCCATTCTTAGGGTTAGGGCTAGGGTTAGCGTCTGGAGAACGAGAAAGCGCCCAGGTCCAGGGATAGTTGGGATTTCAAAGGCATGCCAAGACCAGCACGACACTGCACTGACATTGCTCCTACCGCAGCTGTCATGGCCAGAACACAGGGGGGGCGTGGCCGGAAACCGCCATCTGCCATATTAGGGTTAGGGCTAGGGTTAGCGTCTGGAGAACGAGAAAGCGCCCAGGTCTAGGGATAGATGGGTTTGCAAAGGCCTGCCAAGAGCAGCACGACACTGCACTGACATTGCTCCTACCGCTGCTGTCATGGCCAGAACGCGGGGGGGCGTGGCCGTAAACCGTGACCTGCCATTCTTAGGGTTAGGGCTAGGGTTAGCGTCTGGAGAACGAGAATGCGCCCAGGTCCAGGGATAGTTGGGATTGCAAAGGCCTGCCAAGAGCACCACAACACTGCACTGACATTGCTCCTACCTCAGCTGTCATAGCTAGAACGCAGGGGGGGCGTGGCCGGAAACCGCGACCTGCCATTCTTAGGGCTAGGGTTAGCGTCTGGAGAACGAGAAAGCGCCCAGGTCCAGGGTTAGTTGGGATTGCAAAGGCCTGCCAAGAGCAGCATGACACTGCACTGACATTGCTCCTAGCGCAGCTGTCATGGCCAGAACGCAGGGGGGGCGTGGCCGGAAACCGCCATCTGCCATATTAGGGTTAGGCCTAGGGTTAGCGTCTGGAGAACGAGAAAGCGCCCAGGTCTAGGGATAGTTGGGATTGCAAAGGCCTCCAAAGAGCTGCACGACACTGCACTGACATTGCTCCTACCGCAGCTGTCATGGCCAGAACGCAGGGGGGGCGTGGCCGGAAACCGCGACCTGCAATTATTAGGGTTAGGGCTAGGGTTAGCATCTGGAGAACGAGAAAGCACCCAGGTCTAGGGATAGATTGGTTTGCAAAGGCCTGCCAAGAGCAGCACGACACTGCACTGACATTGCTCCTACCGCAGCTGTCATAGCCAGAACGCAGGGGGGGCGTGGCCGGAAACCGCGACCTGCCATTCTTAGGGTTAGGGCTAGGGTTAGCGTCTGGAGAACAAGAAAGCCCCCAGGTCTAGGGATAGTTGGGATTGCAAAGGCCTTCCTAGAGCTGCACGACACTGCACTGACATTGCTCCTACCTCAGATGTCATAGCCAGAACGCAGGGGGGTCGTGGCCGTAAACCGCGACCTGCCATTCTTAGGGTTAGGGCTAGGGTTAGCGTCTGGAGAACGAGAAAGCGCCCAGGTCCAGGGATAGTTGGGATTGCAAAGGCCTTCCTAGAGCTGCACGACACTGCAATGACATTTCTACTACCGCAGCTGTCATGGCCAGAACGCAGGGGGGGCGTGGCCGGAAACCGCGACCTGCCATTCTTAGGGTTAGGGCTAGTTTTAGCGTCTGGAGAACGAGAAAGCGCCCAGGTCCAGGGATAGTTGGGATTGGAAAGGCCTTCCTAGAGCTGCACGACACTGCACTGACATTGCTCCTACCGCTGCTGTCATGGCCAGAACGCAGGGGGGGCGTGGCCGGAAACCGCGACCTGCCATTCTTAGGGTTAGGGCTAGGGTTAGCGTCTGGAGAACGAGAAAGCCCCCAGGTCCAGGGATAGTTTTGATTGCAAAGGCCTGCAAAGAGCTGCACGACACTGCACTGACATTGCTCCTACCTCAGCTGTTCACAGCTAGAAAGCAGGGGGGGCGTGGCCGGAAACCGCGACCTGCCATTCTTAGGGTTAGGGCTAGGGTTAGCGTCTGGAGAACGAGAAAGCCCCCAGGTCCAGGGATAGTTGGGATTGCAAAGGCCTTCCTAGAGCTGCACGACACTGCACTGACATTGCTCCTACCGCAGCTGTCATGGCCAGAACGCAGGGGGTCGTGTCCGGAAACCGCGACCTGCCATTCTTAGGGTTAGGGCTAGGGTTAGCATCTGGAGAACGAGAAAGCGCCCAGGTCCAGGGATAGTTGGGATTGCAAAGGCCTGCCAAGAGCAGCACGACACTGCACTGACATTGCTCCTACCGCAGCTGTCATGGCCAGAACGCAGGGGGGGCGTGGCCGTAAACCGCGACCTGCCATTCTTAGGGTTAGGGCTAGGGTTAGCGTCTGGAGAACGAGAAAGCGCCCAGGTCCAGGGATAGTTGGGATTGCAAAGGCCTTCCTAGAGCTGCACGACACTGCACTGACATTGCTCCTACATCAGATGTCATAGCCAGAACGCAGGGGGGGCGTGGCCGGAAACCGCGACCCGCCATTCTTAGGGTTAGGGCTAGGGTTAGCGTCTGTATAACGAGAAAGCCCCCAGGTCTAGGGATAGTTGGGATTGCAAAGGCCTTCCTAGAGCTGCACGACACTGCACTGACATTGCTCCTAACTCAGCTGTAATGGCCAGAACGCAGGGGGGGCGTGGCCGGAAACCACGACCTGCCATTCTTAGGATTAGGGCTAGGGTTAGCGTCTGGAGAACGAGAAAGCCCCCAGGTCCAGGGATAGTTGGGATTGCAAAGGCCTGCCAAGAGCTGCACGACACTGCACTGACATTGCTCCTACCTCAGCTGTCATAGCTAGAACGCAGGGGGGGCGTGGCCGGAAACCGCGACCTGCCATTCTTAGGGTTAGGGCGAGGGTTAGCGTCTGGAGAACGAGAAAGCGCCCAGGTCCAGGGATAGTTGGGATTGCAAAGGCCTGCCAAGACCAGCACGACACTGCACTGACATTGCTCCTACCGCAGCTGTCATAGCTAGAACGCAGGGGGGGCGTGGCCGGAAACCGCGACCTGCCATTCTTAGGGTTAGGGCGAGGGTTAGCGTCTGGAGAACGAGAAAGCGCCCAGGTCCAGGGAGAGTTGGGATTGCAAAGGCCTTCCTAGAGCTGCACGACACTGCACTGACATTGCTCCTACCGCAGCTGTCATGGCCAGAACGCAGGGGGGGCGTGGCCGGAAACCGCGACCTGCCATTCTTAGGGTTAGGGCTAGGGTTAGCGTCTGGAGAACGAGAAAGCCCCCAGGTCCAGGCATAGTTGGGATTGCAAAGGCCTTCCTAGAGCTGCACGACACTGCACTGACATTGCTCCTACCACTGCTGTCATGGCCAGAACACAGGGGGGGCGTGGCCGGAAACCGCGACCTGCCATTCTTAGGGTTAGGGCTAGGGTTAGCGTCTGGAGAACGAGAAAGCACCCAGGTCCAGGGATAGTTGGGATTGCAAAGGCCTTCCTAGAGCTGCACGACACTGCAATGACATTGCTCCTACCTCAGCTGCTCACAGCTAGAAAGCAGGGTGGGCGTGGCCGGAAACCGTGACCTGCCATTCTTAGGGTTAGGGCTAGGGTTAGCGTCTGGAGAACGAGAAAGCCCCCAGGTCCAGGGATAGTTGGGATTGCAAAGGCCTTCCTAGAGCTGCACGACACTGCACTGACATTGCTCCTACCGCAGCTGTCATGGCCAGAACGCAGGGGGGCGTGGCCGGAAACCGCGACCTGCCATTCTTAGGGTTAGGGCTAGGGTTAGCGTCTGGAGAACGAGAAAGCCCCCAGGTCCAGGGATAGCTGGGATTGCAAAGGCCTGCCAAGAGCAGCACGACACTGCACTGACATTGCTCCTACCGCAGCTGTCATGGCCAGAACGCAGGGGGGGCGTGGCCGTAAACCGCGACCTGCCATTCTTAGGGTTAGGGCTAGGGTTAGCGTCTGGAGAACGAGAAAGCCCCCAGGTCCAGGGATAGTTGGGATTGCAAAGGCCTTCCTAGAGCAGCACGACACTGCACTGGCATTGCTCCTACCTCAGCTGTAATGGCCAGAAAGCAGGGGGGGCGTGGCCGGAAACCGCGACCTGCCATTCTTAGGATTAGGGCTAGGGTTAGCGTCTGGAGAACGAGAAAGCGCCCAGGTCCAGGGATAGTTGGGATTGCAAAGGCCTGCCAAGAGCTGCACGACACTGCACTGACATTGCTCCTACCTCAGCTGTCATAGCTAGAACGCAGGGGGGGCGTGGCCGGAAACCGCGACCTGCCATTCTTAGGGTTAGGGCGAGGGTTAGCGTCTGGAGAACGAGAAAGCGCACAGGTCCAGGGATAGCTGGGATTGCAAAGGCCTGCCAAGACCAGCACGACACTGCACTGACATTGCTCCTACCGCAGCTGTCATGGCCAGAACGCAGGGGGGGCGTGGCCGTAAACTGCGACCTGCCATTCTTAGGGTTAGGGCTAGGGTTAGCGTCTGGAGAACGAGAAAGCCCCCAGGTCCAGGGATAGTTGGGATTGCAAAGGCCTTCCTAGAGCCGCACGACACTGCAATGACATTTCTACTACCGCAGCTGTCATGGCCAGAACGCAGGGGGGGCGTGGCCGGAAACCGCGACCTGCCATTCTTAGGGTTAGGGCTAGTTTTAGCGTCTGGAGAACGAGAAAGCGCACAGGTCCAGGGATAGTTGGGATTGGAAAGGCCTTCCTAGAGCTGCACGACACTGCACTGACATTGCTCCTACCGCTGCTGTCGTGGCCAGAACCCAGGGGGGGCGTGGCCGGAAACCGCGACCTGCCATTCTTAGGGTTAGGGCGAGGGTTTGCGTCTGGAGAACGAGAAAGCCCCCAGGTCCAGGGATAGTTGGGATTGCAAAGGCCTGCCAAGAGCTGCACGACACTGCACTGACATTGCTCCTACCGCAGCTGTCATGGCCAGAACGTAGGGGGGCGTGGCCGGAAACCGCGACCTGCCATTCTTAGGGTTAGGGCTAGGGTTAGCGTCTGGAGAACGAGAAAGCCCCCAGTTCCAGGGATATTTTTGATTGCAAAGGCCTGCCAAGAGCAGCACGACACTGCACTGACATTGCTCCTACCTCAGCTGTTCACAGCTAGAAAGCAGGGGGGGCGTGGCCCTAAACCGCGACCTGCCATTCTTAGGGTTAGGGCTAGGGTTAGCGTCTGGAGAACGAGAAAGCCCCCAGGTCTAGGGATAGTTGGGATTGCAAAGGCCTTCCTAGAGCTGCACGACACTGCACTGACATTGCTCCTAACTCAGCTGTAATGGCCAGAACGCAGGGGGGGCGTGGCCGGAAACCGTGACCTGCCATTCTTAGGGTTAGGGCTAGGGTTAGCGTCTGGAGAACGAGAAAGCCCTCAGGTCCAGGGAGAGTTGGGATTGCAAAGGCCTGCCAAGAGCTGCACGACACTGCACTGACATTGCTCCTACCTCAGCTGTCATAGCTAGAACGCAGGGGGGGCGTGGCCGGAAACCGCGACCTGCCATTCTTAGGGTTAGGGCGAGGGTTAGCGTCTGGAGAACGAGAAAGCGCCCAGGTCCAGGGAGAGTTGGGATTGCAAAGGCCTTCCTAGAGCTGCACGACACTGCACTGACATTGCTCCTACCGCAGCTGTCATGGCCAGAACGCAGGGGGGGCGTGGCCGGAAACCGCGACCTGCCATTATTAGGGTTAGGGATAAGGTTAGCATCTGGAGAACGAGAAAGCACCCAGGTCTAGGGATAGATTGGTTTGCAAAGGCCTGCCAAGAGCAGCACGACACTGCACTGACATTGCTCCTACCGCAGCTGTCATAGCTAGAACGCAGGGGGGGCGTGGCCGGAAACCGCGACCTGCCATTCTTAGGGTTAGGGCTAGGGTTAGCGTCTGGAGAACAAGAAAGCCCCCAGGTCTAGGGATAGTTGGGATTGCAAAGGCCTTCCTAGAGCTGCACGACACTGCACTGACATTGCTCCTACCACTGCTGTCATGGCCAGAACACAGGGGGGGCGTGGCCGGAAACCGCGACCTGCCATTCTTAGGGTTAGGGCTAGGGTTAGCGTCTGGAGAACGAGAAAGCGCCCAGGTCCAGGGATAGTTGGGATTGCAAAGGCCTTCCTAGAGCTGCACGACACTGCACTGACATTGCTCCTACCGCAGCTGTCATAGACAGAACGCAGGGGGGGCGTGGCCGTAAACCGCGACCTGCAAATTCTTAGGGTTAGGGCTAGGGTTAGCGTCTGGAGAACGAGAAAGCCCCCAGTTCCAGGGATAGTTTTGATTGCAAAGGCCTGCCAAGAGCTGCACGACACTGCACTGACATTGCTCCTACCGCAGCTGTCATGGCCAGAACGCAGAGGGTCGTGGCCGGAAACCGCGACCTGCCATTCTTAGGGTTAGGGCTAGGGTTAGCGTCTGGAGAACGAGAAAGCGCACAGGTCCAGGGATAGTTGGGATTGCAAAGGCCTGCCAAGAGCAGCACCACACTGCACTGACATTGCTCCTACCGCTGCTGTCATGGCCAGAACGCAGGGGGGGCGTGGCCGGAAACCGCGACCTGCCATTCTTAGGGTTAGGGCTAGGGTTAGCGTCTGGAGAACGAGAAAGCGCCCAGGTCTAGGGATAGATGGGTTTGCAAAGGCCTGCCAAGAGCAGCACGACACTGCACTGACATTGCTCCTACAGCAGCTGTCATGGCCAGAACGCAGGGGAGGCGTGGCCGGAAACCGCGACCTGCCATTCTTAGGGTTAGGGCTAGGGTTAGCGTCTGGAGAACGAGAAAGCGCCCAGGTCCAGGGATAGTTGGGATTGCAAAGGCCTTCCTAGAGCTGCACGACACTGCACTGACATTGCTCCTACCTCAGCTGTCATAGCTAGAACGCAGGGGGGGCGTGGCCGGAAACCGCGATCTACCATTATTAGGGTTAGGGCTAGGGTTAGCGTCTGGAGAACGAGAAAGCCCCCAGGTCCAGGGATAGTTGGGATTGCAAAGGCCTGCCAAGAGCTGCACGACACTGCACTGACATTGCTCCTACCTCAGCTGTCATAGCTAGAACGCAGGGGGGGCGTGGCCGGAAACCGCGACCCGCCATTCTTAGGGTTAGGGCGAGGGTTAGCGTCTGGAAAACGAGAAAGCGCCCAGGTCCAGGGATAGTTGGGATTGCAAAGGCCTGCCAAGAGCAGCACGACACTGCACTGACATTGCTCCTACCGCAGCTGTCATGGCCAGAACGCAGGGGAGGCGTGGCCGGAAACCGCGACCTGCCATTCTTAGGGTTAGGGCTAGGGTTAGCGTCTGGAGAACGAGAAAGCCCCCAGTTCCAGGGATAGTTTTGATTGCAAAGGCCTGCCAAGAGCTGCACGACACTGCACTGACATTGCTCCTACCGCAGCTGTCATGGCCAGAACGCAGAGGGTCGTGGCCGGAAACCGCGACCTGCCATTCTTAGGGTTAGGGCTAGGGTTAGCGTCTGGAGAACGAGAAAGCGCCCAGGTCCAGGGATAGTTGGGATTGCAAAGGCCTGCCAAGAGCAGCACCACACTGCACTGACATTGCTCCTACCGCTGCTGTCATGGCCAGAACGCAGGGGGGGCGTGGCCGGAAACCGCGACCTGCCATTCTTAGGGTTAGGGCTAGGGTTAGCGTCTGGAGAACGAGAAAGCGCCCAGGTCTAGGGATAGATGGGTTTGCAAAGGCCTGCCAAGAGCAGCACGACACTGCACTGACATTGCTCCTACAGCAGCTGTCATGGCCAGAACGCAGGGGAGGCGTGGCCGGAAACCGCGACCTGCCATTCTTAGGGTTAGGGCTAGGGTTAGCGTCTGGAGAACGAGAAAGCGCACAGGTCCAGGGATAGTTGGGATTGCAAAGGCCTTCCTAGAGCTGCACGACACTGCACTGACATTGCTCCTACCTCAGGTGTCATAGCTAGAACGCAGGGGGGGCGTGGCCGGAAACCGCGATCTACCATTATTAGGGTTAGGGCTAGGGTTAGCGTCTGGAGAACGAGAAAGCCCCCAGGTCCAGGGATAGTTGGGATTGCAAAGGCCTGCCAAGAGCTGCACGACACTGCACTGACATTGCTCCTACCTCAGCTGTCATAGCTAGAACGCAGGGGGGGCGTGGCCGGAAACCGCGACCCGCCATTCTTAGGGTTAGGGCGAGGGTTAGCGTCTGGAAAACGAGAAAGCGCCCAGGTCCAGGGATAGTTGGGATTGCAAAGGCCTGCCAAGAGCAGCACGACACTGCACTGACATTGCTCCTACCTCAGCTGTCATAGCCAGAACGCAGGGGAGGCGTGGCCGGAAACCGCGACCTGCCATTCTTAGGGTTAGGGCTAGGGTTAGCGTCTGGAGAACGAGAAAGCGCCCAGGTCCAGGGATAGTTGGGATTGCAAAGGCCTGCCAAGAGGTAGACGACACTACACTGACATTGCTCCTACCTCAGCTGTCATAGCTAGAACCAAGGGTGGGCGTGGCCGGAAACCGCGACCCGCCATTCTTAGCGTTAGGGCGAGGGATAGCGTCTGGAGAACGAGAAAGCCCCCAGGTCCAGGGATAGTTGGGACTGCAAAGGCCTGCCAAGACCAGCACGACACTGCACTGACATTGCTCCTACCGCTGCTCTCATGGCCAGAACACAGGGGGGGCGTGGCCGGAAACCGCGATCTGCCATTATTAGGGTTAGGGCTAGGGTTAGCTTCTGGAGAACGAGAAAGCGCCCAGGTCTAGGGATAGATGGGTTTGCAAAGGCCTGCCAAGAGCAGCACGACACTGCACTGACATTGCTCCTACCGCAGCTGTCATGGCCAGAACGCAGGGGAGGCGTGGCCGGAAACCGCGACCTGCCATTCTTAGGGTTAGGGCTAGGGTTAGCATCTGGAGAACGAGAAAGCGCCCAGGTCCAGGGATAGTTGGGATTGCAAAGGCCTGCCAAGAGCAGCACGACACTGCACTGACATTGCTCCTACTGCAGCTGTCATGGCCAGAACACAGGGGGGGCGTGGCCGGAAACCGCCATCTGCCATATTAGGGTTAGGTCTAGGGTTAGCGTCTGGAGAACGAGAAAGCGCCCAGGTCTAGGGATAGATGGGTTTGCAAAGGCCTGCCAAGAGCAGCACGACACTGCACTGACATTGCTCCTACCGCAGCTGTCATGGCCAGAACGCAGGGGAGGCGTGGCCGGAAACCGCGACCTGCCATTCTTAGGGTTAGGGCTAGGGTTAGCGTCTGGAGAACGAGAAAGCCCCCAGGTCCAGGGATAGTTGGGATTGCAAAGGCCTTCCTAGACCTGCACGACACTGCACTGACATTGCTCCTACCTCAGCTGTCATAGCTAGAACGCAAGGGGGGCGTGGCCGGAAACCGCGACCTGCCATTCGTAGGGTTAGGGCTAGGGTTAGCGTCTGGAGAACGAGAAAGCGGACAGGTCCAGGGATAGTTGGGATTGCAAAGGCCTGCCAAGAGGTAGACGACACTACACTGACATTGCTCCTACCTCAGCTGTCATAGCTATAACCCAGGGTGGGCGTGGCCGGAAACCGCAACCCGCCATTCTTAGCGTTAGGGCGAGGGATAGCGTCTGGAGAACGAGAAAGCCCCCAGGTCCAGGGATAGTTGGGATTGCAAAGGCCTTCCTAGACCTGCACGACACTGCACTGACATTGCTCCTACCGCAGCTGTCATGGCCAGAACGCAGGGGGGGCGTGGCCGGAAACCGCGACCTGCCATTCTTAGGGTTAGGGCTAGGGTTAGCGTCTGGAGAACGAGAAAGCGCCCAGGTCCAGGGATAGTTGGGATTGCAAAGGCCTGCCAAGAGCTCACGACACTGCACTGACATTGCTCCTACCTCAGCTGTCATAGCTAGAACGCAAGGGGGGCGTGGCCGGAAACCGCGACCTGCCATTCTTAGGGTTAGGGCTAGGGTTAGCGTCTGGAGAACGAGAAAGCCCCCAGGTCCAGGGATAGTTGGGATTGCAAAGGACTGCCAAGAGCAGCATGACACTGCACTGACATTGTTCCTACCGCAGCTGTCATGGCCAGAACGCAGGGGGCCGTGGCCGGAAACAGCCATCTGCCATATTAGGGTTAGGGCTAGGGTTAGCGTCTGGAGAACGAGAAAGCGCCCAGGTCTAGGGATAGATGGGTTTGCAAAGGCCTGCCAAGAGCAGCACGACACTGCACTGACATTGCTCCTACAGCAGCTGTCATGGCCAGAACGCAGGGGAGGCGTGGCCGGAAACCGCGACCTGCCATTCTTAGGGTTAGGGCTAGGGTTAGCGTCTGGAGAACGAGAAAGCCCCCAGGTCCAGGGATAGTTGGGATTGCAAAGGCCTGCCAAGAGCTGCACGACACTGCACTGACATTGCTCCTACCTCAGCTGTCATAGCTAGAACGCAGGGGGGGCGTGGCCGGAAACCGCGACCTGCCATTCTTAGGGTTAGGGCTATGGTTAGAGTCTGGAGAACGAGAAAGCCCCCAGGTCCAGGGATAGTTGGGATTGCAAAGGCCTTCCTAGAGCTGCACGACACTGCACTGACATTGCTCCTATCTCAGCTGTCATAGCTAGAACGCAGGGGGGGCGTGGCCAGAAACCGCGACCTGCCATTCTTAGGGTTAGGGCTAGGGTTAGCGTCTGGAGAACGAGAAAGCGCCCAGGTCCAGGGATAGTTGGGATTGCAAAGGCCTGCCAAGAGGTAGACGACACTACACTGACATTGCTCCTAACTCAGCTGTCATAGCTATAACCCAGGGTGGGCGTGGCCGGAAACCGCAACCCGCCATTCTTAGCGTTAGGGCGAGGGATAGTGTCTGGAGAACGAGAAAGCCCCCAGGTCCAGGGATAGTTGGGACTACAAAGGCCTGCCAAGACCAGCACGACACTGCACTGACATTGCTCCTACCGCTGCTCTCATGGCCAGAACACAGGGGGGGCGTGGCCGGAAACCGCGATCTGCCATTATTAGGGTTAGGGCTAGGGTTAGCTTCTGGAGAACGAGAAAGCGCCCAGGTCTAGGGATAGATGGGTTTGCCAAGTCCTGCCAAGAGCAGCACGACACTGCACTGACATTGCTCCTACCGCAGCTGTCATGGCCAGAACGCAGGGGGGGCGTGGCCGGAAACCGCGACCTGCCATTCTTAGGGTTAGGGCTAGGGTTAGCGTCTGGAGAACGAGAAAGCGCCCAGGTCCAGGGATAGTTGGGATTGCAAGGGCCTGCCAAGAGCTCACGACACTGCACTGACATTGCTCCTACCTCAGCTGTCATAGCTAGAACGCAAGGGGGGCGTGGCCGGAAACCTCCACCTGCCATTCTTAGGGATAGGGCTAGGGTTAGCGTCTGGAGAACGAGAAAGCGCCCAGGTCCAGGGATAGTTGGAATTGCAAAGGCCTGCCAAGAGGTAGACGACACTACACTGACATTGCTCCTACCTCAGCTGTCATAGCTAGAACCCAGGGTGGGCGTGGCCGGAAACCGCGACCCGCCATTCTTAGCGTTAGGGCGAGGGATAGCGTCTGGAGAACGAGAAAGCCCCCAGGTCCAGGGATAGTTGGGACTGCAAAGGCCTGCCAAGACCAGCACGACACTGCACTGACATTGCTCCTACCGCTGCTCTCATGGCCAGAACACAGGGGGGGCGTGGCCAGAAACCGCGATCTGCCATTATTAGGGTTAGGGCTAGGGTTAGCGTCTGGAGAATGAGAAAGCGCCCAGGTCTAGGGATAGATGGGTTTGCAAAGGCCTGCCAAGAGCAGCACGACACTGCACTGACATTGCTCCTACCGCAGCTGTCATGGGAGGAACGCAGGGTGGGCGTGGCCGGAAACCGCGACCTGCCATTCTTAGGGTTAGGGCTAGGGTTAGCGTCTGGAGAACGAGAAAGCGCCCAGGTCCAGGGATAGTTGGGATTGCAAAGGCCTGCCAAGAGCTGCACGACACTGCACTGACATTGCTCCTACCTCAGCTCTCATAGCTAGAACGCAAGGGGGGCGTGGCCGGAAACCGCGACCTGCCATTCTTAGGGTTAGGGCTAGGGTTAGCATCTGGAGAACGAGAAAGCGCCCAGGTCTAGGGATAGTTGGGATTGCAAAGGCCTGCCAAGAGCAGCACGACACTGCACTGACATTGCTCCTACCGCAGCTGTCATGGCCAGAACACAGGGGGGGCGTGGCCGGAAACCGCCATCTGCCATATTAGGGTTAGGGCTAGGGTTAGCGTCTGGAGAACGAGAAAGCGCCCAGGTCTAGGGATAGATGGGTTTGCAAAGGCCTGCCAAGAGCAGCACGACACTGCACTGACATTGCTCCTACCTCAGGTGTCATATCTAGAACGCAGGGGGGGCGTGGCCGGAAACCGCGATCTACCATTCTTAGGGTTAGGGCTAGGGTTAGCGTCTGGAGAACGAGAAAGCGCCCAGGTCCAGGGATAGTTGGGATTGCAAAGGCCTGCCAAGAGCTGCACGACACTGCACTGACATTGCTCCTACCTCAGCTGTCATAGCTAGAACGCAGGGGGGGCGTGGCCGGAAACCGCGACCCGCCATTCTTAGGGTTAGGGCGAGGGTTAGCGTCTGGAAAAAGAGAAAGCCCCCAGGTCCAGTGATAGTTGGGATTGCAAAGGCCTGCCAAGAGCTGCACGACACTCCACTGACATTGCTCCTACCTCAGCTGTCATAGCTAGAACGCAGGGGGGGCGTGGCCGGAAACCGCGACCTGCCATTCTTAGGGTTAGGGCTAGGGTTAGAGTCTGGAGAACGAGAAAGCCCCCAGGTCCAGGGATAGTTGGGATTGCAAAGGCCTTCCTAGAGCTGCACGACACTGCACTGACATTGCTCCTACCTCAGCTGTCATAGCTAGAACGCAGGGGGGGCGTGGCCGGAAACCGTGACCTGCCATTCTTAGGGTTAGGGCTAGGGTTAGCGTCTGGAGAACGAGAAAGCCCCCAGGTCCAGGGATAGTTGGGATTGCAAAGGCCTGCCGAGAGGTAGACGACACTACACTGACATTGCTCCTTCCTCAGCTGTCATAGCTAGAACCCAGGGTGGGCGTGGCCCGAAACCGCGACCCGCCATTCTTAGCGTTAGGGCGAGGGATAGCGTCTGGAGAACGAGAAAGCCCCCAGGTCCAGGGATAGTTGGGACTGCAAAGGCCTGCCAAGACCAGCACGACACTGCACTGACATTGCTCCTACCGCTGCTCTCATGGCCAGAACACAGGGGGGGCGTGGCCGGAAACCGCGATCTGCCATTATTAGGGTTAGGGCTAGGGTTAGCTTCTGGAGAACGAGAAAGCGCCCAGGTCTAGGGATAGATGGGTTTGCAAAGGCCTGCCAAGAGCAGCACGACACTGCACTGACATTGCTCCTACCGCAGCTGTCATGGCCAGAACACAGGGGGGGCGTGGCCGGAAACCGCGACCTGCCATTCTTAGGGTTAGGGCTAGGGTTAGCGTCTGGAGAACGAGAAAGCGCCCAGGTCCAGGGATAGTTGGGATTGCAAAGGCCTGCCAAGAGCTGCACGACACTGCACTGACATTGCTCCTCCCGCAGCTGTCATGGCCAGAACGCAGGGGGGGCGTGGCCGGAAACCGCCATCTGCCATATTAGGGTTAGGGCTAGGGTTAGCGTCTGGAGAACGAGAAAGCGCCCAGGTCCAGGGATAGTTGGGATTGCAAAGGCCTGCCAAGAGGTAGACGACACTACACTGACATTGCTCCGACCTCAGCTGTCATAGCTATAACCCAGGGTGGGCGTGGCCGGAAACCGCAACCCGCCATTCTTAGCGTTAGGGCGAGGGATAGCGTCTGGAGAACGAGAAAGCCCCCAGGTCCAGGGATAGTTGGGACTGCAAAGGCCTGCCAAGACCAGCACGACACTGCACTGACATTGCTCCTACCGCTGCTGTCATGGCCAGAACACAGGGGGGGCGTGGCCGGAAACCGCGATCTGCCATTATTAGGGTTAGGGCTAGGGTTAGCTTCTGGAGAACGAGAAAGCGCCCAGGTCTAGGGATAGATGGGTTTGCAAAGGCCTGCCAAGAGCAGCACGACACTGCACTGACATTGCTCCTACCGCAGCTGTCATGGCCAGAACGCAGGGGGGGCGTGGCCGGAAACCGCGACCTGCCATTCTTAGGGTTAGGGCTAGGGTTAGCGTCTGGAGAACGAGAAAGCGCACAGGTCCAGGGATAGTTGGGATTGCAAAGGCCTTCCTAGAGCTGCACGACACTGCACTGACATTGCTCCTACCTCAGGTGTCATAGCTAGAACGCAGGGGGGGCGTGGCCGGAAACCGCGATCTACCATTCTTAGGGTTAGGGCTAGGGTTAGCGTCTGGAGAACGAGAAAGCGCCCAGGTCCAGGGATAGTTGGGATTGCAAAGGCCTGCCAAGAGCTGCACGACACTGCACTGACATTGCTCCTACCTCAGCTGTCATAGCTAGAACGCAGGGGGGGCGTGGCCGGAAACCGCGACCCGCCATTCTTAGGGTTAGGGCGAGGGTTAGCGTCTGGAAAAAGAGAAAGCGCCCAGGTGCAGGGATAGTTGGGATTGCAAAGGCCTGCCAAGAGCAGCACGACACTGCACTGACATTGCTCCTACCGCAGCTGTCATGGCCAGAACGCAGGGGAGGCGTGGCCGGAAACCGCGACCTGCCATTCTTAGGGTTAGGGCTAGGGTTAGCGTCTGGAGAACGAGAAAGCCCCCAGGTCCAGGGATAGTTGGGATTGCAAAGGCCTGCCAAGAGCTGCACGACACTGCACTGACATTGCTCCTCCCGCAGCTGTCATGGCCAGAACGCAGGGGGGGCGTGGGCGGAAACCGCCATCTGCCATATTAGGGTTAGGGCTAGGGTTAGCGTCTGGAGAACGAGAAAGCGCCCAGGTCCAGGGATAGTTGGGATTGCAAAGGCCTGCCAAGAGGTAGACGACACTACACTGACATTGCTCCTACCTCAGCTGTCATAGCTATAACCCAGGGTGGGCGTGGCCGGAAACCGCGACCCGCCATTCTTAGCGTTAGGGCGAGGGATAGCGTCTGGAGAACGAGAAAGCCCCCAGGTCCAGGGATAGATGGGACTGCAAAGGCCTGCCAAGACCAGCACGACACTGCACTGACATTGCTCCTACCGCTGCTCTCATGGCCAGAACACAGGGGGGGCGTGGCCGGAAACCGCGATCTGCCATTATTAGGGTTAGGGCTAGGGTTAGCTTCTGGAGAACGAGAAAGCGCCCAGGTCTAGGGATAGATGGGTTTGCAAAGGCCTGCCAAGAGCAGCACGACACTGCACTGACATTGCTCCTACCTCAGGTGTCATATCTAGAACGCAGGGGGGGCGTGGCCGGAAACCGCGATCTACCATTCTTAGGGTTAGGGCTAGGGTTAGCGTCTGGAGAACGAGAAAGCGCCCAGGTCCAGGGATAGTTGGGATTGCAAAGGCCTGCCAAGAGCTGCACGACACTGCACTGACATTGCTCCTACCTCAGCTGTCATAGCTAGAACGCAGGGGGGGCGTGGCCGGAAACCGCGACCCGCCATTCTTAGGGTTAGGGCGAGGGTTAGCGTCTGGAAAAAGAGAAAGCGCCCAGGTGCAGGGATAGTTGGGATTGCAAAGGCCTGCCAAGAGCAGCACGACACTGCACTGACATTGCTCCTACCGCAGCTGTCATGGCCAGAACGCAGGGGAGGTGTGGCCGGAAACCGCGACCTGCCATTCTTAGGGTTAGGGCTAGGGTTAGCGTCTGGAGAACGAGAAAGCCCCCAGGTCCAGGGATAGTTGGGATTGCAAAGGCCTGCCAAGAGCTGCACGACACTGCACTGACATTGCTCCTACCGCAGCTGTCATAGCTAGAACGCAGGGGGGGCGTGGCCGGAAACCGCGACCTGCCATTCTTAGGGTTAGGGCTAGGGTTAGAGTCTGGAGAACGAGAAAGCCCCCAGGTCCAGGGATAGTTGGGATTGCAAAGGCCTTCCTAGAGCTGCACGACACTGCACTGACATTGCTCCTACCTCAGCTGTCATAGCTAGAACGCAGGGGGGGCGTGGCCGGAAACCGCGACCTGCCATTCTTAGGGTTAGGGCTAGGGTTAGCGTCTGGAGAACGAGAAAGCCCCCAGGTCCAGGGATAGTTGGGATTGCAAAGGCCTGCCAAGAGGTAGACGACACTACACTGACATTGCTCCTACCTCAGCTGTCATAGCTAGAACCCAGGGTGGGCGTGGCCCGAAACCGCGACCCGCCATTCTTAGCGTTAGGGCGAGGGATAGCGTCTGGAGAACGAGAAAGCCCCCAGGTCCAGGGATAGTTGGCACTGCAAAGGCCTGCCAAGACCAGCACGACACTGCACTGACATTGCTCCTACCGCTGCTCTCATGGCCAGAACACAGGGGGGGCGTGGCCGGAAACCGCGATCTGCCATTATTAGGGTTAGGGCTAGGGTTAGCTTCTGGAGAACGAGAAAGCGCCCAGGTCTAGGGATAGATGGGTTTGCAAAGGCCTGCCAAGAGCAGCACGACACTGCACTGACATTGCTCCTACCTCAGCTGTCATGGCCAGAACGCAGGGGGGGCGTGGCCGGAAACCGCCATCTGCCATATTAGGGTTAGGGCTAGGGTTAGCGTCTGGAGAACGAGAAAGCGCCCAGGTCCAGGGATAGTTGGGATTGCAAAGGCCTGCCAAGAGCTGCACGACACTGCACTGACATTGCTCCTACCGCAACTGTCATGGCCAGAACCCAGGGTGGGCGTGGCTGGAAACCGCGACCCGCCATTCTTAGCGTTAGGGCGAGGGATAGCGTCTGGAGAACGAGAAAGCCCCCAGGTCCAGGGATAGTTGGGACTGCAAAGGCCTGCCAAGACCAGCACGACACTGCACTGACATTGCTCCTACCGCTGCTCTCATGGCCAGAACACAGGGGGGGCGTGGCCGGAAACCGCGATCTGCCATTATTAGGGTTAGGGCTAGGGTTAGCTTCTGGAGAACGAGAAAGCGCCCAGGTCTAGGGATAGTTGGGATTGCAAAGGCCTGCCAAGAGCAGCACGACACTGCACTGACATTGCTCCTACCGCAGCTGTCATGGCCAGAACACAGGGGGGGCGTGGCCGGAAACCGCCATCTGCCATATTAGGGTTAGGGCTAGGGTTAGCGTCTGGAGAACGAGAAAGCGCCCAGGTCTAGGGATAGATGGGTTTGCAAAGGCCTGCCAAGAGCAGCACGACACTGCACTGACATTGCTCCTACCGCAGCTGTCATGGCCAGAACGCAGGGGAGGCGTGGCCGGAAACCGCGACCTGCCATTCTTAGGGTTAGGGCTAGGGTTAGCGTCTGGAGAACGAGAAAGCCCCCAGGTCCAGGGATAGTTGGCATTGCAAAGGCCTGCCAAGAGGTAGACGACACTGCACTGACATTGCTCCTACCTCAGCTGTCATAGCTAGAACCCAGGGGGGGCGTGGCCGGAAACCGCGACCCGCCATTCTTAGGGTTAGGGCGAGGGTTAGCGTCTGGAGAACGAGAAAGCCCCCAGGTCCAGGGATAGTTGGGATTGCAAAGGCCTGCCAAGAGCTGCACGACACTGCACTGACATTGCTCCTACCTCAGCTGTCATAGCTAGAACGCAGGGGGGGCGTGGCCGGAAACCGCGACCCGCCATTCTTAGGGTTAGGGCGAGGGTTAGCGTCTGGAGAACGAGAAAGCGCCCAGGTCCAGGGATAGTTGGGATTGCAAAGGCCTGCCAAGAGCAGCACGACACTGCACTGACATTGCTCCTACCGCAGCTGTCATGGCCAGAACGCAGGGGGGGCGTGGCCGGAAACCGCGACCTGCCATTCTTAGGGTTAGGGCTAGGGTTAGCGTCTGGAGAACGAGAAAGCCCCCAGGTCCAGGGATAGTTGGGATTGCAAAGGCCTGCCAAGAGCAGCACGACACTGCACTGACATTGCTCCTACAGCAGGTGTCAGGGCCAGAACGCAGGGGGGGCGTGGCCGGAAACCGCGACCTGCCCTTCTTAGGGTTAGGGCTAGGGTTAGCGTCTGGAGAACGAGAAAGCCCCCAGGTCCAGGGATAGTTGGGATTGCAAAGGCCTGCAAAGAGCTGCACGACACTGCACTGACATTGCTCCTACCGCAGCTGTCATAGCTAGAACGCGGGGGGGCGTGGCCGGAAAACGCGACCTGCCATTCTTAGGGTTAGGGCTAGGGTTAGCGTCTGGAGAATGAGAAAGCCCCCAGGTCCAGGGATAGTTGGGATTGCAAAGGCCTGCCGAGAGGTAGACGACACTACACTGACATTGCTCCTACCTCAGCTGTCATAGCTAGAACCCAGGGTGGGCGTGGCCCGAAACCGCGACCCGCCATTCTTAGCGTTAGGGCGAGGGATAGCGTCTGGAGAACGAGAAAGCCCCCAGGTCCAGGGATAGTTGGGACTGCAAAGGCCTGCCAAGACCAGCACGACACTGCACTGACATTGCTCCTACCGCTGCTCTCATGGCCAGAACACAGGGGGGGCGTGGCCGGAAACCGCGATCTGCCATTATTAGGGTTAGGGCTAGGGTTAGCTTCTGGAGAACGAGAAAGCGCCCAGGTCTAGGGATAGATGGGTTTGCAAAGGCCTGCCAAGAGCAGCACGACACTGCACTGACATTGCTCCTACCGCAGCTGTCATGGCCAGAACACAGGGGGGGCGTGGCCGGAAACCGCGACCTGCCATTCTTAGGGTTAGGGCTAGGGTTAGCGTCTGGAGAACGAGAAAGCGCCCAGGTCCAGGGATAGTTGGGATTGCAAAGGCCTGCCAAGAGCTGCACGACACTGCACTGACATTGCTCCTCCCGCAGCTGTCATGGCCAGAACGCAGGGGGGGCGTGGCCGGAAACCGCCATCTGCCATATTAGGGTTAGGGCTAGGGTTAGCGTCTGGAGAACGAGAAAGCGCCCAGGTCCAGGGATAGTTGGGATTGCAAAGGCCTGCCAAGAGGTAGACGACACTACACTGACATTGCTCCTACCTCAGCTGTCATAGCTATAACCCAGGGTGGGCGTGGCCGGAAACCGCAACCCGCCATTCTTAGCGTTAGGGCGAGGGATAGCGTCTGGAGAACGAGAAAGCCCCCAGGTCCAGGGATAGTTGGGACTGCAAAGGCCTGCCAAGACCAGCACGACACTGCACTGACATTGCTCCTACCGCTGCTGTCATGGCCAGAACACAGGGGGGGCGTGGCCGGAAACCGCGATCTGCCATTATTAGGGTTAGGGCTAGGGTTAGCTTCTGGAGAACGAGAAAGCGCCCAGGTCTAGGGATAGATGGGTTTGCAAAGGCCTGCCAAGAGCAGCACGACACTGCACTGACATTGCTCCTACCGCAGCTGTCATGGCCAGAACGCAGGGGGGGCGTGGCCGGAAACCGCGACCTGCCATTCTTAGGGTTAGGGCTAGGGTTAGCGTCTGGAGAACGAGAAAGCGCACAGGTCCAGGGATAGTTGGGATTGCAAAGGCCTTCCTAGAGCTGCACGACACTGCACTGACATTGCTCCTACCTCAGGTGTCATAGCTAGAACGCAGGGGGGGCGTGGCCGGAAACCGCGATCTACCATTCTTAGGGTTAGGGCTAGGGTTAGCGTCTGGAGAACGAGAAAGCGCCCAGGTCCAGGGATAGTTGGGATTGCAAAGGCCTGCCAAGAGCTGCACGACACTGCACTGACATTGCTCCTACCTCAGCTGTCATAGCTAGAACGCAGGGGGGGCGTGGCCGGAAACCGCGACCCGCCATTCTTAGGGTTAGGGCGAGGGTTAGCGTCTGGAAAAAGAGAAAGCGCCCAGGTGCAGGGATAGTTGGGATTGCAAAGGCCTGCCAAGAGCAGCACGACACTGCACTGACATTGCTCCTACCGCAGCTGTCATGGCCAGAACGCAGGGGAGGCGTGGCCGGAAACCGCGACCTGCCATTCTTAGGGTTAGGGCTAGGGTTAGCGTCTGGAGAACGAGAAAGCCCCCAGGTCCAGGGATAGTTGGGATTGCAAAGGCCTGCCAAGAGCTGCACGACACTGCACTGACATTGCTCCTCCCGCAGCTGTCATGGCCAGAACGCAGGGGGGGCGTGGCCGGAAACCGCCATCTGCCATATTAGGGTTAGGGCTAGGGTTAGCGTCTGGAGAACGAGAAAGCGCCCAGGTCCAGGGATAGTTGGGATTGCAAAGGCCTGCCAAGAGGTAGACGACACTACACTGACATTGCTCCTACCTCAGCTGTCATAGCTATAACCCAGGGTGGGCGTGGCCGGAAACCGCGACCCGCCATTCTTAGCGTTAGGGCGAGGGATAGCGTCTGGAGAACGAGAAAGCCCCCAGGTCCAGGGATAGATGGGACTGCAAAGGCCTGCCAAGACCAGCACGACACTGCACTGACATTGCTCCTACCGCTGCTCTCATGGCCAGAACACAGGGGGGGCGTGGCCGGAAACCGCGATCTGCCATTATTAGGGTTAGGGCTAGGGTTAGCTTCTGGAGAACGAGAAAGCGCCCAGGTCTAGGGATAGATGGGTTTGCAAAGGCCTGCCAAGAGCAGCACGACACTGCACTGACATTGCTCCTACCTCAGGTGTCATATCTAGAACGCAGGGGGGGCGTGGCCGGAAACCGCGATCTACCATTCTTAGGGTTAGGGCTAGGGTTAGCGTCTGGAGAACGAGAAAGCGCCCAGGTCCAGGGATAGTTGGGATTGCAAAGGCCTGCCAAGAGCTGCACGACACTGCACTGACATTGCTCCTACCTCAGCTGTCATAGCTAGAACGCAGGGGGGGCGTGGCCGGAAACCGCGACCCGCCATTCTTAGGGTTAGGGCGAGGGTTAGCGTCTGGAAAAAGAGAAAGCGCCCAGGTGCAGGGATAGTTGGGATTGCAAAGGCCTGCCAAGAGCAGCACGACACTGCACTGACATTGCTCCTACCGCAGCTGTCATGGCCAGAACGCAGGGGAGGCGTGGCCGGAAACCGCGACCTGCCATTCTTAGGGTTAGGGCTAGGGTTAGCGTCTGGAGAACGAGAAAGCCCCCAGGTCCAGGGATAGTTGGGATTGCAAAGGCCTGCCAAGAGCTGCACGACACTGCACTGACATTGCTCCTACCGCAGCTGTCATAGCTAGAACGCAGGGGGGGCGTGGCCGGAAACCGCGACCTGCCATTCTTAGGGTTAGGGCTAGGGTTAGAGTCTGGAGAACGAGAAAGCCCCCAGGTCCAGGGATAGTTGGGATTGCAAAGGCCTTCCTAGAGCTGCACGACACTGCACTGACATTGCTCCTACCTCAGCTGTCATAGCTAGAACGCAGGGGGGGCGTGGCCGGAAACCGCGACCTGCCATTCTTAGGGTTAGGGCTAGGGTTAGCGTCTGGAGAACGAGAAAGCCCCCAGGTCCAGGGATAGTTGGGATTGCAAAGGCCTGCCAAGAGGTAGACGACACTACACTGACATTGCTCCTACCTCAGCTGTCATAGCTAGAACCCAGGGTGGGCGTGGCCCGAAACCGCGACCCGCCATTCTTAGCGTTAGGGCGAGGGATAGCGTCTGGAGAACGAGAAAGCCCCCAGGTCCAGGGATAGTTGGCACTGCAAAGGCCTGCCAAGACCAGCACGACACTGCACTGACATTGCTCCTACCGCTGCTCTCATGGCCAGAACACAGGGGGGGCGTGGCCGGAAACCGCGATCTGCCATTATTAGGGTTAGGGCTAGGGTTAGCTTCTGGAGAACGAGAAAGCGCCCAGGTCTAGGGATAGATGGGTTTGCAAAGGCCTGCCAAGAGCAGCACGACACTGCACTGACATTGCTCCTACCTCAGCTGTCATGGCCAGAACGCAGGGGGGGCGTGGCCGGAAACCGCCATCTGCCATATTAGGGTTAGGGCTAGGGTTAGCGTCTGGAGAACGAGAAAGCGCCCAGGTCCAGGGATAGTTGGGATTGCAAAGGCCTGCCAAGAGCTGCACGACACTGCACTGACATTGCTCCTACCGCAACTGTCATGGCCAGAACCCAGGGTGGGCGTGGCTGGAAACCGCGACCCGCCATTCTTAGCGTTAGGGCGAGGGATAGCGTCTGGAGAACGAGAAAGCCCCCAGGTCCAGGGATAGTTGGGACTGCAAAGGCCTGCCAAGACCAGCACGACACTGCACTGACATTGCTCCTACCGCTGCTCTCATGGCCAGAACACAGGGGGGGCGTGGCCGGAAACCGCGATCTGCCATTATTAGGGTTAGGGCTAGGGTTAGCTTCTGGAGAACGAGAAAGCGCCCAGGTCTAGGGATAGTTGGGATTGCAAAGGCCTGCCAAGAGCAGCACGACACTGCACTGACATTGCTCCTACCGCAGCTGTCATGGCCAGAACACAGGGGGGGCGTGGCCGGAAACCGCCATCTGCCATATTAGGGTTAGGGCTAGGGTTAGCGTCTGGAGAACGAGAAAGCGCCCAGGTCTAGGGATAGATGGGTTTGCAAAGGCCTGCCAAGAGCAGCACGACACTGCACTGACATTGCTCCTACCGCAGCTGTCATGGCCAGAACGCAGGGGAGGCGTGGCCGGAAACCGCGACCTGCCATTCTTAGGGTTAGGGCTAGGGTTAGCGTCTGGAGAACGAGAAAGCCCCCAGGTCCAGGGATAGTTGGCATTGCAAAGGCCTGCCAAGAGGTAGACGACACTGCACTGACATTGCTCCTACCTCAGCTGTCATAGCTAGAACCCAGGGGGGGCGTGGCCGGAAACCGCGACCCGCCATTCTTAGGGTTAGGGCGAGGGTTAGCGTCTGGAGAACGAGAAAGCCCCCAGGTCCAGGGATAGTTGGGATTGCAAAGGCCTGCCAAGAGCTGCACGACACTGCACTGACATTGCTCCTACCTCAGCTGTCATAGCTAGAACGCAGGGGGGGCGTGGCCGGAAACCGCGACCCGCCATTCTTAGGGTTAGGGCGAGGGTTAGCGTCTGGAGAACGAGAAAGCGCCCAGGTCCAGGGATAGTTGGGATTGCAAAGGCCTGCCAAGAGCAGCACGACACTGCACTGACATTGCTCCTACCGCAGCTGTCATGGCCAGAACGCAGGGGGGGCGTGGCCGGAAACCGCGACCTGCCATTCTTAGGGTTAGGGCTAGGGTTAGCGTCTGGAGAACGAGAAAGCCCCCAGGTCCAGGGATAGTTGGGATTGCAAAGGCCTGCCAAGAGCAGCACGACACTGCACTGACATTGCTCCTACAGCAGGTGTCAGGGCCAGAACGCAGGGGGGGCGTGGCCGGAAACCGCGACCTGCCCTTCTTAGGGTTAGGGCTAGGGTTAGCGTCTGGAGAACGAGAAAGCCCCCAGGTCCAGGGATAGTTGGGATTGCAAAGGCCTGCAAAGAGCTGCACGACACTGCACTGACATTGCTCCTACCGCAGCTGTCATAGCTAGAACGCGGGGGGGCGTGGCCGGAAAACGCGACCTGCCATTCTTAGGGTTAGGGCTAGGGTTAGCGTCTGGAGAATGAGAAAGCCCCCAGATCCAGTGTTAGTTGGGATTGCAAAGGCCTGCCAAGAGCAGCACGACACTGCACTGACATTGCTCCTACCGCAACTGTCATGGCCAGAACGCGGGGGGGGGCGTGGCTGGAAACCGCGACCTGCCATTCTTAGGGTTAGGGCTAGGGTTAGCTTCTGGAGAACGAGAAAGCGCCCAGGTCCAGGGATAGTTGGGATTGCAAAGGCCTGCCAAGAGCAGCACGACACTGCACTGACATTGCTTCTACCGCTGCTGTCATGGCCAGAACCCAGGGGGGGCATGGCCGGAAACCGCGACCTGCCATTCTTAGGGTTAGGGCTACGGTTAGCGTCTGGAGAACGAGAAAGCCCCCAGGTCCAGGATAGTTGGGATTGCAAAGGCCTGCCAAGAGCAGCACGACACTGCACTGACATTGCTCCTACCGCAGCTGTCATAGCCAAAACGGAGTGAGGGAGTGTCCGGAAACCGCGACCTGCCATTCTTAGGGTTAGGGCTAGGGTTAGCGGCTGGAGAATGAGAAAGCGCCCAGGTCTAGGGATAGATGGGTTTGCAAAGGCTTGCCAAGAGCAGCACGCCACTGCACTGACATTGCTCCTACAGCAGCTGTCATGGCCAGAACCCAGGGGGGGCGTGGCCGGAAACCGCCATCTGCCATAATTAGGGTTAGGGCTAGGGTTAGCGTCTGGAGAACGAGAAAGCGCCCAGGTCCAGGCTTAGTTGGGATTGCAAAGGCCTGCCAAGAGCAGCACGACACTGCACTGACATTGCTCCTACCGCTGCTGTCATAGCCAGAACGCAGTGAGGGAGTGGCCGGAAACCGCGACCTGCCATTCTTAGGGTTAGGGCTAGGGTTAGCGTCTGGAGAACGAGAAAGCGCCCAGGTCCAGGGATAGTTGGGATTGCAAAGGCCTGCCAAGAGCAACACGACACTGCACTGACATTGCTCCTACATCAGATGTCATACCCAGAACGCAGGGGGGGCGTGGACTTAAAACGGGACCTGCCATTCTTAGGGTTAGGGCTAGGGTTAGCGTCTGGAGAACGGGAAAGCGCACAGGTCCAGGGATAGTTGGGATTGCAATGGCCTGCCAAGTGCAGCACGACACTGCACTGACATTGCTCCTACCGCAGCTGTCATGGCCAGAATGCAGGGGGGGCGTGGCCGGAAACCGCCATCTGCCATAATTAGGGTTAGGGCTAGGGTGAGTGTCTGGAGAACGAGAAAGCGCCCAGGTCTAGGGATAGATGGGTTTGCAAAGGCCTGCCAAGAGCAGCACGACACTGCACTGACATTGCTCCTACCGCAGCTGTCATGGCCAGAACGCAGGGGGGCGTGGCCGGAAACCGCCATCTGCCATAATTAGGGTTAGGGCTAGGGTTAGCGTCTGGAGAACGAGAAAGCGCCCAGGTCCAGGGATAGTTGGGATTGCAAAGGCCTGCAAAGAGCTGCACGACACTGCACTGACATTGCTCCTACCGCAGCTGTCATAGCTAGAACGCGGGGGGGCGTGGCCGGAAAACGCGACCTGCCATTCTTAGTGTTAGGGCTAGGGTTAGCGTCTGGAGAATGAGAAAGCCCCCAGATCCAGTGTTAGTTGGGATTGCAAAGGCCTGCCAAGAGCAGCACGACACTGCACTGACATTGCTCCTACCGCAACTGTCATGGCCAGAACGCGGGGGGGGGGCGTGGCTGGAAACCGCGACCTGCCATTCTTAGGGTTAGGGCTAGGGTTAGCTTCTGGAGAACGAGAAAGCGCCCAGGTCCAGGGATAGTTGGGATTGCAAAGGCCTGCCAAGATCAGCACGACACTGCACTGACATTGCTCCTACCGCAGCTGTCATAGCCAAAACGGAGTGAGGGAGTGGCCTGAAACCGCGACCTGCCATTCTTAGGGTTAGGGCTAGGGTTAGCGTCTGAAGAACGAGAAAGCCCCCAGATCCAGTGTTAGTTGGGATTGCAAAGGCCTGCCAAGAGCAGCACGACACTGCACTGACATTGCTCCTACCGCAGCTGTCATGGCCAGAACGCAGGGGGGGCGTGGCCGGAAACCGCCATCTGCCATAATTAGGGTTAGGGCTAGGGTTAGCGTCTGGAGAACGAGAAAGCGCCCAGGTCTAGGGATAGATGGGTTTGCAAAGGCCTGCCAAGAGCAGCACGACACTGCACTGACATTGCTCCTAACGCAGCTGTCATGGCCAGAACGCAGGGGGGGCGTGGCCGGAAACCGCGACCTGCCATATTAGGGTTAGGGCTAGGGTTAGCGTCTGGAGAACGAGAAAGCCCCCAGGTCCAGGCTTAGCTATGATTGCAAAGGTCTGCAAAGAGCTGCACGACACTGCACTGACATTGCTCCTACCTCAGCTGTCATAGCTAGAACGCGGGGGGGCGTGGCCGGAAACCGCGACCTGCCATTCTTAGGGTTAGGGCTAGGGTTAGCTTCTGGAGAACGAGAAAGCCCCCAGGTCCAGGGATAGTTGGGATTGCAAAGGCCTGCCAAGAGCTGCACGACACTGCACTGACATTGCTCCTACCGCTGCTGTCATGGCCAGAACCCAGGGGGGGCATGGCCGGAAACCGCGACCTGCCATTCTTAGGGTTAGGGCTAGGGTTAGCGTCTGGAGAACGAGAAAGCCCCCAGGTCCAGGGATAGTTGGGATTGCAAAGGCCTGCCAAGAGCAGCACGACACTGCACTGACATTGCTCCTACCGCAGCTGTCATGGCCAGAACGCAGGGGGGGCGTGGCCGGAAACCGCCATCTGCCATAATTAGGGTTAGGGCTAGGGTTAGCGTCTGGAGAACGAGAAAGCGCCCAGGTCCAGGGATAGTTGGGATTGCAAAGGCCTGCCAAGAGCAGCACGACACTGCACTGATATTGCTCCTACAGCTGCTGTCATAGCCAGAACGCAGTGAGGGAGTGGCCGGAAACCGCGACCTGCCATTCTTAGGGTTAGGGCTAGGGTTAGCGTCTGGAGAACGAGAAAGCGCCCAGGTCCAGGGATAGTTGGGATTGCAAAGGCCTGCCAAGAGCAGCACGACACTGCACTGACATTGCTCCTACCGCAGCTGTCATGGCCAGAACGCAGGGGGGGCGTGGCCGGAAACCGCGACCTGCCATTCTTAGGGTTAGGGCTAGGGTTAGCGTCTGGAGAACGAGAAAGCCCCCAGGTCCAGGGAGAGTTGGGATTGCAAAGGCCTGCCAAGAGCAGCACGACACTGCACTGACATTGCTCCTACATCAGATGTCATAGCCAGAACGCAGGGGGGGCGTGGCCGTAAACCGGGACCTGCCATTCTTAGGGTTAGGGCTAGGGTTAGCGTCTGGAGAACGAGAAAGCCCCCAGGTCCAGGGATAGTTGGGATTGCAAAGGCCTGCCAAGAGCTGCACGACACTGCACTGACATTGCTCCTACAGCAGCTGTCATGGCCAGAACGTAGGTGGGCGTGGCCGGAAACCGCGATCTGCCATTCTTAGGGTTAGGGCTAGGGTTAGCGTCTGGAGAACGAGAAAGCCCCCAGGTCCAGGGATAGTTGGGATTGCAAAGGCCTGCAAAGAGCTGCACGACACTGCACTGACATTGCTCCTACCGCAGCTGTCATAGCTAGAACGCGGGGGGGCGTGGCCGGAAAACGCGACCTGCCATTCTTAGGGTTAGGGCTAGGGTTAGCGTCTGGAGAATGAGAAAGCCCCCAGATCCAGTGTTAGTTGGGATTGCAAAGGCCTGCCAAGAGCAGCACGACACTGCACTGACATTGCTCCTACCGCAACTGTCATGGCCAGAACGCGGGGGGGGGCGTGGCTGGAAACCGCGACCTGCCATTCTTAGGGTTAGGGCTAGGGTTAGCTTCTGGAGAACGAGAAAGCGCCCAGGTCCAGGGATAGTTGGGATTGCAAAGGCCTGCCAAGAGCAGCACGACACTGCACTGACATTGCTTCTACCGCTGCTGTCATGGCCAGAACCCAGGGGGGGCATGGCCGGAAACCGCGACCTGCCATTCTTAGGGTTAGGGCTACGGTTAGCGTCTGGAGAACGAGAAAGCCCCCAGGTCCAGGATAGTTGGGATTGCAAAGGCCTGCCAAGAGCAGCACGACACTGCACTGACATTGCTCCTACCGCAGCTGTCATAGCCAAAACGGAGTGAGGGAGTGTCCGGAAACCGCGACCTGCCATTCTTAGGGTTAGGGCTAGGGTTAGCGGCTGGAGAATGAGAAAGCGCCCAGGTCTAGGGATAGATGGGTTTGCAAAGGCTTGCCAAGAGCAGCACGCCGCTGCACTGACATTGCTCCTACAGCAGCTGTCATGGCCAGAACGCAGGGGGGGCGTGGCCGGAAACCGCCATCTGCCATAATTAGGGTTAGGGCTAGGGTTAGCGTCTGGAGAACGAGAAAGCGCCCAGGTCCAGGCTTAGTTGGGATTGCAAAGGCCTGCCAAGAGCAGCACGACACTGCACTGACATTGCTCCTACCGCTGCTGTCATAGCCAGAACGCAGTGAGGGAGTGGCCGGAAACCGCCATCTGCCATAATTAGGGTTAGGGCTAGGGTTAGCGTCTGGAGAACGAGAAAGCGCCCAGGTCCAGGGATAGTTGGGATTGCAAAGGCCTGCAAAGAGCTGCACGACACTGCACTGACATTGCTCCTACCGCAGCTGTCATAGCTAGAACGCGGGGGGGCGTGGCCGGAAAACGCGACCTGCCATTCTTAGTGTTAGGGCTAGGGTTAGCGTCTGGAGAATGAGAAAGCCCCCAGATCCAGTGTTAGTTGGGATTGCAAAGGCCTGCCAAGAGCAGCACGACACTGCACTGACATTGCTCCTACCGCAACTGTCATGGCCAGAACGCGGGGGGGGGGCGTGGCTGGAAACCGCGACCTGCCATTCTTAGGGTTAGGGCTAGGGTTAGCTTCTGGAGAACGAGAAAGCGCCCAGGTCCAGGGATAGTTGGGATTGCAAAGGCCTGCCAAGAGCAGCACGACACTGCACTGACATTGCTCCTACCGCAGCTGTCATAGCCAAAACGGAGTGAGGGAGTGGCCTGAAACCGCGACCTGCCATTCTTAGGGTTAGGGCTAGGGTTAGCGTCTGAAGAACGAGAAAGCCCCCAGATCCAGTGTTAGTTGGGATTGCAAAGGCCTGCCAAGAGCAGCACGACACTGCACTGACATTGCTCCTACCTCAGCTGTCATGGCCAGAACGCAGGGGGGGCGTGGCCGGAAACCGCCATCTGCCATAATTAGGGTTAGGGCTAGGGTTAGCGTCTGGAGAACGAGAAAGCGCCCAGGTCTAGGGATAGATGGGTTTGCAAAGGCCTGCCAAGAGCAGCACGACACTGCACTGACATTGCTCCTACCGCAGCTGTCATGGCCAGAACGCAGGGGGGGCGTGGCCGGAAACCGCGACCTGCCATTCTTAGGGTTAGGGCTAGGGTTAGCGTCTGGAGAACGAGAAAGCCCCCAGGTCCAGGCTTAGCTATGATTGCAAAGGCCTGCAAAGAGCTGCACGACACTGCACTGACATTGCTCCTACCTCAGCTGTCATAGCTAGAACGCGGGGGGGCGTGGCCGGAAACCGCGACCTGCCATTCTTAGGGTTAGGGCTAGGGTTAGCTTCTGGAGAACGAGAAAGCCCCCAGGTCCAGGGATAGTTGGGATTGCAAAGGCCTGCCAAGAGCTGCACGACACTGCACTGACATTGCTCCTACCGCTGCTGTCATGGCCAGAACCCAGGGGGGGCATGGCCGGAAACCGCGACCTGCCATTCTTAGGGTTAGGGCTACGGTTAGCGTCTGGAGAACGAGAAAGCCCCCAGGTCCAGGGATAGTTGGGATTGCAAAGGCCTGCCAAGAGCAGCACGACACTGCACTGACATTGCTCCTACCGCAGCTGTCATGGCCAGAACGCAGGGGGGGCGTGGCCGGAAACCGCCATCTGCCATAATTAGGGTTAGGGCTAGGGTTAGCGTCTGGAGAACGAGAAAGCGCCCAGGTCCAGGGATAGTTGGGATTGCAAAGGCCTGCCAAGAGCAGCACGACAGTGCACTGATATTGCTCCTACAGCTGCTGTCATAGCCAGAACGCAGTGAGGGAGTGGCCGGAAACCGCGACCTGCCATTCTTAGGGTTAGGGCTAGGGTTAGCGTCTGGAGAACGAGAAAGCGCCCAGGTCCAGGGATAGTTGGGATTGCAAAGGCCTGCCAAGAGCAGCACGACACTGCACTGACATTGCTCCTACCGCAGCTGTCATGGCCAGAACGCAGGGGGGGCGTGGCCGGAAACCGCGACCTGCCATTCTTAGGGTTAGGGCTAGGGTTAGCGTCTGGAGAACGAGAAAGCCCCCAGGTCCAGGGAGAGTTGGGATTGCAAAGGCCTGCCAAGAGCAGCACGACACTGCACTGACATTGCTCCTACATCAGATGTCATAGCCAGAACGCAGGGGGGGCGTGGCCGTAAACCGGGACCTGCCATTCTTAGGGTTAGGGCTAGGGTTAGCGTCTGGAGAACGAGAAAGCCCCCAGGTCCAGGGATAGTTGGGATTGCAAAGGCCTGCCAAGAGCTGCACGACACTGCACTGACATTGCTCCTACAGCAGCTGTCATGGCCAGAACGTAGGTGGGCGTGGCCGGAAACCGCGATCTGCCATTCTTAGGGTTAGGGCTAGGGTTAGCGTCTGGAGAACGAGAAAGCCCCCAGGTCCAGGCATAGTTGGGATTGCAAAGGCCTTCCTAGAGCTGCACGACACTGCACTGACATTGCTCCTACCGCAGCTGTCATGGCCAGAACGCAGGGGGGCGTGGCCGGAAACCGCGACCTGCCATTATTAGGGTTAGGGCTAGGGATAGCGTCTGGAGAACGAGAAAGCCCCCAGGTCCAGGGTTAGTTGGGATTGCAAAGGCCTTCCTAGAGCTGCACGACACTGCACTGACATTGCTCCTGCCGCTGCTGTCATAGCCAGAACGCAGGGGGGGCGTGGCCGGAAACCGCGACCTGCCATTCTTAGGGTTAGGGCTAGGGTTAGCGTCTGGAGAACGAGAAAGCGCCCAGGTCCAGGGATAGTTGGGATTGCAAAGGCCTGCCAAGAGCTGCATGACGCTGCACTGACATTGCTCCTCCCGCAGCTGTCATAGGCAGAACGCAGGGGGGCGTGGCCGGAAACCGCGACCTGCCATTCTTAGGGTTAGGGCTAGGGTTAGCGTCTGGAGAACGAGAAAGCCCCCAGGTCCAGGGATAGTTGGGATTGCAAAGGCCTGCCAAGAGCAGCACGACACTGCACTGACATTGCTCCTACCGCAGCTGTCATAGCCAGAACGCTGGGGGGGCGTGGCCGGAAACCGCGACCTGCCATTCTTAGGGTTAGGGCTAGGGTTAGCGTCTGGAGAACGAGAAAGCGCCCAGGTCCAGGGATAGTTGGGATTGCAAAGGCCTGCAAAGAGCTGCACGACACTGCACTGATATTGCTCCTACCGCAGCTGTCATGGACAGAACGCAGGGGGGGCGTGGCCGGAAACCGCGACCTGCCATTCTTAGGGTTAGGGCTAGGGTTAGCGTCTGGAGAACGAGAAAGCCCCCAGGTCCAGGGATAGTTGGGATTGCAAAGGCCTGCCAAGAGCAGCACGACACTGCACTGACATTGCTCCTAACGTAGGAGTCATGGCCAGAACGCAGGTGGGGCTTGCCCGGAAACCGCGACCTGCCATTCTTAGGGTTAGGGCTAGGGTTAGCGTCTGGAGAACGAGAAAGCGCCCAGGTCCTAGCTTAGTTGGGATTGCAAAGGCCTGCCAAGAGCTGCATGACGCTGCACTGACATTGCTCCTACCGCAGCTGTCATGGCCAGAACGCAGGGGGGCGTGGCCGGAAACCGCGACCTGCCATTCTTAGGGTTAGGGCTAGGGTTAGCGTCTGGAGAACGAGAAAGCCCCCAGGTCCAGGGTTAGTTGGGATTGCAAAGGCCTGCCAAGAGCAGCACGACACTGCACTGACATTGCTCCTAACGCAGGTGTCATGGCCAGAACGCAGGTGGGGCGTGGCCGGAAACCGCGACTTGCCATTCTTAGGGTTAGGGCTAGGGTTAGCGTCTGGAGCACGAGAAAGCCCCCAGGTCCAGGGTTAGTTGGGATTGCAAAGGCCTGCAAAGAGCTGCACGACACTGCACTGATATTGCTCCTACCGCAGCTGTCATGGACAGAACGCAGGGGGGGCGTGGCCGGAAACCTCCACCTGCCATTATTAGGGTTAGGGCTATGGTTAGCGTCTGGAGAACGAGAAAGCGCCCAGGTCCAGGCTTAGTTGGGATTGCAAAGGCCTGCCAAGAGCTGCATGACGCTGCACTGACATTGCTCCTGCCGCTGCTCTCATAGCCAGAACGCAGGGGGGGCGTGGCCGGAAACCGCGACCTGCCATTATTAGGGTTAGGGCTAGGGTTAGCGTCTGGAGAACGAGAAAGCCCCCAGGTCCAGGGATAGTTGGGATTGCAAAGGCCTGCCAAGAGCAGCACGACACTGCACTGACATTGCTCCTAACGCAGGTGTCATGGCCAGAACGCAGGTGGGGCTTGGCCGGAAACCGCGACCTGCCATTCTTAGGGTTAGGGCTAGGGTTAGCGTCTGGAGAACGAGAAAGCGCCCAGGTCCAGGGTTAGTTGGGATTGCAAAGGCCTGCCAAGAGCAGCACGACACTGCACTGACATTGCTCCTACCGCAGCTGTCATGGCCAGAACGCAGGGGGGCGTGGCCGGAAACCGCGACCTGCCATTCTTAGGGTTAGGGCTAAGGTTAGCGTCTGGAGAACGAGAAAGCGCCCAGGTCCAGGGATAGTTGGGATTGCAAAGGCCTGCAAAGAGCTGCACGACACTGCACTGACATTGCTCCTACCGCAGCTGTCATGGACAGAACGCAGGGGGGGCGTGGCCGGAAACCGCGACCTGCCATTATTAGGGTTAGGGCTAGGGTTAGCGTCTGGAGAACGAGAAAGCCCCCAGGTCCAGGGATAGTTGGGATTGCAAAGGCCTGCCAAGAGCAGCACGACACTGCACTGACATTGCTCCTAACGCAGGTGTCATGGCCAGAACGCAGGTGGGGCTTGGCCGGAAACCGCGACCTGCCATTCTTAGGGTTAGGGCTAGGGTTAGCGTCTGGAGAACGAGAAAGCGCCCAGGTCCAGGGTTAGTTGGGATTGCAAAGGCCTGCCAAGAGCAGCACGACACTGCACTGACATTGCTCCTACCGCAGCTGTCATGGCCAGAACGCAGGGGGGCGTGGCCGGAAACCGCGACCTGCCATTCTTAGGGTTAGGGCTAAGGTTAGCGTCTGGAGAACGAGAAAGCGCCCAGGTCCAGGGATAGTTGGGATTGCAAAGGCCTGCAAAGAGCTGCACGACACTGCACTGACATTGCTCCTACCGCAGCTGTCATGGACAGAACGCAGGGGGGGCGTGGCCGGAAACCGCGACCTGCCATTCTTAGGGTTAGGGCTAGGGTTAGCGTCTGGGGAACGAGAAAGCCCCCAGGTCCAGGGATAGTTGGGATTGCAAAGGCCTTCCTAGAGCAGCACGACACTGCACTGACATTGCTCCTAACGCAGGTGTCATGGACAGAACGCAGGGGGGGCGTGGCCGGAAACCTCCACCTGCCATTATTAGGGTTAGGGCTAGGGTTAGCGTCTGGAGAACGAGAAAGCCCCCAGGTCCAGAGTTAGTTGGGAGTGCAAAGGCCTGCCAAGAGCAGCACGACGCTGCACTGACATTGCTCCTACATCAGATCTCATAGCCAGAACGCAGGGGGGGCGTGGCCATAAACCGCGACCTGCCATTATTAGGGTTAGGGCTAGGGTTAGCGTCTGGAGAACGAGAAAGCCCCAGGGTCCAGGGATAGTTGGGATTGCAAAGGCCTGCCAAGAACAGCACGACACTGCACTGACATTGTTCCTACCGCAGCTGTCATGGCCAGAATGTAGGGGGGGCGTGGCCGGAAAACTCCACCTGTCATTATTAGGGTTAGGGCTAGGGTTAGCGTCTGGAGAACGAGAAAGCGCCCAGGTCCAGGGATAGTTGGGATTGCAAAGGCCTGCAAAGAGCAGCACGACACTGCACTGACATTGCTCCTACCGCAGCTGTCATAGCCAGAACGCTGGGGGGGCGTGGCCGGAAACCGCGACCTGCCATTCTTAGGGTTAGGGCTAGGGTTAGTGTCTGGAGAACGAGAAAGCGCCCAGGTCCAGGGATAGTTGGGATTGCAAAGGCCTGCAAAGAGCTGCACGACACTGCACTGACATTGCTCCTAACGCAGGTGTCATGGCCAGAACGCAGGTGGGGCTTGGCCGGAAACCGCGACCTGCCATTCTTAGGGTTAGGTCTAGGGTTAGCGTCTGGAGAACGAGAAAGCGCCCAGGTCCAGGGTTAGTTGGGATTGCAAAGGCCTGCCAAGAGCAGCACGACGCTGCACTGACATTGCTCCTACATCAGATCTCATAGCCAGAACGCAGGGGGGGCGTGGCCATAAACCGCGACCTGCCATTATTAGGGTTAGGGCTAGGGTTAGCGTCTGGAGAACGAGAAAGGCCCAGGGTCCAGGGATAGTTGGGATTGCAAAGGCCTGCCAAGAACAGCACGACACTGCACTGACATTGTTCCTACCGCAACTGTCATGGCCAGAATGTAGGGGGGGCGTGGCCGGAAAACTCCACCTGTCATTATTAGGGTTAGGGCTAGGGTTAGCGTCTGGAGAACGAGAAAGCGCCCAGGTCCAGGGATAGTTGGGATTGCAAAGGCCTGCAAAGAGCAGCACGACACTGCACTGACATTGCTCCTACCGCAGCTGTCATAGCCAGAAAGCTGGGGGGGCGTGGCCGGAAACCGCGACCTGCCATTCTTAGGGTTAGGGCTAGGGTTAGTGTCTGGAGAACGAGAAAGCGCCCAGGTCCAGGGATAGTTGGGATTGCAAAGGCCTGCAAAGAGCTGCACGACACTGCACTGATATTGCTCCTACCGCAGCTGTCATGGACAGAACGCAGGGGGGGCGTGGCCGGAAAACTCCACCTGCCATTATTAGGGTTAGGGCTATGGTTAGCGTCTGGAGAACGAGAAAGCGCCCAGGTCCAGGCTTAGTTGGGATTGCAAAGGCCTGCCAAGAGCTGCATGACGCTGCACTGACATTGCTCCTACATCAGATGTCATAGCAAGAACGCAGGGGGGGCGTGGCCGGAAACCGCGACCTGCCATTATTAGGGTTAGGGCTAGGGTTAGCGTCTGGAGAACGAGAAAGCGCCCAGGTCCAGGGATAGTTGGGATTGCAAAGGCCTGCCAAGAGCAGCACGACACTGCACTGACATTGCTCCTAACGCAGGTGTCATGGCCAGAACGCAGGTGGGGCTTGGCCGGAAACCGCGACCTGCCATTCTTAGGGTTAGGTCTAGGGTTAGCGTCTGGAGAACGAGAAAGCGCCCAGGTCCAGGGTTAGTTGGGATTGCAAAGGCCTGCCAAGAGCAGCACGACACTGCACTGACATTGCTCCTACCGCAGCTGTCATGGCCAGAACGCAGGGGGGCGTGGCCGGAAACCGCGACCTGCCATTCTTAGGGTTAGGGCTAAGGTTAGCATCTGGAGAACGAGAAAGCGCCCAGGTCCAGAATTAGTTGGGAGTGCAAAGGCCTGCCAAGAGCAGCACGACGCTGCACTGACATTGCTCCTACATCAGATCTCATAGCCAGAACGCAGGGGGGGCGTGGCCATAAACCGCGACCTGCCATTATTAGGGTTAGGGCTAGGGTTAGCGTCTGGAGAACGAGAAAGAACCAGGGTCCAGGGATAGTTGGGATTGCAAAGGCCTGCCAAGAGCAGCACGACACTGCACTGACATTGCTCCTAACGTAGGAGTCATGGCCAGAACGCAGGGGGGGCGTGGCCGGAAACCGCGACCTGCCATTCTTAGGGTTAGGGCTAGGGTTAGCGTCTGGAGAACGAGAAAGCGCCCAGGTCCTGGCTTAGTTGGGATTGCAAAGGCCTGCCAAGAGCTGCATGACGCTGCACTGACATTGCTCCTACCGCATCTGTCATGGCCAGAACGCAGGGGGGCGTGGCCGGAAACCGCGACCTGCCATTCTTAGGGTTAGGGCTAGGGTTAGCGTCTGGAGAACGAGAAAGCCCCCAGGTCCTGGCTTAGTTGGGATTGCAAAGGCCTGCCAAGAGCAGCACGACACTGCACTGACATTGCTCCTACATCAGCTGTCATAGCCAGAACGCAGGGGGGGCGTGGCCGGAAACCGCGACCTGCCATTATTAGGGTTAGGGCTAGGGTTAGCGTCTGGAGAACGAGAAAGCGCCCAGGTCCAGGGATAGTTGGGATTGCAGAGGCCTGCAAAGAGCTGCACGACACTGCACTGACATTGCTCCTACCGCAGCTGTCATGGCCAGAATGTAGGGGGGGCGTGGCCGGAAAACTCCACCTGTCATTATTAGGGTTAGGGCTAGGGTTAGCGTCTGGAGAACGAGAAAGCGCCCAGGTCCAGGGATAGTTGGGATTGCAAAGGCCTGCCAAGAGCAGCACGACACTGCACTGACATTGCTCCTACCGCAGCTGTCATAGCCAGAACGCTGGGGGGGTGTGGCCGGAAACCGCGACCTGCCATTCTTAGGGTTAGGGCTAGGGTTAGTGTCTGGAGAACGAGAAAGTGCCCAGGTCCAGGGATAGTTGCGATTGCAAAGGCCTGCAAAGAGCTGCACGACACTGCACTGATATTGCTCCTACCGCTGCTGTCATGGACAGAACGCAGGGGGGGCGTGGCCGGAAACCTCCACCTGCCATTATTAGGGTTAGGGCTAGGGTTAGCGTCTGGAGAACGAGAAAGCGCCCAGGTCCAGGGTTAGTTGGGATTGCAAAGGCCTGCCAAGAGCAGCACGACACTGCACTGACATTGCTCCTACCGCAGCTGTCATGGCCAGAACGCAGGGGGGCGTGGCCGGAAACCACGACCTGCCATTCTTAGGGTTAGGGCTAAGGTTAGCGTCTGGAGAACGAGAAAGCGCCCAGGTCCAGGGATAGTTGGGATTGCAAAGGCCTGCAAAGAGCTGCACGACACTGCACTGACATTGCTCCTACCGCAGCTGTCATGGACAGAACGCAGGGGGGGCGTGGCCGGAAACCGCGACCTGCCATTCTTAGGGTTAGGGCTAGGGTTAGCGTCTGGGGAACGAGAAAGCCCCCAGGTCCAGGGATAGTTGGGATTGCAAAGGCCTGCCAAGAGCAGCACGACACTGCACTGACATTGCTCCTAACGCACGTGTCATGGCCAGAACGCAGGTGGGGCGTGGCCGGAAACCGCGACTTGCCATTCTTAGGGTTAGGGCTAGGGTTAGCGTCTGGAGCACGAGAAAGCCCCCAGGTCCAGGGTTAGTTGGGATTGCAAAGGCCTGCCAAGAGCTGCATGACGCTGCACTGACATTGCTCCTACATCAGATGTCATAGCCAGAACGCTGGGGGGGCGTGGCCAGAAACCGCGACCTGCCATTCTTAGGGTTAGGGCTAGGGTTAGTGTCTGGAGAACGAGAAAGCGCCCAGGTCCAGGGATAGTTGGGATTGCAAAGGCCTGCAAAGAGCTGCACGACACTGCACTGATATTGCTCCTACCGCAGCTGTCATGGACAGAACGCAGGGGGGGCGTGGCCGGAAACCTCCACCTGCCATTATTAGGGTTAGGGCTATGGTTAGCGTCTGGAGAACGAGAAAGCGCCCAGGTCCAGGCTTAGTTGGGATTGCAAAGGCCTGCCAAGAGCTGCATGACGCTGCACTGACATTGCTCCTGCCGCTGCTCTCATAGCCAGAACGCAGGGGGGGCGTGGCCGGAAACCGCGACCTGCCATTATTAGGGTTAGGGCTAGGGTTAGCGTCTGGAGAACGAGAAAGCCCCCAGGTCCAGGGATAGTTGGGATTGCAAAGGCCTGCCAAGAGCAGCACGACACTGCACTGACATTGCTCCTAACGCAGGTGTCATGGCCAGAACGCAGGTGGGGCTTGGCCGGAAACCGCGACCTGCCATTCTTAGGGTTAGGGCTAGGGTTAGCGTCTGGAGAACGAGAAAGCGCCCAGGTCCAGGGTTAGTTGGGATTGCAAAGGCCTGCCAAGAGCAGCACGACACTGCACTGACATTGCTCCTACCGCAGCTGTCATGGCCAGAACGCAGGGGGGCGTGGCCGGAAACCGCGACCTGCCATTCTTAGGGTTAGGGCTAAGGTTAGCGTCTGGAGAACGAGAAAGCGCCCAGGTCCAGGGATAGTTGGGATTGCAAAGGCCTGCAAAGAGCTGCACGACACTGCACTGACATTGCTCCTACCGCAGCTGTCATGGACAGAACGCAGGGGGGGCGTGGCCGGAAACCGCGACCTGCCATTCTTAGGGTTAGGGCTAGGGTTAGCGTCTGGGGAACGAGAAAGCCCCCAGGTCCAGGGATAGTTGGGATTGCAAAGGCCTTCCTAGAGCAGCACGACACTGCACTGACATTGCTCCTAACGCAGGTGTCATGGACAGAACGCAGGGGGGGCGTGGCCGGAAACCTCCACCTGCCATTATTAGGGTTAGGGCTAGGGTTAGCGTCTGGAGAACGAGAAAGCCCCCAGGTCCAGAGTTAGTTGGGAGTGCAAAGGCCTGCCAAGAGCAGCACGACGCTGCACTGACATTGCTCCTACATCAGATCTCATAGCCAGAACGCAGGGGGGGCGTGGCCATAAACCGCGACCTGCCATTATTAGGGTTAGGGCTAGGGTTAGCGTCTGGAGAACGAGAAAGCCCCAGGGTCCAGGGATAGTTGGGATTGCAAAGGCCTGCCAAGAACAGCACGACACTGCACTGACATTGTTCCTACCGCAGCTGTCATGGCCAGAATGTAGGGGGGGCGTGGCCGGAAAACTCCACCTGTCATTATTAGGGTTAGGGCTAGGGTTAGCGTCTGGAGAACGAGAAAGCGCCCAGGTCCAGGGATAGTTGGGATTGCAAAGGCCTGCAAAGAGCAGCACGACACTGCACTGACATTGCTCCTACCGCAGCTGTCATAGCCAGAACGCTGGGGGGGCGTGGCCGGAAACCGCGACCTGCCATTCTTAGGGTTAGGGCTAGGGTTAGTGTCTGGAGAACGAGAAAGCGCCCAGGTCCAGGGATAGTTGGGATTGCAAAGGCCTGCAAAGAGCTGCACGACACTGCACTGACATTGCTCCTAACGCAGGTGTCATGGCCAGAACGCAGGTGGGGCTTGGCCGGAAACCGCGACCTGCCATTCTTAGGGTTAGGTCTAGGGTTAGCGTCTGGAGAAGGAGAAAGCGCCCAGGTCCAGGGTTAGTTGGGATTGCAAAGGCCTGCCAAGAGCAGCACGACGCTGCACTGACATTGCTCCTACATCAGATCTCATAGCCAGAACGCAGGGGGGGCGTGGCCATAAACCGCGACCTGCCATTATTAGGGTTAGGGCTAGGGTTAGCGTCTGGAGAACGAGAAAGGCCCAGGGTCCAGGGATAGTTGGGATTGCAAAGGCCTGCCAAGAACAGCACGACACTGCACTGACATTGTTCCTACCGCAACTGTCATGGCCAGAATGTAGGGGGGGCGTGGCCGGAAAACTCCACCTGTCATTATTAGGGTTAGGGCTAGGGTTAGCGTCTGGAGAACGAGAAAGCGCCCAGGTCCAGGGATAGTTGGGATTGCAAAGGCCTGCAAAGAGCAGCACGACACTGCACTGACATTGCTCCTACCGCAGCTGTCATAGCCAGAAAGCTGGGGGGGCGTGGCCGGAAACCGCGACCTGCCATTCTTAGGGTTAGGGCTAGGGTTAGTGTCTGGAGAACGAGAAAGCGCCCAGGTCCAGGGATAGTTGGGATTGCAAAGGCCTGCAAAGAGCTGCACGACACTGCACTGATATTGCTCCTACCGCAGCTGTCATGGACAGAACGCAGGGGGGGCGTGGCCGGAAACCGCGACCTGCCATTATTAGGGTTAGGGCTAGGGTTAGCGTCTGGAGAACGAGAAAGCCCCCAGGTCCAGGGATAGTTGGGATTGCAAAGGCCTGCCAAGAGCAGCACGACACTGCACTGACATTGCTCCTAACGCAGGTGTCATGGCCAGAACGCAGGTGGGGCTTGGCCGGAAACCGCGACCTGCCATTCTTAGGGTTAGGTCTAGGGTTAGCGTCTGGAGAACGAGAAAGCGCCCAGGTCCAGGGTTAGTTGGGATTGCAAAGGCCTGCCAAGAGCAGCACGACACTGCACTGACATTGCTCCTACCGCAGCTGTCATGGCCAGAACGCAGGGGGGCGTGGCCGGAAACCGCGACCTGCCATTCTTAGGGTTAGGGCTAAGGTTAGCATCTGGAGAACGAGAAAGCGCCCAGGTCCAGAATTAGTTGGGAGTGCAAAGGCCTGCCAAGAGCAGCACGACGCTGCACTGACATTGCTCCTACATCAGATCTCATAGCCAGAACGCAGGGGGGGCGTGGCCATAAACCGCGACCTGCCATTATTAGGGTTAGGGCTAGGGTTAGCGTCTGGAGAACGAGAAAGAACCAGGGTCCAGGGATAGTTGGGATTGCAAAGGCCTGCCAAGAACAGCACGACACTGCACTGACATTGTTCCTACCGCAGCTGTCATGGCCAGAATGTAGGGGGGGCGTGGCCGGAAAACTCCACCTGTCATTATTAGGGTTAGGGCTAGGGTTAGCGTCTGGAGAACGAGAAAGCGCCCAGGTCCAGGGATAGTTGGGATTGCAAAGGCCTGCCAAGAGCAGCACGACACTGCACTGACATTGCTCCTAACGCAGCTGTCATAGCCAGAACGCTGGGGGGGCGTGGCCGGAAACCGCGACCTGCCATTCTTAGGGTTAGGGCTAGGGTTAGCGTCTGGAGAACGAGAAAGCGCCCAGGTCCAGGGATAGTTGGGATTGCAAAGGCCTGCAAAGAGCTGCACGACACTGCACTGACATTGTTCCTACCGCAGCTGTCATAGCCAGAACGCTGGGGGGGCGTGGCCGGAAACCGCGACCTGCCATTATTAGGGTTAGGGCTAGGGTTAGCGTCTGGAGAACGAGAAAGCCCCCAGGTCCAGGGATAGTTGGGATTGCAAAGGCCTGCCAAGAGCAGCACGACACTGCACTGACATTGCTCCTAACGTAGGAGTCATGGCCAGAACGCAGGGGGGGCGTGGCCAGAAACCGCGACCTGCCATTCTTAGGGTTAGGGCTAGGGTTAGCGTCTGGAGAACGAGAAAGCGCCCAGGTCCTGGCTTAGTTGGGATTGCAAAGGCCTGCCAAGAGCTGCATGACGCTGCACTGACATTGCTCCTACCGCAGCTGTCATGGCCAGAACGCAGGGGGGCGTGGCCGGAAACCGCGACCTGCCATTCTTAGGGTTAGGGCTAGGGTTAGCGTCTGGAGAACGAGAAAGCCCCCAGGTCCAGGGTTAGTTGGGATTGCAAAGGCCTGCCAAGAGCAGCACGACACTGCACTGACATTGCTCCTAACGCAGGTGTCATGGCCAGAACGCAGGTGGGGCGTGGCCGGAAACCGCGACTTGCCATTCTTAGGGTTAGGGCTAGGGTTAGCGTCTGGAGCACGAGAAAGCCCCCAGGTCCAGGGTTAGTTGGGATTGCAAAGGCCTGCCAAGAGCTGCATGACGCTGCACTGACATTGCTCCTACATCAGATGTCATAGCCAGAACGCAGGGGGGGCGTGGCCGGAAACCGCGACCTGCCATTCTTAGGGTTAGGGCTAGGGTTAGCGTCTGGAGAACGAGAAAGCCCCAGGGTCCAGGGATAGTTGGGATTGCAAAGGCCTGCCAAGAACAGCACGACACTGCACTGACATTGTTCCTACCGCAGCTGTCATGGCCAGAATGTAGGGGGGGCGTGGCCGGAAAACTCCACCTGTCATTATTAGGGTTAGGGCTAGGGTTAGCGTCTGGAGAACGAGAAAGCGCCCAGGTCCAGGGATAGTTGGGATTGCAAAGGCCTGCCAAGAGCAGCACGACACTGCACTGACATTGCTCCTACCGCAGCTGTCATAGCCAGAACGCTGGGGGGGTGTGGCCGGAAACCGCGACCTGCCATTCTTAGGGTTAGGGCTAGGGTTAGTGTCTGGAGAACGAGAAAGTGCCCAGGTCCAGGGATAGTTGCGATTGCAAAGGCCTGCAAAGAGCTGCACGACACTGCACTGATATTGCTCCTACCGCTGCTGTCATGGACAGAACGCAGGGGGGGCGTGGCCGGAAACCTCCACCTGCCATTATTAGGGTTAGGGCTAGGGTTAGCGTCTGGAGAACGAGAAAGCGCCCAGGTCCAGGGTTAGTTGGGATTGCAAAGGCCTGCCAAGAGCAGCACGACACTGCACTGACATTGCTCCTACCGCAGCTGTCATGGCCAGAACGCAGGGGGGCGTGGCCGGAAACCACGACCTGCCATTCTTAGGGTTAGGGCTAAGGTTAGCGTCTGGAGAACGAGAAAGCGCCCAGGTCCAGGGATAGTTGGGATTGCAAAGGCCTGCAAAGAGCTGCACGACACTGCACTGACATTGCTCCTACCGCAGCTGTCATGGACAGAACGCAGGGGGGGCGTGGCCGGAAACCGCGACCTGCCATTCTTAGGGTTAGGGCTAGGGTTAGCGTCTGGGGAACGAGAAAGCCCCCAGGTCCAGGGATAGTTGGGATTGCAAAGGCCTGCCAAGAGCAGCACGACACTGCACTGACATTGCTCCTAACGCAGGTGTCATGGACAGAACGCAGGGGGGGCGTGGCCGGAAACCTCCACCTGCCATTATTAGGGTTAGGGCTAGGGTTAGCGTCTGGAGAACGAGAAAGCGCCCAGGTCCAGAGTTAGTTGGGATTGCAAAGGCCTGCCAAGAGCAGCACGACGCTGCACTGACATTGCTCCTACATCAGATCTCATAGCCAGAACGCAGGGGGGGTGTGGCCATAAACCGCGACCTGCCATTATTAGGGTTAGGGCTAGGGTTAGCGTCTGGAGAACGAGAAAGCGCCCAGGTCTAGGGATAGTTGGGATTGCAAAGGCCTGCCAAGAGCAGCACGACGCTGCACTGACATTGCTCCTACCGCAGCTGTCATAGCCAGAACGCTGGGGGGGCGTGGCCGGAAACCGCGACCTGCCATTCTTAGGGTTAGGGCTAGGGTTAGCGCCTGGAGAACGAGAAAGCGCCCAGGTCCAGGCTTAGTTGGGATTGCAAAGGCCTGCCAAGAGCTGCACGACACTGCACTGACATTGCTCCTAACGCAGGTGTCATGGCCAGAACGCAGGTGGGGCTTGGCCGGAAACCGCGACCTGCCATTCTTAGGGTTAGGGCTAGGGTTAGCGTCTGGAGAACGAGAAAGCGCCCAGGTCCAGGGTTAGTTGGGATTGCAAAGGCCTGCCAAGAGCAGCACGACACTGCACTGACATTGCTCCTAGCGCAGCTGTCATGGACAGAACGCAGGGGGGGCGTGGCCGGAAACCGCGACCTGCCATTCTTAGGGTTAGGGCTAGGGTTAGCGTCTGCAGAACGAGAAAGCCCCCAGGTCCAGGGTTAGTTGGGATTGCAAAGGCCTGCCAAGAGCTGCATGACGCTGCACTGACATTGCTCCTACCGCAGCTGTCATGGCCAGAACGCAGGGGGGGCGTGGCCGGAAACCGCGACCTGCCATTCTTAGGGTTAGGGCTAGGGTTAGCGTCTGGAGAACGAGAAAGCGCCCAGGTCCAGGGTTAGTTGGGATTGCAAAGGCCTGCCAAAAGCAGCACGACGCTGCACTGACATTGCTCCTACATCAGATGTCATAGCCAGAACGCAGGGGGGGCGTGGCCGGAAACCGCGACCTGCCATTATTAGGGTTAGGGCTAGGGTTAGCGTCCGGAGAACGAGAAAGCCCCAAGGTCCAGGGATAGTTGGGTTTGCAAAGGCCTGCAAAGAGCTGCACGACACTGCACTGACATTGCTCCTACATCAGATGTCATAGCCAGAACGCAGGGGGGGCGTGGCCGGAAACCGCGACCTGCCATTATTAGGGTTAGGGCTAGGGTTAGCGTCTGAAGAACGAGAAAGCGCCCAGGTCCAGGGATAGTTGCGATTCAAAGGCCTGCAAAGAGCTGCACGACACTGCACTGACATTGCTCCTACCGCAGCTGTCATGGACAGAACGCAGGGGTGATGTGTCCGGAAACCGCGACCTGCCATTCTTAGGGTTAGGGCTAGGGTTAGTGTCTGGGGAACTAGAAAGCCCCCAGGTCCAGGGATAGTTGGGATTTCAAAGGCCTGCCAAGAGCAGCACGACACTGCACTGACATTGCTCCTACCGCAGCTGTCATGGCCAGAACGCAGGGGGGCGTGGCCGGAAACCGCGACCTGCCATTCTTAGGGTTAGGGCTAGGGTTAGCGTCTGGAGAACAAGAAAGCGCCCAGGTCCAGGGTTAGTTGGGATTGCAAAGGCCAGCCAAGAGCAGCACGACACTGCACTGACATTGCTCCTACCGCAGCTGTCATGGCCAGAACGCAGGGGGGCGTGGCCAGAAACCGCGACCTGCCATTCTTAGGGTTAGGGCTAGGGTTAGCGTCTGGAGAACAAGAAAGCCCCCAGGTCCAGGGTTAGTTGGGATTGCAAAGGCCTGCCAAGAGCAGCACGACGCTGCACTGACATTGCTCCTGCCGCTGCTGTCATAGCCAGAACGCAGGGGGGGTGTGGCCGGAAACCGCGACCTGCCATTCTTAGGGTTAGGGCTAGGGTTAGCGTCTGGAGAACGAGAAAGCCCCCAGGTCCAGGGTTAGTTGGGATTGCAAAGGCCTGCCAAGAGCTGCATGGCGCTGCACTGACATTGCTCCTACCGCAGCTGTCATGGCCAGAACGCAGGGGGGCGTGGACGGAAACCGCGACCTGCCATTCTTAGGGTTAGGGCTAAGGTTAGCGTCTGGAGAACGAGAAAGCGCCCAGGTCCAGGGATAGTTGGGATTGCAAAGGCCTGCAAAGAGCTGCACGACACTGCACTGACATTGCTCCTACCGCAGCTGTCATGGACAGAACGCAGGGGGGGCGTGGCCGTAAACCGCGACCTGCCATTCTTAGGGTTAGGGCTAGGGTTAGCGTCTGGGGAACGAGAAAGCCCCCAGGTCCAGGGATAGTTGGGATTGCAAAGGCCTGCCAAGAGCAGCACGACACTGCACTGACATTGCTCCTAACGCAGGTGTCATGGACAGAACGCAGGGGGGGCGTGGCCGGAAACCTCCACCTGCCATTATTAGGGTTAGGGCTAGGGTTAGCGTCTGGAGAACGAGAAAGCGCCCAGGTCCAGGGTTAGTTGGGATTGCAAAGGCCTGCCAAGAGCAGCACGACGCTGCACTGACATTGCTCCTACATCAGATCTCATAGCCAGAACGCAGGAGGGGCGTGGCCATAAACCGCGACCTGCCATTATTAGGGTTAGGGCTAGGGTTAGTGTTTGGAGAACGAGAAAGCGCCCAGGTCCAGGGATAGTTGGGATTGCAAAGGCCTGCCAAGAGCAGCACGACGCTGCACTGACATTGCTCCTACCGCAGCTGTCATAGCCAGAACGCTGGGGGGGCGTGGCCGGAAACCGCGACCTGCCATTCTTAGGGTTAGGGCTAGGGTTAGCGCCTGGAGAACGAGAAAGCGCCCAGGTCCAGGGATAGTTGGGATTGCAAAGGCCTGCCAAGAGCTGCACGACACTGCACTGACATTGCTCCTAGCGCAGCTGTCATGGACAGAACGCAGGGGGGGCGTGGCCGGAAACCTCCACCTGCCATTCTTAGGGTTAGGGCTAGGGTTAGCGTCTGGAGAACGAGAAAGCGCCCAGGTCCAGGCTTAGTTGGGATTGCAAAGGCCTGCCAAGAGCTGCATGACTTTGCACTGACATTGCTCCTACCTCAGCTGTCATGGGCAGAACGCAGGGGGGCGTGGCCGGAAACCGCGACCTGCCATTCTTAGGGTTAGGGCTAGGGTTAGCGTCTGGAGAACGAGAAAGCCCCCAGGTCCAGGGATAGTTGGGATTGCAAAGGCCTGCCAAAAGCAGCACGACACTGCACTGACATTGCTCCTACATCAGATGTCATGGTCAGAACGCAGGGGGGCGTGGCCGGAAACCGCGACCTGCCATTCTTAGGGTTAGGGCTAGGGTTAGCGTCTGGAGAACGAGAAAGCGCCCAGGTCCAGGGATAGTTGGGATTGCAAAGGCCTGCCAAGAGCAGCACGACGCTGCACTGACATTGCTCCTACCGCAGCTGTCATAGCCAGAACGCTGGGGGGGCGTGGCCAGAAACCGCGACCTGCCATTCTTAGGGTTAGGGCTAGGGTTAGCGTCTGGAGAACGAGAAAGCCCCCAGGTCCAGGGATAGTTGGGATTGCAAAGGCCTGCCAAGAGCAGCACGACGCTGCACTGACATTGCTCCTACCGCAGCTGTCATAGCCAGAACGCAGGGGGGGCGTGGCCGGAAACCTCCACCTGCCATTATTAGGGTTAGGGCTAGGGTTAGCGTCTGGAGAACGAGAAAGCGCCCAGGTCCAGGCTTAGTTGGGATTGCAAAGGCCTGCCAAGAGCTGCATGACGCTGCACTGACATTGCTCCTACCGCAGCTGTCATGGGCAGAACGCAGGGGGGCGTGGCCGGAAACCGCGACCTGCCATTCTTAGGGTTAGGGCTAGGGTTAGCGTCTGGAGAACGAGAAAGCCCCCAGGTCCAGGGTTAGTTGGGATTGCAAAGGCCTGCCAAGAGCAGCACGACGCTGCACTGACATTGCTCCTACATCAGATGTCATAGGCAGAACGCAGGGGGGGCGTGGCCGGAAACCGCGACCTGCCATTCTTAGGGTTAGGGCTAGGGTTAGCGTCTGGAGAACGAGAAAGCCCCCAGGTCCAGGGATAGTTGGGATTGCAAAGGCCTGCCAAGAGCAGCACGACACTGCACTGACATTGCTCCTAACGCAGGTGTCATGGCCAGAACGCAGGTGGGGCTTGGCCGGAAACCGCGACCTGCCATTCTTAGGGTTAGGGCTAGGGTTAGCGTCTGGAGAACGAGAAAGCGCCCAGGTCCAGGGTTAGTTGGGATTGCAAAGGCCTGCCAAGAGCAGCACGACACTGCACTGACATTGCTCCTGCCGCTGCTGTCATAGCCAGAACGCAGGGGGGGCGTGGCCGGAAACCGCGACCTGCCATTCTTAGGGTTAGGGCTAGGGTTAGCGTCTGGAGAACGAGAAAGCCCCCAGGTCCAGGGTTAGTTGGGATTGCAAAGGCCTGCCAAGAGCTGCATGACGCTGCACTGACATTGCTCCTACCGCAGCTGTCATGGCCAGAACGCAGGGGGGCGTGGCCGGAAACCGCGACCTGCCATTCTTAGGGTTAGGGCTAGGGTTAGCGTCTGGAGAACGAGAAAGCCCCCAGGTCCAGGGTTAGTTGGGATTGCAAAGGCCTGCCAAAAGCAGCACGACGCTGCACTGACATTGCTCCTACAACAGATGTCATAGCCAGAACGCAGGGGGGGCGTGGCCGGAAACCGCGACCTGCCATTATTAGGGTTAGGGCTAGGGGTAGCGTCCGGAGAACGAGAAAGCCCCAAGGTCCAGGGATAGTTGGGTTTGCAAAGGCCTGCAAAGAGCTGCACGACACTGCACTGACATTGCTCCTAACGCAGGTGTCATGGCCAGAACGCAGGGGGGGCTTGGCCGGAAACCGCGACCTGCCATTCTTAGGGTTAGGGCTAGGGTTAGCTTCTGGAGAACGAGAAAGCGCCCAGGTCCAGGGTTAGTTGGGATTGCAAAGGCCTGCCAAGAGCAGCACGACACTGCACTGACATTGCTCCTACCGCAGCTGTCATGGCCAGAACGCAGGGGGGCGTGGCCGGAAACCGCGACCTGCCATTCTTAGGGTTAGGGCTAGGGTTAGCGTCTGGAGAACGAGAAAGCGCCCAGGTCCAGGGATAGTTGGGATTGCAAAGGCCTGCAAAGAGCTGCACGACACTGCACTGACATTGCTCCTACCGCAGCTGTCATGGACAGAACGCAGGGGGGGCGTGGCCGGAAACCTCCACCTGCCATTCTTAGGGTTAGGGCTAGGGTTAGCGTCTGGAGAACGAGAAAGCCCCCAGGTCCAGGGTTAGTTGGGATTGCAAAGGCCTGCCAAGAGCAGCACGACACTGCACTGACATTGCTCCTGACGCTGCTGTCATAGCCAGAACGCAGGGGGGGTTTTGCCGGAAACCGCGACCTGCCATTCTTAGGGTTAGGGCTAGGGTTAGCGTCTGGAGAACGAGAAAGCGCCCAGGTCCAGGGATAGTTGGGATTGCAAAGGCCTGCCAAGAGCAGCACGACACTGCACTGACATTGCTCCTAGCGCAGCTGTCATGGCCAGAACGCAGGGAGGCGTTGCCGGAAACCGCGACCTGCCATTCTTAGGGTTAGGGCTAGGGTTAGCGTCTGGAGAACGAGAAAGCCCCCAGGTCCAGGGTTAGTTGGGATTGCAAAGGCCTGCCAAGAGCAGCACGACACTGCACTGACATTGCTCCTACCGCAGCTGTCATGGCCAGAACGCAGGGGGGCGTGGCCGGAAACCGCGACCTGCCATTCTTAGGGTTAGGGCTAGGGTTAGCGTCTGGAGAACGAGAAAGCGCCCAGGTCCAGGCTTAGTTGGGATTGCAAAGGCCTGCCAAGAGCAGCACGACACTGCACTGACATTGCTCCTAACGCAGGTGTCATGGACAGAACGCAGGGGGGGCGTGGCCGGAAACCTCCACCTGCCATTATTAGGGTTAGGGCTAGGGTTAGCGTCTGGAGAATGAGAAAGCGCAAAGGTCCAGGGTTAGTTCGGATTGCAAAGGCCTGCCAAGAGCAGCACGACGCTGCACTGACATTGCTCCTACATCAGATCTCATAGCCAGAACGCAGGGGGGGCGTGGCCGGAAACCGCGACCTGCCATTATTAGGGTTAGGGCTAGGGTTAGCGTCCGGAGAACGAGAAAGCCCCAAGGTCCAGGGATAGTTGGGATTGCAAAGGCCTGCAAAGAGCTGCACGACGCTGCACTGACAATGCTCCTACCGCTGCTGTCATAGCCAGAACGCAGGGGGGGCGTGGTCGGAAACCGCGACCTGCCATTCTTAGGGTTAGGGCTAGGGTTAGCGTCTGGGGAACGAGAAAGCCCCCAGGTCCAGGGATAGTTGGGATTTCAAAGGCCTGCCAAGAGCAGCACGACACTGCACTGACATTGCTCCTAACGCAGGTGTCATGGCCAGAACGCAGGTGGGGCTTGGCCGGAAACCGCGACCTGCCATTCTTAGGGTTAGGGCCAGGGTTAGCGTCTGGAGAACGAGAAAGCCCCCAGGTCCAGGGTTAGTTGGGATTGCAAAGGCCTGCCAAGAGCAGCACCACACTGCACTGACATTGCTCCTAACGCTGCTGTCATAGCCAGAACGCAGGGGGGGCGTGGCCGGAAACCGCGACCTGCCATTCTTAGGGTTAGGGCTAGGGTTAGCATCTGGAGAACGAGAAAGCGCCCAGGTCCAGGATTAGTTGGGATTGCAAAGGCCTGTCAAGAGCTGCATGACGCTGCACTGACATTGCTCCTACATCAGATGTCATAGGCAGAACGCCGGGGGGGTTTGGCCGGAAACCGCGACCTCCCATTATTAGGGTTAGGGCTAGGGTTAGCTTCTGGAGAACGAGAAAGCCCCCAGGTCCAGGGATAGTTGGGATTGCAAAGGCCTGCCAAGAGCAGCACGACACTGCACTGACATTGCTCCTAACGCAGGTGTCATGGCCAGAACGCAGGTGGGGCTTGCCCGGAAAACCGCGACCTGCCATTCTTAGGGTTAGGGCTAGGGTTAGCGTCTGGAGAACGAGAAAGCCCCCAGGTCCAGGGTTAGTTGGGATTGCAAAGGCCTGCCAAGAGCAGCACGACACTGCACTGACATTGCTCCTACCGCAGCTGTCATGGCCAGAACGCAGGGGGGCGTGGCCGGAAACCGCGACCTGCCATTCTTAGGGTTAGGGCTAGGGTTAGCGTCTGGAGAACGAGAAAGCCCCCAGGTCCAGGGTTAGTTGGGATTGCAAAGGCCTGCCAAGAGCTGCATGAATCTGTACTGACATTGCTCCTACCGCAGCTGTCGTGGCCAGAAGGCAGGGGGGGCGTGGCCGGAAACCTCCACCTGCCCTTCTTAGGGTTAGGGCTAGGGTTAGCGTCTGGAGAACGAGAAAGCGCCCAGGTCCACGGATAGTTGGGATTGCAAAGGCCTGCCAAGAGCAGCACGACACTGCACTGACATTGCTCCTGCCGCTGCTCTCATAGCCAGAACGCAGGGGGGGCGTGGCCGGAAACCGCGACCTGCCATTCTTAGGGTTAGGGCTAGGGTTAGCGTCTGGAGAACGAGAAAGCCCCCAGGTCCAGGATTAGTTGGGATTGCAAAGGCCTGCCAAGAGCTGCACGACACTGCACTGACATTGCTCCTACCGCAGCTGTCATGGACAGAACGCAGGGGGGGCGTGGCCGGAAAAAGCGACCTGCCATTATTAGGGTTAGGGCTAGGGTTAGCGTCTGGAGAACGAGAAAGCGCCCAGGTCCAGGGATAGTTGGGATTGCAAAGGCCTGCAAAGAGCAGCATGACACTGCACTGACATTGCTCCTACCGCAGCTGTCATGGACAGAACGCAGGGGGGGCGTGGCCGGAAACCTCCACCTGCCATTCTTAGGGTTAGGGCTAGGGTTAGCGTCTGGAGAACGAGAAAGCGCCCAGGTCCAGGCTTAGTTGGGATTGCAAAGGCCTGCCAAGAGCTGCATGACGCTGCACTGACATTGCTCCTACCGCAGCTGTCATGGGCAGAACGCAGGGGGGGCGTGGCCGGAAACCGCGACCTGCCATTCTTAGGGTTAGGGCTAGGGTTAGCGTCTGGAGAACGAGAAAGCGCCCAGGTCCAGGGATAGTTGGGATTGCAAAGGCCGGCCAAGAGCAGCACGACACTGCACTGACATTGCTCCTACCGCAGCTGTCATGGCCAGAACGCAGGGGGGCGTGGCCGGAAACCGCGACCTGCCATTCTTAGGGTTAGGGCCAGGGTTAGCGTCTGGAGAACGAGAAAGCCCCCAGGTCCAGGGATAGTTGGGATTGCAAAGGCCTGCCAAGAGCAGCACGACACTGCACTGACATTGCTCCTACCGCAGCTGTCATGGCCAGAACGCAGGGGGGCGTGGCCGGAAACCGCGACCTGCCATTCTTAGGGTTAGGGCTAGGGTTAGCGTCTGGAGAACGAGGAAGCGCCCAGGTCCAGGGTTAGTTGGGATTGCAAAGGCCTGCCAAGAGCAGCACGACACTGCACTGACATTGCTCCTACCGCAGCTCTCATGGCCAGAACGCAGGGGGGCGTGGCCGGAAACCGCGACCTGCCATTCTTAGGGTTAGGGTTAGGGTTAGCGTCTGGAGAACGAGAAAGCCCCCAGGTCCAGGGTTAGTTGGGATTGCAAAGGCCTGCCAAGAGCAGCACCACACTGCACTGACATTGCTCCTAACGCTGCTGTCATAGCCAGAACGCAGGGGGGGCGTGGCCGGAAACCGCGACCTGCCATTCTTAGGGTTAGGGCTAGGGTTAGCGTCTGGAGAACGAGAAAGCGCCCAGGTCCAGGATTAGTTGGGATTGCAAAGGCCTGCCAAGAGGTGCATGACGCTGCACTGACATTGCTCCTAGCGCAGCTGTCATGGACAGAACGCAGGGGGGGTTTGGCCGGAAACCGGGACCTGCCATTCTTAGGGTTAGGGCTAGGGTTAGCGTCTGGAGAACGAGAAAGCGCCCAGGTCCAGGGATAGTTGGGATTGCAAAGGCCTGCCAAGAGCAGCACGACACTGCACTGACATTGCTCCTAACGCAGGTGTCATGGCCAGAACGCAGGTGGGGCTTGCCCGGAATACCGCGACCTGCCATTCTTAGGGTTAGGGCTAGGGTTAGCGTCTGGAGAACGAGAAAGCCCCCAGGTCCAGGGTTAGTTGGGATTGCAAAGGCCTGCCAAGAGCAGCACGACACTGCACTGACATTGCTCCTACCGCAGCTGTCATGGCCAGAACGCAGGGGGGCGTGGCCGGAAACCGCGACCTGCCATTCTTAGGGTTAGGGCTAGGGTTAGAGTCTGGAGAACGAGAAAGCCCCCAGGTCCAGGGTTAGTTGGGATTGCAAAGGCCTGCCAAGAGCTGCATGAAGCTGTACTGACATTGCTCCTACCGCAGCTGTCGTGGCCAGAAGGCAGGGGGGGCGTGGCCAGAAACCTCCACCTGCCATTATTAGGGTTAGGGCTAGGGTTAGCGTCTGGAGAACGAGAAAGCGCCCAGGTCCAGGCTTAGTTGGGATTGCAAAGGCCTGCCAAGAGCTGCATGACGCTGCACTGACATTGCTCCTACCGCAGCTGTCATGGGCAGAACGCAGGGGGGGCGTGGCCGGAAACCGCGACCTGCCATTCTTAGGGTTAGGGCTAGGGTTAGCGTCTGGAGAACGAGAAAGCGCCCAGGTCCAGGGATAGTTGGGATTGCAAAGGCCGGCCAAGAGCAGCACGACACTGCACTGACATTGCTCCTACCGCAGCTGTCATGGCCAGAACGCAGGGGGGCGTGGCCGGAAACCGCGACCTGCCATTCTTAGGGTTAGGGCCAGGGTTAGCGTCTGGAGAACGAGAAAGCCCCCAGGTCCAGGGATAGTTGGGATTGCAAAGGCCTGCCAAGAGCAGCACGACACTGCACTGACATTGCTCCTACCGCAGCTGTCATGGCCAGAACGCAGGGGGGCGTGGCCGGAAACCGCGACCTGCCATTCTTAGGGTTAGGGCTAGGGTTAGCGTCTGGAGAACGAGGAAGCGCCCAGGTCCAGGGTTAGTTGGGATTGCAAAGGCCTGCCAAGAGCAGCACGACACTGCACTGACATTGCTCCTACCGCAGCTCTCATGGCCAGAACGCAGGGGGGCGTGGCCGGAAACCGCGACCTGCCATTCTTAGGGTTAGGGTTAGGGTTAGCGTCTGGAGAACGAGAAAGCCCCCAGGTCCAGGGTTAGTTGGGATTGCAAAGGCCTGCCAAGAGCAGCACCACACTGCACTGACATTGCTCCTAACGCTGCTGTCATAGCCAGAACGCAGGGGGGGCGTGGCCGGAAACCGCGACCTGCCATTCTTAGGGTTAGGGCTAGGGTTAGCGTCTGGAGAACGAGAAAGCGCCCAGGTCCAGGATTAGTTGGGATTGCAAAGGCCTGCCAAGAGGTGCATGACGCTGCACTGACATTGCTCCTAGCGCAGCTGTCATGGACAGAACGCAGGGGGGGTTTGGCCGGAAACCGGGACCTGCCATTCTTAGGGTTAGGGCTAGGGTTAGCGTCTGGAGAACGAGAAAGCGCCCAGGTCCAGGGATAGTTGGGATTGCAAAGGCCTGCCAAGAGCAGCACGACACTGCACTGACATTGCTCCTAACGCAGGTGTCATGGCCAGAACGCAGGTGGGGCTTGCCCGGAATACCGCGACCTGCCATTCTTAGGGTTAGGGCTAGGGTTAGCGTCTGGAGAACGAGAAAGCCCCCAGGTCCAGGGTTAGTTGGGATTGCAAAGGCCTGCCAAGAGCAGCACGACACTGCACTGACATTGCTCCTACCGCAGCTGTCATGGCCAGAACGCAGGGGGGCGTGGCCGGAAACCGCGACCTGCCATTCTTAGGGTTAGGGCTAGGGTTAGAGTCTGGAGAACGAGAAAGCCCCCAGGTCCAGGGTTAGTTGGGATTGCAAAGGCCTGCCAAGAGCTGCATGAAGCTGTACTGACATTGCTCCTACCGCAGCTGTCGTGGCCAGAAGGCAGGGGGGGCGTGGCCAGAAACCTCCACCTGCCATTATTAGGGTTAGGGCTAGGGTTAGCGTCTGGAGAATGAGAAAGCGCCCAGGTCCAGGGATAGTTGGGATTGCAAAGGCCTGCCAAGAGCAGCACGACGCTGCACTGACATTGCTCCTGCCGCTGCTCTCATAGCCTGAACGCAGGGGGGGCGTGGCCGGAAACCGCGACCTGCCATTCTTAGGGTTAGGGCTAGGGTTAGCGTCTGGAGAACGAGAAAGCCCCCAGGTCCAGGATTAGTTGGGATTGCAAAGGCCTGCCAAGAGCAGCACGACACTGCACTGACATTGCTCCTACCGCAGCTGTCATGGCCAGAACTCAGGGGGGGCGTGGCCGGAAAAAGCGACCTGCCATTATTAGGGTTAGGGCTAGGGTTAGCGTCTGGAGAACGAGAAAGCGCCCAGGTCCAGGGATAGTTGGGATTGCAAAGGCCTGCCAAGAGCAGCACGACGCTGCACTGACATTGCTCCTACCGCAGCTGTCATAGCCAGAACGCTGGGGGGGCGTGGCCGGAAACCGCGACCTGCCATTCTTAGGGTTAGGGCTAGGGTTAGCGTCTGGAGAACGAGAAAGCCCCCAGGTCCAGGGATAGTTGGGATTGCAAAGGCCTGCAAAGAGCTGCACGACACTGCACTGACATTGCTCCTACCGCAGCTGTCATGGACAGAACGCAGGGGGGGCGTGGCCGGAAACCTCCACCTGCCATTATTAGGGTTAGGGCTAGGGTTAGCGTCTGGAGAACGAGAAAGCGCCCAGGTCCAGGGATAGTTGGGATTGCAAAGGCCTGCCAAGAGCTGCATGACGCTGCACTGATAATGCTCCTACCGCAGCTGTCATGGGCAGAACGCAGGGGGGGCGTGGCCGGAAACCGCGACCTGCCATTCTTAGGGTTAGGGCTAGGGTTAGCGTCTGGAGAACGAGAAAGCGCCCAGGTCCAGGGATAGTTGGGATTGCAAAGGCCGGCCAAGAGCAGTACGACACTGCACTGACATTGCTCCTACCGCAGCTGTCATGGTCAGAACGCAGGTGGGCGTGGCCAGAAACCGCGACCTGCCATTCTTAGGGTTAGGGCTAGGGTTAGCTTCTGGAGAACGAGAAAGCCCCCAGGTCCAGGGTTAGTTGGGATTGCAAAGGCCTGCCAAGAGCAGCACAACGCTGCACTGACATTGCTCCTGCCGCTGCTGTCATGGCCAGAACGCGGGGGGGGGGGTGGCCGGAAACTGCGACCTGCCATTCTTAGGGTTAGGGCTAGGGTTAGCGTCTGGAGAACGAGAAAGCCCCAGGTCCAGGGTTAGTTGGGATTGCAAAGGCCTGCCAAAAGCAGCACGACGCTGCACTGACATTGCTCCTATATCAGATGTCATAGCCAGAACTCAGTGGGGGCGTGGCCGTAAACCGCGACCTGCCATTATTAGGGTTAGGGCTAGGGTTAGCGTCCGGAGAACGAGAAAGCCCCAAGGTCCAGGGATAGTTGGGATTGCAAAGGCCTGCCAAGAGCTGCACGACGCTGCACTGACATTGCTCCTGCCGCTGCTGTCATGGCCAGAACGCAGGGGGGGCTTGGCCGGAAACCGCGACCTGCCATTCTTAGGGTTAGGGCTAGGTTTAGCCTCTGGAGAACGAGAAAGCGCCCAGGTCCAGGGATAGTTGGGATTGCAAAGGCCTGCAAAGAGCTGCACGACGCTGCACTGACATTGCTCCTGCCGCTGCTGTCATGGCCAGAACGCAGGGGGGGCTTGGCCGGAAACCGCGACCTGCCATTCTTAGGGTTAGGGCTAGGGTTAGCGTCTGGAGAACGAGAAAGCGCCCAGGTCCAGGGATAGTTGGTATTGCAAAGGCCTGCAAAGAGCTGCACGACACTGCACTGACATTGCTCCTACCGCAGCTGTCATGGACAGAACGCAGGGGGGGCGTGGCCGGAAACCGCGACCTGCCATTCTTAGGGTTAGGGCTAGGGTTAGCGTCTGGAGAACGAGAAAGCCCCCAGGTCCAGGGATAGTTGGGATTTCAAAGGCCTGCCAAGAGCAGCACGACACTGCACTGACATTGCTCCTAACGCAGGTGTCATGGCCAGAACGCAGGGGGGGCTTGGCCGGAAACCGCGACCTGCCATTCTTAGGGTTAGGGCTAGGGTTAGCCTCTGGAGAACGAGAAAGCGCCCAGGTCCAGGGATAGTTGGGATTGCAAAGGCCTGCCAAGAGCAGCACGACGCTGCACTGACATTGCTCCTGCCGCTACTCTCATGGCCAGAACGCGGGGGGGCGTGGCCGTAAACCGCGACCTGCCATTCTTAGGGTTAGGGCTAGGGTTAGCGTCTGGAGAACGAGAAAGCCCCCAGGTCCAGGGTTAGTTGGGATTGCAAAGGCCTGCCAAGAGCTGCACGACACTGCACTGACATTGCTCCTACCGCAGCTGTCATGGACAGAACGCAGGGGGGCGTGGCCGGAAAAAGCGACCTGCCATTCTTAGGGTTAGGGCTAGGGTTAGCGTCTGGAGAACGAGAAAGCGCCCAGGTCCAGGGATAGTTGGGATTGCAAAGGCCTGCAAAGAGCAGCACGACACTGCACTGATATTGCTCCTAACGCAGCTCTCATGGCCAGAACGCAGGGGGGGCGTGGCCGGAAACCGCGACCTGCCATTATTAGGGTTAGGGCTAGGGTTAGCGTCTGGAGAACGAGAAAGCGCCCAGGTCCAGGGATAGTTGGGATTGCAAAGGCCTGCCAAGAGCAGCACGACGCTGCACTGACATTGCTCCTACCGCAGCTGTCATGGCCAGAACGCAGGGGGGCGTGGCCGGAAACCGCGACCTGCCATTCTTAGGGTTAGGGCTAGGGTTAGCGTCTGGAGAACGAGAAAGCCCCCAGGTCCAGGGTTAGTTGGGATTGCAAAGGCCTGCCAAAAGCAGCACGACGCTGCACTGACATTGCTCCTACATCAGATGTCATAGCCAGAACGCAGGGGGGGCGTGGCCGGAAACCGCGACCTGCCATTATTAGGGTTAGGGCTAGGGTTAGCGTCTGGAGAACGAGAAAGCCCCAAGGTCCAGGGATAGTTGGGTTTGCAAAGGCCTGCAAAGAGCTGCACGACGCTGCACTGACATTGCTCCTCCCGCAGCTGTCATGGCCAGAACGCAGGGGGGGCGTGGCCGGAAACCGCGACCTACCATTCTTAGGGTTAGGGCTAGGGTTAGCGTCTGGGGAACCAGAAAGCGCCCAGGTCCAGGGATAGTTGGGATTGCAAAGGCCTGCCAAGAGCAGCACGACACTGCACTGACATTGCTCCTACCGCAGCTGTCATGGACAGAACGCAGGGGGGGCGTGGCCGGAAACCGCGACCTGCCATTCTTAGGGTTAGGGCTAGGGTTAGCGTCTGGAGAACGAGAAAGCGCCCAGGTCCAGGGTTAGTTGGGATTGCAAAGGCCTGCCAAGAGCAGCACGACACTGCACTGACATTGCTCCTGCATCAGATGTCATAGCCAGAACGCAGGTGGGGCGTGGCAGTAAACCGCGACCTGCCATTATTAGGGTTAGGGCTAGGGTTAGAGTCTGGAGAACGAGAAAGCCCCAAGGTCCAGGGATAGTTGGGATTGCAAAGGCCTGCAAAGAGCTGCACGACGCTGCACTGACATTGCTCCTGCCGCAGTTGTCATGGCCAGAACGCAGGGGGGGCGTGGCCGGAAACCGCGACCTGCCATTCTTAGGGTTAGGGCTAGGGTTAGCGTCTGGAGAACGAGAAAGCCACCAGGTCTAGGGTTAGTTGGGATTGCAAAGGCCTGCCAAGAGCTGCATGACGCTGCACTGACATTGCTCCTAGCACAGCTGTCATGGCCAGAACGCAGGGGGGGCGTGGCCAGAAACCGCGACCTGCCATTCTTAGGGTTAGGGCTAGGGTTAGCGTCTGGAGAACGAGAAAGCGCCCAGGTCCAGGGATAGTTGGGATTGCAAAGGCCTGCCAAGAGCAGCACGACGCTGCACTGACAATGCTCCTACCGCTGCTGTCATAGCCAGAACGCAGGGGGGGCGTGGCCGGAAACCGCGACCTGCCATTCTTAGGGTTAGGGCTAGGGTTAGCGTCTGGGGAACGAGAAAGCCCCCAGGTCCAGGGATAGTTGGGATTTCAAAGGCCTGCCAAGAGCAGCACGACACTGCACTGACATTGCTCCTACCGCAGCTGTCATGGCCAGAACGCAGTGGGGGCTTGGCCGGAAACCGCGACCTGCCATTCTTAGGGTTAGGGCCAGGGTTAGCCTCTGGAGAACGAGAAAGCGCCCAGGTCCAGGGTTAGTTGGGATTGCAAAGGCCTGCCAAGAGCAGCACGACACTGCACTGACATTGCTCCTACCGCAGCTGTCATGGCCAGAACGCAGGGGGGCGTGGCCGGAAACCTCCACCTGCCATTCTTAGGGTTAGGGCTAGGGTTAGCGTCTGGAGAACGAGAAAGCGCCCAGGTCCAGGGATAGTTGGGATTGCAAAGGCCTGCAAAGAGCTGCACGACACTGCACTGACATTGCTCCTACCGCAGCTGTCATGGACAGAACGCAGGGGGGGCGTGGCCGGAAACCTCCACCTGCCATTATTAGGGTTAGGGCTAGCGTTAGCGTCTGGGGAACGAGAAAGCCCCCAGGTCCAGGGTTAGTTGGGATTGCAAAGGCCTGCCAAGAGCAGCACGACACTGCACTGACATTGCTCCTGCCGCTGCTGTCATAGCCAGAACGCAGGGGGGGTTTTGCCGGAAACCGCGACCTGCCATTCTTAGGGTTAGGGCTAGGGTTAGCGTCTGGAGAACGAGAAAGCGCCCAGGTCCAGGGTTAGTTGGGATTGCAAAGGCCTGCCAAGAGCAGCACGACACTGCACTGACATTGCTCCTGCCGCTGCTGTCATAGCCAGAACGCAGGGGGGGCGTGGCCGGAAACCGCGACCTGCCATTCTTAGGGTTAGGGCTAGGGTTAGCGTCTGGAGAACGAGAAAGCCCCCAGGTCCAGGGTTAGTTGGGATTGCAAAGGCCTGCCAAGAGCTGCATGACGCTGCACTGACATTGCTCCTAGCGCAGCTGTCATAGCCAGAACGCAGGGGGGGCGTGGCCGGAAACCGCGACCTGCCATTCTTAGGGTTAGGGCTAGGGTTAGCGTCTGGGGAACGAGAAAGCCCCCAGGTCCAGGGTTAGTTGGGATTGCAAAGGCCTGCCAAAAGCAGCACGACGCTGCACTGACATTGCTCCTACATCAGATGTCATAGCCAGAACGCAGGGGGGGCTTGGCCGGAAACCTCCACCTGCCATTCTTAGGGTTTGGTCTAGGGTTAGCGTCTGGAGAACGAGAAAGCGCCCAGGTCTAGGGTTAGTTGGGATTGCAAAGGCCTGCCAAGAGCTGCATGACGCTGCACTGACATTGCTCCTAACGCAGGTGTCATGGCCAGAACGCAGGGGGGGCTTGGCCGGAAACCGCGACCTGCCATTCTTAGGGTTAGGGCCAGGGTTAGCCTCTGGAGAACGAGAAAGCGCCCAGGTCCAGGGTTAGTTGGGATTGCAAAGGCCTGCCAAGAGCAGCACGACACTGCACTGACATTGCTCCTACCGCAGCTGTCATGGCCAGAACGCAGGGGGGCGTGGCCGGAAACCGCGACCTGCCATTCTTAGGGTTAGGGCTAGGGTTAGCGTCTGGAGAACGAGAAAGCGCCCAGGTCCAGGGATAGTTGGGATTGCAAAGGCCTGCAAAGAGCTGCACGACACTGCACTGACATTGCTCCTACCGCAGCTGTCATGGACAGAACGCAGGGGGGGCGTGGCCGGAAACCTCCACCTGCCATTATTAGGGTTAGGGCTAGGGTTAGCGTCTGGAGAACGAGAAAGCCCCCAGGTCCAGGGTTAGTTGGGATTGCAAAGGCCTGCCAAGAGCAGCACGACACTGCACTGACATTGCTCCTGCCGCTGCTGTCATAGCCAGAACGCAGGGGGGGTTTTGCCGGAAACCGCGACCTGCCATTCTTAGGGTTAGGGCTAGGGTTAGCGTCTGGAGAACGAGAAAGCCCCCAGGTCCAGGGTTAGTTGGGATTGCAAAGGCCTGCCAAGAGCAGCATGACGCTGCACTGACATTGCTGCTAGCGCAGCTGTCATGGCCAGAACGCAGGGGGGCGTGGCCGGAAACCGCGACCTGCCATTCTTAGGGTTAGGGCTAGGGTTAGCGTCTGGAGAACGAGAAAGCGCCCAGGTCCAGGGTTAGTTGGGATTGCAAAGGCCTGCCAAGAGCAGCACGACACTGCACTGACATTGCTCCTGCCGCTGCTGTCATAGCCAGAACGCAGGGGGGCGTGGCCGGAAACCGCGACCTGCCATTCTTAGGGTTAGGGCTAGGGTTAGCGTCTGGGGAACGAGAAAGCCCCCAGGTCCAGGGTTAGTTGGGATTGCAAAGGCCTGCCAAAAGCAGCACGACGCTGCACTGACATTGCTCCTACATCAGATGTCATAGCCAGAACGCAGGGGGGGCGTGGCTGGAAACCGCGACCTGCCATTCTTAGGGTTTGGTCTAGGGTTAGCGTCTGGAGAACGAGAAAGCGCCCAGGTCTAGGGATAGTTGGGATTGCAACGGCCTGCAAAGAGCTGCACGACACTGCACTGACATTGCTCCTAACGCAGGTGTCATTGCCAGAACGCAGGTGGGGCGTGGCCGGAAACCGCGACCTGCCATTCTTAGGGTTAGGGCTAGGGTTAGCGTCTGGAGAACGAGAAAGCGCCCAGGTCCAGGGTTAGTTGGGATTGCAAAGGCCTGCCAAGAGCAGCACGACACTGCACTGACATTGCTCCTACCGCAGCTGTCATGGCCAGAACGCAGGGGGGCGTGGCCGGAAACCGCGACCTGCCATTCTTAGGGTTAGGGCTAAGGTTAGCGTCTGGAGAACGAGAAAGCGCCCAGGTCCAGGGATAGTTGGGATTGCAAAGGCCTGGAAAGAGCAGCACGACACTGCACTGACATTGCTCCTACCGCAGCTGTCATGGACAGAATGCAGGGGGGGCGTGGCCGGAAACCGCGACCTGCCATTCTTAGGGTTAGGGCTAGGGTTAGCGTCTGGGGAATGAGAAAGCCCCCAGGTCCAGGGATAGTTGGGATTGCAAAGGCCTGCCAAGAGCAGCACGACACTGCACTGACATTGCTCCTAACGCAGCTGTCATGGACAGAACGCAGGGGGGGCGTGGCCGGAAACCTCCACCTGCCATTATTAGGGTTAGGGCTAGGGTTAGCGTCTGGAGAACGAGAAAGCCCCCAGGTCCAGGGTTAGTTGGGATTGAAAAGGACTGCCAAGAGCAGCACGACGCTGCACTGACATTGCTCCTAACGCAGCTGTCATAGCCAGAACGCAGGGGGGGTTTTGCCGGAAACCGCGACCTGCCATTCTTAGGGTTAGGGCTAGGGTTAGCGTCTGGAGAACGAGAAAGCCCCCAGGTCCAGGGTTAGTTGGGATTGCAAAGGCCTGCCAAGAGCAGCATGACGCTGCACTGACATTGCTGCTAGCGCAGCTGTCATGGCCAGAACGCAGGGGGGCGTGGCCGGAAACCGCGACCTGCCATTCTTAGGGTTAGGGCTAGGGTTAGCGTCTGGAGAACGAGAAAGCGCCCAGGTCCAGGGTTAGTTGGGATTGCAAAGGCCTGCCAAGAGCAGCACGACACTGCACTGACATTGCTCCTGCCGCTGCTGTCATAGCCAGAACGCAGGGGGGCGTGGCCGGAAACCGCGACCTGCCATTCTTAGGGTTAGGGCTAGGGTTAGCGTCTGGGGAACGAGAAAGCCCCCAGGTCCAGGGTTAGTTGGGATTGCAAAGGCCTGCCAAAAGCAGCACGACGCTGCACTGACATTGCTCCTACATCAGATGTCATAGCCAGAACGCAGGGGGGGCGTGGCTGGAAACCGCGACCTGCCATTCTTAGGGTTTGGTCTAGGGTTAGCGTCTGGAGAACGAGAAAGCGCCCAGGTCCAGGGATAGTTGGGATTGCAACGGCCTGCAAAGAGCAGCACGACACTGCACTGACATTGCTCCTAACGCAGGTGTCATTGCCAGAACGCAGGTGGGGCGTGGCCGGAAACCGCGACCTGCCATTATTAGGGTTAGGGCTAGGGTTAGCGTCTGGAGAACGAGAAAGCGCCCAGGTCCAGGGTTAGTTGGGATTGCAAAGGCCTGCCAAGAGCAGCACGACACTGCACTGACATTGCTCCTACCGCAGCTGTCATGGCCAGAACGCAGGGGGGCGTGGCCGGAAACCGCGACCTGCCATTCTTAGGGTTAGGGCTAAGGTTAGCGTCTGGAGAACGAGAAAGCGCCCAGGTCCAGGGATAGTTGGGATTGCAAAGGCCTGGAAAGAGCAGCACGACACTGCACTGACATTGCTCCTACCGCAGCTGTCATGGACAGAATGCAGGGGGGGCGTGGCCGGAAACCGCGACCTGCCATTCTTAGGGTTAGGGCTAGGGTTAGCGTCTGGGGAATGAGAAAGCCCCCAGGTCCAGGGATAGTTGGGATTGCAAAGGCCTGCCAAGAGCAGCACGACACTGCACTGACATTGCTCCTAACGCAGCTGTCATGGACAGAACGCAGGGGGGGCGTGGCCGGAAACCTCCACCTGCCATTATTAGGGTTAGGGCTAGGGTTAGCGTCTGGAGAACGAGAAAGCCCCCAGGTCCAGGGTTAGTTGGGATTGAAAAGGACTGCCAAGAGCAGCACGACGCTGCACTGACATTGCTCCTAACGCAGCTGTCATAGCCAGAACGCAGGGGGGGCGTGGCCTTAAACCGCGACCTGCCATTATTAGGGTTAGGGCTAGGGTTAGCGTCTGGAGAACGAGAAAGCCCCAGGGTCCAGGGATAGTTGGGATTGCAAAGGCCTGCCAAGAGCAGCACGACACTGCACTGACATTGCTCCTACCGCAGCTGTCATGGACAGAACGCAGGGGGGGCGTGGCCGGAAACCTCCACCTGCCATTATTAGGTTTAGGGCTAGGGTTAGCGTCTGGAGAACGAGAAAGCGCCCAGGTCCAGGCTTAGTTGGGATTGCAAAGGCCTGCCAAGAGCTGCATGACGCTGCACTGACATTGCTCCTACCGCAGCTGTCATGGCCAGAACGCAGGGGGGCGTGGCCGGAAACCACGACCTGCCATTCTTAGGGTTAGGGCTAGGGTTAGCTTCTGGAGAACGAGAAAGCCCCCAGGTCCGGGGTTAGTTGGGATTGCAAAGGCCTGCCAAGAGCAGCACGACACTGCACTGACATTGCTCCTACCGCTGTTGTCATGGCCAGAACGCGGGGGGGCGTGGCCGGAAACCGCGACCTGCCATTCTTAGGGTTAGGGCTAGGGTTAGCGCCTGGAGAACGAGAAAGCCACCAGGTCTAGGGTTAGTTGGGATTGCAAAGGCCTGCCAAGAGCAGCACGACACTGCACTGACATTGCTCCTACCGCAGCTGTCATGGCCAGAACGCAGGGGGGCGTGGCCGGAAACCGCGACCTGCCATTCTTAGGGTTAGGGCTAGGGTTAGCGTCTGGAGAACGAGAAAGCGCCCAGGTCCAGGGACAGTTGGGATTGCAAAGGCCTGCAAAGAGCTGCACGACACTGCACTGACATTGCTCCTACCGCAGCTGTCATGGACAGAACGCAGGGGGGGCGTGGCCGGAAACCTCCACCTGCCATTATTAGGGTTAGGGCTAGGGTTAGCGTCTGGAGAACGAGAAAGCCCCCAGGTCCAGGGTTAGTTGGGATTGCAAAGGCCTGCCAAGAGCAGCACGACACTGCACTGACATTGCTCCTGCCGCTGCTGTCATAGCCAGAACGCAGGGGGGGTTTTGCCGGAAACCGCGACCTGCCATTCTTAGGGTTAGGGCTAGGGTTAGCGTCTGGAGAACGAGAAAGCCCCCAGGTCCAGGGTTAGTTGGGATTGCAAAGGCCTGCCAAGAGCTGCATGACGCTGCACTGACATTGCTCCTAGCGCAGCTGTCATGGCCAGAACGCAGGGGTGCGTGGCCGGAAACCGCGACATGCCATTCTTAGGGTTAGGGCTAGGGTTAGCGTCTGGAGAACGAGAAAGCGCCCAGGTCCAGGGTTAGTTGGGATTGCAAAGGCCTGCCAAGAGCAGTACGACACTGCACTGACATTGCTCCTACCGCAGCTGTCATGGCCAGAACGCAGGGGGGCGTGGCCGGAAACCGCGACCTGCCATTCTTAGGGTTAGGGCTAGGGTTAGCGTCTGGAGAACGAGAAAGCCCCCAGGTCCAGGGTTAGTTGGGATTGCAAAGGCCTGCCAAGAGCAGCACGACACTGCACTGACATTGCTCCTGCCGCTGCTGTCATAGCCAGAACGCAGGGGGGCGTGGCCGGAAACCGCGACCTGCCATTCTTAGGGTTAGGGCTAGGGTTAGCGTCTGGAGAACGAGAAAGCGCCCAGGTCCAGGGTTAGTTGGGATTGCAAAGGCCTGCCAAGAGCTGCATGACGCTGCACTGACATTGCTCCTAGCGCAGCTGTCATAGCCAGAACGCAGGGGGGGCGTGGCCGGAAACCGCGACCTGCCATTCTTAGGGTTAGGGCTAGGGTTAGCGTCTGGGGAACGAGAAAGCCCCCAGGTCCAGGGTTAGTTGGGATTGCAAAGGCCTGCCAAAAGCAGCACGACGCTGCACTGACATTGCTCCTACATCAGATGTCATAGCCAGAACGCAGGGGGGGCGTGGCTGGAAACCGCGACCTGCCATTCTTAGGGTTTGGTCTAGGGTTAGCGTCTGGAGAACGAGAAAGCGCCCAGGTCCAGGGATAGTTGGGATTGCAAAGGCCTGCCAAAAGCAGCACGACACTGCACTGACATTGCTCCTAACGCAGGTGTCATTGCCAGAACGCAGGTGGGGCGTGGCCGGAAACCGCGACCTGCCATTATTAGGGTTAGGGCTAGGGTTAGCGTCTGGAGAACGAGAAAGCGCCCAGGTCCAGGGTTAGTTGGGATTGCAAAGGCCTGCCAAGAGCAGCACGACACTGCACTGACATTGCTCCTACCGCAGCTGTCATGGCCAGAACGCAGGGGGGCGTGGCCGGAAACCGCGACCTGCCATTCTTAGGGTTAGGGCTAAGGTTAGCGTCTGGAGAACGAGAAAGCGCCCAGGTCCAGGGATAGTTGGGATTGCAAAGGCCTGCAAAGAGCAGCACGACACTGCACTGACATTGCTCCTACCGCAGCTGTCATGGACAGAATGCAGGGGGGGCGTGGCCGGAAACCGCGACCTGCCATTCTTAGGGTTAGGGCTAGGGTTAGCGTCTGGGGAATGAGAAAGCCCCCAGGTCCAGGGATAGTTGGGATTGCAAAGGCCTGCCAAGAGCAGCACGACACTGCACTGACATTGCTCCTAACGCAGCTGTCATGGACAGAACGCAGGGGGGGCGTGGCCGGAAACCTCCACCTGCCATTATTAGGGTTAGGGCTAGGGTTAGCGTCTGGAGAACGAGAAAGCCCCCAGGTCCAGGGTTAGTTGGGATTGCAAAGGCCTGCCAAGAGCAGCACGACGCTGCACTGACATTGCTCCTACATCAGATCTCATAGCCAGAACGCAGGGGGGGCGTGGCCTTAAACCGCGACCTGCCATTCTTAGGGTTAGGGCTAGGGTTAGCGTCTGGAGAACGAGAAAGCCCCAGGGTCCAGGGATAGTTGGGATTGCAAAGGCCTGCCAAGAACAGCACGACACTGCACTGACATTAATCCTGCCGCTGCTGTCATGGCCAGAATGTAGGGGGGGCGTGGCCGGAAAACTCCACCTGTCATTATTAGGGTTAGGGCTAGGGTTAGCGTCTGGAGAACGAGAAAGCGCCCAGGTCCAGGGATAGTTGGGATTGCAAAGGCCTGCCAAGAGCAGCACGACGCTGCACTGACATTGCTCCTAACGCAGCTGTCATAGCCAGAACGCAGGGGGGGCGTGGCCGGAAACCGCGACCTGCCATTCTTAGGGTTAGGGCTAGGGTTAGCGTCTGGAGAACGAGAAAGCGCCCAGGTCCAGGGATAGTTGGGATTGCAAAGGCCTGCCAAGAGCAGCACGACACTGCACTGACATTGCTCCTACCTCAGATGTCATGGACAGAACGCAGGGGGGGCGTGGCCGGAAACCTCCACCTGCCATTATTAGGGTTAGGGCTAGGGTTAGCGTCTGGAGAACGAGAAAGCGCCCAGGTCCAGGCTTAGTTGGGATTGCAAAGGCCTGCCAAGAGCTGCATGACGCTGCACTGACATTGCTCCTACCGCAGCTGTCATGGGCAGAACGCAGGGGTGGCGTGGCCGGAAACCGCGACCTGCCATTCTTAGGGTTAGGGCTAGGGTTAGCGTCTGGGGAACGAGAAAGCCCCCAGGTCCAGGGATAGTTGGGATTGCAAAGGCCTGCCAAGAGCAGCACGACACTGCACTGACATTGCTCCTACCGCAGCTGTCATGGCCAGAACGCAGGGGGGCGTGGGCGGAAACCGCGACCTGCCATTCTTAGGGTTAGGGCTAGGGTTAGCGTCTGGAGAACGAGAAAGCGCCCAGGTCCAGGGTTAGTTGGGATTGCAAAGGCCTGCCAAGAGCAGCACGACGCTGCACTGACATTGCTCCTATATCAGATCTCATAGCCAGAACGCAGGGGGGGCGTGGCCGGAAACCGCGACCTGCCATTCTTAGGGTTAGGGCTAGGGTTAGCTTCTGGAGAACGAGAAAGCCCCCAGGTCCAGGGATAGTTGGGATTGCAAAGGCCTGCCAAGAGCAGCACGACACTGCACTGACATTGCTCCTAACGCAGGTGTCATGGCCAGAACGCAGGTGGGGCTTGCCCGGAAAACCGCGACATGCCCTTCTTAGGGTTAGGGCTAGGGTTAGCGTCTGGAGAACGAGAAAGCCCCCAGGTCCAGGGTTAGTTGGGATTGCAAAGGCCTGCCAAGAGCAGCACGACACTGCACTGACATTGCTCCTACCGCAGCTGTCATGGCCTGAACGCAGGGGGGCGTGGCCGGAAACCGCGACCTGCCATTCTTAGGGTTAGGGCTAGGGTTAGCGTCTGGAGAACGAGAAAGCGCCCAGGTCCAGGGATAGTTGGGATTGCAAAGGCCTGCCAAGAGCAGCACGACGCTGCACTGACATTGCTCCTGACGCTGCTCTCATAGCCAGAACGCAGGGGGGGCGTGGCCGGAAACCGCGACCTGCCATTCTTAGGGTTAGGGCTAGGGTTAGCGTCTGGAGAACGAGAAAGCCCCCAGGTCCAGGGTTAGTTGGGATTGCAAAGGCCTGCCAAGAGCTGCACGACACTGCACTGACATTGCTCCTACCGCAGCTGTCATGGACAGAACGCAGGGGGGGCGTGGCCGGAAAAAGCGACCTGCCATTCTTAGGGTTAGGGCTAGGGTTAGAGTCTGGAGAACGAGAAAGCGCCCAGGTCCAGGGATAGTTGGGATTGCAAAGGCCTGCAAAGAGCAGCACTAAACTGCACTGATATTGCTCCTAACGCAGCTCTCATGGCCAGAACGCAGGGGGGGCGTGGCCGGAAACCGCGACCTGCCATTCTTAGGGTTAGGGCTAGGGTTAGCGTCTGGAGAACGAGAAAGCCCCCAGGTCCAGGGATAGTTGGAATTGCAAAGGCCTGCCAAGAGCAGCACGACACTGCACTGACATTGCTCCTAGCGCAGCTGTCATGGCCAGAACGCAGGGGGGGCGTGGCCGGAAAAAGCGACCTGCCATTATTAGGGTTAGGGCTAGGGTTAGCGTCTGGAGAACGAGAAAGCCCCCAGGTCCAGGGATAGTTGGGATTGCAAAGGCCTGCCAAGAGCAGCACGGCGCTGCACTGACATTGCTCCTACCGCTGCTGTCATGGCCAGAACGCAGGGGGGGCGTGGCCGGAAACCGCGACCTGCCATTATTAGGGTTAGGGCTAGGGTTAGCGTCTGGAGAACGAGAAAGCCCCCAGGTCCAGGGATAGTTGGGATTGCAAAGGCCTGCAAAGAGCAGCACGACACTGCACTGATATTGCTCCTAACTCAGCTCTCATGGCCAGAACGCAGGGGGGGCGTGGCCGGAAACCGCGACCTGCCATTCTTAGGGTTAGGGCTAGGGTTAGCGTCTGGAGAACGAGAAAGCGCCCAGGTCCAGGGATAGTTGGGTTTGCAAAGGCCTGCCAAGAGCAGCACGACACTGCACTGACATTGCTCCTACCGCTGCTGTCATGGCCAGAACGCAGGGGGGGCGTGGCCGGAAACCGCGACCTGCCATTATTAGGGTTAGGGCTAGGGTTAGCGTCTGGAGAACGAGAAAGCCCCCAGGTCCAGGGATAGTTGGGATTGCAAAGGCCTGCCAAGAGCAGCACGACACTGCACTGACATTGCTCCTACCGCAGCTGTCATGGCCAGAACGCAGGGGGGCGTGGCCGGAAACCGCGACCTGCCATTCTTAGGGTTAGGGCTAGGGTTAGCGTCTGGAGAACGAGAAAGCCCCCACGTCCAGGATTAGTTGGGATTGCAAAGGCCTGCCAAGAGCTGCATGACGCTGCACTGACATTGCTCCTAGCGCAGCTGTCATGGACAGAACGCAGGGGGTGTTTGGCCGGAAACCGCGACCTGCCATTATTAGGGTTAGGGCTATGGTTAGCGTCTGGAGAACGAGAAAGCGCCCAGGTCCAGGGATAGTTGGGATTGCAAAGGCCTGCCAAGAGCAGCACGACGCTGCACTGACATTGCTCCTGACGCTGCTCTCATAGCCAGAACGCAGGGGGGGCGTGGCCGGAAACCGCGACCTGCCATTCTTAGGGTTAGGGCTAGGGTTAGCGTCTGGAGAACGAGAAAGCCCCCAGGTCCAGGGTTAGTTGGGATTGCAAAGGCCTGCCAAGAGCTGCACGACACTGCACTGACATTGCTCCTACCGCAGCTGTCATGGACAGAACGCAGGGGGGGCGTGGCCGGAAAAAGCGACCTGCCATTCTTAGGGTTAGGGCTAGGGTTAGAGTCTGGAGAACGAGAAAGCGCCCAGGTCCAGGGATAGTTGGGATTGCAAAGGCCTGCAAAGAGCAGCACTAAACTGCACTGATATTGCTCCTAACGCAGCTCTCATGGCCAGAACGCAGGGGGGGCGTGGCCGGAAACCGCGACCTGCCATTCTTAGGGTTAGGGCTAGGGTTAGCGTCTGGAGAACGAGAAAGCCCCCAGGTCCAGGGATAGTTGGAATTGCAAAGGCCTGCCAAGAGCAGCACGACACTGCACTGACATTGCTCCTACCGCAGCTCTCATGGCCAGAACGCAGGGGGGGCGTGGCCGGAAACCGCGACCTGCCATTCTTAGGGTTAGGGCTAGGGTTAGCGTCTGGAGAACGAGAAAGCCCCCAGGTCCAGGGATAGTTGGGATTGCAAAGGCCTGCCAAGAGCAGCATGACACTGCACTGACATTGCTCCTACCGCAGCTGTCATGGCCAGAACGCAGGGGGGCGTGGCCGGAAACCGCGACCTGCCATTATTAGGGTTAGGGCTAGGGTTAGCGTCTGGAGAACGAGAAAGCCCCCAGGTCCAGGGATAGTTGGGATTGCAAAGGCCTGCCAAGAGCAGCATGACACTGCACTGACATTGCTCCTACCGCAGCTGTCATGGCCAGAACGCAGGGGGGCGTGGCCGGAAACCGCGACCTGCCATTCTTAGGGTTAGGGCTAGGGTTAGCGTCTGGAGAACGAGAAAGCCCCCAGGTCCAGGATTAGTTGGGATTGCAAAGGCCTGCCAAGAGCTGCATGACGCTGCACTGACATTGCTCCTAGCGCAGCTGTCATGGACAGAACGCAGGGGGTGTTTGGCCGGAAACCGCGACCTGCCATTATTAGGGTTAGGGCTAGGGTTAGCGTCTGGAGAACGAGAAAGCGCCCAGGTCCAGGGATAGTTGGGATTGCAAAGGCCTGCCAAGAGCAGCACGACACTGCACTGACATTGCTCCTGACGCTGCTCTCATAGCCAGAACGCAGGGGGGGCGTGGCCGGAAACCGCGACCTGCCATTCTTAGGGTTAGGGCTAGGGTTAGCGTCTGGAGAACGAGAAAGCCCCCAGGTCCAGGGTTAGTTGGGATTGCAAAGGCCTGCCAAGAGCTGCACGACACTGCACTGACATTGCTCCTACCGCAGCTGTCATGGACAGAACGCAGGGGGGGCGTGGCCGGAAAAAGCGACCTGCCATTCTTAGGGTTAGGGCTAGGGTTAGAGTCTGGAGAACGAGAAAGCGCCCAGGTCCAGGGATAGTTGGGATTGCAAAGGCCTGCAAAGAGCAGCACTAAACTGCACTGATATTGCTCCTAACGCAGCTCTCATGGCCAGAACGCAGGGGGGGCGTGGCCGGAAACCGCGACCTGCCATTCTTAGGGTTAGGGCTAGGGTTAGCGTCTGGAGAACGAGAAAGCCCCCAGGTCCAGGGATAGTTGGAATTGCAAAGGCCTGCCAAGAGCAGCACGACACTGCACTGACATTGCTCCTACCGCAGCTCTCATGGCCAGAACGCCGGGGGGGCGTGGCCGGAAACCGCGACCTGCCATTCTTAGGGTTAGGGCTAGGGTTAGCGTCTGGAGAACGAGAAAGCCCCCAGGTCCAGGGATAGTTGGGATTGCAAAGGCCTGCCAAGAGCAGCATGACACTGCACTGACATTGCTCCTACCGCAGCTGTCATGGCCAGAACGCAGGGGGGCGTGGCCGGAAACCGCGACCTGCCATTATTAGGGTTAGGGCTAGGGTTAGCGTCTGGAGAACGAGAAAGCCCCCAGGTCCAGGGATAGTTGGGATTGAAAAAGGCCTGCAAAGAGCAGCACGACACTGCACTGACATTGTTCCTACCGCAGCTGTCATGGCCACAATGTAGGGGGGGCGTGGCCGGAAAACTCCACCTGTCATTATTAGGGTTAGGGCTAGGGTTAGCGTCTGGAGAACGAGAAAGCGCCCAGGTCCAGGGATAGTTGGGATTGCAAAGGCCTGCCAAGAGCAGCACGACGCTGCACTGACATTGCTCCTACCGCTGCTGTCATGGCCAGAACGCAGGGGGGGCGTGGTCGGAAACCGCGACCTGCCATTCTTAAGGTTAGGGCTAGGGTTAGCGTCTGGAGAACGAGAAAGCCGCCAGGTCCAGGGATAGTTGGGATTGCAAAGGCCTGCCAAGAGCAGCACGACACTGCACTGACATTGCTCCTACCGCAGCTGTCATGGCCAGAACGCAGGGGGGCGTGGCCGGAAACCGCGACCTGCCATTCTTAGGGTTAGGGCTAGGGTTAGTGTCTGGAGAACGAGAAAGCGCCCAGGTCCAGGGATAGTTGGGATTGCAAAGGCCTGCAAAGAGCTGCACGACGCTGCATTGACATTGCTCCTACCTCAGCTGTCATAGCCAGAACGCAGGGGGGGCGTGGCCGGAAACCGCGACCTGCCATTCTTAGGGTTAGGGCTAGGGTTAGCGTCTGGAGAACGAGAAAGCGCCCAGGTCCAGGGATAGTTGGGATTGCAAAGGCCTGCAAAGAGCTGCACGACACTGCACTGACATTGCTCCTACCGCAGCTCTCATGGCCAGAACGCAGGGGGGCGTGGCCGGAAACCTCCACCTGCCATTCTTAGGGTTAGGGCTAGGGTTAGCGTCTGGAGAACGAGAAAGCCCCCAGGTCCAGGGTTAGTTGGGATTGCAAAGGCCTGCCAAGAGCAGCACGACACTGCACTGATATTGCTCCTACCGCAGCTGTCATGGCCTGAACGCAGGGGGGCGTGGCCGGAAACCGCGACCTGCCATTCTTAGGGTTAGGGCTAGGGTTAGCGTCTGGAGAACGAGAAAGCGCCCAGGTCCATGGATAGTTGGGATTGCAAAGGCCTGCCAAGAGCTGCACGACACTGCACTGACATTGCTCCTACCGCAGCTGTCATGGACAGAACGCAGGGGGGGCGTGGCCGGAAACCTCCACCTGCCATTCTTAGGGTTAGGGCTAGGGTTAGCGTCTGGAGAACGAGAAAGCCCCCAGGTCCAGGGTTAGTTGGGATTGCAAAGGCCTGCCAAAAGCAGCACGACGCTGCACTGACATTGCTCCTACATCAGATGTCATAGCCAGAACGCAGGGGGGGCGTGGCCGGAAACCGCGACCTGCCATTCTTAGGGTTAGGGCTAGGGTTAGCTTCTGGAGAACGAGAAAGCCCCCAGGTCCAGGGATAGTTGGGATTGCAAAGGCCTGCCAAGAGCAGCACGACACTGCACTGACATTGCTCCTAACGCAGGTGTCATGGCCAGAACGCAGGTGGGGCTTGCCCGGAAAACCGCGACCTGCCCTTCTTAGGGTTAGGGCTAGGGTTAGCGTCTGGAGAACGAGAAAGCGCCCAGGTCCAGGGTTAGTTGGGATTGCAAAGGCCTGCCAAGAGCAGCACGACACTGCACTGACATTGCTCCTACCGCAGCTGTCATGGCCTGAACGCAGGGGGGGCGTGGCCGGAAACCGCGACCTGCCATTCTTAGGGTTAGGGCTAGGGTTAGCGTCTGGAGAACGAGAAAGCGCCCAGGTCCAGGGATAGTTGGGATTGCAAAGGCCTGCCAAGAGCAGCACGACACTGCACTGACATTGCTCCTGACGCTGCTCTCATAGCCAGAACGCAGGGGGGGCGTGGCCGGAAACCGCGACCTGCCATTCTTAGGGTTAGGGCTAGGGTTAGCGTCTGGAGAACGAGAAAGCCCCCAGGTCCAGGGTTAGTTGGGATTGCAAAGGCCTGCCAAGAGCTGCACGACACTGCACTGACATTGCTCCTACCGCAGCTGTCATGGACAGAACGCAGGGGGGGCGTGGCCGGAAAAAGCGACCTGCCATTCTTAGGGTTAGGGCTAGGGTTAGAGTCTGGAGAACGAGAAAGCGCCCAGGTCCAGGGATAGTTGGGATTGCAAAGGCCTGCAAAGAGCAGCACTAAACTGCACTGATATTGCTCCTAACGCAGCTCTCATGGCCAGAACGCAGGGGGGGCGTGGCCGGAAACCGCGACCTGCCATTCTTAGGGTTAGGGCTAGGGTTAGCGTCTGGAGAACGAGAAAGCCCCCAGGTCCAGGGATAGTTGGAATTGCAAAGGCCTGCCAAGAGCAGCACGACACTGCACTGACATTGCTCCTACCGCAGCTCTCATGGCCAGAACGCAGGGGGGGCGTGGCCGGAAACCGCGACCTGCCATTCTTAGGGTTAGGGCTAGGGTTAGCGTCTGGAGAACGAGAAAGCCCCCAGGTCCAGGGATAGTTGGGATTGCAAAGGCCTGCCAAGAGCAGCATGACACTGCACTGACATTGCTCCTACCGCAGCTGTCATGGCCAGAACGCAGGGGGGCGTGGCCGGAAACCGCGACCTGCCATTATTAGGGTTAGGGCTAGGGTTAGCGTCTGGAGAACGAGAAAGCCCCCAGGTCCAGGGATAGTTGGGATTGAAAAAGGCCTGCAAAGAGCAGCACGACACTGCACTGACATTGTTCCTACCGCAGCTGTCATGGCCACAATGTAGGGGGGGCGTGGCCGGAAAACTCCACCTGTCATTATTAGGGTTAGGGCTAGGGTTAGCGTCTGGAGAACGAGAAAGCGCCCAGGTCCAGGGATAGTTGGGATTGCAAAGGCCTGCCAAGAGCAGCACGACGCTGCACTGACATTGCTCCTACCGCTGCTGTCATGGCCAGAACGCAGGGGGGGCGTGGTCGGAAACCGCGACCTGCCATTCTTAAGGTTAGGGCTAGGGTTAGCGTCTGGAGAACGAGAAAGCCGCCAGGTCCAGGGATAGTTGGGATTGCAAAGGCCTGCCAAGAGCAGCACGACACTGCACTGACATTGCTCCTACCGCAGCTGTCATGGCCAGAACGCAGGGGGGCGTGGCCGGAAACTGCGACCTGCCATTCTTAGGGTTAGGGCTAGGGTTAGTGTCTGGAGAACGAGAAAGCGCCCAGGTCCAGGGATAGTTGGGATTGCAAAGGCCTGCAAAGAGCTGCACGACGCTGCATTGACATTGCTCCTACCTCAGCTGTCATAGCCAGAACGCAGGGGGGGCGTGGCCGGAAACCGCGACCTGCCATTCTTAGGGTTAGGGCTAGGGTTAGCGTCTGGAGAACGAGAAAGCGCCCAGGTCCAGGGATAGTTGGGATTGCAAAGGCCTGCAAAGAGCTGCACGACACTGCACTGACATTGCTCCTACCGCAGCTCTCATGGCCAGAACGCAGGGGGGCGTGGCCGGAAACCTCCACCTGCCATTCTTAGGGTTAGGGCTAGGGTTAGCGTCTGGAGAACGAGAAAGCGCCCAGGTCCAGGGTTAGTTGGGATTGCAAAGGCCTGCCAAGAGCAGCACGACACTGCACTGATATTGCTCCTACCGCAGCTGTCATGGCCTGAACGCAGGGGGGCGTGGCCGGAAACCGCGACCTGCCATTCTTAGGGTTAGGGCTAGGGTTAGCGTCTGGAGAACGAGAAAGCGCCCAGGTCCATGGATAGTTGGGATTGCAAAGGCCTGCCAAGAGCTGCACGACACTGCACTGACATTGCTCCTACCGCAGCTGTCATGGACAGAACGCAGGGGGGGCGTGGCCGGAAACCTCCACCTGCCATTCTTAGGGTTAGGGCTAGGGTTAGCGTCTGGAGAACGAGAAAGCCCCCAGGTCCAGGGTTAGTTGGGATTGCAAAGGCCTGCCAAAAGCAGCACGACGCTGCACTGACATTGCTCCTACATCAGATGTCATAGCCAGAACGCAGGGGGGGCGTGGCCGGAAACCGCGACCTGCCATTCTTAGGGTTAGGGCTAGGGTTAGCTTCTGGAGAACGAGAAAGCCCCCAGGTCCAGGGATAGTTGGGATTGCAAAGGCCTGCCAAGAGCAGCACGACACTGCACTGACATTGCTCCTAACGCAGGTGTCATGGCCAGAACGCAGGTGGGGCTTGCCCGGAAAACCGCGACCTGCCCTTCTTAGGGTTAGGGCTAGGGTTAGCGTCTGGAGAACGAGAAAGCGCCCAGGTCCAGGGTTAGTTGGGATTGCAAAGGCCTGCCAAGAGCAGCACGACACTGCACTGACATTGCTCCTACCGCAGCTGTCATGGCCTGAACGCAGGGGGGCGTGGCCGGAAACCGCGACCTGCCATTCTTAGGGTTAGGGCTAGGGTTAGCGTCTGGAGAACGAGAAAGCGCCCAGGTCCAGGGATAGTTGGGATTGCAAAGGCCTGCCAAGAGCTGCACGACACTGCACTGACATTGCTCCTACCGCAGCTGTCATGGACAGAACGCAGGGGGGGCGTGGCCGGAAAAAGCGACCTGCCATTATTAGGGTTAGGGCTAGGGTTAGCGTCTGGAGAACGAGAAAGCGCCCAGGTCCAGGGATAGTTGGGATTGCAAAGGCCTGCAAAGAGCAGCACGACACTGCACTGATATTGCTCCTAACGCAGCTCTCATGGCCAGAACGCAGGGGGGGCGTGGCCGGAAACCGCGACCTGCCATTCTTAGGGTTAGGGCTAGGGTTAGCGTCTGGAGAACGAGAAAGCGCCCAGGTCCAGGGATAGTTGGGTTTGCAAAGGCCTGCCAAGAGCAGCACGACACTGCACTGACATTGCTCCTACCGCAGCTCTCATGGCCAGAACGCAGGGGGGGCGTGGCCGGAAACCGCGACCTGCCATTATTAGGGTTAGGGCTAGGGTTAGCGTCTGGAGAACGAGAAAGCCCCCAGGTCCAGGGATAGTTGGGATTGCAAAGGCCTGCCAAGAGCAGCATGACACTGCACTGACATTGCTCCTACCGCAGCTGTCATGGCCAGAACGCAGGGGGGCGTGGCCGGAAACCGCGACCTGCCATTATTAGGGTTAGGGCTAGGGTTAGCGTCTGGAGAACGAGAAAGCGCCCAGGTCCAGGGATAGTTGGGATTGCAAAGGCCTGCAAAGAGCAGAACTAAACTGCACTGATATTGCTCCTAACGCAGCTCTCATGGCCAGAACGCAGGGGGGGCGTGGCCGGAAACCGCGACCTGCCATTCTTAGGGTTAGGGCTAGGGTTAGCGTCTGGAGAACGAGAAAGCGCCCAGGTCTAGGGTTAGTTGGTATTGCAAAGGCCTGCAAAGAGCTGCATGACGCTGCACTGACATTGCTCCTAGCGCAGCTGTCATGGACAGAACGCGGGGGGGCGTGGCCGGAAACCGCGACCTGCCATTCTTAGGGTTAGGGCTAGGGTTAGCGTCTGGAGAACGAGAAAGCCCCCAGGTCCAGGGATAGTTGGGATTGCAAAGGCCTGCAAAGAGCAGCACGACACTGCACTGACATTGCTCCTACCGCAGCTCTCATGGCCAGAACGCAGGGGGGGCGTGGCCGGAAACCGCGACCTGCCATTCTTAGGGTTAGGGCTAGGGTTAGCGTCTGGAGAACGAGAAAGCCCCCAGGTCCAGGGATAGTTGGGATTGCAAAGGCCTGCCAAGAGCAGCATGACACTGCACTGACATTGCTCCTACCGCAGCTGTCATGGCCAGAACGCAGGGGGGCGTGGCCGGAAACCGCGACCTGCCATTCTTAGGGTTAGGGCTAGGGTTAGCTTCTGGAGAACGAGAAAGCCCCCAGGTCCAGGGATAGTTGGGATTGCAAAGGCCTGCCAAGAGCAGCACGACACTGCACTGACATTGCTCCTACATCAGATGTCATAGCCAGAACGCAGGGGGGGCGTGGCCGGAAACCGCGACCTGCCATTCTTAGGGTTAGGGCTAGGGTTAGCTTCTGGAGAACGAGAAAGCCCCCAGGTCCAGGGATAGTTGGGATTGCAAAGGCCTGCCAAGAGCAGCACGACACTGCACTGACATTGCTCCTAACGCAGGTGTCATGGCCATAACGCAGGTGGGGCTTGCCCGGAAAACCGCGACCTGCCCTTCTTAGGGTTAGGGCTAGGGTTAGCGTCTGGAGAACGAGAAAGCGCCCAGGTCCAGGGTTAGTTGGGATTGCAAAGGCCTGCCAAGAGCAGCACGACACTGCACTGACATTGCTCCTACCGCAGCTGTCATGGCCTGAACGCAGGGGGGCGTGGCCGGAAACCGCGACCTGCCATTCTTAGGGTTAGGGCTAGGGTTAGCGTCTGGAGAACGAGAAAGCGCCCAGGTCCAGGGATAGTTGGGATTGCAAAGGCCTGCAAAGAGCAGCACGACACTGCACTGATATTGCTCCTAACGCAGCTCTCATGGCCAGAACGCAGGGGGGGCGTGGCCGGAAACCGCGACCTGCCATTCTTAGGGTTAGGGCTAGGGTTAGCGTCTGGAGAACGAGAAAGCGCCCAGGTCCAGGGATAGTTGGGTTTGCAAAGGCCTGCCAAGAGCAGCACGACACTGCACTGACATTGCTCCTACCGCAGCTCTCATGGCCAGAACGCAGGGGGGGCGTGGCCGGAAACCGCGACCTGCCATTATTAGGGTTAGGGCTAGGGTTAGCGTCTGGAGAACGAGAAAGCCCCCAGGTCCAGGGATAGTTGGGATTGCAAAGGCCTGCCAAGAGCAGCATGACACTGCACTGACATTGCTCCTACCGCAGCTGTCATGGCCAGAACGCAGGGGGGCGTGGCCGGAAACCGCGACCTGCCATTATTAGGGTTAGGGCTAGGGTTAGCGTCTGGAGAACGAGAAAGCGCCCAGGTCCAGGGATAGTTGGGATTGCAAAGGCCTGCAAAGAGCAGAACTAAACTGCACTGATATTGCTCCTAACGCAGCTCTCATGGCCAGAACGCAGGGGGGGCGTGGCCGGAAACCGCGACCTGCCATTCTTAGGGTTAGGGCTAGGGTTAGCGTCTGGAGAACGAGAAAGCGCCCAGGTCTAGGGTTAGTTGGTATTGCAAAGGCCTGCAAAGAGCTGCATGACGCTGCACTGACATTGCTCCTAGCGCAGCTGTCATGGACAGAACGCGGGGGGGCGTGGCCGGAAACCGCGACCTGCCATTCTTAGGGTTAGGGCTAGGGTTAGCGTCTGGAGAACGAGAAAGCCCCCAGGTCCAGGGATAGTTGGGATTGCAAAGGCCTGCAAAGAGCAGCACGACACTGCACTGACATTGCTCCTACCGCAGCTCTCATGGCCAGAACGCAGGGGGGGCGTGGCCGGAAACCGCGACCTGCCATTCTTAGGGTTAGGGCTAGGGTTAGCGTCTGGAGAACGAGAAAGCCCCCAGGTCCAGGGATAGTTGGGATTGCAAAGGCCTGCCAAGAGCAGCATGACACTGCACTGACATTGCTCCTACCGCAGCTGTCATGGCCAGAACGCAGGGGGGCGTGGCCGGAAACCGCGACCTGCCATTCTTAGGGTTAGGGCTAGGGTTAGCTTCTGGAGAACGAGAAAGCCCCCAGGTCCAGGGATAGTTGGGATTGCAAAGGCCTGCCAAGAGCAGCACGACACTGCACTGACATTGCTCCTACATCAGATGTCATAGCCAGAACGCAGGGGGGGCGTGGCCGGAAACCGCGACCTGCCATTCTTAGGGTTAGGGCTAGGGTTAGCTTCTGGAGAACGAGAAAGCCCCCAGGTCCAGGGATAGTTGGGATTGCAAAGGCCTGCCAAGAGCAGCACGACACTGCACTGACATTGCTCCTAACGCAGGTGTCATGGCCATAACGCAGGTGGGGCTTGCCCGGAAAACCGCGACCTGCCCTTCTTAGGGTTAGGGCTAGGGTTAGCGTCTGGAGAACGAGAAAGCGCCCAGGTCCAGGGTTAGTTGGGATTGCAAAGGCCTGCCAAGAGCAGCACGACACTGCACTGACATTGCTCCTACCGCAGCTGTCATGGCCTGAACGCAGGGGGGCGTGGCCGGAAACCGCGACCTGCCATTCTTAGGGTTAGGGCTAGGGTTAGCGTCTGGAGAACGAGAAAGCGCCCAGGTCCAGGGATAGTTGGGATTGCAAAGGCCTGCCAAGAGCTGCACGACACTGCACTGACATTGCTCCTACCGCAGCTGTCATGGACAGAACGCAGGGGGGGCGTGGCCGGAAAAAGCGACCTGCCATTATTAGGGTTAGGGCTAGGGTTAGCGTCTGGAGAACGAGAAAGCGCCCAGGTCCAGGGATAGTTGGGATTGCAAAGGCCTGCAAAGAGCAGCACGACACTGCACTGATATTGCTCCTAACGCAGCTCTCATGGCCAGAACGCAGGGGGGGCGTGGCCGGAAACCGCGACCTGCCATTCTTAGGGTTAGGGCTAGGGTTAGCGTCTGGAGAACGAGAAAGCGCCCAGGTCCAGGGATAGTTGGGTTTGCAAAGGCCTGCCAAGAGCAGCACGACACTGCACTGACATTGCTCCTACCGCAGCTCTCATGGCCAGAACGCAGGGGGGGCGTGGCCGGAAACCGCGACCTGCCATTATTAGGGTTAGGGCTAGGGTTAGCGTCTGGAGAACGAGAAAGCCCCCAGGTCCAGGGATAGTTGGGATTGCAAAGGCCTGCCAAGAGCAGCATGACACTGCACTGACATTGCTCCTACCGCAGCTGTCATGGCCAGAACGCAGGGGGGCGTGGCCGGAAACCGCGACCTGCCATTATTAGGGTTAGGGCTAGGGTTAGCGTCTGGAGAACGAGAAAGCGCCCAGGTCCAGGGATAGTTGGGATTGCAAAGGCCTGCAAAGAGCAGAACTAAACTGCACTGATATTGCTCCTAACGCAGCTCTCATGGCCAGAACGCAGGGGGGGCGTGGCCGGAAACCGCGACCTGCCATTCTTAGGGTTAGGGCTAGGGTTAGCGTCTGGAGAACGAGAAAGCGCCCAGGTCTAGGGTTAGTTGGTATTGCAAAGGCCTGCAAAGAGCTGCATGACGCTGCACTGACATTGCTCCTAGCGCAGCTGTCATGGACAGAACGCGGGGGGGCGTGGCCGGAAACCGCGACCTGCCATTCTTAGGGTTAGGGCTAGGGTTAGCGTCTGGAGAACGAGAAAGCCCCCAGGTCCAGGGATAGTTGGGATTGCAAAGGCCGGCAAAGAGCAGCACGACACTGCACTGACATTGCTCCTACCGCAGCTCTCATGGCCAGAACGCAGGGGGGGCGTGGCCGGAAACCGCGACCTGCCATTCTTAGGGTTAGGGCTAGGGTTAGCGTCTGGAGAACGAGAAAGCCCCCAGGTCCAGGGATAGTTGGGATTGCAAAGGCCTGCCAAGAGCAGCATGACACTGCACTGACATTGCTCCTACCGCAGCTGTAATGGCCAGAACGCAGGGGGGCGTGGCCGGAAACCGCGACCTGCCATTCTTAGGGTTAGGGCTAGGGTTAGCCTCTGGAGAACGAGAAAGCGCCCAGGTCCAGGGATAGTTGGGATTGCAAAGGCCTGCCAAGAGCAGCACGACGCTGCACTGACATTGCTCCTACCGCTGCTGTCATGGCCAGAACGCAGGGGGGGCGTGGCCGGAAACCGCGACCTGCCATTCTTAGGGTTAGGGCTAGGGTTAGCGTCTGGAGAACGAGAAAGCCCCCAGGTCCAGGGTTAGTTGGGATTGCAAAGGCCTGCCAAGAGCTGCATGACGCTGCACTGACATTGCTCCTAGCGCAGCTGTCATGGACAGAACGCGGGGGGACGTGGCCGGAAACCGCGACCTGCCATTCTTAGGGTTAGGGCTAGGGTTAGCGTCTGGAGAACGAGAAAGCCCCCAGGTCCAGGGATAGTTGGGATTGCAAAGGCCTGCAAAGAGCAGCACGACACTGCACTGACATTGCTCCTACCGCAGCTCTCATGGCCAGAACGCAGGGGGGGCGTGGCCGGAAACCGCGACCTGCCATTCTTAGGGTTAGGGCTAGGGTTAGCGTCTGGAGAACGAGAAAGCGCGCAGGTCCAGGGATAGTTGGGATTGCAAAGGCCTGCCAAGAGCAGCACGACGCTGCACTGACATTGCTCCTACCGCAGCTGTCATGGCCAGAACGCAGGGGGGGCGTGGCCGGAAACCGCGACCTGCCATTCTTAAGGTTAGGGCTAGGGTTAGCGTCTGGAGAACGAGAAAGCCCCCAGGTCCAGGGATAGTTGGGATTGCAAAGGCCTGCCAAGAGCAGCACGACACTGCACTGACATTGCTCCTACCGCAGCTGTCATGGCCAGAACGCAGGGGGGCGTGGCCGGAAACCGCGACCTGCCATTCTTAGGGTTAGGGCTAGGGTTAGCGTCTGGAGAACGAGAAAGCCCCCAGGTCCAGGGATAGTTGGGATTGCAAAGGCCTGCCAAGAGCTGCACGACGCTGCATTGACATTGCTCCTACCTCAGCTGTCATAGCCAGAACGCAGGGGGGGCGTGGCCGGAAACCGCGACCTGCCATTCTTAGGGTTAGGGCTAGGGTTAGCGTCTGGAGAACGAGAAAGCGCCCAGGTGCAGGGATAGTTGGGATTGCAAAGGCCTGCAAAGAGCTGCACGACACTGCACTGACATTGCTCCTACCGCAGCTCTCATGGCCAGAACGCAGGGGGGCGTGGCCGGAAACCGCGACCTGCCATTCTTAGGGTTAGGGCTAGGGTTAGCGTCTGGAGAACGAGAAAGCCCCCAGGTCCAGGGATAGTTGGGATTGCAAAGGCCTGCCAAGAGCAGCACGACACTGCACTGACATTGCTCCTACCGCAGCTCTCATGGCCAGAACGCAGGGGGGGCGTGGCCGGAAACCGCGACCTGCCATTGTTAGGGTTAGGGCTAGGGTTAGCGTCTGGAGAACCAGAAAGCCCCCAGGTCCAGGGATAGTTGGGATTGCAAAGGCCTGCCAAGAGCAGCACGACGCTGCACTGACATTGCTCCTACCGCTGCTGTCATAGCCAGAACGCAGGTGGGGCGTGGCCGGAAACCGCGACCTGCCATTCTTAGGGTTAGGGCTAGGGTTAGCGTCTGGAGAACGAGAAAGCCCCCAGGTCCAGGGTTAGTTGGGATTGCAAAGGCCTGCCAAGAGCTGCATGACGCTGTACTGACATTGCTCCTACCGCAGCTGTCGTGGCTAGAAGGCAGGGGGGGCGTGGCCGGAAACCTCCACCTGCCATTCTTAGGGTTAGGGCTAGGGTTAGCGTCTGGAGAACGAGAAAGCCCCCAGGTCCAGGGATAGTTGGGATTGCAAAGGCCTGCCAAGAACAGCACAACGCTGCACTGACATTGCTCCTGCCGCTGCTGTCATAGCCAGAACGCAGGGGGGGCGTGGCCGGAAACCGCGACCTGCCATTCTTAAGGTTAGGGCTCGGGTTAGCGTCTGGAGAACGAGAAAGCCCCCAGGTCCAGGGATAGTTGGGATTGCAAAGGCCTGCCAAGAGCAGCACGACACTGCACTGACATTGCTCCTACCGCAGCTGTCATGGCCAGAACGCAGGGGGGCGTGGCCGGAAACCGCGACCTGCCATTCTTAGGGTTAGGGCTAGGGTTAGCGTCTGGAGAACGAGAAAGCCCCCAGGTCCAGGGATAGTTGGGATTGCAAAGGCCTGCCAAGAGCAGCACGACACTGCACTGACATTGCTCCTACCGCAGCTCTCATGGCCAGAACGCAGGGGGGGCGTGGCCGGAAACCGCGACCTGCCATTGTTAGGGTTAGGGCTAGGGTTATCGTCTGGAGAACGAGAAAGCGCCCAGGTCCAGGGATAGTTGGGATTGCAAAGGCCTGCCAAGAGCAGCACGACGCTGCACTGACATTGCTCCTACCGCTGCTGTCATAGCCAGAACGCAGGTGGGGCGTGGCCGGAAACCGCGACCTGCCATTCTTAGGGTTAGGGCTAGGGTTAGCGTCTGGAGAACGAGAAAGCCCCCAGGTCCAGGGTTAGTTGGGATTGCAAAGGCCTGCCAAGAGCTGCATGACGCTGTACTGACATTGCTCCTACCGCAGCTGTCGTGGCCAGAAGGCAGGGGGGGCGTGGCCGGAAACCTCCACCTGCCATTCTTAGGGTTAGGGCTAGGGTTAGCGTCTGGAGAACGAGAAAGCCCCCAGGTCCAGGGATAGTTGGGATTGCAAAGGCCTGCCAAGAACAGCACAACGCTGCACTGACATTGCTCCTGCCGCTGCTGTCATAGCCAGAACGCAGGGGGGGCGTGGCCGGAAACCGCGACCTGCCATTCTTAGGGTTAGGGCTAGGGTTAGCGTCTGGAGAACGCGAAAGCCCCCAGGTCCAGGTTTAGTTGGGATTGCAAAGGCCTGCCAAGAGCTGCATGACGCTGCACTGACATTGCTCCTACCGCAGCTGTCATGGACAGAACGCAGGGGGGGCGTGGCCGGAAAACCGCGACCTGCCATTCTTAGGGTTAGGGCTAGGGTTAGCGTCTGGAGAACGAGAAAGCGCCCAGGTCCAGGGATAGTTGGGATTGCAAAGGCCTGCCAAGAACAGCACGACACTGCACTGACATTGTTCCTACCGCAGCTGTCATGGCCACAATGTAGGGGGGGCGTGGCCGGAAAACTCCACCTGTCATTATTAGGGTTAGGGCTAGGGTTAGCGTCTGGAGAACGAGAAAGCGCCCAGGTCCAGGGATAGTTGGGATTGCAAAGGCCTGCCAAGAGCGGCACGACACTGCACTGACATTGCTCCTACCGCTGCTGTCATGGCCAGAACGCAGGGGGGGCGTGGCCGGAAACCGCGACCTGCCATTCTTAGGGTTAGGGCTAGGGTTAGCGTCTGGAGAACGAGAAAGCCCCCAGGTCCAGGGATAGTTGGGATTGCAAAGGCCTGCCAAGAGCAGCACGACACTGCACTGACATTGCTCCTACCGCAGCTGTCATGGCCAGAACGCAGGGGGGCGTGGCCGGAAACCGCGACCTGCCATTCTTAGGGTTAGGGCTAGGGTTAGCGTCTGGAGAATAAGAAAGCGCCCAGGTCCAGGGATAGTTGGGATTGCAAAGGCCTGCAAAGAGCTTCACGACGCTGCATTGACATTGCTCCTACCTCAGCTGTCATAGCCAGAACGCAGGGGGGGCGTGGCCGGAAACCGCGACCTGCCATTCTTAGGGTTAGGGCTAGGGTTAGCGTCTGGAGAACGAGAAAGCGCCCAGGTCCAGGGATAGTTGGGATTGCAAAGGCCTGCCAAGAGCAGCACGACACTGCACTGACATTGCTCCTAACGCAGGTGTCATGGCCAGAACGCAGGGGGGGCTTGCCCGGAAAACCGCGACCTGCCATTCTTAGGGTTAGGGCTAGGGTTAGCGTCTGGAGAACGAGAAACCGCCCAGGTCCAGGGTTAGTTGGGATTGCAAAGGCCTGCCAAGAGCAGCACGACACTGCACTGACATTGCTCCTACCGCAGCTGTCATGGCCAGAACGCAGGGGGGCGTGGCCGGAAACCGCGACCTGCCATTCTTAGGGTTAGGGCTAGGGTTAGCGTCTGGAGAACGAGAAAGCGCCCAGGTCCAGGGATAGTTGGGATTGCAAAGGCCTGCCAAGAACAGCACGACACTGCACTGACATTGTTCCTACCGCAGCTGTCATGGCCACAATGTAGGGGGGGCGTGGCCGGAAAACTCCCCCTGTCATTATTAGGGTTAGGGCTAGGGTTAGCGTCTGGAGAACGAGAAAGCGCCCAGGTCCAGGGATAGTTGGGATTGCAAAGGCCTGCCAAGAGCGGCACGACGCTGCACTGACATTGCTCCTACCGCTGCTGTCATGGCCAGAACGCAGGGGGGGCGTGGCCGGAAACCGCGACCTGCCATTCTTAGGGTTAGGGCTAGGGTTAGCGTCTGGAGAACGAGAAAGCCCCCAGGTCCAGGGATAGTTGGGATTGCAAAGGCCTGCCAAGAGCAGCACGACACTGCACTGACATTGCTCCTACCGCAGCTGTCATGGCCAGAACGCAGGGGGGCGTGGCCGGAAACCGCGACCTGCCATTCTTAGGGTTAGGGCTAGGGTTAGCGTCTGGAGAATAAGAAAGCGCCCAGGTCTAGGGATAGTTGGGATTGCAAAGGCCTGCAAAGAGCTTCACGACGCTGCATTGACATTGCTCCTACCTCAGCTGTCATAGCCAGAACGCAGGGGGGGCGTGGCCGGAAACCGCGACCTGCCATTCTTAGGGTTAGGGCTAGGGTTAGCGTCTGGAGAACGAGAAAGCGCCCAGGTCCAGGGATAGTTGGGATTGCAAAGGCCTGCCAAGAGCAGCACGACACTGCACTGACATTGCTCCTAACGCAGGTGTCATGGCCAGAACGCAGGGGGGGCTTGCCCGGAAAACCGCGACCTGCCATTCTTAGGGTTAGGGCTAGGGTTAGCGTCTGGAGAACGAGAAACCGCCCAGGTCCAGGGTTAGTTGGGATTGCAAAGGCCTGCCAAGAGCAGCACGACACTGCACTGACATTGCTCCTACCGCAGCTGTCATGGCCAGAACGCAGGGGGGCGTGGCCGGAAACCGCGACCTGCCATTCTTAGGGTTAGGGCTAGGGTTAGCGTCTGGAGAACGAGAAAGCGCCCAGGTCCAGGGATAGTTGGGATTGCAAAGGCCTGCCAAGAACAGCACGACACTGCACTGACATTGTTCCTACCGCAGCTGTCATGGCCACAATGTAGGGGGGGCGTGGCCGGAAAACTCCCCCTGTCATTATTAGGGTTAGGGCTAGGGTTAGCGTCTGGAGAACGAGAAAGCGCCCAGGTCCAGGGATAGTTGGGATTGCAAAGGCCTGCCAAGAGCGGCACGACGCTGCACTGACATTGCTCCTACCGCTGCTGTCATGGCCAGAACGCAGGGGGGGCGTGGCCGGAAACCGCGACCTGCCATTCTTAGGGTTAGGGCTAGGGTTAGCGTCTGGAGAACGAGAAAGCCCCCAGGTCCAGGGATAGTTGGGATTGCAAAGGCCTGCCAAGAGCAGCACGACACTGCACTGACATTGCTCCTACCGCAGCTGTCATGGCCAGAACGCAGGGGGGCGTGGCCGGAAACCGCGACCTGCCATTCTTAGGGTTAGGGCTAGGGTTAGCGTCTGGAGAATGAGAAAGCGCCCAGGTCTAGGGATAGTTGGGATTGCAAAGGCCTGCAAAGAGCTGCACGACGCTGCTTTGACATTGCTCCTACCTCAGCTGTCATAGCCAGAACGCAGGGGGGCGTGGCCGGAAACCGCGACCTGCCATTCTTAGGGTTAGGGCTAGGGTTAGCGTCTGGAGAACGAGAAACCGCCCAGGTCCAGGGTTAGTTGGGATTGCAAAGGCCTGCAAAGAGCTGCACGACACTGCATTGACATTGCTCTACCTCAACTGTCATAGCCAGAACGCAGGGGGGGCGTGGCCGGAAACCGCGACCTGCCATTCTTAGGGTTAGGGCTAGGGTTAGCGTCTGGAGAACGAGAAAGCCCCCAGGTCCAGGGATAGTTGGGATTGCAAAGGCCTGCCAAGAGCTGCACGACGCTGCACTGACATTGCTCCTGCCGCTGCTCTCATAGCCAGAACGCAGGGGGAGCGTGGCCGGAAACCGCGACCTGCCATTCTTAGGGTTAGGGCTAGGGTTAGCGTCTGGAGAACGAGAAAGCCCCCAGGTCTAGGGTTAGTTGGGATTGCAAAGGCCTGCCAAGAGCAGCACGACACTGCACTGACATTGCTCCTACCGCAGCTGTCATGGCCAGAATGTAGGGGAGGCGTGGCCGGAAAACTCCACCTGCCATTGTTAGGGTTAGGGCTAGGGTTAGCGTCTGGAGAACGAGAAAGCGCCCAGGTCCAGGGATAGTTGGGATTGCAAAGGCCTGCCAAGAGCAGCACGACGCTGCACTGACATTGCTCCTACCGCTGCTGTCATAGCCAGAACGCAGGGGGGGCGTGGCCGGAAACCGCGACCTGCCATTCTTAGGGTTAGGGCTATGGTTAGCGTCTGGAGAACGAGAAAGCCCCCAGGTCCAGGGATAGTTGGGATTGCAAAGGCCTGCAAAGAGCTGCACGACACTGCACTGATATTGCTCCTAACGCAGCTCTCATGGCCAGAACGCAGGGGGGGTGTGGCCGGAAACCGCGACCTGCCATTCTTAGGGTTAGGGCTAGGGTTAGCATCTGGAGAACGAGAAAGCGCCCAGGTCCAGGGATAGTTGGGATTGCAAAGGCCTGCCAAGAGCAGCACGACGCTGCACTGACATTGCTCCTACCGCTGCTGTCATGGCCAGAACGCAGGGGGGGCGTGGCCGGAAACCACGACCTGCCATTCTTAGGGTTAGGGCTAGGGTTAGCGTCTGGAGAACGAGAAAGCCCCCAGGTCCAGGGTTAGTTGGGATTGCAAAGGCCTGCCAAGAGCTGCATGACGCTGCACTGACATTGCTCCTACCGCAGCTGTAATGGCCAGAACGCAGGGGGGCGTGGCCGGAAACCGCGACCTGCCATTCTTAGGGTTAGGGCTAGGGTTAGCGTCTGGAGAACGAGAAAGCCCCCAGGTCCAGGGATAGTTGGGATTGCAAAGGCCTGCAAAGAGCTGCACGACACTGCACTGAAATTGTTCCTACCGCAGCTGTCATGGCCAGAATGTAGGGGGGGCGTGGCCGGAAAACTCCACCTGCCATTGTTAGGGTTAGGGCTAGGGTTAGCGTCTGGAGAACGAGAAAGCGCCCAGGTCCAGGGATAGTTGGGATTGCAAAGGCCTGCCAAGAGCAGCACGACGCTGCACTGACATTGCTCCTACCGCTGCTGTCATAGACAGAACGCAGGGGGGGCGTGGCCGGAAACCGCGACCTGCCATTATTAGGGTTAGGGCTAGGGTTAGCGTCTGGAGAACGAGAAAGCCCCAAGGTCCAGGGATAGTTGGGATTGCAAAGGCCTGCCAAGAGCAGCATGACACTGCACTGACATTGCTCCTACCGCAGCTGTCATGGCCAGAACGCAGGGGGGCGTGGCCGGAAACCGCGACCTGCCATTCTTAGGGTTAGGGCTAGGGTTAGCGTCTGGAGAACCAGAAAGCCCCCAGGTCCAGGGATAGTTGGGATTGCAAAGGCCTGCAAAGAGCTGCACGACACTGCATTGACATTGCTCCTACCTCAACTGTCATAGCCAGAACGCAGGGGGGGCGTGGCCGGAAACCGCGACCTGCCATTCTTAGGGTTAGGGCTAGGGTTAGCGTCTGGAGAACGAGAAAGCGCCCAGGTCCAGGGATAGTTGGGATTGCAAAGGCCTGCAAAGAGCTGCACGACACTGCACTGACATTGTTCCTACCGCAGCTGTCATGGCCAGAATGTAGGGGGGGCGTGGCCGGAAAACTCCACCTGCCATTGTTAGGGTTAGGGCTAGGGTTAGCGTCTGGAGAACGAGAAAGCGCCCAGGTCCAGGGATAGTTGGGATTGCAAAGGCCTGCCAAGAGCAGCACGACGCTGCACTGACATTGCTCCTACCGCTGCTGTCATAGACAGAACGCAGGGGGGGCGTGGCCGGAAACCGCGACCTGCCATTATTAGGGTTAGGGCTAGGGTTAGCGTCTGGAGAACGAGAAAGCCCCAAGGTCCAGGGATAGTTGGGATTGCAAAGGCCTGCCAAGAGCAGCATGACACTGCACTGACATTGCTCCTACCGCAGCTGTCATGGCCAGAACGCAGGGGGGCGTGGCCGGAAACCGCGACCTGCCATTCTTAGGGTTAGGGCTAGGGTTAGCGTCTGGAGAACCAGAAAGCCCCCAGGTCCAGGGATAGTTGGGATTGCAAAGGCCTGCAAAGAGCTGCACGACACTGCATTGACATTGCTCCTACCTCAACTGTCATAGCCAGAACGCAGGGGGGGCGTGGCCGGAAACCGCGACCTGCCATTCTTAGGGTTAGGGCTAGGGTTAGCGTCTGGAGAACGAGAAAGCGCCCAGGTCCAGGGATAGTTGGGATTGCAAAGGCCTGCAAAGAGCTGCACGACACTGCACTGACATTGTTCCTACCGCAGCTGTCATGGCCAGAATGTAGGGGGGGCGTGGCCGGAAAACTCCACCTGCCATTGTTAGGGTTAGGGCTAGGGTTAGCGTCTGGAGAACGAGAAAGCGCCCAGGTCCAGGGATAGTTGGGATTGCAAAGGCCTGCCAAGAGCAGCACGACGCTGCACTGACATTGCTCCTACCGCTGCTGTCATAGCCAGAACGCAGGAGGGGTGTGGCCGGAAACCGCGACCTGCCATTCTTAGGGTTAGGGCTAGGGTTAGCGTCTGGAGAACGAGAAAGCCCCCAGGTCCAGGGTTAATTGGGATTGCAAAGGCCTGCCAAGAGCTGCATGACGCTGTACTGACATTGCTCCTACCGCAGCTGTCGTGGCCAGAACGCAGGGGGGGCGTGGCCGGAAACCTCCACCTGCCATTATTAGGGTTAGGGCTAGGGTTAGCGTCTGGAGAACGAGAAAGCCCCCAGGTCCAGGGATAGTTGGGATTGCAAAGGCCTGCAAAGAGCTGCACGACACTGCATTGACATTGCTCTACCTCAACTGTCATAGCCAGAACGCAGGGGGGGCGTGGCCGGAAACCGCGACCTGCCATTCTTAGGGTTAGGGCTAGGGTTAGCGTCTGGAGAACGAGAAACCGCCCAGGTCCAGGGATAGTTGGGATTGCAAAGGCCTGCCAAGAGCAGCACGACACTGCACTGACATTGCTCCTACCGCAGCTGTCATGGACAGAACGCAGGGGGGGCGTGGCCGGAAAAAGCGACCTGCCATTCTTAGGGTTAGGGCTAGGGTTAGCGTCTGGAGAACGAGAAAGCCCCCAGGTCCAGGGATAGTTGGGATTGCAAAGGCCTGCAAAGAGCAGCACGACACTGCACTGATATTGCTCCTAACGCAGCTCTCATGGCCAGAACGCAGGGGGGGCGTGGCCGGAAACCGCGACCTGCCATTATTAGGGTTAGGGCTAGGGTTAGCGTCTGGAGAACGAGAAAGCGCCCAGGTGCAGGGATAGTTGGGATTGCAAAGGCCTGCCAAGAGCAGCACGACGCTGCACTGACATTGCTCCTACCGCTGCTGTCATGGCCAGAACGCAGGGGGGGCGTGGCCGGAAACCGCGACCTGCCATTCTTAGGGTTAGGGCTAGGGTTAGCGTCTGGAGAACGAGAAAGCCCCCAGGTCCAGGGATAGTTGGGATTGCAAAGGCCTGCCAAGAGCTGCATGACGCTGCACTGACATTGCTCCTACCGCAGCTGTAATGGCCAGAACGCAGGGGGGCGTGGCCGGAAACCGCGACCTGCCATTCTTAGGGTTAGGGCTAGGGTTAGCGTCTGGAGAACGAGAAAGCGCCCAGGTCCAGGGATAGTTGGGATTGCAAAGGCCTGCCAAGAGCTGCATGACGCTGTACTGACATTGCTCCTACCGCAGCTGTCATGGCCAGAATGTAGGGGGGGCGTGGCCGGAAAACTCCACCTGCCATTGTTAGGGTTAGGGCTAGGGATAGCGTCTGGAGAACGAGAAAGCGCCCAGGTCCAGGGATAGTTGGGATTGCAAAGGCCTGCCAAGAGCAGCACGACGCTGCACTGACATTGCTCCTACCGCTGCTGTCATAGCCAGAACGCAGGGGGGGCGTGGCCGGAAACCGCGACCTGCCATTCTTAGGGTTAGGGCTAGGGTTAGCGTCCGGAGAACGAGAAAGCCCCCAGGTCCAGGGTTAGTTGGGATTGCAAAGGCCTGCCAAGAGCTGCATGACGCTGTACTGACATTGCTCCTACCGCAGCTGTCGTGGCCAGAAGGCAGGGGGGGTGTGGCCGGAAACCTCCACCTGCCATTATTAGGGTTAGGGCTAGGGTTAGCGTCTGGAGAACGAGAAAGCCCCCAGGTCCAGGGTTAGTTGGGATTGCAAAGGCCTGCCAAGAACAGCACGACGCTGCACTGACATTGCTCCTACCGCAGCTGTCATGGCCAGAACGCAGGGGGGGCTTGGCCGGAAACCGCGACCTGCCATTCTTAGGGTTAGGGCTAGGGTTAGCGTCTGGAGAACGAGAAAGCCCCCAGGTCCAGGGATAGTTGGGATTGCAAAGGCCTGCCAAGAGCAGCACGACACTGCACTGACATTGCTCCTACCGCAGCTGTCATGGCCAGAAGGCAGGGGGGGCGTGGCCGGAAACTGCGACCTGCCATTATTAGGGTTAGGGCTAGGGTTAGCGTCTGGGGAACGAGAAAGCGCCCAGGTCCAGGGTTAGTTGGGATTGCAAAGGCCTGCCAAGAGCAGCACGACACTGCACTGACATTGCTCCTACCGCAGCTGTCATGGCCAGAACGCAGGGGGGCGTGGCCGGAAACCGCGTCCTGCCATATTTAGGGTTAGGGCTAGGGTTAGCGTCTGGAGAACGAGAAAGCCCCCAGGTCCAGGGTTAGTTGGGATTGCAAAGGCCTGCCAAGAGCAGCACGACGCTGCACTGACATTGTTCCTACCGCAGCTGTCATGGCCAGAATGTAGGGGGAGCGTGGCCGGAAACCGCGACCTGTCATTCTTAGGGTTAGGGCTAGGGTTAGCGTCTGGAGAACGAGAAAGCGGACAGGTCCAGGGATAGTTGGGATTGCAAAGGCCTGCCAAGAGCTGCATGACGCTGCACTGACATTGCTCCTATCGCAGCTGTAATGGCCAGAACGCAGGGGGGCGTGGCCGGAAACCGCGACCTGCCATTATTATGGTTAGGGCTAGGGTTAGCGTCTGGAGAACGAGAAAGCCCCCAGGTCCAGGGTTAGTTGGGATTGCAAAGGCCTGCCAAGAGCAGCACGACGCTGCACTGACATTGCTCCTACCGCTGCTGTCATAGCCAGAACGCAGGGGGGGCGTGGCCGGAAACCGCGACCTGCCATTCTTAGGGTTAGGGCTAGGGTTAGCGTCTGGAGAACGAGAAAGCCCCCAGGTCCAGGGTTAGTTGGGATTGCAAAGGCCTGCCAAGAGCAGCACGACGCTGCACTGACATTGCTCCTACCGCTGCTGTCATAGCCAGAACGCAGGGGGGGCGTGGCCGGAAACCGCGACCTGCCATTCTTAGGGTTAGGGCTAGGGTTAGCGTCTGGAGAACGAGAAAGCCCCCAGGTCCAGGGTTAGTTGGGATTGCAAAGGCCTGCCAAGAGCTGCATGACGCTGCACTGACATTGCTCCTATCGCAGCTGTAATGGCCAGAACGCAGGGGGGCGTGGCCGGAAACCGCGACCTGCCATTATTATGGTTAGGGCTAGGGTTAGCGTCTGGAGAACGAGAAAGCCCCCAGGTCCAGGGTTAGTTGGGATTGCAAAGGCCTGCCAAAGCAGCACGACGCTGCACTGACATTGCTCCTACATCAGATGTCATAGCCAGAACGCAGGGGGGGCGTGGCCGTAAACCGCGACCTGCCATTATTAGGGTTAGGGCTAGGGTTAGCGTCCGGAGAATGAGAAAGCCACAAGGTCCAGGGATAGTTGGGATTGCAAAGGCCTGCAAAGAGCTGCACGACACTGCACTGACATTGCTCCTGCCGCTGCTGTCATGGCCAGAACGCAGGGGGGGCGTGGCCGGAAACCGCGACCTGCCATTATTAGGGTTAGGGCTAGGGTTAGCGTCTGGAGAACGAGAAAGCGCCCAGGTCCAGGGATAGTTGGGATTGCAAAGGCCTGCCAATAGCACCACGACACTACACTGACATTGCTCCTACCGCAGCTGTCATGGCCAGAACGCAGGGGGGCGTGGCCGGAAACCGCGTCCTGCCATTCTTAGGGTTAGGGCTAGGGTTAGCGTATGGAGAACGAGAAAGCGCCAGGTCCAGGGTTAGTTGGGATTGCAAAGGCCTGCAAGGAGCTGCACGACACTGCACTGACATTGCTCCTGCCGCTGCTGTCATGGCCAGAGGCAGGGGGGGCGTGGCCGGAAACCGCGACCTGCCATTCTTAGGGTTAGCGCTAGGGTTAGCGTCTGGGGAACGAGAAAGCCCCCAGGTCCAGGGTTAGTTGGGATTGCAAAGGCCTGCCAAGAGCAGCACGACGCTGCATTGACATTGCTCCTACCTCAACTGTCATAGCCAGAACGCAGGGGGGGCGTGGCCGGAAACCGCGACCTGCCATTCTTAGGGTTAGGGCTAGGGTTAGCGTCTGGAGAACGAGAAAGCGCCCAGGTCCAGGGATAGTTGGGATTGCAAAGGCCTGCCAAGAACAGCACGACACTGCACTGACATTGTTCCTAAAGCAGCTGTCATGGCCAGAATGTAGGGGGGGCGTGGCCGGAAAACTCCACCTGTCATTCTTAGGGTTAGGGCTAGGGTTAGCGTCTGGAGAACGAGAAAGCCCCCAGGTCCAGGGATAGTTGGGATTGCAAAGGCCTGCCAAGAGCACCACGACACTACACTGACATTGCTCCTACCGCAGCTGTCATGGACAGAACGCAGGGGGGGCGTGGCCGGAAAAAGCGACCTGCCATTCTTAGGGTTAGGGCTAGGGTTAGCGTCTGGAGAACGAGAAAGCCCCCAGGTCCAGGGATAGTTGGGATTCCAAAGGCCTGCCAAGAGCACCACGACACTACACTGACATTGCTCCTAACTCAGCTCTCATAGCCAGAACGCAGGGGGGGCGTGGCCGGAAACCGCGACCTGCCATTCTTAGGGTTAGGGCTAGGGTTAGCTTCTGGGGAACGAGAAAGCCCCCAGGTCCAGGGATAGTTGGGATTGCAAAGGCCTGCCAAGAGCAGCACGACACTGCACTGACATTGCTCCTAACGCAGCTGTCATTGCCAGAATGTAGGGGGGGCGTGGCCGGAAACCTCCACCTGCCATATTTAGGGTTAGGGCTAGGGTTAGCGTCTGGAGAACGAGAAAGCCCCCAGGTCCAGGGTTAGTTGGGATTGCAAAGGCCTGCCAAGAGCTGCATGACGCTGCACTGACATTGCTCCTACCGCAGCTGTAATGGCCAGAACGCAGGGGGGCGTGGCCGGAAACCGCGACCTGCCATTATTATGGTTAGGGCTAGGGTTAGCGTCTGGAGAACGAGAAAGCCCCCAGGTCCAGGGATAGTTGGGATTGCAAAGGCCTGCCAAGAACAGCACGACGCTGCACTGACATTGCTCCTGCCGCTGCTTTCATAGCCAGAACGCAGGGGGGGCGTGGCCGGAAACCGCGACCTGCCATTCTTAGGGTTAGGGCTAGGGTTAGCGTCTGGAGAACGAGAAAGCCCCCAGGTCCAGGGATAGTTGGGATTGCAAAGGCCTGCCAAGAGCTGCATGACGCTGCACTGACATTGCTCCTACCGCAGCTGTCATGGACAGAACGCAGTGGGGGCGTGGCCGGACAACCGCGACCTGCCATTATTAGGGTTAGGGCTAGGGTTAGCGTCTGGGGAACAAGAAAGCCCCCAGGTCCAGGGATAGTTGGGATTGAAAAGGCCTGCCAAGAACAGCACGACGCTGCACTGACATTGCTCCTAACGCAGCTGTCATGGCCAGAATGCAGGGGGGGCGTGGCCGGAAACCTCCACCTGCCATATTTAGGGTTAGGGCTAGGGTTAGCGTCTGGAGAACGAGAAAGCCCCCAGGTCCAGGGTTAGTTGGGATTGCAAAGGCCTGCCAAGAGCAGCACGACGCTGCACTGACATTGCTGCTGCCGCTGCTGTCATAGCCAGAACGCAGGGGGGGCGTGGCCGGAAACCGCGACCTGCCATTCTTAGGGTTAGGGCTAGGGTTAGCGTCTGGAGAACGAGAAAGCCCCCAGGTCCAGGGTTAGTTGGGATTGCAAAAGCCTGCCAAGAGCTGCATGACGCTGCACTGACATTGCTCCTACCGCAGCTGTCATGGACAGAACGCAGGGGGGGCGTGGCCGGAAAAAGCGACCTGCCATTATTAGGGTTAGGGCTAGGGTTAGCGTCTGGAGAACGAGAAAGCCCCCAGGTCCAGGGATAGTTGGGATTCCAAAGGCCTGCCAAGAGCACCACGACACTACACTGACATTGCTCCTAACGCAGCTCTCATAGCCAGAACGCAGGGGGGGCGTGGCCGGAAACCGCGACCTGCCATTCTTAGGGTTAGGGCTAGGGTTAGCATCTGGAGAACGAGAAAGCGCCCAGGTCCAGGGATAGTTGGGATTGCAAAGGCCTGCCAAGAGCAGCACGACACTGCACTGACATTGCTCCTACCGCAGCTGTCATGGCCAGAAGGCAGGGGGGGCGTGGCCGGAAACCGCGACCTGCCATTCTTAGGGTTAGGGCTAGGGTTAGCGTCTGGGGAACGAGAAAGCCCCCAGGTCCAGGGATAGTTGGGATTGCAAAGGCCTGCCAACAGCAGCACGACACTGCACTGACATTGCTCCTAACGCAGCTGTCATTGCCAGAATGTAGGGGGGGCGTGGCCGGTAACCTCCACCTGCCATATTTAGGGTTAGGGCTAGGGTTAGCGTCTGGAGAACGAGAAAGCCCCCAGGTCCAGGGTTAGTTGGGATTGCAAAGGCCTGCCAAGAGCTGCATGACACTGCACTGACATTGCTCCTACCGCAGCTGTAATGGCCAGAACGCAGGGGGGCGTGGCCGGAAACCGCGACCTGCCATTATTATGGTTAGGGCTAGGGTTAGCGTCTGGAGAACGAGAAAGCCCCCAGGTCCAGGGATAGTTAGGATTGCAAAGGCCTGCCAAGAACAGCACGACGCTGCACTGACATTGCTCCTGCCGCTGCTTTCATAGCCAGAACGCAGGGGGGGCGTGGCCGGAAACCGCGACCTGCCATTCTTAGGGTTAGGGCTAGGGTTAGCGTCTGGAGAACGAGAAAGCCCCCAGGTCCAGGGATAGTTGGGATTGCAAAGGCCTGCCAAGAACAGCACGACGCTGCAGTGACATTGCTCCTAACGCAGGTGTCATGGCCAGAACGCAGGTGGGGCGTGGCCGGAAACCGCGACCTGCCATTCTTAGGGTTAGGGCTAGGGTTAGCGTCTGGAGAACGAGAAAGCGCCCAGGTCCAGGGTTAGTTGGGATTGCAAAGGCCTGCCAAGAGCAGCACGACACTGCACTGACATTGCTCCTACCGCAGCTGTCATGGCCACAATGTAGGGGGGGCGTGGCCGGAAAACTCCACCTGTCATTATTAGGGTTAGGGCTAGGGTTAGCGTCTGGAGAACGAGAAAGCGCCCAGGTCCAGGGATAGTTGGGATTGCAAAGGCCTGCCAAGAGCAGCACGACGCTGCACTGACATTGCTCCTACCGCTGCTGTCATGGCCAGAACGCAGGGGGGCGTGGCCGGAAACCGCGACCTGCCATTCTTACGGTTAGGGCTAGGGTTAGCGTCTGGAGAACGAGAAAGCCCCCAGGTCCAGGGATAGTTGGGATTGCAAAGGCCTGCCAAGAGCAGCACGACACTGCACTGACATTGCTCCTACCGCAGCTGTCATGGCCAGAACGCAGGGGGGCGTGGCCAGAAACCGCGACCTGCCATTATTAGGGTTAGGGCTAGGCTTAGCGTCTGGAGAACGAGAAAGCGCCCAGGTCTAGGGATAGTTGGGATTGCAAATGCCTGCCAAGAGCTGCACGACACTGCACTGACATTGCTCCTACCGCAGCTGTCATGGCCAGAACGCAGGGGGGGTGTGGCCGGAAACCGCGACCTGCCATTCTTAGGGTTAGGGCTAGGGTTAGCGTCTGGGGAACGAGAAAGCCCCCAGGTCCAGGCTTAGTTGGGATTGCAAAGGCCTGCCAAGAGCTGCATGACGCTGCACTGACATTGCTGCTACCGCAGCTGTCATGACCAGAACGCAGGGGGGCGTGGCCGGAAACCGCGACCTGCCATTCTTAGGGTTAGGGCTAGGGTTAGCGTCTGGGGAACGAGAAAGCCCCCAGGTCCAGGGATAGTTGGGATTGCAAAGGCCTGCCAAGAGCTGCACGACACTGCACTGACATTGCTCCTAACGCAGCTGTCATTGCCAGAATGTAGGGGGGGCGTGGCCGGAAACCTCCACCTGCCATATTTAGGGTTAGGGCTAGGGTTAGCGTCTGGAGAATGAGAAAGCCCCCAGGTCCAGGGTTAGTTGGGATTGCAAAGGCCTGCCAAGAGCAGCACGATGCTGCACTGACGTTGCTCCTGCCGCTGCTGTCATAGCCAGAACGCAGGGGGGGCGTGGTCGGAAACCGCGACCTGCCATTCTTAGGGTTAGGGCTAGGGTTAGCGTCTGGAGAACGAGAAAGCCCCCAGGTCCAGGGTTAGTTGGGATTGCAAAGGCCTGCCAAGAGCTGCATGACGCTGCACTGACATTGCTCCTACCACAGCTGTCATGGACAGAACGTGGGGGGGCGTGGCCGGAGAAAGCGACCTGCCATTATTAGGGTTAGGGCTAGGGTTAGCGTCTGGAGAACGAGAAAGCGCCCAGGTCCAGGGATAGTTGGGATTGCAAAGGCCTGCCAAGAGCAGCACGACACTGCACTGACATTGCTCCTAACGCAGCTCTCATAGCCAGAACGCAGGGGGGGCGTGGCCGGAAACCGCGACCTGCCATTCTTAGGGTTAGGGCTAGGGTTAGCGTCTGGAGAACGAGAAAGCGCCCAGGTCCAGGGATAGTTGGGATTGCAAAGGCCTGCCAAGAGCAGCACGACACTGCACTGACATTGCTCCTACCGCAGCTGTCATGGCCAGAACGCAGGGGGGCGTGGCCGGAAACCGCGACCTGCCATTCTTAGGGTTAGGGCTAGGGTTAGCGTCTGGAGAACGAGAAAGCGCGCAGGTCCAGGGATAGTTGGGATTGCAAAGGCCTGCCAAGAACAGCACGACACTGCACTGACATTGTTCCTACCGCAGCTGTCATGGCCAGAATGTAGGGGGGACGTGGCCGGAAAATTCCACCTGTCATTCTTAGGGTTAGGGCTAGGGTTAGCGTCTGGAGAACGAGAAAGCCCCCAGGTCCAGGGATAGTTGGGATTGCAAAGGCCTGCAAAGAGCTGCACGACACTGCACTGACATTGCTCCTACCGCAGCTGTCATGGCCAGAAGGCGGGGGGGCGTGGCCGGAAACCGCGACCTGCCATTCTTAGGGTTAGGGCTAGGGTTAGCGTCTGGAGAACGAGAAAGCCCCCAGGTCCAGTGATAGTTGGGATTGCAAAGGCCTGCCAAGAGCAGCACGACACTGCACTGACATTGCTCCTAACGCAGCTGTCATTGCCAGAACGCAGGGGGGGCGTGGCCGGAAACCTCCACCTGCCATATTTAGGGTTAGGGCTAGGGTTAGCGTCTGGAGAACGAGAAGGCCCCCAGGTCCAGGGTTAGTTGGGATTGCAAAGGCCTGCCAAGAGCAGCACGACGCTGCACTGACATTGCTCCTGCCGCTGCTGTCATAGCCAGAATGCAGGGGGGGCGTGGCCGTAAACCGCGACCTGCCATTCTTAGGGTTAGGGCTAGGGTTAGCGTCCGGAGAACGAGAAAGCCCCAAGGTCTAGGGATAGTTGGGATTGCAAAGGCCTGCCAAGAGCTGCACGACGCTGCATTGACATTGCTCCTACCTCAACTGTCATAGCCAGAATGTAGGGGGGGCGTGGCCAGAAAACTCCACCTGTCATTCTTAGGGTTAGGGCTAGGGTTAGCGTCTGGAGAACGAGAAAGCCCCCAGGTCCAGGGATAGTTGGGATTGCAAAGGCCTGCCAAGAGCAGCACGACGCTGCACTGACATTGCTCCTAACGCAGGTGTCATGGCCAGAACGCAGGTGGGGTGTGGCCGGAAACCGCGACCTGCCATTCTTAGGGTTAGGGCTAGGCTTAGCGTCTGGAGAACGAGAAAGCGCCCAGGTCCAGGGATAGTTGGGATTGCAAAGGCCTGCAAAGAGCTGCACGACGCTGCACTGACATTGCTCCTACCTCAGCTGTCATAGCCAGAATGCAGGGGGGGCGTGGCCGGAAACCGCGACCTGCCATTCTTAGGGTTAGGGCTAGGGTTAGCCTCTGGAGAACGAGAAAGCGCCCAGGTCCAGGGATAGTTGGGATTGCAAAGGCCTGCAAAGAGCTGCACGACACTGCACTGACATTGCTCCTACCGCAGCTGTCATGGCCAGAAGGCAGGGGGGGCGTGGCCGGAAACCGCGACCTGCCATTCTTAGGGTTAGGGCTAGGGTTAGCGTCTGGGGAACGAGAAAGCGCCCAGGTCCAGGGTTAGTTGGGATTGCAAAGGCCTGCCAAGAGCTGCATGACGCTGCACTGACATTGCTGCTACCGCAGCTGTCATGGCCAGAACGCAGGGGGGGCGTGGCCGGAAACCGCGACCTGCCATTCTTAGGGTTAGGGCTAGGGTTAGCGTCTGGAGAACGAGAAAGCGCCCAGGTCCAGGGATAGTTGGGATTGCAAAGGCCTGCAAAGAGCAGCACGACACTACACTGATATTGCTCCTAACGCAGCTGTCATTGCCAGAATGTACGGGGGGCTTGGCCGGAAACCTCCACCTGCCATATTTAGGGTTAGGGCTAGGGTTAGCGTCTGGAGAACGAGAAAGCCCCCAGGTCCAGGGTTAGTTGGGATTGCAAAGGCCTGCCAAGAGCAGCACGACACTACACTGACATTGCTCCTGCCGCTGCTGTCATGGCCAGAACGCAGGGTGGCGTGGCCGGAAACCGCGACCTGCCATTATTATGGTTAGGGCTAGGGTTAGCGTCTGGAGAACGAGAAAGCCCCCAGGTCCAGGGATAGTTGGGATTGCAAAGGCCTGCCAAAAGCAGCACGACGCTGCACTGACATTGCTCCTACATCAGATGTCATAGCCAGAACGCAGGGGGGCGTGGCCGGAAAAAGCGACCTGCCATTATTAGGGTTAGGGCTAGGGTTAGCGTCTGGAGAACGAGAAAGCCCCCAGGTCCAGGGATAGTTGGGATTCCAAAGGCCTGCCAATAGCACCACGACACTACACTGACATTGCTCCTAACGCAGCTCTCATAGCCAGAACGCAGGGGGGGCGTGGCCGTAAACCGCGACCTGCCATTCTTAGGGTTAGGGCTAGGGTTAGCGTCTGGGGAACGAGAAAGCCCCCAGGTCCAGGGATAGTTGGGATTGCAAAGGCCTGCCAAGAGCAGCACGACACTGCACTGACATTGCTCCTAACGCAGCTGTCATTGCCACAATGTAGGGGGGGTGTGGCCGGAAACCTCCACCTGCCATATTTAGGGTTAGGGCTAGGGTTAGCGTCTGGAGAACGAGAAAGCCCCCAGGTCCAGGGTTAGTTGGGATTGCAAAGGCCTGCCAAGAGCAGCACGACGCTGCACTGACATTGCTCCTGCCGCTGCTGTCATAGCCAGAACGCAGGGGGGGCGTGGCCGGAAACCGCGACCTGCCATTATTAGGGTTAGGGCTAGGGTTAGCGTCTGGAGAACGAGAAAGCCCCCAGGTCCAGGGTTAGTTGGGATTGCAAAGGCCTGCAAAGAGCTGCATGACGCTGCACTGACATTGCTCCTACCGCAGCTGTCATGGCCAGAACGCAGGGGGGGCGTGGCCGGAAACCGCGACCTGCCATTCTTAGGGTTAGGGCTAGGGTTAGCGTCTGGAGAACGAGAAAGCGCCCAGGTCCAGGGATAGTTGGGATTGCAAAGGCCTGCCAAGAGCAGCACGACACTGCACTGACATTGCTCCTACCGCAGCTGTCATGGCCAGAAGGCAGGGGGGGCGTGGCCGGAAACCGCGACCTGCCATTCTTAGGGTTAGGGCTAGGGTTAGCGTCTGGAGAACGAGAAAGCGGACAGGTCCAGGGATAGTTGGGATTGCAAAGGCCTGCCAAGAACAGCACGACACTGCACTGACATTGTTCCTACCGCAGCTGTCATGGCCAGAATGTAGGGGGAGCGTGGCCGGAAAACTCCACCTGTCATTCTTAGGGTTAGGGCTAGGGTTAGCGTCTGGAGAACGAGAAAGCGGACAGGTCCAGGGATAGTTGGGATTGCAAAGGCCTGCCAAGAGCTGCATGACGCTGCACTGACATTGCTCCTATCGCAGCTGTAATGGCCAGAACGCAGGGTGGCGTGGCCGGAAACCGCGACCTGCCATTATTATGGTTAGGGCTAGGGTTAGCGTCTGGAGAACGAGAAAGCCCCCAGGTCCAGGGATAGTTGGGATTGCAAAGGCCTGCCAAAAGCAGCACGACGCTGCACTGACATTGCTCCTACATCAGATGTCATAGCCAGAACGCAGGGGGGGCGTGGCCGTAAACCGCGACCTGCCATTATTAGGGTTAGGGCTAGGGTTAGCGTCCGGAGAACGAGAAATCCCCAAGGTCCAGGGATAGTTGGGATTGCAAAGGCCTGCAAAGAGCAGCACGACACTGCACTGACATTGCTCCTACCGCAGCTGTCATGGCCAGAACGCAGGGGGGCGTGGCCGGAAAAAGCGACCTGCCATTATTAGGGTTAGGGCTAGGGTTAGCGTCTGGAGAACGAGAAAGCCCCCAGGTCCAGGGATAGTTGGGATTCCAAAGGCCTGCCAATAGCACCACGACACTACACTGACATTGCTCCTAACGCAGCTCTCATAGCCAGAACGCAGGGGGGGCGTGGCCGTAAACCGTGACCTGCCATTCTTAGGGTTAGGGCTAGGGTTAGCGTCTGGGGAACGAGAAAGCCCCCAGGTCCAGGGATAGTTGGGATTGCAAAGGCCTGCCAACAGCAGCACGACACTGCACTGACATTGCTCCTAACGCAGCTGTCATTGCCAGAATGTAGGGGGGGCGTGGCCGGAAACCTCCACCTGCCATATTTAGGGTTAGGGCTAGGGTTAGCGTCTGGAGAACGAGAAAGCCCCCAGGTCCAGGGTTAGTTGGGATTGCAAAGGCCTGCCAAGAGCAGCACGACGCTGCACTGACATTGCTCCTGCCGCTGCTGTCATAGCCAGAACGCAGGGGGGGCGTGGCCGGAAACCGCGACCTGCCATTCTTAGGGTTAGGGCTAGGGTTAGCGTCTGGAGAACGAGAAAGCCCCCAGGTCCAGGGTTAGTTGGGATTGCAAAGGCCTGCCAAGAGCTACATGACGCTGCACTGACATTGCTCCTACCGCAGCTGTAATGGCCAGAACGCAGGGGGGCGTGGCCGGAAACCGCGACCTGCCACTATTAGGGTTAGGGCTAGGGTTAGCGTCCGGAGAACGAGAAAGCCCCAAGGTCCAGGGATAGTTGGGATTGCAAAGGCCTGCAAAGAGCTGCACGACGCTGCACTGACATTGCTCCTGCCGCTGCTGTCATGGCCAGAACGCAGGGGGGGCGTGGCCGGAAACCGCGACCTGCCATTCTTAGGGTTAGGGCTAGGGTTAGCGTCTGGAGAACGAGAAAGCCCCCAGGTCCAGGGTTAGTTGGGATTGCAAAAGCCTGCCAAGAGCTGCATGACGCTGCACTGACATTGCTCCTACCGCAACTGTCATGGACAGAACGCGGGGGGGCGTGGCCGGAAAAAGCGACCTGCCATTATTAGGGTTAGGGCTAGGGTTAGCGTCTGGAGAACGAGAAAGCGCCCAGGTCCAGGGATAGTTGGGATTGCAAAGGCCTGCCAAGAGCAGCACGACGCTGCACTGACATTGCTCCTACCGCAGCTGTCATAGCCAGAACGCTGGGGGGGCGTGGCCGGAAACCGCGACCTGCCATTCTTAGGGTTAGGGCTAGGGTTAGCGTCTGGAGAACATGAAAGCGCCCAGGTCCAGGGTTAGTTGGGATTGCAAAGGCCTGCCAAGAGCAGCCCGACACTGCACTGACATTGCTCCTACCGCAGCTGTCATGGACACAATGTAGGGGGGGCGTGGCCGGAAAACTCCACCTGTCATTATTAGGGTTAGGGCTAGGGTTAGCGTCTGGAGAACGAGAAAGCGCCCAGGTCCAGGGATAGTTGGGATTGCAAAGGCCTTCCTAGAGCTGCACGACACTGCACTGACATTGCTCCTACCGCAGCTGTCATGGCCAGAACGCAGGGGGGCGTGGCCGGAAACCGCGACCTGCCATTATTAGGGTTAGGGCTAGGGTTAGTGTCTGGAGAATGAGAAAGCGCCCAGGTCCAGGGATAGTTGGGATTGCAAAGGCCTACAAAGAGCTGCACGACGCTGCACTGACATTGCTCCTACCTCAGCTGTCATAGCCAGAACGCAGGGGGGGCGTGGCCGGAAACCGCGACCTGCCATTATTAGGGTTAGGGCTAGGGTTAGCGTCTGGAGAACGAGAAAGCGCCCAGGTCCAGGGATAGTTGGGATTGCAGAGGCCTGCAAAGAGCTGCACGACACTGCACTGACATTGCTCCTACCGCAGCTGTCATGGACAGAAGGCAGGGGGGGCGTGGCCGGAAACCGCGACCTGCCATTCTTAGGGTTAGGGCTAGGGTTAGCGTCTGGGGAACGAGAAAGCCCCCAGGTCCAGGGATAGTTGGGATTGCAAAGGCCTACAAAGAGCTGCACGACGCTGCACTGACATTGCTCCTACCTCAGCTGTCATAGCCAGAACGCAGGGGGGGCGTGGCCGGAAACCGCGACCTGCCATTATTAGGGTTAGGGCTAGGGTTAGCGTCTGGAGAACGAGAAAGCGCCCAGGTCCAGGGATAGTTGGGATTGCAGAGGCCTGCAAAGAGCTGCACGACACTGCACTGACATTGCTCCTACCGCAGCTGTCATGGACAGAACGCAGGGGGGGCGTGGCCGGAAACCGCGACCTGCCTTTCTTAGGGTTAGGGCTAGGATTAGCGTCTGGAGAACGAGAAAGCGCCCAGGTCCAGGGTTAGTTGGGATTGCAAAGGCCTGCCAAGAGCTGCATGACGCTGCACTGACATTGCTCCTACCGCAGCTGTCATGGCCAGAACGCAGGGGGGCGTGGCCGGAAACCGCGACCTGCCATTATTATGGTTAGGGCTAGGGTTAGCGTCTGGAGAACGAGAAAGCCCCCAGGTCCAGGGATAGTTGGGATTGCAAAGGCCTGCCAAAAGCAGCACGACGCTGCACTGACATTGCTCCTACATCAGATGTCATAGCCAGAACGCAGGGGGGGCGTGGCCGTAAACCGCAACCTGCCATTCTTAGGGTTAGGGCTAGGGTTAGCGTCCGGAGAACGAGAAAGCCCCAAGGTCCAGGGATAGTTGGGATTGCAAAGGACTGCAAAGAGCTGCACGACGCTGCACTGACATTGCTCCTGCCGCAGCTGTAATGGCCAGAACGCAGGGGGGGCGTGGCCGGAAACCGCGACCTGCCATTCTTAGGGTTAGGGCTAGGGTTAGCGTCTGGAGAACGAGAAAGCCCCCAGGTCCAGGGTTAGTTGGGATTGCAAAAGCCTGCCAAGAGCTGCATGACGCTGCACTGACATTGCTCCTACCGCAACTGTCATGGACAGAACGCGGGGGGGCGTGGCCGGAAAAAGCGACCTGCCATTATTAGGGTTAGGGCTAGGGTTAGCGTCTGGAGAACGAGAAAGCGCCCAGGTCCAGGGATAGTTGGGATTGCAAAGGCCTGCCAAGAGCAGCACGACGCTGCACTGACATTGCTCCTACCGCAGCTGTCATAGCCAGAACGCTGGGGGGGCGTGGCCGGAAAACTCCACCTGTCATTATTAGGGTTAGGGCTAGGGTTAGCGTCTGGAGAACGAGAAAGCGCCCAGGTCCAGGGATAGTTGGGATTGCAAAGGCCTTCCTAGAGCTGCACGACACTGCACTGACATTGCTCCTACCGCAGCTGTCATGGCCAGAACGCAGGGGGGCGTGGCCGGAAACCGCGACCTGCCATTATTAGGGTTAGGGCTAGGGTTAGTGTCTGGAGAATGAGAAAGCGCCCAGGTCCAGGGATAGTTGGGATTGCAAAGGCCTACAAAGAGCTGCACGACGCTGCACTGACATTGCTCCTACCTCAGCTGTCATAGCCAGAACGCAGGGGGGGCGTGGCCGGAAACCGCGACCTGCCATTATTAGGGTTAGGGCTAGGGTTAGCGTCTGGAGAACGAGAAAGCGCCCAGGTCCAGGGATAGTTGGGATTGCAGAGGCCTGCAAAGAGCTGCACGACACTGCACTGACATTGCTCCTACCGCAGCTGTCATGGACAGAAGGCAGGGGGGGCGTGGCCGGAAACCGCGACCTGCCATTCTTAGGGTTAGGGCTAGGGTTAGCGTCTGGGGAACGAGAAAGCCCCCAGGTCCAGGGTTAGTTGGGATTGCAAAGGCCTACAAAGAGCTGCACGACGCTGCACTGACATTGCTCCTACCTCAGCTGTCATAGCCAGAACGCAGGGGGGGCGTGGCCGGAAACCGCGACCTGCCATTATTAGGGTTAGGGCTAGGGTTAGCGTCTGGAGAACGAGAAAGCGCCCAGGTCCAGGGATAGTTGGGATTGCAGAGGCCTGCAAAGAGCTGCACGACACTGCACTGACATTGCTCCTACCGCAGCTGTCATGGCCAGAAGGCAGGGGGGGCGTGGCCGGAAACCGCGACCTGCCATTCTTAGGGTTAGGGCTAGGGTTAGCGTCTCGGGAACGAGAAAGCCCCCAGGTCCAGGGTTAGTTGGGATTGCAAAGGCCTGCCAAGAGCTGCATGACGCTGCACTGACATTGCTCCTACCGCAGCTGTCATGGACAGAACGCAGGGGGGGCGTGTCCGGAAACCGCGACCTGCCTTTCTTAGGGTTAGGGCTAGGATTAGCGTCTGGAGAACGAGAAAGCCCCCAGGTCCAGGGTTAGTTGGGATTGCAAAGGCCTGCCAAGAGCTGCATGACGCTGCACTGACATTGCTCCTACCGCAGCTGTCATGGCCAGAACGCAGGGGGGCGTGGCCGGAAACCGCGACCTGCCATTATTATGGTTAGGGCTAGGGTTAGCGTCTGGAGAACGAGAAAGCCCCCAGGTCCAGGGATAGTTGGGATTGCAAAGGCCTGCCAAAAGCAGCACGACGCTGCACTGACATTGCTCCTACATCAGATGTCATAGCCAGAACGCAGGGGGGGCGTGGCCGTAAACCGCAACCTGCCATTCTTAGGGTTAGGGCTAGGGTTAGCGTCCGGAGAACGAGAAAGCCCCAAGGTCCAGGGATAGTTGGGATTGCAAAGGACTGCAAAGAGCTGCACGACGCTGCACTGACATTGCTCCTGCCGCTGCTGTCATAGCCAGAACGCAGGGGGGGCGTGGCCGGAAACCGCGACCTGCCATTCTTAGGGTTAGGGCTAGGGTTAGAGTCTGGAGAACGAGAAAGCCCCCAGGTCCAGGGTTAGTTGGGATTGCAAAAGCCTGCCAAGAGCTGCATGACGCTGCACTGACATTGCTCCTACCGCAGCTGTCATGGACAGAACGCGGGGGGGCGTGGCCGGAAAAAGCGACCTGCCATTATTAGGGTTAGGGCTAGGGTTAGCGTCTGGAGAACGAGAAAGCCCCCAGGTCCAGGGATAGTTGGGATTCCAAAGGCCTGCCAAGAGCACCAAGACACTACACTGACATTGCTCCTAACGCAGCTGTCATAGCCAGAACGCGGGGGGGCGTGGCCGGAAACCGCGACCTGCCATATTTAGGGTTAGGGCTAGGGTTAGCGTCTGGAGAACGAGAAAGCGCCCAGGTCCAGGGATAGTTGGGATTGCAAAGGCCTGCCAAGAGCAGCACGACGCTGCACTGACATTGCTCCTACCGCAGCTGTCATAGCCAGAACGCTGGGGGGGCGTGGCCGGAAAACTCCACCTGTCATTATTAGGGTTAGGGCTAGGGTTAGCGTCTGGAGAACGAGAAAGCGCCCAGGTCCAGGGATAGTTGGGATTGCAAAGGCCTTCCTAGAGCTGCACGACACTGCACTGACATTGCTCCTACCGCAGCTGTCATGGCCAGAACGCAGGGGGGCGTGGCCGGAAACCGCGACCTGCCATTATTAGGGTTAGGGCTAGGGTTAGTGTCTGGAGAATGAGAAAGCGCCCAGGTCCAGGGATAGTTGGGATTGCAAAGGCCTACAAAGAGCTGCACGACGCTGCACTGACATTGCTCCTACCTCAGCTGTCATAGCCAGAACGCAGGGGGGGCGTGGCCGGAAACCGCGACCTGCCATTATTAGGGTTAGGGCTAGGGTTAGCGTCTGGAGAACGAGAAAGCGCCCAGGTCCAGGGATAGTTGGGATTGCAGAGGCCTGCAAAGAGCTGCACGACACTGCACTGACATTGCTCCTACCGCAGCTGTCATGGACAGAAGGCAGGGGGGGCGTGGCCGGAAACCGCGACCTGCCATTCTTAGGGTTAGGGCTAGGGTTAGCGTCTGGGGAACGAGAAAGCCCCCAGGTCCAGGGTTAGTTGGGATTGCAAAGGCCTACAAAGAGCTGCACGACGCTGCACTGACATTGCTCCTACCTCAGCTGTCATAGCCAGAACGCAGGGGGGGCGTGGCCGGAAACCGCGACCTGCCATTCTTAGGGTTAGGGCTAGGGTTAGCGTCTCGGGAACGAGAAAGCCCCCAGGTCCAGGGTTAGTTGGGATTGCAAAGGCCTGCCAAGAGCTGCATGACGCTGCACTGACATTGCTCCTACCGCAGCTGTCATGGACAGAACGCAGGGGGGGCGTGGCCGGAAACCGCGACCTGCCTTTCTTAGGGTTAGGGCTAGGATTAGCGTCTGGAGAACGAGAAAGCCCCCAGGTCCAGGGTTAGTTGGGATTGCAAAGGCCTGCCAAGAGCTGCATGACGCTGCACTGACATTGCTCCTACCGCAGCTGTCATGGCCAGAACGCAGGGGGGCGTGGCCGGAAACCGCGACCTGCCATTATTATGGTTAGGGCTAGGGTTAGCGTCTGGAGAACGAGAAAGCCCCCAGGTCCAGGGATAGTTGGGATTGCAAAGGCCTGCCAAAAGCAGCACGACGCTGCACTGACATTGCTCCTACATCAGATGTCATAGCCAGAACGCAGGGGGGGCGTGGCCGTAAACCGCAACCTGCCATTCTTAGGGTTAGGGCTAGGGTTAGCGTCCGGAGAACGAGAAAGCCCCAAGGTCCAGGGATAGTTGGGATTGCAAAGGACTGCAAAGAGCTGCACGACGCTGCACTGACATTGCTCCTGCCGCTGCTGTCATAGCCAGAACGCAGGGGGGGCGTGGCCGGAAACCGCGACCTGCCATTCTTAGGGTTAGGGCTAGGGTTAGCGTCTGGAGAACGAGAAAGCCCCCAGGTCCAGGGTTAGTTGGGATTGCAAAAGCCTGCCAAGAGCTGCATGACGCTGCACTGACATTGCTCCTACCGCAGCTGTCATGGACAGAACGCGGGGGGGCGTGGCCGGAAAAAGCGACCTGCCATTATTAGGGTTAGGGCTAGGGTTAGCGTCTGGAGAACGAGAAAGCCCCCAGGTCCAGGGATAGTTGGGATTCCAAAGGCCTGCCAAGAGCACCAAGACACTACACTGACATTGCTCCTAACGCAGCTCTCATAGCCAGAACGCGGGGGGGCGTGGCCGGAAACCGCGACCTGCCATATTTAGGGTTAGGGCTAGGGTTAGCGTCTGGAGAACGAGAAAGCCCCCAGGTCCAGGGATAGTTGGGATTGCAAAGGCCTGCCAAGAGCAGCACGACGCTGCACTGACATTGCTCCTGCCGCTGCTGTCATAGCCAGAACGCAGGGGGGGCGTGGCCGGAAACCGCGACCTGCCATTCTTAGGGTTAGGGCTAGGGTTAGCGTCTGGAGAACGAGAAAGCCCCCAGGTCCAGGGTTAGTTGGGATTGCAAAGGCCTGCCAAGAGCTGCATGACGCTGCACTGACATTGCTCCTACCGCAGCTGTAATGGCCAGAACGCAGGGGGGCGTGGCCGGAAACCGCGACCTGCCACTATTAGGGTTAGGGCTAGGGTTAGCGTCCGGAGAACGAGAAAGCCCCAAGGTCCAGGGATAGTTGGGATTGCAAAGGCCTGCAAAGAGCTGCACGACGCTGCACTGACATTGCTCCTGCCGCTGCTGTCATGGCCAGAACGCAGGAGGGGCGTGGCCGGAAACCGCGACCTGCCATTCTTAGGGTTAGGGCTAGGGTTAGCGTCTGGAGAACGAGAAAGCCCCCAGGTCCAGGGTTAGTTGGGATTGCAAAAGCCTGCCAAGAGCTGCATGACGCTGCACTGACATTGCTCCTACCGCAACTGTCATGGACAGAACGCGGGGGGGCGTGGCCGGAAAAAGCGACCTGCCATTCTTAGGGTTAGGGCTAGGGTTAGCGTCTGGAGAACGAGAAAGCGCCCAGGTCCAGGGATAGTTGGGATTGCAAAGGCCTGCCAAGAGCAGCACGACGCTGCACTGACATTGCTCCTACCGCAGCTGTCATAGCCAGAACGCTGGGGGGGCGTGGCCGGAAACCGCGACCTGCCATTCTTAGGGTTAGGGCTAGGGTTAGCGTCTGGAGAACGAGAAAGCGCCCAGGTCCAGGGTTAGTTGGGATTGCAAAGGCCTGCCAAGAGCAGCCCGACACTGCACTGACATTGCTCCTAACGCAGCTGTCATGGCCACAATGTAGGGGGGGCGTGGCCGTAAAACTCCACCTGTCATTATTAGGGTTAGGGCTAGGGTTAGCGTCTGGAGAACGAGAAAGCGCCCAGGTCCAGGGATAGTTGGGATTGCAAAGGCCTTCCTAGAGCTGCACGACACTGCACTGACATTGCTCCTACCGCAGCTGTCATGGCCAGAACGCAGGGGGGCGTGGCCGGAAACCGCGACCTGCCATTATTAGGGTTAGGGCTAGGGTTAGTGTCTGGAGAATGAGAAAGCGCCCAGGTCCAGGGATAGTTGGGATTGCAAAGGCCTACAAAGAGCTGCACGACGCTGCACTGACATTGCTCCTACCTCAGCTGTCATAGCCAGAACGCAGGGGGGGCGTGGCCGGAAACCGCGACCTGCCATTATTAGGGTTAGGGCTAGGGTTAGCGTCTGGAGAACGAGAAAGCGCCCAGGTCCAGGGATAGTTGGGATTGCAGAGGCCTGCAAAGAGCTGCACGACACTGCACTGACATTGCTCCTACCGCAGCTGTCATGGACAGAAGGCAGGGGGGGCGTGGCCGGAAACCGCGACCTGCCATTCTTAGGGTTAGGGCTAGGGTTAGCGTCTGGGGAACGAGAAAGCCCCCAGGTCCAGGGTTAGTTGGGATTGCAAAGGCCTACAAAGAGCTGCACGACGCTGCACTGACATTGCTCCTACCTCAGCTGTCATAGCCAGAACGCAGGTGGGGCGTGGCCGGAAACCGCGACCTGCCATTATTAGGGTTAGGGCTAGGGTTAGCGTCTGGAGAACGAGAAAGCCCCAAGGTCCAGGGATAGTTGGGATTGCAAAGGACTGCAAAGAGCTGCACGACGCTGCACTGACATTGCTCCTGCCGCTGCTGTCATGGTCAGAACGCAGGGGGGGCGTGGCCGGAAACCGCGACCTGCCATTCTTAGGGTTAGGGCTAGGGTTAGCGTCTGGAGAACGAGAAAGCCCCCAGGTCCAGGGTTAGTTGGGATTGCAAAAGCCTGCCAAGAGCTGCATGACGCTGCACTGACATTGCTCCTACCGCAGCTGTCATGGACAGAACGCGGGGGGGCGTGGCCGGAAACCGCGACCTGCCATTCTTAGGGTTAGGGCTAGGGTTAGCGTCTGGGGAACGAGAAAGCGCCCAGGTCCATGGATAGTTGGGATTGCAAAGGCCTGCCAAGATCTGCATGACACTGCACTGACATTGCTCCTAGCGCAGCTGTCATGGACAGAACGCAGGTGGGGCGTGGCCGGAAACCGCGACCTGCCATTATTAGGGTTAGGGCTAGGGTTATCGTCTGGAGAACGAGAAAGCGCCCAGGTCCAGGGATAGTTGGGATTGCAAAGGCCTGCCAAAAGCAGCACAACGCTGCAATGACATTGCTCCTACATCAGATGTCATAGCCAGAATGCAGGGGGGCGTGGCCGGAAACCGCGACCTGCCATTCTTAGGGTTAGGGCTAGGGTTAGCGTCTGGGGAACGAGAAAGCGCCCAGGTCCATGGATAGTTGGGATTGCAAAGGCCTGCCAAGATCTGCATGACACTGCACTGACATTGCTCCTAGCGCAGCTGTCATGGACAGAACGCAGGTGGGGCGTGGCCGGAAACCGCCACCTGCCATTCTTAGGGTTAGGGCTAGGGTTAGCGTCTGGAGAACGAGAAAGCGCCCAGGTCCAGGGTTAGTTGGGATTGCAAAGGCCTGCCAAGAGCAGCACGACACTGCACTGACATTGCTCCTACCGCAGCTGTCATGGCCAGAACGCAGGGGGGCGTGGCCGGAAACCGCGACCTGCCATTCTTAGGGTTAGGGCTAGGGTTAGCGTCTGGAGAAAGAGAAAGCGCCCAGGTCCAGGGATAGTTGGGATTGCAAAGGCCTGCAAAGAGCTGCACGACACTGCACTGACATTGCTCCTACGGCAGCTGTCATGGCCAGAAGGCGGGGGGGCGTGGCCGGAAACCGCGACCTGCCATTCTTAGGGTTAGGGCTAGGGTTAGCGTCCGGAGAACGAGAAAGCACCAAGGTCCAGGGATAGTTGGGATTGCAAAGGCCTGCAAAGAGCTGCACGACGCTGCACTGACATTGCTCCTGCCGCTGCTGTCATGGTCAGAACGCAGGGGGGGCGTGGCCGGAAACCGCGACCTGCCATTCTTAGGGTTAGGGCTAGGGTTAGCGTCTGGAGAACGAGAAAGCCCCCAGGTCCAGGGTTAGTTGGGATTGCAAAAGCCTGCCAAGAGCTGCATGACGCTGCACTGACATTGCTCCTACCGCAGCTGTCATGGACAGAACGCGGGGGGGCGTGGCCGGAAAAAGCGACCTGCCATTCTTAGGGTTAGGGCTAGGGTTAGCGTCTGGAGAACGAGAAAGCGCCCAGGTCCAGGGTTAGTTGGGATTGCAAAGGCCTGCCAAGAGCAGCACGACACTGCACTGACATTGCTCCTACCGCAGCTGTCATGGCCAGAACGCAGGGGGGCGTGGCCGGAAACCGCGACCTGCCATTCTTAGGGTTAGGGCTAGGGTTAGCGTCTGGAGAACGAGAAAGCGCCCAGGTCCAGGGATAGTTGGGATTGCAAAGGCCTGCCAAAAGCAGCACAACGCTGCAATGACATTGCTCCTACATCAGATGTCATAGCCAGAATGCAGGGGGGGCGTGGCCGGAAACCGCGACCTGCCATTCTTAGGGTTAGGGCTAGGGTTAGCGTCCGGAGAACGAGAAAGCCCCAAGGTCCAGGGATAGTTGGGATTGCAAAGGCCTGCAAAGAGCTGCACGACACTGCACTGACATTGCTCCTAGCGCAGCTGTCATGGCCAGAAGGCGGGGGGGCGTGGCCGTAAACCGCGACCTGCCATTCTTAGGGTTACGGCTAGGGTTAGCGTCTGGAGAAAGAGAAAGCGCCCAGGTCCAGGGATAGTTGGGATTGCAAAGGCCTGCCAAGAGCTGCACGACACTGCACTGACATTGCTCCTACGGCAGCTGTCATGGCCAGAAGGCAGGGGGGGCGTGGCCGGAAACCGCGACCTGCCATTCTTAGGGTTAGGGCTAGGGTTAGCGTCTGGGGAACGAGAAATCCCCCAGGTCCAGGGTTAGTTGGGATTGCAAAGCCTGCCAAGAGCTGCACGACGCTGCACTGACATTGCTCCTACCTCAGCTGTCATAGCCAGAACGCAGGGGGGGCGTGGCCGGAAACCGCGACCTGCCATTCTTAGGGTTAGGGCTAGGGTTAGCGTCTGGGGAACGAGAAAGCGCCCAGGTCCATGGATAGTTGGGATTGCAAAGGCCTGCCAAGATCTGCATGACACTGCACTGACATTGCTCCTAGCGCAGCTGTCATGGACAGAACGCAGGTGGGGCGTGGCCGGAAACCGCGACCTGCCATTCTTAGGGTTAGGGCTAGGGTTATCGTCTGGAGAACGAGAAAGCGCCCAGGTCCAGGGATAGTTGGGATTGCAAAGGCCTGCCAAAAGCAGCACAACGCTGCAATGACATTGCTCCTACATCAGATGTCATAGCCAGAATGCAGGGGGGCGTGGCCGGAAACCGCGACCTGCCATTCTTAGGGTTAGGGCTAGGGTTAGCGTCTGGGGAACGAGAAAGCGCCCAGGTCCATGGATAGTTGGGATTGCAAAGGCCTGCCAAGATCTGCATGACACTGCACTGACATTGCTCCTAGCGCAGCTGTCATGGACAGAACGCAGGTGGGGCGTGGCCGGAAACCGCGACCTGCCATTCTTAGGGTTAGGGCTAGGGTTAGCGTCTGGAGAACGAGAAAGCGCCCAGGTCCAGGGTTAGTTGGGATTGCAAAGGCCTGCCAAGAGCAGCACGACACTGCACTGACATTGCTCCTACCGCAGCTGTCATGGCCAGAACGCAGGGGGGCGTGGCCGGAAACCGCGACCTGCCATTCTTAGGGTTAGGGCTAGGGTTAGCGTCTGGAGAAAGAGAAAGCGCCCAGGTCCAGGGATAGTTGGGATTGCAAAGGCCTGCAAAGAGCTGCACGACACTGCACTGACATTGCTCCTACGGCAGCTGTCATGGCCAGAAGGCGGGGGGGCGTGGCCGGAAACCGCGACCTGCCATTCTTAGGGTTAGGGCTAGGGTTAGCGTCCGGAGAACGAGAAAGCACCAAGGTCCAGGGATAGTTGGGATTGCAAAGGCCTGCAAAGAGCTGCACGACGCTGCACTGACATTGCTCCTGCCGCTGCTGTCATGGTCAGAACGCAGGGGGGGCGTGGCCGGAAACCGCGACCTGCCATTCTTAGGGTTAGGGCTAGGGTTAGCGTCTGGAGAACGAGAAAGCCCCCAGGTCCAGGGTTAGTTGGGATTGCAAAAGCCTGCCAAGAGCTGCATGACGCTGCACTGACATTGCTCCTACCGCAGCTGTCATGGACAGAACGCGGGGGGGCGTGGCCGGAAAAAGCGACCTGCCATTCTTAGGGTTAGGGCTAGGGTTAGCGTCTGGAGAACGAGAAAGCGCCCAGGTCCAGGGATAGTTGGGATTGCAAAGGCCTGCCAAGAGCAGCACGACACTGCACTGACATTGCTCCTACCGCAACTGTCATGGCCAGAAGGCAGGGGGGGCGTGGCCGGAAACCACGACCTGCCATTCTTAGGGTTAGGGCTAGGGTTAGCGTCTGGAGAACGAGAAAGCCCCCAGGTCCAGGGTTAGTTGGGATTGCAAAGGCCTGCCAAGAGCTGCATGACGCTGCATTGACATTGCTCCTACCTCAACTATCATAGCCAGAACGCAGGGGGGGCGTGGCCGGAAATCGCGACCTGCCATTCTTAGGGTTAGGGCTAGGGTTAGCGTCTGGAGAACGAGAAAGCGCCCAGGTCCAGGGATAGTTGGGATTGCAAAGGCCTGCCAAGAACAGCACGACACTGCACTGACATTGTTCCTACCGCAGCTGTCATGGCCAGAATGTAGGGGGAGCGTGGCCGGAAAACTCCACCTGTCATTCTTAGGGTTAGGGCTAGGGTTAGCGTCTGGAGAACGAGAAAGCGGACAGGTCCAGGGATAGTTGGGATTGCAAAGGCCTGCCAAGAGCTGCATGACGCTGCACTGACATTGCTCCTATCGCAGCTGTAATGGCCAGAACGCAGGGTGGCGTGGCCGGAAACCGCGACCTGCCATTATTATGGTTAGGGCTAGGGTTAGCGTCTGGAGAACGAGAAAGCCCCCAGGTCCAGGGATAGTTGGGATTGCAAAGGCCTGCCAAAAGCAGCACGACGCTGCACTGACATTGCTCCTACATCAGATGTCATAGCCAGAACGCAGGGGGGGCGTGGCCGGAAAAAGCGACCTGCCATTCTTAGGGTTAGGGCTAGGGTTAGCGTCTGGAGAACGAGAAAGCGCCCAGGTCCAGGGATAGTTGGGATTCCAAAGGCCTGCCAATAGCACCACGACACTACACTGACATTGCTCCTAACGCAGCTCTCATAGCCAGAACGCAGGGGGGGCGTGGCTGTAAACCGTGACCTGCCATTCTTAGGGTTAGGGCTAGGGTTAGCGTCTGGGGAACGAGAAAGCCCCCAGGTCCAGGGATAGTTGGGATTGCAAAGGCCTGCCAAGAGCAGCACGACGCTGCACTGACATTGCTCCTGCCGCTGCTGTCATAGCCAGAACGCAGGGGGGGCGTGGCCGGAAACCGCGACCTGCCATTCTTAGGGTTAGGGCTAGGGTTAGCGTCTGGAGAACGAGAAAGCCCCCAGGTCCAGGGTTAGTTGGGATTGCAAAGGCCTGCCAAGAGCTGCATGACGCTGCACTGACATTGCTCCTACCGCAGCTGTAATGGCCAGAACGCAGGGGGGCGTGGCCGGAAACCGCGACCTGCCACTATTAGGGTTAGGGCTAGGGTTAGCGTCCGGAGAACGAGAAAGCCCCAAGGTCCAGGGATAGTTGGGATTGCAAAGGCCTGCAAAGAGCTGCACGACGCTGCACTGACATTGCTCCTGCCGCTGCTGTCATGGCCAGAACGCAGGGGGGGCGTGGCCGGAAACCGCGACCTGCCATTCTTAGGGTTAGGGCTAGGGTTAGCGTCTGGAGAACGAGAAAGCCCCCAGGTCCAGGGTTAGTTGGGATTGCAAAAGCCTGCCAAGAGCTGCATGACGCTGCACTGACATTCCTCCTACCGCAACTGTCATGGACAGAACGCGGGGGGGCGTGGCCGGAAAAAGCTACCTGCCATTATTAGGGTTAGGGCTAGGGTTAGCGTCTGGAGAACGAGAAAGCGCCCAGGTCCACGGATAGTTGGGATTGCAAAGGCCTGCCAAGAGCAGCACGACGCTGCACTGACATTGCTCCTACCGCAGCTGTCATAGCCAGAACGCTGGGGGGGCGTGGCCGGAAACCGCGACCTGCCATTCTTAGGGTTAGGGCTAGGGTTAGCGTCTGGAGAACGAGAAAGCGCCCAGGTCCAGGGTTAGTTGGGATTGCAAAGGCCTGCCAAGAGCAGCCCGACACTGCACTTACATTGTTCCTAACGCAGCTGTCATGGCCACAATGTAGGGGGGGCGTGGCCGGAAAACTCCACCTGTCATTATTAGGGTTAGGGCTAGGGTTAGCGTCTGGAGAATGAGAAAGCGCCCAGGTCCAGGGATAGTTGGGATTGCAAAGGCCTTCCTAGAGCTGCACGACACTGCACTGACATTGCTCCTACCGCAGCTGTCATGGCCAGAACGCAGGGGGGCGTGGCCGGAAACCGCGACCTGCCATTATTAGGGTTAGGGCTAGGGTTAGTGTCTGGAGAATGAGAAAGCGCCCAGGTCCAGGGATAGTTGGGATTGCAAAGGCCTACAAAGAGCTGCATGACGCTGCACTGACATTGCTCCTACCTCAGCTGTCATAGCCAGAACGCAGGGGGGGCGTGGCCGTAAACCGCGACCTGCCATTATTAGGGTTAGGGCTAGGGTTAGCGTCTGGAGAACGAGAAAGCGCCCAGGTCCAGGGATAGTTGGGATTCAGAGGCCTGCAAAGAGCTGCACGACACTGCACTGACATTGCTCCTACCGCAGCTGTCATGGCCAGAAGGCAGGGGGGGCGTGGCCGGAAACCGCGACCTGCCATTCTTAGGGTTAGGGCTAGGGTTAGCGTCTGGAGAACGAGAAAGCCCCCAGGTCCAGGGTTAGTTGGGATTGCAAAAGCCTGCCAAGAGCTGCATGACGCTGCACTGACATTGCTCCTACCGCAGCTGTCATGGACAGAACGCGGGGGGGCGTGGCCGGAAAAAGCGACCTGCCATTATTAGGGTTAGGGCTAGGGTTAGCGTCTGGAGAACGAGAAAGCCCCCAGGTCCAGGGATAGTTGGGATTCCAAAGGCCTGCCAAGAGCACCACGACACTACACTGACATTGCTCCTAACACAGCTCTCATAGCCAGAACGCAGGGGGGGCGTGGCCGGAAACCGTGACCTGCCATTCTTAGGGTTAGGGCTAGGGTTAGCGTCTGGAGAACGAGAAAGCGCCCAGGTCCAGGGTTAGTTGGGATTGCAAAGGCCTGCCAAGAGCAGCACGACACTGCACTGACATTGCTCCTACCGCAGCTGTCATGGCCAGAACGCAGGGGGGCGTGGCCGGAAACCGCGACCTGCCATTCTTAGGGTTAGGGCTAGGGTTAGCGTCTGGAGAAAGAGAAAGCGCCCAGGTCCAGGGATAGTTGGGATTGCAAAGGCCTGCAAAGAGCTGCACGACACTGCACTGACATTGCTCCTACGGCAGCTGTCATGGCCAGAAGGCAGGGGGGGCGTGGCCGGAAACCGCGACCTGCCATTCTTAGGGTTAGGGCTAGGGTTAGCGTCTGGAGAACGAGAAAGCCCCCAGGTCCAGGGATAGTTGGGATTGCAAAGGCCTGCCAAGAGCACCACGACACTACACTGACATTGCTCCTAACGCAGCTCTCATAGCCAGAACGCAGGGGGGGCGTGGCCGGAAACCGCGACCTGCCATTCTTAGGGTTAGGGCTAGGGTTAGCGTCTGGAGAACGAGAAAGCGCCCAGGTCCAGGGTTAGTTGGGATTGCAAAGGCCTGCCAAGAGCAGCACGACACTGCACTGACATTGCTCCTACCGCAGCTGTCATGGCCAGAACGCAGGGGGGCGTGGCCGGAAACCGCGACCTGCCATTCTTAGGGTTAGGGCTAGGGTTAGCGTCTGGAGAACGAGAAAGCGCCCAGGTCCAGGGATAGTTGGGATTGCAAAGGCCTGCAAAGAGCTGCACGACACTGCACTGACATTGCTCCTACGGCAGCTGTCATGGCCAGAAGGCGGGGGGGCGTGGCCGGAAACCGCGACCTGCCATTCTTAGGGTTAGGGCTAGGGTTAGCGTCTGGGGAACGAGAAAGCGCCCAGGTCCATGGATAGTTGGGATTGCAAAGGCCTGCCAAGATCTGCATGACACTGCACTGACATTGCTCCTAGCGCAGCTGTCATGGACAGAACGCAGGTGGGGCGTGGCCGGAAACCGCGACCTGCCATTCTTAGGGTTAGGGCTGGGGTTATCGTCTGGAGAACGAGAAAGCGCCCAGGTCCAGGGATAGTTGGGATTGCAAAGGCCTGCCAAAAGCAGCACAACGCTTCAATGACATTGCTCCTACATCAGATGTCATAGCCAGAATGCAGGGGGGGCGTGGCCGTAAACCGCGACCTGCCATTCTTAGGGTTAGGGCTAGGGTTAGCGTCCGGAGAACGAGAAAGCCCCAAGGTCCAGGGATAGTTGGGATTGCAAAGGCCTGCCAAAAGCAGCACGACGCTGCACTGACATTGCTCCTGCCGCTGCTGACATGGACAGAACGCAGGTGGGGCGTGGCCGGAAACCGCGACCTGCCATTCTTAGGGTTAGGGCTAGGGTTAGCGTCTGGAGAACGAGAAAGCCCCCAGGTCCAGGGATAGTTGGGATTGCAAAGGCCTGCCAAGAGCAGCACGACACTGCACTGACAATGCTCCTACCGCAACTCTCATGGCCAGAACGCAAGGGGGGCGTGGCCGGAATCCGCGACCTGCCATTATTAGGGTTAGGGCTAGGGTTAGAGTCTGGAGAATGAGAAAGCCCCCAGGTCCAGGTATAGTTGGGATTGCAAAGGCCTGCCAAGAGCAGCACGACACTGCACTGACATTGCTCCTACCGCAGCTGTCGTGGCCAGAAGGCAGGGGGGCGTGGCCGGAAACCGCGACCTGCCATTCTTAGGGTTAGGGCTAGGGTTAGCGTCTGGAGAACGAGAAAGCCCCCAGGTCCAGGGTTAGTTGGGATTGCAAAGGCCTGCCAAGAGCTGCATGACGCTGCACTGACATTGCTCCTACCTCAGCTGTCATAGCCAGAACGCAGGGGGGCGTGGCCGGAAACCGCAACCTGCCATTATTAGGGTTAGGGCTAGGGTTAGCGTCTGGAGAACGAGAAAGCCCCCAGGTCCACGGTTAGTTGGGATTGCAAAGGCCTGCCAAAAGCAGCACGACGCTGCACTGACATTGCTCCTACATCAGATGTCATAGCCAGAACGCAGGGGGGGCGTGGCCGTAAACCGCGACCTGCCATTCTTAGGGTTAGGGCTAGGGTTAGCGTCTGGAGAACGAGAAAGCCCCCAGGTCCAGGGATAGTTGGGATTCCAAAGGCCTGCCAAGAGCACCACGACACTACACTGACATTGCTCCTAACGCAGCTCTCATAGCCAGAACGCAGGGGGGGCGTGGCCGGAAACCGCGACCTGCCATTCTTAGGGTTAGGGCTAGGGTTAGCGTCTGGAGAACGAGAAAGCGCCCAGGTCCAGGGATAGTTGGGATTGCAAAGGCCTGCAAAGAGCTGCACGACACTGCACTGACATTGCTCCTACCGCAGCTGTCATGGCCAGAACGCAGGGGGGCGTGGCCGGAAACCGCGACCTGCCATTCTTAGGGTTAGGGCTAGGGTTAGCGTCTGGAGAACGAGAAAGCGCCCAGGTCCAGGGATAGTTGGGATTGCAAAGGCCTGCAAAGAGCTGCACGACACTGCACTGACATTGCTCCTACCGCAGCTGTCATGGCCAGAAGGCAGGGGGGGCGTGGCCGGAAACCGCGACCTGCCATTCTTAGGGTTAGGGCTAGGTTTAGCGTCTGGGGAACGAGAAAGCCCCCAGGTCCAGGGATAGTTGGGATTGCAAAGGCCTGCCAAGAGCTGCATGACACTGCACTGACATTGCTCCTACCGCTGCTGTCATGGACAGAACGCCGGTGGGGCGTGGCCGGAAACCGCGACCTGCCATTCTTAGGGTTAGGGCTAGGGTTAGCGTCTGGAGAACGAGAAACCGCCCAGGTCCAGGGATAGTTGGGATTGCAAAGGCCTGCCAAGAGCTGCACGACACTGCACTGACAATGCTCCTACCTCAGCTGTCATAGCCAGAATGCAGGGGGGGCGTGGCCGGAAACCGCGACCTGCCATTCTTAGGGTTAGGGCTAGGGTTAGCGTCTGGAGAACGAGAAAGCGCCCAGGTCCAGGGATAGTTGGGATTGCAAAGGCCTGCCAAGAGCAGCACGACACTGCACTGACATTGCTCCTAGCGCAGCTCTCATGGCCAAAACGCAGGGGGGGCGTGGCCGTAAACCGCGACCTGCCATTCTTAGGGTTAGGGCTAGGGTTAGCGTCTGGAGAACGAGAAAGCCCCCAGGTCCAGCGTTAGTTGTGATTGCAAAGGCCTGCCAAAAGCAGCACAACGCTGCAATGACATTGCTCCTACATCAGATGTCATAGCCAGAACGCAGGGGGGGCGTGGCCGTAAACCGCGACCTGCCATTCTTAGGGTTAGGGCTAGGGTTAGCGTCCGGAGAACGAGAAAGCCCCAAGGTCCAGGGATAGTTGGGATTGCAAAGGCCTGCCAAGAGCAGCATGACACTGCACTGACATTGCTAATACCGCAGCTGTCGTGGTCAGAAGGCAGGGGGGGCGTGGCCGGAAACCTCCACCTGCCATTTTTAGGGTTAGGGCTAGGGTTAGCGTCTGGAGAACGAGGAAGCCCTCAGGTCCAGGGTTAGTTGGGATTGCAAAGGCCTGCCAAGAGCAGCACGACGCTGCACTGACATTGCTCCTGCCGCTGCTGTCATAGCCAGAACGCAGGGGTGCGTGGCCCGAAACCGCGACCTGCCATTATTAGGGTTAGGGCTAGGGTTAGCGTCTGGAGAACGAGAAAGCGCCCAGGTCCAGGGATAGTTGGGATTGCAAAGGCCTGCCCAGAGCAGCACGACACTGCACTGACATTGCTCCTACCTCAGCTGTCATAGCCAGAATGCAGGGGGGGCGTGGCCGGAAACCGCGACCTGCCATTATTAGGGTTAGGGCTAGGGTTAGCGTCCGGAGAACGAGAAAGCCCCAAGGTCCAGTCATATTTGGGATTGCAAAGGCCTGCCAAGAGCAGCACGACGCTGCACTGACATTGCTCCTGCCGCTGCTGTCATAGCCAGAACGCAGGGGGGGCGTGGCCGGAAACCGCGACCTGCCATTCTTAGGGTTAGGGCTAGGGTTAGCGTCCGGAGAACGAGAAAGCCCTAAGGTCCAGTCATATTTGGGATTGCAAAGGCCTGCCAAGAGCAGCATGACACTGCACTGACATTGCTCCTACCGCAGCTGTCATGGCCAGAACGCAGGGGGGCGTGGCCGGTAACCGCGACCTGCCATTATTAGGGTTAGGGCTAGGGTTAGCGTCTGGAGAACGAGAAAGCCCCCAGGTCCAGGGATAGTTGGGATTGCAAAGGCCTGCCAAGAACAGCATGACACTGCACTGACATTGCTCCTACCGCAGCTGTCATGGCCAGAACGCAGGGGGGCGTGGCCGGAAACCGCGACCTGCCATTATTAGGGTTAGGGCTAGGGTTAGCGTCTGGAGAACGAGAAAGCGCCCAGGTACAGGGATAGTTGGGATTGCAAAGGCCTGCAAAGAGCTGCACGACACTGCACTGACATTGCTCCTACCGCAGCTGTCATGGCCAGAAGGTGGGGGGGCGTGGCCGGAAACCGCGACCTGCCATTCTTAGGGTTAGGGCTAGGGTTAGCGTCTGGGGAACGAGAAAGCCCGCAGGTCCAGGGATAGTTGGGATTGCAAAGGCCTGCCAAGAGCTGCATGACATTGCACTGACATTGCTCCTACCGCTGCTGTCATGGACAGAACGCCGGTGGGGCGTGGCCGGAAACCGCGACCTGCCATTCTTAGGGTTAGGGCTAGGGTTAGCGTCTGGAGAACGAGAAAGCGCCCAGGTCTAGGGATAGTTGGGATTGCAAAGGCCTGCCAAGAGCTGCACGACACTGCACTGACAATGCTCCTACCGCAGCTGTCATAGCCAGAACGCAGGGGGGGCGTGGCCGGAAACCGCGACCTGCCATTCTTAGGGTTAGGGCTAGGGTTAGCGTCTGGAGAACGAGAAAGCGCCCAGGTCCAGGGATAGTTGGGATTGCAAAGGCCTGCCAAGAGCAGCACGACACTGCACTGACATTGCTCCTAGCGCAGCTCTCATGGCCAAAACGCAGGGGGGGCGTGGCCGGAAACCGCGACCTGCCATTCTTAGGGTTAGGGCTAGGGTTAGCGTCTGGAGAACGAGAAAGCCCCCAGGTCCAGGGTTAGTTGTGATTGCAAAGGCCTGCCAAAAGCAGCACAACGCTGCAATGACATTGCTCCTACATCAGATGTCATAGCCAGAACGCAGGGGGGGCGTGGCCGTAAACCGCGACCTGCCATTCTTAGGGTTAGGGCTAGGGTTAGCGTCCGGAGAACGAGAAAGCCCCAAGGTCCAGGGATAGTTGGGATTGCAAAGGCCTGCCAAGAGCAGCATGACACTGCACTGACATTGCTAATACCGCAGCTGTCGTGGTCAGAAGGCAGGGGGGGCGTGGCCGGAAACCTCCACCTGCCATTTTTAGGGTTAGGGCTAGGGTTAGCGTCTGGAGAACGAGGAAGCCCTCAGGTCCAGGGTTAGTTGGGATTGCAAAGGCCTGCCAAGAGCAGCACGACGCTGCACTGACATTGCTCCTGCCGCTGCTGTCATAGCCAGAACGCAGGGGTGCGTGGCCGGAAACCGCGACCTGCCATTATTAGGGTTAGGGCTAGGGTTAGCGTCTGGAGAACGAGAAAGCCCCCAGGTCCAGGGATAGTTGGGATTGCAAAGGCCTGCCCAGAGCAGCACGACACTGCACTGACATTGCTCCTACATCAGATGTCATAGCCAGAATGCAGGGGGGGCGTGGCCGGAAACCGCGACCTGCCATTATTAGGGTTAGGGCTAGGGTTAGCGTCTGGAGAACGAGAAAGCCCCCAGGTCCACGGTTAGTTGGGATTGCAAAGGCCTGCCAAGAGCAGCATGACACTGCACTGACATTGCTCCTACCGCAGCTGTCATGGCCAGAACGCAGGGGGGCGTGGCCGGAAACCGCGACCTGCCATTATTAGGGTTAGGGCTAGGGTTAGCGTCTGGAGAACGAGAAAGCGCCCAGGTCCAGGGATAGTTGGGATTGCAAAGGCCTGCCAAGAGCAGCACGACACTGCACTGACATTGCTCCTACCGCAGCTCTCATGGCCAGAACGCAGGGGGGCGTGGCCGGAAACCGCGACCTGCCATTATTAGGGTTAGGGCTAGGGTTAGCGTCTGGAGAATGAGAAAGCGCCCAGGTCCATGGATAGTTGGGATTGCAAAGGCCTGCAAAGAGCTGCACGACACTGCACTGACATTGCTCCTACCTCAGCTGTCATAGCCAGAACGCAGGGGAGGCGTGGCCGGAAACCGCGACCTGCCATTCTTAGGGTTAGGGCTAGGGTTAGCGTCTGGAGAACGAGAAAGCCCCCAGGTCCAGGGATAGTTGGGATTGCAAAGGCCTGCCCAGAGCAGCACGACACTGCACTGACATTGTTCCTACCGCAGCTGTCAGGGCCAGAATGTAGGGGGGGCATGGCCGGAAAACTCCACCTGTCATTATTAGGGTTAGGGCTAGGGTTAGCGTCTGGAGAACGAGAAAGCGCCCAGGTCCAGGGATAGTTGGGATTGCAAAGGCCTGCCAAGAGCAGCACGACGCTGCACTGACATTGCTCCTACCGCTGCTGTCATAGCCAGAACGCAGGGGGGGCGTGGCCGGAAACCGCGACCTGCCATTCTTAGGGTTATTGCTAGGGTTAGCGTCTGGAGAACGAGAAAGCCCCCAGGTCCAGGGTTAGTTGGGATTGCAAAGGCCTGCCAAAAGCAGCACAACGCTGCAATGACATTGCTCCTACCACAGCTGTCATGGCCAGAACGCAGGGGGGGCGTGGCCGTAAACCGCGACCTGCCATTCTTAGGGTTAGGGCTAGGGTTAGCGTCCGGAGAACGAGAAAGCCCCAAGGTCCAGTCATATTTGGGATTGCAAAGGCCTGCCAAGAGCAGCACGACGCTGCACTGACATTGCTCCTGCCGCTGCTGTCATAACCAGAACGCAGGGGGGGCGTGGCCGGAAACCGCGACCTGCCATTCTTAGGGTTAGGGCTAGGGTTAGCGTCCGGAGAACGAGAAAGCCCCAAGGTCCAGTCATATTTGGGATTGCAAAGGCCTGCCAAGAGCAGCATGACACTGCACTGACATTGCTCCTACCGCAGCTGTCATGGCCAGAACGCAGGGGGGCGTGGCCGGAAACCGCGACCTGCCATTCTTAGGGTTAGGGCTAGGGTTAGCGTCTGGAGAACGAGAAAGCGCCCAGGTCCAGGGATAGTTGGGATTGCAAAGGCCTGCCAAGAGCAGCATGACACTGCACTGACATTGCTCCTACTGCAGCTGTCATGGCCAGAACGCAGGGGGGCGTGGCCGGAAACCGCGACCTGCCATTCTTAGGGTTAGGGCTAGGGTTAGCGTCTGGAGAATGAGAAAGCCCCCAGGTCCAGGGATAGTTGGGATTGCAAAGGCCTGCCCAGAGCAGCACGACACTGCACTGACATTGTTCCTACCGCAGCTGTCAGGGACAGAATGTAGGGGGGGCGTGGCCGGAAAACTCCACCTGTCATTATTAGGGTTAGGGCTAGGGTTAGCGTCTGGAGAACGAGAAAGCGCCCAGGTCCAGGGATAGTTGGGATTGCAAAGGCCTGCCAAGAGCAGCACGACGCTGCACTGACATTGCTCCTACCGCTGCTGTCATAACCAGAACGCAGGGGGGGCGTGGCCGGAAACCGCGACCTGCCATTCTTAGGGTTAGGGCTAGGGTTAGCGTCTGGAGAACGAGAAAGCCCCCAGGTCCAGGGTTAGTTGGGATTGCAAAGGCCTGCCAAAAGCAGCACAACGCTGCAATGACATTGCTCCTACCGCAGCTGTAATGGCCAGAAGGCAGGGGGGGCGTGGCCGGAAACCTCCACCTGCCATTATTAGGGTTAGGGCTAGGGTTAGCGTCTGGAGAACGAGGAAGCCGTCAGGTCCAGGGTTAGTTGGGATTGCAAAGGCCTGCCAAGAGCAGCACGACGCTGCACTGACATTGCTCCTGCCGCTGCTGTCATAGCCAGAACGCAGGGGGGGCGTGGCCGGAAACCGCGACCTGCCATTCTTAGGGTTAGGGCTAGGGTTAGCGTCTGGAGAATGAGAAAGCGCCCAGGTCCAGGGATAGTTGGGATTGCAAAGGCCTGCCAAGAGCAGCATGACACTGCACTGACATTGCTCCTACCGCAGCTGTCATGGCCAGAACGCAGGGGGGCGTGGCCGGAAACCGCGACCTGCCATTATTAGGGTTAGGGCTAGGGTTAGCGTCTGGAGAACGAGAAAGCCCCCAGGTCCAGGGATAGTTGGGATTGCAAAGGCCTGCCAAGAACAGCATGACACTGCACTGACATTGCTCCTACCGCAGCTGTCATGGCCAGAACGCAGGGGGGCGTGGCCGGAAACCGCGACCTGCCATTATTAGGGTTAGGGCTAGGGTTAGCGTCTGGAGAACGAGAAAGCCCCAGGTCCAGGGATAGTTGGGATTGCAAAGGCCTGCCAAGTGCTGCACGACACTGCACTGACATTGCTCCTACCGCTGCTGTCATGGCCAGAACGTAGGGGGGGCGTGGCCGGAAACCGCGACCTGCCATTCTTAGGGTTAGGGCTAGGGTTAGCGTCTGGAGAACGAGAAAGCCCCCAGGTCCAGGGATAGTTGGGATTGCAAAGGCCTGCCCAGAGCAGCACGACACTGCACTGACATTGCTCCTACCGCAGCTCTCATGGCCAGAACGCAGGGGGGGCGTGGCCGTAAACCGCGACCTGCCATTATTAGGATTAGGGCTAGGGTTAGCGTCTGGAGAACGAGAAAGCGCCCAGGTCCAGGGATAGTTGGGATTGCAAAGGCCTGCCAAGAGCAGCACGACACTGCACTGACATTGCTCCTACCGCAGGTCTCATGGCCAGAACGCAGGGGGGGCGTGGCCGGAATCCGCGACCTGCCATTCTTAGGGTTAGGGCTAGGATTAGCGTCTGGAGAACGAGAAAGCCCCCAGGTCCAGGGATAGTTGGGATTGCAAAGGCCTGCCAAGAACAGCACGACACTGCATTGACATTGCTCCTACCTCAGGTGTCATAGCCAGAACGCAGGGGGGGCGTGGCCGGAAACCGCGACCTGCCATTCTTAGGGTTATGGCTAGGGTTAGCGTCTGGAGAACAAGAAAGCGCCCAGGTCCAGGGATAGTTGGGATTGCAAAGGCCTGCCCAGAGCAGCCCGACACTGCACTGACATTGCTCCTACCGCAGCTGTCATGGCCAGAATGTAGGGGGGGCGTGGCCGGAAACCTCCACCTGCCATTATTAGGGTTAGGGCTAGGGTTAGCGTCTGGAGAACGAGAAAGCCCCCAGGTCCAGGGATAGTTGGGATTGCAAAGGCCTGCCAAGAACAGCATGACACTACACTGACATTGCTCCTACCGCAGCTGTCATGGCCAGAACGCAGGGGGGGCGTGGCCGTAAACCGCGACCTGCCATTCTTAGGGTTAGGGCTAGGGTTAGCGTCTGGAGAACGAGAAAGCGCCCAGGTCCAGGGATAGTTGGGATTGCAAAGGCCTGCCAAGAGCAGCACGACATTGCACTGACATTGCTCCTGCCGCAGCTCTCATGGCCAGAACGCAGGGGGGGCGTGGCCGTAAACCGCGACCTGCCAATATTAGGGTTAGGGCTAGGGTTAGCGTCTGGAGAACGAGAAAGCCCCCAGGTCCAGGGATAGTTGGGATTGCAAAGGCCTGCCAAGAGCAGCACGACGCTGCACTGACATTGCTCCTGCCGCTGCTGTCATAGTCAGAACGCAGGGGGGGCGTGGCCGGAAACCGCGACCTGCCATTCTTAGGGTTAGGGATAGGGTTAGCGTCTGGAGAACGAGAAAGCGCCCAGGTCCAGGGATAGTTGGGATTGCAAAGGCCTGCCAAGAGCAGCACGACACTGCACTGACATTGCTCCTACCTCAGCTGTCATAGCCAGAACGCAGGGGGGGCGTGGCCGTAAACCGCGACCTGCCATTCTTAGGGTTAGGGCTAGGGTTAGCGTCTGGAGAACGAGAAAGCCCCCAGGTCCACGGTTAGTTGGGATTGCAAAGGCCTGCCAAGAGCAGCACGACACTGCACTGACATTGCTCCTACCTCAGCTGTCATAGCCAGAACGCAGGGGGGGCGTGGCCGGAAACCGCGACCTGCCATTCTTAGGGTTAGGGCTAGGGTTAGCGTCTGGAGAACGAGAAAGCCCCCAGGTCCAGGGATAGTTGGGATTGCAAAGGCCTGCCAAGAGCAGCACGACACTGCACTGACATTGCTCCTACCGCAGCTCTCATGGCCAGAACGCAGGGGGGGCGTGGCCGTAAACCGCGACCTGCCATTCTTAGGGTTAGGGCTAGGGTTAGCGTCTGGAGAACGAGAAAGCCCCCAGGTCCAGGAATAGTTGGGATTGCAAAGGCCTGCCAAGAGCAGCACGACACTGCACTGACATTGCTCCTACCTCAGCTCTCATGGCCAGAACACAGGGGGGGCGTGGCCGGAAACCGCGACCTGCCATTCTAGGTTTAGGGCTAGGGTTAGCGTCTGGAGAACGAGAAAGCCCCCAGGTCCAGGGACAGTTGGGATTGCAAAGGCCTGCAAGAGCAGCACGACACTGCACTGACATTGCTCCTAGCGCAGCTCTCATGGCCAGAACGCAGGGGGGGCGTGGCCGTAAACCGCGACCTGCCATTTTTAGGGTTAGGGCTAGGGTTAGCGTCTGGAGAACGAGAAAGCGCCCAGGTCCAGGGATAGTTGGGATTGCAAAGGCCTGCCAAGAGCAGCACGACACTGCACTGACATTGCTCCTACCTCAGCTGTCATAGTCAGAACGCAGGGGGGGCGTGGCCGGAAACCGCGACCTGATATTCTTAGGGTTAGGGCTAGGGTTAGCGTCTGGAGAATGAGAAAGCCCCCAGGTCCAGGGATAGTTGGGATTGCAAAGGCCTGCCAAGAGCAGCACGACACTGCACTGACATTGCTCCTACCGCTGCTGTCATAGCCAGAACGCAGGGGGGGCGTGGCCGGAAACCGCGACCTGCCATTCTTAGGGTTAGGGCTAGGGTTAGTGTCTGGAGAAAGAGAAAGCGCCCAGGTCCAGGGATAGTTGGGATTGCAAAAGCCTGCCAAGAACAGCACGACACTGCACTGACATTGCTCCTAACGCAGGTGTCATAGCCAGAACGCAGGTGGGGCGTGGCCGTAAACCGCGACCTGCCATTCTTAGGGTTAGGGCTAGGGTTAGCGTCTGGAGAACGAGGAAGCGCCCAGGTCCAGGGATAGTTGGGATTGCAAAGGCCTGCCAAGAGCAGCACGACACTGCACTGACATTGCTCCTACCGCTGCTGTCATAGACAGAACGCAGGGGGGGCGTGGCCGGAAACCGCGACCTGCCATTCTTAGGGTTAGGGCTAGGGTTAGCGTCTGGAGAACGAGAAAGCGCCCAGGTCCAGGGATAGTTGGGATTGCAAAGGCCTGCCAAGAGCAGCACGACACTGCACTGACATTGCTCCTACCGCAGCTGTCATGGCCAGAACGCAGGGGAGGCGTGGCCGGAAACCGCGACCTGCCATTATTAGGGTTAGTGCTAGGGTTAGCGTCTGGAGAACAAGAAAGCGCCCAGGTCCAGGGATAGTTGGGATTGCAAAGGCCTGCCCAGAGTAGCACGACACTGCACTGATATTGCTCCTACCGCAGCTGTCATAGCCAGAATGTAGGGGGGGCGTGGCCGGAAAACTCCACCTGTCATTATTAGGGTTAGGGCTAGGGTTAGCGTCTGGAGAACGAGAAAGCGCCCAGGTCAAGGGATAGTTGGGATTGCAAAGGCCTGCCAAGAACAGCACGACACTGCACTGACATTGCCCCTAACGCAGCTCTCATGGCCAGAACGCAGGGGGGGCGTTGCCGGAAAAGTCCACCTGTCATTCTTAGGGTTAGGACTAGGGTTAGCGTCTGGAGAACGAGAAAGCGCCCAGGTCCAGGGATAGTTGGGATTGCAAAGGCCTGCAAAGAGCTGCATGACGCTGCACTGACATTGCTCCTAGCGCAGCTGTCGTGGCCAGAACGCAGGGGGGCGTGGCCGGAAACCGCGACCTGCCATTCTTAGGGTTAGGGCTAGGGTTAGCGTCTGGAGAACGAGAAAGCGCCCAGGTCCAGGGTTAGTTGGGATTGCAAAGGCCTGCGAAGAGTAGCACGACGCTGCACTGACATTGCTCCTACATCAGATGTCATAGCCAGAACGCAGGGGGGGCGTGGCCGTAAACCGCGACCTGCCATTATTAGGGTTAGGGCTAGGGTTAGCGTCTGGAGAACGAGAAAGCCCCAAGGTCCAGTGATAGTTGGGATTGCAAAGGCCTGCAAAGAGCTGCATGACGCTGCACTGACATTACTCCTAGCGCAGCTGTCATGGACAGAACGCAGGGGGGGTTTGGCCGGAAACCGCGACCTGCCATTATTAGGGTTAGGGCTAGGGTTAGCTTCTGGAGAACGAGAAAGCGCCCAGGTCCAGGGATAGTTGGGATTGCAAAGGCCTGCCAAGAGCAGCACGACACTGCACTGACATTGCTGCTAGCGCAGCTGTCATGGACAGAACGCAGGTGGGGCTTGGCCGTAAACCGCGACCTGCCATTCTTAGGGTTAGGGCTAGGGTTAGCGTCTGGAGAACGAGAAAGCGCCCAGGTCCGGGGTTAGTTGGGATTGCAAAGGCCTGCCAAGAGCTGCATGACGCTACACTGACATTGCTCCTACCGCAGCTGTCATGGCCAGAACGCAGGGGGGCGTGGCCGGAAACCGCGACCTGCCATTCTTAGGGTTAGGGCTAGGGTTAGCGTCTGGAGAACGAGAAAGCCCCCAGGTCCAGGGTTAGTTGGGATTGCAAAGGCCTGCCAAAAGCAGCACAACGCTGCACTGACATTGCTCCTACATCAGATGTCATAGCCAGAACGCAGGGGGGGCGTGGCCGTAAACCGCGACCTGCCATTATTAGGGTTAGGGCTAGGGTTAGCGTCTGGAGAACGAGAAAGCCCCCAGGTCCAGTGATAGTTGGGATTGCAAAGGCCTGCCAAGAGCTGCATGACGCTGCACTGACATTGCTCCCACCGCTGCTGTCATAGCCAGAACGCAGGGGGGGCGTGGCCGGAAACCGCGACCTGCCATTCTTAGGGTTAGGGCTAGGGTTAGCGTCTGGAGAACGAGAAAGCGCCCAGGTCCAGGGATAGTTGGGATTGCAAAGGCCTGCCAAGAACAGCACGACACTGCACTGACATTGCTCCTAACGCAGGTGTCATGGCCAGAACGCAGGGGGGGCGTGGCCAGAAACCGCGACCTGCCATTCTTAGGGTTAGGGCTAGGGTTAGCGTCTGGAGAACGAGAAAGCCCCCAGGTCCAGGGATAGTTGGGATTGCAAAGGCCTGCCAAGAGCAGCACGACACTGCACTGACATTGCTCCTACCTCAGCTGTCATAGCCAGAACGCAGGGGGGGCGTGGCCGGAAACCGCGACCTGCCATTCTTAGGGTTAGGGCTAGGGTTAGCGTCTGGAGAACGAGAAAGCCCCCAGGTCCAGGGATAGTTGGGATTGCAAAGGCCTGCCAAGAGCAGCACGACGCTGCACTGACATTGCTCCTACCACAGCTGTCATAGCCAGAACGCAGGGGGGGCGTGGCCGGAAACCGCGACCTGCCATTCTTAGGGTTAGGGCTAGGGTTAGCGTCTGGAGAATGAGAAAGCGCCCAGGTCCGGGCATAGTTGGGATTGCAAAGGCCTGCCAAGAACAGCATGACACTGCACTGACATTGCTCCTACCGCAGCTGTCATGGCCAGAACGCAGGGGGGCGTGGCCGGAAACCGCGACCTGCCATTCTTAGGGTTAGGGCTAGGGTTAGCGTCGGGAGAATGAGAAAGCCCCAAGGTCCAGGGATAGTTGGGATTGCAAAGGCCTGCCAAGAGCAGCACGACACTGCACTGACATTGCTCCTACCGCAGCTGTCATGGACAGAACGCAGGGGAGGCGTGGCCGGAAACCGCGACCTGCCATTCTTAGGGTTAGGGCTAGGGTTAGCGTCTGGAGAACGAGAAAGCCCCCAGGTCCAGGGTTAGTTGGGATTGCAAAGGCCTGCCAAGAGCAGCATGACGCTGCACTGACATTGCTCCTACCGCAGCTGTCATGGACAGAACGCAGGGGAGGCGTGGCCGGAAACCGCGACCTGCCATTCTTAGGGTTAGGGCTAGGGTTAGCGTCTGGAGAACGAGAAAGCCCCCAGGTCCAGGGATAGTTGGGATTGCAAAGGCCTGCCAAGAGCAGCACGACGCTGCACTGACATTGCTCCTACCACAGCTGTCATAGCCAGAACGCAGGGGGGGCGTGGCCGGAAACCGCGACCTGCCATTCTTAGGGTTAGGGCTAGGGTTAGCGTCTGGAGAACGAGAAAGCCCCCAGGTCCAGGGTTAGTTGGGATTGCAAAGGCCTGCCAAGAGCAGCACGACACTGCACTGACATTGCTCCTACCGCAGCTGTCATGGACAGAACGCAGGGGAGGCGTGGCCGGAAACCGCGACCTGCCATTCTTAGGGTTAGGGCTAGGGTTAGCGTCTGGAGAACGAGAAAGCCCCCAGGTCCAGGGATAGTTGGGATTGCAAAGGCCTGCCAAGAGCAGCACGACGCTGCACTGACATTGCTCCTACCACAGCTGTCATAGCCAGAACGCAGGGGGGGCGTGGCCGGAAACCGCGACCTGCCATTCTTAGGGTTAGGGCTAGGGTTAGCGTCTGGAGAATGAGAAAGCGCCCAGGTCCGGGCATAGTTGGGATTGCAAAGGCCTGCCAAGAACAGCATGACACTGCACTGACATTGCTCCTACCGCAGCTGTCATGGCCAGAACGCAGGGGGGCGTGGCCGGAAACCGCGACCTGCCATTCTTAGGGTTAGGGCTAGGGTTAGCGTCGGGAGAATGAGAAAGCCCCAAGGTCCAGGGATAGTTGGGATTGCAAAGGCCTGCCAAGAGCAGCACGACACTGCACTGACATTGCTCCTACCACAGCTGTCATGGACAGAACGCAGGGGAGGCGTGGCCGGAAACCGCGACCTGCCATTCTTAGGGTTAGGGCTAGGGTTAGCGTCTGGAGAACGAGAAAGCCCCCAGGTCCAGGGTTAGTTGGGATTGCAAAGGCCTGCCAAGAGCTGCATGACGCTGCACTGACATTGCTCCTAGCGCAGCTGTCGTGGCCAGAACGCAGGGGGGCGTGGCCGGAAACCGCGACCTGCCATTATTAGGGTTAGGGCTAGGGTTAGCGTCTGGAGAACGAGAAAGCTCCCAGGTCCAGGGTTAGTTGGGATTGCAAAGGCCTGCGAAGAGGAGCACGACGCTGCACTGACATTGCTCCTACATCAGATGTCATAGCCAGAACGCAGGGGGGCGTGGCCGTAAAACGCGACCTGCCATTATTAGGGTTAGGGCTAGGGTTAGCGTCCGGAGAACGAGAAAGCGCCCAGGTCCAGTGATAGTTGGGATTGCAAAGGCCTGCCAAGAGCTGCACGACGCTGCACTGACATTGCTCCTGCCGCTGCTGTCATGGCCAGAACGCAGGGGGGGCGTGGCCGGAAACCGCGACCTCCCATTCTTAGGGTTAGGGCTAGGGTTAGCGTCTGGAGAACGAGAAAGCCCCCAGGTCCAGGGTTAGTTGGGATTGCAAAGGCCTTCCTAGAGCTGCATGACGCTGCACTGACATTGCTCCTAGCGCAGCTGTCATGGACAGAACGCAGGGGGGGTTTGGCCGGAAACCGCGACCTGCCATTATTAGGGTTAGGGCTAGGGTTAGCTTCTGGAGAACGAGAAAGCACCCCGGTCCAGGGATAGTTGGGATTGCAAAGGCCTGCCAAGAGCAGCACGACACTGCACTGACATTGCTCCTAACGCAGCTGTCATTGCCAGAATGCAGGGGGGGCGTGGCCGGAAACCTCCACCTGCCATTCTTAGGGTTAGGGCTGGGGTTAGCGTCTGGAGAACGAGAAAGCGCCCAGGTCCAGGGTTAGTTGGGATTGCAAAGGCCTGCCAAGAGCAGCACGACGCTGCACTGACATTGCTCCTGCCGCTGCTGTCATAGCCAGAACGCAGGGGGGGCGTGGCCGGAAACCGCGACCTGCCATTCTTAGGGTTAGGGCTAGGGTTAGAGTCTGGAGAACGAGAAAGCGCCCAGGTCCAGGGATAGTTGGGATTGCAAAGGCCTGCCAAGAGCAGCACGACACTGCACTGACATTGCTCCTACGGCAGCTGTCATAGCCAGAACGCAGGGGGGGCGTGGCCGTAAACCGCGACCTGCCATTATTAGGGTTAGGGCTAGGGTTAGCGTCCGGAGAACGAGAAAGCCCCAAGGTCCAGTGATAGTTGGGATTGCAAAGGCCTGCCAAGAGCTGCATGACGCTGCACTGACATTGCTCCTAGCGCAGCTGTCATGGACAGAACGCAGGGGGGGCGTGGCCGGAAACCGCGACCTGCCATTCTTAGGGTTAGGGCTAGGGTTAGCGTCTGGAGAACGAGAAAGCGCCCAGGTCCAGGGATAGTTGGGATTGCAAAGGCCTGCCAAGAGCAGCACGACACTGCACTGACATTGCTCCTACCGCTGCTGTCATAGCCAGAACGCAGGGGGGGCGTGGCCGGAAACCGCGACCTGCCATTCTTAGGGTTAGGGCTAGGGTTAGTGTCTGGAGAACGAGAAAGCGCCCAGGTCCAGGGATAGTTGGGATTGCAAAAGCCTGCCAAGAACAGCACGACACTGCACTGACATTGCTCCTAACGCAGGTGTCATAGCCAGAACGCAGGTGGGGCGTGGCCGTAAACCGCGACCTGCCATTCTTAGGGTTAGGGCTAGGGTTAGCGTCTGGAGAACGAGGAAGCGCCCAGGTCCAGGGATAGTTGGGATTGCAAAGGCCTGCCAAGAGCAGCACGACACTGCACTGACATTGCTCCTACCTCAGCTGTCATAGACAGAACGCAGGGGAGGCAGGGCCGGAAACCGCGACCTGCCATTATTAGGGTTAGGGCTAGGGTTAGCGTCTGGAGAACGAGAAAGCCCCCAGGTCCAGGGATAGTTGGGATTGCAAAGGCCTGCCAAGAGCAGCACGACACTGCACTGACATTGCTCCTACCGCAGCTGTCATGGCCAGAACGCAGGGGAGGCGTGGCCGGAAACCGCGACCTGCCATTCTTAGGGTTAGTGCTAGGGTTAGCGTCTGGAGAACGAGAAAGCGCCCAGGTCCAGGGATAGTTGGGATTGCAAAGGCCTGCCAAGAGCAGCACGACACTGCATTGACATTGCTCCTACCTCAGCTGTCATAGCCAGAACGCAGGGGGGGCGTGGCCGGAAACCGCGACCTGCCTTTCTTAGGGTTAGGGCTAGGGTTAGCGTCTGGAGAACAAGAAAGCGCCCAGGTCCAGGGATAGTTGGGATTGCAAAGGCCTGCCCAGAGCAGCACGACACTGCACTGATATTGCTCCTACCGCAGCTGTCATAGCCAGAATGTAGGGGGGGCGTGGCCGGAAAACTCCACCTGTCATTATTAGGGTTAGGGCTAGGGTTAGCGTCTGGAGAACGAGAAAGCGCCCAGGTCCAGGGATAGTTGGGATTGCAAAGGCCTGCCAAGAACAGCACGACACTGCACTGACATTGCCCCTAACGCAGGTGTCATGGCCAGAACGCAGGGGGGGCGTTGCCGGAAAAGTCCACCTGTCATTCTTAGGGTTAGGACTAGGGTTAGCGTCTGGAGAACGAGAAAGCGCCCAGGTCCAGGGATAGTTGGGATTGCAAAGGCCTGCAAAGAGCTGCATGACGCTGCACTGACATTGCTCCTAGCGCAGCTGTCGTGGCCAGAACGCAGGGGGGCGTGGCCGGAAACCGCGACCTGCCATTCTTAGGGTTAGGGCTAGGGTTAGCGTCTGGAGAACGAGAAAGCGCCCAGGTCCAGGGTTAGTTGGGATTGCAAAGGCCTGCGAAGAGTAGCACGATGCTGCACTGACATTGCTCCTACATCAGATGTCATAGCCAGAACGCAGGGGGGGCGTGGCCGTAAACCGCGACCTGCCATTATTAGGGTTAGGGCTAGGGTTAGCGTCTGGAGAACGAGAAAGCGCCCAGGTCCAGGCTTAGTTGGGATTGCAAAGGCCTGCAAAGAGCTGCATGACGCTGCACTGACATTACTCCTAGCGCAGCTGTCATGGACAGAACGCAGGGGGGGTTTGGCCGGAAACCGCGACCTGCCATTATTAGGGTTAGGGCTAGGGTTAGCTTCTGGAGAACGAGAAAGCGCCCAGGTCCAGGGATATTTGGGATTGCAAAGGCCTGCCAAGAGCAGCACGACACTGCACTGACATTGCTGCTAGCGCAGCTGTCATGGACAGAACGCAGGTGGGGCTTGGCCGTAAACCGCGACCTGCCATTCTTAGGGTTAGGGCTAGGGTTAGCGTCTGGAGAACGAGAAAGCGCCCAGGTCCGGGGTTAGTTGGGATTGCAAAGGCCTGCCAAGAGCAGCACGACACTGCACTGATATTGCTCCTAACGCAGCTGTCATGGCCAGAATGCAGGGGGGGTGTGGCCGGAAACCTCCACCTGCCATTCTTAGGGTTAGGGCTAGGGTTAGCGTCTGGAGAACGAGAAAGCGCCCAGGTCCAGGGTTAGTTGGGATTGCAAAGGCCTGCCAAGAGCAGCACGACGCTGCACTGACATTGCTCCTGCCGCTGCTGTCATAGCCAGAACGCAGGGGGGGCGTGGCCGGAAACCGCGACCTGCCATTCTTAGGGTTAGGGCTAGGGTTAGCATCTGGAGAACGAGAAAGCCCCCAGGTCCAGGGTTAGTTGGGATTGCAAAGGCCTGCCAAGAGCTGCATGACGCTGCACTGACATTGCTCCTACCGCAGCTGTCATGGCCAGAACGCAGGGGGGCGTGGCCGGAAACCGCGACCTGCCATTCTTAGGGTTAGGGCTAGGGTTAGCGTCTGGAGAACGAGAAAGCCCCAAGGTCCAGTGATAGTTGGGATTGCAAAGGCCTGCCAAGGGCTGCATGACGCTGCACTGACATTGCTCCTAGCGCAGCTGTCATGGACAGAACGCAGGGGGGGCGTGGCCGGAAAAAGCGACCTGCCATTCTTAGGGTTAGGGCTAGGGTTAGCGTCTGGAGAACGAGAAAGCGCCCAGGTCCAGGGATAGTTGGGATTGCAAAGGCCTGCCAAGAACAGCACGACACTGCATTGACATTGCTCCTACCTCAGCTGTCATAGCCAGAACGCAGGGGGGGCGTGGCCGGAAACCGCGACCTGCCATTCTTAGGGTTAGGGCTAGGGTTAGCGTCTGGAGAACAAGAAAGCGCCCAGGTCCAGGGATAGTTGGGATTGCAAAGGCCTGCCAAGAGCAGCACGACGCTGCACTGACATTGCTCCTACCGCTGCTGTCATAGCCAGAACGCAGGAGGGGCGTGGCCGGAAACCGCGACCTGCCATTCTTAGGGTTAGGGCTAGGGTTAGCGTCTGGAGAACGAGAAAGCGCCCAGGTCCAGGGATAGTTGGGATTGCAAAGGCCTGCCAAGAACAGCACGACACTGCACTGACATTGCTCCTAACGCAGGTGTCATGGCCAGAACGCAGGGGGGGCGTGGCCGTAAACCGCGACCTGCCATTCTTAGGATTAGGGCTAGGGTTAGCGTCTGGAGAACAAGAAAGCGCCCAGGTCCAGGGATAGTTGGGATTGCAAAGGCCTGCCCAGAGCAGCACGACACTGCACTGATATTGCTCCTACCGCAGCTGTCATGGCCAGAAGGCAGGGGGGGCGTGGCCGGAAAACTCCACCTGTCATTATTAGGGTTAGGGCTAGGGTTAGCGTCTGGAGAACGAGAAAGCGCCCAGGTCCAGGGATAGTTGGGATTGCAAAGGCCTGCCAAGAGCTGCACGACACTGCACTGACATTGCTCCTACCGCAGCTGTCATGGCCAGAACGCAGGTGGGGCGTGGCCAGAAACCGCGACCTGCCATTATTAGGGTTAGGGCTAGGGTTAGCGTCTGGAGAACGAGAAAGCCCCCAGGTCCAGGGTTAGTTGGGATTGCAAAGGCCTGCCAAGAGCAGCACGACACTGCACTGACATTGCTCCTAGCGCAGCTCTCATGGCCAGAACGCAGGGGGGGCGTGGCCGGAAACCGGGACCTGCCATTATTAGGGTTAGGGCTAGGGTTAGCGTCTGGAGAACGAGAAAGCGCCCAGGTCCAGGGATAGTTGGGATTTCAAAGGCCTGCCAAGAGCAGCACGACACTGCACTGACATTGCTCCTACCTCAGCTGTCATAGCCAGAACTCAGGGGGGGCGTGGCCGGAAACCGCGACCTGCCATTCTTAGGGTTAGGGCTAGGGTTAGCGTCTGGAGAACGAGAAAGCCCCCAGGTCCAGGGTTAGTTGGGATTGCAAAGGCCTGCCAAGACCTGCATGACGCTGCACTGACATTGCTCCTAGCGCAGCTGTCATGGACAGAACGCAGGTGGGGCGTGGCCGGAAACCGCGACCTGCCATTCTTAGGGTTAGGGCTAGGGTTAGCGTCTGGAGAACGAGAAAGCCCCCAGGTCCAGGGTTAGTTGGGATTGCAAAGGCCTGCCAAGAGCTGCATGACGCTGCACTGACATTGCTCCTAGCGCAGCTGTCATAGCCAGAACGCAGGGGGGGCGTGGCCGGAAACCGCGACCTGCCATTATTAGGGTTAGGGCTAGGGTTAGCATCTGGAGAACGAGAAAGCCCCCAGGTCCAGGGATAGTTAGGATTGCAAAGGCCTGCCAAGAGCTGCACGACACTGCACTGACATTGCTCCTAACGCAGGTGTCATGGCCAGAACGCAGGGGGTGCGTGGCCGGAAACCGCGACCTGCCATTATTAGGGTTAGGGCTAGGGTTAGAGTCTGGAGAACGAGAAAGCGCCCAGGTCCAGGGATAGTTGGGATTGCAAAGGCCTGCCAAGAGCAGCACGACACTGCACTGACATTGCTCCTACCTCAGCTGTCATAGCCAGAACGCAGGGGGGGCGTGGGCGGAAACCGCGACCTGCCATTCTTAGGGTTAGGGCTAGGGTTAGCGTCTGGAGAACGAGAAAGCCTCCAGGTCCAGGGTTAGTTGGGATTGCAAAGGCCTGCCAAGAGCTGCATGACGCTGCACTGACATTGCTCCTAGCGCAGCTGTCATGGCCAGAACGCAGGGGGGGCGTGGCCGGAAACCGCGACCTGCCATTCTTAGGGTTAGGGCTAGGGTTAGCGTCTGGAGAACGAGAAAGCGCCCAGGTCCAGGGATAGTTGGGATTGCAAAGGCCTGCCAAGAGCAGCACGACACTGCACTGACATTGCTCCTACCGCAGCTCTCATGGCCAGAACGCAGGGGGGGCGTGGCCGGAATCCGCGACCTGCCATTATTAGGGTTAGGGCTAGGGTTAGCGTCTGGAGAATGAGAAAGCGCCCAGGTCCAGGGATAGTTGGGATTGCAAAGGCCTGCCAAGAACAGCATGACACTGCACTGACATTGCTCCTACCACAGCTGTCATGGCCAGAACGCAGGGGGGGCGTGGCCGGAAACCGCGACCTGCCATTCTTAGGGTTAGGGCTAGGGTTAGCGTCTGGAGAATGAGAAAGCCCCCAGGTCCAGGGTTAGTTGGGATTGCAAAGGCCTGCCAAGAGCAGCACGACACTGCACTGACATTGCTCCTACCGCAGCTCTCATGGCCAGAACGCAGGGGGGGCGTGGCCGGAAACCGCGACCTGCCATTATTAGGGTTAGGGCTAGGGTTAGCGTCTGGAGAATGAGAAAGCGCCCAGGTCCAGGGATACTTGGGATTGCAAAGGCCTGCCAAGAACAGCATGACACTGCACTGACATTGCTCCTACCACAGCTGTCATGGCCAGAACGCAGGGGGGGCGTGGCCGGAAACCGCGACCTGCCATTCTTAGGGTTAGGGCTAGGGTTAGCGTCTGGAGAACGAGAAAGCCCCAGGGTCCAGGGATAGTTGGGATTGCAAAGGCCTGCCAAGAACAGCATGACACTGCACTGACATTGTTCCTACCGCAACTGTCATGGCCAGAATGTAGGGGGGGCGTGGCCGGAAAACTCCACCTGTCATTATTAGGGTTAGGGCTAGGGTTAGCGTCTGGAGAACGAGAAAGCGCCCAGGTCCAGGGATAGTTGGGATTGCAAAGGCCTGCAAAGAGCTGCATGACGCTGCACTGACATTGCTGCTAGCGCAGCTGTCATGGACAGAACACAGGGGGGGTGTGGCCGGAAACCGCGACCTGCCATTCTTAGGGTTAGGGCTAGGGTTAGCGTCTGGAGAACGAGAAAGCGCCCAGGTCCAGGGATAGTTGGGATTGCAAAGGCCTGCCAAGAACAGCACAACACTGCACTGACATTGTTCCTACCGCAGCTGTCATGGCCAGAACGCAGGGGGGGCGTGGCCGGAAACCGCGACCTGCCATTATTAGGGTTAGGGCTAGGGTTAGCATCTGGAGAACGAGAAAGCCCCCAGGTCCAGGGATAGTTGGGATTGCAAAGGCCTGCCAAGAGCTGCACGACACTGCACTGACATTGCTCCTAACGCAGTTGTCATGGCCAGAACGCAGGTGGGGCGTGGCCGGAAACCGCGACCTGCCATTATTAGGGTTAGGGCTAGGGTTAGAGTCTGGAGAACGAGAAAGCGCCCAGGTCCAGGGATAGTTGGGATTGCAAAGGCCTGCCAAGAACAGCACGACACTGCACTGACATTGCTCCTACATCAGCTGTCATAGCCGGAACGCAGGGGGGGCGTGGCCGGAAACCGCGACCTGCCATTATTGGGGTTAGGGCTAGGGTTAGCGTCTGGAGAACGAGAAAGCGCCCAGGTCCAGGGATAGTTGGGATTGCAAAGGCCTGCCAAGAGCAGCACGACACTGCACTGACATTGCTCCTACCGCAGCTGTCGTGGCCAGAAGGCAGGGGGGGCGTGGCCGGAAACCTCCACCTGCCATTATTAGGGTTAGGGCTAGGGTTAGCGTCTGGAGAACGAGAAAGCCTCCAGGGATAGTTGGGATTGCAAAGGCCTGCCAAGAGCAGCATGACACAGCACTGATATTGCTCCTACCGCAGCTCTCATGGCCAGAACGCAGGGGGGGCGTGGCCGTAAACCGCGACCTGCCATTCTTAGGGTTAGGGCTAGGGTTAGCGTCTGGAGAACGAGAAAGCCCCCAGGTCCAGGGATAGTTGGGATTGCAAAGGCCTGCCAAGAGCAGCACGACACTGCACTGACATTGCTCCTAACGCAGGTGTCATGGCCAGAACGCAGGGGGGGCGTGGCCGGAAACCGCGACCTGCCCTTCTTAGGGTTAGGGCTAGGGTTAGCGTCTGGAGAACGAGAAAGCGCCCAGGTCCAGGGATAGTTGGGATTGCAAAGGCATGCCAAGAACAGCATGACACTGCACTGACATTGCTCCTACCGCAGCTCTCATGGCCAGAACGCAGGGGGGGCGTGGCCGGAAACCGCGACCTGCCATTATTAGGGTTAGGGCTAGGGTTAGCGTCTGGAGAACGAGAAAGCCTCCAGGGATAGTTGGGATTGCAAAGGCCTGCCAAGAGCAGCATGACACAGCACTGATATTGCTCCTACCGCAGCTCTCATGGCCAGAACGCAGGGGGGGCGTGGCCGTAAACCGCGACCTGCCATTATTAGGGTTAGGGCTAGGGTTAGCGTCTGGAGAACAAGAAAGCGCCCAGGTCCAGGGATAGTTGGGATTGCAAAGGCCTGCCAAGAGCAGCACGACACTGCACTGACATTGCTCCTACCTCAGCTGTCATAGCCAGAACGCAGGGGGGGTGTGGCCGGAAACCGCGACCTGCCATTATTAGGGTTAGGGCTAGGGTTAACGTCTGGAGAACGAGAAAGCCCCCAGGTCCAGGGATAGTTGGGATTGCAAAGGCCTGCCAAGAGCTGCATGACGCTGCACTGACATTGCTGCTAGCGCAGCTGTCATGGACAGAACGCAGGGGGGGCGTGGCCGGAAACCGCGACCTGCCATTCTTAGGGTTAGGGCTAGGGTTAGCGTCTGGAGAACGAGAAAGCCCCCAGGTCCAGGGATAGTTGGGATTGCAAAGGCCTGCCAAGAGCAGCACGACACTGCACTGACATTGCTCCTACCGCAGCTGTCATGGCCAGAATGTAGGGGGGGCGTGGCCGGAAAACTCCACCTGTCATTATTAGGGTTAGGGCTAGGGTTAGCATCTGGAGAACGAGAAAGTGCCCAGGTCCAGGGATAGTTGGGATTGCAAAGGCCTGCCAAGAGCTGCACGACGCTGCACTGACATTGCTCCTACCGCTGCTGTCATAGCCAGAACGCAGGGGGGGCGTGGCCGGAAACCGCGACCTGCCATTCTTAGGGTTAGGGCTAGGGTTAGCGTCTGGAGAACGAGAAAGCCCCCAGGTATAGGGATAGTTGGGATTGCAAAGGCCTGCCAAGAGCAGCACGACACTGCACTGACATTGCTCCTAGCGCAGATGTCATAGCCAGAACGCAGGGGGGGCGTGGCCGGAAACCGCGACCTGCCATTCTTAGGGTTAGGGCTAGGGTTAGCATCTGGAGAACGAGAAAGCCCCCAGGTCCAGGGATAGTTGGGATTGCAAAGGCCTGCCAAGAGCTGCACGACACTGCACTGACATTGCTCCTAACGCAGGTGTCATGGCCAGAACGCAGGTGGGGCGTGGCCGGAAACCGCGACCTGCCATTATTAGGGTTAGGGCTAGGGTTAGAGTCTGGAGAACGAGAAAGCCCCCAGGTCCAGGGTTAGTTGGGATTGCAAAGGCCTGCAAAGAGCTGCACGACACTGCATTGACATTGCTCCTACCTCAGCTGTCATAGCCAGAACGCAGGGGGGGCGTGGCCGGAAACCGCGACCTGCCATTCTTAGGGTTAGGGCTAGGGTTAGCGTCTGGAGAACGAGAAAGCCCCCAGGTCCAGGGATAGTTGGGATTGCAAAGGCCTGCCAAGAGCAGCAAGACACAGCACTGACATTGCTCCTACCGCAGCTCTCATGTCCAGAACGCAGGGGGGCGTGGCCGGAAACCGCAACCTGCCATTATTAGGGTTAGGGCTAGGGTTAGCATCTGGAGAACGAGAAAGTGCCCAGGTCCAGGGATAGTTGGGATTGCAAAGGCCTGCCAAGAGCAGCACGACACTGCACTGACATTGCTCCTACCGCAGCTGTCATGGACAGAACGCAGGGGGGGCTTGGCCGGAATCCGCGACCTGCCATTATTAGGGTTAGGGCTAGGGTTAGCGTCTGGAGAACGAGAAAGCCCCCAGGTCCAGGGATAGTTGGGATTGCAAAGGCATGCCAAGAACAGCATGACACTGCACTGACATTGTTCCTACCGCAGCTGTCATGGCCAGAACGCAGGTGGGGCGTGGCCGGAAACCGCGACCTGCCATTCTTAGGGTTAGGGCTAGGGTTAGCGTCTGGAGAACGAGAAAGCCCCCAGGTCCAGGGATAGTTGGGATTGCAAAGGCCTGCCAAGAGCAGCACGACGCTGCACTGACATTGCTCCTACATCAGATGTCATAGCCAGAACGCAGGGGGGGCGTGGCCGTAAACCGCGACCTGCCATTCTTAGGGTTAGGGCTAGGGTTAGCGTCTGGAGAATAAGAAAGCGCCCAGGTCCAGGGATAGTTGGGATTGCAAAGGCCTGCAAAGAGCTTCACGACGCTGCATTGACATTGCTCCTACCTCAGCTGTCATAGCCAGAACGCAGGGGGGGCGTGGCCGGAAACCGCGACCTGCCATTATTAGGGTTAGGGCTAGGGTTAGCGTCTGGAGAACGAGAAAGCGCCCAGGTCCAGGGTTAGTTGGGATTGCAAAGGCCTGCCAAGACCTGCATGACGCTGCACTGACATTGCTCCTAGCGCAGCTGTCATGGACAGAACGCAGGTGGGGCGTGGCCGGAAACCGCGACCTGCCATTCTTAGGGTTAGGGCTAGGGTTAGCGTCTGGAGAACGAGAAAGCGCCCAGGTCCAGGGATAGTTGGGATTGCAAAGGCCTGCCAAGAGCTGCATGACGCTGCACTGACATTGCTCCTAGCGCAGCTGTCATAGCCAGAACGCAGGGGGGGCGTGGCCGGAAACCGCGACCTGCCATTATTAGGGTTAGGGCTAGGGTTAGCATCTGGAGAACGAGAAAGCCCCCAGGTCCAGGGATAGTTAGGATTGCAAAGGCCTGCCAAGAGCTGCACGACACTGCACTGACATTGCTCCTAACGCAGGTGTCATGGCCAGAACGCAGGGGGGGCGTGGCCGGAAACCGCGACCTGCCATTATTAGGGTTAGGGCTAGGGTTAGAGTCTGGAGAACGAGAAAGCCCCCAGGTCCAGGGATAGTTGGGATTGCAAAGGCCTGCCAAGAACAGCACGACACTGCACTGACATTGCTCCTACCTCAGCTGTCATAGCCAGAACGCAGGGGGGGCGTGGCCGTAAACCGCGACCTGCCATTCTTAGGGTTAGGGCTAGGGTTAGCGTCTGGAGAACGAGAAAGCCCCCAGGTCCAGGGATAGTTGGGATTGCAAAGGCCTGCCAAGAGCAGCACGACGCTGCACTGACATTGCTCCTACCTCAGCTGTCATAGCCAGAACGCAGGGGGGGCGTGGGCGGAAACCGCGACCTGCCATTCTTAGGGTTAGGGCTAGGGTTAGCGTCTGGAGAACGAGAAAGCCTCCAGGTCCAGGGTTAGTTGGGATTGCAAAGGCCTGCCAAGAGCTGCATGACGCTGCACTGACATTGCTCCTAGCGCAGCTGTCATGGCCAGAACGCAGGGGGGGCGTGGCCGGAAACCGCGACCTGCCATTATTAGGGTTAGGGCTAGGGTTAGCGTCTGGAGAACGAGAAAGCGCCCAGGTCCAGGGATAGTTGGGATTGCAAAGGCCTGCCAAGAGCAGCACGACACTGCACTGACATTGCTCCTACCGCAGCTCTCATGGCCAGAACGCAGGGGGGGCGTGGCCGGAATCCGCGACCTGCCATTATTAGGGTTAGGGCTAGGGTTAGCGTCTGGAGAATGAGAAAGCGCCCAGGTCCAGGGATAGTTGGGATTGCAAAGGCCTGCCAAGAACAGCATGACACTGCACTGACATTGCTCCTACCACAGCTGTCATGGCCAGAACGCAGGGGGGGCGTGGCCGGAAACCGCGACCTGCCATTCTTAGGGTTAGGGCTAGGGTTAGCGTCTGGAGAATGAGAAAGCCCCCAGGTCCAGGGTTAGTTGGGATTGCAAAGGCCTGCCAAAAGCAGCACGACGCTGCACTGACATTGCTCCTACATCAGATGTCATAGCCAGAACGCAGGGGGGGCGTGGCCGTAAACCGGGACCTGCCATTATTAGGGTTAGGGCTAGGGTTAGCGTCTGGAGAACGAGAAAGCCCCAGGGTCCAGGGATAGTTGGGATTGCAAAGGCCTGCCAAGAACAGCATGACACTGCACTGACATTGTTCCTACCGCAGCTGTCATGGCCAGAATGTAGGGGGGGCGTGGCCGGAAAACTCCACCTGTCATTATTAGGGTTAGGGCTAGGGTTAGCGTCTGGAGAACGAGAAAGCGCACAGGTCCAGGGATAGTTGGGATTGCAAAGGCCTGCAAAGAGCTGCATGACGCTGCACTGACATTGCTGCTAGCGCAGCTGTCATGGACAGAACACAGGGGGGGTGTGGCCGGAAACCGCGACCTGCCATTCTTAGGGTTAGGGCTAGGGTTATCGTCTGGAGAACGAGAAAGCGCCCAGGTCCAGGGATAGTTGGGATTGCAAAGGCCTGCCAAGAACAGCACAACACTGCACTGACATTGTTCCTACCGCAGCTGTCATGGCCAGAACGCAGGGGGGGCGTGGCCGGAAACCGCGACCTGCCATTATTAGGGTTAGGGCTAGGGTTAGCATCTGGAGAACGAGAAAGCCCCCAGGTCCAGGGATAGTTGGGATTGCAAAGGCCTGCCAAGAGCTGCACGACACTGCACTGACATTGCTCCTAACGCAGTTGTCATGGCCAGAACGCAGGTGGGGCGTGGCCGGAAACCGCGACCTGCCATTATTAGGGTTAGGGCTAGGGTTAGAGTCTGGAGAACGAGAAAGCGCCCAGGTCCAGGGATAGTTGGGATTGCAAAGGCCTGCCAAGAACAGCACGACACTGCACTGACATTGCTCCTACCGCAGCTGTCGTGGCCAGAAGGCAGGGGGGGCGTGGCCGGAAACCTCCACCTGCCATTATTAGGGTTAGGGCTAGGGTTAGCGTCTGGAGAACGAGAAAGCCTCCAGGGATAGTTGGGATTGCAAAGGCCTGCCAAGAGCAGCATGACACAGCACTGATATTGCTCCTACCGCAGCTCTCATGGCCAGAACGCAGGGGGGGCGTGGCCGTAAACCGCGACCTGCCATTATTAGGGTTAGGGCTAGGGTTAGCGTCTGGAGAACAAGAAAGCGCCCAGGTCCAGGGATAGTTGGGATTGCAAAGGCCTGCCAAGAGCTGCACGACACTGCACTGACATTGCTCCTAACGCAGGTGTCATGGCCAGAACGCAGGTGGGGCGTGGCCGGAAACCGCGACCTGCCATTCTTAGGGTTAGGGCTAGGGTTAGCGTCTGGAGAACGAGAAAGCGCCCAGGTCCAGGGTTAGTTGGGATTGCAAAGGCCTGCAAAGAGCTGCACGACACTGCATTGACATTGCTCCTACCTCAGCTGTCATAGCCAGAACGCAGGGGGGGCGTGGCCGGAAACCGCGACCTGCCATTATTAGGGTTAGGGCTAGGGTTAGCGTCTGGAGAACGAGAAAGCGCCCAGGTCCAGGGATAGTTGGGATTGCAAAGGCCTGCCAAGAGCAGCAAGACACAGCACTGACATTGCTCCTACCGCAGCTGTCATGGCCAGAACGCAGGGGGGCGTGGCCGGAAACCGCAACCTGCCATTCTTAGGGTTAGGGCTAGGGTTAGCATCTGGAGAACGAGAAAGCGCCCAGGTCCAGGGATAGTTGGGATTGCAAAGGCCTGCCAAGAGCAGCACGACACTGCACTGACATTGCTCCTACCGCAGCTCTCATGGCCAGAACGCAGGGGGGGCTTGGCCGGAATCCGCGACCTGCCATTATTAGGGTTAGGGCTAGGGTTAGCGTCTGGAGAACGAGAAAGCCCCCAGGTCCAGGGATAGTTGGGATTGCAAAGGCATGCCAAGAACAGCATGACACTGCACTGACATTGCTCCTACCGCAGCTGTCATGGCCAGAACGCAGGGGGGGCGTGGCCGGAAACCGCGACCTGCCATTCTTAGGGTTAGGGCTAGGGTTAGCGTCTGGAGAACGAGAAAGCCTCCAGGGATAGTTGGGATTGCAAAGGCCTACCAAGAGCAGCATGACACAGCACTGATATTGCTCCTACCGCAGCTCTCATGGCCAGAACGCAGGGGGGGCGTGGCCGTAAACCGCGACCTGCCATTATTAGGGTTAGGGCTAGGGTTAGCGTCTGGAGAACGAGAAAGCGCCCAGGTCCAGGGATAGTTGGGATTGCAAAGGCCTGCCAAGAGCTGCACGACACTGCACTGACATTGCTCCTACCTCAGCTGTCATAGCCAGAACGCAGGGGGGGTGTGGCCGGAAACCGCGACCTGCCATTATTAGGGTTAGGGCTAGGGTTAACGTCTGGAGAACGAGAAAGCCCCCAGGTCCAGGGATAGTTGGGATTGCAAAGGCCTGCCAAGAGCTGCATGACGCTGCACTGACATTGCTGCTAGCGCAGCTGTCATGGACAGAACGCAGGGGGGGCGTGGCCGGAAACCGCGACCTGCCATTCTTAGGGTTAGGGCTAGGGTTAGCGTCTGGAGAACGAGAAAGCCCCCAGGTCCAGGGATAGTTGGGATTGCAAAGGCCTGCCAAGAGCAGCACGACGCTGCACTGACATTGCTCCTACCGCTGCTGTCATAGCCAGAACGCAGGGGGGGCGTGGCCGGAAACCGCGACCTGCCATTCTTAGGGTTAGGGCTAGGGTTAGCGTCTGGAGAACGAGAAAGCCCCCAGGTATAGGGATAGTTGGGATTGCAAAGGCCTGCCAAGAGCTGCACGACACTGCACTGACATTGCTCCTAGCGCAGATGTCATAGCCAGAACGCGGGGGGGCGTGGCCGGAAACCGCGACCTGCCATTCTTAGGGTTAGGGCTAGGGTTAGCATCTGGAGAACGAGAAAGCCCCCAGGTCCAGGGATAGTTGGGATTGCAAAGGCCTGCCAAGAGCTGCACGACACTGCACTGACATTGCTCCTACCTCAGCTGTCATAGCCAGAACGCAGGGGGGGCGTGGCCGGAAACCGCGACCTGCCATTATTAGGGTTAGGGCTAGGGTTAGCGTCTGGAGAACGAGAAAGCCCCCAGGTCCAGGGATAGTTGGGATTGCAAAGGCCTGCCAAGAGCAGCAAGACACAGCACTGACATTGCTCCTACCGCAGCTGTCATGGCCAGAACGCAGGGGGGCGTGGCCGGAAACCGCAACCTGCCATTATTAGGGTTAGGGCTAGGGTTAGCATCTGGAGAACGAGAAAGTGCCCAGGTCCAGGGATAGTTGGGATTGCAAAGGCCTGCCAAGAGCAGCACGACACTGCACTGACATTGCTCCTACCGCAGCTGTCATGGACAGAACGCAGGGGGGGCTTGGCCGGAATCCGCGACCTGCCATTATTAGGGTTAGGGCTAGGGTTAGCGTCTGGAGAACGAGAAAGCCCCCAGGTCCAGGGATAGTTGGGATTGCAAAGGCATGCCAAGAACAGCATGACACTGCACTGACATTGCTCCTACCGCAGCTGTCATGGCCAGAACGCAGGGGGGGCGTGGCCGGAAACCGCGACCTGCCATTCTTAGGGTTAGGGCTAGGGTTAGCGTCTGGAGAACGAGAAAGCCCCCAGGTCCAGGGTTAGTTGGGATTGCAAAGGCCTGCCAAGAGCAGCACGACGCTGCACTGACATTGCTCCTACATCAGATGTCATAGCCAGAACGCAGGGGGGGCGTGGCCGTAAACCGCGACCTGCCATTCTTAGGGTTAGGGCTAGGGTTAGCGTCTGGAGAACGAGAAAGCCCCCAGGTCCAGGGTTAGTTGGGATTGCAAAGGCCTGCCAAGAGCTGCATGACGCTGCACTGACATTGCTCCTAGCGCAGCTGTCATGGACAGAACGCAGGTGGGGCGTGGCCGGAAACCGCGACCTGCCATTCTTAGGGTTAGGGGTAGGGTTAGCGTCTGGAGAACGAGAAAGCCCCCAGGTCCAGGGTTAGTTGGGATTGCAAAGGCCTGCCAAGAGCTGCATGACGCTGCACTGACATTGCTCCTAGCGCAGCTGTCATAGCCAGAACGCAGGGGGGGCGTGGCCGGAAACCGCGACCTGCCATTATTAGGGTTCGGGCTAGGGTTAGAGTCTGGAGAACGAGAAAGCGCCCAGGTCCAGGGATAGTTGGGATTGCAAAGGCCTGCCAAGAACAGCACGACACTGCACTGACATTGCTCCTACCTCAGCTGTCATAGCCAGAACGCAGGGGGGGTGTGGCCGTAAACCGCGACCTGCCATTCTTAGGGTTAGGGCTAGGGTTAGCGTCTGGAGAACGAGAAAGCCCCCAGGTCCAGGGATAGTTGGGATTGCAAAGGCCTGCCAAGAGCAGCACGACACTGCACTGACATAGCTCCTACCTCAGCTGTCATAGCCAGAACGCAGGGGGGGCGTGGCCGGAAACCGCGACCTGCCATTCTTAGGGTTAGGGCTAGGGTTAGCGTCTGGAGAACGAGAAAGCCCCCAGGTCCAGGGTTAGTTGGGATTGCAAAGGCCTGCCAAGAGCTGCATGACGCTGCACTGACATTGCTCCTAGCGCAGCTGTCATGGACAGAACGCAGGGGGGGCGTGGCCGGAAACCGCGACCTGCCATTCTTAGGGTTAGGGCTAGGGTTAGCGTCTGGAGAACGAGAAAGCGCCCAGGTCCAGGGATAGTTGGGATTGCAAAGGCCTGCAAAGAGCTGCACGACACTGCACTGACATTGCTCCTACCGCAGCTGTCGTGGCCAGAAGGCAGGGGGGGCGTGGCCGGAAACCTCCACCTGCCATTATTAGGGTTAGGGCTAGGGTTAGCGTCTGGAGAACGAGAAAGCCTCCAGGGATAGTTGGGATTGCAAAGGCCTGCCAAGAGCAGCATGACACAGCACTGATATTGCTCCTACCGCAGCTCTCATGGCTAGAACGCAGGGGGGGCGTGGCCGTAAACCGCGACCTGCCATTCTTAGGGTTAGGGCTAGGGTTAGCGTCTGGAGAACGAGAAAGCGCCCAGGTCCAGGGATAGTTGGGATTGCAAAGGCCTGCCAAGAGCAGCACGACACTGCACTGACATTGCTCCTACCTCAGCTGTCATAGCCAGAACGCAGGGGGGGTGTGGCCGGAAACCGCGACCTGCCATTATTAGGGTTAGGGCTAGGGTTAACGTCTGGAGAACGAGAAAGCCCCCAGGTCCAGGGTTAGTTGGGATTGCAAAGGCCTGCCAAGAGCTGCATGACGCTGCACTGACATTGCTGCTAGCGCAGCTGTCATGGCCAGAACGCAGGGGGGGCGTGGCCGGAAACCGCGACCTGCCATTCTTAGGGTTAGGGCTAGGGTTAGCGTCTGGAGAACGAGAAAGCCCCCAGGTCCAGGGATAGTTGGGATTGCAAAGGCCTGCCAAGAGCAGCACGACACTGCACTGACATTGCTCCTAGCGCAGCTCTCATGGCCAGAACGCAGGGGGGGCGTGGCCGGAATCCGCGACCTGCCATTATTAGGGTTAGGGCTAGGGTTAGCGTCTGGAGAATGAGAAAGCGCCCAGGTCCAGGGATAGTTGGGATTGCAAAGGCCTGCGAAGAACAGCATGACACTGCACTGACATTGCTCCTACCGCAGCTGTCATGGCCAGAACGCAGGGAGGGCGTGGCCGGAAACCTCCACCTGCCATTCTTAGGGTTAGGGCTAGGGTTAGCGTCTGGAGAATGAGAAAGCCCCCAGGTCCAGGGTTAGTTGGGATTGCAAAGGCCTGCCAAAAGCAGCACGACGCTGCACTGACATTGCTCCTACATCAGATGTCATAGCCAGAACGCAGGGGGGGCGTGGCCGTAAACCGGGACCTGCCATTATTAGGGTTAGGGCTAGGGTTAGCGTCTGGAGAACGAGAAAGCCCCCAGGTCCAGGGATAGTTGGGATTGCAAAGGCCTGCCAAGAGCTGCACGACACTGCACTGACATTGCTCCTAGCGCAGATGTCATAGCCAGAACGCAGGGGGGGCGTGGCCGTAAACCGGGACCTGCCATTATTAGGGTTAGGGCTAGGGTTAGCGTCTGGAGAACGAGAAAGCCCCCAGGTCCAGGGATAGTTGGGATTGCAAAGGCCTGCCAAGAGCTGCACGACACTGCACTGACATTGCTCCTACCTCAGCTGTCATAGCCAGAACGCAGGGGGGGCGTGGCCGGAAACCGCGACCTGCCATTATTAGGGTTAGGGCTAGGGTTAGCGTCTGGAGAACGAGAAAGCCCCCAGGTCCAGGGATAGTTGGGATTGCAAAGGCCTGCCAAGAGCAGCAAGACACAGCACTGACATTGCTCCTACCGCAGCTGTCATGGCCAGAACGCAGGGGGGCGTGGCCGGAAACCGCAACCTGCCATTATTAGGGTTAGGGCTAGGGTTAGCATCTGGAGAACGAGAAAGTGCCCAGGTCCAGGGATAGTTGGGATTGCAAAGGCCTGCCAAGAGCAGCACGACACTGCACTGACATTGCTCCTACCGCAGCTGTCATGGACAGAACGCAGGGGGGGCTTGGCCGGAATCCGCGACCTGCCATTATTAGGGTTAGGGCTAGGGTTAGCGTCTGGAGAACGAGAAAGCCCCCAGGTCCAGGGATAGTTGGGATTGCAAAGGCATGCCAAGAACAGCATGACACTGCACTGACATTGCTCCTACCGCAGCTGTCATGGCCAGAACGCAGGGGGGGCGTGGCCGGAAACCGCGACCTGCCATTCTTAGGGTTAGGGCTAGGGTTAGCGTCTGGAGAACGAGAAAGCCCCCAGGTCCAGGGATAGTTGGGATTGCAAAGGCCTGCCAAGAGCAGCACGACGCTGCACTGACATTGCTCCTACATCAGATGTCATAGCCAGAACGCAGGGGGGGCGTGGCCGTAAACCGCGACCTGCCATTCTTAGGGTTAGGGCTAGGGTTAGCGTCTGGAGAACGAGAAAGCCCCCAGGTCCAGGGTTAGTTGGGATTGCAAAGGCCTGCAAAGAGCTGCATGACGCTGCACTGACATTGCTGCTAGCGCAGCTGTCATGGACAGAACGCAGGGGGGGTGTGGCCGGAAACCGCGACCTGCCATTATTAGGGTTAGGGCTAGGGTTAGCGTCTGGAGAACGAGAAAGCCCCCAGGTCCAGGGATAGTTGGGATTGCAAAGGCCTGCCAAGAGCAGCACGACACTGCACTGACATTGCTCCTACCTCAGCTGTCATAGCCAGAACGCAGGGCGGGCGTGGCCGGAAACCGCGACCTGCCATTCTTAGGGTTAGGGCTAGGGTTAGCGTCTGGAGAACGAGAAAGCCCCCAGGTCCAGGGTTAGTTGGGATTGCAAAGGCCTGCCAAGAGCTGCATGACGCTGCACTGACATTGCTCCTAGCGCAGCTGTCATGGACAGAACGCAGGTGGGGCGTGGCCGGAAACCGCGACCTGCCATTCTTAGGGTTAGGGGTAGGGTTAGCGTCTGGAGAACGAGAAAGCCCCCAGGTCCAGGGTTAGTTGGGATTGCAAAGGCCTGCCAAGAGCTGCATGACGCTGCACTGACATTGCTCCTAGCGCAGCTGTCATAGCCAGAACGCAGGGGGGGCGTGGCCGGAAACCGCGACCTGCCATTATTAGGGTTCGGGCTAGGGTTAGAGTCTGGAGAACGAGAAAGCGCCCAGGTCCAGGGATAGTTGGGATTGCAAAGGCCTGCCAAGAACAGCACGACACTGCACTGACATTGCTCCTACCTCAGCTGTCATAGCCAGAACGCAGGGGGGGCGTGGCCGGAAACCGCGACCTGCCATTCTAGGGTTAGGGCTAGGGTTAGCGTCTGGAGAACGAGAAAGCGCCCAGGTCCAGGGATAGTTGGGATTGCAAAGGCCTGCCAAGAGCAGCATGACACTGCACTGACATTGCTCCTAGCGCAGCTCTCATGGCCAGAACGCAGGGGGGGCGTGGCCGTAAACCGCGACCTGCCATTCTTAGGGTTAGGGCTAGGGTTAGCGTCTGGAGAACGAGAAAGCGCCCAGGTCCAGGGATAGTTGGGATTGCAAAGGCCTGCCAAGAGCAGCACGACACTGCACTGACATAGCTCCTACCTCAGCTGTCATAGCCAGAACGCAGGGGGGGCGTGGCCGGAAACCGCGACCTGCCATTCTTAGGGTTAGGGCTAGGGTTAGCGTCTGGAGAACGAGAAAGCCCCCAGGTCCAGGGTTAGTTGGGATTGCAAAGGCCTGCCAAGAGCTGCATGACGCTGCACTGACATTGCTCCTAGCGCAGCTGTCATGGACAGAACGCAGGGGGGGCGTGGCCGGAAACCGCGACCTGCCATTATTAGGGTTAGGGCTAGGGTTAGCGTCTGGAGAACGAGAAAGCGCCCAGGTCCAGGGATAGTTGGGATTGCAAAGGCCTGCAAAGAGCTGCACGACACTGCACTGACATTGCTCCTACCGCAGCTGTCGTGGCCAGAAGGCAGGGGGGGCGTGGCCGGAAACCTCCACCTGCCATTATTAGGGTTAGGGCTAGGGTTAGCGTCTGGAGAACGAGAAAGCCCCCAGGTCCAGGGATAGTTGGGATTGCAAAGGCCTGCCAAGAGCAGCATGACACAGCACTGATATTGCTCCTACCGCAGCTCTCATGGCTAGAACGCAGGGGGGGCGTGGCCGTAAACCGCGACCTGCCATTCTTAGGGTTAGGGCTAGGGTTAGCGTCTGGAGAACGAGAAAGCGCCCAGGTCCAGGGATAGTTGGGATTGCAAAGGCCTGCCAAGAGCAGTACGACACTGCACTGACATTGCTCCTACCTCAGCTGTCATAGCCAGAACGCAGGGGGGGTGTGGCCGGAAACCGCGACCTGCCATTATTAGGGTTAGGGCTAGGGTTAACGTCTGGAGAACGAGAAAGCCCCCAGGTCCAGGGTTAGTTGGGATTGCAAAGGCCTGCCAAGAGCTGCATGACGCTGCACTGACATTGCTGCTAGCGCAGCTGTCATGGCCAGAACGCAGGGGGGGCGTGGCCGGAAACCGCGACCTGCCATTCTTAGGGTTAGGGCTAGGGTTAGCGTCTGGAGAACGAGAAAGCCCCCAGGTCCAGGGATAGTTGGGATTGCAAAGGCCTGCCAAGAGCAGCACGACACTGCACTGACATTGCTCCTAGCGCAGCTGTCATGGCCAGAACGCAGGGGGGGCGTGGCCGGAATCCGCGACCTGCCATTATTAGGGTTAGGGCTAGGGTTAGCGTCTGGAGAATGAGAAAGCGCCCAGGTCCAGGGATAGTTGGGATTGCAAAGGCCTGCGAAGAACAGCATGACACTGCACTGACATTGCTCCTACCGCAGCTGTCATGGCCAGAACGCAGGGAGGGCGTGGCCGGAAACCTCCACCTGCCATTCTTAGGGTTAGGGCTAGGGTTAGCGTCTGGAGAATGAGAAAGCCCCCAGGTCCAGGGTTAGTTGGGATTGCAAAGGCCTGCCAAAAGCAGCACGACGCTGCACTGACATTGCTCCTACATCAGATGTCATAGCCAGAACGCAGGGGGGGCGTGGCCGTAAACCGCGACCTGCCATTATTAGGGTTAGGGCTAGGGTTAGCGTCTGGAGAACGAGAAAGCCCCAGGGTCCAGGGATAGTTGGGATTGCAAAGGCCTGCCAAGAACAGCACGACACTGCACTGACATTGTTCCTACCGCAGCTGTCATGGCCAGAATGTAGGGGGGGCGTGGACGGAAAACTCCACCTGTCATTATTAGGGTTAGGGCTAGGGTTAGCGTCTGGAGAACGAGAAAGCCCCCAGGTCCAGGGTTAGTTGGGATTGCAAAGGCCTGCAAAGAGCTGCATGACGCTGCACTGACATTGCTCCTAGCGCAGCTGTCATGGACAGAACGCAGGGGGGGTGTTGCCGGAAACCGCGACCTGCCATTATTAGGGTTAGGGCTAGGGTTAGCGTCTGGAGAACGAGAAAGCGCCCAGGTCCAGGGATAGTTGGGATGGCAAAGGCCTGCCAAGAACAGTACAACACTGCACTGACATTGCTCCTACCTCAGCTCTCATGGCCAGAACGCAGGGGGGCGTGGCCGGAAACCGCGACCTGCCATTCTTAGGGTTAGGGCTAGGGTTAGCGTCTGGAGAACGAGAAAGCGCCCAGGTCCAGGGATAGTTGGGATTGCAAAGGCCTGCAAAGAGCTGCACGACACTGCACTGACATTGCTCCTACCGCAGCTGTCATGGACACAATGCAGGGGGGCGTGGCCGGAAACCGCGACCTGCCATTCTTAGGGTTAGGGCTAGGGTTAGCGTCTGGAGAACGAGAAAGTCCCCAGGTCCAGGGTTAGTTGGGATTGCAAAGGCCTGCCAAGAGCAGCACGACGCTGCTCTGACATTGCTCCTGCCGCTGCTGTCATAGCCAGAACGCAGGGGGGGCGTGGCCGGAAACCGCGACCTGCCATTCTTAGGGTTAGGGCTAGGGTTATCGTCTGGAGAACGAGAAAGCCCCCAGATCCAGGGATAGTTGGGATTGCAAAGGCCTGCCAAGAGCTGCATGATGCTGCACTGACATTGCTCCTACCGCAGCTGTCATGGACAGAATGCAGGGGGGGCGTGGCCGGAAACTGCGACCTGCCATTCTTAGGGTTAGGGCTAGGGTTAGCGTCTGGAGAACGAGAAAGACCCCAGGTCCAGGGTTACTTGGGATTGCAAAGGCCTGCCAAGAGCAGCACGACGCTGCTCTGACATTGCTCCTGCCGCTGCTGTCATAGCCAGAACGCAGGGGGGGCGTGGCCGGAAACCGCGACCTGCCATTATTAGGGTTAGGGCTAGGGTTAGCATCTGGAGAACGAGAAAGCGCCCAGGTCCAGGGATAGTTGGGATTGCAAAGGCCTGCCAAGAGCTGCACGACACTGCACTGACATTGCTCCTAGCGCAGCTGTCATGGCCAGAACGCAGGTGGGGCTTGGCCAGAAACCGCGACCTGCCATTATTAGGGTTAGGGCTAGGGTTAGCGTCTGGAGAACGAGAAAGCGCCCAGGTCCAGGGTTAGTTGGGATTGCAAAGGCCTGCCAAGAGCAGCACGACACTGCACTGACATTGCTCCTGCCGCTGCTGTCATAGCCAGAACGCAGGGGGGGCGTGGCCGGAAACCGCGACCTGCCATTCTTAGGGTTAGGGCTAGGGTTAGCGTCTGGAGAACGAGAAAGCGCCCAGGTCCAGGGATAGTTGGGATTGCAAAGGCCTGCCAAGAGCAGCACGACACAGCACTGATATTGCTCCTACCGCAGGTGTCATGGCCAGAACGCAGGTGGGGCGTGGCCGGAAACCGCAACCTGCCATTATTAGGGTTAGGGCTAGGGTTAGAGTCTGGAGAACGAGAAAGCGCCCAGGTCCAGGGATAGTTGGGATTGCAAAGGCCTGCCAAGAACAGCACGACACTGCACTGACATTGCTCCTACCTCAGCTGTCATAGCCAGAACGCAGGGGGGGCGTGGCCGGAAACCGCGACCTGCCATTCTTAGGTTTAGGGCTAGGGTTAGCGTCTGGAGAACGAGAAAGCGCCCAGGTCCAGGGATAGTTGGGATTGCAAAGGCCTGCCAAGAGCAGCACGACACTGCACTGACATTGCTCCTAGCGCAGCTCTCATGGCCAGAACGCAGGGGGGGCGTGGCCGGAAACCGCGACCTGCCATTATTAGGGTTAGGGCTAGGGTTAGAGTCTGGAGAACGAGAAAGCCCCCAGGTCCAGGGATAGTTGGGATTGCAAAGGCCTGCCAAGAGCAGCACGACACTGCACTGACATTGCTCCTACCGCAGCTGTCATGGCCAGAACGCAGGGGGGGCGTGGGCGGAAACCGCGACCTGCCATTCTTAGGGTTAGGGCTAGGGTTAGCGTCTGGAGAACGAGAAAGCCCCCAGGTCCAGGGATAGTTGGGATTGCAAAGGCCTGCCAAGAGCTGCATGACGCTGCACTGACATTGCTCCTAGCGCAGCTGTCATGGACAGAACGCAAGTGGGGCGTGGCCGGAAACCGCGACCTGCCATTCTTAGGGTTAGGGCTAGGGTTAGCGTCCGGAGAACGAGAAAGCCTCCAGGGATAGTTGGGATTGCAAAGGCCTGCCAAGAGCAGCATGACACAGCACTGATATTGCTCCTACCGCAGCTCTCATGGCCAGAAGGCAGGGGGGGCGTGGCCGTAAACCGCGACCTGCCATTCTTAGGGTTAGGGCTAGGGTTAGCGTCTGGAGAACGAGAAAGCGCCCAGGTCCAGGGATAGTTGGGATTGCAAAGGCCTGCCAAGAGCAGCACGACACTGCACTGACATTGCTCCTACCTCAGCTGTCATAGCCAGAACGCAGGGGGGGTGTGGCCGGAAACCGCGACCTGCCATTATTAGAGTTAGGGCTAGGGTTAACGTCTGGAGAACGAGAAAGCCCCCAGGTCCAGGGTTAGTTGGGATTGCAAAGGCCTGCCAAGACCTGCATGACGCTGCACTGACATTGCTGCTAGCGCAGCTGTCATAGACAGAACGCAGGGGGGGCATGGCCGGAAACCGCGACCTGCCATTCTTAGGGTTAGGGCTAGGGTTAGCGTCTGGAGAACGAGAAAGCCCCCAGGTCCAGGGATAGTTGGGATTGCAAAGGCCTGCCAAGAGCAGCACGACACTGCACTGACATTGCTCCTACCGCAGCTCTCATGGCCAGAACGCAGGGGAGGCGTGGCCGGAATCCGCGACCTGCCATTATTAGGGTTAGGGCTAGGGTTAGCGTCTGGAGAATGAGAAAGCGCCCAGGTCCATGGATAGTTGGGATTGCAAAGGCCTGCCAAGAGCAGCATGACACTGCACTGACATTGCTCCTACCGCAGCTCTCATGGGCAGAACGCAGGGGGGGCGTGGCCGTAAACCGCGACCTGCCATTCTTAGGGTTAGGGCTAGGGTTAGCGTCTGGAGAACGAGAAAGCGCCCAGGTCCAGGGATAGTTGGGATTGCAAAGGCCTGCCAAGAGCAGCACGACACTGCACTGACATTGCTCCTACCTCAGCTGTCATAGCCAGAACGCAGGGGGGGCGTGGCCGTAAACCGCGACCTGCCATTATTAGGGTTAGGGCTAGGGTTAGCGTCTGGAGAACGAGAAAGCCCCAGGGTCCAGGGATAGTTGGGATTGCAAAGGCCTGCCAAGAACAGCACGACACTGCACTGACATTGTTCCTACCGCAGCTGTCATGGCCAGAATGTAGGGGGGGCGTGGCCGGAAAACTCCACCTGTCATTATTAGGGTTAGGGCTAGGGTTAGCGTCTGGAGAACGAGAAAGTGCCCAGGTCCAGGGATAGTTGGGATTGCAAAGGCCTGCCAAGAGCAGCACGACGCTGCACTGACATTGCTCCTACCGCTGCTGTCATAGCCAGAACGCAGGGGGGGCGTGGCCGGAAACCGCGACCTGCCATTCTTAGGGTTAGGGCTAGGGTTAGCGTCTGGAGAACGAGAAACCCCCCAGGTCCAGGGTTAGTTGGGATTGCAAAGGCCTGCCAAGAGCTGCATGACGCTGCACTGACATTGCTGTTAGCGCAGCTGTCATGGACAGAACGCAGGGGGGGCGTGGCCGGAAACCGCGACCTGCCATTCCTAGGGTTAGGGCTAGGGTTAGCGTCTGGAGAACGAGAAAGCGCCCAGGTCCAGGGATAGTTGGGATTGCAAAGGCCTGCCAAGAGCAGCACGACACTGCACTGACATTGCTCCTACCTCAGCTGTCATAGCCAGAACGCAGGGGGGGCGTGGCCGGAAACCGCGACCTGCCATTATTAGGGTTAGGGCTAGGGTTAACGTCTGGAGAACGAGAAAGCCCCCAGGTCCAGGGTTAGTTGGGATTGCAAAGGCCTGCCAAGAGCTGCATGACGCTGCACTGACATTGCTGCTAGTGCAGCTGTCATGGACAGAACGCAGGGGGGGCGTGGCCGGAAACCGCGACCTGCCATTCTTAGGGTTAGGGCTAGGGTTAGCGTCTGGAGAACGAGAAAGCCCCCAGGTCCAGGGATAGTTGGGATTGCAAAGGCCTGCCAAGAGCAGCACGACACTGCACTGACATTGCTCCTACCGCAGCTGTCATGGCCAGAACGCAGGGGGGCGTGGCCGGAAACCGCGACCTGCCATTCTTAGGGTTAGGGCTAGGGTTAGCGTCTGGAGAATGAGAAAGCCCCCAGGTCCAGGGTTAGTTGGGATTGCAAAGGCCTGCCAAAAGCAGCACGACGCTGCACTGACATTGCTCCTACATCAGATGTCATAGCCAGAACGCAGGGGGGGCGTGGCCGTAAACCGCGACCTGCCATTATTAGGGTTAGGGCTAGGGTTAGCGTCTGGAGAACGAGAAAGCCCCAGGGTCCAGGGATAGTTGGGATTGCAAAGGCCTGCCAAGAACAGCACGACACTGCACTGACATTGTTCCTACCGCAGCTGTCATGGCCAGAATGTAGGGGGGGCGTGGCCGGAAAACTCCACCTGTCATTATTAGGGTTAGGGCTAGGGTTAGCGTCTGGAGAACGAGAAAGTGCCCAGGTCCAGGGATAGTTGGGATTGCAAAGGCCTGCCAAGAGCAGCACGACGCTGCACTGACATTGCTCCTACCGCTGCTGTCATAGCCAGAACGCAGGGGGGGCGTGGCCGGAAACCGCGACCTGCCATTCTTAGGGTTAGGGCTAGGGTTAGCGTCTGGAGAACGAGAAACCCCCCAGGTCCAGGGTTAGTTGGGATTGCAAAGGCCTGCCAAGAGCTGCATGACGCTGCACTGACATTGCTCCTACCTCAGCTGTCATAGCCAGAACGCAGGGGGGCGTGGCCGGAAACCGCGACGTGCCATTCTTAGGGTTAGGGCTAGGGTTAGCGTCTGGAGAACGAGAAAGCCCCCAGGTCCAGGGATAGTTGGGATTGCAAAGGCCTGCCAAGAACAGCACGACACTGCACTGACATTGTTCCTACCGCAGCTGTCATGGCCAGAATGTAGGGGGGGCGTGGCCGGAAACCGCGACCTGCCATTCTTAGGGTTAGGGCTAGGGTTAGCGTCTGGAGAACGAGAAAGCCCCCAGGTCCAGGGATAGTTGGGATTGCAAAGGCCTGCCAAGAGCAGCACGACACTGCACTGACATTGCTCCTACCTCAGCGGTCATAGCCAGAACGCAGGGGGGGTGTGGCCGGAAACCGCGACCTGCCATTATTAGGGTTAGGGCTAGGGTTAACGTCTGGAGAACGAGAAAGCACCCAGGTCCAGGGTTAGTTGGGATTGCAAAGGCCTGCCAAGAGCTGCATGACGCTGCACTGACATTGCTGTTAGCGCAGCTGTCATGGACAGAACGCAGGGGGGGCGTGGCCGGAAACCGCGACCTGCCATTCTTAGGGTTAGGGCTAGGGTTAGCGTCTGGAGAACGAGAAAGCCCCCAGGTCCAGGGATAGTTGGGATTGCAAAGGCCTGCCAAGAGCAGCACGACACTGCACTGACATTGCTCCTACCGCAGCTCTCATGGCCAGAACGCAGGGGGGGCGTGGCCGGAATCCGCGACCTGCCATTCTTAGGGTTAGGGCTAGGGTTAGCGTCTGGAGAACGAGAAAGCGCCGAGGTCCAGGGATAGTTGGGATTGCAAAGGCCTGCCAAGAACAGCATGACACTGCACTGACATTGCTCCTACCGCAGCTGTCATGGCCAGAACGCAGGGGGGGCGTGGCCGGAAACCGCGACCTGCCATTCTTAGGGTTAGGGCTAGGGTTAGCGTCTGGAGAATGAGAAAGCCCCCAGGTCCAGGGTTAGTTGGGATTGCAAAGGCCTGCCAAAAGCAGCACGACGCTGCACTGACATTGCTCCTACATCAGATGTCATAGCCAGAACGCAGGGGGGGCGTGGCCGTAAACCGCGACCTGCCATTATTAGGGTTAGGGCTAGGGTTAGCGTCTGGAGAACGAGAAAGCCCCAGGGTCCAGGGATAGTTGGGATTGCAAAGGCCTGCCAAGAACAGCACGACACTGCACTGACATTGTTCCTACCGCAGCTGCCATGGCCAGAATGTAGGGGGGGCGTGGCCGGAAAACTCCACCTGTCATTATTAGGGTTAGGGCTAGGGTTAGCGTCTGGAGAACGAGAAAGTGCCCAGGTCCAGGGATAGTTGGGATTGCAAAGGCCTGCAAAGAGCAGCACGACGCTGCACTGACATTGCTCCTGCCGCTGCTGTCATAGCCAGAACGCAGGGGGGGCGTGGCCGGAAACCGCGACCTGCCATTATTAGGGTTAGGGCTAGGGTTAGCGTCTGGAGAACGAGAAAGCCCCAGGGTCCAGGGATAGTTGGGATTGCAAAGGCCTGCCAAGAACAGCACGACACTGCACTGACATTGTTCCTACCGCAGCTGTCATGGCCAGAATGTAGGGGGGGCGTGGCCGGAAAACTCCACCTGTCATTATTAGGGTTAGGGCTAGGGTTAGCGTCTGGAGAACGAGAAAGTGCCCAGGTCCAGGGTTAGTTGGGATTGCAAAGGCCTGCCAAGAGCTGCATGACGCTGCACTGACATTGCTGCTAGCGCAGCTGTCATAGACAGAACGCAGGGGGGGCATGGCCGGAAACCGCGACCTGCCATTATTAGGGTTAGGGCTAGGGTTAGCGTCTGGAGAATGAGAAAGCGCCGAGGTCCAGGGATAGTTGGGATTGCAAAGGCCTGCCAAGAACAGCATGACACTGCACTGACATTGCTCCTACCGCAGCTGTCATGGCCAGAACGCAGGGGGGCGTGGCCGGAAACCGCGACCTGCCATTCTTAGGGTTAGGGCTAGGGTTAGCGTCTGGAGAATGAGAAAGCCCCCAGGTCCAGGGTTAGTTGGGATTGCAAAGGCCTGCCAAAAGCAGCACGACGCTGCACTGACATTGCTCCTACATCAGATGTCATAGCCAGAACGCAGGGGGGGCGTGGCCGTAAACCGCGACCTGCCATTATTAGGGTTAGGGCTAGGGTTAGCGTCTGGAGAACGAGAAAGCCCCAGGGTCCAGGGTTAGTTGGGATTGCAAAGGCCTGCCAAGAACAGCACGACACTGCACTGACATTGTTCCTACCGCAGCTGTCATGGCCAGAATGTAGGGGGGGCGTGGCCGGAAAACTCCACCTGTCATTATTAGGGTTAGGGCTAGGGTTAGCGTCTGGAGAACGAGAAAGTGCCCAGGTCCAGGGATAGTTGGGATTGCAAAGGCCTGCCAAGAGCAGCACGACGCTGCACTGACATTGCTCCTACCGCTGCTGTCATAGCCAGAACGCAGGGGGGGCGTGGCCGGAAACCGCGACCTGCCATTCTTAGGGTTAGGGCTAGGGTTAGCGTCTGGAGAACGAGAAACCCCCCAGGTCCAGGGCTAGTTGGGATTGCAAAGGCCTGCCAAGAGCTGCATGACGCTGCACTGACATTGCTGCTAGCGCAGCTGTCATGGACAGAACGCAGGGGGGGCGTGGCCGGAAACCGCGACCTGCCATTATTAGGGTTAGGGCTAGGGTTAGCTTCTGGAGAACGAGAAAGCCCCCAGGTATAGGGATAGTTGGGATTGCAAAGGCCTGCCAAGAGCAGCACGACACTGCACTGACATTGCTCCTACCTCAGCTGTCATGGCCAGAACGCAGGGGGGCGTGGCCGGAAACCGCGACGTGCCATTCTTAGGGTTAGGGCTAGGGTTAGCGTCTGGAGAACGAGAAAGCGCCCAGGTCCAGGGATAGTTGGGATTGCAAAGGCCTGCCAAGAACAGCACGACACTGCACTGACATTGCTGCTAGCGCAGCTGTCATGGACAGAACGCAGGGGGGGCGTGGCCGGAAACCGCGACCTGCCATTCTTAGGGTTAGGGCTAGGGTTAGCGTCTGGAGAACGAGAAAGCCCCCAGGTCCAGGGATAGTTGGGATTGCAAAGGCCTGCCAAGAGCAGCACGACACTGCACTGACATTGCTCCTACCGCAGCTCTCATGGCCAGAATGCAGGGGGGGCGTGGCCGGAATCCGCGACCTGCCATTCTTAGGGTTAGGGCTAGGGTTAGCGTCTGGAGAATGAGAAAGCGCCGAGGTCCAGGGATAGTTGGGATTGCAAAGGCCTGCCAAGAACAGCATGACACTGCACTGACATTGTTCCTACCGCAGCTGTCATGGCCAGAATGTAGGGGGGGCGTGGCCGGAAAACTCCACCTGTCATTATTAGGGTTAGGGCTAGGGTTAGCGTCTGGAGAACGAGAAAGTGCCCAGGTCCAGGGATAGTTGGGATTGCAAAGGCCTGCAAAGAGCTGCACCACACTGCACTGACATTGCTCCTACCGCAGCTGTCATGGACAGAATGCAGGGGGGGCGTGGCCGGAAACCGCGACCTGCCATTCTTAGGGTTAGGGCTAGGGTTAGCGTCTGGAGAACGAGAAAGCGCCCAGGTCCAGGGATAGTTGGGATTGCAAAGGCCTGCCAAGAGCAGCACGACACTGCACTGACATTGCTCCTACCGCAGCTGTCATGGGCAGAACGCAGGGGGGCGTGGCCGGAAACCGCGACCTGCCATTCTTAGGGTTAGGGCTAGGGTTAGCGTCTGGAGAACGAGAAAGCCCCCAGGTCCAGGGTTAGTTGGGATTGCAAAGGCCTGCCAAGAGCTGCATGACGCTGCACTGACATTGCTCCTAGCGCAGCTGTCATAGCCAGAACGCAGGGGGGGCGTGGCCGGAAACCGCGACCTGCCATTATTAGGGTTAGGGCTGGGGTTAGCATCTGGAGAACGAGAAATCCCCCAGGTCCAGGGATAGTTGGGATTGCAAAGGCCTGCCAAGAGCTGCATCACACTGCACTGACATTGCTCCTAACGCAGGTGTCATGGCGAGAACGCAGGGGGGGCGTGGCCGGAAAACTCCACCTGTCATTATTAGGGTTAGGGCTAGGGTTAGCGTCTGGAGAACGAGAAAGTGCCCAGGTCCAGGGATAGTTGGGATTGCAAAGGCCTGCCAAGAGCAGCACGACGCTGCACTGACATTGCTCCTACCGCTGCTGTCATAGCCAGAACGCAGGGGGGGCGTGGCCGGAAACCGCGACCTGCCATTCTTAGGGTTAGGGCTAGGGTTAGCGTCTGGAGAACGAGAAAGTCCCCAGGTCCAGGGTTAGTTGGGATTGCAAAGGCCTGCCAAGAGCTGCATGACGCTGCACTGACATTGCTGCTAGCGCAGCTGTCATGGACAGAACGCAGGGGGGGTTTGGCCGGAAACCGCGACCTGCCATTATTAGGGTTAGGGCTAGGGTTAGCTTCTGGAGAACGAGAAAGCCCCCAGGTATAGGGATAGTTGGGATTGCAAAGGCCTGCCAAGAGCTGCACGACACTGCACTGACATTGCTCCTACCGCAGCTGTCGTGGCCAGAACGCAGGGGGGGCGTGGCCGGAAACCTCCACCTGCCATTATTAGGGTTAGGGCTAGGGTTAGCGTCTGGAGAACGAGAAAGCCTACAGGGATAGTTGGGATTGCAAAGGCCTGCCAAGAGCAGCATGACACAGCACTGATATTGCTCCTACCGCAGCTCTCATGGGCAGAACGCAGGGGGGGCGTGGCCGTAAACCGCGACCTGCCATTCTTAGGGTTAGGGCTAGGGTTAGCGTCTGGAGAACGAGAAAGCCCCCAGGTCCAGGGATAGTTGGGATTTCAAACGCCTGCCAAGAGCAGCACGACACTGCACTGACATTGCTCCTACCTCAGCTGTCATAGCCAGAACGCAGGTGGGGCGTGGCCGGAAACCGCGACCTGCCATTCTTAGGGTTAGGGCTAGGGTTAGCGTCTGGAGAACGAGAAAGCGCCCAGGTCCAGGGATAGTTGGGATTGCAAAGGCCTGCCAAGAGCTGCATGACGCCGCACTGACATTGCTGCTAGCGCAGCTCTCATGGACAGAACGCAGGGGGGGTGTGGCCGGAAACCGCGACCTGCCATTTTTAGGGTTAGGGCTAGGGTTAGCGTCTGGAGAACGAGAAAGCGCCCAGGTCCAGGGATAGTTGGGATTGCAAAGGCCTGCCAAGAACAGCACGACGCTGCACTGACATTGCTCCTACCGCTGCTGTCATAGCCAGAACGCAGGGGGGGCGTGGCCGGAAACCGCGACCTGCCATTCTTAGGGTTAGGGCTAGGGTTAGCGTCTGGAGAACGAGAAAGCCCCCAGGTCCAGGGATAGTTGGGATTGCAAAGGCCTGCAAAGAGCAGCACGACGCTGCACTGACATTGCTCCTACCGCTGCTGTCATAGCCAGAACGCAGGGGGGGCGTGGCCGGAAACCGCGACCTGCCATTCTTAGGGTTAGGGCTAGGGTTAGCGTCTGGAGAACGAGAAAGCGCCCAGGTCCAGGGATAGTTGGGATTGCAAAGGCCTGCCAAGAGCAGCACGACACTGCACTGACATTGCTCCTAGCGCAGCTCTCATGGCCAGAACGCAGGGGGGGCGTGGCCGGAAACCGCGACCTGCCATTCTTAGGGTTAGGGCTAGGGTTAGCGTCTGGAGAATGAGAAAGCCCCCAGGTCCAGGGATAGTTGGGATTGCAAAGGCCTGCCAAGAACAACATGACACTGCACTGACATTGTTCCTACCGCTGCTGTCATGGCCAGAACGCACGGGGGCGTGGCTGGAAACCGCAACCTGCCATTCTTAGGGTTAGGGCTAGAGTTAGCGTCTGGAGAACGAGAAAGCGCCCAGGTCCAGGGATAGTTGGGATTGCAAAGGCCTGCCAAGAGCAGCACGATGCTGCACTGACATTGCTCCTGCCGCTGCTGTCATAGCCAGAACGCAGGGGGGGCGTGGCCGTAAACTGCGACCTGCCATTATTAGGGTTAGGGCTAGGGTTAGCGTCTGGAGAACGATAAAGCGCCCAGGTCCAGGGATAGTTGGGATTGCAAGGGCCTGCCAAGAGCAGCACGACGCTGCACTGACATTGCTCCTAGCTCAGCTGTCATGGCCAGAACGCAGGGGGGGCGTGGCCGGAAACCTCCACCTGCCATTATTAAGGTTAGGGCTAGGGTTAGCGTCTGGAGAACGAGAAAGTGTCCAGGTCCAGGGATAGTTGGGATTGCAAGGGCCTGCCAAGAGCTGCACGACGCTGCACTGACATTGCTCCTACATCAGATGTCATAGCCAGAACGCGGGGGGGCGTGGCCGGAAACCGCGACCTGCCATTCTTAGGGTTAGGGCTAGGGTTAGCGTCTGGAGAACGAGAAAGCGCCCAGGTCATGGGATAGTTGGGATTGCAAAGGCCTGCCAAGAGCAGCACGACACTGCACTGATATTGCTCCTACCGCAGCTCTCATGGCCAGAACGCAGGGGGGGCGTGGCCGGAAACCGCGACCTGCCATTATTAGGGTTAGGGCTAGGGTTAGCGTCTGGAGAACGAGAAAGCGCCCAGGTCCAGGGATAGTTGGGATTGCAAAGGCCTGCAAAGAGCTGCACGACACTGCACTGACATTGCTCCTAGCGCAGCTCTCATGGACAGAACGCAGGGGGGGTGTGGCCGGAAACCGCGACCTGCCATTGTTAGGGTTAGGGCTAGGGTTAGCGTCTGGAGAACGAGAAAGCGCCCAGGTCCAGGGATAGTTGGGATTGCAAAGGCCTGCCAAGAGCAGCACGACGCTGCACTGACATTGCTCCTGCCGCTGCTGTCATAGCCAGAACGCAGGGGGGGCGTGGCCGGAAACCGCGACCTGCCATTATTAGGGTTAGGGCTAGGGTTAGCATCTGGAGAACGAGAAAGTGTCCAGGTCCAGGGATAGTTGGGATTGCAAGGGCCTGCCAAGAGCAGCACGACGCTGCACTGACATTGCTCCTACATCAGATGTCATAGCCAGAACGCGGGGGGGCGTGGCCGGAAACCGCGACCTGCCATTCTTAGGGTTAGGGCTAGGGTTAGCGTCTGGAGAACGAGAAAGCGCCCAGGTCATGGGATAGTTGGGATTGCAAAGGCCTGCCAAGAGCAGCACGACACTGCACTGATATTGCTCCTACCGCAGCTCTCATGGCCAGAACGCAGGGGGGGCGTGGCCGGAAACCGCGACCTGCCATTATTAGGGTTAGGGCTAGGGTTAGCGTCTGGAGAACGAGAAAGCGCCCAGGTCCAGGGATAGTTGGGATTGCAAAGGCCTGCAAAGAGCTGCACGACACTGCACTGACATTGCTCCTAGCGCAGCTCTCATGGACAGAACGCAGGGGGGGTGTGGCCGGAAACCGCGACCTGCCATTGTTAGGGTTAGGGCTAGGGTTAGCGTCTGGAGAACGAGAAAGCCCCCAGGTCCAGGGATAGTTGGGATTGCAAAGGCCTGCCAAGAGCATCACGACGCTGCAATGACGTTGCTCCTACCGCTGCTGTCATAGCCAGAACGCAGGGGGGGCGTGGCCGGAAACCGCGACCTGCCATTCTTAGGGTTAGGGCTAGGGTTAGCGTCTGGAGAACGAGAAAGCGCCCAGGTCCAGGGATAGTTGGGATTGCAAAGGCCTGCCAAGAGCAGCACGATGCTGCACTGACATTGCTCCTGCCGCTGCTGTCATAGCCAGAACGCAGGGGGGGCGTGGCCGTAAACCGCGACCTGCCATTATTAGGGTTAGGGCTAGGGTTAGCGTCTGGAGAACGAGAAAGCGCCCAGGTCCAGGGATAGTTGGGATTGCAAGGGCCTGCCAAGAGCAGCACGACGCTGCACTGACATTGCTCCTAGCTCAGCTGTCATGGCCAGAACGCAGGGGGGGCGTGGCCGGAAACCTCCACCTGCCATTATTAAGGTTAGGGCTAGGGTTAGCGTCTGGAGAACGAGAAAGTGTCCAGGTCCAGGGATAGTTGGGATTGCAAGGGCCTGCCAAGAGCAGCACGACGCTGCACTGACATTGCTCCTACATCAGATGTCATAGCCAGAACGCGGGGGGGCGTGGCCGGAAACCGCGACCTGCCATTCTTAGGGTTAGGGCTAGGGTTAGCGTCTGGAGAACGAGAAAGCCCCCAGGTGCAGGGATAGTTGGGATTGCAAAGGCCTGCAAAGAGCTGCACGACACTGCACTGACATTGCTCCTAGCGCAGCTGTCATGGCCAGAACGCAGGGGGGGTGTGGCCGGAAACCGCGACCTGCCATTGTTAGGGTTAGGGCTAGGGTTAGCGTCTGGAGAACGAGAAAGCCCCCAGGTCCAGGGATAGTTGGGATTGCAAAGGCCTGCCAAGAGCAGCACGACGCTGCAATGACGTTGCTCCTACCTCTGCTGTCATAGCCAGAACGCAGGGGGGGCGTGGCCGGAAACCGCGACCTGCCATTCTTAGGGTTAGGGCTAGGGTTAGCGTCTGGAGAACGAGAAAGCGCCCAGGTCCAGGGATAGTTGGGATTGCAAAGGCCTGCCAAGAGCAGCACGACGCTGCACTGACATTGCTCATGCCGCTGCTGTCATAGCCAGAACGCAGGGGGGGCGTGGCCGGAAACCGCGACCTGCCATTCTTAGGGTTAGGGCTAGGGTTAGCGTCTGGAGAACGAGAAAGCGCCCAGGTCCAGGGATAGTTGGGATTGCAAGGGCCTGCCAAGAGCAGCACGACGCTGCACTGACATTGCTCCTACCGCTGCTGTCATGGCCAGAACGCAGGGGGGGCGTGGCCGGAAACCTCCACCTGCCATTATTAAGGTTAGGGCTAGGGTTAGCGTCTGGAGAACGAGAAAGTGTCCAGGTCCAGGGATAGTTGGGATTGCAAGGGCCTGCCAAGAGCAGCACGACGCTGCACTGACATTGCTCCTACATCAGATGTCATAGCCAGAACGCAGGGGGTGCGTGGCCGGAAACCGCGACCTGCCATTCTTAGGGTTAGGGCTAGGGTTAGCGTCTGGAGAACGAGAAAGCGCCCAGGTCATGGGATAGTTGGGATTGCAAAGGCCTGCCAAGAGCAGCACGACACTGCACTGATATTGCTCCTACCGCAGCTCTCATGGCCAGAACGCAGGGGGGGCGTGGCCGGAAACCGCGACCTGCCATTATTAGGGTTAGGGCTAGGGTTAGCGTCTGGAGAACGAGAAAGCGCCCATGTCCAGGGATAGTTGGGATTGCAAAGGCCTGCAAAGAGCTGCACGACACTGCACTGACATTGCTCCTAGCGCAGCTGTCATGGCCAGAACGCAGGGGGGGTGTGGCCGGAAACCGCGACCTGCCATTCTTAGGGTTAGGGCTAGGGTTAGCGTCTGGAGAACGAGAAAGCCCCCAGGTCCAGGGATAGTTGGGATTGCAAAGGCCTGCCAAGAGCAGCACGACGCTGCAATGACGTTGCTCCTACCGCTGCTGTCATAGCCAGAACGCAGGGGGGGCGTGGCCGGAAACCGCGACCTGCCATTCTTAGGGTTAGGGCTAGGGTTAGCGTCTGGAGAACGAGAAAGCGCCCAGGTCCAGGGATAGTTGGGATTGCAAAGGCCTGCCAAGAACAGCACGACACTGCACTGACATTGTTCCTACCGCAGATGTCATAGCCAGAATGTAGGAGGGGCGTGGCCGGAAAACTCCACCTGTCATTCTTAGGGTTAGGGCTAGGGTTAGCGTCTGGAGAACGAGAAAGCCCCCAGGTCCAGGCTTAGTTGGGATTTCAAAGGCCTGCCAAGAGCAGCACGACGCTGCACTGACATTGCTCCTACCGCTGCTGTCATAGCCAGAACGCAGGGGGGGCGTGGCCGGAAACCGCGACCTGCCATTCTTAGGGTTAGGGCTAGGGTTAGCGTCTGGAGAACGAGAAAGCCCCCAGGTCCAGGGATAGTTGGGATTGCAAAGGCCTGCCAAGAGCAGCACGACACTGCACTGACATTACTCCTACCGCAGCTGTCATGGCCAGAATGCAGGGGGGGCGTGGCCGGAAACCTCCACCTGCCATTCTTAGGGTTAGGGCTAGGGTTAGCGTCTGGAGAACGAGAAAGCCCCCAGGTCCAGGGTTAGTTGGGATTGCAAAGGCCTGCCAAGAGCAGCACGATGCTGCACTGACATTGCTCCTGCCGCTGCTGTCATAGCCAGAACGCAGGGGGGGCGTGGCCGGAAACTGCGACCTGCCATTCTTAGGGTTAGGGCTAGGGTTAGCGTCTGGAGAACGAGAAAGCCCCCAGGTCCAGGGTTAGTTGGGATTGCAAAGGCCTGCCAAGAGCAGCACGACGCTGCACTGACATTGCTCCTACATCAGATGTCATAGCCAGAACGCAGGGGGGGCGTGGCCGGAAACCGCGACCTGCCATTCTTAGGGTTAGGGCTAGGGTTAGCGTCTGGAGAACGAGAAAGCCCCCAGGTCCAGGGATAGTTGGGATTGCAAAGGCCTGCAAATAGCTGCACGACACTGCATTGACATTGCTCCTACCTCAGCTGTCATAGCCAGAACGCAGGGGGGGCGTGGCCGGAAACCGTGACCTGCCATTATTAGGGTTAGGGCTAGGGTTAGCGTCTGGAGAACGAGAAAGCGCCCAGGTCCAGGGATAGTTGGGATTGCAAAGGCCTGCAAAGAGCTGCACGACACTGCACTGACATTGTTCCTACCACAGCTGTCATGGCCAGAAGGCAGGGGGGGCGTGGCCGGAAAACTCCACCTGCCATTGTTAGGGTTAGGGCTAGGGTTAGCGTCTGGAGAACGAGAAAGCCCCCAGGTCCAGGGATAGTTGGGATTGCAAAGGCCTGCCAAGAGCAGCACGACGCTGCACAGACATTGCTCCTACCGCAGCTGTCATGGCCAGAATGCAGGGGGGGCGTGGCCGGAAACCTCCACCTGCCATTCTTAGGGTTAGGGCTAGGGTTAGCGTCTGGAGAACGAGAAAGCCCCCAGGTCCAGGGTTAGTTGGGATTGCAAAGGCCTGCCAAGAGCAGCACGATGCTGCACTGACATTGCTCCTGCCGCTGCTGTCATAGCCAGAACGCAGGGGGGGCGTGGCCGGAAACTGCGACCTGCCATTCTTAGGGTTAGGGCTAGGGTTAGCGTCTGGAGAACGAGAAAGCCCCCAGGTCCAGGGTTAGTTGGGATTGCAAAGGCCTGCCAAGAGCAGCACGACGCTGCACTGACATTGCTCCTACATCAGATGTCATAGCCAGAACGCAGGGGGGGCGTGGCCGGAAACCGCGACCTGCCATTCTTAGGGTTAGGGCTAGGGTTAGCGTCTGGAGAACGAGAAAGCCCCCAGGTCCAGGGATAGTTGGGATTGCAAAGGCCTGCAAATAGCTGCACGACACTGCATTGACATTGCTCCTACCTCAGCTGTCATAGCCAGAACGCAGGGGGGGCGTGGCCGGAAACCGTGACCTGCCATTATTAGGGTTAGGGCTAGGGTTAGCGTCTGGAGAACGAGAAAGCGCCCAGGTCCAGGGATAGTTGGGATTGCAAAGGCCTGCAAAGAGCTGCACGACACTGCACTGACATTGTTCCTACCACAGCTGTCATGGCCAGAAGGTAGGGGGGGCGTGGCCGGAAAACTCCACCTGCCATTGTTAGGGTTAGGGCTAGGGTTAGCGTCTGGAGAACGAGAAAGCCCCCAGGTCCAGGGATAGTTGGGATTGCAAAGGCCTGCCAAGAGCAGCACGACGCTGCACAGACATTGCTCCTACCGCTGCTGTCATAGCCAGAACGCAGGGGGGGCGTGGCCGGAAACCGCGACCTGCCATTCTTAGGGTTAGGGCTAGGGTTAGCGTCTGGAGAACGAGAAAGCCCCCAGGTCCAGGGTTAGTTGGGATTGCAAAGGCCTGCCAAGAGCAGCACGACGCTGCACTGACATTGCTCCTACATCAGATGTCATAGCCAGAACGCAGGGGGGGCGTGGCCGGAAACCGCGACCTGCCATTCTTAGGGTTAGGGCTAGGGTTAGCGTCTGGAGAACGAGAAAGCCCCCAGGTCCAGGGATAGTTGGGATTGCAAAGGCCTGCAAAGAGCTGCACGACACTGCATTGACATTGCTCCTACCTCAGCTGTCATAGCCAGAACGCAGGGGGGGCGTGGCCGGAAACCGTGACCTGCCATTATTAGGGTTAGGGCTAGGGTTAGCGTCTGGAGAACGAGAAAGCGCCCAGGTCCAGGGATAGTTGGGATTGCAAAGGCCTGCCAAGAGCAGCACGACACTGCACTGACAATGCTCCTACCGCAGCTCTCATGGCCAGAACGCAGGGGGGGCGTGGCCGGAAACCGCGACCTGCCATTATTAGGGTTAGGGCTAGGGTTAGCGTCTGGAGAATGAGAAAGCCCCCAGGTCCAGGGATAGTTGGGATTGCAAAGGCCTGCCAAGAGCAGCACGACACTGCACTGACATTGCTCCTACCGCAGCTGTCATGGCCAGAATGCAGGGGGGGCGTGGCCGGAAACCTCCACCTGCCATTCTTAGGGTTAGGGCTAGGGTTAGCGTCTGGAGAACGAGAAAGCCCCCAGGTCCAGGGTTAGTTGGGATTGCAAAGGCCTGCCAAGAGCAGCACGATGCTGCACTGACATTGCTCCTGCCGCTGCTGTCATAGCCAGAACGCAGGGGGGGCGTGGCCGGAAACTGCGACCTGCCATTCTTAGGGTTAGGGCTAGGGTTAGCGTCTGGAGAACGAGAAAGCCCCCAGGTCCAGGGTTAGTTGGGATTGCAAAGGCCTGCCAAGAGCAGCACGACGCTGCACTGACATTGCTCCTACATCAGATGTCATAGCCAGAACGCAGGGGGGGCGTGGCCGGAATCCGCGACCTGCCATTCTTAGGGTTAGGGCTAGGGTTAGCGTCTGGAGAACGAGAAAGCCCCCAGGTCCAGGGATAGTTGGGATTGCAAAGGCCTGCAAATAGCTGCACGACACTGCATTGACATTGCTCCTACCTCAGCTGTCATAGCCAGAACGCAGGGGGGGCGTGGCCGGAAACCGTGACCTGCCATTATTAGGGTTAGGGCTAGGGTTAGCGTCTGGAGAACGAGAAAGCGCCCAGGTCCAGGGATAGTTGGGATTGCAAAGGCCTGCAAAGAGCTGCACGACACTGCACTGACATTGTTCCTACCACAGCTGTCATGGCCAGAAGGTAGGGGGGGCGTGGCCGGAAAACTCCACCTGCCATTCTTAGGGTTAGGGCTAGGGTTAGCGTCTGGAGAACGAGAAAGCCCCCAGGTCCAGGGATAGTTGGGATTGCAAAGGCCTGCCAAGAGCAGCACGACGCTGCACAGACATTGCTCCTACCGCTGCTGTCATAGCCAGAACGCAGGGGGGGCGTGGCCGGAAACCGTGACCTGCCATTCTTAGGGTTAGGGCTAGGGTTAGCGTCTGGAGAACGAGAAAGCCCCCAGGTCCAGGGTTAGTTGGGATTGCAAAGGCCTGCCAAGAGCAGCACGACGCTGCACTGACATTGCTCCTACATCAGATGTCATAGCCAGAACGCAGGGGGGGCGTGGCCGGAAACCGCGACCTGCCATTCTTAGGGTTAGGGCTAGGGTTAGCGTCTGGAGAACGAGAAAGCCCCCAGGTCCAGGGATAGTTGGGATTGCAAAGGCCTGCAAAGAGCTGCACGACACTGCATTGACATTGCTCCTACCTCAGCTGTCATAGCCAGAACGCAGGGGGGGCGTGGCCGGAAACCGTGACCTGCCATTATTAGGGTTAGGGCTAGGGTTAGCGTCTGGAGAACGAGAAAGCGCCCAGGTCCAGGGATAGTTGGGATTGCAAAGGCCTGCAAAGAGCTGCACGACACTGCACTGACATTGCTCCTACCTCAGCTGTCATAGCCAGAACGCAGGGGGGGCGTGGCCGGAAACCGTGACCTGCCATTATTAGGGTTAGGGCTAGGGTTAGCGTCTGGAGAACGAGAAAGCGCCCAGGTCCAGGGATAGTTGGGATTGCAAAGGCCTGCAAAGAGCTGCACGACACTGCACTGACATTGTTCCTACCACAGCTGTCATGGCCAGAAGGTAGGGGGGGCGTGGCCGGAAAACTCCACCTGCCATTGTTAGGGTTAGGGCTAGGGTTAGCGTCTGGAGAACGAGAAAGCCCCCAGGTCCAGGGATAGTTGGGATTGCAAAGGCCTGCCAAGAGCAGCACGACGCTGCACAGACATTGCTCCTACCGCTGCTGTCATAGCCAGAACGCAGGGGGGGCGTGGCCGGAAACCGCGACCTGCCATTCTTAGGGTTAGGGCTAGGGTTAGCGTCTGGAGAACGAGAAAGCCCCCAGGTCCAGGGTTAGTTGGGATTGCAAAGGCCTGCCAAGAGCAGCACGACGCTGCACTGACATTGCTCCTACATCAGATGTCATAGCCAGAACGCAGGGGGGGCGTGGCCGGAAACCGCGACCTGCCATTCTTAGGGTTAGGGCTAGGGTTAGCGTCTGGAGAACGAGAAAGCCCCCAGGTCCAGGGATAGTTGGGATTGCAAAGGCCTGCAAAGAGCTGCACGACACTGCATTGACATTGCTCCTACCTCAGCTGTCATAGCCAGAACGCAGGGGGGGCGTGGCCGGAAACCGTGACCTGCCATTATTAGGGTTAGGGCTAGGGTTAGCGTCTGGAGAACGAGAAAGCGCCCAGGTCCAGGGATAGTTGGGATTGCAAAGGCCTGCAAAGAGCTGCACGACACTGCACTGACATTGCTCCTACCACAGCTGTCATGGCCAGAAGGTAGGGGGGGCGTGGCCGGAAAACTCCACCTGCCATTGTTAGGGTTAGGGCTAGGGTTAGCGTCTGGAGAACGAGAAAGCCCCCAGGTCCAGGGATAGTTGGGATTGCAAAGGCCTGCCAAGAGCAGCACGACGCTGCACAGACATTGCTCCTACCGCTGCTGTCATAGCCAGAACGCAGGGGGGGCGTGGCCGGAAACCGCGACCTGCCATTCTTAGGGTTAGGGCTAGGGTTAGCGTCTGGAGAACGAGAAAGCCCCCAGGTCCAGGGTTAGTTGGGATTGCAAAGGCCTGCCAAGAGCAGCACGACGCTGCACTGACATTGCTCCTACATCAGATGTCATAGCCAGAACGCAGGGGGGGCGTGGCCGGAAACCGCGACCTGCCATTCTTAGGGTTAGGGCTAGGGTTAGCGTCTGGAGAACGAGAAAGCCCCCAGGTCCAGGGATAGTTGGGATTGCAAAGGCCTGCAAAGAGCTGCACGACACTGCATTGACATTGCTCCTACCTCAGCTGTCATAGCCAGAACGCAGGGGGGGCGTGGCCGGAAACCGTGACCTGCCATTATTAGGGTTAGGGCTAGGGTTAGCGTCTGGAGAACGAGAAAGCGCCCAGGTCCAGGGATAGTTGGGATTGCAAAGGCCTGCAAAGAGCTGCACGACACTGCACTGACATTGCTCCTACCACAGCTGTCATGGCCAGAAGGTAGGGGGGGCGTGGCCGGAAAACTCCACCTGCCATTGTTAGGGTTAGGGCTAGGGTTAGCGTCTGGAGAACGAGAAAGCGCCCAGGTCCAGGGATAGTTGGGATTGCAAAGGCCTGCCAAGAGCAGCACGACGCTGCACTGACATTGCTCCTGCCGCTGCTGTCATAGCCAGAACGCAGGGGGGGCGTGGCCGGAAACCGCGACCTGCCATTCTTAGGGTTAGGGCTAGGGTTAGCGTCTGGAGAACGAGAAAGCCCCCAGGTCCAGGGATAGTTGGGATTGCAAAGGCCTGCCAAGAGCAGCACGACACTGCACTGACATTGCTCCTAGCGCAGCTGTCATGGCCAGAAGGCAGGGGGGGCGTGGCCGGAAACCGCGACCTGCCATTCTTAGGGTTAGGGCTAGGGTTAGCGTCTGGAGAACGAGAAAGCCCCCAGGTCCAGGGATAGTTGGGATTGCAAAGGCCTGCAAATAGCTGCACGACACTGCATTGACATTGCTCCTACCTCAGCTGTCATAGCCAGAACGCAGGGGGGGCGTGGCCGGAAACCGTGACCTGCCATTATTAGGGTTAGGGCTAGGGTTAGCGTCTGGAGAACGAGAAAGCGCCCAGGTCCAGGGATAGTTGGGATTGCAAAGGCCTGCAAAGAGCTGCACGACACTGCACTGACATTGTTCCTACCACAGCTGTCATGGCCAGAAGGTAGGGGGGGCGTGGCCGGAAAACTCCACCTGCCATTGTTAGGGTTAGGGCTAGGGTTAGCGTCTTGAGAACGAGAAAGCGCCTAGGTCCAGGGATAGTTGGGATTGCAAAGGCCTGCCAAGAGCAGCACGACACTGCACTGATATTGCTCCTACCGCAGCTCTCATGGCCAGAACGCAGGGGGGGCGTGGCCGGAAACCGCGACCTGCCATTCTTAGGGTTAGGGCTAGGGTTAGCGTCTGGAGAATGAGAAAGCCCCCAGGTCCAGGGATAGTTGGGATTGCAAAGGCCTGCCAAGAGCAGCACGACACTGCACTGACATTGCTCCTACCGCAGCTGTCATGGCCAGAATGCAGGGGGGGCGTGGCCGGAAACCTCCACCTGCCATTCTTAGGGTTAGGGCTAGGGTTAGCGTCTGGAGAACGAGAAAGCCCCCAGGTCCAGGGTTAGTTGGGATTGCAAAGGCCTGCCAAGAGCTGCACGACGCTGCACTGACATTGCTCCTACATCAGATGTCATGGCCAGAATTTAGAGGGGGCGTGGCCGGAAAACTCCACCTGTCATTATTAGGGTTAGGGCTAGGGTTAGCGTCTGGAGAACGAGAAAGTGCCCAGGTTCAGGGATAGTTGGGATTGCAAAGGCCTGCCAAGAGCAGCACGACACTGCACTGACATTGCTCCTACCTCAGCTGTCATAGCCAGAACGCAGGGGGGGCGTGGCCGGAAACCGCAATCTGCCATTCTTAGGGTTAGGGCTAGGGTTAGCGTCTGGAGAATGAGAAAGCGCCCAGGTCCAGGGATAGTTGGGATTGCAAAGGCCTGCCAAGAGCAGCACGACACTGCACTGACATTGCTCCTACCGCAGCTCTCATGGCCAGAACGCAGGGGGGGCGTGGCCGGAATCCGCGACCTGCCATTATTAGGGTTAGGGCTAGGGTTAGCGTCTGGAGAATGAGAAAGCCCCCAGGTCCAGGGATAGTTGGGATTGCAAAGGCCTGCCAAGAACAGCATGACACTGCACTGACATTGCTCCTAACGCAGGTGTCATGGCCAGAACGCAGGGGGGCGTGGCCGGAAACCGCGACCTGCCATTATTAGGGTTAGGGCTAGGGTTAACGTCTGGAGAACGAGAACGCGCCCAGGTCCAGGGATAGTTGGGATTGCAAAGGCCTGCCAAGAGCAGCACGACGCTGCACTGACGTTGCTCCTACCGCAGCTGTCATGGCCAGAACGCAGGGGGGCGTGGCCGGAAACCTCCACCTGCCATTATTAGGGTTAGGGCTAGGGTTAGCGTCTGGAGAACGAGATAGCCCCCAGGTCCAGGGTTAGTTGGGATTGCAAAGGCCTGCCAAGAGCAGCACGACGCTGCACTGACATTGCTCCTACATCAGATGTCATAGCCAGAACGCAGGGGGGGCGTGGCCATAAAATGCGACCTGCCATTCTTAGGGTTAGGGCTAGGGTTAGCGTCTGGAGAATGAGAAAGCGCCTAGGTCCCGGCATAGTTGCGATTGCAAAGGCCTGCCAAGAACAGCATGACACTGCACTGACATTGCTCCTACCGCAGCTCTCATGGCCAGAACGCAGGGGGGGCGTGGCCGGAATCCGCGACCTGCCATTATTAGGGTTAGGGCTAGGGTTAGCGTCCGGAGAACGAGAAAGCGCCCAGGTCCAGGGATAGTTGGGATTGCAAAGGCCTGCCAAGAGCAGCACGACACTGCACTGACATTGCTCCTACCTCAGCTCTCATGGCCAGAACGCAGGGGGGGCGTGGCCGGAAACCGCGACCTGCCATTATTAGGGTTAGGGCTAGGGTTAGCGTCTGGAGAATGAGAAAGCCCCCAGGTCCAGCGTTAGTTGGGATTGCAAAGGCCTGCCAAAAGCAGCACGACGCTGCACTGACATTGCTCCTACCGCTGCTGTCATAGCCATAACGCAGGGGGGGCGTGGCCGGAAACAGCGACCTGCCATTCTTAGGGTTAGGGCTAGGGTTAGCGTCTGGAGAACGAGAAAGCGCCCAGGTCCAGGGATAGTTGGGATTGCAAAGTCCTGCCAAGAGCAGCACGACACTGCACTGATATTGCTCCTACCGCAGCTCTCATGGCCAGAACGCAGGGGGGGCGTGGCCGTAAACTGCGACCTGCCATTATTAGGGTTAGGGCTAGGGTTAGCGTCTGGAGAACGAGAAAGCCCCCAGGTCCAGGGATAGTTGGGATTGCAAAGGCCTGCCCAGAGCAGCATGACACTGCACTGACATTGCTCCTACCGCAGCTGTCATAGCCAGAACGCAGGGGGGGCGTGGCTGGAAACCGCGACCTGCCATTCTTAGGGTTAGGGCTAGGGTTAGCGTCTGGAGAACGAGAAAGCGCCCAGGTCCAGGGATAGTTGGGATTGCAAAGGCCTGCCAAGAGCAGCACGACACTGCACTGATATTGCTCCTACCGCAGCTCTCATGGCCAGAACGCGGGGGGGGCGTGGCCGTAAACTGCGACCTGCCATTATTAGGGTTAGGGCTAGGGTTAGCGTCTGGAGAACGAGAAAGCCCCCAGGTCCAGGGATAGTTGGGATTGCAAAGGCCTGCCAAGAGCAGCACGACGCTGCACTGACATTGCTCCTGCCGCTGCTCTGATAGCCAGAACGCAGGGGGGGCGTGGCCGGAAACCGCGACCTGCCTTTCTTAGGGTTAGGGCTAGGGTTAGCGTCTGGAGAACGAGAAAGCCCCCAGGTCCAGGGTTAGTTGGGATTGCAAAGGCCTGCCAAGAGCAGCACGACGCTGCACTGACATTGCTCCTACATCAGATGTCATAGCCAGAACGCAGGGGGGGCGTGGCCGTAAAATGCGACCTGCCATTCTTAGGGTTAGGGCTAGGGTTAGCGTCTGGAGAATGAGAAAGCGCCTAGGTCCAGGCATAGTTGCGATTGCAAAGGCCTGCCAAGAACTGCATGACACTGCACTGACATTGCTCCTACCGCAGCTCTCATGGCCAGAACGCAGGGGGGGCGTGGCCGGAATCCGCGACCTGCCATTCTTAGGGTTAGGGCTAGGGTTAGCGTTCGGAGAACGAGAAAGCCCCCAGGTCCAGGGATAGTTGGGATTGCAAAGGCCTGCCAAGAGCAGCACGACACTGCACTGACATTGCTCCTACCTCAGCTCTCATGGCCAGAACGCAGGGGGTGCGTGGCCGGAAACCGCGACCTGCCATTATTAGGGTTAGGGCTAGGGTTAGCGTCTGGAGAATGAGAAAGCCCCCAGGTCCAGCGTTAGTTGGGATTGCAAAGGCCTGCCCAAAGCAGCACGACGCTGCACTGACATTGCTCCTACCGCTGCTGTCATAGCCAGAACGCAGGGGGGGCGTGGCCGGAAACAGCGACCTGCCATTCTTAGGGTTAGGGCTAGGGTTAGCGTCTGGAGAACGAGAAAGCGCCCAGGTCCAGGGATAGTTGGGATTGCAAAGTCCTGCCAAGAGCAGCACGACACTGCACTGATATTGCTCCTACCGCAGCTCTCATGGCCAGAACGCAGGGGGGGCGTGGCCGTAAACTGCGACCTGCCATTATTAGGGTTAGGGCTAGGGTTAGCGTCTGGAGAACGAGAAAGCGCCCAGGTCCAGGGATAGTTGGGATTGCAAAGGCCTGCCCAGAGCAGCATGACACTGCACTGACATTGCTCCTACCGCAGCTGTCATAGCCAGAACGCAGGGGGGGCGTGGCTGGAAACCGCGACCTGCCATTCTTAGGGTTAGGGCTAGGGTTAGCGTCTGGAGAACGAGAAAGCGCCCAGGTCCAGGGATAGTTGGGATTGCAAAGGCCTGCAAAGAGCTGTACGACACTGCACTGACATTGCTCCTAACGCAGGTGTCATGGCCAGAATGTAGGGGGGGCGTGGCCGGAAAACTCCACCTGCCATTGTTAGGGTTAGGGCTAGGGTTAGCGTCTGGAGAACGAGAAAGCGCCCAGGTCCAGGGATAGTTGGGATTGCAAAGGCCTGCCAAGAGCAGCACGACGCTGCACTGACATTGCTCCTACCGCTGCTGTCATAGCCAGAACGCAGGGGGTGCGTGGCCGGAAACCGCGACCTGCCATTCTTAGGGTTAGGGCTAGGGTTAGCGTCTGGAGAACGAGAAAGCCCGCAGGTCCAGGGATAGTTGGGATTGCAAAGGCCTGCCAAGAGCTGCATGACGCTGCACTGACATTGCTCCTACCGCAGCTGTCATGGACAGAACGCAGGGGGGGCGTGGCCGGAAACCGCGACCTGCCATTATAAGGGTTAGGGCTAGGGTTAGCGTCTGGAGAACGAGAAAGCCCCCAGGTCCAGGGATAGTTGGGATTGCAAAGGCCTGCCAAGAGCAGCACGACGCTGCACTGACATTGCTCCTACATCAGATGTCATAGCCAGAACGCAGGGGGGGCGTGGCCGTAAAATGCGACCTGCCATTCTTAGGGTTAGGGCTAGGGTTAGCGTCTGGAGAATGAGAAAGCGCCTAGGTCCAGGCATAGTTGCGATTGCAAAGGCCTGCCAAGGACTGCATGACACTGCACTGACATTGCTCCTACCGCAGCTCTCATGGCCAGAACGCAGGGGGGGCGTGGCCGGAATCCGCGACCTGCCATTCTTAGGGTTAGGGCTAGGGTTAGCGTCTGGAGAAAGAGAAAGCGCCCAGGTCCAGGGATAGTTGGGATTGCAGAGGCCTGCCAAGAGCAGCACGACACTGCACTGACATTGCTCCTACCGCTGCTGTCATAGCCAGAACGCAGGGGGGGCGTGGCCGGAAACCGCGACCTGCCATTCTTAGGGTTAGGGCTAGGGTTAGCGTCTGGAGAAAGAGAAAGCGCCCAGGTCCAGGGATAGTTGGGATTGCAGAGGCCTGCCAAGAGCTGCACGACACTGCACTGACATTGCTCCTAGCGCAGCTGTCATGGCCAGAACGCAGGTGGGGCGTGGCCGGAAACCGCAACCTGCCATTATTAGGGTTAGGGCTAGGGTTAGCGTCTGGAGAACGAGAAAGCGCCCAGGTCCAGGGTTAGTTGGGATTGCAAAGGCCTGCCAAGAGCAGCACGACACTGCACTGACATTGCTCCTACCTCAGCTGTCATAGCCAGAACGCAGGGGGGGCGTGGCCGGAAACCGCGACCTGCCATTCTTAGGGTTAGGGCTAGGGTTAGCGTCTGGAGAACGAGAAAGCCCCCAGGTCCAGGGATAGTTGGGATTGCAAAGGCCTGCCAAGAGCAGCACGACACTGCACTGACATTGCTCCTAGCGCAGCTCTCATGGCCAGAACGCAGGGGGGGCGTGGCCGTAAACCGCGACCTGCCTTTCTTAGGGTTAGGGCTAGGGTTAGCGTCTGGAGAACGAGAAAGCCCCCAGGTCCAGGGATAGTTGGGATTGCAAAGGCCTGCCAAGAGCAGCACGACGCTGCACTGACATTGCTCCTGCCGCTGCTGTCATAGCCAGAACGCAGGGGGGGCGTGGCCGGAAACCGCGACCTGCCATTCTTAGGGTTAGGGCTAGGGTTAGAGTCTGGAGAACGAGAAAGCGCCCAGGTCCAGGGTTAGTTGGGATTGCAAAGGCCTGCCAAGAGCAGCACGACACTGCACTGACATTGCTCCTACCTCAGCTGTCATAGCCAGAACGCAGGGGGGGCGTGGCCGGAAACCGCGACCTGCCATTCTTAGGGTTAGGGCTAGGGTTAGCGTCTGGAGAACGAGAAAGCCCCCAGGTCCAGGGATAGTTGGGATTGCAAAGGCCTGCCAAGAGCAGCACGACACTGCACTGACATTGCTCCTAGCGCAGCTCTCATGGCCAGAACGCAGGGGGGGCGTGGCCGTAAACCGCGACCTGCCTTTCTTAGGGTTAGGGCTAGGGTTAGCGTCTGGAGAACGAGAAAGCCCCCAGGTCCAGGGATAGTTGGGATTGCAAAGGCCTGCCAAGAGCAGCACGACGCTGCACTGACATTGCTCCTGCCGCTGCTGTCATAGCCAGAACGCAGGGGGGGCGTGGCCGGAAACCGCGACCTGCCATTCTTAGGGTTAGGGCTAGGGTTAGAGTCTGGAGAACGAGAAAGCGCCCAGGTCCAGGAATAGTTGGGATTGCAAAGGCCTGCCAAGAGCAGCACGACACTGCACTGATATTGCTCCTAGCGCAGCTCTCATGGCCAGAACGCAGGGGGGGCGTGGCAGGAAACCGCGACCTGCCATTCTTAGGGTTAGGGCTAGGGTTAGCGTCTGGAGAACGAGAAAGCGCCCAGGTCCAGGGATAGTTGGGATTGCAAAGGCCTGCCAAGAACAGCACGACACTGCACTGACATTGCTCCTAACGCAGCTGTCATGGCCAGAACGCAGGGGGGGCGTGGCCGGAAACCTCCACCTGCCATTCTTAGGGTTAGGGCTAGGGTTAGCGTCTGGAGAACGAGAAAGCCCCCAGGTCCAGGGATAGTTGGGATTGCAAAGGCCTGCCAAAAGCAGCACGACGCTGCACTGACATTGATCCTACATCAGATGTCATAACCAGAACGCAGGTGGGGCGTGGCCGTAAACCGCGACCTGCCATTATTAGGGTTAGGGCTAGGGTTAACGTCCGGAGAACGAGAAAGCCCCAAGGTCCGGGGATAGTTGGGATTGCAAAGGCCTGCAAAGAGCTGCACGACACTGCACTGACATTGCTCCTACCGCAGCTGTCATAGCCAGAAGGCAGGGGGGGCGTGGCCGGAAACCTCCACCTGCCATTATTAGGGTTAGGGCTAGGTTTAGCGTCTGGAGAACGAGAAAGCCCCCAGGTCCAGGGTTAGTTGGGATTGCAAAGGCCTGCCAAGAGCAGCACGACGCTGCACTGACATTGCACCTGCCGCTGCTGTCATAGCCAGAACGCAGGGGGGGCGTGGCCGGAAACCGCAACCTGCCATTCTTAGGGTTAGGGCTAGGGTTAGCGTCTGGAGAACGAGAAAGCGCCCAGGTCCAGGGATAGTTGGGATTGCAAAGGCCTGCCAAGAACAGCATGACACTGCACTGACATTGCTCCTAACGCAGCTGTCATGGCCAGAATGCAGGGGGGGCGTGGCCAGAAACCGCGACCTGCCATTCTTAGGGTTAGGGCTAGGGTTAGCGTCTGGAGAACGAGAAAGCGCCCAGGTCCAGGGATAGTTGGGATTGCAAAGGCCTGCAAAGAGCTGCACGACACTGCACTGACATTGCTCCTACCGCAGCTGTCATGGCCAGAAGGCAGGGGGGGCGTGGCCGGAAACCGCGACCTGCCATTCTTAGGGTTAGGGCTAGGGTTAGCGTCTGGGGAACGAGAAAGCCCGCAGGTCCAGGGATAGTTGGGATTGCAAAGGCCTGCCAAGAGCAGCACGACGCTGCACTGACATTGCTCCTATCGCAGCTCTCATGGCCAGAACGCAGGGGGGGCGTGGCCGTAAACCGCGACCTGCCATTCTTAGGGTTAGGGCTAGGGTTAGCGTCTGGAGAACGAGAAAGCCCCCAGGTCCAGGGATAGTTGGGATTGCAAAGGCCTGCCAAGAGCAGCACGACGCTGCACTGACATTGCTCCTGCCGCTGCTGTCATAGCCAGAACGCAGGGGGGGCGTGGCCGGAAACCGCGACCTGCCATTCTTAGGGTTAGGGCTAGGGTTAGCGTCTGGAGAACGAGAAAGCGCCCAGGTCCAGGAATAGTTGGGATTGCAAAGGCCTGCCAAGAGCAGCACGACACTGCACTGACATTGCTCCTACCGCTGCTGTCATAGCCAGAACGCAGGGGGGGCGTGGCCGGAAACCGCGACCTGCCATTCTTAGGGTTAGGGCTAGGGTTAGCGTCTGGGGAACGAGAAAGCCCGCAGGTCCAGGGTTAGTTGGGATTGCAAAGGCCTGCCAAGAGCTGCATGACGCTGCACTGACATTGCTCCTAGCGCAGCTGTCATGGACAGAACGCAGGGGGGGCGTGGCCGGAAACCTCCACCTGCCATTATTAGGGTTAGGGCTAGGGTTAGCGTCTGGAGAACGAGAAAGCGCCCAGGTCCAGGGATAGTTGGGATTGCAAAGGCCTGCCAAGAGCAGCACGACACTGCACTGACATTGCTCCTACATCAGCTGTCATAGCCAGAACGCAGGGGGGGCTTGGCCGCAAACCGCGACCTGCCATTCTTAGGGTTAGGGCTAGGGTTAGCGTCTGGAGAACGAGAAAGCCCCCAGGTCCAGGGATAGTTGGGATTGCAAAGGCCTGCAAAGAGCTGCACGACACTGCACTGACATTGCTCCTACCGCAGCTGTCATGGCCAGAAGGCAGGGGGGGCGTGGCCGGAAACCGCGACCTGCCATTCTTAGGGTTAGGGCTAGGGTTAGCGTCTGGGGAACGAGAAAGCCCGCAGGTCCAGGGTTAGTTGGGATTGCAAAGGCCTGCCAAGAGCTGCATGAGGCTGCACTGACATTGCTCCTAGCGCAGCTGTCATGGACAGAACGCAGGTGGGGCGTGGCCGGAAACTGCGACCTGCCATTCTTAGGGTTAGGGCTAGGGTTAGCGTCTGGAGAACGAGAAACCCCCCAGCTCCAGGGTTAGTTGGGATTGCAAAGGCCTGCCAAGAGCAGCACGACGCTGCACTGACATTGCTCCTGCCGCTGCTGTCATAGCCAGAACGCAGGGGGGGCGTGGCCGGAAACCGCGACCTGCCATTCTTAGGGTTAGGGCTAGGGTTAGCGTCTGGAGAAAGAGAAAGCGCCCAGGTCCAGGGATAGTTGGGATTGCAAAGGCCTGCCAAGAGCTGCACGACACTGCACTGACATTGCTCCTACCGCAGCTGTCATGGCCAGAACGCAGGTGGGGCGTGGCCGGAAACCGCAACCTGCCATTATTAGGGTTAGGGCTAGGGTTAGAGTCTGGAGAACGAGAAAGCCCCCAGGTCCAGGGATATTTGGGATTGCAAAGGCCTGCCAAGAGCAGCACGACACTGCACTGACATTGCTCCTACCTCAGCTGTCATAGCCAGAACGCAGGGGGGGCGTGGCCGGAAACCGCGACCTGCCATTCTTAGGGTTAGGGCTAGGGTTAGCCTCTGGAGAACGAGAAAGCCCCCAGGTCCAGGGATAGTTGGGATTGCAAAGGCCTGCCAAGAGCAGCTCGACACTGCACTGACATTGCTCCTAGCGCAGCTCTCATGGCCAGAACGCAGGGGGGGCGTGGCCGTAAACCGCGAACTGCCTTTCTTAGGGTTAGGGCTAGGGTTAGCGTCTGGAGAACGAGAAAGCCCCCAGGTCCAGGGATAGTTGGGATTGCAAAGGCCTGCCAAGAGCAGCACGACGCTGCACTGACATTGCTCCTGCCGCTGCTGTCATAGCCAGAACGCAGGGGGGGCGTGGCCGGAAACCGCGACCTGCCATTCTTAGGGTTAGGGCTAGGGTTAGAGTCTGGAGAACGAGAAAGCGCCCAGGTCCAGGAATAGTTGGAATTGCAAAGGCCTGCCAAGAGCAGCACGACACTGCACTGATATTGCTCCTAGCGCAGCTCTCATGGCCAGAACGCAGGGGGGGCGTGGCAGGAAACCGCGACCTGCCATTCTTAGGGTTAGGGCTAGGGTTAGCGTCTGGGGAACGAGAAAGCCCGCAGGTCCAGGGTTAGTTGGGATTGCAAAGGCCTGCCAAGAGCTGCATGAGGCTGCACTGACATTGCTCCTAGCGCAGCTGTCATGGACAGAACGCAGGTGGGGCGTGGCCGGAAACTGCGACCTGCCATTCTTAGGGTTAGGGCTAGGGTTAGCGTCTGGAGAACGAGAAACCCCCCAGCTCCAGGGTTAGTTGGGATTGCAAAGGCCTGCCAAGAGCAGCACGACGCTGCACTGACATTGCTCCTGCCGCTGCTGTCATAGCCAGAACGCAGGGGGGGCGTGGCCGGAAACCGCGACCTGCCATTCTTAGGGTTAGGGCTAGGGTTAGCGTCTGGAGAAAGAGAAAGCGCCCAGGTCCAGGGATAGTTGGGATTGCAAAGGCCTGCCAAGAGCTGCACGACACTGCACTGACATTGCTCCTACCGCAGCTGTCATGGCCAGAACGCAGGTGGGGCGTGGCCGGAAACCGCAACCTGCCATTATTAGGGTTAGGGCTAGGGTTAGAGTCTGGAGAACGAGAAAGCCCCCAGGTCCAGGGATATTTGGGATTGCAAAGGCCTGCCAAGAGCAGCACGACACTGCACTGACATTGCTCCTACCTCAGCTGTCATAGCCAGAACGCAGGGGGGGCGTGGCCGGAAACCGCGACCTGCCATTCTTAGGGTTAGGGCTAGGGTTAGCCTCTGGAGAACGAGAAAGCCCCCAGGTCCAGGGATAGTTGGGATTGCAAAGGCCTGCCAAGAGCAGCTCGACACTGCACTGACATTGCTCCTAGCGCAGCTCTCATGGCCAGAACGCAGGGGGGGCGTGGCCGTAAACCGCGAACTGCCTTTCTTAGGGTTAGGGCTAGGGTTAGCGTCTGGAGAACGAGAAAGCCCCCAGGTCCAGGGATAGTTGGGATTGCAAAGGCCTGCCAAGAGCAGCACGACGCTGCACTGACATTGCTCCTGCCGCTGCTGTCATAGCCAGAACGCAGGGGGGGCGTGGCCGGAAACCGCGACCTGCCATTCTTAGGGTTAGGGCTAGGGTTAGAGTCTGGAGAACGAGAAAGCGCCCAGGTCCAGGAATAGTTGGAATTGCAAAGGCCTGCCAAGAGCAGCACGACACTGCACTGATATTGCTCCTAGCGCAGCTCTCATGGCCAGAACGCAGGGGGGGCGTGGCAGGAAACCGCGACCTGCCATTCTTAGGGTTAGGGCTAGGGTTAGCGTCTGGAGAACGAGAAAGTCCCCAGGTCCAGGGATAGTTGGGATTGCAAAGGCCTGCCAAGAGCAGCACGACACTGCACTGACATTGCTCCTACCGCAGCTGTCATGGCCAGAACGCAGGGGGGGCGTGGCCGGAAACCGCGACCTGCCATTCTTAGGGTTAGGGCTAGGGTTAGCGTCTGGAGAACGAGAAAGCGCCCAGGTCCAGGGATAGTTGGGATTGCAAAGGCCTGCCAAGAACAGCACGACACTGCACTGACATTGCTCCTAACGCAGCTGTCATGGCCAGAACGCAGGGGGGGCGTGGCCGGAAACCTCCACCTGCCATTCTTAGGGTTAGGGCTAGGGTTAGCGTCTGGAGAACGAGAAAGCCCCCAGGTCCAGGGATAGTTGGGATTGCAAAGGCCTGCCAAAAGCAGCACGACGCTGCACTGACATTGATCCTACATGAGATGTCATAAGCAGAACGCAGGTGGGGCGTGGCCGTAAACCGCGACCTGCCATTATTAGGGTTAGGGCTAGGGTTAACGTCCGGAGAACGAGAAAGCCCCAAGGTCCGGGGATAGTTGGGATTGCAAAGGCCTGCAAAGAGCTGCACGACACTGCACTGACATTGCTCCTACCGCAGCTGTCATAGCCAGAACGCAGGGGGGGCGTGGCCGGAAACCGCAACCTGCCATTCTTAGGGTTAGGGCTAGGGTTAGCGTCTGGAGAACGAGAAAGCCCCTAGGTCCAGGGTTAGTTGGGATTGCAAAGGCCTGCCAAGAGCTGCACGACACTGCACTGACATTGCTCCTAACGCAGGTGTCATGGCCAGAACGCAGGGGGGGCGTGGCCGGAAACCGCGACCTGCCATTCTTAGGGTTAGGGCTAGGGTTAGCGTCTGGAGAACGAGAAAGCGCCCAGGTCCAGGGATAGTTGGGATTGCAAAGGCCTGCCAAGAACAGCACGACACTGCACTGACATTGCTCCTAACGCAGCTGTCATGGCCAGAATGCAGGGGGGGCGTGGCCGGAAACCGCGACCTGCCATTCTTAGGGTTAGGGCTAGGGTTAGCGTCTGGAGAACGAGAAAGCGCCCAGGTCCAGGGATAGTTGGGATTGCAAAGGCCTGCAAAGAGCTGCACGACACTGCACTGACATTGCTCCTACCGCAGCTGTCATGGCCAGAACGCAGGGGGGGCGTGGCCGGAAACCGCGACCTGCCATTCTTAGGGTTAGGGCTAGGGTTAGCGTCTGGGGAACGAGAAAGCCCGCAGGTCCAGGGATAGTTGGGATTGCAAAGGCCTGCCAAGAGCAGCACGACGCTGCACTGACATTGCTCCTAGCGCAGCTCTCATGGCCAGAACGCAGGGGGGGCGTGGCCGTAAACCGCGACCTGCCATTCTTAGGGTTAGGGCTAGGGTTAGCGTCTGGAGAACGAGAAAGCCCCCAGGTCCAGGGATAGTTGGGATTGCAAAGGCCTGCCAAGAGCAGCACGACGCTGCACTGACATTGCTCCTGCCGCTGCTGTCATAAACAGAACGCAGGGGGGGCGTGGCCGGAAACCGCGACCTGCCATTCTTAGGGTTAGGGCTAGGGTTAGCGTCTGGAGAACGAGAAAGCGCCCAGGTCCAGGAATAGTTGGGATTGCAAAGGCCTGCCAAGAGCAGCACGACACTGCACTGACATTGCTCCTACCGCTGCTGTCATAGCCAGAACGCAGGGGGGGCGTGGCCGTAAACCGCGACCTGCCATTCTTAGGGTTAGGGCTAGGGTTAGCGTCTGGGGAACGAGAAAGCCCGCAGGTCCAGGGTTAGTTGGGATTGCAAAGGCCTGCCAAGAGCTGCATGACGCTGCACTGACATTGCTCCTAGCGCAGCTGTCATGGACAGAACGCAGGGGGGGCGTGGCCGGAAACCTCCACCTGCCATTCTTAGGGTTAGGGCTAGGGTTAGCGTCTGGAGAACGAGAAAGCGCCCAGGTCCAGGGATAGTTGGGATTGCAAAGGCCTGCCAAGAGCAGCACGACACTGCACTGACATTGCTCCTACCTCAGCTGTCATAGCCAGAACGCAGGGGGGGCTTGGCCGCAAACCGCAACCTGCCATTATTAGGGTTAGGGCTAGGGTTAGAGTCTGGAGAACGAGAAAGCCCCCAGGTCCAGGGATATTTGGGATTGCAAAGGCCTGCCAAGAGCAGCACGACACTGCACTGACATTGCTCCTACCTCAGCTGTCATAGCCAGAACGCAGGGGGGGCGTGGCCAGAAACCGCGACCTGCCATTCTTAGGGTTAGGGCTAGGGTTAGCCTCTGGAGAACGAGAAAGCCCCCAGGTCCAGGGATAGTTGGGATTGCAAAGGCCTGCCAAGAGCAGCACGACACTGCACTGACATTGCTCCTAGCGCAGCTCTCATGGCCAGAACGCAGGGGGGGCGTGGCCGTAAACCGCGACCTGCCTTTCTTAGGGTTAGGGCTAGGGTTAGCGTCTGGAGAACGAGAAAGCCCCCAGGTCCAGGGATAGTTGGGATTGCAAAGGCCTGCCAAGAGCAGCACGACGCTGCACTGACATTGCTCCTGCCGCTGCTGTCATAGCCAGAACGCAGGGGGGGCATGGCCGGAAACCGCGACCTGCCATTCTTAGGGTTAGGGCTAGGGTTAGCGTCTGGAGAACGAGAAAGCGCCCAGGTCCAGGGTTAGTTGGGATTGCAAAGGCCTGCCAAGAGCAGCACGACACTGCACTGATATTGCTCCTACCGCAGCTGTCATGGCCTGAACGCAGGGGGGCGTGGCCGGAAACCGCGACCTGCCATTATTAGGGTTAGGGCTAGGGTTAGCGTCCGGAGAACGAGAAAGCCCCAAGGTCCAGGGATAGTTGGGATCGCAAAGTCCTGCAAAGAGCTGCACGACACTGCACTGACATTGCTCCTACCGCAGCTGTCATAGCCAGAAAGCAGGGGGGGCGTGGCCGGAAACCTCCACCTGACATTATTAGGGTTAGGGCTAGGGTTAGCGTCTGGAGAACGAGAAAGCCCCCAGGTCCAGGGTTAGTTGGGATTGCAAAGGCCTGCCAAGAGCTGCACGACACTGCACTGACATTGCTCCTAACGCAGGTGTCATAGCCAGAACGCAGGGGGGGCTTGGACGGAAACCGCGACCTGCCATTCTTAGGGTTAGGGCTAGGGTTAGCGTCTGGAGAACGAGAAAGCGCCCAGGTCCAGGGTTAGTTGGGATTGCAAAGGCCTGCCAAGAGCAGCATGACACAGCACTGATATTGCTCCTACCGCAGCTCTCATGGCCAGAACGCAGGGGGGGCGTGGCCGTAAACCGCGACCTGCCATTCTTAGGGTTAGGGCTAGGGTTAGCGTCTGGAGAACGAGAAAGCCCCCAGGTCCAGGGATAGTTGGGATTGCAAAGGCCTGCCAAGAGCAGCACGACACTGCACTGACATTGCTCCTACCTCAGCTGTCATAGCCAGAACGCAGGGTGGGCGTGGCCGGAAACCGCGACCTGCCATTCTTAGGGTTAGGGCTAGGGTTAGCGTCCGGAGAACGAGAAAGCCCCAAGGTCCAGGGATAGTTGGGATTGCAAAGGCCTGCAAAGAGCTGCACGACACTGCACTGACATTGCTCCTACCGCAGCTGTCATAGCCAGAAGGCAGGGGGGGCGTGGCCGGAAACCTCCACCTGCCATTATTAGGGTTAGGGCTAGGGTTAGCATCTGGAGAACGAGAAAGCCCCAAGGTCCAGGGTTAGTTGGGATTGCAAAGGCCTGCCAAGAGCTGCACGACACTGCACTGACATTGCTCCTGCCGCTGCTGTCAGAGCCAGAACGCAGGGGGGGCGTGGCCGGAAACCGCGACCTGCCATTCTTAGGGTTAGGGCTAGGGTTAGCGTCTGGAGAACGAGAAAGCGCCCAGGTCCAGGGATAGTTGGGATTGCAAAGGCCTGCCAAGAGCAGCACGACACAGCACTGATATTGCTCCTACCGAAGCTCTCATGGCCAGAACGCAGGGGGGGCGTGGCCGTAAACCGCGACCTGCCATTATTAGGGTTAGGGCTAGGGTTAGCGTCTGGAGAACGAGAAAGCCCTCAGGTCCAGGGATAGTTGGGATTGCAAAGGCCTGCAAATAGCTGCACGACACTGCATTGACATTGCTCCTACCTCAGCTGTCATAGCCAGAACGCAGGGGGGGCGTGGCCGGAAACCGCGACCTGCCATACTTAGGGTTAGGGCTAGGGTTAGCGTCTGGAGAACGAGAAAGCGCCCAGGTCCAGGGATAGTTGGGATTGCAAAGGCCTGCCAAGAGCTGCACGACACTGCACTGACATTGCTCCTACCTCAGCTGTCATGGCCAGAACGCAGGGGGGGCGTGGCCGGAATCCGCGACCTGCCATTCTTAGGGTTAGGGCTAGGGTTAGCGTCTGGAGAACGAGAAAGTCCCCAGGTCCAGGGATAGTTGGGATGACAAAGGCTTGCCAAGAGCAGCACGACACTGCACTGACATTGCTCCTACCTCAGCTGTCATAGCCAGAACGCAGGGGGGGCGTGGCCGGAAACCGCAACCTGCCATTATTAGGGTTAGGGCTAGGGTTAGCGTCTGGAGAATGAGAAAGCCCCCAGGTCCAGGGATAGTTGGGATTGCAAAGGCCTGCCAAGAGCAGCACGACACTGCACTGACATTGCTCCTACCGCTGCTGTCATAGCCAGAACGCAGGGGGGGCGTGGCCGGAAACCGCGACCTGCCATTCTTAGGGTTAGATCTAGGGTTAGCGTCTGGAGAACGAGAAAGCGCCCAGGTCCAGGGTTAGTTGGGATTGCAAAGGCCTGCCAAGAGCAGCACGACACTGCACTGACATTGCTCCTACCGCAGCTGTCATGGCCAGAACGCAGGGGGGCGTGGCCGGAAACCTCCACCTGCCATTATTAGGGTTACGGCTAGGGATAGCGTCTGGAGAACGAGATAGCGCCCAGGTCCAGGGTTAGTTGGGATTGCAAAGGCCTGCCAAGTGCAGCACGACACTGCACTGACATTGCTCCTACCTCAGCTGTCATAGCCAGAACGCAGGGGGGGCGTGGCTGGAAACCGCGACCTGCCATTCTTAGGGTTAGGGCTAGGGTTAGCGTCTGGAGAACGAGAAAGCCCCCAGGTCCAGGGTTAGTTGGGATTGCAAAGGCCTGCCAAAAGCAGCACGACGCTGCAATGACACTGCTCCTACATCAGATGTCATAGCCAGAACGCAGGGGGGGCGTGGCCGTAAACCGCGACCTGCCATTCTTAGGGTTAGGGCTAGGGTTAGCGTCCGGAGAACGAGAAAGCCCCAAGGTCCAGGGATAGTTGGGATTGCAAAGGCCTGCAAAGAGCTGCACGACACTGCACTGACATTGCTCCTACCGCAGCTGTCGTGGCCAGAAGGCAGGGGGGGCGTGGCCGGAAACCTCGACCTGCCATTATTAGGGTTAGGGCTAGGGTTAGCGTCTGGAGAACGAGAAAGCCCCCAGGTCCAGGGTTAGTTGGGATTGCAAAGGCCGGCCAAGAGCAGCATGACACAGCACTGACATTGCTCCTAACGCAGTTGTCATGGCCAGAACGCAGGTGGGGCGTGGCCGTAAACCGCGACCTGCCATTCTTAGGGTTAGGGCTAGGGTTAGCGTCTGGAAAACGAGAAAGCCCCCAGGTCCAGGGATAGTTGGGATTGCAAAGGCCTGCCAAGAGCAGCACGACACTGCACTGACATTGCTCCTACCTCAGCTGTCATAGCCAGAACGCAGGGGGGGCGTGGCCGGAAACCGCGACCTGCCATTCTTAGGGTTAGGGCTAGGGTTAGCGTCTGGAAAACGAGAAAGCCCCCAGGTCCAGGGTTAGTTGGGATTGCAAAGGCCTGCCAAAAGCAGCACGACGCTGCAATGACATTGCTCCTACTTCAGATGTCATAGCCAGAACGCAGGGGGGGCGTGGCCGTAAACCGCGACCTGCCATTCTTAGGGTTAGGGCTAGGGTTAGCGTCTGGGGAACGAGAAAGCCCCCAGGTCCAGGGATAGTTGGGTTTGCAAAGGCCTGAAAAGAGCTGCACGACACTGCACTGACATTGCTCCTACCGCAGCTGTCATGGCCAGAACGCAGGGGGGGCTTGGCCGGAAACCGCGACCTGCCATTCTTAGGGTTAGGGCTAGGGTTAGCGTCTGGAGAACGAGAAAGCGCCCAGGTCCAGGGATAGTTGGGATTGCAAAGGCCTGCCAAGAGCTGCACGACACTGCACTGACATTGCTCCTACCGCAGCTGTCATAGCCAGAACGCAGGGGGGGCGTGGCCGGAAACCGCGACCTGCCATTATTAGGGTTAGGGCTAGGGTTAGCGTCTGGAGAATGAGAAAGCCCCCAAGTCCAGGGATAGTTGGGATTGCAAAGGCCTGCCAAGAGCAGCACGACACTGCACTGACATTGCTCCTACCGCTGCTGTCATAGCCAGAACGCAGGGAGGGCGTGGCCGGAAACCGCGACCTGCCATTCTTAGGGTTAGGGCTAGGGTTAGCGTCTGGAGAACGAGAAAGCCCCCAGGTCCAGGGATAGTTGGGATTGCAAAGGCCTGCCAAGAGCTGCATGACGCTGCACTGACATTGCTCCTACCGCAGCTGTCATGGCCAGAACGCAGGGGGGCGTGGCCGGAAACGTCCACCTGCCATTATTAGGGTTACGGCTAGGGATAGCGTCTGGAGAAAGAGATAGCGCCCAGGTCCAGGGTTAGTTGGGATTGCAAAGGCCTGGCAAGTGCAGCACGACACTGCACTGACATTGCTCCTACCTCAGCTGTCATAGCCAGAACGCAGGGGGGGCGTGGCCGGAAACCGCGACCTGCCATTCTTAGGGTTAGGGCTAGGGTTAGCGTCCGGAGAACGAGAAAGCCCCCAGGTCCAGGGTTAGTTGGGATTGCAAAGGCCTGCCAAGAGCAGCACGACACTGCACTGACATTGCTCCTACCGCAGCTCTCATGGCCAGAACGCAGGGGGGGCGTGGCCGGAATCCGCGACCTGCCATTCTTAGGGTTAGGGCTAGGGTTAGCGTCTGGAGAATGAGAAAGCGCCCAGGTCCAGTGATAGTTGGGATTGCAAAGGCCTGCCAAGAACAGCATGACACTGCACTGACATTGCTCCTACCGCAGCTGTCATGGACAGAACGCAGGGGGGGCGTGGCCGGAAACCGCGACCTGCCATTCTTAGGGTTAGGGCTAGGGTTAGCGTCTGGAGAACGAGAAAGCCCCCAGGTCCAGGGTTAGTTGGGATTGCAAAGGCCTTCCAAAAGCAGCACGACGCTGCAATGACATTGCTCTACATCAGATGTCATAGCCAGAACGCAGGGGGGGCGTGGCCGTATACCGCGACCTGCCATTATTAGGGTTAGGGCTAGGGTTAGCGTCCGGAGAACGAGAAAGCCCCAAGGTCCAGGGATAGTTGGGATTGCAAAGGCCTGCCAAGAGCTGCATGACACAGCACTGATATTGCTCCTACCGCAGCTCTCATGGCCAGAACGCAGGGGGGGCGTGGCCGTAAACCGCGAGCTGCCATTATTAGGGTTAGGGCTAGGGTTAGCGTCTGGAGAACGTTAAAACCCCCAGGTCCAGGGATAGTTGGGATTGCAAAGGCCTGCCAAGAGCAGCACGACACTGCACTGACATTGCTCCTACCTCAGCTGTCATAGCCAGAAAGCAGGGGGGGCGTGGCCGGAAACCGCGACCTGCCATTCTTAGGGTTAGGGCTAGGGTTAGCGTCTGGAGAACGAGAAAGCCCCCAGGTCCAGGGATAGTTGGGATTGCAAAGGCCTGCCAAGAACAGCAAGACACTGCACTGACATTGTTCCTACCGCAGCTGTCATGGCCAGAATGTAGGGGGGGCGTGGCCGGAAAATTCCACCTGTCATTATTAGGGTTAGGGCTAGGGTTAGCGTCTGGAGAACGAGAAAGCGCCCAGGTCCAGGGATAGTTGGGATTGCAAAGGCCTGCAAAGAGCTGCACGACACTGCACTGACATTGCTCCTACCGCAGCTGTCATGGACAGAACGCAGGGGGGGCGTGGCCGGAAACCTCCACCTGCCATTATTAGGGTTAGGGCTAGGGTTAGCGTCTGGAGAACGAGAAAGCGCCCAGGTCCAGGGATAGTTGGGATTGCAAAGGCCTGCCAAGAGCAGCACGACACTGCACTGACATTGCTCCTACCGCAGCTGTCATGGCCAGAATGCAGGGGGGGCGTGGCCGGAAACCTCCACCTGCCATTCTTAGGGTTAGGGCTAGGGTTAGCGTCTGGAGAACGAGAAAGCCCCCAGGTCCAGGGATAGTTGGGATTGCAAAGGCCTGCCAAGAGCAGCACGACACTGCACTGACATTGCTCCTACCTCAGCTGTCATAGCCAGAAAGCAGGGGGGGCGTGGCCGGAAACCGCGACCTGCCATTCTTAGGGTTAGGGCTAGGGTTAGCGTCTGGAGAACGAGAAAGCCCCCAAGTCCAGGGATAGTTGGGATTGCAAAGGCCTGCCAAGAACAGCACGACACTGCACTGACATTGCTCCTACCGCTGCTGTCATAGCCAGAACGCAGGGAGGGCGTGGCCGGAAACCACGACCTGCCATTCTTAGGGTTAGGGCTAGGGTTAGCGTCTGGAGAACGAGAAAGCCCCCAGGTCCAGGGATAGTTGGGATTGCAAAGGCCTGCCAAGAACAGCACGACACTGCACTGACATTGTTCCTACCGCAGCTGTCATGGCCAGAATGTAGGGGGGGCGTGGCCGGAAAATTCCACCTGTCATTATGAGGGTTAGGGCTAGGGTTAGCGTCTGGAGAACGAGAAAGCGCCCAGGTCCAGGGATAGTTGGGATTGCAAAGGCCTGCAAAGAGCTGCACGACACTGCACTGACATTGCTCCTACCGCAGCTGTCATGGCCAGAACGCAGGGGGGCGTGGCCGGAAACCGCGACCTGCCATTCTTAGGGTTAGGGCTACGGTTAGCGTCTGGAGAACGAGAAAGCCCCCAGGTCCAGGGTTAGTTGGGATTGCAAAGGCCTGCCAAGAACAGCACGACGCTGCACTGACATTGCTCCTACCGCAGCTGTCATAGCCAGAACGCTGGGGGGGCGTGGCCGGAAACCGCGACCTGCCATTCTTAGGGTTAGGGCTAGGGTTAGCGTCTGGAGAACGAGAAAGCGCCCAGGTCCAGGGTTAGTTGGGATTGCAAAGGCCTGCCAAGAGCAGCACGACACTGCACTGACATTGCTCCTACCCCAGCTGTCATGGCCAGAACGCAGGGGGGCGTGGCCGGAAACCGCGACCTGCCATTCTTAGGGTTAGGGCTAGGGATAGCGTCTGGAGAACGAGAAAGCCCCCAGGTCAAGGGTTAGTTGGGATTGCAAAGGCCTGCCAAGAGCTGCATGACGCTGCACTGACATTGCTCCTAGCGCAGCTGTCATGGCCAGAACGCAGGGGGGGTTTGGCCGGAAACCGCGACCTGCCATTATTAGGGTTAGGGCTAGGGTTAGCGTCTGGAGAACGAGAAAGCCCCCAGGTCCAGGGATAGTTGGGATTGCAAAGGCCTGCCCAGAGCAGCACGACACTGCACTGACATTGCTCCTACCGCAGCTCTCATGGCCAGAATGTAGGGGGGGCGTGGCCGGAAAACTCCACCTGTCATTATTAGGGTTAGGGCTAGGATTAGCGTCTGGAGAACGAGAAAGCGCCCAGGTCCAGGGATAGTTGGGATTGCAAAGGCCTGCAAAGAGCTGCACGACACTGCACTGACTTTGCTCCTACCGCAGCTGTCATGGCCAGAACGCAGGGGGGCGTGGCCGGAAACCTCCACCTGCCATTCTTAGGGTTAGGGCTAGGGTTAGCGTCTGGAGAACGAGAAAGCGCCCAGGTCCAGGGATAGTTGGGATTGCAAAGGCCTGCCAAGAACAGCACGACACTGCACTGACATTGTTCCTACCGCAGCTGTCATGGCCAGAATGTAGGGGGGGCGTGGCCGGAAAACTCCACCTGTCATTATTAGGGTTAGGGCTAGGGTTAGCGTCTGGAGAACGAGAAAGCGCCCAGGTCCAGGGATAGTTGGGATTGCAAAGGCCTGCCAAGAACAGCACGACGCTGCACTGACATTGCTCCTACCGCTGCTGTCATAGCCAGAACGCTGGGGGGGCGTGGCCGGAAACCGCGACCTGCCATTCTTAGGGTTAGGGCTAGGGTTAGCGTCTGGAGAACGAGAAAGCGCCCAGGTCCAGGCTTAGTTGGGATTGCAAAGGCCTGCCAAGAGCTGCATGAAGCTGCACTGACATTGCTCCTACCGCAGCTGTCATGGCCAGAATGCAGGGGGGCGTGGCCGGAAACCGCGACCTGCCATTCTTAGGGTTAGGGCTAGGGTTAGCGTCTGGAGAACGAGAAAGCCCCCAGGTCCAGGGTTAGTTGGGATTGCAAAGGCCTTCCAAAAGCAGCACGACACTGCACTGACATTGCTCCTACCGCTGCTGTCATAGCCAGAACGCAGGGGGGGCGTGGCCGGAAACCGCGACCTGCCATTATTAGGGTTAGGGCTAGGGTTAGCGTCTGGAGAACGAGAAAGCCCCCAGGTCCAGGGATAGTTGGGATTGCAAAGGCCTGCCAAGAGCAGCACGACACTGCACTGACATTGCTTCTAACGCAGGTGTCATGGCCAGAACGCAGGTGGGGCTTGGCCGGAAACCGCGACCTGCCATTCTTAGGGTTAGGGCTAGGGTTAGCGTCTGGAGAACGAGAAAGCGCCCAGGTCCAGGGTTAGTTGGGATTGCAAAGGCCTGCCACGAGCAGCACGACACTGCACTGACATTGCTCCTACCGCAGCTGTCATGGCCAGAACGCAGGGGGGCGTGGCCGGAACCGCGACCTGCCATTCTTAGGGTTAGGGCTAGGGTTAGCGTCTGGAGAACGAGAAAGCCCCCAGGTCCAGGGATAGTTGGGATTGCAAAGGCCTGCCAAGAGCAGCACGACACTGCACTGACATTGCTCCTACCGCAGGTGTCATGGCCAGAACGCAGGGGGGGCGTGGCCGGAAACCTCCACCTGCCATTATTAGGGTTAGGGCTAGGGTTAGCGTCCAGGGAACGAGAAAGCGCCCAGGTCCAGGGTTAGTTGGGATTGCAAAGGCCTGCCAAGAGCAGCACGACACTGCACTGACATTGCTCCTACATCAGATGTCATAGCCAGAACGCAGGGGGGGTGTGGCCGGAAACCGCGACCTGCCATTCTTAGCGTTAGGGCTAGGGTTAGCGTCTGGAGAACGAGAAAGCGCCCAGGTCCAGGGTTAGTTGGGATTGAAAAGGCCTGCCAAGAGCAGCACGACACTGCACTGACATTGCTCCTACCGCAGCTGTCATGGCCAGAACGCAGGGGGGCGTGGCCGGAAACCGCGACCTGCCATTCTTAGGGTTAGGGCTAGGGTTAGCGTCTGGAGAACGAGAAAGCCACCAGGTCTAGGGTTAGTTGGGATTGCAAAGGCCTGCCAAGAGCTGCATGACGCTGCACTGACATTGCTCCTAGCGCAGATCTCATGGCCAGAACGCAGGGGGGGCGTGGCCGGAAACCGCGACCTGCCATTCTTAGGGTTAGGGCTAGGGTTAGCGTCTGGAGAACGAGAAAGCGCCCAGGTCCAGGGATAGTTGGGATTGCAAAGGCCTGCCAAGAGCAGCACGACGCTGCACCGACAATGCTCCTACCGCTGCTGTCATAGCCAGAACGCAGGGGGGGCTTGGCCGGAAACCGCGACCTGCCATTCTTAGGGTTAGGGCTAGGGTTAGCGTCTGGGGAACGAGAAAGCCCCCAGGTCCAGGGTTAGTTGGGATTGCAAAGGCCTGCCAAGAGCAGCATGACGCTGCACTGACATTGCTCCTACCGCAGCTGTCATGGCCAGAACGCAGGGGGGGTTTGGCCGGAAACCGCGACCTGCCATTATTAGGGTTAGGGCTAGGGTTAGCGTCTGGAGAACGAGAAAGCCCCCAGGTCCAGGATAGTTGGGATTGCAAAGGCCTGCCAAGAGCAGCACGACACTGCACTGACATTGCTCCTACCACAGCTGTCATGGCCAGAACGCAGGGGGGCGTGGCCGGAAACCGCGACCTGCCATTCTTAGGGTTAGGGCTAGGGTTAGCGTCTGGAGAACGAGAAAGCACCCAGGTCCAGGGTTAGTTGGGATTGCAAAGGCCTGCCAAGAGCAGCACGACACTGCACTGACATTGCTCCTACCCCAGCTGTCATGGCCAGAACGCAGGGGGGCGTGGCTGCAAACCGCGACCTGCCATTCTTAGGGTTAGGGCTAGGGTTAGCGTCTGGAGAACGAGAAAGCGCCCAGGTCCAGGGTTAGTTGGGATTGCAAAGGCCTGCCAAGAGCAGCACGACACTGCACTGACATTGCTCCTACCCCAGCTGTCATGGCCAGAACGCAGGGGGGCGTGGCCGGAAACCGCGACCTGCCATTCTTAGGGTTAGGGCTAGGGTTAGCGTCTGGAGAACGAGAAAGCCCCCAGGTCCAGGGATAGTTGGGATTGCAAAGGCCTGCAAAGAGCAGCACGACACTGCACTGACATTGCTCCTACCGCTGCTGTCATGGCCAGAACGCAGGGTGGCGTGGCCGCAAACCGCGACCTGCCATTCTTAGGGTTAGGGCTAGGGTTAGCGTCTGGAGAACGAGAAAGCCCCCAGGTCCAGGTTTAGTTGGGATTGCAAAGGCCTGCCAAAAGCAGCACGACGCTGCACTGACATTGCTCCTGCCGCTGCTGTCATGGCCAGAACGCAGGGGGGGCGTGGCCGGAAACCGCGACCTGCCATTCTTAGGGTTAGGGCTAGGGTTAGCGTCTGGAGAACGAGAAAGCGCCCAGGTCCAGGGATAGTTGGGATTGCAAAGGCCTGCCAAGAGCAGCACGACGCTGCACCGACAATGCTCCTACCGCTGCTGTCATAGCCAGAGCGCAGGGGGGGCGTGGCCGGAAACCGCGACCTGCCATTCTTAGGGTTAGGGCTAGGGTTAGCGTCTGGGGAACGAGAAAGCCCCCAGGTCCAGGGTTAGTTGGGATTGCAAAGGCCTGCCAAGAGCAGCATGACGCTGCACTGACATTGCTCCTAGCGCACCTGTCATGGACAGATCGCAGGGGGGGTTTGGCCGGAAACCGCGACCTGCCATTATTAGGGTTAGGGCTAGGGTTAGCGTCTGGAGAACGAGAAAGCCCCCAGGTCCAGGATAGTTGGGATTGCAAAGGCCTGCCAAGAGCAGCACGACACTGCACTGACATTGCTCCTAACGCAGGTGTCATGGCCAGAACGCAGGGGGGCGTGGCCGGAAACCGCGACCTGCCATTCTTAGGGTTAGGGCTAGGGTTAGCGTCTGGAGAACGAGAAAGCCCCCAGGTCCAGGGTTAGTTGGGATTGCAAAGGCCTGCCAAGAGCTGCATGACGCTGCACCGACAATGCTCCTACCTCAGCTGTCATAGCCAGAACGCAGGGGGGGCTTGGCCGGAAACCGCGACCTGCCATTCTTAGGGTTAGGGCTAGGGTTAGCGTCTGGGGAACGAGAAAGCCCCCAGGTCCAGGGTTAGTTGGGATTGCAAAGGCCTGCCAAGAGCAGCATGACGCTGCACTGACATTGCTCCAAGCGCACCTGTCATGGACAGAACGCAGGGGGGGTTTGGCCGGAAACCGCGACCTGCCATTATTAGGGTTAGGGCTAGGGTTAGCGTCTGGAGAACGAGAAAGCCCCCAGGTCCAGGATAGTTGGGATTGCAAAGGCCTGCCAAGAGCAGCACGACACTGCACTGACATTGCTCCTACCCCAGCTGTCATGGCCAGAACGCAGGGGGGCGTGGCTGCAAACCGCGACCTGCCATTCTTAGGGTTAGGGCTAGGGTTAGCGTCTGGAGAACGAGAAATCGCCCAGGTCCAGGGTTAGTTGGGATTGCAAAGGCCTGCCAAGAGCAGCACGACACTGCACTGACATTGCTCCTAGCGCAGCTCTCATGGCCAGAACGCAGGGGGGGCGTGGCCGGAAACCGCGACCTGCCATTCTTAGGGTTAGGGCTAGGGTTAGCGTCTGGAGAACGAGAAAGCGCCCAGGTCCAGGGATAGTTGGGATTGCAAAGGCTTGCCAAGAGCAGCACGACGCTGCACCGACAATGCTCCTACCGCTGCTGTCATAGCCAGAGCGCAGGGGGGGCGTGGCCGGAAACCGCGACCTGCCATTCTTAGGGTTAGGGCTAGGGTTAGCGTCTGGGGAACGAGAAAGCCCCCAGGTCCAGGGTTAGTTGGGATTGCAAAGGCCTGCCAAGAGCAGCATGACGCTGCACTGACATTGCTCCTAGCGCACCTGTCATGGACAGATCGCAGGGGGGGTTTGGCCGGAAACCGCGACCTGCCATTATTAGGGTTAGGGCTAGGGTTAGCGTCTGGAGAACGAGAAAGCCCCCAGGTCCAGGATAGTTGGGATTGCAAAGGCCTGCCAAGAGCAGCACGACACTGCACTGACATTGCTCCTAACGCAGGTGTCATGGCCAGAACGCAGGGGGGCGTGGCCGGAAACCGCGACCTGCCATTCTTAGGGTTAGGGCTAGGGTTAGCGTCTGGAGAACGAGAAAGCCCCCAGGTCCAGGGTTAGTTGGGATTGCAAAGGCCTGCCAAGAGCTGCATGACGCTGCACCGACAATGCTCCTACCTCAGCTGTCATAGCCAGAACGCAGGGGGGGCTTGGCCGGAAACCGCGACCTGCCATTCTTAGGGTTAGGGCTAGGGTTAGCGTCTGGGGAACGAGAAAGCCCCCAGGTCCAGGGTTAGTTGGGATTGCAAAGGCCTGCCAAGAGCAGCATGACGCTGCACTGACATTGCTCCAAGCGCACCTGTCATGGACAGAACGCAGGGGGGGTTTGGCCGGAAACCGCGACCTGCCATTATTAGGGTTAGGGCTAGGGTTAGCGTCTGGAGAACGAGAAAGCCCCCAGGTCCAGGATAGTTGGGATTGCAAAGGCCTGCCAAGAGCAGCACGACACTGCACTGACATTGCTCCTACCCCAGCTGTCATGGCCAGAACGCAGGGGGGCGTGGCTGCAAACCGCGACCTGCCATTCTTAGGGTTAGGGCTAGGGTTAGCGTCTGGAGAACGAGAAATCGCCCAGGTCCAGGGTTAGTTGGGATTGCAAAGGCCTGCCAAGAGCAGCACGACACTGCACTGACATTGCTCCTACATCAGATGTCATAGCAGGAACGCAGGGGGGGCGTGGCCGTAAACCGCGACCTGCCATTATTAGGGTTAGGGCTAGGGTTAGCGTCCGGAGAACGAGAAAGCGCCCAGGTCCAGGGATAGTTGGGATTGCAAAGGCCTGCAAAGAGCTGCACGACGCTGCACTGACATTGCTCCTGCCGCTGTTGTCATGGCCAGAACGCAGGGGGGGCGTGGCCGGAAACCGCGACCTGCCATTCTTAGGGTTAGGGCTAGGGTTAGCGTCTGGAGAACGAGAAAGCCACCAGGTCTAGGGTTAGTTGGGATTGCAAAGGCCTGCCAAGAGCTGCATGACGCTGCACTGACATTGCTCCTAGCGCAGCTCTCATGGCCAGAACGCAGGGGGGGCGTGGCCGGAAACCGCGACCTGCCATTCTTAGGGTTAGGGCTAGGGTTAGCGTCTGGAGAACGAGAAAGCGCCCAGGTCCAGGGATAGTTGGGATTGCAAAGGCCTGCCAAGAGCAGCACGACGCTGCACCGACAATGCTCCTACCGCTGCTGTCATAGCCAGAACGCAGGGGGGGCTTGGCCGGAAACCGCGACCTGCCATTCTTAGGGTTAGGGCTAGGGTTAGCGTCTGGGGAACGAGAAAGCCCCCAGGTCCAGGGTTAGTTGGGATTGCAAAGGCCTGCCAAGAGCAGCATGACGCTGCACTGACATTGCTCCTAGCGCACCTGTCATGGACAGATCGCAGGGGGGGTTTGGCCGGAAACCGCGACCTGCCATTATTAGGGTTAGGGCTAGGGTTAGCGTCTGGAGAACGAGAAAGCCCCCAGGTCCAGGATAGTTGGGATTGCAAAGGCCTGCCAAGAGCAGCACGACACTGCACTGACATTGCTCCTAACGCAGGTGTCATGGCCAGAACGCAGGTGGGGCTTGCCCGGAAAACCGCGACCTGCCATTCTTAGTGTTAGGGCTAGGGTTAGCGTCTGGAGAACGAGAAAGCGCCCAGGTCCAGGGTTAGTTGGGATTGCAAAGGCCTGCCAAGAGCAGCACGACACTGCACTGACATTGCTCCTACCGCAGCTGTCATGGCCAGAACGCAGGGGGGCGTGGCCGGAAACCGCGACCTGCCATTCTTAGGGTTAGGGCTAGGGTTAGCGTCTGGAGAACGAGAAAGCCCCCAGGTCCAGGGTTAGTTGGGATTGCAAAGGCCTGCCAAGAGCTGCATGACGCTGCACTGACATTGCTCCTACCGCAGCTGTCATGGCCAGAACGCAGGGGGGCGTGGCCGGAAACCGCGACCTGCCATTATTAGGGTTAGGGCTAGGGTTAGCGTCTGGAGAACGAGAAAGCGCCCAGGTCCAGGGTTAGTTGGGATTGCAAAGGCCTGCCAAGAGCAGCACGACGCTGCACTGACATTGCTCCTACATCAGATGTCATAGCCAGAACGCAGGGGGGGCGTGGCCGTAAAACTCCACCTGCCATTATTAGGGTTAGGGCTAGGTTTAGCGTCTGGAGAACGAGAAAGCGCCCAGGTCCAGGGATAGTTGGGATTGCAAAGGCCTGCCAAGAGCAGCACGACGCTGCACTGACATTGCTCCTACCGCTGCTGTCATAGCCAGAACGCAGGGGGGGCGTGGCCGGAAACCTCCACCTGCCATTCTTAGGGTTAGGGCTAGGGTTAGCGTCTGGGGAACGAGAAAGCCCCCAGGTCCAGGGTTAGTTGGGATTGCAAAGGCCTGCCAAGAGCTGCATGAAGCTGTACTGACATTGCTCCTACCGCAGCTGTCGTGGCCAGAAGGCAGGGGGGGCGTGGCCGGAAACCTCCACCTGCCATTATTAAGGTTTGGGCTAGGGTTAGCGTCTGGAGAACGAGAAAGCCCCCAGGTCCAGGGATAGTTGGGATTGCAAAGGCCTGCCAAGAGCAGCACGACGCTGCACTGACATTGCTCCTACCGCTGCTCTCATAGCCAGAACGCAGGGGGGGCGTGGCCGGAAACCGCGACCTGCCATTCTTAGGGTTAGGGCTAGGGTTAGCGTCTGGAGAACGAGAAAGCCCCCAGGTCCAGGGATAGTTGGAATTGCAAAGGCCTGCCAAGAGCAGCACGACACTGCACTGACATTGCCCCTACCGCAGCTCTCATGGCCAGAACGCAGGGGGGGCGTGGCCGGAAAAAGCGACCTGCCATTATTAGGGTTAGGGCTAGGGTTAGCGTCTGGAGAACGAGAAAGTCCCCAGGTCCAGGGATAGTTGGGATTGCAAAGGCCTGCCAAGAGCAGCACGACGCTGCACTGACATTGCTCCTACCGCTGCTGTCATGGCCAGAACGCAGGGGGGGCGTGGCCGGAAACCGCGACCTGCCATTCTTAGTGTTAGGGCTAGGGTTAGCGTCTGGAGAACGAGAAAGCCCCCAGGTCCAGGGATAGTTGGGATTGCAAAGGCCTGCCAAGAGCAGCACGACACTGCACTGACATTGTTCCTACCGCAGCTGTCATGGCCACAATGTAGGGGGGGCGTGGCCGGAAAACTCCACCTGTCATTATTAGGGTTAGGGCTAGGGTTAGCGTCTGGAGAACGAGAAAGCGCCCAGGTCCAGGGATAGTTGGGATTGCAAAGGCCTGCCAAGAGCAGCACGACGCTGCACTGACATTGCTCCTACCGCTGCTGTCATGGCCAGAACGCAGGGGGGGCGTGGCCGGAAACCGCGACCTGCCATTATTAGGGTTAGGGCTAGGGTTAGCGTCTGGAGAACGAGAAAGCGCCCAGGTCCAGGGATAGTTGGGATTGCAAAGGCCTGCCAAAAGCAGCACGACGCTGCACTGACATTGCTCCTACATCAGATGTCATAACCAGAACGCAGGGGGGGCGTGGCCGTAAACCGCGACCTGCCATTCTCAGGGTTAGGGCTAGGGTTAGCGTCCGGAGAACGAGAAAGCCCCAAGGTCCAGGGATAGTTGGGATTGCAAAGGCCTGCAAAGAGCTGTACGACACTGCACTGACATTGCTCCTACCGCAGCTGTTGTGGCCAAAAGGCAGGGGGGGCGTGGCCGGAAATCGCGACCTGCCATTATTAGGGTTAGGGCTAGGGTTAGCGTCTGGAGAACGAGAAAGCCCCCAGGTCCAGGGATAGTTGGGATTGCAAAGGCCTGCCAAGAGCTGCATGACGCTGCACTGACATTGCTCCTACCGCAGCTGTCATGGACAGAACGCAGGGGGGGCGTGGCCGGAAAACCGCGACCTGCCATTATTAGGGTTAGGGCTAGGGTTAGCGTCTGGAAAACGAGAAAGCCCCCAGGTCCAGGGTTAGTTGGGATTGCAAAGGCCTGCCAAGAGCAGCACGACACTGCACTGACATTGCTCCTAACGCAGCTGTCATTGCCAGAATGTAGGGGGGGCGTGGCCGGAAACCTCCACCTGCCATATTTAGGGTTAGGGCTAGGGTTAGCGTCTGGAGAACGAGAAAGCCCCCAGGTCCAGGGTTAGTTGGGATTGCAAAGGCCTGCCAAGAGCAGCACGACGCTGCACTGACATTGATCCTGCCGCTGCTGTCATAGCCAGAACGCAGGGGGGGCGTGGCCGGAAACCGCGACCTGCCATTCTTAGGGTTAGGGCTAGGGTTAGCGTCTGGAGAACGAGAAAGCGCCCAGGTCCAGGCTTAGTTGGGATTGCAAAGGCCTGCCAAGAGCTGCATGACGCTGTACTGACATTGCTCCTACCGCAGCTGTCATAGCCAGAACGCAGGGGGGGCGTGGCCGGAAACCGCGACCTGCCATTCTTAGGGTTAGGGCTAGGGTTAGCGTCTGGAGAACGAGAAAGCCCCCAGTTCCAGGGTTAGTTGGGATTGCAAAGGCCTGCCAAGAGCTGCACGACACTGCACTGACATTGCTCCTACCGCAGCTGTCATGGACAGAACGCAGGGGGGGCGTGGCCGGAAAACCGCGACCTGCCATTATTAGGGTTAGGGCTAGGGTTAGCGTCTGGAAAACGAGAAAGCCCCCAGGTCCAGGGTTAGTTGGGATTGCAAAGGCCTGCCAAGAGCAGCACGACACTGCACTGATATTGCTCCTACCGCTGCTCTCATGGCCAGAACGCAGGGGGGGCGTGGCCGGAAACCGCGACCTGCCATTATTAGTGTTAGGGCTAGGGTTAGCGTCTGGAGAACGAGAAAGCCCCCAGGTCCAGGGATAGTTGGGATTGCAAAGGCCTGCCAAGAGCACCATGACACTGCACTGACATTGCTCCTACCACAGCTGTCATGGCCAGAAGGCAGGGGGGGCGTGGCCGGAAACCGTGACCTGCCATTATTAGGGTTAGGGCTAGGGTTAGCGTCTGGAGAACGAGAAAGCGCCCAGGTCCAGGGATAGTTGGGATTGCAAAGGCCTGCCAAGAACAGCACGACACTGCACTGACATTGTTCCTACCGCAGCTGTCATGGCCACAATGTAGGGGGGGCGTGGCCGGAAAACTCCACCTGTCATTATTAGGGTTAGGGCTAGGGTTAGCGTCTGGAGAACGAGAAAGCGCCCAGGTCCAGGGATAGTTGGGATTGCAAAGGCCTGCCAAGAGCAGCACGACGCTGCACTGACATTGCTCCTACCGCTGCTGTCATGGCCAGAACGCAGGGGGGCGTGGCCGGAAACCGCGACCTGCCATTATTAGGGTTAGGGCTAGGGTTAGTGTCTGGAGAACGAGAAAGCGCCCAGGTCCAGGGATAGTTGGGATTGCAAAGGCCTGCCAAGAGCAGCACGACACTGCACTGACATTGCTCCTACATCAGATGTCATAGCCAGAACGCAGGGGGGGCGTGGCCGGAAACCGCGACCTGCCATTATTAGGGTTAGGGCTAGGGTTAGCGTCTGGAGAACGAGAAAGCGCCCAGGTCCAGGGATAGTTGGGATTGCAAAGGCCTGCCAAAAGCAGCACGACGCTGCACTGACATTGCTCCTACATCAGATTTCATAACCAGAACGCAGGGGGGGCGTGGCCGTAAACCGCGACCTGCCATTCTCAGGGTTAGGGCTAGGGTTAGCGTCCGGAGAACGAGAAAGCCCCAAGGTCCAGGGATAGTTGGGATTGCAAAGGCCTGCAAAGAGCTGTACGACACTGCACTGACATTGCTCCTACCGCAGCTGTTGTGGCCAAAAGGCAGGGGGGGCGTGGCCGGAAACCGCGACCTGCCATTATTAGGGTTAGGGCTAGGGTTAGCGTCTGGAGAACGAGAAAGCCCCCAGGTCCAGGGATAGTTGGGATTGCAAAGGCCTGCCAAGAGCAGCACGACGCTGCACTGACATTGCTCCTGCCGCTGCTGTCATAGCCAGAACGCAGGGGGGGCGTGGCTGGAAACCGCGACCTGCCATTATTAGGGTTAGGGCTAGGGTTAGCGTCTGGAGAACGAGAAAGCCCCCAGGTCCAGGGATAGTTGGGATTGCAAAGGCCTGCCAAGAGCTGCACGACACTGCACTGACATTGCTCCTAACGCAGGTGTCATGGCCAGAACGCAGGTGGGGCGTGGCCGGAAACCGCGACCTGCCATTCTTAGGGTTAGGGCTAGGGTTAGCGTCTGGAGAACGAGAAAGCCCCCAGGTCCAGGGATAGTTGGAATTGCAAAGGCCTGCCAAGAGCAGCACGACACTGCACTGACATTGCTCCTACCGCAGCTCTCATGGCCAGAACGCAGGGGGGGCGTGGCCGGAAAAAGCGACCTGCCATTCTTAGGGTTAGGGCTAGGGTTAGCGTCTGGAGAACGAGAAAGCCCCCAGGTCCAGGGATAGTTGGGATTGCAAAGGCCTGCCAAGAGCAGCACGACGCTGCACTGACATTGCTCCTACCGCTGCTGTCATGGCCAGAACGCAGGGGGGGCGTGGACGGAAACCGCGACCTGCCATTCTTAGTGTTAGGGCTAGGGTTAGCGTCTGGAGAACGAGAAAGCCCCCAGGTCCAGGGTTAGTTGGGATTGCAAAGGCCTGCCAAGAGCTGCATGACGCTGCACTGACATTGCTCCTAACGCAGCTGTCATGGACAGAACGCAGGGGGGGCGTGGCCGGAAAACCGCGACCTGCCATTATTAGGGTTAGGGCTAGGGTTAGCGTCTGGAAAACGAGAAAGCCCCCAGGTCCAGGGTTAGTTGGGATTGCAAAGGCCTGCCAAGAGCTGCATGACGCTGCACTGACATTGCTCCTAACGCAGCTGTCATGGCCACAATGTAGGGGGGGCGTGGCCGGAAAACTCCACCTGTCATTATTAGGGTTAGGGCTAGGGTTAGCGTCTGGAGAACGAGAAAGCGCCCAGGTCCAGGGATAGTTGGGATTGCAAAGGCCTGCCAAGAGCAGCACGACGCTGCACTGACATTGCTCCTACATCAGATGTCATAGCCAGAACGCAGGGGGGGCGTGGCTGGAAACCGCGACCTGCCATTATTAGGGTTAGGGCTAGGTTTAGCGTCTGGAGAACGAGAAAGCCCCCAGGTCCAGGGATAGTTGGGATTGCAAAGGCCTGCCAAGAGCTGCACGACACTGCACTGACATTGCTCCTAACGCAGGTGTCATGGCCAGAACGCAGGTGGGGCGTGGCCGGAAACCGCGACCTGCCATTATTAGGGTTAGGGCTAGGGTTAGAGTCTGGAGAACGAGAAAGCGCCCAGGTCCAGGGTTAGTTGGGATTGCAAAGGCCTGCCAAGGGCAGCACGACGCTGCACTGACATTGCTCCTACCGCTGCTGTCATAGCCAGAACGCAGGGGGGGCGTGGCCGGAAACCGCGACCTGCCATTCTTAGGGTTAGGGCTAGGGTTAGTGTCTGGAGAACGAGAAAGCCCCCATGTCCAGGGATAGTTGGGATTGCAAAGGCCTGCCAAGAGCAGCATGACACAGCACTGATATTGCTCCTAGCGCAGCTGTCATGGCCAGAACGCAGGGGGGGCGTGGCCGTAAACCGCGACCTGCCATTCTTAGGGTTAGGGCTAGGGTTAGCGTCTGGAGAACGAGAAAGCGCCCAGGTCCAGGGATAGTTGGGATTGCAAAGGCCTGCCAAGAGCAGCACGACACTGCACTGACATTGCTCCTACCTCAGCTGCCATAGCCAGAACGCAGGGGGGGCGTGGCCGGAAACCGCGACCTGCCATTATTAGGGTTAGGGCTAGGGTTAGCGTCTGGAGAATGAGAAAGCCCCCAGGTCCAGGGATAGTTGGGATTGCAAAGGCCTGCCAAGAGCAGCATGACACTGCACTGACATTGCTCCTACCGCAGCTGTCATGGCCAGAACGCAGGGGGGCGTGGCCGGAAACCGCGACCTGCCATTCTTAGGGTTAGGGCTAGGGTTAGCGTCTGGAGAACGAGAAAGCCCCCAGGTCCAGGGTTAGTTGGGATTGCAAAGGCCTGCCAAAAGCAGCACGACGCTGCACTGACATTGCTCCTACATCAGATGTCATAACCAGAACGCAGGGGGGGCGTGGCCGTAAACCGCGACCTGCCATTCTCAGGGTTAGGGCTAGGGTTAGCGTCTGGAGAACGAGAAAGCCCCAAGGTCCAGGGATAGTTGGGATTGCAAAGGCCTGCAAAGAGCTGTACGACACTGCACTGACATTGCTCCTACCGCAGCTCTTGTGGCCAAAAGGCAGGGGGGGCGTGGCCGGAAACCTCCACCTGCCATTATTAGGGTTAGGGCTAGGGTTAGCGTCTGGAGAACGAGAAACCCCCCAGGTCCAGGGATAGTTGGGATTGCAAAGGCCTGCCAAGAGCAGCACGACACTGCACTGACATTGCTCCTGCCACTGCTGTCATAGCCAGAACGCAGGGGGGGCGTGGCTGGAAACCGCGACCTGCCATTATTAGGGTTAGGGCTAGGGTTAGCGTCTGGAGAACGAGAAAGCCCCCAGGTCCAGGGATAGTTGGGATTGCAAAGGCCTGCCAAGAGCTGCACGACACTGCACTGACATTGCTCCTAACGCAGGTGTCATGGCCAGAACGCAGGTGGGGCGTGGGCGGAAACCGCGACCTGCCATTCTTAGGGTTAGGGCTAGGGTTAGCGTCCGGAGAACGAGAAAGCCCCAAGGTCCAGGGATAGTTGGGATTGCAAAGGCCTGCAAAGAGCTGCACGACACTGCACTGACATTGCTCCTAGCGCAGCTCTCATGGCCAAAACGCAGGGGGGGCGTGGCCGTAAACCGCGACCTGCCATTCTTAGGGTTAGGGCTAGGGTTAGCGTCTGGAGAACGAGAAAGCGCCCAGGTCCAGGGTTAGTTGGGATTGCAAAGGCCTGCCAAAAGCAGCACAACGCCGCAATGACATTGCTCCTGCCGCTGCTGTCATAGCCAGAACGCAAGGGGGGCGTGGCCGGAAACCGCGACCTGCCATTCTTAGGGTTAGGGCTAGGGTTAGCGTCCGGAGAACGAGAAAGCCCCAAGGTCCAGGGATAGTTGGGATTGCAAAGGCCTGCAAAGAGCTGCACGACACTGCACTGACATTGCTCCTACCGCAGCTGTCGTGGTCAGAAGGCAGGGGGGGCGTGGCCGGAAACCTCCACCTGCCATTTTTAGGGTTAGGGCTAGGGTTAGCGTCTGGAGAATGAGAAAGCCCCCAGGTCCAGGGATAGTTGGGATTGCAAAGGCCTGCCAAGAGCAGCACGACGCTGCACTGACATTGCTCCTACCGCTGCTGTCATAGCCAGAACGCAGGGGGGGCGTGGCCGGAAACCGCGACCTGCCATTCTTAGGGTTAGGGCTAGGGTTAGCGTCTGGAGAACGAGAAAGCGCCCAGGTCCAGGGATAGTTGGGATTGCAAAGGCCTGCCAAGAGCAGCACGACACTGCACTGACATTGCTCCTACCGCAGCTGTCATGGCCAGAACGCAGGGGGGGCGTGGCCGGAAACCGCGACCTGCCATTCTTAGGGTTAGGGCTAGGGTTAGCGTCTGGAGAACGAGAAAGCGCCCAGGTCCAGGGATAGTTGGGATTGCAAAGGCCTGCCAAGAGCAGCACGACACTGCACTGACATTGCTCCTACCGCAGCTGTCATGGCCAGAACGCAGGGGGGGCGTGGCCGGAAACCGCGACCTGCCATTCTTAGGGTTAGGGCTAGGGTTAGAGTCTGGAGAACGAGAAAGCGCCCAGGTCCAGGGATAGTTGGGATTGCAAAGGCCTGCCAAGAGCAGCACGACACTGCACTGACATTGCTCCTACCGCTGCTGTCATGGCCAGAACGCAGGGGGGGCGTGGCCGGAAACCGCGACCTGCCATTCTTAGGGTTAGGGCTAGGGTTAGCGTCTGGAGAACGAGAAAGCCCCCAGGTCCAGGGATAGTTGGGATTGCAAAGGCCTGCCAAGAGCAGCATGACACAGCACTGATATTGCTCCTACCGCAGCTCTCATGGCCAGAATGCAGGGGGGGCGTGGCCGTAAACCGCGACCTGCCATTCTTAGGGTTAGGGCTAGGGTTAGCGTCTGGAGAACGAGAAAGCGCCCAGGTCCAGGGATAGTTGGGATTGCAAAGGCCTGCCAAGAGCAGCACGACACTGCACTGACATTGCTCCTACATCAGCTGTCATAGCCAGAACGCAGGGGGGGCGTGGCCGGAAACCGCGACCTGCCATTATTAGGGTTAGGGCTAGGGTTAGCGTCTGGAGAATGAGAAAGCGCCCAGGTCCAGGGATAGTTGGGATTGCAAAGGCCTGCCAAGAGCAGCATGACACTGCACTGACATTGCTCCTACCGCAGCTGTCATGGCCAGAACGCAGGGGAGGCGTGGCCGGAAACCTCCACCTGCCATTCTTAGGGTTAGGGCTAGGGTTAGCGTCTGGAGAACGAGAAAGCCCCCAGGTCCAGGGTTAGTTGGGATTGCAAAGGCCTGCCAAAAGCAGCACGACGCTGCACTGACATTGCTCCTACCTCAGCTGTCATAGCCAGAACGCAGGGGGGGCGTGGCCGGAAACCGCGACCTGCCATTATTAGGGTTAGGGCTAGGGTTAGCGTCTGGAGAATGAGAAAGCGCCCAGGTCCAGGGATAGTTGGGTTTGCAAAGGCCTGCCAAGAGCAGCATGACACTGCACTGACATTGCTCCTACCGCAGCTCTCATGGCCAGAACGCAGGGGGGGCGTGGCCGTAAACCACGACCTGCCATTATTAGGGTTAGGGCTAGGGTTAGAGACTGGAGAACGAGAAAGCCCCCAGGTCCAGGGATAGTTGGGATTGCAAAGGCCTGCCAAGAACAGCACGACACTGCACTGACATTGCTCCTACCTCAGCTCTCATGGCCAGAACGCAGGGGGGGCGTGGCCGGAAACCGCGACCTGCCATTCTTAGGGTTAGGGCTAGGGTTAGCGTCTGGAGAACGAGAAAGCCCCCAGGTCCAGGGATAGTTGGGATTGCAAAGGCCTGCCAAGAGCAGCACGACACTGCACTGACATTGCTCCTACCGCAGCTGTCATGGCCAGAACGCAGGGGGGGCGTGGCCGTAAACCGCGACCTGCCAATATTAGGGTTAGGGCTAGGGTTAGCGTCTGGAGAATGAGAAAGCCCCCAGGTCCAGGGATAGTTGGGATTGCAAAGGCCTGCCAAGAGCAGCACGACGCTGCACTGACATTGCTCCTACCGCTGCTGTCATAGCCAGAACGCAGGGGGGGCGTGGCCGGAAACCGCGACCTGCCATTCTTAGGGTTAGGGCTAGGGTTAGCGTCTGGAGAACGAGAAAGCGCCCAGGTCCAGGGATAGTTGGGATTGCAAAGGCCTGCCAAGAGCAGCACGACACTGCACTGACATTGCTCCTACCGCAGCTGTCATGGCCAGAACGCAGGGGGGGCGTGGCCGGAAACCGCGACCTGCCATTCTTAGGGTTAGGGCTAGGGTTAGAGTCTGGAGAACGAGAAAGCGCCCAGGTCCAGGGATAGTTGGGATTGCAAAGGCCTGCCAAGAGCAGCACGACACTGCACTGACATTGCTCCTACCGCTGCTGTCATGGCCAGAACGCAGGGGGGGCGTGGCCGGAAACCGCGACCTGCCATTCTTAGGGTTAGGGCTAGGGTTAGCGTCTGGAGAACGAGAAAGCCCCCAGGTCCAGGGATAGTTGGGATTGCAAAGGCCTGCCAAGAGCAGCATGACACAGCACTGATATTGCTCCTACCGCAGCTCTCATGGCCAGAACGCAGGGGGGGCGTGGCCGTAAACCGCGACCTGCCATTCTTAGGGTTAGGGCTAGGGTTAGCGTCTGGAGAACGAGAAAGCGCCCAGGTAGAGGGATACTTGGGATTGCAAAGGCCTGCCAAGAGCAGCACGACACTGCACTGACATTGCTCCTACCTCAGCTGTCATAGCCAGAACGCAGGGGGGGCGTGGCCGGAAACCGCGACCTGCCATTATTAGGGTTAGGGCTAGGGTTAGCGTCTGGAGAATGAGAAAGCGCCCAGGTCCAGGGATAGTTGGGATTGCAAAGGCCTGCCAAGAGCAGCATGACACTGCACTGACATTGCTCCTACCGCAGCTCTCATGGCCAGAACGCAGGGGGCGCGTGGCCGTAAACCGCGACCTGCCATTCTTAGGGTTAGGGCTAGGGTTAGCGACTGGAGAACGAGAAAGCCCCCAGGTCCAGGGATAGTTGGGATTGCAAAGGCCTGCCAAGAACAGCATGACACTGCACTGACATTGCTCCTAACGCAGCTGTCATGGCCAGAACGCAGGGGGGCGTGGACGGAAACCGCGACCTGCCATTCTTAGGGTTAGGGCTAGGGTTAGCGTCTGGAGAACGAGAAAGCGCCCAGGTCCAGGGTTATTTGGGATTGCAAAGGCCTGCCAAGAGCAGCACGACGCTGCACTGACATTGCTCCTACATCAGATGTCATAGCCAGAACGCAGGGGGGGCGTGGCTGGAAACCGCGACCTGCCATTCTTAGGGTTAGGGCTAGGGTTATCGTCTGGAGAACGAGAAAGCGCCCAGGTCCAGGGATAGTTGGGATTGCAAAGGCCTGCCAAGAGCAGCACGACACTGCACTGACATTGCTCCTACCTCAGCTCTCATGGCCAGAACGCAGGGGGGGCGTGGCCGGAAACCGCGACCTGCCATTCTTAGGGTTAGGGCTAGGGTTAGCGTCTGGAGAACGAGAAAGCCCCCAGGTCCAGGGATAGTTGGGATTGCAAAGGCCTGCCAAGAGCAGCACGACATTGCACTGACATTGCTCCTACCGCAGCTCTCATGGCCAGAACGCAGGGGGGGCGTGGCCGTAAACCGCGACCTGCCAATATTAGGGTTAGGGCTAGGGTTAGCGTCTGGAGAACGAGAAAGCCCCCAGGTCCAGGGATAGTTGGGATTGCAAAGGCCTGCCAAGAGCAGCACGACGCTGCACTGACATTGCTCCTACCGCTGCTGTCATAGCCAGAACGCAGGGGGGGCGTGGCCGGAAACCGCGACCTGCCATTCTTAGGGTTAGGGCTAGGGTTAGCGTCTGGAGAACGAGAAAGCGCCCATGTCCAGGTATAGTTGGGATTGCAAAGGCCTGCCAAGAGCAGCACGACACTGCACTGACATTGCTCCTACCGCAGCTGTCATGGCCAGAACGCAGGGGGGGCGTGGCCGGAAACCGCGACCTGCCATTCTTAGGGTTAGGGCTAGGGTTAGAGTCTGGAGAACGAGAAAGCGCCCAGGTCCAGGGATAGTTGGGATTGCAAAGGCCTGCCAAGAGCAGCACGACACTGCACTGACATTGCTCCTACCGCTGCTGTCATGGCCAGAACGCAGGGGGGGCGTGGCCGGAAACCGCGACCTGCCATTCTTAGGGTTAGGGCTAGGGTTAGCGTCTGGAGAACGAGAAAGCCCCCAGGTCCAGGGATAGTTGGGATTGCAAAGGCCTGCCAAGAGCAGCATGACACAGCACTGATATTGCTCCTACCGCTGCTGTCATAGCCAGAACGCAGGGGGGGCGTGGCCGGAAACCGCGACCTGCCATTCTTAGGGTTAGGGCTAGGGTTAGCGTCTGGAGAACGAGAAAGCGCCCAGGTCCAGGGATAGTTGGGATTGCAAAGGCCTGCCAAGAGCAGCACGACACTGCACTGACATTGCTCCTACCGCAGCTGTCATGGCCAGAACGCAGGGGGGGCGTGGCCGGAAACCGCGACCTGCCATTCTTAGGGTTAGGGCTAGGGTTAGAGTCTGGAGAACGAGAAAGCGCCCAGGTCCAGGGATAGTTGGGATTGCAAAGGCCTGCCAAGAGCAGCACGACACTGCACTGACATTGCTCCTACCGCTGCTGTCATGGCCAGAACGCAGGGGGGGCGTGGCCGGAAACCGCGACCTGCCATTCTTAGGGTTAGGGCTAGGGTTAGCGTCTGGAGAACGAGAAAGCCCCCAGGTCCAGGGATAGTTGGGATTGCAAAGGCCTGCCAAGAGCAGCATGACACAGCACTGATATTGCTCCTACCGCAGCTCTCGTGGCCAGAACGCAGGGGGGGCGTGGCCGGAAACCGCGACCTGCCATTCTTAGGGTTAGGGCTAGGGTTAGCGTCTGGAGAACGAGAAAGCGCCCAGGTCCAGGGATAGTTGGGATTGCAAAGGCCTGCCAAGAGCAGCACGACACTGCACTGACATTGCTCCTACATCAGCTGTCATAGCCAGAACGCAGGGGGGGCGTGGCCGGAAACCGCGACCTGCCATTCTTAGGGTTAGGGCTAGGGTTAGCGTCTGGAGAATGAGAAAGCCCCCAGGTCCAGGGATAGTTGGGATTGCAAAGGCCTGCCAAGAGCAGCATGACACTGCACTGACATTGCTCCTACCGCAGCTGTCATGGCCAGAACGCAGGGGGGCGTGGCCGGAAACCGCGACCTGTCATTCTTAGGGTTAGGGCTAGGGTTAGCGTCTGGAGAACGAGAAAGCGCCCAGGTCCAGGATTAGTTGGGATTGCAAAGGCCTGCCAAAAGCAGCACGACGCTGCACTGACATTGCTCCTACCTCAGCTGTCATAGCCAGAACACAGGGGGGGCGTGGCTGGAAACCGCGACCTGCCATTATTAGGGTTAGGGCTAGGGTTAGCGTCTGGAGAATGAGAAAGCGCCCAGGTCCAGGGATAGTTGGGTTTGCAAAGGCCTGCCAAGAGCAGCATGACACTGCACTGACATTGCTCCTACCGCAGCTCTCATGGCCAGAACGCAGGGGGGGCGTGGCCGTAAACCGCGACCTGCCATTATTAGGGTTAGGGCTAGGGTTAGAGACTGGAGAACGAGAAAGCCCCCAGGTCCAGGGATAGTTGGGATTGCAAAGGCCTGCCAAGAACAGCATGACACTGCACTGACATTGCTCCTAACGCAGCTGTCATGGCCAGAACGCAGGGGGGCGTGGACGGAAACCGCGACCTGCCATTATTAGGGTTAGGGCTAGGGTTAGCGTCTGGAGAACGAGAAAGCCCCAGGTCCAGGGATAGTTGGGATTGCAAAGGCCTGCCAAGATCAGCATGACACTGCACTGACATTGCTCCTACCGCAGCTGTCATGGCCAGAACGCAGGGGAGGCGTGGCCGGAAACCTCCACCTGCCATTCTTAGGGTTAGGGTTAGGGTTAGCGTCTGGAGAACGAGAAAGCCCCCAGGTCCAGGGTTAGTTGGGATTGCAAAGGCCTGCCAAGAGCAGCACGACGCTGCACTGACATTGCTCCTACATCAGATGTCATAGCCAGAACGCAGGGGGGGCGTGGCTGGAAACCGCGACCTGCCATTCTTAGGGTTAGGGCTAGGGTTATCGTCTGGAGAACGAGAAAGCGCCCAGGTCCAGGGATAGTTGGGATTGCAAAGGCCTGCCAAGAGCAGCACGACACTGCACTGACATTGCTCCTACCTCAGCTCTCATGGCCAGAACGCAGGGGGGGCGTGGCCGGAAACCGCGACCTGCCATTCTTAGGGTTAGGGCTAGGGTTAGCGTCTGGAGAACGAGAAAGCCCCCAGGTCCAGGGATAGTTGGGATTGCAAAGGCCTGCCAAGAGCAGCACGACACTGCACTGACATTGCTCCTACCGCAGCTCTCATGGACAGAACGCAGGGGGGGCGTGGCCGTAAACCGCGACCTGCCAATATTAGGGTTAGGGCTAGGGTTAGCGTCTGGAGAACGAGAAAGCCCCCAGGTCCAGGGATAGTTGGGATTGCAAAGGCTTGCCAAGAGCAGCACGACGCTGCACTGACATTGCTCCTACCGCTGCTGTCATAGCCAGAACGCAGGGGGGGCGTGGCCGGAAACCGCGACCTGCCATTCTTAGGGTTAGGGCTAGGGTTAGCGTCTGGAGAACGAGAAAGCGCCCAGGTCCAGGGATAGTTGGGATTGCAAAGGCCTGCCAAGAGCAGCACGACACTGCACTGACATTGCTCCTACCGCAGCTGTCATGGCCAGAACGCAGGGGGGGCGTGGCCGGAAACCGCGACCTGCCATTCTTAGGGTTAGGGCTAGGGTTAGCGTCTGGAGAACGAGAAAGCGCCCAGGTCCAGGGATAGTTGGGATTGCAAAGGCCTGCCAAGAGCAGCACGACACTGCACTGACATTGCTCCTACCGCTGCTGTCATGGCCAGAACGCAGGGGGGGCGTGGCCGGAAACCGCGACCTGCCATTTTTCGGGTTAGGGCTAGGGTTAGCGTCTGGAGAACGAGAAAGCCCCCAGGTCCAGGGATAGTTGGGATTGCAAAGGCCTGCCAAGAGCAGCATGACACAGCACTGATATTGCTCCTACCGCAGCTCTCATGGCCAGAACGCAGGAGGGGCGTGGCCGTAAACCGCGACCTGCCATTCTTAGGGTTAGGGCTAGGGTTAGCGTCTGGAGAACGAGAAAGCGCCCAGGTAGAGGGATACTTGGGATTGCAAAGGCCTGCCAAGAGCAGCACGACACTGCACTGACATTGCTCCTACCTCAGCTGTCATAGCCAGAACGCAGGGGGGGCGTGGCCGGAAACCGCGACCTGCCATTCTTAGGGTTAGGGCTAGGGTTAGCGTCTGGAGAATGAGAAAGCGCCCAGGTCCAGGGATAGTTGGGATTGCAAAGGCCTGCCAAGAGCAGCATGACACTGCACTGACATTGCTCCTACCGCAGCTCTCATGGCCAGAACGCAGGGGGCGCGTGGCCGTAAACCGCGACCTGCCATTCTTAGGGTTAGGGCTAGGGTTAGCGTCTGGAGAACGAGAAAGCCCCCAGGTCCAGGGATAGTTGGGATTGCAAAGGCCTGCCAAGAACAGCATGACACTGCACTGACATTGCTCCTAACGCAGCTGTCATGGCCAGAACGCAGGGGGGCGTGGACGGAAACCGCGACCTGCCATTATTAGGGTTAGGGCTAGGGTTAGCGTCTGGAGAACGAGAAAGCGCCCAGGTCCAGGATTAGTTGGGATTGCAAAGGCCTGCCAAAAGCAGCACAACGCTGCAATGACATTGCTCCTGCCGCTGCTGTCATAGCCAGAACGCAGGGGGGGCGTGGCCGGAAACCGCGACCTGCCATTCTTAGGGTTAGGGCTAGGGTTAGCGTCCGGAGAACGAGAAAGCCCTCAGGTCCAGGGTTAGTTGGGATTGCAAAGGCCTGCCAAGAGCAGCATGACACAGCACTGATATTGCTCCTACCGCAGCTCTCATTTCCAGAACGCAGGGGGGGCGTGGCCGTAAACCGCGACCTGCCATTCTTAGGGTTAGGGCTAGGGTTAGCGTCTGGAGAACGAGAAAGCGCCCAGGTAGAGGGATACTTGGGTTTGCAAAGGCCTGCCAAGAGCAGCACGACACTGCACTGACATTGCTCCTACCTCAGCTGTCATAGCCAGAACGCAGGGGGGGCGTGGCCGGAAACCGCGACCTGCCATTATTAGGGTTAGGGCTAGGGTTAGAGACTGGAGAACGAGAAAGCCCCCAGGTCCAGGGATAGTTGGGATTGCAAAGGCCTGCCAAGAACAGCATGACACTGCACTGACATTGCTCCTAACGCAGCTGTCATGGCCAGAACGCAGGGGGGGCGTGGACGGAAACCTCCACCTGCCATTATTAGGGTTAGGGCTAGGGTTAGCGTCTGGAGAACGAGAAAGCCCCCAGGTCCAGGGTTAGTTGGGATTGCAAAGGCCTGCCAAGAGCAGCACGACGCTGCACTGACATTGCTCCTACATCAGATGTCATAGCCAGAACGCAGGGGGGGCGTGGCTGGAAACCGCGACCTGCCATTCTTAGGGTTAGGGCTAGGGTTATCGTCTGGAGAACGAGAAAGCGCCCAGGTCCAGGGATAGTTGGGATTGCAAAGGCCTGCCAAGAGCAGCACGACACTGCACTGACATTGCTCCTACCTCAGCTCTCATGGCCAGAACGCAGGGGGGGCGTGGCCGGAAACCGCGACCTGCCATTCTTAGGGTTAGGGCTAGGGTTAGCGTCTGGAGAACGAGAAAGCCCCCAGGTCCAGGGATAGTTGGGATTGCAAAGGCCTGCCAAGAGCAGCACGACACTGCACTGACATTGCTCCTACCGCAGCTCTCATGGCCAGAACGCAGGGGGGGCGTGGCCGTAAACCGCGACCTGCCAATATTAGGGTTAGGGCTAGGGTTAGCGTCTGGAGAACGAGAAAGCCCCCAGGTCCAGGGATAGTTGGGATTGCAAAGGCCTGCCAAGAGCAGCACGACGCTGCACTGACATTGCTCCTACCGCTGCTGTCATAGCCAGAACGCAGGGGGGGCGTGGCCGGAAACCGCGACCTGCCATTCTTAGGGTTAGGGCTAGGGTTAGCGTCTGGAGAACGAGAAAGCGCCCAGGTCCAGGGATAGTTGGGATTGCAAAGGCCTGCCAAGAGCAGCACGACACTGCACTGACATTGCTCCTACCGCAGCTCTCATGGCCAGAACGCAGGGGGGGCGTGGCCGTAAACCGCGACCTGCCATTCTTAGGGTTAGGGCTAGGGTTAGAGTCTGGAGAACGAGAAAGCGCCCAGGTCCAGGGATAGTTGGGATTGCAAAGGCCTGCCAAGAGCAGCACGACACTGCACTGACATTGCTCCTACCGCTGCTGTCATGGCCAGAACGCAGGGGGGGCGTGGCCGGAAACCGCGACCTGCCATTCTTAGGGTTAGGGCTAGGGTTAGCGTCTGGAGAACGAGAAAGCCCCCAGGTCCAGGGATAGTTGGGATTGCAAAGGCCTGCCAAGAGCAGCATGACACAGCACTGATATTGCTCCTACCGCAGCTCTCATGGCCAGAATGCAGGGGGGGCGTGGCCGTAAACCGCGACCTGCCATTCTTAGGGTTAGGGCTAGGGTTAGCGTCTGGAGAACGAGAAAGCGCCCAGGTCCAGGGATAGTTGGGATTGCAAAGGCCTGCCAAGAGCAGCACGACACTGCACTGACATTGCTCCTACATCAGCTGTCATAGCCAGAACGCAGGGGGGGCGTGGCCGGAAACCGCGACCTGCCATTATTAGGGTTAGGGCTAGGGTTAGCGTCTGGAGAATGAGAAAGCGCCCAGGTCCAGGGATAGTTGGGATTGCAAAGGCCTGCCAAGAGCAGCATGACACTGCACTGACATTGCTCCTACCGCAGCTGTCATGGCCAGAACGCAGGGGAGGCGTGGCCGGAAACCTCCACCTGCCATTCTTAGGGTTAGGGCTAGGGTTAGCGTCTGGAGAACGAGAAAGCCCCCAGGTCCAGGGTTAGTTGGGATTGCAAAGGCCTGCCAAAAGCAGCACGACGCTGCACTGACATTGCTCCTACCTCAGCTGTCATAGCCAGAACGCAGGGGGGGCGTGGCCGGAAACCGCGACCTGCCATTATTAGGGTTAGGGCTAGGGTTAGCGTCTGGAGAATGAGAAAGCGCCCAGGTCCAGGGATAGTTGGGTTTGCAAAGGCCTGCCAAGAGCAGCATGACACTGCACTGACATTGCTCCTACCGCAGCTCTCATGGCCAGAACGCAGGGGGGGCGTGGCCGTAAACCACGACCTGCCATTATTAGGGTTAGGGCTAGGGTTAGAGACTGGAGAACGAGAAAGCCCCCAGGTCCAGGGATAGTTGGGATTGCAAAGGCCTGCCAAGAACAGCACGACACTGCACTGACATTGCTCCTACCTCAGCTCTCATGGCCAGAACGCAGGGGGGGCGTGGCCGGAAACCGCGACCTGCCATTCTTAGGGTTAGGGCTAGGGTTAGCGTCTGGAGAACGAGAAAGCCCCCAGGTCCAGGGATAGTTGGGATTGCAAAGGCCTGCCAAGAGCAGCACGACACTGCACTGACATTGCTCCTACCGCAGCTGTCATGGCCAGAACGCAGGGGGGGCGTGGCCGTAAACCGCGACCTGCCAATATTAGGGTTAGGGCTAGGGTTAGCGTCTGGAGAATGAGAAAGCCCCCAGGTCCAGGGATAGTTGGGATTGCAAAGGCCTGCCAAGAGCAGCACGACGCTGCACTGACATTGCTCCTACCGCTGCTGTCATAGCCAGAACGCAGGGGGGGCGTGGCCGGAAACCGCGACCTGCCATTCTTAGGGTTAGGGCTAGGGTTAGCGTCTGGAGAACGAGAAAGCGCCCAGGTCCAGGGATAGTTGGGATTGCAAAGGCCTGCCAAGAGCAGCACGACACTGCACTGACATTGCTCCTACCGCAGCTGTCATGGCCAGAACGCAGGGGGGGCGTGGCCGGAAACCGCGACCTGCCATTCTTAGGGTTAGGGCTAGGGTTAGAGTCTGGAGAACGAGAAAGCGCCCAGGTCCAGGGATAGTTGGGATTGCAAAGGCCTGCCAAGAGCAGCACGACACTGCACTGACATTGCTCCTACCGCTGCTGTCATGGCCAGAACGCAGGGGGGGCGTGGCCGGAAACCGCGACCTGCCATTCTTAGGGTTAGGGCTAGGGTTAGCGTCTGGAGAACGAGAAAGCCCCCAGGTCCAGGGATAGTTGGGATTGCAAAGGCCTGCCAAGAGCAGCATGACACAGCACTGATATTGCTCCTACCGCAGCTCTCATGGCCAGAACGCAGGGGGGGCGTGGCCGTAAACCGCGACCTGCCATTCTTAGGGTTAGGGCTAGGGTTAGCGTCTGGAGAACGAGAAAGCGCCCAGGTAGAGGGATACTTGGGATTGCAAAGGCCTGCCAAGAGCAGCACGACACTGCACTGACATTGCTCCTACCTCAGCTGTCATAGCCAGAACGCAGGGGGGGCGTGGCCGGAAACCGCGACCTGCCATTATTAGGGTTAGGGCTAGGGTTAGCGTCTGGAGAATGAGAAAGCGCCCAGGTCCAGGGATAGTTGGGATTGCAAAGGCCTGCCAAGAGCAGCATGACACTGCACTGACATTGCTCCTACCGCAGCTCTCATGGCCAGAACGCAGGGGGCGCGTGGCCGTAAACCGCGACCTGCCATTCTTAGGGTTAGGGCTAGGGTTAGCGACTGGAGAACGAGAAAGCCCCCAGGTCCAGGGATAGTTGGGATTGCAAAGGCCTGCCAAGAACAGCATGACACTGCACTGACATTGCTCCTAACGCAGCTGTCATGGCCAGAACGCAGGGGGGCGTGGACGGAAACCGCGACCTGCCATTCTTAGGGTTAGGGCTAGGGTTAGCGTCTGGAGAACGAGAAAGCGCCCAGGTCCAGGGTTATTTGGGATTGCAAAGGCCTGCCAAGAGCAGCACGACGCTGCACTGACATTGCTCCTACATCAGATGTCATAGCCAGAACGCAGGGGGGGCGTGGCTGGAAACCGCGACCTGCCATTCTTAGGGTTAGGGCTAGGGTTATCGTCTGGAGAACGAGAAAGCGCCCAGGTCCAGGGATAGTTGGGATTGCAAAGGCCTGCCAAGAGCAGCACGACACTGCACTGACATTGCTCCTACCTCAGCTCTCATGGCCAGAACGCAGGGGGGGCGTGGCCGGAAACCGCGACCTGCCATTCTTAGGGTTAGGGCTAGGGTTAGCGTCTGGAGAACGAGAAAGCCCCCAGGTCCAGGGATAGTTGGGATTGCAAAGGCCTGCCAAGAGCAGCACGACATTGCACTGACATTGCTCCTACCGCAGCTCTCATGGCCAGAACGCAGGGGGGGCGTGGCCGTAAACCGCGACCTGCCAATATTAGGGTTAGGGCTAGGGTTAGCGTCTGGAGAACGAGAAAGCCCCCAGGTCCAGGGATAGTTGGGATTGCAAAGGCCTGCCAAGAGCAGCACGACGCTGCACTGACATTGCTCCTACCGCTGCTGTCATAGCCAGAACGCAGGGGGGGCGTGGCCGGAAACCGCGACCTGCCATTCTTAGGGTTAGGGCTAGGGTTAGCGTCTGGAGAACGAGAAAGCGCCCATGTCCAGGTATAGTTGGGATTGCAAAGGCCTGCCAAGAGCAGCACGACACTGCACTGACATTGCTCCTACCGCAGCTGTCATGGCCAGAACGCAGGGGGGGCGTGGCCGGAAACCGCGACCTGCCATTCTTAGGGTTAGGGCTAGGGTTAGAGTCTGGAGAACGAGAAAGCGCCCAGGTCCAGGGATAGTTGGGATTGCAAAGGCCTGCCAAGAGCAGCACGACACTGCACTGACATTGCTCCTACCGCTGCTGTCATGGCCAGAACGCAGGGGGGGCGTGGCCGGAAACCGCGACCTGCCATTTTTCGGGTTAGGGCTAGGGTTAGCGTCTGGAGAACGAGAAAGCCCCCAGGTCCAGGGATAGTTGGGATTGCAAAGGCCTGCCAAGAGCAGCATGACACAGCACTGATATTGCTCCTACCGCAGCTCTCATGGCCAGAACGCAGGAGGGGCGTGGCCGTAAACCGCGACCTGCCATTCTTAGGGTTAGGGCTAGGGTTAGCGTCTGGAGAACGAGAAAGCGCCCAGGTAGAGGGATACTTGGGATTGCAAAGGCCTGCCAAGAGCAGCACGACACTGCACTGACATTGCTCCTACCTCAGCTGTCATAGCCAGAACGCAGGGGGGGCGTGGCCGGAAACCGCGACCTGCCATTCTTAGGGTTAGGGCTAGGGTTAGCGTCTGGAGAATGAGAAAGCGCCCAGGTCCAGGGATAGTTGGGATTGCAAAGGCCTGCCAAGAGCAGCATGACACTGCACTGACATTGCTCCTACCGCAGCTCTCATGGCCAGAACGCAGGGGGCGCGTGGCCGTAAACCGCGACCTGCCATTCTTAGGGTTAGGGCTAGGGTTAGCGTCTGGAGAACGAGAAAGCCCCCAGGTCCAGGGATAGTTGGGATTGCAAAGGCCTGCCAAGAACAGCATGACACTGCACTGACATTGCTCCTAACGCAGCTGTCATGGCCAGAACGCAGGGGGGCGTGGACGGAAACCGCGACCTGCCATTATTAGGGTTAGGGCTAGGGTTAGCGTCTGGAGAACGAGAAAGCGCCCAGGTCCAGGATTAGTTGGGATTGCAAAGGCCTGCCAAAAGCAGCACAACGCTGCAATGACATTGCTCCTGCCGCTGCTGTCATAGCCAGAACGCAGGGGGGGCGTGGCCGGAAACCGCGACCTGCCATTCTTAGGGTTAGGGCTAGGGTTAGCGTCCGGAGAACGAGAAAGCCCTCAGGTCCAGGGTTAGTTGGGATTGCAAAGGCCTGCCAAGAGCAGCATGACACAGCACTGATATTGCTCCTACCGCAGCTCTCATTTCCAGAACGCAGGGGGGGCGTGGCCGTAAACCGCGACCTGCCATTCTTAGGGTTAGGGCTAGGGTTAGCGTCTGGAGAACGAGAAAGCGCCCAGGTAGAGGGATACTTGGGTTTGCAAAGGCCTGCCAAGAGCAGCACGACACTGCACTGACATTGCTCCTACCTCAGCTGTCATAGCCAGAACGCAGGGGGGGCGTGGCCGGAAACCGCGACCTGCCATTATTAGGGTTAGGGCTAGGGTTAGAGACTGGAGAACGAGAAAGCCCCCAGGTCCAGGGATAGTTGGGATTGCAAAGGCCTGCCAAGAACAGCATGACACTGCACTGACATTGCTCCTAACGCAGCTGTCATGGCCAGAACGCAGGGGGGGCGTGGACGGAAACCTCCACCTGCCATTATTAGGGTTAGGGCTAGGGTTAGCGTCTGGAGAACGAGAAAGCCCCCAGGTCCAGGGTTAGTTGGGATTGCAAAGGCCTGCCAAGAGCAGCACGACGCTGCACTGACATTGCTCCTACATCAGATGTCATAGCCAGAACGCAGGGGGGGCGTGGCTGGAAACCGCGACCTGCCATTCTTAGGGTTAGGGCTAGGGTTATCGTCTGGAGAACGAGAAAGCGCCCAGGTCCAGGGATAGTTGGGATTGCAAAGGCCTGCCAAGAGCAGCACGACACTGCACTGACATTGCTCCTACCTCAGCTCTCATGGCCAGAACGCAGGGGGGGCGTGGCCGGAAACCGCGACCTGCCATTCTTAGGGTTAGGGCTAGGGTTAGCGTCTGGAGAACGAGAAAGCCCCCAGGTCCAGGGATAGTTGGGATTGCAAAGGCCTGCCAAGAGCAGCACGACACTGCACTGACATTGCTCCTACCGCAGCTCTCATGGCCAGAACGCAGGGGGGGCGTGGCCGTAAACCGCGACCTGCCAATATTAGGGTTAGGGCTAGGGTTAGCGTCTGGAGAACGAGAAAGCCCCCAGGTCCAGGGATAGTTGGGATTGCAAAGGCCTGCCAAGAGCAGCACGACGCTGCACTGACATTGCTCCTACCGCTGCTGTCATAGCCAGAACGCAGGGGGGGCGTGGCCGGAAACCGCGACCTGCCATTCTTAGGGTTAGGGCTAGGGTTAGCGTCTGGAGAACGAGAAAGCGCCCAGGTCCAGGGATAGTTGGGATTGCAAAGGCCTGCCAAGAGCAGCACGACACTGCACTGACATTGCTCCTACCGCAGCTCTCATGGCCAGAACGCAGGGGGGGCGTGGCCGTAAACCGCGACCTGCCATTCTTAGGGTTAGGGCTAGGGTTAGAGTCTGGAGAACGAGAAAGCGCCCAGGTCCAGGGATAGTTGGGATTGCAAAGGCCTGCCAAGAGCAGCACGACACTGCACTGACATTGCTCCTACCGCTGCTGTCATGGCCAGAACGCAGGGGGGGCGTGGCCGGAAACCGCGACCTGCCATTCTTAGGGTTAGGGCTAGGGTTAGCGTCTGGAGAACGAGAAAGCCCCCAGGTCCAGGGATAGTTGGGATTGCAAAGGCCTGCCAAGAGCAGCATGACACAGCACTGATATTGCTCCTACCGCAGCTCTCATGGCCAGAATGCAGGGGGGGCGTGGCCGTAAACCGCGACCTGCCATTCTTAGGGTTAGGGCTAGGGTTAGCGTCTGGAGAACGAGAAAGCGCCCAGGTCCAGGGATAGTTGGGATTGCAAAGGCCTGCCAAGAGCAGCACGACACTGCACTGACATTGCTCCTACATCAGCTGTCATAGCCAGAACGCAGGGGGGGCGTGGCCGGAAACCGCGACCTGCCATTATTAGGGTTAGGGCTAGGGTTAGCGTCTGGAGAATGAGAAAGCGCCCAGGTCCAGGGATAGTTGGGATTGCAAAGGCCTGCCAAGAGCAGCATGACACTGCACTGACATTGCTCCTACCGCAGCTGTCATGGCCAGAACGCAGGGGAGGCGTGGCCGGAAACCTCCACCTGCCATTCTTAGGGTTAGGGCTAGGGTTAGCGTCTGGAGAACGAGAAAGCCCCCAGGTCCAGGGTTAGTTGGGATTGCAAAGGCCTGCCAAAAGCAGCACGACGCTGCACTGACATTGCTCCTACCTCAGCTGTCATAGCCAGAACGCAGGGGGGGCGTGGCCGGAAACCGCGACCTGCCATTATTAGGGTTAGGGCTAGGGTTAGCGTCTGGAGAATGAGAAAGCGCCCAGGTCCAGGGATAGTTGGGTTTGCAAAGGCCTGCCAAGAGCAGCATGACACTGCACTGACATTGCTCCTACCGCAGCTCTCATGGCCAGAACGCAGGGGGGGCGTGGCCGTAAACCACGACCTGCCATTATTAGGGTTAGGGCTAGGGTTAGAGACTGGAGAACGAGAAAGCCCCCAGGTCCAGGGATAGTTGGGATTGCAAAGGCCTGCCAAGAACAGCACGACACTGCACTGACATTGCTCCTACCTCAGCTCTCATGGCCAGAACGCAGGGGGGGCGTGGCCGGAAACCGCGACCTGCCATTCTTAGGGTTAGGGCTAGGGTTAGCGTCTGGAGAACGAGAAAGCCCCCAGGTCCAGGGATAGTTGGGATTGCAAAGGCCTGCCAAGAGCAGCACGACACTGCACTGACATTGCTCCTACCGCAGCTGTCATGGCCAGAACGCAGGGGGGGCGTGGCCGTAAACCGCGACCTGCCAATATTAGGGTTAGGGCTAGGGTTAGCGTCTGGAGAATGAGAAAGCCCCCAGGTCCAGGGATAGTTGGGATTGCAAAGGCCTGCCAAGAGCAGCACGACGCTGCACTGACATTGCTCCTACCGCTGCTGTCATAGCCAGAACGCAGGGGGGGCGTGGCCGGAAACCGCGACCTGCCATTCTTAGGGTTAGGGCTAGGGTTAGCGTCTGGAGAACGAGAAAGCGCCCAGGTCCAGGGATAGTTGGGATTGCAAAGGCCTGCCAAGAGCAGCACGACACTGCACTGACATTGCTCCTACCGCAGCTGTCATGGCCAGAACGCAGGGGGGGCGTGGCCGGAAACCGCGACCTGCCATTCTTAGGGTTAGGGCTAGGGTTAGAGTCTGGAGAACGAGAAAGCGCCCAGGTCCAGGGATAGTTGGGATTGCAAAGGCCTGCCAAGAGCAGCACGACACTGCACTGACATTGCTCCTACCGCTGCTGTCATGGCCAGAACGCAGGGGGGGCGTGGCCGGAAACCGCGACCTGCCATTCTTAGGGTTAGGGCTAGGGTTAGCGTCTGGAGAACGAGAAAGCCCCCAGGTCCAGGGATAGTTGGGATTGCAAAGGCCTGCCAAGAGCAGCATGACACAGCACTGATATTGCTCCTACCGCAGCTCTCATGGCCAGAACGCAGGGGGGGCGTGGCCGTAAACCGCGACCTGCCATTCTTAGGGTTAGGGCTAGGGTTAGCGTCTGGAGAACGAGAAAGCGCCCAGGTAGAGGGATACTTGGGATTGCAAAGGCCTGCCAAGAGCAGCACGACACTGCACTGACATTGCTCCTACCTCAGCTGTCATAGCCAGAACGCAGGGGGGGCGTGGCCGGAAACCGCGACCTGCCATTATTAGGGTTAGGGCTAGGGTTAGCGTCTGGAGAATGAGAAAGCGCCCAGGTCCAGGGATAGTTGGGATTGCAAAGGCCTGCCAAGAGCAGCATGACACTGCACTGACATTGCTCCTACCGCAGCTCTCATGGCCAGAACGCAGGGGGCGCGTGGCCGTAAACCGCGACCTGCCATTCTTAGGGTTAGGGCTAGGGTTAGCGACTGGAGAACGAGAAAGCCCCCAGGTCCAGGGATAGTTGGGATTGCAAAGGCCTGCCAAGAGCAGCATGACACTGCACTGACATTGCTCCTAACGCAGCTGTCATGGCCAGAACGCAGGGGGGCGTGGACGGAAACCGCGACCTGCCATTCTTAGGGTTAGGGCTAGGGTTAGCGTCTGGAGAACGAGAAAGCGCCCAGGTCCAGGGTTATTTGGGATTGCAAAGGCCTGCCAAGAGCAGCACGACGCTGCACTGACATTGCTCCTACATCAGATGTCATAGCCAGAACGCAGGGGGGGCGTGGCTGGAAACCGCGACCTGCCATTCTTAGGGTTAGGGCTAGGGTTATCGTCTGGAGAACGAGAAAGCGCCCAGGTCCAGGGATAGTTGGGATTGCAAAGGCCTGCCAAGAGCAGCACGACACTGCACTGACATTGCTCCTACCTCAGCTCTCATGGCCAGAACGCAGGGGGGGCGTGGCCGGAAACCGCGACCTGCCATTCTTAGGGTTAGGGCTAGGGTTAGCGTCTGGAGAACGAGAAAGCGCCCAGGTCCAGGGATAGTTGGGATTGCAAAGGCCTGCCAAGAGCAGCACGACATTGCACTGACATTGCTCCTACCGCAGCTCTCATGGCCAGAACGCAGGGGGGGCGTGGCCGTAAACCGCGACCTGCCAATATTAGGGTTAGGGCTAGGGTTAGCGTCTGGAGAACGAGAAAGCCCCCAGGTCCAGGGATAGTTGGGATTGCAAAGGCCTGCCAAGAGCAGCACGACGCTGCACTGACATTGCTCCTACCGCTGCTGTCATAGCCAGAACGCAGGGGGGGCGTGGCCGGAAACCGCGACCTGCCATTCTTAGGGTTAGGGCTAGGGTTAGCGTCTGGAGAACGAGAAAGCGCCCATGTCCAGGTATAGTTGGGATTGCAAAGGCCTGCCAAGAGCAGCACGACACTGCACTGACATTGCTCCTACCGCAGCTGTCATGGCCAGAACGCAGGGGGGGCGTGGCCGGAAACCGCGACCTGCCATTCTTAGGGTTAGGGCTAGGGTTAGAGTCTGGAGAACGAGAAAGCGCCCAGGTCCAGGGATAGTTGGGATTGCAAAGGCCTGCCAAGAGCAGCACGACACTGCACTGACATTGCTCCTACCGCTGCTGTCATGGCCAGAACGCAGGGGGGGCGTGGCCGGAAACCGCGACCTGCCATTCTTAGGGTTAGGGCTAGGGTTAGCGTCTGGAGAACGAGAAAGCCCCCAGGTCCAGGGATAGTTGGGATTGCAAAGGCCTGCCAAGAGCAGCATGACACAGCACTGATATTGCTCCTACCGCTGCTGTCATAGCCAGAACGCAGGGGGGGCGTGGCCGGAAACCGCGACCTGCCATTCTTAGGGTTAGGGCTAGGGTTAGCGTCTGGAGAACGAGAAAGCGCCCAGGTCCAGGGATAGTTGGGATTGCAAAGGCCTGCCAAGAGCAGCACGACACTGCACTGACATTGCTCCTACCGCAGCTGTCATGGCCAGAACGCAGGGGGGGCGTGGCCGGAAACCGCGACCTGCCATTCTTAGGGTTAGGGCTAGGGTTAGAGTCTGGAGAACGAGAAAGCGCCCAGGTCCAGGGATAGTTGGGATTGCAAAGGCCTGCCAAGAGCAGCACGACACTGCACTGACATTGCTCCTACCGCTGCTGTCATGGCCAGAACGCAGGGGGGGCGTGGCCGGAAACCGCGACCTGCCATTCTTAGGGTTAGGGCTAGGGTTAGCGTCTGGAGAACGAGAAAGCCCCCAGGTCCAGGGATAGTTGGGATTGCAAAGGCCTGCCAAGAGCAGCATGACACAGCACTGATATTGCTCCTACCGCAGCTCTCGTGGCCAGAACGCAGGGGGGGCGTGGCCGGAAACCGCGACCTGCCATTCTTAGGGTTAGGGCTAGGGTTAGCGTCTGGAGAACGAGAAAGCGCCCAGGTCCAGGGATAGTTGGGATTGCAAAGGCCTGCCAAGAGCAGCACGACACTGCACTGACATTGCTCCTACATCAGCTGTCATAGCCAGAACGCAGGGGGGGCGTGGCCGGAAACCGCGACCTGCCATTCTTAGGGTTAGGGCTAGGGTTAGCGTCTGGAGAATGAGAAAGCCCCCAGGTCCAGGGATAGTTGGGATTGCAAAGGCCTGCCAAGAGCAGCATGACACTGCACTGACATTGCTCCTACCGCAGCTGTCATGGCCAGAACGCAGGGGGGCGTGGCCGGAAACCGCGACCTGTCATTCTTAGGGTTAGGGCTAGGGTTAGCGTCTGGAGAACGAGAAAGCGCCCAGGTCCAGGATTAGTTGGGATTGCAAAGGCCTGCCAAAAGCAGCACGACGCTGCACTGACATTGCTCCTACCTCAGCTGTCATAGCCAGAACACAGGGGGGGCGTGGCTGGAAACCGCGACCTGCCATTATTAGGGTTAGGGCTAGGGTTAGCGTCTGGAGAATGAGAAAGCGCCCAGGTCCAGGGATAGTTGGGTTTGCAAAGGCCTGCCAAGAGCAGCATGACACTGCACTGACATTGCTCCTACCGCAGCTCTCATGGCCAGAACGCAGGGGGGGCGTGGCCGTAAACCGCGACCTGCCATTATTAGGGTTAGGGCTAGGGTTAGAGACTGGAGAACGAGAAAGCCCCCAGGTCCAGGGATAGTTGGGATTGCAAAGGCCTGCCAAGAACAGCATGACACTGCACTGACATTGCTCCTAACGCAGCTGTCATGGCCAGAACGCAGGGGGGCGTGGACGGAAACCGCGACCTGCCATTATTAGGGTTAGGGCTAGGGTTAGCGTCTGGAGAACGAGAAAGCCCCAGGTCCAGGGATAGTTGGGATTGCAAAGGCCTGCCAAGATCAGCATGACACTGCACTGACATTGCTCCTACCGCAGCTGTCATGGCCAGAACGCAGGGGAGGCGTGGCCGGAAACCTCCACCTGCCATTCTTAGGGTTAGGGTTAGGGTTAGCGTCTGGAGAACGAGAAAGCCCCCAGGTCCAGGGTTAGTTGGGATTGCAAAGGCCTGCCAAGAGCAGCACGACGCTGCACTGACATTGCTCCTACATCAGATGTCATAGCCAGAACGCAGGGGGGGCGTGGCTGGAAACCGCGACCTGCCATTCTTAGGGTTAGGGCTAGGGTTATCGTCTGGAGAACGAGAAAGCGCCCAGGTCCAGGGATAGTTGGGATTGCAAAGGCCTGCCAAGAGCAGCACGACACTGCACTGACATTGCTCCTACCTCAGCTCTCATGGCCAGAACGCAGGGGGGGCGTGGCCGGAAACCGCGACCTGCCATTCTTAGGGTTAGGGCTAGGGTTAGCGTCTGGAGAACGAGAAAGCCCCCAGGTCCAGGGATAGTTGGGATTGCAAAGGCCTGCCAAGAGCAGCACGACACTGCACTGACATTGCTCCTACCGCAGCTCTCATGGACAGAACGCAGGGGGGGCGTGGCCGTAAACCGCGACCTGCCAATATTAGGGTTAGGGCTAGGGTTAGCGTCTGGAGAACGAGAAAGCCCCCAGGTCCAGGGATAGTTGGGATTGCAAAGGCTTGCCAAGAGCAGCACGACGCTGCACTGACATTGCTCCTACCGCTGCTGTCATAGCCAGAACGCAGGGGGGGCGTGGCCGGAAACCGCGACCTGCCATTCTTAGGGTTAGGGCTAGGGTTAGCGTCTGGAGAACGAGAAAGCGCCCAGGTCCAGGGATAGTTGGGATTGCAAAGGCCTGCCAAGAGCAGCACGACACTGCACTGACATTGCTCCTACCGCAGCTGTCATGGCCAGAACGCAGGGGGGGCGTGGCCGGAAACCGCGACCTGCCATTCTTAGGGTTAGGGCTAGGGTTAGCGTCTGGAGAACGAGAAAGCGCCCAGGTCCAGGGATAGTTGGGATTGCAAAGGCCTGCTAAGAGCAGCACGACACTGCACTGACATTGCTCCTACCGCTGCTGTCATGGCCAGAACGCAGGGGGGGCGTGGCCGGAAACCGCGACCTGCCATTTTTCGGGTTAGGGCTAGGGTTAGCGTCTGGAGAACGAGAAAGCCCCCAGGTCCAGGGATAGTTGGGATTGCAAAGGCCTGCCAAGAGCAGCATGACACAGCACTGATATTGCTCCTACCGCAGCTCTCATGGCCAGAACGCAGGAGGGGCGTGGCCGTAAACCGCGACCTGCCATTCTTAGGGTTAGGGCTAGGGTTAGCGTCTGGAGAACGAGAAAGCGCCCAGGTAGAGGGATACTTGGGATTGCAAAGGCCTGCCAAGAGCAGCACGACACTGCACTGACATTGCTCCTACCTCAGCTGTCATAGCCAGAACGCAGGGGGGGCGTGGCCGGAAACCGCGACCTGCCATTCTTAGGGTTAGGGCTAGGGTTAGCGTCTGGAGAATGAGAAAGCGCCCAGGTCCAGGGATAGTTGGGATTGCAAAGGCCTGCCAAGAGCAGCATGACACTGCACTGACATTGCTCCTACCGCAGCTCTCATGGCCAGAACGCAGGGGGCGCGTGGCCGTAAACCGCGACCTGCCATTCTTAGGGTTAGGGCTAGGGTTAGCGTCTGGAGAACGAGAAAGCCCCCAGGTCCAGGGATAGTTGGGATTGCAAAGGCCTGCCAAGAACAGCATGACACTGCACTGACATTGCTCCTAACGCAGCTGTCATGGCCAGAACGCAGGGGGGCGTGGACGGAAACCGCGACCTGCCATTATTAGGGTTAGGGCTAGGGTTAGCGTCTGGAGAACGAGAAAGCGCCCAGGTCCAGGATTAGTTGGGATTGCAAAGGCCTGCCAAAAGCAGCACAACGCTGCAATGACATTGCTCCTGCCGCTGCTGTCATAGCCAGAACGCAGGGGGGGCGTGGCCGGAAACCGCGACCTGCCATTCTTAGGGTTAGGGCTAGGGTTAGCGTCCGGAGAACGAGAAAGCCCTCAGGTCCAGGGTTAGTTGGGATTGCAAAGGCCTGCCAAGAGCAGCATGACACAGCACTGATATTGCTCCTACCGCAGCTCTCATTTCCAGAACGCAGGGGGGGCGTGGCCGTAAACCGCGACCTGCCATTCTTAGGGTTAGGGCTAGGGTTAGCGTCTGGAGAACGAGAAAGCGCCCAGGTAGAGGGATACTTGGGTTTGCAAAGGCCTGCCAAGAGCAGCACGACACTGCACTGACATTGCTCCTACCTCAGCTGTCATAGCCAGAACGCAGGGGGGGCGTGGCCGGAAACCGCGACCTGCCATTATTAGGGTTAGGGCTAGGGTTAGAGACTGGAGAACGAGAAAGCCCCCAGGTCCAGGGATAGTTGGGATTGCAAAGGCCTGCCAAGAACAGCATGACACTGCACTGACATTGCTCCTAACGCAGCTGTCATGGCCAGAACGCAGGGGGGGCGTGGACGGAAACCTCCACCTGCCATTATTAGGGTTAGGGCTAGGGTTAGCGTCTGGAGAACGAGAAAGCCCCCAGGTCCAGGGTTAGTTGGGATTGCAAAGGCCTGCCAAGAGCAGCACGACGCTGCACTGACATTGCTCCTACATCAGATGTCATAGCCAGAACGCAGGGGGGGCGTGGCTGGAAACCGCGACCTGCCATTCTTAGGGTTAGGGCTAGGGTTATCGTCTGGAGAACGAGAAAGCGCCCAGGTCCAGGGATAGTTGGGATTGCAAAGGCCTGCCAAGAGCAGCACGACACTGCACTGACATTGCTCCTACCTCAGCTCTCATGGCCAGAACGCAGGGGGGGCGTGGCCGGAAACCGCGACCTGCCATTCTTAGGGTTAGGGCTAGGGTTAGCGTCTGGAGAACGAGAAAGCCCCCAGGTCCAGGGATAGTTGGGATTGCAAAGGCCTGCCAAGAGCAGCACGACACTGCACTGACATTGCTCCTACCGCAGCTCTCATGGCCAGAACGCAGGGGGGGCGTGGCCGTAAACCGCGACCTGCCAATATTAGGGTTAGGGCTAGGGTTAGCGTCTGGAGAACGAGAAAGCCCCCAGGTCCAGGGATAGTTGGGATTGCAAAGGCCTGCCAAGAGCAGCACGACGCTGCACTGACATTGCTCCTACCGCTGCTGTCATAGCCAGAACGCAGGGGGGGCGTGGCCGGAAACCGCGACCTGCCATTCTTAGGGTTAGGGCTAGGGTTAGCGTCTGGAGAACGAGAAAGCGCCCAGGTCCAGGGATAGTTGGGATTGCAAAGGCCTGCCAAGAGCAGCACGACACTGCACTGACATTGCTCCTACCGCAGCTCTCATGGCCAGAACGCAGGGGGGGCGTGGCCGTAAACCGCGACCTGCCATTCTTAGGGTTAGGGCTAGGGTTAGAGTCTGGAGAACGAGAAAGCGCCCAGGTCCAGGGATAGTTGGGATTGCAAAGGCCTGCCAAGAGCAGCACGACACTGCACTGACATTGCTCCTACCGCTGCTGTCATGGCCAGAACGTAGGGGGGGCGTGGCCGGAAACCGCGACCTGCCATTATTAGGGTTAGGGCTAGGGTTAGCGTCTGGAGAACGAGAAAGCGCCCAAGTCCAGGGATAGTTGGGATTGCAAAGGCCTGCCAAGAGCAGCACGACACTGCACTGACATTGCTCCTAACGCAGCTCTCATGGCCAGAACGCAGGGGGGGCGTGGCCGTAAACCGCGACCTGCCATTATTAGGGTTAGGGCTAGGGTTAGCGTCTGGAGAACGAGAAAGCCCCCAGGTCCAGGGATAGTTGGGATTGCAAAGGCCTGCCCAGAGCAGCACGACACTGCACTGACATTGTTCCTACCGCAGCTGTCATGGCCAGAATGTAGGGGGGGCGTGGCCGGAAAACTCCACCTGTCATTATTAGGGTTAGGGCTAGGGTTAGCGTCTGGAGAACGAGAAAGCGCCCAGGTCCAGGGATAGTTGGGATTGCAAAGGCCTGCCAAGAGCAGCACGACGCTGCACTGACATTGCTCCTACATCAGATGTCATAGCCAGAACGCAGGGGGGGCGTGGCTGGAAACCGCGACCTGCCATTCTTAGGGTTAGGGCTAGGGTTATCGTCTGGAGAACGAGAAAGCGCCCAGGTCCAGGGATAGTTGGGATTGCAAAGGCCTGCCAAGAGCAGCACGACACTGCACTGACATTGCTCCTACCTCAGCTCTCATGGCCAGAACGCAGGGGGGGCGTGGCCGGAAACCGCGACCTGCCATTCTTAGGGTTAGGGCTAGGGTTAGCGTCTGGAGAACGAGAAAGCCCCCAGGTCCAGGGATAGTTGGGATTGCAAAGGCCTGCCAAGAGCAGCACGACACTGCACTGACATTGCTCCTACCGCAGCTCTCATGGCCAGAACGCAGGGGGGGCGTGGCCGTAAACCGCGACCTGCCAATATTAGGGTTAGGGCTAGGGTTAGCGTCTGGAGAACGAGAAAGCCCCCAGGTCCAGAGATAGTTGGGATTGCAAAGGCCTGCCAAGAGCAGCACGACGCTGCACTGACATTGCTCCTACCGCTGCTGTCATAGCCAGAACGCAGGGGGGGCGTGGCCGGAAACCGCGACCTGCCATTCTTAGGGTTAGGGCTAGGGTTAGCGTCTGGAGAACGAGAAAGCGCCCAGGTCCAGGGATAGTTGGGATTGCAAAGGCCTGCCAAGAGCAGCACGACACTGCACTGACATTGCTCCTACCGCAGCTGTCATGGCCAGAACGCAGGGGGGGCGTGGCCGGAAACCGCGACCTGCCATTCTTAGGGTTAGGGCTAGGGTTAGAGTCTGGAGAACGAGAAAGCGCCCAGGTCCAGGGATAGTTGGGATTGCAAAGGCCTGCCAAGAGCAGCACGACACTGCACTGACATTGCTCCTACCGCTGCTGTCATGGCCAGAACGCAGGGGGGGCGTGGCCGGAAACCGCGACCTGCCATTCTTAGGGTTAGGGCTAGGGTTAGCGTCTGGAGAACGAGAAAGCCCCCAGGTCCAGGGATAGTTGGGATTGCAAAGGCCTGCCAAGAGCAGCATGACACAGCACTGATATTGCTCCTACCGCAGCTCTCGTGGCCAGAACGCAGGGGGGGCGTGGCCGGAAACCGCGACCTGCCATTCTTAGGGTTAGGGCTAGGGTTAGCGTCTGGAGAACGAGAAAGCGCCCAGGTCCAGGGATAGTTGGGATTGCAAAGGCCTGCCAAGAGCAGCACGACACTGCACTGACATTGCTCCTACATCAGCTGTCATAGCCAGAACGCAGGGGGGGCGTGGCCGGAAACCGCGACCTGCCATTCTTAGGGTTAGGGCTAGGGTTAGCGTCTGGAGAATGAGAAAGCCCCCAGGTCCAGGGATAGTTGGGATTGCAAAGGCCTGCCAAGAGCAGCATGACACTGCACTGACATTGCTCCTACCGCAGCTGTCATGGCCAGAACGCAGGGGGGCGTGGCCGGAAACCGCGACCTGTCATTCTTAGGGTTAGGGCTAGGGTTAGCGTCTGGAGAACGAGAAAGCGCCCAGGTCCAGGATTAGTTGGGATTGCAAAGGCCTGCCAAAAGCAGCACGACGCTGCACTGACATTGCTCCTACCTCAGCTGTCATAGCCAGAACACAGGGGGGGCGTGGCTGGAAACCGCGACCTGCCATTATTAGGGTTAGGGCTAGGGTTAGCGTCTGGAGAATGAGAAAGCGCCCAGGTCCAGGGATAGTTGGGTTTGCAAAGGCCTGCCAAGAGCAGCATGACACTGCACTGACATTGCTCCTACCGCAGCTCTCATGGCCAGAACGCAGGGGGGGCGTGGCCGTAAACCGCGACCTGCCATTATTAGGGTTAGGGCTAGGGTTAGAGACTGGAGAACGAGAAAGCCCCCAGGTCCAGGGATAGTTGGGATTGCAAAGGCCTGCCAAGAACAGCATGACACTGCACTGACATTGCTCCTAACGCAGCTGTCATGGCCAGAACGCAGGGGGGCGTGGACGGAAACCGCGACCTGCCATTATTAGGGTTAGGGCTAGGGTTAGCGTCTGGAGAACGAGAAAGCCCCAGGTCCAGGGATAGTTGGGATTGCAAAGGCCTGCCAAGATCAGCATGACACTGCACTGACATTGCTCCTACCGCAGCTGTCATGGCCAGAACGCAGGGGAGGCGTGGCCGGAAACCTCCACCTGCCATTCTTAGGGTTAGGGTTAGGGTTAGCGTCTGGAGAACGAGAAAGCCCCCAGGTCCAGGGTTAGTTGGGATTGCAAAGGCCTGCCAAGAGCAGCACGACGCTGCACTGACATTGCTCCTACATCAGATGTCATAGCCAGAACGCAGGGGGGGCGTGGCTGGAAACCGCGACCTGCCATTCTTAGGGTTAGGGCTAGGGTTATCGTCTGGAGAACGAGAAAGCGCCCAGGTCCAGGGATAGTTGGGATTGCAAAGGCCTGCCAAGAGCAGCACGACACTGCACTGACATTGCTCCTACCTCAGCTCTCATGGCCAGAACGCAGGGGGGGCGTGGCCGGAAACCGCGACCTGCCATTCTTAGGGTTAGGGCTAGGGTTAGCGTCTGGAGAACGAGAAAGCGCCCAGGTCCAGGGATAGTTGGGATTGCAAAGGCCTGCCAAGAGCAGCACGACACTGCACTGACATTGCTCCTACCGCAGCTCTCATGGACAGAACGCAGGGGGGGCGTGGCCGTAAACCGCGACCTGCCAATATTAGGGTTAGGGCTAGGGTTAGCGTCTGGAGAACGAGAAAGCCCCCAGGTCCAGGGATAGTTGGGATTGCAAAGGCTTGCCAAGAGCAGCACGACGCTGCACTGACATTGCTCCTACCGCTGCTGTCATAGCCAGAACGCAGGGGGGGCGTGGCCGGAAACCGCGACCTGCCATTCTTAGGGTTAGGGCTAGGGTTAGCGTCTGGAGAACGAGAAAGCGCCCAGGTCCAGGGATAGTTGGGATTGCAAAGGCCTGCCAAGAGCAGCACGACACTGCACTGACATTGCTCCTACCGCAGCTGTCATGGCCAGAACGCAGGGGGGGCGTGGCCGGAAACCGCGACCTGCCATTCTTAGGGTTAGGGCTAGGGTTAGCGTCTGGAGAACGAGAAAGCGCCCAGGTCCAGGGATAGTTGGGATTGCAAAGGCCTGCCAAGAGCAGCACGACACTGCACTGACATTGCTCCTACCGCTGCTGTCATGGCCAGAACGCAGGGGGGGCGTGGCCGGAAACCGCGACCTGCCATTTTTCGGGTTAGGGCTAGGGTTAGCGTCTGGAGAACGAGAAAGCCCCCAGGTCCAGGGATAGTTGGGATTGCAAAGGCCTGCCAAGAGCAGCATGACACAGCACTGATATTGCTCCTACCGCAGCTCTCATGGCCAGAACGCAGGAGGGGCGTGGCCGTAAACCGCGACCTGCCATTCTTAGGGTTAGGGCTAGGGTTAGCGTCTGGAGAACGAGAAAGCGCCCAGGTAGAGGGATACTTGGGATTGCAAAGGCCTGCCAAGAGCAGCACGACACTGCACTGACATTGCTCCTACCTCAGCTGTCATAGCCAGAACGCAGGGGGGGCGTGGCCGGAAACCGCGACCTGCCATTCTTAGGGTTAGGGCTAGGGTTAGCGTCTGGAGAATGAGAAAGCGCCCAGGTCCAGGGATAGTTGGGATTGCAAAGGCCTGCCAAGAGCAGCATGACACTGCACTGACATTGCTCCTACCGCAGCTCTCATGGCCAGAACGCAGGGGGCGCGTGGCCGTAAACCGCGACCTGCCATTCTTAGGGTTAGGGCTAGGGTTAGCGTCTGGAGAACGAGAAAGCCCCCAGGTCCAGGGATAGTTGGGATTGCAAAGGCCTGCCAAGAACAGCATGACACTGCACTGACATTGCTCCTAACGCAGCTGTCATGGCCAGAACGCAGGGGGGCGTGGACGGAAACCGCGACCTGCCATTATTAGGGTTAGGGCTAGGGTTAGCGTCTGGAGAACGAGAAAGCGCCCAGGTCCAGGATTAGTTGGGATTGCAAAGGCCTGCCAAAAGCAGCACAACGCTGCAATGACATTGCTCCTGCCGCTGCTGTCATAGCCAGAACGCAGGGGGGGCGTGGCCGGAAACCGCGACCTGCCATTCTTAGGGTTAGGGCTAGGGTTAGCGTCCGGAGAACGAGAAAGCCCTCAGGTCCAGGGTTAGTTGGGATTGCAAAGGCCTGCCAAGAGCAGCATGACACAGCACTGATATTGCTCCTACCGCAGCTCTCATTTCCAGAACGCAGGGGGGGCGTGGCCGTAAACCGCGACCTGCCATTCTTAGGGTTAGGGCTAGGGTTAGCGTCTGGAGAACGAGAAAGCGCCCAGGTAGAGGGATACTTGGGTTTGCAAAGGCCTGCCAAGAGCAGCACGACACTGCACTGACATTGCTCCTACCTCAGCTGTCATAGCCAGAACGCAGGGGGGGCGTGGCCGGAAACCGCGACCTGCCATTATTAGGGTTAGGGCTAGGGTTAGAGACTGGAGAACGAGAAAGCCCCCAGGTCCAGGGATAGTTGGGATTGCAAAGGCCTGCCAAGAACAGCATGACACTGCACTGACATTGCTCCTAACGCAGCTGTCATGGCCAGAACGCAGGGGGGGCGTGGACGGAAACCTCCACCTGCCATTATTAGGGTTAGGGCTAGGGTTAGCGTCTGGAGAACGAGAAAGCCCCCAGGTCCAGGGTTAGTTGGGATTGCAAAGGCCTGCCAAGAGCAGCACGACGCTGCACTGACATTGCTCCTACATCAGATGTCATAGCCAGAACGCAGGGGGGGCGTGGCTGGAAACCGCGACCTGCCATTCTTAGGGTTAGGGCTAGGGTTATCGTCTGGAGAACGAGAAAGCGCCCAGGTCCAGGGATAGTTGGGATTGCAAAGGCCTGCCAAGAGCAGCACGACACTGCACTGACATTGCTCCTACCTCAGCTCTCATGGCCAGAACGCAGGGGGGGCGTGGCCGGAAACCGCGACCTGCCATTCTTAGGGTTAGGGCTAGGGTTAGCGTCTGGAGAACGAGAAAGCCCCCAGGTCCAGGGATAGTTGGGATTGCAAAGGCCTGCCAAGAGCAGCACGACACTGCACTGACATTGCTCCTACCGCAGCTCTCATGGCCAGAACGCAGGGGGGGCGTGGCCGTAAACCGCGACCTGCCAATATTAGGGTTAGGGCTAGGGTTAGCGTCTGGAGAACGAGAAAGCCCCCAGGTCCAGGGATAGTTGGGATTGCAAAGGCCTGCCAAGAGCAGCACGACGCTGCACTGACATTGCTCCTACCGCTGCTGTCATAGCCAGAACGCAGGGGGGGCGTGGCCGGAAACCGCGACCTGCCATTCTTAGGGTTAGGGCTAGGGTTAGCGTCTGGAGAACGAGAAAGCGCCCAGGTCCAGGGATAGTTGGGATTGCAAAGGCCTGCCAAGAGCAGCACGACACTGCACTGACATTGCTCCTACCGCAGCTCTCATGGCCAGAACGCAGGGGGGGCGTGGCCGTAAACCGCGACCTGCCATTCTTAGGGTTAGGGCTAGGGTTAGAGTCTGGAGAACGAGAAAGCGCCCAGGTCCAGGGATAGTTGGGATTGCAAAGGCCTGCCAAGAGCAGCACGACACTGCACTGACATTGCTCCTACCGCTGCTGTCATGGCCAGAACGTAGGGGGGGCGTGGCCGGAAACCGCGACCTGCCATTATTAGGGTTAGGGCTAGGGTTAGCGTCTGGAGAACGAGAAAGCGCCCAAGTCCAGGGATAGTTGGGATTGCAAAGGCCTGCCAAGAGCAGCACGACACTGCACTGACATTGCTCCTAACGCAGCTCTCATGGCCAGAACGCAGGGGGGGCGTGGCCGTAAACCGCGACCTGCCATTATTAGGGTTAGGGCTAGGGTTAGCGTCTGGAGAACGAGAAAGCCCCCAGGTCCAGGGATAGTTGGGATTGCAAAGGCCTGCCCAGAGCAGCACGACACTGCACTGACATTGTTCCTACCGCAGCTGTCATGGCCAGAATGTAGGGGGGGCGTGGCCGGAAAACTCCACCTGTCATTATTAGGGTTAGGGCTAGGGTTAGCGTCTGGAGAACGAGAAAGCGCCCAGGTCCAGGGATAGTTGGGATTGCAAAGGCCTGCCAAGAGCAGCACGACGCTGCACTGACATTGCTCCTACATCAGATGTCATAGCCAGAACGCAGGGGGGGCGTGGCTGGAAACCGCGACCTGCCATTCTTAGGGTTAGGGCTAGGGTTATCGTCTGGAGAACGAGAAAGCGCCCAGGTCCAGGGATAGTTGGGATTGCAAAGGCCTGCCAAGAGCAGCACGACACTGCACTGACATTGCTCCTACCTCAGCTCTCATGGCCAGAACGCAGGGGGGGCGTGGCCGGAAACCGCGACCTGCCATTCTTAGGGTTAGGGCTAGGGTTAGCGTCTGGAGAACGAGAAAGCCCCCAGGTCCAGGGATAGTTGGGATTGCAAAGGCCTGCCAAGAGCAGCACGACACTGCACTGACATTGCTCCTACCGCAGCTCTCATGGCCAGAACGCAGGGGGGGCGTGGCCGTAAACCGCGACCTGCCAATATTAGGGTTAGGGCTAGGGTTAGCGTCTGGAGAACGAGAAAGCCCCCAGGTCCAGAGATAGTTGGGATTGCAAAGGCCTGCCAAGAGCAGCACGACGCTGCACTGACATTGCTCCTACCGCTGCTGTCATAGCCAGAACGCAGGGGGGGCGTGGCCGGAAACCGCGACCTGCCATTCTTAGGGTTAGGGCTAGGGTTAGCGTCTGGAGAACGAGAAAGCGCCCAGGTCCAGGGATAGTTGGGATTGCAAAGGCCTGCCAAGAGCAGCACGACACTGCACTGACATTGCTCCTACCGCAGCTGTCATGGCCAGAACGCAGGGGGGGCGTGGCCGGAAACCGCGACCTGCCATTCTTAGGGTTAGGGCTAGGGTTAGAGTCTGGAGAACGAGAAAGCGCCCAGGTCCAGGGATAGTTGGGATTGCAAAGGCCTGCCAAGAGCAGCACGACACTGCACTGACATTGCTCCTACCGCTGCTGTCATGGCCAGAACGCAGGGGGGGCGTGGCCGGAAACCGCGACCTGCCATTCTTAGGGTTAGGGCTAGGGTTAGCGTCTGGAGAACGAGAAAGCCCCCAGGTCCAGGGATAGTTGGGATTGCAAAGGCCTGCCAAGAGCAGCATGACACAGCACTGATATTGCTCCTACCGCAGCTCTCGTGGCCAGAACGCAGGGGGGGCGTGGCCGTAAACCGCGACCTGCCATTCTTAGGGTTAGGGCTAGGGTTAGCGTCTGGAGAACGAGAAAGCGCCCAGGTCCAGGGATAGTTGGGATTGCAAAGGCCTGCCAAGAGCAGCACGACACTGCACTGACATTGCTCCTACATCAGCTGTCATAGCCAGAACACAGGGGGGGCGTGGCTGGAAACCGCGACCTGCCATTATTAGGGTTAGGGCTAGGGTTAGCGTCTGGAGAATGAGAAAGCGCCCAGGTCCAGGGATAGTTGGGTTTGCAAAGGCCTGCCAAGAGCAGCATGACACTGCACTGACATTGCTCCTACCGCAGCTCTCATGGCCAGAACGCAGGGGGGGCGTGGCCGTAAACCGCGACCTGCCATTATTAGGGTTAGGGCTAGGGTTAGAGACTGGAGAACGAGAAAGCCCCCAGGTCCAGGGATAGTTGGGATTGCAAAGGCCTGCCAAGAACAGCATGACACTGCACTGACATTGCTCCTAACGCAGCTGTCATGGCCAGAACGCAGGGGGGCGTGGACGGAAACCGCGACCTACCATTATTAGGGTTAGGGCTAGGGTTAGCGTCTGGAGAACGAGAAAGCCCCAGGTCCAGGGATAGTTGGGATTGCAAAGGCCTGCCAAGATCAGCATGACACTGCACTGACATTGCTCCTACCGCAGCTGTCATGGCCAGAACGCAGGGGAGGCGTGGCCGGAAACCTCCACCTGCCATTCTTAGGGTTAGGGTTAGGGTTAGCGTCTGGAGAACGAGAAAGCCCCCAGGTCCAGGGTTAGTTGGGATTGCAAAGGCCTGCCAAGAGCAGCACGACGCTGCACTGACATTGCTCCTACATCAGATGTCATAGCCAGAACGCAGGGGGGGCGTGGCTGGAAACCGCGACCTGCCATTCTTAGGGTTAGGGCTAGGGTTATCGTCTGGAGAACGAGAAAGCGCCCAGGTCCAGGGATAGTTGGGATTGCAAAGGCCTGCCAAGAGCAGCACGACACTGCACTGACATTGCTCCTACCTCAGCTCTCATGGCCAGAACGCAGGGGGGGCGTGGCCGGAAACCGCGACCTGCCATTCTTAGGGTTAGGGCTAGGGTTAGCGTCTGGAGAACGAGAAAGCCCCCAGGTCCAGGGATAGTTGGGATTGCAAAGGCCTGCCAAGAGCAGCACGACACTGCACTGACATTGCTCCTACCGCAGCTCTCATGGACAGAACGCAGGGGGGGCGTGGCCGTAAACCGCGACCTGCCAATATTAGGGTTAGGGCTAGGGTTAGCGTCTGGAGAACGAGAAAGCCCCCAGGTCCAGGGATAGTTGGGATTGCAAAGGCTTGCCAAGAGCAGCACGACGCTGCACTGACATTGCTCCTACCGCTGCTGTCATAGCCAGAACGCAGGGGGGGCGTGGCCGGAAACCGCGACCTGCCATTCTTAGGGTTAGGGCTAGGGTTAGCGTCTGGAGAACGAGAAAGCGCCCAGGTCCAGGGATAGTTGGGATTGCAAAGGCCTGCCAAGAGCAGCACGACACTGCACTGACATTGCTCCTACCGCAGCTGTCATGGCCAGAACGCAGGGGGGGCGTGGCCGGAAACCGCGACCTGCCATTCTTAGGGTTAGGGCTAGGGTTAGCGTCTGGAGAACGAGAAAGCGCCCAGGTCCAGGGATAGTTGGGATTGCAAAGGCCTGCCAAGAGCAGCACGACACTGCACTGACATTGCTCCTACCGCTGCTGTCATGGCCAGAACGCAGGGGGGGCGTGGCCGGAAACCGCGACCTGCCATTTTTCGGGTTAGGGCTAGGGTTAGCGTCTGGAGAACGAGAAAGCCCCCAGGTCCAGGGATAGTTGGGATTGCAAAGGCCTGCCAAGAGCAGCATGACACAGCACTGATATTGCTCCTACCGCAGCTCTCATGGCCAGAACGCAGGAGGGGCGTGGCCGTAAACCGCGACCTGCCATTCTTAGGGTTAGGGCTAGGGTTAGCGTCTGGAGAACGAGAAAGCCCCCAGGTCCAGGGATAGTTGGGATTGCAAAGGCCTGCCAAGAACAGCATGACACTGCACTGACATTGCTCCTAACGCAGCTGTCATGGCCAGAACGCAGGGGGGCGTGGACGGAAACCGCGACCTGCCATTATTAGGGTTAGGGCTAGGGTTAGCGTCTGGAGAACGAGAAAGCGCCCAGGTCCAGGATTAGTTGGGATTGCAAAGGCCTGCCAAAAGCAGCACAACGCTGCAATGACATTGCTCCTGCCGCTGCTGTCATAGCCAGAACGCAGGGGGGGCGTGGCCGGAAACCGCGACCTGCCATTCTTAGGGTTAGGGCTAGGGTTAGCGTCCGGAGAACGAGAAAGCCCTCAGGTCCAGGGTTAGTTGGGATTGCAAAGGCCTGCCAAGAGCAGCATGACACAGCACTGATATTGCTCCTACCGCAGCTCTCATTTCCAGAACGCAGGGGGGGCGTGGCCGTAAACCGCGACCTGCCATTCTTAGGGTTAGGGCTAGGGTTAGCGTCTGGAGAACGAGAAAGCGCCCAGGTAGAGGGATACTTGGGTTTGCAAAGGCCTGCCAAGAGCAGCACGACACTGCACTGACATTGCTCCTACCTCAGCTGTCATAGCCAGAACGCAGGGGGGGCGTGGCCGGAAACCGCGACCTGCCATTATTAGGGTTAGGGCTAGGGTTAGCGTCTGGAGAATGAGAAAGCGCCCAGGTCCAGGGATAGTTGGGTTTGCAAAGGCCTGCAAAGAGCAGCATGACACTGCACTGACATTGCTCCTACCGCAGCTCTCATGGCCAGAACGCAGGGGGGGCGTGGCCGTAAACCGCGACCTGCCATTATTAGGGTTAGGGCTAGGGTTAGAGACTGGAGAACGAGAAAGCCCCCAGGTCCAGGGATAGTTGGGATTGCAAAGGCCTGCCAAGAACAGCATGACACTGCACTGACATTGCTCCTAACGCAGCTGTCATGGCCAGAACGCAGGGGGGGCGTGGACGGAAACCTCCACCTGCCATTATTAGGGTTAGGGCTAGGGTTAGCGTCTGGAGAACGAGAAAGCCCCCAGGTCCAGGGTTAGTTGGGATTGCAAAGGCCTGCCAAGAGCAGCACGACGCTGCACTGACATTGCTCCTACATCAGATGTCATAGCCAGAACGCAGGGGGGGCGTGGCTGGAAACCGCGACCTGCCATTCTTAGGGTTAGGGCTAGGGTTATCGTCTGGAGAACGAGAAAGCGCCCAGGTCCAGGGATAGTTGGGATTGCAAAGGCCTGCCAAGAGCAGCACGACACTGCACTGACATTGCTCCTACCTCAGCTCTCATGGCCAGAACGCAGGGGGGGCGTGGCCGTAAACCGCGACCTGCCATTCTTAGGGTTAGGGCTAGGGTTAGCGTCTGGAGAACGAGAAAGCCCCCAGGTCCAGGGATAGTTGGGATTGCAAAGGCCTGCCAAGAGCAGCACGACACTGCACTGACATTGCTCCTACCGCAGCTCTCATGGACAGAACGCAGGGGGGGCGTGGCCGTAAACCGCGACCTGCCAATATTAGGGTTAGGGCTAGGGTTAGCGTCTGGAGAACGAGAAAGCCCCCAGGTCCAGGGATAGTTGGGATTGCAAAGGCCTGCCAAGAGCAGCACGACGCTGCACTGACATTGCTCCTACCGCTGCTGTCATAGCCAGAACGCAGGGGGGGCGTGGCCGGAAACCGCGACCTGCCATTCTTAGGGTTAGGGCTAGGGTTAGCGTCTGGAGAACGAGAAAGCGCCCAGGTCCAGGGATAGTTGGGATTGCAAAGGCCTGCCAAGAGCAGCACGACACTGCACTGACATTGCTCCTACCGCAGCTCTCATGGCCAGAACGCAGGGGGGGCGTGGCCGTAAACCGCGACCTGCCATTCTTAGGGTTAGGGCTAGGGTTAGAGTCTGGAGAACGAGAAAGCGCCCAGGTCCAGGGATAGTTGGGATTGCAAAGGCCTGCCAAGAGCAGCACGACACTGCACTGACATTGCTCCTACCGCTGCTGTCATGGCCAGAACGTAGGGGGGGCGTGGCCGGAAACCGCGACCTGCCATTATTAGGGTTAGGGCTAGGGTTAGCGTCTGGAGAACGAGAAAGCGCCCAAGTCCAGGGATAGTTGGGATTGCAAAGGCCTGCCAAGAGCAGCACGACACTGCACTGACATTGCTCCTAACGCAGCTCTCATGGCCAGAACGCAGGGGGGGCGTGGCCGTAAACCGCGACCTGCCATTATTAGGGTTAGGGCTAGGGTTAGCGTCTGGAGAACGAGAAAGCGCCCAGGTCCAGGGATAGTTGGGATTGCAAAGGCCTGCCCAGAGCAGCACGACACTGCACTGACATTGTTCCTACCGCAGCTGTCATGGCCAGAATGTAGGGGGGGCGTGGCCGGAAAACTCCACCTGTCATTATTAGGGTTAGGGCTAGGGTTAGCGTCTGGAGAACGAGAAAGCGCCCAGGTCCAGGGATAGTTGGGATTGCAAAGGCCTGCCAAGAGCAGCACGACGCTGCACTGACATTGCTCCTACATCAGATGTCATAGCCAGAACGCAGGGGGGGCGTGGCTGGAAACCGCGACCTGCCATTCTTAGGGTTAGGGCTAGGGTTATCGTCTGGAGAACGAGAAAGCGCCCAGGTCCAGGGATAGTTGGGATTGCAAAGGCCTGCCAAGAGCAGCACGACACTGCACTGACATTGCTCCTACCTCAGCTCTCATGGCCAGAACGCAGGGGGGGCGTGGCCGGAAACCGCGACCTGCCATTCTTAGGGTTAGGGCTAGGGTTAGCGTCTGGAGAACGAGAAAGCCCCCAGGTCCAGGGATAGTTGGGATTGCAAAGGCCTGCCAAGAGCAGCACGACACTGCACTGACATTGCTCCTACCGCAGCTCTCATGGCCAGAACGCAGGGGGGGCGTGGCCGTAAACCGCGACCTGCCAATATTAGGGTTAGGGCTAGGGTTAGCGTCTGGAGAACGAGAAAGCCCCCAGGTCCAGAGATAGTTGGGATTGCAAAGGCCTGCCAAGAGCAGCACGACGCTGCACTGACATTGCTCCTACCGCTGCTGTCATAGCCAGAACGCAGGGGGGGCGTGGCCGGAAACCGCGACCTGCCATTCTTAGGGTTAGGGCTAGGGTTAGCGTCTGGAGAACGAGAAAGCGCCCAGGTCCAGGGATAGTTGGGATTGCAAAGGCCTGCCAAGAGCAGCACGACACTGCACTGACATTGCTCCTACCGCAGCTGTCATGGCCAGAACGCAGGGGGTGCGTGGCCGTAAACCGCGACCTGCCATTCTTAGGGTTAGGGCTAGGGTTAGAGTCTGGAGAACGAGAAAGCGCCCAGGTCCAGGGATAGTTGGGATTGCAAAGGCCTGCCAAGAGCAGCACGACACTGCACTGACATTGCTCCTACCGCTGCTGTCATGGCCAGAACGTAGGGGGGGCGTGGCCGGAAACCGCGACCTGCCATTATTAGGGTTAGGGCTAGGGTTAGCGTCTGGAGAACGAGAAAGCGCCCAGGTCCAGGGATAGTTGGGATTGCAAAGGCCTGCCAAGAGCAGCACGACACTGCACTGACATTGCTCCTAACGCAGCTCTCATGGCCAGAACGCAGGGGGGGCGTGGCCGGAAACCGCGACCTGCCATTATTAGGGTTAGGGCTAGGGTTAGCGTCTGGAGAACGAGAAAGCGCCCAGGTCCAGGGATAGTTGGGATTGCAAAGGCCTGCCAAGAGCAGCACGACGCTGCACTGACATTGCTCCTACCGCTGCTGTCATAGCCAGAACGCAGGGGGGGGCGTGGCCGGAAACCGCGACCTGCCATTCTTAGGGTTAGGGCTAGGGTTAGTGTCTGGAGAACGAGAAAGCGCCAAGGTCCAGGGATAGTTGGGATTGCAAAGGCCTGCCAAAAGCAGCACGACGCTGCACTGACATTGCTCCTAACGCAGGTGTCATGGCCAGAAGGCAGGTGGGGCGTGGCCGTAAAGCGCGACCTGCCATTCTTAGGGTTAGGGCTAGGGTTAGAGTCTGGAGAACGAGAAAGCGCCCAGGTCCAGGGATAGTTGGGATTGCAAAGGCCTGCCAAGAGCAGCACGACACTACACTGACATTGCTCCTACCGCAGCTGTCATGGCCAGAACGCAGGGGGGGCGTGGCCGGAAACCGCGACCTGCCATTCTTAGGGTTAGGGCTAGGGTTAGAGTCTGGAGAACGAGAAAGCGCCCAGGTCCAGGGATAGTTGGGATTGCAAAGGCCTGCCAAGAGCAGCACGACACTGCACTGACATTGCTCCTACCTCAGCTGTCATAGCCAGAACGCAGGGGGGGCGTGGCCGGAAACCGCGACCTGCCATTCTTAGGGTTAGGGTTAGGGTTAGCGTCTGGAGAACGAGAAAGCCCCCAGGTCCAGGGACAGTTGGGATTGCAAAGGCCTGCCAAGAGCAGCACGACGCTGCACTGACATTGCTCCTACATCAGCTCTCATGGCCAGAACGCAGGGGGGGCGTGGCTGGAAACCGCGACCTGCCATTCTTAGGGTTAGGGCTAGGGTTAGCGTCTGGAGAACGAGAAAGCGCCCAGGTCCAGGGATAGTTGGGATTGCAAAGGCCTGCCAAGAGCAGCACGACACTGCACTGACATTGCTCCTACCTCAGCTCTCATGGCCAGAACGCAGGGGGGGCGTGGCCGGAAACCGCGACCTGCCATTCTTAGGGTTAGGGCTAGGGTTAGCGTCTGGAGAATGAGAAAGCGCCCAGGTCCAGGGATAGTTGGGATTGCAAAGGCCTGCCAAGAGCAGCACGACACTGCACTGACATTGCTCCTAACGCAGCTCTCATGGCCAGAACGCAGGGGGGGCGTGGCCGGAAACCGCGACCTGCCAATATTAGGGTTAGGGCTAGGGTTAGCGTCTGGAGAACGAGAAAGCCCCCAGGTCCAGGGATAGTTGGGATTGCAAAGGCCTGCCAAGAGCAGCACGACACTGCACTGACATTGCTCCTACCGCTGCTGTCATGGCCAGAACGTAGGGGGGGCGTGGCCGGAAACCGCGACCTGCCATTCTTAGGGTTAGGGCTAGGGTTAGCGTCTGGAGAACGAGAAAGCGCCCAGGTCCAGGGATAGTTGGGATTGCAAAGGCCTGCCAAGAGCAGCACGACACTGCACTGACATTGCTCCTACCGCAGCTCTCATGGCCAGAACGCAGGGGGGGCGTGGCCGTAAACCGCGACCTGCCATTATTAGGGTTAGGGCTAGGGTTAGCGTCTGGAGAACGAGAAAGCGCCCAGGTCCAGGGATAGTTGGGATTGCAAAGGCCTGCCAAGAGCAGCACGACACTGCACTGACATTGCTCCTACCGCAGCTGTCATAGCCAGAACGCAGGGGGGGCGTGGCCGGAAACCGCGACCTGCCATTATTAGGGTTAGGGCTAGGGTTAGCATCTGGAGAACGAGAAACCCCCAGGTCCAGGGATAGTTGGGATTGCAAAGGCCTGCCAAGAGCAGCACGACACTGCACTGACATTGTTCCTACCGCAGCTCTCATGGCCAAAACGCAGGGGGGGCGTGGCCGTAAACCGCGACCTGCCATTCTTAGGGTTAGGGCTAGGGTTAGCGTCTGGAGAACGAGAAAGCCCCCAGGTCCAGGGATAGTTGGGATTGCAAAGGCCTGCCCAGAGGAGCACGACACTGCACTGACATTGTTCCTACCGCAGCTGTCATGGCCAGAATGTAGGGGGGGCGTGGCCGGAAAACTCCACCTGTCATTATTAGGGTTAGGGCTAGGGTTAGCGTCTGGAGAACGAGAAAGCGCCCAGGTCCAGGGATAGTTGGGATTGCAAAGGCCTGCCAAGAGCAGCACGACGCTGCACTGACATTGCTCCTACCGCTGCTGTCATAGCCAGAACGCAGGGGGGGCGTGGCCGGAAACCGCGACCTGCCATTCTTAGGGTTAGGGCTAGGGTTAGCGTCTGGAGAACGAGAAAGCGCCCAGGTCCAGGGATAGTTGGGATTGCAAAGGCCTGCCAAGAGCAGCACGACACTGCACTGACATTGCTCCTACCGCAGCTGTCATGGCCAGAACGCAGGGGGTGCGTGGCCGTAAACCGCGACCTGCCATTCTTAGGGTTAGGGCTAGGGTTAGAGTCTGGAGAACGAGAAAGCGCCCAGGTCCAGGGATAGTTGGGATTGCAAAGGCCTGCCAAGAGCAGCACGACACTGCACTGACATTGCTCCTACCGCTGCTGTCATGGCCAGAACGTAGGGGGGGCGTGGCCGGAAACCGCGACCTGCCATTATTAGGGTTAGGGCTAGGGTTAGCGTCTGGAGAACGAGAAAGCGCCCAGGTCCAGGGATAGTTGGGATTGCAAAGGCCTGCCAAGAGCAGCACGACACTGCACTGACATTGCTCCTAACGCAGCTCTCATGGCCAGAACGCAGGGGGGGCGTGGCCGGAAACCGCGACCTGCCATTATTAGGGTTAGGGCTAGGGTTAGCGTCTGGAGAACGAGAAAGCGCCCAGGTCCAGGGATAGTTGGGATTGCAAAGGCCTGCCAAGAGCAGCACGACGCTGCACTGACATTGCTCCTACCGCTGCTGTCATAGCCAGAACGCAGGGGGGGGCGTGGCCGGAAACCGCGACCTGCCATTCTTAGGGTTAGGGCTAGGGTTAGTGTCTGGAGAACGAGAAAGCGCCAAGGTCCAGGGATAGTTGGGATTGCAAAGGCCTGCCAAAAGCAGCACGACGCTGCACTGACATTGCTCCTAACGCAGGTGTCATGGCCAGAACGCAGGTGGGGCGTGGCCGTAAAGCGCGACCTGCCATTCTTAGGGTTAGGGCTAGGGTTAGAGTCTGGAGAACGAGAAAGCGCCCAGGTCCAGGGATAGTTGGGATTGCAAAGGCCTGCCAAGAGCAGCACGACACTACACTGACATTGCTCCTACCGCAGCTGTCATGGCCAGAACGCAGGGGGGGCGTGGCCGGAAACCGCGACCTGCCATTCTTAGGGTTAGGGCTAGGGTTAGAGTCTGGAGAACGAGAAAGCGCCCAGGTCCAGGGATAGTTGGGATTGCAAAGGCCTGCCAAGAGCAGCACGACACTGCACTGACATTGCTCCTACCTCAGCTGTCATAGCCAGAACGCAGGGGGGGCGTGGCCGGAAACCGCGACCTGCCATTCTTAGGGTTAGGGTTAGGGTTAGCGTCTGGAGAACGAGAAAGCCCCCAGGTCCAGGGACAGTTGGGATTGCAAAGGCCTGCCAAGAGCAGCACGACGCTGCACTGACATTGCTCCTACATCAGCTCTCATGGCCAGAACGCAGGGGGGGCGTGGCTGGAAACCGCGACCTGCCATTCTTAGGGTTAGGGCTAGGGTTATCGTCTGGAGAACGAGAAAGCGCCCAGGTCCAGGGATAGTTGGGATTGCAAAGGCCTGCCAAGAGCAGCACGACACTGCACTGACATTGCTCCTACCTCAGCTCTCATGGCCAGAACGCAGGGGGGGCGTGGCCGGAAACCGCGACCTGCCATTCTTAGGGTTAGGGCTAGGGTTAGCGTCTGGAGAATGAGAAAGCGCCCAGGTCCAGGGATAGTTGGGATTGCAAAGGCCTGCCAAGAGCAGCACGACACTGCACTGACATTGCTCCTAACGCAGCTCTCATGGCCAGAACGCAGGGGGGGCGTGGCCGGAAACCGCGACCTGCCAATATTAGGGTTAGGGCTAGGGTTAGCGTCTGGAGAACGAGAAAGCCCCCAGGTCCAGGGATAGTTGGGATTGCAAAGGCCTGCCAAGAGCAGCACGACACTGCACTGACATTGCTCCTACCGCTGCTGTCATGGCCAGAACGTAGGGGGGGCGTGGCCGGAAACCGCGACCTGCCATTCTTAGGGTTAGGGCTAGGGTTAGCGTCTGGAGAACGAGAAAGCGCCCAGGTCCAGGGATAGTTGGGATTGCAAAGGCCTGCCAAGAGCAGCACGACACTGCACTGACATTGCTCCTACCGCAGCTCTCATGGCCAGAACGCAGGGGGGGCGTGGCCGTAAACCGCGACCTGCCATTATTAGGGTTAGGGCTAGGGTTAGAGTCTGGAGAACGAGAAAGCGCCCAGGTCCAGGGATAGTTGGGATTGCAAAGGCCTGCCAAGAGCAGCACGACACTGCACTGACATTGCTCCTACCGCTGCTGTCATGGCCAGAACGTAGGGGGGGCGTGGCCGGAAACAGCGACCTGCCATTCTTAGGGTTAGGGCTAGGGTTAGCGTCTGGAGAACGAGAAAGCGCCCAGGTCCAGGGATAGTTGGGATTGCAAAGGCCTGCCAAGAGCAGCACGACACTGCACTGACATTGCTCCTACCGCAGCTGTCATAGCCAGAACGCAGGGGGGGCGTGGCCGGAAACCGCGATCTGCCATTATTAGGGTTAGGGCTAGGGTTAGCATCTGGAGAACGAGAAACCCCCAGGTCCAGGGATAGTTGGGATTGCAAAGGCCTGCCAAGAGCAGCACGACACTGCACTGACATTGTTCCTACCGCAGCTCTCATGGCCAAAACGCAGGGGGGGCGTGGCCGTAAACCGCGACCTGCCATTCTTAGGGTTAGGGCTAGGGTTAGCGTCTGGAGAACGAGAAAGCGCCCAGGTCCAGGGATAGTTGGGATTGCAAAGGCCTGCCAAGAACAGCACGACACTGCACTGACATTGCTCCTACCTCAGCTCTCATGGCCAGAACGCAGGGGGGGCGTGGCCGTAAACCGCGACCTGCCAATATTAGGGTTAGGGCTAGGGTTAGCGTCTGGAGAACGAGAAAGCCCCCAGGTCCAGGGATAGTTGGGATTGCAAAGGCCTGCCAAGAGCAGCACGACGCTGCACTGACATTGCTCCTACCGCTGCTGTCATAGCCAGAACGCAGGGGGGGCGTGGCCGGAAACCGCGACCTGCCATTCTTAGGGTTAGGGCTAGGGTTAGCGTCTGGAGAACGAGAAAGCGCCCAGGTCCAGGGATAGTTGGGATTGCAAAGGCCTGCCAAGAGCAGCACGACACTGCACTGACATTGCTCCTACCGCAGCTGTCATGGCCAGAACGCAGGGGGGGCGTGGCCGTAAACCGCGACCTGCCATTCTTAGGGTTAGGGCTAGGGTTAGAGTCTGGAGAACGAGAAAGCGCCCAGGTCCAGGGATAGTTGGGATTGCAAAGGCCTGCCAAGAGCAGCACGACACTGCACTGACATTGCTCCTACCGCTGCTGTCATGGCCAGAACGTAGGGGGGGCGTGGCCGGAAACCGCGACCTGCCATTCTTAGGGTTAGGGCTAGGGTTAGCGTCTGGAGAACGAGAAAGCCCCCAGGTCCAGGGATATTTGGGATTGCAAAGGCCTGCCAAGAGCAGCACGACACTGCACTGACATTGCTCCTAACGCAGCTCTCATGGCCAGAACGCAGTGGGGGCGTGGCCGTAAACCGCGACCTGCCATTATTAGGGTTAGGGCTAGGGTTAGCGTCTGGAGAACGAGAAAGCCCCCAGGTCCAGGGATAGTTGGGATTGCAAAGGCCTGCCCAGAGCAGCACGACACTGCACTGACATTGTTCCTACCGCAGCTGTCATGGCCAGAATGTAGGGGGGGCGTGGCCGGAAAACTCCACCTGTCATTATTAGGGTTAGGGCTAGGGTTAGCGTCTGGAGAACGAGAAAGCGCCCAGGTCCAGGGATAGTTGGGATTGCAAAGGCCTGCCAAGAGCAGCACGACGCTGCACTGACATTGCTCCTACCGCTGCTGTCATAGCCAGAACGCAGGGGGGGCGTGGCCGGAAACCGCGACCTGCCATTCTTAGGGTTAGGGCTAGGGTTAGCGTCTAGAGAACGAGAAAGCGCCCAGGTCCAGGGATAGTTGGGATTGCAAAGGCCTGCCAAGAGCAGCACGACACTGCACTGACATTGCTCCTACCGCAGCTGTCATGGCCAGAACGCAGGGGGTGCGTGGCCGTAAACCGCGACCTGCCATTCTTAGGGTTAGGGCTAGGGTTAGAGTCTGGAGAACGAGAAAGCGCCCAGGTCCAGGGATAGTTGGGATTGCAAAGGCCTGCCAAGAGCAGCACGACACTGCACTGACATTGCTCCTACCGCTGCTGTCATGGCCAGAACGTAGGGGGGGCGTGGCCGGAAACCGCGACCTGCCATTATTAGGGTTAGGGCTAGGGTTAGCGTCTGGAGAACGAGAAAGCGCCCAGGTCCAGGGATAGTTGGGATTGCAAAGGCCTGCCAAGAGCAGCACGACACTGCACTGACATTGCTCCTAACGCAGCTCTCATGGCCAGAACGCAGGGGGGGCGTGGCCGGAAATCGCGACCTGCCATTATTAGGGTTAGGGCTAGGGTTAGCGTCTGGAGAACGAGAAAGCGCCCAGGTCCAGGGATAGTTGGGATTGCAAAGGCCTGCCAAGAGCAGCACGACACTGCACTGACATTGCTCCTACCTCAGCTGTCATAGCCAGAACGCAGGGGGGGCGTGGCCGGAAACCGCGACCTGCCATTCTTAGGGTTAGGGTTAGGGTTATCGTCTGGAGAACGAGAAAGCGCCCAGGTCCAGGGATAGTTGGGATTGCAAAGGCCTGCCAAGAGCAGCACGACACTGCACTGACATTGCTCCTACCTCAGCTCTCATGGCCAGAACGCAGGGGGGCGTGGCCGGAAACCGCGACCTGCCATTCTTAGGGTTAGGGCTAGGGTTAGCGTCTGGAGAATGAGAAAGCGCCCAGGTCCAGGGATAGTTGGGATTGCAAAGGCCTGCCAAGAGCAGCACGACACTGCACTGACATTGCTCCTAATGCAGCTCTCATGGCCAGAACGCAGGGGGGGCGTGGCCGTAAACCGCGACCTGCCATTATTAGGGTTAGGGCTAGGGTTAGAGTCTGGAGAACGAGAAAGCGCCCAGGTCCAGGGATAGTTGGGATTGCAAAGGCCTGCCAAGAGCAGCACGACACTGCACTGACATTGCTCCTACCGCTGCTGTCATGGCCAGAACGTAGGGGGGGCGTGGCCGGAAACAGCGACCTGCCATTCTTAGGGTTAGGGCTAGGGTTAGCGTCTGGAGAACGAGAAAGCCCCCAGGTCCAGGGATAGTTGGGATTGCAAAGGCCTGCCAAGAGCAGCACGACACTGCACTGACATTGCTCCTACCGCAGCTGTCATAGCCAGAACGCAGGGGGGGCGTGGCCGGAAACCGCGACCTGCCATTATTAGGGTTAGGGCTAGGGTTAGCATCTGGAGAACGAGAAACCCCCAGGTCCAGGGATAGTTGGGATTGCAAAGGCCTGCCAAGAGCAGCACGACACTGCACTGACATTGTTCCTACCGCAGCTCTCATGGCCAAAACGCAGGGGGGGCGTGGCCGTAAACCGCGACCTGCCATTCTTAGGGTTAGGGCTAGGGTTAGCGTCTGGAGAACGAGAAAGCGCCCAGGTCCAGGGTTAGTTGGGATTGCAAAGACCTGCCAAGAGCAGCACGACGCTGCACTGACATTGCTCCTACCGCTGCTGTCATAGCCAGAACGCAGGGGGGGCGTGGCCGGAAACCGCGACCTGCCATTCTTAGGGTTAGGGCTAGGGTTAGCGTCTGGAGAACGAGAAAGCGCCCAGGTCCAGGGATAGTTGGGATTGCAAAGGCCTGCCAAGAACAGCACGACACTGCACTGACATTGCTCCTAACGCAGGTGTCATGGCCAGAACGCAGGTGCGGCGTGGCCGTAAACCGCGACCTGCCATTCTTAGGGTTAGGGCTAGGGTTAGAGTCTGGAGAACGAGAAAGCGCCCAGGTCCAGGGATAGTTGGGATTGCAAAGGCCTGCCAAGAGCAGCACGACACTGCACTGACATTGCTCCTACCTCAGCTGTCATAGCCAGAACGCAGGGGGGGCGTGGCCGGAAACCGCGCCCTGCCATTCTTAGGGTTAGGGCTAGGGTTAGCGTCTGGAGAATGAGAAAGCCCCCAGGTCCAGGGTTAGTTGGGATTGCAAAGGCCTGCCAAGAGCAGCACGACACTGCACTGACATTGCTCCTACCGCAGCTCTCATGGCCAGAACGCAGGGGGGGCGTGGCCGGAAACCGCGACCTGCCATTATTAGGGTTAGGGCTAGGGTTAGCGTCTGGAGAACGAGAAAGCGCCCAGGTCCAGGGATAGTTGGGATTGCAAAGGCCTGCCAAGAGCAGCACGACGCTGCACTGACATTGCTCCTACCGCAGCTCTCATGGCCAGAACGCAGGGGGGGCGTGGCCGTAATCCGCGACCTGCCATTCTTAGGGTTAGGGCTAGGGTTAGCGTCTGGAGAACGAGAAAGCGCCCAGGTCCAGGGATAGTTGGGATTGCAAAGGCCTGCCAAGAGCAGCACGACACTGCACTGACATTGCTCCTACCTCAGCTGTCATAGCCAGAACGCAGGGGGGGCGTGGCCGGAAACCGCGACCTGCCATTCTTAGGGTTAGGGCTAGGGTTAGCGTCTGGAGAATGAGAAAGCGCCCAGGTCCAGGGATAGTTGGGATTGCAAAGGCCTGCCAAGAGCAGCACGACACTGCACTGACATTGCTCCTACCGCAGGTCTCATGGCCAGAACGCAGGGGGACGTGGCCGGAATCCGCGACCTGCCATTCTTAGGGTTAGGGCTAGGGTTAGCGTCTGGAGAACGAGAAAGCCCCCAGGTCCAGGGATAGTTGGGATTGCAAAGGCCTGCCAAGAACAGCACGACACTGCATTGAAATTGCTCCTACCTCAGCTGTCATGGCCAGAACGCAGGGGGGGCGTGGCCGGAAACCGCGACCTGCCATTCTTAGGGTTAGGGCTAGGGTTAGCGTCTGGAGAACGAGAAAGCGCCCAGGTCCAGGGATAGTTGGGATTGCAAAGGCCTGCCAAGAGCAGCATGACACTGCACTGACATTGCTCCTACCGCAGCTCTCATGGCCAGAACGCAGGGGGGGCGTGGCCGTAAACCGCGACCTGCCATTATTAGGGTTAGGGCTAGGGTTAGCGTCTGGAGAACGAGAAAGCGCCCAGGTCCAGGGATAGTTGGGATTGCAAAGGCCTGCCAAGAGCAGCATGACACTGCACTGACATTGCTCCTACCGCAGCTGTCATGACCAGAACGCAGGGGAGGCGTGGCCGGAAACCTCCACCTGCCATTCTTAGGGTTAGGGTTAGGGTTAGCGTCTGGAGAACGAGAAAGCCCCCAGGTCCAGGGTTAGTTGGGATTGCAAAGGCCTGCCAAGAGCAGCACGACACTGCACTGACATTGCTCCTACCTCAGCTCTCATGGCCAGAACGCAGGGGGGGCGTGGCCGTAAACCGCGACCTGCCAATATTAGGGTTAGGGCTAGGGTTAGCGTCTGGAGAACGAGAAAGCGCCCAGGTCCAGGGATAGTTGGGATTGCAAAGGCCTGCCAAGAGCAGCACGACACTGCACTGACATTGCTCCTACCTCAGCTGTCATAGCCAGAAGGCAGGGGGGGCGTGGCCGGAAACCGCGACCTGCCATTCTTAGGGTTAGGGCTAGGGTTAGCGTCTGGAGAATTGAGAAAGCGCCCAGGTCCAGGGATAGTTGGGATTGCAAAGGCCTGCAAAGAGCTGCACGACACTGCACTGACATTGTTCCTACCGCAGCTGTCATGGCCAGAATGTAGGGGGGGCGTGGCCGGAAAACTCCACCTGTCATTATTAGGGTTAGGGCTAGGGTTAGCGTCTGGAGAACGAGAAAGCGCCCAGGTCCAGGGATAGTTGGGATTGCAAAGGCCTGCCAAGAGCAGCACGACGCTGCACTGACATTGCTCCTACCGCTGCTGTCATAGCCAGAACGCAGGGGGGGCGTGGCCGGAAACCGCGACCTGCCATTCTTAGGGTTAGGGCTAGGGTTATCGTCTGGAGAACGAGAAAGCGCCCAGGTCCAGGGATAGTTGGGATTGCAAAGGCCTGCCAAGAGCAGCACGACACTGCACTGACATTGCTCCTACCTCAGCTCTCATGGCCAGAACGCAGGGGGGCGTGGCCGGAAACCGCGACCTGCCATTCTTAGGGTTAGGGCTAGGGTTAGCGTCTGGAGAATGAGAAAGCGCCCAGGTCCAGGGATAGTTGGGATTGCAAAGGCCTGCCAAGAGCAGCACGACACTGCACTGACATTGTTCCTACCGCAGCTCTCATGGCCAAAACGCAGGGGGGGCGTGGCCGTAAACCGCGACCTGCCAATATTAGGGTTAGGGCTAGGGTTAGCGTCTGGAGAACGAGAAAGCCCCCAGGTCCAGGGATAGTTGGGATTGCAAAGGCCTGCCAAGAGCAGCACGACACTGCACTGACATTGCTCCTACCGCTGCTGTCATGGCCAGAACGTAGGGGGGGCGTGGCCGGAAACCGCGACCTGCCATTCTTAGGGTTAGGGCTAGGGTTAGCGTCTGGAGAACGAGAAAGCGCCCAGGTCCAGGGATAGTTGGGATTGCAAAGGCCTGCCAAGAGCAGCACGACACTGCACTGACATTGCTCCTAACGCAGCTCTCATGGCCAGAACGCAGGGGGGGGGTGGCCGTAAACCGCGACCTGCCATTATTAGGGTTAGGGCTAGGGTTAGAGTCTGGAGAACGAGAAAGCGCCCAGGTCCAGGGATAGTTGGGATTGCAAAGGCCTGCCAAGAGCAGCACGACACTGCACTGACATTGCTCCTACCGCTGCTGTCATGGCCAGAACGTAGGGGGGGCGTGGCCGGAAACAGCGACCTGCCATTCTTAGGGTTAGGGCTAGGGTTAGCGTCTGGAGAACGAGAAAGCGCCCAGGTCCAGGGATAGTTGGGATTGCAAAGGCCTGCCAAGAGCAGCACGACACTGCACTGACATTGCTCCTACCGCAGCTGTCATAGCCAGAACGCAGGGGGGGCGTGGCCGGAAACCGCGACCTGCCATTATTAGGGTTAGGGCTAGGGTTAGCATCTGTAGAACGAGAAACCCCCAGGTCCAGGGATAGTTGGGATTGCAAAGGCCTGCCAAGAGCAGCACGACACTGCACTGACATTGTTCCTACCGCAGCTCTCATGGCCAAAACGCAGGGGGGGCGTGGCCGTAAACCGCGACCTGCCATTCTTAGGGTTAGGGCTAGGGTTAGCGTCTGGAGAACGAGAAAGCGCCCAGGTCCAGGGTTAGTTGGGATTGCAAAGACCTGCCAAGAGCAGCACGACGCTGCACTGACATTGCTCCTACCGCTGCTGTCATAGCCAGAACGCAGGGGGGGCGTGGCCGGAAACCGCGACCTGCCATTCTTAGGGTTAGGGCTAGGGTTAGCGTCTGGAGAACGAGAAAGCGCCCAGGTCCAGGGATAGTTGGGATTGCAAAGGCCTGCCAAGAACAGCACGACACTGCACTGACATTGCTCCTAACGCAGGTGTCATGGCCAGAACGCAGGTGCGGCGTGGCCGTAAACCGCGACCTGCCATTCTTAGGGTTAGGGCTAGGGTTAGAGTCTGGAGAACGAGAAAGCGCCCAGGTCCAGGGATAGTTGGGATTGCAAAGGCCTGCCAAGAGCAGCACGACACTGCACTGACATTGCTCCTACCTCAGCTGTCATAGCCAGAACGCAGGGGGGGCGTGGCCGGAAACCGCGCCCTGCCATTCTTAGGGTTAGGGCTAGGGTTAGCGTCTGGAGAATGAGAAAGCCCCCAGGTCCAGGGTTAGTTGGGATTGCAAAGGCCTGCCAAGAGCAGCACGACACTGCACTGACATTGCTCCTACCGCAGCTCTCATGGCCAGAACGCAGGGGGGGCGTGGCCGGAAACCGCGACCTGCCATTATTAGGGTTAGGGCTAGGGTTAGCGTCTGGAGAACGAGAAAGCGCCCAGGTCCAGGGATAGTTGGGATTGCAAAGGCCTGCCAAGAGCAGCATGACACTGCACTGACATTGCTCCTACCGCAGCTCTCATGGCCAGAACGCAGGGGGGGCGTGGCCGTAAACCGCGACCTGCCATTCTTAGGGTTAGGGCTAGGGTTAGCGTCTGGAGAACGAGAAAGCGCCCAGGTCCAGGGATAGTTGGGATTGCAAAGGCCTGCCAAGAGCAGCACGACACTGCACTGACATTGCTCCTACCTCAGCTGTCATAGCCAGAACGCAGGGGGGGCGTGGCCGGAAACCGCGACCTGCCATTCTTAGGGTTAGGGCTAGGGTTAGCGTCTGGAGAACGAGAAAGCCCCCAGGTCCAGGGATAGTTGGGATTGCAAAGGCCTGCCAAGAACAGCACGACACTGCATTGAAATTGCTCCTACCTCAGCTGTCATAGCCAGAACGCAGGGGGGGCGTGGCCGGAAACCGCGACCTGCCATTCTTAGGGTTAGGGCTAGGGTTAGCGTCTGGAGAACGAGAAAGCGCCCAGGTCCAGGGATAGTTGGGATTGCAAAGGCCTGCCAAGAGCAGCATGACACTGCACTGACATTGCTCCTACCGCAGCTCTCATGGCCAGAACGCAGGGGGGGCGTGGCCGTAAACCGCGACCTGCCATTATTAGGGTTAGGGCTAGGGTTAGCGTCTGGAGAACGAGAAAGCGCCCAGGTCCAGGGATAGTTGGGATTGCAAAGGCCTGCCAAGAGCAGCATGACACTGCACTGACATTGCTCCTACCGCAGCTGTCATGACCAGAACGCAGGGGAGGCTTGGCCGGAAACCTCCACCTGCCATTCTTAGGGTTAGGGTTAGGGTTAGCGTCTGGAGAACGAGAAAGCCCCCAGGTCCAGGGTTAGTTGGGATTGCAAAGGCCTGCCAAGAGCAGCACGACACTGCACTGACATTGCTCCTACCTCAGCTCTCATGGCCAGAACGCAGGGGGGGCGTGGCCGTAAACCGCGACCTGCCAATATTAGGGTTAGGGCTAGGGTTAGCGTCTGGAGAACGAGAAAGCGCCCAGGTCCAGGGATAGTTGGGATTGCAAAGGCCTGCCAAGAGCAGCACGACACTGCACTGACATTGCTCCTACCTCAGCTGTCATAGCCAGAACGCAGGGGGGGCGTGGCCGGAAACCGCGACCTGCCATTCTTAGGGTTAGGGCTAGGGTTAGCGTCTGGAGAACGAGAAAGCCCCCAGGTCCAGGGTTAGTTGGGATTGCAAAGGCCTGCCAAGAGCAGCACGACACTGCACTGACATTGCTCCTACCTCAGCTGTCATAGCCAGAAGGCAGGGGGGGCGTGGCCGGAAACCGCGACCTGCCATTCTTAGGGTTAGGGCTAGGGTTAGCGTCTGGAGAATTGAGAAAGCGCCCAGGTCAAGGGATAGTTGGGATTGCAAAGGCCTGCAAAGAGCTGCACGACACTGCACTGACATTGTTCCTACCGCAGCTGTCATGGCCAGAATGTAGGGGGGGCGTGGCCGGAAAACTCCACCTGTCATTCTTAGGGTTAGGGCTAGGGTTAGCGTCTGGAGAACGAGAAAGCGCCCAGGTCCAGGGATAGTTGGGATTGCAAAGGCCTGCCAAGAGCAGCACGACGCTGCACTGACATTGCTCCTACCGCTGCTGTCATAGCCAGAACGCAGGGGGGGCGTGGCCGGAAACCGCGACCTGCCATTCTTAGGGTTAGGGCTAGGGTTAGCGTCTGGAGAACGAGAAAGCCCCCAGGTCCAGGGATAGTTGGGATTGCAAAGGCCTGCCAAGAGCAGCACGACACTGCACTGACATTGCTCCTACCTCAGCTGTCATAGCCAGAACGCAGGGGGGGCGTGGCCGGAAACCGCGACCTGCCATTCTAGGGTTAGGGCTAGGGTTAGCGTCTGGAGAACGAGAAAGCCCCCAGGTCCAGGGACAGTTGGGATTGCAAAGGCCTGCCAAGAGCAGCACGACACTGCACTGACATTGCTCCTACCGCAGCTCTCATGGCCAGAACGCAGGGGGGGCGTGGCCGTAAACCGCGACCTGCCATTCTTAGGGTTAGGGCTAGGGTTAGCGTCTGGAGAACGAGAAAGCCCCCAGGTCCAGGGATAGTTGGGATTGCAAAGGCCTGCCAAGAGCAGCACGACACTGCACTGACATTGCTCCTACCTCAGCTGTCATAGCCAGAACGCAGGGGGGGCGTGGCCGGAAACCGCGACCTGCCATTCTTAGGGTTAGGGCTAGGGTTAGCGTCTGGAGAACGAGAAAGCGCCCAGGTCCAGGGATAGTTGGGATTGCAAAGGCCTGCCAAGAGCAGCATGACACTGCACTGACATTGCTCCTACCGCAGCTCTCATGGCCAGAACGCAGGGGGGGCGTGGCCGGAAACCGCGACCTGCCATTCTTAGGGTTAGGGCTAGGGTTAGCGTCTGGAGAACGAGAAAGCGCCCAGGTCCAGGGATAGTTGGGATTGCAAAGGCCTGCCAAGAGCAGCACGACACTGCACTGACATTGCTCCTACCTCAGCTCTCATGGCCAGAACGCAGGGGGGGCGTGGCCGTAAACCGCGACCTGCCAATATTAGGGTTAGGGCTAGGGTTAGCGTCTGGAGAACGAGAAAGCCCCCAGGTCCAGGGATAGTTGGGATTGCAAAGGCCTGCCAAGAGCAGCACGACACTGCACTGACATTGATCCTACCACAGCTGTCATGGCCAGAATGTAGGGGGGGCGTGGCCGGAAAACTCCACCTGTCATTATTAGGGTTAGGGCTAGGGTTAGCGTCTGGAGAACGAGAAAGCGCCCAGGTCCAGGGATAGTTGGGATTGCAAAGGCCTGCCAAGAGCAGCACGACACTGCACTGACATTGCTCCTACCGCAGGTCTCATGGCCAGAACGCAGGGGGACGTGGCCGGAATCCGCGACCTGCCATTCTTAGGTTTAGGGCTAGGGTTAGCGTCTGGAGAACGAGAAAGCGCCCAGGTCCAGGGATAGTTGGGATTGCAAAGGCCTGCCAAGAGCAGCATGACACTGCACTGACATTGCTCCTACCGCAGCTCTCATGGCCAGAACGCAGGGGGGGCGTGGCCGGAAACCGCGACCTGCCATTCTTAGGGTTAGGGCTAGGGTTAGCGTCTGGAGAACGAGAAAGCCCCCAGGTCCAGGGTTAGTTGGGATTGCAAAGGCCTGCCAAGAGCAGCACGACGCTGCAATGACATTGCTCCTACCTCAGCTGTCATAGCCAGAACGCAGGGGGGGCGTGGCCGGAAACCGCGACCTGCCATTCTTAGGGTTAGGGCTAGGGTTAGCGTCTGGAGAATTGAGAAAGCGCCCAGGTCCATGGATAGTTGGGATTGCAAAGGCCTGCAAAGAGCTGCACGACACTGCACTGACATTGATCCTACCACAGCTGTCATGGCCAGAATGTAGGGGGGGCGTGGCCGGAAAACTCCACCTGTCATTATTAGGGTTAGGGCTAGGGTTAGCGTCTGGAGAACGAGAAAGCGCCCAGGTCCAGGGATAGTTGGGATTGCAAAGGCCTGCCAAGAGCAGCACGACACTGCACTGACATTGCTCCTACCGCAGGTCTCATGGCCAGAACGCAGGGGGACGTGGCCGGAATCCGCGACCTGCCATTCTTAGGTTTAGGGCTAGGGTTAGCGTCTGGAGAACGCGAAAGCCCCCAGGTCCAGGGATAGTTGGGATTGCAAAGGCCTGCCAAGAGCAGCACGACACTGCACTGACATTGCTCCTACCTCAGCTCTCATGGCCAGAACGCAGGGGGGGCGTGGCCGTAAACCGCGACCTGCCAATATTAGGGTTAGGGCTAGGGTTAGCGTCTGGAGAACGAGAAAGCGCCCAGGTCCAGGGATAGTTGGGATTGCATAGGCCTGCCAAGAGCAGCACGACACTGCACTGACATTGCTCCTACCTCAGCTGTCATAGCCAGAACGCAGGGGGGGCGTGGCCGGAAACCGCGACCTGCCATTCTTAGGGTTAGGGCTAGGGTTAGCGTCTGGAGAACGAGAAAGCGCCCAGGTCCAGTCTTAGTTGGGATTGCAAAGGCCTGCCAAGAGCAGCATGACACTGCACTGACATTGCTCCTACCGCAGCTCTCATGGCCAGAACGCAGGGGGGGCGTGGCCGGAAACCGCGACCTGCCATTCTTAGGGTTAGGGCTAGGGTTAGCGTCTGGAGAACGAGAAAGCGCCCAGGTCCAGGGTTAGTTGGGATTGCAAAGGCCTGCCAAGCGCAGCACGACACTGCACTGACATTGCTCCTACCTCAGCTGTCATAGCCAGAACGCAGGGGGGGCGTGGCCGGAAACCGCGACCTGCCATTCTTAGGGTTAGGGCTAGGGTTAGCGTCTGGAGAATTGAGAAAGCGCCCAGGTCCATGGATAGTTGGGATTGCAAAGGCCTGCAAAGAGCTGCACGACACTGCACTGACATTGTTCCTACCACAGCTGTCATGGTCAGAATGTAGGGGGGGCGTGGCCGGAAAACTCCACCTGTCATTATTAGGGTTAGGGCTAGGGTTAGCGTCTGGAGAACGAGAAAGCGCCCAGGTCCAGGGATAGTTGGGATTGCAAAGGCCTGCCAAGAGCAGCACGACGCTGCACTGACATTGCTCCTACCGCTGCTGTCATAGCCAGAACGCAGGGGGGGCGTGGCCGGAAACCGCGACCTGCCATTCTTAGGGTTAGGGCTAGGGTTAGCGTCTGGAGAACGAGAAAGCCCCCAGGTCCAGGGATAGTTGGGATTGCAAAGGCCTGCCAAGAGCAGCACGACACTGCACTGACATTGCTCCTACCTCAGCTGTCATAGCCAGAACGCAGGGGGGGCATGGTCGGAAACCGCGACCTGCCAATATTAGGGTTAGGGCTAGGGTTAGCGTCTGGAGAACGAGAAAGCCCCCAGGTCCAGGGACAGTTGGGATTGCAAAGGCCTGCCAAGAGCAGCACGACACTGCACTGACATTACTCCTAGCGCAGCTCTCATGGCCAGAACGCAGGGGGGGCGTGGCCGTAAACCGTGACCTGCCATTATTAGGGTTAGGGCTAGGGTTAGCGTCTGGAGAACGAGAAAGCGCCCAGGTCCAGGGATAGTTGGGATTGCAAAGGCCTGCCAAGAGCAGCATGACACTGCACTGACATTGCTCCTACCGCAGCTCTCATGGCCAGAACGCAGGGGGGGCGTGGCCGTAAACCGCGACCTGCCATTCTTAGGGTTAGGGCTAGGGTTAGCGTCTGGAGAACGAGAAAGCGCCCAGGTCCAGGGATAGTTGGGATTGCAAAGGCCTGCCAAGAGCAGCACGACACTGCACTGACATTGCTCCTACCTCAGCTGTCATAGCCAGAACGCAGGGGGGGCGTGGCCGGAAACCGCGACCTGCCATTCTTAGGGTTAGGGCTAGGGTTAGAGTCTGGAGAATGAGAAAGCGCCCAGGTCCAGGGATAGTTGGGATTGCAAAGGCCTGCCAAGAGCAGCACGACACTGCACTGACATTGCTCCTACCGCAGGTCTCATGGCCAGAATGCAGGGGGACGTGGCCGGAATCCGCGACCTGCCATTCTTAGGGTTAGGGCTAGGGTTAGCGTCTGGAGAACGCGAAAGCCCCCAGGTCCAGGGATAGTTGGGATTGCAAAGGCCTGCCAAGAACAGCACGACACTGCATTGACATTGCTCCTACCTCAGCTGTCATAGCCAGAACGCAGGGGGGGCGTGGCCGGAAACCGCGACCTGCCATTCTTAGGGTTAGGGCTAGGGTTAGCGTCTGGAGAACGAGAAAGCGCCCAGGTCCAGGGATAGTTGGGATTGCAAAGGCCTGCCAAGAGCAGCATGACACTGCACTGACATTGCTCCTACCGCAGCTCTCATGGCCAGAACGCAGGGGGGGCGTGGCCGGAAACCGCGACCTGCCATTCTTAGGGTTAGGGCTAGGGTTAACGTCTGGAGAATGAGAAAGCGCCCAGGTCCAGGGATAGTTGGGATTGCAAAGGCCTGCCAAGAGCAGCACGACACTGCACTGACATTGCTCCTACCGCAGCTCTCATGGCCAGAACGCAGGGGGGGCGTGGCCGTAAACCGCGACCTGCCAATAATAGGGTTAGGGCTAGGGTTAGCGTCTGGAGAACGAGAAAGCCCCCAGGTCCAGGGATAGTTGGGTTTGCAAAGGCCTGCCAAGAGCAGCACGACGCTGCACCGACATTGCTCCTACCGCTGCTGTCATGGCCAGAACGTAGGGGGGGCGTGGCCGGAAACCGCGACCTGCCATTCTTAGGGTTAGGGCTAGGGTTAGCGTCTGGAGAACGAGAAAGCGCCCAGGTCCATGGATAGTTGGGATTGCAAAGACCTGCAAAGAGCTGCACGACACTGCACTGACATTGCTCCTACCTCAGCTGTCATAGCCAGAACGCAGGGGGGGCGTGGCCGGAAACCGCGACCTTCCATTATTAGGTTTAGGGCTAGGGTTAGCGTCTGGAGAACGAGAAAGCCCCCAGGTCCAGGGATAGTTGGGATTGCAAAGGCCTGCCCAGAGCAGCACGACACTGCACTGACATTGTTCCTACCGCTGCTGTCATGGCCAGAATGTAGGGGGGGCGTGGCCGGAAAACTCCACCTGTCATTATTAGGGTTAGGGCTAGGGTTAGCGTCTGGAGAACGAGAAAGCGCCCAGGTCCAGTCTTAGTTGGGATTGCAAAGGCCTGCCAAGAGCAGCACGACACTGCACTGACATTGCTCCTAGCGCAGCTGTCATAGCCAGAACGCAGGGGGGGCGTGGCCGGAAACCGCGACCTGCCATTCTTAGGGTTAGGGCTAGGGTTAGCGTCTGGAGAACGAGAAAGCCCCCAGGTCCAGGGTTAGTTGGGATTGCAAAGGCCTGCCAAGAGCAGCACGACACTGCACTGACATTGCTCCTACCTCAGCTGTCATAGCCAGAACGCAGGGGGGGCGTGGCCGGAAACCGCGACCTGCCATTCTTAGGGTTAGGGCTAGGGTTAGCGTCTGGAGAATTGAGAAAGCGCCCAGGTCCATGGATAGTTGGGATTGCAAAGGCCTGCAAAGAGCTGCACGACACTGCACTGACATTGTTCCTACCACAGCTGTCATGGCCAGAATGTAGGGGGGGCGTGGCCGGAAAACTCCACCTGTCATTATTAGGGTTAGGGCTAGGGTTAGCGTCTGGAGAACGAGAAAGCGCCCAGGTCCAGGGATAGTTGGGATTGCAAAGGCCTGCCAAGAGCAGCACGACGCTGCACTGACATTGCTCCTACCGCTGCTGTCATAGCCAGAACGCAGGGGGGGCGTGGCCGGAAACCGCGACCTGCCATTCTTAGGGTTAGGGCTAGGGTTAGCGTCTGGAGAACGAGAAAGCCCCCAGGTCCAGGGATAGTTGGGATTGCAAAGGCCTGCCAAGAGCAGCACGACACTGCACTGACATTGCTCCTACCTCAGCTGTCATAGCCAGAACGCAGGGGGGGCGTGGTCGGAAACAGCGACCTGCCATTCTTAGGGTTAGGGCTAGGGTTAGCGTCTGGAGAACGAGAAAGCCCCCAGGTCCAGGGACAGTTGGGATTGCAAAGGCCTGCCAAGAGCAGCACGACACTGCACTGACATTGCTCCTACCTCAGCTGTCATAGCCAGAACGCAGGGGGGGCGTGGCCGGAAACCGCGACCTGCCATTCTTAGGGTTAGGGCTAGGGTTAGCGTCTGGAGAACGAGAAAGCGCCCAGGTCCAGGGATAGTTGGGATTGCAAAGGCCTGCCAAGAGCAGCATGACACTGCACTGACATTGCTCCTACCGCAGCTCTCATGGCCAGAACGCAGGGGGGGCGTGGCCGTAAACCGCGACCTGCCATTCTTAGGGTTAGGGCTAGGGTTAGCGTCTGGAGAACGAGAAAGCGCCCAGGTCCAGGGATAGTTGGGATTGCAAAGGCCTGCCAAGAGCAGCACGAGACTGCACTGACATTGCTCCTACCTCAGCTGTCATAGCCAGAACGCAGGGGGGCGTGGCCGGAAACCGCGACCTGCCATTCTTAGGGTTAGGGCTAGGGTTAGAGTCTGGAGAATGAGAAAGCGCCCAGGTCCAGGGATAGTTGGGATTGCAAAGGCCTGCCAAGAGCAGCACGACACTGCACTGACATTGCTCCTACCGCAGGTCTCATGGCCAGAATGCAGGGGGACGTGGCCGGAATCCGCGACCTGCCATTCTTAGGGTTAGGGCTAGGGTTAGCGTCTGGAGAACGAGAAAGCCCCCAGGTCCAGGGATAGTTGGGATTGCAAAGGCCTGCCAAGAGCAGCACGACACTGCACTGACATTGCTCCTACCGCAGCTCTCATGGCCAGAACGCAGGGGGGGCGTGGCCGTAAACCGCGACCTGCCATTCTTAGGGTTAGGGCTAGGGTTAGCGTCTGGAGAACGAGAAAGCGCCCAGGTCCAGGGATAGTTGGGATTGCAAAGGCCTGCCAAGAGCAGCACGACACTGCACTGACATTGCTCCTACCTCAGCTGTCATAGCCAGAACGCAGGGGGGGCGTGGCCGGAAACCGCGACCTGCCATTCTTAGGGTTAGGGCTAGGGTTAGCGTCTGGAGAACGAGAAAGCCCCCAGGTCCAGGGATAGTTGGGATTGCAAAGGCCTGCCAAGAGCAGCACGACACTGCACTGACATTGCTCCTACCGCAGGTCTCATGGCCAGAATGCAGGGGGACGTGGCCGGAATCCGCGACCTGCCATTCTTAGGGTTAGGGCTAGGGTTAGCGTCTGGAGAACGAGAAAGCCCCCAGGTCCAGGGATAGTTGGGATTGCAAAGGCCTGCCAAGAACAGCACGACACTGCATTGACATTGCTCCTACCTCAGCTGTCATAGCCAGAACGCAGGGGGGGCGTGGCCGGAAACCGCGACCTGCCATTCTTAGGGTTAGGGCTAGGGTTAGCGTCTGGAGAACGAGAAAGCGCCCAGGTCCAGGGATAGTTGGGATTGCAAAGGCCTGCCAAGAGCAGCATGACACTGCACTGACATTGCTCCTACCGCAGCTCTCATGGCCAGAACGCAGGGGGGGCGTGGCCGGAAACCGCGACCTGCCATTCTTAGGGTTAGGGCTAGGGTTAACGTCTGGAGAATGAGAAAGCGCCCAGGTCCAGGGATAGTTGGGATTGCAAAGGCCTGCCAAGAGCAGCACGACACTGCACTGACATTGCTCCTACCGCAGCTCTCATGGCCAGAACGCAGGTGGGGCGTGGCCGTAAACCGCGACCTTCCATTATTAGGGTTAGGGCTAGGGTTAGCGTCTGGAGAACGAGAAAGCGCCCAGGTCCATGGATAGTTGGGATTGCAAAGACCTGCAAAGAGCTGCACGACACTGCACTGACATTGCTCCTACCTCAGCTGTCATAGCCAGAACGCAGGGGGTGCGTGGCCGGAAACCGCGACCTTCCATTATTAGGGTTAGGGCTAGGGTTAGCGTCTGGAGAACGAGAAAGCCCCCAGGTCCAGGGATAGTTGGGATTGCAAAGGCCTGCCCAGAGCAGCACGACACTGCACTGACATTGTTCCTACCGCTGCTGTCATGGCAAGAATGTAGGGGGGGCGTGGCCGGAAAACTCCACCTGTCATTATTAGGGTTAGGGCTAGGGTTAGCGTCTGGAGAACGAGAAAGCGCCCAGGTCCAGTCTTAGTTGGGATTGCAAAGGCCTGCCAAGAGCAGCACGACACTGCACTGACATTGCTCCTAGCGCAGCTGTCATAGCCAGAACGCAGGGGGGGCGTGGCCGGAAACCGCGACCTGCCATTCTTAGGGTTAGGGCTAGGGTTAGCGTCTGGAGAACGAGAAAGCCCCCAGGTCCAGGGATAGTTGGGATTGCAAAGGCCTGCCAAGAGCAGCACGACACTGCACTGACATTGCTCCTACCTCAGCTGTCATAGCCAGAACGCAGGGGGGGCGTGGCCGGAAACCTCTACCTGCCATTATTAGGGTTAGGGCTAGGGTTAGCGTCTGGAGAACGAGAAAGCGCCCAGGTCCAGGGTTAGTTGGGATTGCAAAGGCCTGCCCAGAGCCGCACGATACTGCACTGACATTGCTCCTACCGCAGCTGTCGTGGCCAGAATGTAGGGGGGGCGTGGCCGGAAAACTCAACCTGTCATTATTAGGGTTAGGGCTAGGGTTAGCGTCTGGAGAACGAGAAAGCCCCCAGGTCCAGGGATAGTTGGGATTGCAAAGGCCTGCCAAGAGCAGCACGACGCTGCACTGACATTGCTCCTACATCAGATGTCATAGCCAGAACGCAGGGGGGGCGTGGCCGGAAACCGCGACCTGCCATTCTTAGGGTTAGGGCTAGGGTTAGCGTCTGGAGAACGAGAAAGCGCCCAGGTCCAGGGATAGTTGGGATTGCAAAGGCCTGCCAAGAGCAGCACGACACTGCACTGACATTACTCCTACCGCAGCTGTCATGGACAGAACGCAGGGGAGGCGTGGCCGGAAACCGCGACCTGCCATTCTTAGGGTTAGGGCTAGGGTTAGCGTCTGGAGAACGAGAAAGCCCCCAGGTCCAGGGTTAGTTGGGATTGCAAAGGCCTGCCAAAAGCAGCACGACACTGCACTGACATTGTTCCTACCGCAGCTGTCATAGCCAGAACGCAGGGGGGTCGTGGCCGGAAACCGCGACCTGCCATTATTAGGGTTAGGGCTAGGGTTAGCGTCCGGAGAACGAGAAAGCGCCCAGGTCCAGGGATAGTTGGGATTGCAAAGGCCTGCCAAGAACAGCATGACACTGCACTGACATTGCTCCTACCGCAGCTGTCATGGCCAGAACGCAGGGGGGCGTGGCCGGAAACCTCCACCTGCCATTCTTAGGGTTAGGGCTAGGGTTAGCGTCTGGAGAATGAGAAAGCCCCAAGGTCCAGGGATAGTTGGGATTGCAAAGGCCTGCCAAGAGCAGCACGACACTGCACTGATATTGCTCCTAGCGCAGCTCTCATGGCCAGAACGCAGGGGGGGCGTGGCCGGAAACCGCGACCTGCCATTCTTAGGGTTAGGGCTAGGGTTAGCTTCTGGAGAACGAGAAAGCCCCCAGGTCCAGGGTTAGTTGGGATTGCAAAGGCCTGCAAAGAGCTGCATGACGCTGCACTGACATTGCTCCTAGCGCAGCTGTCATGGACAGAACGCAGGGAGGGTGTGGCCGGAAACCGCGACCTGCCATTCTTAGGGTTAGGGCTAGCGTTAGCGTCTGGAGAACGAGAAAGCGCCCAGGTCCAGGGATAGTTGGGATTGCAAAGGCCTGCCAAGAGCAGCACGACACTGCACTGATATTGCTCCTACCGCAGCTGTCATGGCCAGAACGCAGGGGGGGCCGTTGCCGGAAACCGCGACCTGCCATTCTTAGGGTTAGGGCTAGGGTTAGTGTCTGGAGAACGAGAAATCCCCCAGGTCCAGGGATAGTTGGGATTGCAAAGGCCTGCAAAGAGCTGCACGACACTGCACTGACATTGTTCCTACCACAGCTGTCATGGCCAGAATGTAGGGGGGGCGTGGCCGGAAAACTCCACCTGCCATTGTTAGGGTTAGGGCTAGGGTTAGCGTCTGGAGAACGAGAAAGCCCCCAGGTCCAGGGATAGTTGGGATTGCAAAGGCCTGCCAAGAGCAGCACGACACTGCACTGATATTGCTCCTATCGCAGCTCTCATGGCCAGAACGCAGGGGGGGCGTGGCCGGAAACCGCGACCTGCCATTCTTAGGGTTAGGGCTAGGGTTAGCGTCTGGAGAATGAGAAAGCGCCCAGGTCCAGGGTTAGTTGGGATTGCAAAGGCCTGCAAAGAGCTGCATGACGCTGCACTGACATTGCTCCTAGCGCAGCTGTCATGGACAGAACGCAGGGGGGGTGTGGCCGGAAACCGCGACCTGCCATTCTTAGGGTTAGGGGTAGGGTTAGAGTCTGGAGAATGAGAAAGCGCCCAGGTCCATGGATAGTTGGGATTGCAAAGGCCTGCCAAGAGCAGCACGACACTGCACTGACATTGCTCCTAACGCAGCTGTCATGGCCAGAACGCAGGGGGGGCGTGGCCGGAAACCGCGACCTGCCATTATTAGGGTTAGGGCTAGGGTTAGCATCTGGAGAACGAGAAAGCCCCCAGGTCCAGGGATAGTTGGGATTGCAAAGGCCTGCCAAGAGCTGCACGACACTGCACTGACATTGCTCCTAACGCAGGTGTCATGGCCAGAACGCAGGTGGGGCGTGGCCGGAAACCGCGACCTGCCATTCTTAGGGTTAGGGCTAGGGTTAGAGTCTGGAGAACGAAAAAGCGCCCAGGTCCAGGGATAGTTGGGATTGCAAAGGCCTGCCAAGAGCAGCACGACACTGCACTGACATTGCTCCTACCGCAGCTTTCATGGCCAGAACGCAGGGGGGCGTGGCCGGAAACCGCGACCTGCCATTCTTAGGGTTAGGGCTAGGGTTAGCGTCTGGAGAACGAGAAAGTGCCCAGGTCCAGGGATAGTTGGGATTGCAAAGGCCTGCCAAGAACAGCACGACACTGCACTGACATTGCTCCTACCGCAGCTGTCATGGCCAGAAGGCAGGGGCGGCGTGGCCGGAAACCGCGACCTGCCATTCTTAGGGTTAGGGCTAGGGTTAGCGTCTGGGGAACGAGAAAGCCCCCAGGTCCAGGGTTAGTTGGGATTGCAAAGGCCTGCCAAGAGCTGAATGACACTGCACTGACATTGCTCCTACCGCAGCTTTCATGGCCAGAACGCAGGGGGGCATGGCCGGAAACCGCGACCTGCCATTCTTAGGGTTAGGGCTAGGGTTAGCGTCTGGAGAACGAGAAAGCGCCCAGGTCCAGGGATAGTTGGGATTGCAAAGGCCTGCCAAGAGCAGCACGACACTGCACTGACATTGTTCCTACCGCAGCTTTCATGGCCAGAAAGCAGGGGGGCGTGGCCGGAAACCGCGACCTGCCATTCTTAGGGTTAGGGCTAGGGTTAGCGTCTGGAGAACGAGAAAGTGCCCAGGTCCAGGGATAGTTGGGATTGCAAAGGCCTGCAAAGAGCTGCACGACACTGCACTGACATTGCTCCTACCGCAGCTGTCATGGAAAGAACGCAGGGGGGGCGTGGCCGGAAACCGCGACCTGCCATTCTTAGGGTTAGGGCTAGGGTTAGCGTCTGGAGAACGAGAAAGCCCCCAGGTCCAGGGTTAGTTGGGATTGCAAAGGCCTGCCAAGAGCAGCATGACGCTGCACTGACATTGCTCTTAGCGCAGCTGTCATAGCCAGAAGGCAGGGGGGGCGTGGCCGGAAACCTCCACCTGCCATTCTTAGGGTTAGGGCTAGGGTTAGCGTCTGGAGAACGAGAAAGCCTCCAGGGATAGTTGGGATTGCAAAGGCCTGCCAAGAGCAGTATGACACTGCACTGACATTGCTCCCACCTCAGCTGTCATGGCTAGAACGCAGGGGGGGCGTGGCCGGAAACCGTGACCTGCCATTATTAGGGTTAGGCATAGGGTTAGCGTCTGGAGAACGAGAAAGCGCCCAGGTCCAGGGTTAGTTGGGATTGCAAAGGCCTGCCAAAAGCAGCACTACGCTGCACTGACATTGCTCCTACCGCAGATCTCATGGCCAGAACGCAGGGGGCGCGTGGCCGTAAACCGCGACCTGCCATTCTTAGGGTTAGGGCTAGGGTTAGCGTCTGGAGAACGAGAAAGCGCCCAGGTCCAGGGTTAGTTGGGATTGCAAAGGCCTGCCAAGAGCAGCATGACGCTGCACTGACATTGCTCCTAGCGCAGCTGTCGTGGCCAGAAGGCAGGGGGGGCGTGGCCGGAAACCTCCACCTGCCATTCTTAGGGTTAGGGCTAGGGTTAGCGTCTGGAGAACGAGAAAGCCTCCAGGGATAGTTGGGATTGCAAAGGCCTGCCAAGAGCAGTATGACACTGCACTGACATTGCTCCTACCGCTGCTGTCATAGTCAGAACGCAGGTGGGGCGTGGCCGGAAACCGCGACCTGCCATTCTTAGGGTTAGGTCTAGGGTTAGCGTCTGGAGAACGAGAAAGTCCCCAGGTCCAGGGTTAGTTGGGATTGCAAAGGCCTGCCAAGAGCTGCATGACGCTGCACTGACATTGCTCCTAGCGCAGCTGTCATGGACAGAAGGCAGGGGGGGTGTGGCCGGAAACCGCGACCTGCCATTATTAGGGTTAGGGCTAGGGTTAACGTCTGGAGAACGAGAAAGCCCCCAGGTCCAGGGTTAGTTGGGATTGCAAAGGCCTGCCAAGAGCTGCATGACGCTGCACTGACATTGCTGCTAGCGCAGCTGTCATGGACAGAACGCAGGGGGGGCGTGGCCGGAAACCGCGACCTGCCATTCTTAGGGTTAGGGCTAGGGTTAGCGTCTGGAGAACGAGAAAGCCCCCCGGTCCAGTGATAGTTGGGATTGCAAAGGCCTGCCAAGAGCAGCACGACACTGCACTGACATTGCTCCTACCGCAGCTCTCATGGCCAGAACGCAGGGGGGGCGTGGCCGTAAACCGCGACCTGCCATTCTTAGGGTTAGGGCTAGGGTTAGCGTCTGGAGAACGAGAAAGCCCCCAGGTCCAGGGATAGTTGGGATTGCAAAGGCCTGCCAAGAGCAGCACGACACTGCACTGACATTGCTCCTACCGCAGCTGTCATGGCCAGAACGCAGGGGGGCGTGGCCGGAAACCGCGACCTGCCATTCTTAGGGTTAGGGCTAGGGTTAGCGTCCGGAGAACGAGAAAGCGCCCAGGTCCAGGGATAGTTGGGATTGCAAAGGCCTGCAAAGAGCTGCATGACGCTGCATTGACATTGCTCCTACCTCAGCTGTCATAGCCAGAACGCAGGGGGGGCGTGGCCGGAAACCGCGACCTGCCATTCTTAGGGTTAGGGCTAGGGTTAGCGTCTGGAGAACGAGAAAGCGCCCAGGTCCAGGGATAGTTGGGATTGCAAAGGCCTGCCCAGAGCAGCACGACACTGCACTGACATTTTTCCTACCGCAGCTGTCATGGCCAGAATGTAGGGGGGGCGTGGCCGGAAAACTCCACCTGTCATTATTAGGGTTAGGGCTAGGGTTAGCGTCTGGAGAACGAGAAAGCGCCCAGGTCCAGGGATAGTTGGGATTGCAAAGGCCTGCCAAGAGCAGCACGACGCTGCACTGACATTGCTCCTACCGCTGCTGTCATAGCCAGAACGCAGGGGGGGTTTGGCCGGAAACCGCGACCTGCCATTCTTAGGGTTAGGGCTAGGGTTAGCGTCTGGAGAACGAGAAAGCGCCCAGGTCCAGGGATAGTTGGGATTGCAAAGGCCTGCCAAGAGCAGCACGACACTGCACTGACATTGCTCCTACCTCAGCTGTCATGGCCAGAACGCAGGGGGGCGTGGCCGGAAACCGCGACCTGCCATTCTTAGGGTTAGGGCTAGGGTTAGCGTCTGGAGAACGAGAAAGCCCCCAGGTCCAGGGATAGTTGGGATTGCAAAGGCCTGCAAAGAGCTGCACGACACTGCACTGACATTGCTCCTACCGCAGCTGTCATGGCCAGAACGCAGGGGGGCGTGGCCGGAAACCGCGACCTGCCATTCTTAGGGTTAGGGCTACGGTTAGCGTCTGGAGAACGAGAAAGCGCCCAGGTCCAGGGATAGTTGGGATTGCAAAGGCCTGCCCAGAGCAGCACGACACTGCACTGACATTTTTCCTACCGCAGCTGTCATGGCCAGAATGTAGGGGGGGCGTGGCCGGAAAACTCCACCTGTCATTCTTAGGGTTAGGGCTAGGGTTAGCGTCTGGAGAACGAGAAAGCGCCCAGGTCCAGGGATAGTTGGGATTGCAAAGGCCTGCCAAGAGCAGCACGACGCTGCACTGACATTGCTCCTACCGCTGCTGTCATAGCCAGAACGCAGGGGGGGTTTGGCCGGAAACCGCGACCTGCCATTCTTAGGGTTAGGGCTAGGGTTAGCGTCTGGAGAACGATAAAGCCCCCAGGTCCAGGGATAGTTGGGATTGCAAAGGCCTGCCAAGAGCAGCACAACACTGCACTGACATTGCTCCTACCGCAGCTCTCATGGCCAGAACGCAGGGGGGGCGTGGCCGTAAACCGCGACCTGCCAATATTAGGGTTAGGGCTAGGGTTAGCGTCTGGAGAACGAGAAAGCCCCCAGGTCCAGGGTTAGTTGGGATTGCAAAGGCCTGCCAAGAGCAGCATGACGCTGCACTGACATTGCTCCTAACGCAGGTGTCGGGGCCAGAAGGCAGGGGGGGCGTGGCCGGAAACCGCGACCTGCCATTATTAGGGTTAGGGCTAGGGTTAGCGTCTGGAGAACGAGAAAGCCTCCAGGGATAGTTGGGATTGCAAAGGCCTGCAAAGAGCTGCACGACACTGCACTGACATTGCTCCTACCTCAGCTGTCATAGCCAGAACGCAGGGGGGGCGTGGCTGGAAACCGCGACCTGCCATTCTCAGGGTTAGGGCTAGGGTTAGCGTCTGGAGAACGAGAAAGCGCCCAGGTCCAGGGATAGTTGGGATTGCAAAGGCCTGCCAAGAGCTGCACGACACTGCACTGACATTGTTCCTACCGCAGCTGTCATGGCCAGAATGTAGGGGGGGCGTGGCCGGAAAACTCCACCTGTCATTATTAGGGTTAGGGCTAGGGTTAGCGTCTGGAGAACGAGAAAGCGCCCAGGTCCAGGGATAGTTGGGATTGCAAAGGCCTGCCAAGAGCAGCACGACGCTGCACTGACATTGCTCCTACCGCTGCTGTCATAGCCAGAACGCAGGGGGGGCGTGGCCGGAAACCGCGACCTGCCATTCTTAGGGTTAGGGCTAGGGTTAGCGTCTGGAGAACGAGAAAGCCCCCAGGTCCAGGGTTAGTTGGGATTGCAAAGGCCTGCAAAGAGCTGCATGACGCTGCACTGACATTGCTGCTAGCGCAGCTCTCATGGACAGAACGCAGGGGGGGTGTGGCCGGAAACCGCGACCTGCCATTCTTAGGGTTAGGGCTAGGGTTAGCGTCTGGAGAACGAGAAAGCGCCCATGTCCAGGGATAGTTGGGATTGCAAAGGCCTGCCAAGAGCAGCACGACACTGCACTGACATTGCTCCTACCTCAGCTGTCATGGCCAGAACGCAGGGGGGCGTGGCCGGAAACCGCGACCTGCCATTATTAGGGTTAGGGCTAGGGTTAGCGTCTGGAGAATGAGAAAGCCCCCAGGTCCAGGGATAGTTGGGATTGCAAAGGCCTGCAAAGAGCTGCATGACGCTGCATTGACATTGCTCCTACCTCAGCTGTCATAGCCAGAACGCAGGGGGGGCGTGGCCGGAAACCGCGACCTGCCATTCCTAGGGTTAGGGCTAGGGTTAGCGTCTGGAGAACGAGAAAGCGCCCAGGTCCAGGGATAGTTGGGATTGCAAAGGCCTGCCCAGAGCAGCACGACACTGCACTGACATTTTTCCTACCGCAGCTGTCATGGCCAGAATGTAGGGGGGGCGTGGCCGGAAAACTCCACCTGTCATTATTAGGGTTAGGGCTAGGGTTAGCGTCTGGAGAACGAGAAAGCGCCCAGGTCCAGGGATAGTTGGGATTGCAAAGGCCTGCCAAGAGCAGCACGACGCTGCACTGACATTGCTCCTACCGCTGCTGTCATAGCCAGAACGCAGGGGGGGTTTGGCCGGAAACCGCGACCTGCCATTCTTAGGGTTAGGGCTAGGGTTAGCTTCTGGAGAACGAGAAAGCCCCCAGGTATAGGGATAGTTGGGATTGCAAAGGCCTGCCAAGAGCAGCACGACACTGCACTGACATTGCTCCTACCTCAGCTGTCATGGCCAGAACGCAGGGGGGCGTGGCCGGAAACCGCGACCTGCCATTCTTAGGGTTAGGGCTAGGGTTAGCGTCTGGAGAACGAGAAAGCCCCCAGGTCCAGGGATAGTTGGGATTGCAAAGGCCTGCAAAGAGCTGCACGACACTGCACTGACATTGCTCCTACCGCAGCTCTCATGGCCAGAACGCAGGGGGGCGTGGCCGGAAACCGCGACCTGCCATTCTTAGGGTTAGGGCTAGGGTTAGCGTCTGGAGAACGAGAAAGCCCCCAGGTCCAGGGATAGTTGGGATTGCAAAGGCATGCCAAGAGCTGCATGACGCTGCACTGACATTGCTCCTACCGCAGCTGTCATGGCCAGAACGCAGGGGGGCGTGGCCGGAAACCGCGACCTGCCATTATTAGGGTTAGGGCTAGGGTTAGCGTCTGGAGAACGAGAAAGCCCCAAGGTCCAGGGATAGTTGGGATTGCAAAGGCCTGCAAAGAGCTGCACGACACTGCACTGACATTGTTCCTACAGCAGCTGTCATGGCCAGAATGTAGGGGGGTCGTGGCCGGAAAACTCCACCTGTCATTATTAGGGTTAGGGCTAGGGTTAGCGTCTGGAGAACGAGAAAGCCCCCAGGTCCAGGGATAGTTGGGATTGCAAAGGCCTGCCAAGAGCAGCACGACGCTGCACTGACATTGCTCCTACCGCTGCTGTCATAGCCAGAACGCAGGGGGGGCGTGGCCGGAAACCGCGACCTGCCAATATTAGGGTTAGGGCTAGGGTTAGCGTCTGGAGAACGAGAAAGCGCCCAGGTCCAGGGATAGTTGGGATTGCAAAGGCCTGCCAAGAACAGCACGACACTGCACTGACATTGTTCCTACCGCAGCTGTCATAGCCAGAATGTAGGGGGGGCGTGGCCGGAAAACTCCACCTGTCATTCTTAGGGTTAGGGCTAGGGTTAGCGTCTGGAGAACGAGAATGCGCCCAGGTCCAGGGATAGTTGGGATTGCAAAGGCCTGCCAAGAGCAGCACGACGCTGCACTGACATTGCTCCTACCGCTGCTGTCATAGCCAGAACGCAGGGGGGGCGTGGCCGGAAACCGCGACCTGCCATTCTTAGGGTTAGGGCTAGGGTTAGCGTCTGGAGAACGAGAAAGCCCCCAGGTCCAGGGATAGTTGGGATTGCAAAGGCCTGCCAAGAGCAGCACGACACTGCACTGACATTGCTCCTCGTGCAGCTCTCATGGCCAGAACGCAGGGGGGGCGTGGCCGTAAACCGCGACCTGCCATTCTTAGGGTTAGGGCTAGGGTTAGCGTCTGGAGAACGAGAAAGCCCCCAGGTCCAGGGATAGTTGGGATTGCAAAGGCCTGCCAAGAGCAGCACGACGCTGTACTGACATTGCTCCTACCGCTGCTGTCATAGCCAGAACGCAGGAGGGGTTTGGCCGGAAACGGCGACCTGCCATTCTTAGGGTTAGGGCTAGGGTTAGCTTCTGGAGAACGAGAAAGCCCCCAGGTATAGGGATAGTTGGGATTGCAAAGGCCTGCCCAGAGCAGCACGACACTGCACTGACATTGCTCCTACCTCAGCTGTCATGGCCAGAACGCAGGGGGGCGTGGCCGGAAACCGCGACCTGCCATTCTTAGGGTTAGGGCTAGGGTTAGCGTCTGGAGAACGAGAAAGCCCCCAGGTCCAGGGATAGTTGGGATTGCAAAGGCCTGCAAAGAGCTGCACGACACTGCACTGACATTGCTCCTACCGCAGCTCTCATGGCCAGAGCGCAGGGGGGGCGTGGCCGGAAACCGCGACCTGCCATTCTTAGGGTTAGGGCTAGGGTTAGCGTCTGGAGAACGAGAAAGCCCCCAGGTCCAGGGATAGTTGGGATTGCAAAGGCCTGCCAAGAGCAGCACGACACTGCACTGACATTGCTCCTACCTCAGCTGTCATAGCCAGAACGCAGGGGGGGCATGGTCGGAAACCGCGACCTGCCAATATTAGGGTTAGGGCTAGGGTTAGCGTCTGGAGAACGAGAAAGCCCCCAGGTCCAGGGATAGTTGGGATTGCAAAGGCATGCCAAGAGCTGCATGACGCTGCACAGACATTGCTCCTACCGCAGCTGTCATGGCCAGAACGCAGGGGGGCGTGGCCGGAAACCGCGACCTGCCATTCTTAGGGTTAGGGCTAGGGTTAGCGTCTGGAGAACGAGAAAGCCCCCAGGTCCAGGGTTAGTTGGGATTACAAAGGCCTGCCAAAAGCAGCACGACGCTGCACTGACATTGCTCCTACATCAGATGTGATAGCCAGAACGCAGGGGGGGCGTGGCCGTAAACCGCGACCTGCCATTATTAGGGTTAGGGCTAGGGTTAGCGTCCGGAGAACGAGAAAGCCGCAAGGTCCAGGGATAGTTGGGATTGCAAAGGCCTTCCAAGAGCTGCACGACACTGCACTGACATTGTTCCTACCGCAGCTGTCATGGCCAGAACGCAGGGGGGGTGTGGCCGGAAACCGCGACCTGCCATTTTTAGGGTTAGGGCTAGGGTTAGCGTCTGGAGAACGAGAAAGCGCCCAGGTCCAGGGATAGTTGGGATTGCAAAGGCCTGCCAAGAACAGCACGACACTGCACTGACATTGTTCCTACCGCAGCTGTCATAGCCAGAATGTAGGGGGGGCGTGGCCGGAAAACTCCACCTGTCATTCTTAGGGTTAGGGCTAGGGTTAGCGTCTGGAGAACGAGAATGCGCCCAGGTCCAGGGATAGTTGGGATTGCAAAGGCCTGCCAAGAGCAGCACGACGCTGCACTGACATTGCTCCTACCGCTGCTGTCATAGCCAGAACGCAGGGGGGGCGTGGCCGGAAACCGCGACCTGCCATTCTTAGGGTTAGGGCTAGGGTTAGCGTCTGGAGAACGAGAAAGCCCCCAGGTCCAGGGATAGTTGGGATTGCAAAGGCCTGCCAAGAGCAGCACGACACTGCACTGACATTGCTCCTAACGCAGGTGTCATGGCCAGAACGCAGGTGGGGCTTGGCCGGAAACCGCGACCTGCCATTCTTAGGGTTAGGGCTAGGGTTAGCGTCTGGAGAACGATAAAGCCCCCAGGTCCAGGGTTAGTTGGGATTGCAAAGGCCTGCCAAGAGCAGCACGACACTGCACTGACATTGCTCCTACCTCAGCTGTCATAGCCAGAACGCAGGGGGGGCGTGGCTGGAAACCGCGACCTGCCATTCTCAGGGTTAGGGCTAGGGTTAGCGTCTGGAGAACGAGAAAGCCCCCAGGTCCAGGGATAGTTGGGATTGCAAAGGCCTGCAAAGAGCTGCACGACACTGCACTGACATTGTTCCTACCGCAGCTGTCATGGCCAGAATGTAGGGGGGGCGTGGCCGGAAAACTCCACCTGTCATTATTAGGGTTAGGGCTAGGGTTAGCATCTGGAGAACGAGAAAGCCCCCAGGTCCAGGGATAGTTGGGATTGCAAAGGCCTGCCAAGAGCAGCACGACGCTGCACTGACATTGCTCCTACCGCTGCTGTCATAGCCAGAACGCAGGGGGGGCGTGGCCGGAAACCGCGACCTGCCATTCTTAGGGTTAGGGCTAGGGTTAGCGTCTGGAGAACGAGAAAGCCCCCAGGTCCAGGGTTAGTTGGGATTGCAAAGGCCTGAAAAGAGCTGCATGACGCTGCACTGACATTGCTGCTAGCGCAGCTCTCATGGACAGAACGCAGGGGGGGCGTGGCCGGAAACCGCGACCTGCCATTTTTAGGGTTAGGGCTAGGGTTAGCGTCTGGAGAACGAGAAAGCGCCCAGGTCCAGGGATAGTTGGGATTGCAAAGGCCTGCCAAGAACAGCACGACACTGTACTGACATTGTTCCTAACGCAGCTGTCATGGCCAGAATGTAGGGGGGGCGTGGCCGGAAACCGCGACCTACCATTCTTAGGGTTAGGGCTAGGGTTAGCGTCCGGAGAACGAGAAAGCAACAAGGTCCAGGGATAGTTGGGATTGCAAAGGCCTGCAAAGAGCTGCACGACACTGCACTGACATTGTTCCTACCGCAGCTGTCATGGCCAGAACGCAGGGGGGGTGTGGCCGGAAACCGCGACCTGCCATTTTTAGGGTTAGGGCTAGGGTTAGCGTCTGGAGAACGAGAAAGCGCCCAGGTCCAGGGATAGTTGGGATTGCAAAGGCCTGCCAAGAACAGCACGACACTGCACTGACATTGTTCCTACCGCAGCTGTCATAGCCAGAATGTAGGGGGGGCGTGGCCGGAAAACTCCACCTGTCATTCTTAGGGTTAGGGCTAGGGTTAGCGTCTGGAGAACGAGAAAGCGCCCAGGTCCAGGGATAGTTGGGATTGCAAAGGCCTGCCAAGAGCAGCACGACACTGCACTGACATTGCACCTACCGCAGCTCTCATGGCCAGAACGCAGGGGGGGCGTGGCCGTAAACCGCGACCTGCCATTCTTAGGGTTAGGGCTAGGGTTAGCGTCTGGAGAACGAGAAAGCGCCCAGGTCCAGGGATAGTTGGGATTGCAAAGGCCTGCCAAGAGCAGCACGACACTGCACTGACATTGCTCCTACCTCAGCTCTCATGGCCAGAACGCAGGGGGGCGTGGCCGGAAACCGCGACCTGCCATTATTAGGGTTAGGGCTAGGGTTAGCGTCTGGAGAATGAGAAAGCCCCCAGGTCCAGGGATAGTTGGGATTGCAAAGGCCTGCAAAGAGCTGCACGACACTGCATTGACATTGCTCCTACCTCAGCTGTCATAGCCAGAACGCAGGGGGGGCGTGCCCGGAAACCGCGACCTGCCATTCTTAGGGTTAGGGCTAGGGTTAGCGTCTGGAGAACGAGAAAGCCCCCAGGTCCAGGGATAGTTGGGATTGCAAAGGCCTGCCCAGAGCAGCACGACACTGCACTGACATTGCTCCTACCGCTGCTGTCATAGCCAGAACGCAGGGGGGGCGTGGCCGGAAACCGCGACCTGCCATTCTTAGGGTTAGGGCTAGGGTTAGCGTCTGGAGAACGAGAAAGCCCCCAGGTCCAGGGTTAGTTGGGATTGCAAAGGCCTGCCAAGAGCAGCACGACGCTGCACTGACATTGCTCCTGCCGCTGCTGTCATAGCCAGAACGCAGGGGGGGCGTGGCCGGAAACCGCGACCTGCCATTCTTAGGGTTAGGGCTAGGGTTAGCGTCTGGAGAACGAGAAAGCCCCCCGGTCCAGGGATAGTTGGGATTGCAAAGGCATGCCAAGTGCTGCATGACGCTGCACTGACATTGCTCCTACCGCAGCTGTCATGGCCAGAACGCAGGGGGGGCGTGGCCGGAAACCGCGACCTGCCATTATTAGGGTTATGGCTAGGGTTAGCTTCTGGAGAACGAGAAAGCCCCCAGGTCCAGGGTTAGTTGGGATTGCAAAGGCCTGCCAAAAGCAGCACGACGCTGCACTGACATTGCTCCTACATCAGATGTGATAGCCAGAACGCAGGGGGGGCGTGGCCGTAAACCGCGACCTGCCATTATTAGGGTTAGGGCTAGGGTTAGCGTCCGGAGAACGAGAAAGCAACAAGGTCCAGGGATAGTTGGGATTGCAAAGGCCTGCAAAGAGCTGCACGACACTGCACTGACATTGTTCCTACCGCAGCTGTCATGGCCAGAACGCAGGGGGGGTGTGGCCGGAAACCGCGACCTGCCATTTTTAGGGTTAGGGCTAGGGTTAGCGTCTGGAGAACGAGAAAGCGCCCGTGTCCAGGGATAGTTGGGATTGCAAAGGCCTGCCAAGAACAGCACGACACTGCACTGACATTGTTCCTACCGCAGCTGTCATGGCCAGAATGTAGGGGGGGCGTGGCCGGAAAACTCCACCTGTCATTCTTAGGGTTAGGGCTAGGGTTAGCGTCTGGAGAACGAGAATGCGCCCAGGTCCAGGGATAGTTGGGATTGCAAAGGCCTGCCAAGAGCAGCACGACACTGCACTGACATTGCTCCTACCGCTGCTGTCATAGCCAGAACGCAGGGGGGGCGTGGCCGGAAACCGCGACCTGCCATTCTTAGGGTTAGGGCTAGGGTTAGCGTCTGGAGAACGAGAAAGCCCCCAGGTCCAGGGATAGTTGGGATTGCAAAGGCCTGCAAAGAGCTGCATGACGCTGCACTGACATTGCTGCTAGCGCAGCTCTCATGGACAGAACGCAGGGGGGGCGTGGCCGGAAACCGCGACCTGCCATTTTTAGGGTTAGGGCTAGGGTTAGCGTCTGGAGAACGAGAAAGCGCCCAGGTCCAGGGATAGTTGGGATTGCAAAGGCCTGTCAAGAACAGCACGACACTGCACTGACATTGTTCCTAACGCAGCTGTCATGGCCAGAATGTAGGGGGGGCGTGGCCGGAAACCGCGACCTACCATTCTTAGGGTTAGGGCTAGGGTTAGCGTCTGGAGAACGAGAAAGCCCCCAGGTCCAGGGATAGTTGGGATTGCAAAGGCCTGCCAAGAGAAGCACGACACTGCACTGACATTGCTCCTACCGCAGCTCTCATGGACAGAACGCAGGGGGGGCGTGGCCGGAAAACTCCACCTGTCATTCTTAGGGTTAGGGCTAGGGTTAGCGTCTGGAGAACGAGAATGCGCCCAGGTCCAGGGATAGTTGGGATTGCAAAGGCCTGCCAAGAGCAGCACGACGCTGCACTGACATTGCTCCTACCGCTGCTGTCATAGCCAGAACGCAGGGGGGGCGTGGCCGGAAACCGCGACCTGCCATTCTTAGGGTTAGGGCTAGGGTTAGCGTCTGGAGAACGAGAAAGCCCCCAGGTCCAGGGATAGTTGGGATTGCAAAGGCCTGCCAAGAGCAGCACGACACTGCACTGACATTGCTCCTCGTGCAGCTCTCATGGCCAGAACGCAGGGGGGGCGTGGCCGTAAACCGCGACCTGCCATTCTTAGGGTTAGGGCTAGGGTTAGCGTCTGGAGAACGAGAAAGCCCCCAGGTCCAGGGATAGTTGGGATTGCAAAGGCCTGCCAAGAGCAGCACGACGCTGTACTGACATTGCTCCTACCGCTGCTGTCATAGCCAGAACGCAGGAGGGGTTTGGCCGGAAACCGCGACCTGCCATTCTTAGGGTTAGGGCTAGGGTTAGCTTCTGGAGAACGAGAAAGCCCCCAGGTATAGGGATAGTTGGGATTGCAAAGGCCTGCCCAGAGCAGCACGACACTGCACTGACATTGCTCCTACCTCAGCTGTCATGGCCAGAACGCAGGGGGGCGTGGCCGGAAACCGCGACCTGCCATTCTTAGGGTTAGGGCTAGGGTTAGCGTCTGGAGAACGAGAAAGCCCCCAGGTCCAGGGATAGTTGGGATTGCAAAGGCCTGCAAAGAGCTGCACGACACTGCACTGACATTGTTCCTACCGCAGCTGTCATGGCCAGAACGCAGGGGGGGTGTGGCCGGAAACCGCGACCTGCCATTTTTAGGGTTAGGGCTAGGGTTAGCGTCTGGAGAACGAGAAAGCGCCCAGGTCCAGGGATAGTTGGGATTGCAAAGGCCTGCCAAGAACAGCACGACACTGCACTGACATTGTTCCTACCGCAGCTGTCATAGCCAGAATGTAGGGGGGGCGTGGCCGGAAAACTCCACCTGTCATTCTTAGGGTTAGGGCTAGGGTTAGCGTCTGGAGAACGAGAATGCGCCCAGGTCCAGGGATAGTTGGGATTGCAAAGGCCTGCCAAGAGCAGCACGACGCTGCACTGACTTTGCTCCTACCGCTGCTGTCATAGCCAGAACGCAGGGGGGGCGTGGCCGGAAACCGCGACCTGCCATTCTTAGGGTTAGGGCTAGGGTTAGCGTCTGGAGAACGAGAAAGCCCCCAGGTCCAGGGATAGTTGGGATTGCAAAGGCCTGCAAAGAGCTGCACGACACTGCACTGACATTGTTCCTACCGCAGCTGTCATGGCCAGAATGTAGGGGGGGCGTGGCCGGAAAACTCCACCTGTCATTATTAGGGTTAGGGCTAGGGTTAGCATCTGGAGAACGAGAAAGCCCCCAGGTCCAGGGATAGTTGGGATTGCAAAGGCCTGCCAAGAGCAGCACGACGCTGCACTGACATTGCTCCTACCGCTGCTGTCATAGCCAGAACGCAGGGGGGGCGTGGCCGGAAACCGCGACCTGCCATTCTTAGGGTTAGGGCTAGGGTTAGCGTCTGGAGAACGAGAAAGCGCCCAGGTCCAGGGATAGTTGGGATTGCAAAGGCCTGCCAAGAACAGCACGACACTGTACTGACATTGTTACTAACGCAGCTGTCATGGCCAGAATGTAGGGGGGGCGTGGCCGGAAACCGCGACCTACCATTCTTAGGGTTAGGGCTAGGGTTAGCGTCCGGAGAACGAGAAAGCAACAAGGTCCAGGGATAGTTGGGATTGCAAAGGCCTGCAAAGAGCTGCACGACACTGCACTGACATTGTTCCTACCGCAGCTGTCATGGCCAGAACGCAGGGGGGGTGTGGCCGGAAACCGCGACCTGCCATTTTTAGGGTTAGGGCTAGGGTTAGCGTCTGGAGAACGAGAAAGCGCCCAGGTCCAGGGATAGTTGGGATTGCAAAGGCCTGCCAAGAACAGCACGACACTGCACTGACATTGTTCCTACCGCAGCTGTCATAGCCAGAATGTAGGGGGGGCGTGGCCGGAAAACTCCACCTGTCATTCTTAGGGTTAGGGCTAGGGTTAGCGTCTGGAGAACGAGAAAGCGCCCAGGTCCAGGGATAGTTGGGATTGCAAAGGCCTGCCAAGAGCAGCACGACACTGCACTGACATTGCTCCTACCGCAGCTCTCATGGCCAGAACGCAGGGGGGGCGTGGCCGTAAACCGCGACATGCCATTCTTAGGGTTAGGGCTAGGGTTAGCGTCTGGAGAACGAGAAAGCGCCCAGGTCCAGGGATAGTTGGGATTGCAAAGGCCTGCCAAGAGCAGCACGACACTGCACTGACATTGCTCCTACCGCAGCTGTCATGGCCAGAACGCAGGGGGGCGTGGCCGGAAACCGCGACCTGCCATTATTAGGGTTAGGGCTAGGGTTAGCGTCTGGAGAATGAGAAAGCCCCCAGGTCCAGGGATAGTTGGGATTGCAAAGGCCTGCAAAGAGCTGCACGACACTGCATTGACATTGCTCCTACCTCAGCTGTCATAGCCAGAACGCAGGGGGGGCGTGGCCGGAAACCGCGACCTGCCATTCTTAGGGTTAGGGCTAGGGTTAGCGTCTGGAGAACGAGAAAGCCCCCAGGTCCAGGGATAGTTGGGATTGCAAAGGCCTGCCCAGAGCAGCACGACACTGCACTGACATTGCTCCTACCGCTGCTGTCATAGCCAGAACGCAGGGGGGGCGTGGCCGGAAACCGCGACCTGCCATTCTTAGGGTTAGGGCTAGGGTTAGCGTCTGGAGAACGAGAAAGCCCCCAGGTCCAGGGTTAGTTGGGATTGCAAAGGCCTGCCAAGAGCAGCACGACGCTGCACTGACATTGCTCCTGCCGCTGCTGTCATAGCCAGAACGCAGGGGGGGCGTGGCCGGAAACCGCGACCTGCCATTCTTAGGGTTAGGGCTAGGGTTAGCGTCTGGAGAACGAGAAAGCCCCCAGGTCCAGGGATAGTTGGGATTGCAAAGGCATGCCAAGTGCTGCATGACGCTGCACTGACATTGCTCCTACCGCAGCTGTCATGGCCAGAACGCAGGGGGGCGTGGCCGGAAACCGCGACCTGCCATTATTAGGGTTATGGCTAGGGTTAGCTTCTGGAGAACGAGAAAGCCCCCAGGTCCAGGGTTAGTTGGGATTGCAAAGGCCTGCCAAAAGCAGCACGACGCTGCACTGACATTGCTCCTACATCAGATGTGATAGCCAGAACGCAGGGGGGGCGTGGCCGTAAACCGCGACCTGCCATTATTAGGGTTAGGGCTAGGGTTAGCGTCCGGAGAACGAGAAAGCAACAAGGTCCAGGGATAGTTGGGATTGCAAAGGCCTGCAAAGAGCTGCACGACACTGCACTGACATTGTTCCTACCGCAGCTGTCATGGCCAGAACGCAGGGGGGGTGTGGCCGGAAACCGCGACCTGCCATTTTTAGGGTTAGGGCTAGGGTTAGCGTCCGGAGAACGAGAAAGCGCCCAGGTCCAGGGATAGTTGGGATTGCAAAGGCCTGCCAAGAACAGCACGACACTGCACTGACATTGTTCCTACCGCAGCTGTCATGGCCAGAATGTAGGGGGGGCGTGGCCGGAAAACTCCACCTGTCATTCTTAGGGTTAGGGCTAGGGTTAGCGTCTGGAGAACGAGAATGCGCCCAGGTCCAGGGATAGTTGGGATTGCAAAGGCCTGCCAAGAGCAGCACGACACTGCACTGACATTGCTCCTACCGCTGCTGTCATAGCCAGAACGCAGGGGGGGCGTGGCCGGAAACCGCGACCTGCCATTCTTAGGGTTAGGGCTAGGGTTAGCGTCTGGAGAACGAGAAAGCCCCCAGGTCCAGGGATAGTTGGGATTGCAAAGGCCTGCAAAGAGCTGCATGACGCTGCACTGACGTTGCTGCTAGCGCAGCTCTCATGGACAGAACGCAGGGGGGGCGTGGCCGGAAACCGCGACCTGCCATTTTTAGGGTTAGGGCTAGGGTTAGCGTCTGGAGAACGAGAAAGCGCCCAGGTCCAGGGATAGTTGGGATTGCAAAGGCCTGTCAAGAACAGCACGACACTGCACTGACATTGTTCCTAACGCAGCTGTCATGGCCAGAATGTAGGGGGGGCGTGGCCGGAAACCGCGACCTACCATTCTTAGGGTTAGGGCTAGGGTTAGCGTCTGGAGAACGAGAAAGCCCCCAGGTCCAGGGATAGTTGGGATTGCAAAGGCCTGCCAAGAGCAGCACGACACTGCACTGACATTGCTCCTACCGCAGCTCTCATGGACAGAACGCAGGGGGGGCGTGGCCGGAAAACTCCACCTGTCATTCTTAGGGTTAGGGCTAGGGTTAGCGTCTGGAGAACGAGAATGCGCCCAGGTCCAGGGATAGTTGGGATTGCAAAGGCCTGCCAAGAGCAGCACGACGCTGCACTGACATTGCTCCTACCTCAGCTGTCATAGCCAGAACGCAGGGGGGGCGTGGCCGGAAACCGCGACCTGCCATTCTTAGGGTTAGGGTTAGGGTTAGCGTCTGGAGAACGAGAAAGCCCCCAGGTCCAGGGATAGTTGGGATTGCAAAGGCCTGCCAAGAGCAGCACGACACTGCACTGACATTGCTCCTAACGCAGGTGTCATGGCCAGAACGCAGGTGGGGCTTGGCCGGAAACCGCGACCTGCCATTCTTAGGGTTAGGGCTAGGGTTAGCGTCTGGAGAACGATAAAGCCCCCAGGTCCAGGGTTAGTTGGGATTGCAAAGGCCTGCCAAGAGCAGCACGACACTGCACTGACATTGCTCCTACCGCAGCTGTCATGGCCAGAACGCAGGTGGGGCGTGGCCGGAAACCGCGACCTGCCATTCTTAGGGTTAGGGCTAGGGTTAGAGTCTGGAGAACGAGAAAGCGCCCAGGTCCAGGGATAGTTGGGATTGCAAAGGCCTGCCAAGAGCAGCACGACACTGCACTGACATTGCTCCTACCGCAGCTCTCATGGCCAGAACGCAGTGGGGGCGTGGCCGGAAACCGCGACCTGCCATTATTAGGGTTAGGGCTAGGGTTAGCGTCTGGAGAACGAGAAAGCCCCCAGGTCCAGGGTTAGTTGGGATTGCAAAGGCCTGCCAAGAACAGCACGACGCTGTACTGACATTGCTCCTACCTCAGCTGTCATAGCCAGAACGCAGGGGGGGCGTGGCTGGAAACCGCGACCTGCCATTCTCAGGGTTAGGGCTAGGGTTAGCGTCTGGAGAACGAGAAAGCCCCCAGGTCCAGGGATAGTTGGGATTGCAAAGGCCTGCAAAGAGCTGCACGACACTGCACTGACATTGTTCCTACCGCAGCTGTCATGGCCAGAATGTAGGGGGGGCGTGGCCGGAAAACTCCACCTGTCATTATTAGGGTTAGGGCTAGGGTTAGCATCTGGAGAACGAGAAAGCCCCCAGGGCCAGGGATAGTTGGGATTGCAAAGGCCTGCCAAGAGCAGCACGACGCTGCACTGACATTGCTCCTACCACAGCTGTCATGGCCAGAACGCAGGGGGGCGTGGCCGGAAACCGCGACCTGCCATTATTAGGGTTAGGGCTAGGGTTAGCGTCTGGAGAATGAGAAAGCCCCCAGGTCCAGGGATAGTTGGGATTGCAAAGGCCTGCCCAGAGCAGCACGACACTGCACTGACATTGCTCCTACCGCTGCTGTCATAGCCAGAACGCAGGGGGGGCGTGGCCGGAAACCGCGACCTGCCATTCTTAGGGTTAGGGCTAGGGTTAGCGTCTGGAGAACGAGAAAGCCCCCAGGTCCAGGGTTAGTTGGGATTGCAAAGGCCTGCCCAGAGCTGCATGACGCTGCACTGACATTGCTGCTAGCGCAGCTCTCATGGACAGAACGCACGGGGCTGTGGCCGGAAACCGCGACCTGCCATTTTTAGGTTTAGGGCTAGGGTTAGCGTCTGGAGAACGAGAAAGCGCCCAGGTCCAGGGATAGTTGGGATTGCAAAGGCCTGCCAAGAACAGCACGACACTGCACTGACATTGTTCCTACCGCAGCTCTCATGGCCAGAATGTAGGGGGGGCGTGGCCGGAAAACTCCACCGGTCATTATTAGGGTTAGGGCTAGGGTTAGCGTCTGGAGAACGAGAATGCGCCCAGGTCCAGGGATAGTTGGGATTGCAAAGGCCTGCCAAGAGCAGCACGACGCTGCACTGACATTGCTCCTACCTCAGCTCTCATGGACAGAACGCAGGGGGGGCGTGGCTGGAAACCGCGACCTGCCATTCTTAGGGTTAGGGTTAGGGTTAGCGTCTGGAGAACGAGAAAGCCCCCAGGTCCAGGGTTAGTTGGGATTGCAAAGGCCTGCCAAGAGCAGCACGACACTGCACTGACATTGCTCCTAACGCAGGTGTCATGGCCAGAACGCAGGTGGGGCTTGGCCGGAAACCGCGACCTGCCATTCTTAGGGTTAGGGCTAGGGTTAGCGTCTGGAGAACGATAAAGCCCCCAGGTCCAGGGTTAGTTGGGATTGCAAAGGCCTGCCAAGAGCAGCACGACACTGCACTGACATTGCTCCTACCGCAGCTGTCATGGCCAGAACGCAGGTGGGGCGTGGCCGGAAAACTCCACCTGTCATTATTAGGGTTAGGGCTAGGGTTAGCATCTGGAGAACGAGAAAGCCCCCAGGTCCAGGGATAGTTGGGATTGCAAAGGCCTGCCAAGAGCAGCACGACGCTGCACTGACATTGCTCCTACCGCTGCTGTCATAGCCAGAACGCAGGGGGGGCGTGGCCGGAAACCGCGACCTGCCATTCTTAGGGTTAGGGCTAGGGTTAGCGTCTGGAGAACGAGAAAGCCCCCAGGTCCAGGGTTAGTTGGGATTGCAAAGGCCTGCAAAGAGCTGCATGACGCTGCACTGACATTGCTGCTAGCGCAGGTCTCATGGACAGAACGCAGGGGGGGCGTGGCCGGAAACCGCGACCTGCCATTTTTAGGGTTAGGGCTAGGGTTAGCGTCTGGAGAACGAGAAAGCCCCCAGGTCCAGGGATAGTTGGGATTGCAAAGGCCTGCCAAGAGCAGCACGACACTGCACTGACATTGCTCCTACCACAGCTGTCATGGCCAGAACGCAGGGGGGCGTGGCCGGAAACCGCGACCTGCCATTATTAGGGTTAGGGCTAGGGTTAGCGTCTGGAGAATGAGAAAGCCCCCAGGTCCAGGGATAGTTGGGATTGCAAAGGCCTGAAAAGAGCTGCACGACACTGCATTGACATTGCTCCTACCTCAGCTGTTATAGCCAGAACGCAGGGGGGGCGTGGCCGTAAACCGCGACCTGCCATTCTTAGGGTTAGGGCTAGGGTTAGCGTCTGGAGAACGAGAATGCGCCCAGGTCCAGGGATAGTTGGGATTGCAAAGGCCTGCCAAGAACAGCACGACGCTGCACTGACATTGCTCCTACCGCAGCTGTCATGGCCAGAACGCAGGGGGGGCTTGGCCGGAAACCGCGACCTGCCATTCTTAGGGTTAGGGCTAGGGTTAGCGTCTGGAGAACGATAAAGCCCCCAGGTCCAGGGTTAGTTGGGATTGCAAAGGCCTGCCAAGAGCAGCACGACACTGCACTGACATTGCTCCTACCTCAGCTGTCATAGCCAGAGCGCAGGTGGGGCGTGGCTGGAAACCGCGACCTGCCATTCTCAGGGTTAGGGCTAGGGTTAGCGTCTGGAGAACGAGAAAGCCCCCAGGTCCAGGGATAGTTGGGATTGCAAAGGCCTGCAAAGAGCTGCACGACACTGCACTGACATTGTTCCTACCGCAGCTGTCATGGCCAGAATGTAGGGGGGGCGTGGCCGGAAAACTCCACCTGTCATTATTAGGGTTAGGGCTAGGGTTAGCGTCTGGAGAATGAGAAAGCCCCCAGGTCCAGGTATAGTTGGGATTGCAAAGGCCTGCCAAGAGCAGCACGACGCTGCACTGACATTGCTCCTACCGCTGCTGTCATAGCCAGAACGCAGGGGGGGCGTGGCCGGAAACCGCGACCTGCCATTCTTAGGGTTAGGGCTAGGGTTAGCGTCTGGAGAACGAGAAAGCCCCCAGGTCCAGGGTTAGTTGGGATTGCAAAGGCCTGCCAAGAGCAGCACGACACTGCACTGACATTGCTCTTAACGCAGGTGTCATGGCCAGAACGCAGGTGGGGCTTGGCCGGAAACCGCGACCTGCCATTCTTAGGGTTAGGGCTAGGGTTAGCGTCTGGAGAACGAGAAAGCCCCCAGGTCCAGGGTTAGTTGGGATTGCAAAGGCCTGCCAAGAGCAGCACGACACTGCACTGACATTGCTGCTAGCGCAGCTCTCATGGACAGAACGCAGGGGGGGCGTGGCCGGAAACCGCGACCTGCCATTATTAGGGTTAGGGCTAGGGTTAGCGTCTGGAGAATGAGAAAGCCCCCAGGTCCAGGGATAGTTGGGATTGCAAAGGCCTGCAAAGAGCTGCACGACACTGCATTGACATTGCTCCTACCTCAGCTGTCATAGCCAGAACGCAGGGGGGGCGTGGCCGTAAACCGCGACCTGCCATTCTTAGGGTTAGGGCTAGGGTTAGCGTCTGGAGAACGAGAAAGCGCCCAGGTCCAGGGATAGTTGGGATTGCAAAGGCCTGCCCAGAGCAGCACGACACTGCACTGACATTGCTCCTACCGCTGCTGTCATAGCCAGAACGCAGGGGGGGCGTGGCCGGAAACCGCGACCTGCCATTCTTAGGGTTAGGGCTAGGGTTAGCGTCTGGAGAACGAGAAAGCCCCCAGGTCCAGGGATAGTTGGGATTGCAAAGGCCTGCCAAGAGCAGCACGACACTGCACTGACATTTCTCCTAACGCAGGTGTCATGGCCAGAACGCAGGGGGGGCGTGGCCGGAAACCGCGACCTGCCATTCTTAGGGTTAGGGCTAGGGTTAGCGTCTGGAGAACGAGAAAGCCCCCAGGTCCAGGGATAGTTGGGATTGCAAAGGCCTGCCAAGAGCAGCACGACACTGCACTGACATTGCTCCTAACGCAGGTGTCATGGCCAGAAGGCAGGTGGGGCTTGGCCGGAAACCGCGACCTGCCATTCTTAGGGTTAGGGCTAGGGTTAGCGTCTGGAGAACGATAAAGCCCCCAGGTCCAGGGTTAGTTGGGATTGCAAAGGCCTGCCAAAAGCAGCACGACACTGCACTGACATTGCTCCTAACGCAGGTGTCATGGCCAGAACGCAGGTGGGGCGTGGCCGTAAACCGCGACCTGCCATTCGTAGGGTTAGGTCTAGGGTTAGCGTCTGGAGAACGAGAAAGCGCCCAGGTCCAGGGATAGTTGGGATTGCAAAGGCCTGCCAAGAGCAGCACGACACTGCACTGACATTGTTCCTACCGAAGCTGTCATAGCCAGAATGTAGGGGGGGCGTGGCCGGAAAACTCCACCTGTCATTCTTAGGGTTAGGGCTAGGGTTAGCGTCTGGAGAACGAGAATGCGCCCAGGTCCAGGGATAGTTGGGATTGCAAAGGCCTGCCAAGAACAGCACGACGCTGCACTGACATTGCTCCTACCGCTGCTGTCATAGCCAGAACGCAGGGGGGGCGTGGCCGGAAACCGCGACCTGCCATTCTTAGGGTTAGGGCTAGGGTTAGCGTCTGGAGAACGAGAAAGCCCCCAGGTCCAGGGATAGTTGGGATTGCAAAGGCCTGCCAAGAGCAGCACGACACTGCACTGACATTGCTCCTAACGCAGCTGTCATGGCCAGAACGCAGGTGGGGCTTGGCCGGAAACCGCGACCTGCCATTCTTAGGGTTAGGGCTAGGGTTAGCGTCTGGAGAACGATAAAGCCCCCAGGTCCAGGGTTAGTTGGGATTGCAAAGGCCTGCCAAGAGCAGCACGACACTGCACTGACATTGCTCCTACCTCAGCTGTCATAGCCAGAGCGCAGGTGGGGCGTGGCTGGAAACCGCGACCTGCCATTCTCAGGGTTAGGGCTAGGGTTAGCGTCTGGAGAACGAGAAAGCCCCCAGGTCCAGGGATAGTTGGGATTGCAAAGGCCTGCAAAGAGCTGCACGACACTGCACTGACATTGTTCCTACCGCAGCTGTCATGGCCAGAATGTAGGGGGGGCGTGGCCGGAAAACTCCACCTGTCATTATTAGGGTTAGGGCTAGGGTTAGCGTCTGGAGAACGAGAAAGCGCCCAGGTCCAGGGATAGTTGGGATTGCAAAGGCCTGCCAAGAGCAGCACGACGCTGCACTGACATTGCTCCTACCGCTGCTGTCATAGCCAGAACGCAGGGGGGGCGTGGCCAGAAACCGCGACCTGCCATTCTTAGGGTTAGGGCTAGGGTTAGCGTCTGGAGAACGAGAAAGCCCCCAGGTCCAGGGTTAGTTGGGATTGCAAAGGCCTGCAAAGAGCTGCATGACGCTGCACTGACATTGCTGCTAGCGCAGCTCTCATGGACAGAATGTAGGGGGGGCGTGGCCGGAAAACTCCACCGGTCATTATTAGGGTTAGGGCTAGGGTTAGCGTCTGGAGAACGAGAATGCGCCCAGGTCCAGGGATAGTTGGGATTGAAAAGGCCTGCCAAGAGCAGCACGACACTGCACTGACATTGCTCCTAACGCAGGTGTCATGGCCAGAACGCAGGTGGGGCGTGGCCGTAAACCGCGACCTGCCATTCTTAGGGTTAGGGCTAGGGTTAGCGTCTGGAGAACGAGAAAGCGCCCAGGTCCAGGGATAGTTGGGATTGCAAAGGCCTGCAAAGAGCTGCACGACACTGCACTGACATTGTTCCTACCGCAGCTGTCATGGCCAGAATGTAGGGGGGGCGTGGCCGGAAAACTCCACCTGTCATTATTAGGGTTAGGGCTAGGGTTAGCATCTGGAGAACGAGAAAGCCCCCAGGTCCAGGGATAGTTGGGATTGCAAAGGCCTGCCAAGAGCAGCACGACGCTGCACTGACATTGCTCCTACCGCTGCTGTCATAGCCAGAACGCAGGGGGGGCGTGGCCGGAAACCGCGACCTGCCATTCTTAGGGTTAGGGCTAGGGTTAGCGTCTGGAGAACGAGAAAGCCCCCAGGTCCAGGGTTAGTTGGGATTGCAAAGGCCTGCCAAGAACAGCACGACACTGCACTGACATTGTTCCTAACGCAGCTCTCATGGCCAGAATGTAGGGGGGGCGTGGCCGGAAACCGCGACCTACCATTCTTAGGGTTAGGGCTAGGGTTAGAGTCTGGAGAACGAGAAAGCGCCCAGGTCCAGGGATAGTTGGGATTGCAAAGGCCTGCCAAGAGCAGCACGACACTGCACTGACATTGCTCCTACCGCAGCTCTCATGGCCAGAACGCAGTGGGGGCGTGGCCGGAAACCGCGACCTGCCATTATTAGGGTTAGGGCTAGGGTTAGCGTCTGGAGAACGAGAAAGCCCCCAGGTCCAGGGTTAGTTGGGATTGCAAAGGCCTGCCAAGAACAGCACGACGCTGTACTGACATTGCTCCTACCTCAGCTGTCATAGCCAGAACGCAGGGGGGGCGTGGCTGGAAACCGCGACCTGCCATTCTCAGGGTTAGGGCTAGGGTTAGCGTCTGGAGAACGAGAAAGCCCCCAGGTCCAGGGATAGTTGGGATTGCAAAGGCCTGCAAAGAGCTGCACGACACTGCACTGACATTGTTCCTACCGCAGCTGTCATGGCCAGAATGTAGGGGGGGCGTGGCCGGAAAACTCCACCTGTCATTATTAGGGTTAGGGCTAGGGTTAGCATCTGGAGAACGAGAAAGCCCCCAGGGCCAGGGATAGTTGGGATTGCAAAGGCCTGCCAAGAGCAGCACGACGCTGCACTGACATTGCTCCTACCACAGCTGTCATGGCCAGAACGCAGGGGGGCGTGGCCGGAAACCGCGACCTGCCATTATTAGGGTTAGGGCTAGGGTTAGCGTCTGGAGAATGAGAAAGCCCCCAGGTCCAGGGATAGTTGGGATTGCAAAGGCCTGCCCAGAGCAGCACGACACTGCACTGACATTGCTCCTACCGCTGCTGTCATAGCCAGAACGCAGGGGGGGCGTGGCCGGAAACCGCGACCTGCCATTCTTAGGGTTAGGGCTAGGGTTAGCGTCTGGAGAACGAGAAAGCCCCCAGGTCCAGGGTTAGTTGGGATTGCAAAGGCCTGCCCAGAGCTGCATGACGCTGCACTGACATTGCTGCTAGCGCAGCTCTCATGGACAGAACGCACGGGGCTGTGGCCGGAAACCGCGACCTGCCATTTTTAGGTTTAGGGCTAGGGTTAGCGTCTGGAGAACGAGAAAGCGCCCAGGTCCAGGGATAGTTGGGATTGCAAAGGCCTGCCAAGAACAGCACGACACTGCACTGACATTGTTCCTACCGCAGCTCTCATGGCCAGAATGTAGGGGGGGCGTGGCCGGAAAACTCCACCGGTCATTATTAGGGTTAGGGCTAGGGTTAGCGTCTGGAGAACGAGAATGCGCCCAGGTCCAGGGATAGTTGGGATTGCAAAGGCCTGCCAAGAGCAGCACGACGCTGCACTGACATTGCTCCTACCTCAGCTCTCATGGACAGAACGCAGGGGGGGCGTGGCTGGAAACCGCGACCTGCCATTCTTAGGGTTAGGGTTAGGGTTAGCGTCTGGAGAACGAGAAAGCCCCCAGGTCCAGGGTTAGTTGGGATTGCAAAGGCCTGCCAAGAGCAGCACGACACTGCACTGACATTGCTCCTAACGCAGGTGTCATGGCCAGAACGCAGGTGGGGCTTGGCCGGAAACCGCGACCTGCCATTCTTAGGGTTAGGGCTAGGGTTAGCGTCTGGAGAACGATAAAGCCCCCAGGTCCAGGGTTAGTTGGGATTGCAAAGGCCTGCCAAGAGCAGCACGACACTGCACTGACATTGCTCCTACCGCAGCTGTCATGGCCAGAACGCAGGTGGGGCGTGGCCGGAAAACTCCACCTGTCATTATTAGGGTTAGGGCTAGGGTTAGCATCTGGAGAACGAGAAAGCCCCCAGGTCCAGGGATAGTTGGGATTGCAAAGGCCTGCCAAGAGCAGCACGACGCTGCACTGACATTGCTCCTACCGCTGCTGTCATAGCCAGAACGCAGGGGGGGCGTGGCCGGAAACCGCGACCTGCCATTCTTAGGGTTAGGGCTAGGGTTAGCGTCTGGAGAACGAGAAAGCCCCCAGGTCCAGGGTTAGTTGGGATTGCAAAGGCCTGCAAAGAGCTGCATGACGCTGCACTGACATTGCTGCTAGCGCAGGTCTCATGGACAGAACGCAGGGGGGGCGTGGCCGGAAACCGCGACCTGCCATTTTTAGGGTTAGGGCTAGGGTTAGCGTCTGGAGAACGAGAAAGCCCCCAGGTCCAGGGATAGTTGGGATTGCAAAGGCCTGCCAAGAGCAGCACGACACTGCACTGACATTGCTCCTACCACAGCTGTCATGGCCAGAACGCAGGGGGGCGTGGCCGGAAACCGCGACCTGCCATTATTAGGGTTAGGGCTAGGGTTAGCGTCTGGAGAATGAGAAAGCCCCCAGGTCCAGGGATAGTTGGGATTGCAAAGGCCTGAAAAGAGCTGCACGACACTGCATTGACATTGCTCCTACCTCAGCTGTTATAGCCAGAACGCAGGGGGGGCGTGGCCGTAAACCGCGACCTGCCATTCTTAGGGTTAGGGCTAGGGTTAGCGTCTGGAGAACGAGAATGCGCCCAGGTCCAGGGATAGTTGGGATTGCAAAGGCCTGCCAAGAACAGCACGACGCTGCACTGACATTGCTCCTACCGCAGCTGTCATGGCCAGAACGCAGGGGGGGCTTGGCCGGAAACCGCGACCTGCCATTCTTAGGGTTAGGGCTAGGGTTAGCGTCTGGAGAACGATAAAGCCCCCAGGTCCAGGGTTAGTTGGGATTGCAAAGGCCTGCCAAGAGCAGCACGACACTGCACTGACATTGCTCCTACCTCAGCTGTCATAGCCAGAGCGCAGGTGGGGCGTGGCTGGAAACCGCGACCTGCCATTCTCAGGGTTAGGGCTAGGGTTAGCGTCTGGAGAACGAGAAAGCCCCCAGGTCCAGGGATAGTTGGGATTGCAAAGGCCTGCAAAGAGCTGCACGACACTGCACTGACATTGTTCCTACCGCAGCTGTCATGGCCAGAATGTAGGGGGGGCGTGGCCGGAAAACTCCACCTGTCATTATTAGGGTTAGGGCTAGGGTTAGCGTCTGGAGAATGAGAAAGCCCCCAGGTCCAGGTATAGTTGGGATTGCAAAGGCCTGCCAAGAGCAGCACGACGCTGCACTGACATTGCTCCTACCGCTGCTGTCATAGCCAGAACGCAGGGGGGGCGTGGCCGGAAACCGCGACCTGCCATTCTTAGGGTTAGGGCTAGGGTTAGCGTCTGGAGAACGAGAAAGCCCCCAGGTCCAGGGTTAGTTGGGATTGCAAAGGCCTGCCAAGAGCAGCACGACACTGCACTGACATTGCTCTTAACGCAGGTGTCATGGCCAGAACGCAGGTGGGGCTTGGCCGGAAACCGCGACCTGCCATTCTTAGGGTTAGGGCTAGGGTTAGCGTCTGGAGAACGAGAAAGCCCCCAGGTCCAGGGTTAGTTGGGATTGCAAAGGCCTGCCAAGAGCAGCACGACACTGCACTGACATTGCTGCTAGCGCAGCTCTCATGGACAGAACGCAGGGGGGGCGTGGCCGGAAACCGCGACCTGCCATTATTAGGGTTAGGGCTAGGGTTAGCGTCTGGAGAATGAGAAAGCCCCCAGGTCCAGGGATAGTTGGGATTGCAAAGGCCTGCAAAGAGCTGCACGACACTGCATTGACATTGCTCCTACCACAGCTGTCATAGCCAGAACGCAGGGGGGGCGTGGCCGTAAACCGCGACCTGCCATTCTTAGGGTTAGGGCTAGGGTTAGCGTCTGGAGAACGAGAAAGCGCCCAGGTCCAGGGATAGTTGGGATTGCAAAGGCCTGCCCAGAGCAGCACGACACTGCACTGACATTGCTCCTACCGCTGCTGTCATAGCCAGAACGCAGGGGGGGCGTGGCCGGAAACCGCGACCTGCCATTCTTAGGGTTAGGGCTAGGGTTAGCGTCTGGAGAACGAGAAAGCCCCCAGGTCCAGGGATAGTTGGGATTGCAAAGGCCTGCCAAGAGCAGCACGACACTGCACTGACATTTCTCCTAACGCAGGTGTCATGGCCAGAACGCAGGGGGGGCGTGGCCGGAAACCGCGACCTGCCATTCTTAGGGTTAGGGCTAGGGTTAGCGTCTGGAGAACGAGAAAGCCCCCAGGTCCAGGGATAGTTGGGATTGCAAAGGCCTGCCAAGAGCAGCACGACACTGCACTGACATTGCTCCTAACGCAGGTGTCATGGCCAGAAGGCAGGTGGGGCTTGGCCGGAAACCGCGACCTGCCATTCTTAGGGTTAGGGCTAGGGTTAGCGTCTGGAGAACGATAAAGCCCCCAGGTCCAGGGTTAGTTGGGATTGCAAAGGCCTGCCAAAAGCAGCACGACACTGCACTGACATTGCTCCTAACGCAGGTGTCATGGCCAGAACGCAGGTGGGGCGTGGCCGTAAACCGCGACCTGCCATTCGTAGGGTTAGGTCTAGGGTTAGCGTCTGGAGAACGAGAAAGCGCCCAGGTCCAGGGATAGTTGGGATTGCAAAGGCCTGCCAAGAGCAGCACGACACTGCACTGACATTGTTCCTACCGAAGCTGTCATAGCCAGAATGTAGGGGGGGCGTGGCCGGAAAACTCCACCTGTCATTCTTAGGGTTAGGGCTAGGGTTAGCGTCTGGAGAACGAGAATGCGCCCAGGTCCAGGGATAGTTGGGATTGCAAAGGCCTGCCAAGAACAGCACGACGCTGCACTGACATTGCTCCTACCGCTGCTGTCATAGCCAGAACGCAGGGGGGGCGTGGCCGGAAACCGCGACCTGCCATTCTTAGGGTTAGGGCTAGGGTTAGCGTCTGGAGAACGAGAAAGCCCCCAGGTCCAGGGATAGTTGGGATTGCAAAGGCCTGCCAAGAGCAGCACGACACTGCACTGACATTGCTCCTAACGCAGCTGTCATGGCCAGAACGCAGGTGGGGCTTGGCCGGAAACCGCGACCTGCCATTCTTAGGGTTAGGGCTAGGGTTAGCGTCTGGAGAACGATAAAGCCCCCAGGTCCAGGGTTAGTTGGGATTGCAAAGGCCTGCCAAGAGCAGCACGACACTGCACTGACATTGCTCCTACCTCAGCTGTCATAGCCAGAGCGCAGGTGGGGCGTGGCTGGAAACCGCGACCTGCCATTCTCAGGGTTAGGGCTAGGGTTAGCGTCTGGAGAACGAGAAAGCCCCCAGGTCCAGGGATAGTTGGGATTGCAAAGGCCTGCAAAGAGCTGCACGACACTGCACTGACATTGTTCCTACCGCAGCTGTCATGGCCAGAATGTAGGGGGGGCGTGGCCGGAAAACTCCACCTGTCATTATTAGGGTTAGGGCTAGGGTTAGCGTCTGGAGAACGAGAAAGCGCCCAGGTCCAGGGATAGTTGGGATTGCAAAGGCCTGCCAAGAGCAGCACGACGCTGCACTGACATTGCTCCTACCGCTGCTGTCATAGCCAGAACGCAGGGGGGGCGTGGCCAGAAACCGCGACCTGCCATTCTTAGGGTTAGGGCTAGGGTTAGCGTCTGGAGAACGAGAAAGCCCCCAGGTCCAGGGTTAGTTGGGATTGCAAAGGCCTGCAAAGAGCTGCATGACGCTGCACTGACATTGCTGCTAGCGCAGCTCTCATGGACAGAATGTAGGGGGGGCGTGGCCGGAAAACTCCACCGGTCATTATTAGGGTTAGGGCTAGGGTTAGCGTCTGGAGAACGAGAATGCGCCCAGGTCCAGGGATAGTTGGGATTGAAAAGGCCTGCCAAGAGCAGCACGACACTGCACTGACATTGCTCCTAACGCAGGTGTCATGGCCAGAACGCAGGTGGGGCGTGGCCGTAAACCGCGACCTGCCATTCTTAGGGTTAGGGCTAGGGTTAGCGTCTGGAGAACGAGAAAGCGCCCAGGTCCAGGGATAGTTGGGATTGCAAAGGCCTGCAAAGAGCTGCACGACACTGCACTGACATTGTTCCTACCGCAGCTGTCATGGCCAGAATGTAGGGGGGGCGTGGCCGGAAAACTCCACCTGTCATTATTAGGGTTAGGGCTAGGGTTAGCATCTGGAGAACGAGAAAGCCCCCAGGTCCAGGGATAGTTGGGATTGCAAAGGCCTGCCAAGAGCAGCACGACGCTGCACTGACATTGCTCCTACCGCTGCTGTCATAGCCAGAACGCAGGGGGGGCGTGGCCGGAAACCGCGACCTGCCATTCTTAGGGTTAGGGCTAGGGTTAGCGTCTGGAGAACGAGAAAGCCCCCAGGTCCAGGGTTAGTTGGGATTGCAAAGGCCTGCCAAGAACAGCACGACACTGCACTGACATTGTTCCTAACGCAGCTCTCATGGCCAGAATGTAGGGGGGGCGTGGCCGGAAACCGCGACCTACCATTCTTAGGGTTAGGGCTAGGGTTAGCGTCTGGAGAACGAGAAAGCGCCCAGGTCCAGGGATAGTTGGGATTGCAAAGGCCTGCCAAGAGCAGCACGACACTGCACTGACATTGCTCCTACCGCAGCTCTCATGGCCAGAACGCGGGGGGGCGTGGCCGGAAACCGCGACCTGCCATTCTTAGGGTTAGGGCTAGGGTTAGCGTCTGGAGAACGAGAAAGCGCCCAGGTCCAGGGATAGTTGGGATTGCAAAGGCCTGCCAAGAACAGCACGACACTGCACTGACATTGTTCCTACCGCAGCTGTCATAGCCAGAATGTAGGGGGGGCGTGGCCGGAAAACTCCACCGGTCATTATTAGGGTTAGGGCTAGGGTTAGCGTCTGGAGAACGAGAATGCGCCCAGGTCCAGGGATAGTTGGGATTGAAAAGGCCTGCCAAGAGCAGCACGACACTGCACTGACATTGCTCCTAACGCAGGTGTCATGGCCAGAACGCAGGTGGGGCGTGGCCGTAAACCGCGACCTGCCATTCTTAGGGTTAGGGCTAGGGTTAGCGTCTGGAGAACGAGAAAGCCCCCAGGTCCAGGGATAGTTGGGATTGCAAAGGCCTGCAAAGAGCTGCACGACACTGCACTGACATTGTTCCTACCGCAGCTGTCATGGCCAGAATGTAGGGGGGGCGTGGCCGGAAAACTCCACCTGTCATTATTAGGGTTAGGGCTAGGGTTAGCATCTGGAGAACGAGAAAGCCCCCAGGTCCAGGGATAGTTGGGATTGCAAAGGCCTGCCAAGAGCAGCACGACGCTGCACTGACATTGCTCCTACCGCTGCTGTCATAGCCAGAACGCAGGGGGGGCATGGCCGGAAACCGCGACCTGCCATTCTTAGGGTTAGGGCTAGGGTTAGCGTCTGGAGAACGAGAAAGCCCCCAGGTCCAGGGTTAGTTGGGATTGCAAAGGCCTGCAAAGAGCTGCATGACGCTGCACTGACATTGCTGCTAGCGCAGCTCTCATGGACAGAACGCAGGGGGGGCGTGGCCGGAAACCGCGACCTGCCATTTTTAGGGTTAGGGCTAGGGTTAGCGTCTGGAGAACGAGAAAGCCCCCAGGTCCAGGGATAGTTGGGATTGCAAAGGCCTGCCAAGAACAGCACGACACTGCACTGACATTGTTCCTACCGCAGTTGTCATGGCCAGAATGTAGGGGGGGCGTGGCCGGAAACCGCGACCTACCATTCTTAGGGTTAGGGCTAGGGTTAGCGTCTGGAGAACGAGAAAGCGCCCAGGTCCAGGGATAGTTGGGATTGCAAAGGCCTGCCAAGAGCAGCACGACACTGCACTGACATTGCTCCTACCGCAGCTGTCATGGCCAGAACGCAGGGGGGCGTGGCCGTAAACCGCGACCTGCCATTCTTAGGGTTAGGGCTAGGGTTAGCGTCTGGAGAACGAGAAAGCGCCCAGGTCCAGGGATAGTTGGGATTGCAAAGGCCTGCCAAGAGCAGCACGACACTGCACTGACATTGCTCCTACCGCAGCTGTCATGGCCAGAACGCAGGGGGGCGTGGCCGGAAACCGCGACCTGCCATTATTAGGGTTAGGGCTAGGGTTAGCGTCTGGAGAACGAGAAAGCGCCCAGGTCCAGGGTTAGTTGGGATTGCAAAGGCCTGCCAAGAGCAGCACGACACTGCACTGACATTGCTCCTACCTCAGCTGTCATAGCCAGAACGCAGGGGGGGCGTGGCTGGAAACCGCGACCTGCCATTCTCAGGGTTAGGGCTAGGGTTAGCGTCTGGAGAACGAGAAAGCGCCCAGGTCCAGGGATAGTTGGGATTGCAAAGGCCTGCAAAGAGCTGCACGACACTGCACTGACATTGTTCCTACCGCAGCTGTCATGGCCAGAATGTAGGGGGGGCGTGGCCGGAAAACTCCACCTGTCATTATTAGGGTTAGGGCTAGGGTTAGCATCTGGAGAACGAGAAAGCCCCCATGTCCAGGGATAGTTGGGATTGCAAAGGCCTGCAAAGAGCTGCATGACGCTGCACTGACATTGCTCCTACCGCTGCTGTCATAGCCAGAACGCAGGGGGGGCATGGCCGGAAACCGCGACCTGCCATTTTTAGGGTTAGGGCTAGGGTTAGCGTCTGGAGAACGAGAAAGCGCCCAGGTCCAGGGATAGTTGGGATTGCAAAGGCCTGCCAAGAACAGCACGACACTGCACTGACATTGTTCCTACCGCAGTTGTCATGGCCAGAATGTAGGGGGGGCGTGGCTGGAAACCGCGACCTACCATTCTTAGGGTTAGGGCTAGGGTTAGCGTCTGGAGAACGAGAAAGCGCCCAGGTCCAGGGATAGTTGGGATTGCAAAGGCCTGCCAAGAGCAGCACGACACTGCACTGACATTGCTCCTACCGCAGCTGTCATGGCCAGAACGCAGGGGGGCGTGGCCGTAAACCGCGACCTGCCATTCTTAGGGTTAGGGCTAGGGTTAGCGTCTGGAGAACGAGAAAGCGCCCAGGTCCAGGGATAGTTGGGATTGCAAAGGCCTGCCAAGAGCAGCACGACACTGCACTGACATTGCTCCTACCGCAGCTCTCATGGACAGAACGCAGGGGGGCGTGGCCGGAAACCGCGACCTGCCATTATTAGGGTTAGGGCTAGGGTTAGCGTCTGGAGAATGAGAAAGCCCCCAGGTCCAGGGATAGTTGGGATTGCAAAGGCCTGCAAAGAGCTGCACGACACTGCATTGACATTGCTCCTACCTCAGCTGTCATAGCCAGAACGCAGGGGGGGCGTGGCCGGAAACCGCGACCTGCCATTCTTAGGGTTAGGGCTAGGGTTAGCGTCTGGAGAACGAGAAAGCCCCCAGGTCCAGGGATAGTTGGGATTGCAAAGGCCTGCCCAGAGCAGCACGACACTGCACTGACATTGCTCCTACCGCTGCTGTCATAGCCAGAACGCAGGGGGGGCGTGGCCGGAAACCGCGACCTGCCATTCTTAGGGTTAGGGCTAGGGTTAGCGTCTGGAGAACGAGAAAGCGCCCAGGTCCAGGGATAGTTGGGATTGTAAAGGCCTGCCAAGAGCAGCACGACACTGCACTGATATTTCTCCTAACGCAGGTGTCATAGCCAGAACGCAGGGGGGGCGTGGCCGGAAACCGCGACCTGCCATTCTTAGGGTTAGGGCTAGGGTTAGCGTCTGGAGAACGAGAAAGCGCCCAGGTCCAGGGATAGTTGGGATTGCAAAGGCCTGCCAAGAGCAGCACGACGCTGCACTGACATTGCTCCTACCGCTGCTGTCATAGCCAGAACGCAGGGGGGGCATGGCCGGAAACCGCGACCTGCCATTCTTAGGGTTAGGGCTAGGGTTAGCGTCTGGAGAACGAGAAAGCCCCCAGGTCCAGGGATAGTTGGGATTGCAAAGGCCTGCAAAGAGCTGCATGACGCTGCACTGACATTGCTGCTAGCGCAGCTCTCATGGACAGAACGCGGGGGGGGCGTGGCCGGAAACCGCGACCTGCCATTTTTAGGGTTAGGGCTAGGGTTAGCGTCTGGAGAACGAGAAAGCGCCCAGGTCCAGGGATAGTTGGGATTGCAAAGGCCTGCCAAGAACAGCACGACACTGCACTGACATTGTTCCTACCGCAGTTGTCATGGCCAGAATGTAGGGGGGGCGTGGCTGGAAACCGCGACCTACCATTCTTAGGGTTAGGGCTAGGGTTAGCGTCTGGAGAACGAGAAAGCGCCCAGGTCCAGGGATAGTTGGGATTGCAAAGGCCTGCCAAGAGCAGCACGACACTGCACTGACATTGCTCCTACCGCAGCTGTCATGGCCAGAACGCAGGGGGGCGTGGCCGTAAACCGCGACCTGCCATTCTTAGGGTTAGGGCTAGGGTTAGCGTCTGGAGAACGAGAAAGCGCCCAGGTCCAGGGATAGTTGGGATTGCAAAGGCCTGCCAAGAGCAGCACGACACTGCACTGACATTGCTCCTACCGCAGCTCTCATGGACAGAACGCAGGGGGGCGTGGCCGGAAACCGCGACCTGCCATTATTAGGGTTAGGGCTAGGGTTAGCGTCTGGAGAATGAGAAAGCCCCCAGGTCCAGGGATAGTTGGGATTGCAAAGGCCTGCAAAGAGCTGCACGACACTGCATTGACATTGCTCCTACCTCAGCTGTCATAGCCAGAACGCAGGGGGGGCGTGGCCGGAAACCGCGACCTGCCATTCTTAGGGTTAGGGCTAGGGTTAGCGTCTGGAGAACGAGAAAGCCCCCAGGTCCAGGGATAGTTGGGATTGCAAAGGCCTGCCCAGAGCAGCACGACACTGCACTGACATTGCTCCTACCGCTGCTGTCATAGCCAGAACGCAGGGGGGGCGTGGCCGGAAACCGCGACCTGCCATTCTTAGGGTTAGGGCTAGGGTTAGCGTCTGGAGAACGAGAAAGCGCCCAGGTCCAGGGATAGTTGGGATTGTAAAGGCCTGCCAAGAGCAGCACGACACTGCACTGATATTTCTCCTAACGCAGGTGTCATAGCCAGAACGCAGGGGGGGCGTGGCCGGAAACCGCGACCTGCCATTCTTAGGGTTAGGGCTAGGGTTAGCGTCTGGAGAACGAGAAAGCGCCCAGGTCCAGGGATAGTTGGGATTGCAAAGGCCTGCCAAGAGCAGCACGACGCTGCACTGACATTGCTCCTAACGCAGGTGTCATGGCCAGAACGCAGGTGGGGCGTGGCCGTAAACCGCGACCTGCCATTCTTAGGGTTAGGGCTAGGGTTAGAGTCTGGAGAACGAGAAAGCGCCCAGGTCCAGGGATAGTTGGGATTGTAAAGGCCTGCCAAGAGCAGCACGACGCTGCACTGACATTGCTCCTAGCGCAGCTGTCATGGCCAGAACGCAGGGGGGCGTGGCCGGAAACCGCGACCTGCCATTCTTAGGGCTAGGGCTAGGGTTAGCGTCTGGAGAACGAGAAAGCCCCCAGGTCCAGGGATAGTTGGGATTGCAAAGGCCTGCCAAGAGCAGCACGACGCTGCACTGACATTGCTCCTACCGCTGCTGTCATAGCCAGAACGCAGGGGGGGCGTGGCCGGAAACCGCGACCTGCCATTCTTAGGGTTAGGGCTAGGGTTAGCGTCTGGAGAACGAGAAAGCCCCCAGGTCCAGGGTTAGTTGGGATTGCAAAGGCCTGCAAAGAGCTGCATGACGCTGCACTGACATTGCTGCTAGCGCAGCTCTCATGGACAGAACGCAGGGGGGGCGTGGCCGGAAACCGCGACCTGCCATTTTTAGGGTTAGGGCTAGGGTTAGCGTCTGGAGAACGAGAAAGCGCCCAGGTCCAGGGATAGTTGGGATTGCAAAGGCCTGCCAAGAACAGCACGACACTGCACTGACATTGCTCCTACCGCAGCTCTCATGGCCAGAATGTAGGGGGGGCGTGGCCGGAAACCGCGACCTACCATTCTTAGGGTTAGGGCTAGGGTTAGCGTCTGGAGAACGAGAAAGCGCCCAGGTCCAGGGATAGTTGGGATTGCAAAGGCCTGCCAAGAGCAGCACGACACTGCACTGACATTGCTCCTACCGCAGCTCTCATGGCCAGAACGCAGGGGGGGCGTGGCCGTAAACCGCGACCTGCCATTCTTAGGGTTAGGGCTAGGGTTAGCGTCTGGAGAACGAGAAAGCGCCCAGGTCCAGGGATAGTTGGGATTGCAAAGGCCTGCCAAGAGCAGCACGACACTGCACTGACATTGCTCCTAACGCAGGTGTCATGGCCAGAACGCAGGGGGGGCGTGGCCGTAAACCGCGACCTGCCATTCTTAGGGTTAGGGCTAGGGTTAGAGTCTGGAGAACTAGAAAGCGCCCAGGTCCAGGGATAGTTGGGATTGCAAAGGCCTGCCAAGAGCAGCACGACACTGCACTGACATTGCTCCTACCTCAGCTGTCATAGCCAGAACGCAGGGGGGTGTGTCTGGAAACCGCAACCTGCCATTCTTAGGGTTAGGGCTAGGGTTAGCGTCTGGAGAGCGAGAAAGCCCCCAGGTCCAGGGTTAGTTGGGATTGCAAAGGCCTGCCAAGGACATCACGACACTACACTGACATTGCTCCTACATCAGATGTCATAGCCAGAACGCAGGGGGGGCGTGGCCGTAAAATGCGACCTGCCATTCTTAGGGTTAGGGCTAGGGTTAGCGTATGGAGAATGAGAAAGCGCCTAGGACCAGGCATAGTTGGGATTGCAAAGGCCTGCCAAGAACAGCATGACACTGCACTGACATTGCTCCTACCGCAGCTCTCATGGCCAGAACGCAGGGGGGGCGTGGCCGGAAACCGCGACCTGCCATTATTAGGGTTAGGGCTAGGGTTAGCGTCTGGAGAACGAGAAAGCGCCCAGGTCCAGGGATAGTTGGGATTGCAAAGGCCTGCCAAGAGCAGCATGACACTGCACTGACATTGCTCCTACCGCAGGTGTCATGGCCAGAACGCAGGGGGGGCGTGGCCGGAAACTGCGACCTGCCATTCTTAGGGTTAGGGCTAGGGTTAGCGTCTGGAGAACGAGAAAGCGCCCAGGTCCAGGGATAGTTGGGATTGCAAAGGCCTGCCAAGAGCAGCACGACACTACACTGACATTGCTCCTACCTCAGCTGTCATAGCCAGAACGCAGGGGGGGCGTGGCCGGAAACAGCGACCTGCCATTCTTAGGGTTAGGGCTAGGGTTAGCGTCTGGAGAACGAGAAAGCCCCCAGGTCCAGGGATAGTTGGGATTGCAAAGGCCTGCCAAGAGCAGCACGACGCTGCACTGACATTGCTCCTACCGCTGCTGTCATAGCCAGAACGCAGGGGGGGCGTGGCCGGAAACCGCGACCTGCCATTCTTAGGGTTAGGGCTAGGGTTAGCTTCTGGAGAACGAGGAAGCGCCCAGGTCCAGGGATAGTTGGGATTGCAAAGGCCTGCCAAGAGCAGCACGACGCTGCACTGACATTGCTCCTACCGCTGCTGTCATAGCCAGAACGCAGGGGGGGCGTGGCCGTAAACCGCGACCTGCCATTATTAGGGTTAGGGCTAGGGTTAGCGTCTGGAGAACGAGAAAGCGCCCAGGTCCAGGGATAGTTGGGATTGCAAAGGCCTGCCAAGAGCAGCACGACACTGCACTGACATTGCTCCTACCGCAGCTGTCATGGCCAGAACGCAGGGGGGCGTGGCCGGAAACCGCGACCTGCCATTCTTAGGGTTAGGGCTAGGGTTAGCGTCTGGAGAATGAGAAAGCCCCCAGGTCCAGGGATAGTTGGGATTGCAAAGGCCTGCAAAGACTTGCACGACACTGCATTGACATTGCTCCTACCTCAGCTGTCATAGCCAGAACGCAGGGGGGGCGTGGCCGGAAACCGCGACCTGCCATTCTTAGGGTTAGGGCTAGGGTTAGCGTCTGGAGAACGAGAAAGCGCCCAGGTCCAGGGATATTTGGGATTGCAAAGGCCTGCCAAGAGCAGCACGACGCTGCACTGACATTGCTCCTAACGCAGGTGTCATGGCCAGAACGCAGGTGGGGCGTGGCCGTAAACCGCGACCTGCCATTCTTAGGGTTAGGGCTAGGGTTAGAGTCTGGAGAACGAGAAAGCGCCCAGGTCCAGGGATAGTTGGGATTGCAAAGGCCTGCCAAGAGCAGCACGACGCTGCACTGACATTGCTCCTAGCGCAGCTGTCATGGCCAGAACGCAGGGGGGCGTGGCCGGAAACCGCGACCTGCCATTCTTAGGGCTAGGGCTAGGGTTAGCGTCTGGAGAACGAGAAAGCCCCCAGGTCCAGGGATAGTTGGGATTGCAAAGGCCTGCCAAGAGCAGCACGACGCTGCACTGACATTGCTCCTACCGCTGCTGTCATAGCCAGAACGCAGGGGGGGCGTGGCCGGAAACCGCGACCTGCCATTCTTAGGGTTAGGGCTAGGGTTAGCGTCTGGAGAACGAGAAAGCCCCCAGGTCCAGGGTTAGTTGGGATTGCAAAGGCCTGCAAAGAGCTGCATGACGCTGCACTGACATTGCTGCTAGCGCAGCTCTCATGGACAGAACGCAGGGGGGGCGTGGCCGGAAACCGCGACCTGCCATTTTTAGGGTTAGGGCTAGGGTTAGCGTCTGGAGAACGAGAAAGCGCCCAGGTCCAGGGATAGTTGGGATTGCAAAGGCCTGCCAAGAACAGCACGACACTGCACTGACATTGCTCCTACCGCAGCTCTCATGGCCAGAATGTAGGGGGGGCGTGGCCGGAAACCGCGACCTACCATTCTTAGGGTTAGGGCTAGGGTTAGCGTCTGGAGAACGAGAAAGCGCCCAGGTCCAGGGATAGTTGGGATTGCAAAGGCCTGCCAAGAGCAGCACGACACTGCACTGACATTGCTCCTACCGCAGCTCTCATGGCCAGAACGCAGGGGGGGCGTGGCCGTAAACCGCGACCTGCCATTCTTAGGGTTAGGGCTAGGGTTAGCGTCTGGAGAACGAGAAAGCGCCCAGGTCCAGGGATAGTTGGGATTGCAAAGGCCTGCCAAGAGCAGCACGACACTGCACTGACATTGCTCCTACCGCAGCTCTCATGGCCAGAACGCAGGGGGGCGTGGCCGGAAACCGCGACCTGCCATTATTAGGGTTAGGGCTAGGGTTAGCGTCTGGAGAATGAGAAAGCCCCCAGGTCCAGGGATAGTTGGGATTGCAAAGGCCTGCAAAGAGCTGCACGACACTGCATTGACATTGCTCCTACCTCAGCTGTCATAGCCAGAACGCAGGGGGGGCGTGGCCGGAAACCGCGACCTGCCATTCTTAGGGTTAGGGCTAGGGTTAGCGTCTGGAGAACGAGAAAGCGCCCAGGTCCAGGCTTAGTTGGGATTGCAAAGGCCTGCCCAGAGCAGCACGACACTGCACTGACATTTTTCCTACCGCAGCTGTCATGGCCAGAATGTAGGGGGGGCGTGGCCGGAAAACTCCACCTGTCATTATTAGGGTTAGGGCTAGGGTTAGCGTCTGGAGAACGAGAAAGCGCCCAGGTCCAGGGATAGTTGGGATTGCAAAGGCCTGCCAAGAGCAGCACGACGCTGCACTGACATTGCTCCTACCGCTGCTGTCATAGCCAGAACGCAGGGGGGGCGTGGCCGGAAACCTCGACCTGCCATTCTTAGGGTTAGGGCTAGGGTTAGCGTCTGGAGAACGAGAAAGCGCCCAGGTCCAGGGATAGTTGGGATTGCAAAGGCCTGCCAAGAGCAGCACGACACTGCACTGACATTGCTCCTAACGCAGGTGTCATGGCCAGAACGCAGGGGGGGCGTGGCCGGAAACCGCGACCTGCCATTCTTAGGGTTAGGGCTAGTGTTAGCTTCTGGAGAACGAGAAAGCGCCCAGGTCCAGGGATAGTTGGGATTGCAAAGGCCTGCCAAGAGCAGCACGACGCTGCACTGACATTGCTCCTACCGCTGCTGTCATAGCCAGAACGCAGGGGGGGCGTGGCCGGAAACCGCGACCTGCCATTCTTAGGGTTAGGGCTAGGGTTAGCGTCTGGAGAACGAGAAAGCGCCCAGGTCCAGGGATAGTTGGGATTGCAAAGGCCTGCCAAGAGCAGCACGACACTGCACTGACATTGCTCCTACCGCAGCTCTCATGGCCAGAACGCAGGGGGTGCGTGGCCGTAAACCGCGACCTGCCATTCTTAGGGTTAGGGCTAGGGTTAGCGTCTGGAGATCGAGAAAGCGCCCAGGTCCAGGGATAGTTGGGATTGCAAAGGCCTGCCAAGAGCAGCACGACACTGCACTGACATTGCTCCTACCGCTGCTGTCATAGCCAGAACGCAGGGGGGGCGTGGCCGGAAACAGCGACCTGCCATTCTTAGGGTTAGGGCTAGGGTTAGCGTCTGGAGAACGAGAAAGCGCCCAGGTCCAGGGATAGTTGGGATTGCAAAGGCCTGCCAAGAGCAGCACGACACTGCACTGACATTGCTCCTACCGCAGGTGTCATGGCCAGAACGCAGGGGGGGCGTGGCCGGAAACCGCGACCTGCCATTCTTAGGGTTAGGGCTAGGGTTAGAGTCTGGAGAACGAGAAAGCGCCCAGGTCCAGGGATAGTTGGGATTGCAAAGGCCTGCCAAGAGCAGCACGACACTGCACTGACATTGCTCCTACCGCAGGTCTCATGGCCAGAACGCAGGGGAGGCGTGGCCGGAAACCTCCACCTGCCATTATTAGGGTTAGGGCTAGGGTTAGCGTCTGGAGAACGAGAAAGCCCCCAGGTCCAGGGTTAGTTGGGATTGCAAAGGCCTGCCAAGAGCAGCACGATGCTGCACTGACATTGCTCCTACCGCAGCTGTCATAGCCAGAACGCAGGGGGGGCGTGGCCGGAAACCGCAACCTGCCATTCTTAGGGTTAGGGCTAGGGTTAGCGTCTGGAGAACGAGAAAGCGCCCAGGTCCAGGGATAGTTGGGATTGCAAAGGCCTGCCAAGAGCAGCACGACACTGCACTGACATTGCTCCTAGCGCAGCTCTCATGGCCAGAACGCAGGGGGGGCGTGGCCGGAAACCGCGACCTGCCATTCTTAGGGTTAGGGCTAGGGTTAGCGTCTGGAGAACGAGAAAGCGCCCAGGTCCAGGGATAGTTGGGATTGCAAAGGCCTGCCCAGAGCAGCACGACACTGCACTGACATTTTTCCTACCGCAGCTGTCATGGCCAGAATGTAGGGGGGGCGTGGCCGGAAAACTCCACCTGTCATTATTAGGGTTAGGGCTAGGGTTAGCGTCTGGAGAACGAGAAAGCGCCCAGGTCCAGGGATAGTTGGGATTGCAAAGGCCTGCCAAGAGCAGCACGACGCTGCACTGACATTGCTCCTACCGCTGCTGTCATAGCCAGAACGCAGGGGGGGCGTGGCCGGAAACCGCGACCTGCCATTCTTAGGGTTAGGGCTAGGGTTAGCGTCTGGAGAACGAGAAAGCGCCCAGGTCCAGGGATAGTTGGGATTGCAAAGGCCTGCCAAGAGCAGCACGACACTGCACTGACATTTTTCCTACCGCAGCTGTCATGGCCAGAATGTAGGGGGGGCGTGGCCAGAAAACTCCACCTGTCATTATTAGGGCTAGGGTTAGCGTCTGGAGAACGAGAAAGCGCCCAGGTCCAGGGATAGTTGGGATTGCAAAGGCCTGCCAAGAGCAGCACGACGCTGCACTGACATTGCTCCTAACGCAGGTGTCATGGCCAGAACGCAGGTGGGGCGTGGCCGGAAACCGCGACCTGCCATTCTTAGGGTTAGGGCTAGGGTTAGAGTCTGGAGAACGAGAAAGCGCCCAGGTCCAGGGATAGTTGGGATTGCAAAGGCCTGCCAAGAGCAGCACGACACTGCACTGACATTGCTCCTCGTGCAGCTCTCATGGCCAGAACGCAGGGGGGGCGTGGCCGGAAACCGCGACCTGCCATTATTAGGGTTAGGGCTAGGGTTAGCGTCTGGAGAACGAGAAAGCCCCCAGGTCCAGGGTTAGTTGGGATTGCAAAGGCCTGCCAAGAGCAGCACGACTCTGCACTGACATTGCTCCTACCTCAGCTGTCATAGCCAGAACGCAGGGGGGGCGTGGCTGGAAACCGCGACCTGCCATTCTCAGGGTTAGGGCTAGGGTTAGCGTCTGGAGAACGAGAAAGCCCCCAGGTCCAGGGATAGTTGGGATTGCAAAGGCCTGCAAAGAGCTGCACGACACTGCACTGACATTGTTCCTACCGCAGCTGTCATGGCCAGAATGTAGGGGGGGCGTGGCCGGAAAACTCCACCTGTCATTATTAGGGTTAGGGCTAGGGTTAGCATCTGGAGAACGAGAAAGCCCCCAGGTCCAGGGATAGTTGGGATTGCAAAGGCCTGCCAAGAGCAGCACGACACTGCACTGACATTGCTCCTACCGCAGCTCTCATGGCCAGAACGCAGGGGGGGCGTGGCCGGAAACCGCGACCTGCCATTCTTAGGGTTAGGGCTAGGGTTAGCGTCTGGAGAACGAGAAAGCGCCCAGGTCCAGGGATAGTTGGGATTGCAAAGGCCTGCCAAGAGCAGCACGACACTGCACTGACATTGCTCCTACCGCAGCTGTCATGGCCAGAACGCAGGGGGGGCGTGGCCGGAAACCGCGACCTGCCATTATTAGGGTTAGGGCTAGGGTTAGCGTCTGGAGAATGAGAAAACCCCCAGGTCCAGGGATAGTTGGGATTGCAAAGGCCTGCAAAGAGCTGCACGACACTGCATTGACATTGCTCCTACCTCAGCTGTCATAGCCAGAACGCAGGGGGGGCGTGGCCGGAAACCGCGACCTGCCATTCTTAGGGTTAGGGCTAGGGTTAGCGTCTGGAGAACGAGAAAGCGCCCAGGTCCAGGGATAGTTGGGATTGCAAAGGCCTGCCCAGAGCAGCACGACACTGCACTGACATTTTTCCTACCGCAGCTGTCATGGCCAGAATGTAGGGGGGGCGTGGCCGGAAAACTCCACCTGTCATTATTAGGGTTAGGACTAGGGTTAGCGTCTGGAGAACGAGAAAGCGCCCAGGTCCAGGGATAGTTGGGATTGCAAAGGCCTGCCAAGAGCAGCACGACGCTGCACTGACATTGCTCCTACCGCTGCTGTCATAGCCAGAACGCAGGGGGGGCGTGGCCGGAAACCGCGACCTGCCATTCTTAGGGTTAGGGCTAGGGTTAGCGTCTGGAGAACGAGAAAGCGCCCAGGTCCAGGGATAGTTGGGATTGCAAAGGCATGCCAAGAGCAGCACGACACTGCACTGACATTGCTCCTACCGCAGCTCTCATGGCCAGAACGCAGGGGGTGCGTGGCCGTAAACCGCGACCTGCCATTCTTAGGGTTAGGGCTAGGGTTAGCGTCTGGAGAACGAGAAAGCGCCCAGGTCCAGGGTTAGTTGGGATTGCAAAGGCCTGCCAAGAGCAGCACGACTCTGCACTGACATTGCTCCTACCGCTGCTGTCATAGCCAGAACGCAGGGGGGGCGTGGCCGGAAACCGCGACCTGCCATTCTTAGGGTTAGGGCTAGGGTTAGCGTCTGGAGAACGAGAAAGCGCCCAGGTCCAGGGATAGTTGGGATTGCAAAGGCCTGCCAAGAACAACATGACACTGCACTGACATTGCTCCTACCGCTGCTGTCATGGCCAGAACGCAGGGGGGCGTGTCTGGAAACCGCAACCTCCCATTCTTAGGGTTAGGGCTAGGGTTAGCGTCTGGAGAACGAGAAAGCGCCCAGGTCCAGGGATAGTTGGGATTGCAAAGGCCTGCCCAGAGCAGCACGACACTGCACTGACATTTTTCCTACCGCAGCTGTCATGGCCAGAATGTAGGGGGGGCGTGGCCGGAAACCGCGACCTGCCATTCTTAGGGTTAGGGCTAGGGTTAGCGTCTGGAGAACGAGAAAGCGCCCAGGTCCAGGGATAGTTGGGATTGCAAAGGCCTGTCAAGAGCAGCAAGACGCTGCACTGACATTGCTCCTACCGCTGCTGTCATAGCCAGAACGCAGGGGGGGCGTGGCCGGAAACCGCGACCTGCCATTCTTAGGGTTAGGGCTAGGGTTAGCGTCTGGAGAACGAGAAAGCGCCCAGGTCCAGGGATAGTTGGGATTGCAAAGGCCTGCCAAGAGCAGCACGACACTGCACTGACATTGCTCCTAACGCAGGTGTCATGGCCAGAACGCAGGGGGGGCGTGGCCGTAAACCGCGACCTGCCATTCTTAGGGTTAGGGCTAGGGTTAGCTTCTGGAGAACGAGAAAGCGCCCAGGTCCAGGGATAGTTGGGATTGCAAAGGCCTGCCAAGAGCAGCACGACGCTGCACTGACATTGCTCCTACCGCTGCTGTCATAGCCAGAACGCAGGGGGGGCGTGGCCGGAAACCGCGACCTGCCATTCTTAGGGTTAGGGCTAGGGTTAGCGTCTGGAGAACGAGAAAGCGCCCAGGTCCAGGGATAGTTGGGATTGCAAAGGCCTGCAAAGAGCAGCACGACACTGCACTGACATTGCTCCTAACGCAGGTGTCATGGCCAGAACGCAGGGGGGGCGTGGCCGGAAACCGCGACCTGCCATTCTTAGGGTTAGGGCTAGGGTTAGAGTCTGGAGAACGAGAAAGCCCCCAGGTCCAGGGATAGTTGGGATTGCAAAGGCCTGCCAAGAGCAGCACGACACTGCACTGACATTGCTCCTACCTCAGCTGTCATAGCCAGAACGCAGGGGGGGCGTGGCCGGAAACCGCGACCTGCCATTCTTAGGGTTAGGGCTAGGGTTAGCGTCTGGAGAACGAGAAAGCCCCAAGGTCCAGGGATAGTTGGGTTTGCAAAGGCCTACCAAGAGCAGCACGACACTGCACTGACATTGCTCCTACCGCAGCTCTCATGGCCAGAACGCGGGGGGGCGTGGCCGGAATCCGCGACCTGCCATTATTAGGGTTAGGGCTAGGGTTAGCGTCTGGAGAATGAGAAAGCCCCCAGGTCCAGGGATAGTTGGGATTGCAAAGGCCTGCCAAGAACAACATGACACTGCACTGACATTGCTCCTACCGCAGCTGTCATGGCCAGAACGCAGGGGGGCGTGTCTGGAAACCGCAACCTGCCATTCTTAGGGTTAGGGCTAGGGTTAGCGTCTGGAGAACGAGAAAGCGCCCAGGTCCAGGGATAGTTGGGATTGCAAAGGCCTGCCAAGAGCAGCACGACACTGCACTGACATTGCTCCTACCGCAGCTGTCATGGCCAGAACGCAGGGGAGGCGTGGCCGGAAACCTCCACCTGCCATTATTAGGGTTAGGGCTAGGGTTAGCGTCTGGAGAACGAGAAAGCACCCAGGTCCAGGGTTAGTTGGGATTGCAAAGGCCTGCCAAGAGCAGCACGATGCTGCACTGACATTGCTCCTGCCGCTGCTGTCATAGCCAGAACGCAGGGGGGGCGTGGCCGGAAACCGCGACCTGCCATTCTTAGGGTTAGGGCTAGGGTTAGCGTCTGGAGAACGAGAAAGCCCCCAGGTCCAGGGATAGTTGGGATTGCAAAGGCCTGCCAAGAGCAGCACGACGCTGCACTGACATTGCTCCTACATCAGATGTCATAGCCAGAACGCAGGGGGGGCGTGGCCGTAAAATGCGACCTGCCATTCTTAGGGTTAGGGCTAGGGTTAGCGTCTGGAGAATGAGAAAGCGCCTAGGTCCAGGCATAGTTGGGATTGCAAAGGCCTGCCAAGAACAGCATGACACTGCACTGACATTGCTCCTACCGCAGCTGTCATGGCCAGAACGCAGGGGGGGCGTGGCCGGAAACTGCGACCTGCCATTCTTAGGGTTAGGGCTAGGGTTAGCGTCTGGAGAACGAGAAAGCGCCCAGGTCCAGGGATAGTTGGGATTGCAAAGGGCTGCCAAGAGCAGCACGACGCTGCACTGACATTGCTCCTACCGCTGCTGTCATAGCCAGAACGCAGGGGGGGCGTGGCCGGAAACCGCGACCTGCCATTCTTAGGGTTAGGGCTAGGGTTAGCTTCTGGAGAACGAGAAAGCGCCCAGGTCCAGGGATAGTTGGGATTGCAAAGGCCTGCCAAGAGCAGCATGTCGCTGCACTGACATTGCTCCTACCGCTGCTGTCATAGCCAGAACGCAGGGGGGGCGTGGCCGGAAACCGCGACCTGCCATTCTTAGGGTTAGGGCTAGGGTTAGCGTCTGGAGAACGAGAAAGCGCCCAGGTCCAGGGATAGTTGGGATTGCAAAGGCCTGCCAAGAGCAGCACGACACTGCACTGACATTGCTCCTACCGCAGGTGTCATGGCCAGAACGCAGGGGGGGCGTGGCCGTAAACCGCGACCTGCCATTATTAGGGTTAGGGCTAGGGTTAGCATCTGGAGAACGAGAAAGCGCCCAGGTCCAGGGATAGTTGGGATTGCAAAGGCCTGCCAAGGGCAGCACGACACTGCACTGACATTGCTCCTACCGCAGCTGTCATGGCCAGAACGCAGGGGGGCGTGGCCGGAAACCGCGACCTGCCATTATTAGGGTTAGGGCTAGGGTTAGCGTCTGGAGAATGAGAAAGCCCCCAGGTCCAGGGATAGTTGGGATTGCAAAGGCCTGCAAAGACTTGCACGACACTGCACTGACATTTTTCCTACCGCAGCTGTCATGGCCAGAATGTAGGGGGGGCGTGGCCAGAAAACTCCACCTGCCATTATTAGGGTTAGGGCTAGGGTTAGCGTCTGGAGAACGAGAAAGCCCCCAGGTCCAGGGATAGTTGGGATTGCAAAGGCCTGCCAAGAGCAGCACGACGCTGCACTGACATTGCTCCTACCGCAGCTGTCATGGCCAGAACGCAGGGGAGGCGTGGCCGGAAAACTCCACCTGCCATTATTAGGGTTAGGGCTAGGGTTAGCGTCTGGAGAACGAGAAAGCCCCCAGGTCCAGGGATAGTTGGGATTGCAAAGGCCTGCCAAGAGCAGCACGACACTGCACTGACATTGCTCCTACCTCAGCTGTCATAGCCAGAACGCAGGGGGGGCGTGGCCGGAAACCCCGACCTGCCATTCTTAGGGTTAGGGCTAGGGTTAGCGTCTGGAGAACGAGAAAGCCCCCAGGTCCAGGGATAGTTGGGATTGCAAAGGCCTGCCAAGAACAGCATGACACTGCACTGACATTGCTCCTACCGCAGCTCTCATGGCCAGAACGCAGGGGGGGCGTGGTCGGAAACCGCGACCTGCCATTCTTAGGGTTAGGGCTAGGGTTAGCGTCTGGAGAACGAGAAAGCGCCCAGGTCCAGGGATAGTTGGGATTGCAAAGGCCTGCCAAGAGCAGCACGACGCTGCACTGACATTGCTCCTACCGCTGCTGTCATGGCCAGAACGCAGGGGGGGCGTGTCCGGAAACCGCGACCTGCCATTCTTAGGGTTAGGGCTAGGGTTAGCGTCTGGAGAACGAGAAAGCCCCCAGGTCCAGGGTTAGTTGGGATTGCAAAGGCCTGCCAAGAGCTGCATGACGCTGCACTGACATTGCTCCTAGCGCAGCTGTCATGGTCAGAACGCAGGGGGGGCGTGGCCGGAAACCGCGACCTGCCATTATTAGGGTTAGGGCTAGGGTTAGCGTCTGGAGAACGAGAAAGCCCCCAGGTCCAGGGATAGTTGGGATTGCAAAGGCCTGCCAAGAGCAGCACGACACTGCACTGATATTGCTCCTACCGCAGCTCTCATGGCCAGAACGCAGGGGGGCGTGGCCGGAAACCGCGACCTGCCATTATTAGGGTTAGGGCTAGGGTTAGCGTCTGGAGAACGAGAAAGCCCCCAGGTCCAGGGATAGTTGGGATTGCAAAGGCCTGCCAAGAGTAGCATGACACTGCACTGACATTGCTCCTAGCGCAGCTGTCATGGCCAGAAGGCAGGGGGGGCGTGGCCGGAAACCGCGACCTGCCATTCTTAGGGTTAGGGCTAGGGTTAGCGTCTGGAGAACGAGAAAGCCCCCAGGTCCAGGGATAGTTGGGATTGCAAAGGCCTGCCAAGAGCTGCACGACACTGCATTGACATTGCTCCTACCTCAGCAGTCATAGCCAGAACGCAGGGGGGGCGTGGCCGGAAACCGCGACCTGCCATTATTAGGGTTAGGGCTAGGGTTAGCGTCTGGAGAACGAGAAAGCCCCCAGGTCCAGGGATAGTTGGGATTGCAAAGGCCTGCAAAGAGCTGCACGACACTGCACTGACATTGTTCCTACCTCAGCTGTCATAGCCAGAACGCAGGGGGGGCGTGGCCGGAAACCCCGACCTGCCATTCTTAGGGTTAGGGCTAGGGTTAGCGTCTGGAGAACGAGAAAGCCCCCAGGTCCAGGGATAGTTGGGATTGCAAAGGCCTGCCAAGAGCAGCACGACGCTGCACTGACATTGCTCCTACCGCTGCTGTCATGGCCAGAACGCAGGGGGGGCGTGGCCGGAAACCGCGACCTGCCATTATTAAGGTTAGGGCTAGGGTTAGCGTCTGGAGAATGAGAAAGCGCCTAGGTCCAGCCATAGTTGGGATTGCAAAGGCCTGCCAAGAACAGCATGACACTGCACTGACATTGCTCCTACCGCAGCCCTCATGGCCAGAACGCAGGGGGGGCGTGGCCGGAAACCGCGACCTGCCATTCTTAGGGTTAGGGCTAGGGTTAGCGTCTGGAGAACGAGAAAGCGCCCAGGTCCAGGGATAGTTGGGATTGCAAAGGCCTGCCAAGAGCAGCACGACGCTGCACTGACATTGCTCCTACCGCAGCTGTCATGGCCAGAACGCAGGGGGGGCGTGGCCGGAAACCGCGACCTGCCATTCTTAGGGTTAGGGCTAGGGTTAGCGTCTGGAGAACGAGAAAGCCCCCAGGTCCAGGGTTAGTTGGGATTGCAAAGGCCTGCCAAGAGCTGCATGACGCTGCACTGACATTGCTCCTAGCGCAGCTGTCATGGACAGAACGCAGGGGGGGCGTGGCCGGAAACCGCGACCTGCCATTCTTAGGGTTAGGGCTAGGGTTAGCGTCTGGAAAACGAGAAAGCGCCCAGGTCCAGGGATAGTTGGGATTGCAAAGGCCTGCCAAGAGCAGCACGACACTGCACTGACATTGCTCCTACCGCAGCTCTCATGGCCAGAACGCAGGGGGGGCGTGGCCGTAAACCGCGACCTGCCATTATTAGGGTTAGGGCTAGGGTTAGCGTCTGGAGAACGAGAAAGCGCCCAGGTCCAGGGATAGTTGGGATTGCAAAGGCCTGCCAAGAGCAGCACGACACTGCACTGACATTGCTCCTACCGCAGCTGTCATGGCCAGAACGCAGGGGGGGCGTGGCCGGAAACCGCGACCTGCCATTATTAGGGTTAGGGCTAGGGTTAGCGTCTGGAGAATGAGAAAGCCCCCAGGTCCAGGGATAGTTGGGATTGCAAAGGCCTGCCCAGAGCAGCACGACACTGCACTGACATTTTTCCTACCGCAGCTGTCATGGCCAGAATGTAGGGGGGGCGTGGCCAGAAAACTCCACCTGTCATTATTAGGGTTAGGGCTAGGGTTAGCGTCTGGAGAACGAGAAAGCGCCCAGGTCCAGGGATAGTTGGGATTGCAAAGGCCTGCCAAGAGCAGCACGACGCTGCACTGACATTGCTCCTACCGCTGCTGTCATAGCCAGAACGCAGGGGGGGCGTGGCCGGAAACCGCGACCTGCCATTCTTAGGGTTAGGGCTAGGGTTAGCGTCTGGAGAATGAGAAAGTACCCAGGTCCAGGGATAGTTGGGATTGCAAAGGCCTGCCAAGAGCAGCACGACACTGCACTGACATTGCTCCTACCTCAGCTGTCATAGCCAGAACGCAGGGGGGGCGTGGCCGGAAACCGCGACCTGCCATTCTTAGGGTTAGGGCTAGGGTTAGCGTCTGGAGAACGAGAAAGCGCCCAGGTCCAGGGATAGTTGGGATTGCAAAGGCCTGCCAAGAGCAGCACGACACTGCAATGACATTGCTCCTACCTCAGCTGTCATGGCCAGAACGCAGGGGGGGCGTGGCCGGAATCCGCGACCTGCCATTCTTAGGGTTAGGGCTAGGGTTAGCGTCTGGAGAACGAGAAAGCCCCCAGGTCCAGGGATAGTTGGGATTGCAAAGGCCTGCCAAGAACAGCATGACACTGCACTGACATTGCTCCTACCGCAGCTCTCATGGCCAGAACGCAGGGGGGGCGTGGCCGGAAACCACGACCTGCCATTCTTAGGGTTAGGGCTAGGGTTAGCGTCTGGAGAACGAGAAAGCGCCCAGGTCCAGGGATAGTTGGGATTGCAAAGGCCTGCCAAGAGGAGCATGACACTGCACTGACATTGCTCCTACCGCAGCTGTCGTGGCCAGAACGCAGGGGGGGCGTGGCCGGAAACTGCGACCTGCCATTCTTAGGGTTAGGGCTAGGGTTAGCGTCTGGAGAACGAGAAAGCCCCCAGGTCCAGGGATAGTTGGGATTGCAAAGGCCTGCCAAGAGCAGCACGACGCTGCACTGACATTGCTCCTACCGCTGCTGTCATGGCCAGAACGCAGGGGGGGCGTGGCCGGAAACCGCGACCTGCCATTCTTAGGGTTAGGGCTAGGGTTAGCGTCTGGAGAACGAGAAAGCCCCCAGGTCCAGGGATAGTTGGGATTGCAAAGGCCTGCCAAGAGCTGCATGACGCTGCACTGACATTGCTCCTAGCGCAGCTGTCATGGACAGAACGCAGGGGGGGCGTGGCCGGAAACCGCGACCTGCCATTCTTAGGGTTAGGGCTAGGGTTAGCGTCTGGAGAACGAGAAAGCCCCCAGGTCCAGGGATAGTTGGGATTGCAAAGGCCTGCCAAGAGCAGCACGACACTGCACTGATATTGCTCCTACCGCAGCTCTCATGGCCAGAACGCAGGGGGGCGTGGCCGGAAACCGCGACCTGCCATTATTAGGGTTAGGGCTAGGGTTAGCGTCTGGAGAACGAGAAAGCCCCCAGGTCCAGGGATAGTTGGGATTGCAAAGGCCTGCCAAGAGCAGCACGACACTGCACTGACATTGCTCCTACCGCAGCTCTCATGGCCAGAACGCAGGGGGGGCGTGGCCGTAAACCGCGACCTGCCATTATTAGGGTTAGGGCTAGGGTTAGCGTCTGGAGAACGAGAAAGCGCCCAGGTCCAGGGATAGTTGGGATTGCAAAGGCCTGCCAAGAGCAGCACGACACTGCACTGACATTGCTCCTACCGCAGCTGTCATGGCCAGAACGCAGGGGGGCGTGGCCGGAAACCGCGACCTGCCATTATTAGGGTTAGGGCTAGGGTTAGCGTCTGGAGAATGAGAAAGCCCCCAGGTCCAGGGATAGTTGGGATTGCAAAGGCCTGCCCAGAGCAGCACGACGCTGCACTGACATTTTTCCTACCGCAGCTGTCATGGCCAGAATGTAGGGGGGGCGTAGCCAGAAAACTCCACCTGTCATTATTAGGGTTAGGGCTAGGGTTAGCGTCTGGAGAACGAGAAAGCGCCCAGGTCCAGGGATAGTTGGGATTGCAAAGGCCTGCCAAGAGCAGCACGACGCTGCACTGACATTGCTCCTACCGCTGCTGTCATAGCCAGAACGCAGGGGGGGCGTGGCCGGAAACCGCGACCTGCCATTCTTAGGGTTAGGGCTAGGGTTAGCGTCTGGAGAATGAGAAAGTACCCAGGTCCAGGGATAGTTGGGATTGCAAAGGCCTGCCAAGAGCAGCACGACACTGCACTGACATTGCTCCTACCTCAGCTGTCATAGCCAGAACGCAGGGGGGGCGTGGCCGGAAACCGCGACCTGCCATTCTTAGGGTTAGGGCTAGGGTTAGCGTCTGGAGAACGAGAAAGCGCCCAGGTCCAGGGATAGTTGGGATTGCAAAGGCCTGCCAAGAGCAGCACGACACTGCAATGACATTGCTCCTACCTCAGCTGTCATGGCCAGAACGCAGGGGGGGCGTGGCCGGAATCCGCGACCTGCCATTATTAGGGTTAGGGCTAGGGTTAGCGTCTGGAGAACGAGAAAGCCCCCAGGTCCAGGGATAGTTGGGATTGCAAAGGCCTGCCAAGAGGAGCATGACACTGCACTGACATTGCTCCTACCGCAGCTGTCATGGCCAGAACGCAGGGGGGGCGTGGCCGGAAACCGCGACCTGCCATTCTTAGGGTTAGGGCTAGGGTTAGCGTCTGGAGAACGAGAAAGCGCCCAGGTCCAGGGATAGTTGGGATTGCAAAGGCCTGCCAAGAGGAGCATGACACTGCACTGACATTGCTCCTACCGCAGCTGTCGTGGCCAGAACGCAGGGGGGGCGTGGAAGGAAACTGCGACCTGCCATTCTTAGGGTTAGGGCTAGGGTTAGCGTCTGGAGAACGAGAAAGCCCCCAGGTCCAGGGATAGTTGGGATTGCAAAGGCCTGCCAAGAGCAGCACGACGCTGCACTGACATTGCTCCTACCGCTGCTGTCATGGCCAGAACGCAGGGGGGGCGTGGCCGGAAACCGCGACCTGCCATTCTTAGGGTTAGGGCTAGGGTTAGCGTCTGGAGAACGAGAAAGCCCCCAGGTCCAGGGATAGTTGGGATTGCAAAGGCCTGCCAAGAGCAGCACGACACTGCACTGATATTGCTCCTACCGCAGCTCTCATGGCCAGAACGCAGGGGGGCGTGGCCGGAAACCGCGACCTGCCATTATTAGGGTTAGGGCTAGGGTTAGCGTCTGGAGAACGAGAAAGCCCCCAGGTCCAGGGATAGTTGGGATTGCAAAGGCCTGCCAAGAGTAGCATGACACTGCACTGACATTGCTCCTAGCGCAGCTGTCATGGCCAGAACGCAGGGGGGGCGTGGCCGTAAACCGCGACCTGCCATTCTTAGGGTTAGGGCTAGGGTTAGCGTCTGGAGAACGAGAAAGCCCCCATGTCCAGGGATAGTTGGGATTGCAAAGGCCTGCAAAGAGCTGCACGACACTGCATTGACATTGCTCCTACCTCAGCTGTCATGGCCAGAACGCAGGGCAGGCGTGGCCGGAAACCTCCACCTGCCATTATTAGGGTTAGGGCTAGGGTTAGCGTCTGGAGAACGAGAAAGCCCCCAGGTCCAGGGTTAGTTGGGTTTGCAAAGGCCTGCCAAGAGCAGCACGATGCTGCACTGACATTGCTCCTGCCGCTGCTGTCATAGCCAGAACGCAGGGGGGGCGTGGCCGGAAACCGCGACCTGCCATTCTTAGGGTTAGGGCTAGGGTTAGCGTCTGGAGAACGAGAAAGCCCCCAGGTCCAGGGATAGTTGGGATTGCAAAGGCCTGCCAAGAGCAGCACGACGCTGCACTGACATTGCTCCTACCGCTGCTGTCATGGCCAGAACGCAGGGGGGGCGTGGCCGGAAACCTCCACCTGCCATTATTAAGGTTAGGGCTAGGGTTAGCGTCTGGAGAATGAGAAAGCGCCTAGGTCCAGGCATAGTTGGGATTGCAAAGGCCTGCCAAGAACAGCATGACACTGCACTGACATTGCTCCTACCGCAGCCCTCATGGCCAGAACGCAGGGGGGGCGTGGCCGGAAACCGCGACCTGCCATTATTAGGGTTAGGGCTAGGGTTAGCGTCTGGAGAACGAGAAAGCGCCCAGGTCCAGGGATAGTTGGGATTGCAAAGGCCTGCCAAGAGCAGCACGACGCTGCACTGACATTGCTCCTACCGCAGCTGTCATGGCCAGAACGCGGGGGGGCGTGGCCGGAAACCGCGACCTGCCATTCTTAGGATTAGGCTAGGGTTAGCGTCTGGAGAATGAGAAAGCCCCCAGGTCCAGGGTTAGTTGGGATTGCAAAGGCCTGCCAAGAGCTGCATGACGCTGCACTGACATTGCTCCTAGCGCAGCTGTCATGGACAGAACGCAGGGGGGGCATGGCCGGAAACCGCGACCTGCCATTCTTAGGGTTAGGGCTAGGGTTAGCGTCTGGAGAACGAGAAAGCGCCCAGGTCCAGGGATAGTTGGGATTGCAAAGGCCTGCCAAGAGCAGCACGACACTGCACTGATATTGCTCCTAACGCAGCTCTCATGGCCAGAACGAAGGGGGGGCGTGGCCGGAAACCGCGACCTGCCATTCTTAGGGTTAGGGCTAGGGTTAGCGTCTGGAGAACGAGAAAGCCGCCAGGTCCAGGGATAGTTGGGATTGCAAAGGCCTGCCGAGAGTAGCATGACACTGCACTGACATTGCTCCTAGCGCAGCTGTCATGGCCAGAACGCAGGGGGCGTGGCCGGAAACCGCGACCTGCCATTCTTAGGGTTAGGTCTAGGGTTAGCGTCTGGAGAACGAGAAAGCGCCCAGGTCCAGGGATAGTTGGGATTGCAAAGGCCTGCCAAGAGCAGCACGATGCTGCACTGACATTGCTCCTGCCGCTGCTGTCATAGCCAGAACGCAGGGGGGGCGTGGCCGGAAACCGCGACCTGCCATTCTTAGGGTTAGGGCTAGGGTTAGCGTCTGGAGAACGAGAAAGCCCCCAGGTCCAGGGATAGTTGGGATTGCAAAGGCCTGCCAAGAGCAGCACGATGCTGCACTGACATTGCTCCTGCCGCTGCTGTCATAGCCAGAACGCAGGGGGGGCGTGGCCGGAAACCGCGACCTGCCATTCTTAGGGTTAGGGCTAGGGTTAGCGTCTGGAGAACGAGAAAGCCCCCAGGTCCAGGGATAGTTGGGATTGCAAAGGCCTGCCAAGAGCAGCACGACGCTGCACTGACATTGCTCCTACCGCTGCTGTCATGGCCAGAACGCAGGGGGGGCGTGGCCGGAAACCTCCACCTGCCATTATTAAGGTTAGGGCTAGGGTTAGCGTCTGGAGAATGAGAAAGCGCCTAGGTCCAGGCATAGTTGGGATTGCAAAGGCCTGCCAAGAACAGCATGACACTGCACTGACATTGCTCCTACCGCAGCCCTCATGGCCAGAACGCAGGGGGGGCGTGGCCGGAAACCGCGACCTGCCATTATTAGGGTTAGGGCTAGGGTTAGCGTCTGGAGAACGAGAAAGCGCCCAGGTCCAGGGATAGTTGGGATTGCAAAGGCCTGCCAAGAGCAGCACGACGCTGCACTGACATTGCTCCTACCGCAGCTGTCATGGCCAGAACGCGGGGGGGCGTGGCCGGAAACCGCGACCTGCCATTCTTAGGATTAGGCTAGGGTTAGCGTCTGGAGAACGAGAAAGCCCCCAGGTCCAGGGTTAGTTGGGATTGCAAAGGCCTGCCAAGAGCTGCATGACGCTGCACTGACATTGCTCCTAGCGCAGCTGTCATGGACAGAACGCAGGGGGGGCATGGCCGGAAACCGCGACCTGCCATTCTTAGGGTTAGGGCTAGGGTTAGCGTCTGGAGAACGAGAAAGCGCCCAGGTCCAGGGATAGTTGGGATTGCAAAGGCCTGCCAAGAGCAGCACGACACTGCACTGATATTGCTCCTAACGCAGCTCTCATGGCCAGAACGAAGGGGGGGCGTGGCCGGAAACCGCGACCTGCCATTCTTAGGGTTAGGGCTAGGGTTAGCGTCTGGAGAACGAGAAAGCCGCCAGGTCCAGGGATAGTTGGGATTGCAAAGGCCTGCCGAGAGTAGCATGACACTGCACTGACATTGCTCCTAGCGCAGCTGTCATGGCCAGAACGCAGAGGGGCGTGGCCGGAAACCGCGACCTGCCATTCTTAGGGTTAGGTCTAGGGTTAGCGTCTGGAGAACGAGAAAGCGCCCAGGTCCAGGGACAGTTGGGATTGCAAAGGCCTGCCAAGAGCAGCACGATGCTGCACTGACATTGCTCCTGCCGCTGCTGTCATAGCCAGAACGCAGGGGGGGCGTGGCCGGAAACCGCGACCTGCCATTCTTAGGGTTAGGGCTAGGGTTAGCGTCTGGAGAACGAGAAAGCCCCCAGGTCCAGGGATAGTTGGGATTGCAAAGGCCTGCCAAGAGCAGCACGACGCTGCACTGACATTGCTCCTACCGCTGCTGTCATGGCCAGAACGCAGGGGGGGCGTGGCCGGAAACCTCCACCTGCCATTATTAAGGTTAGGGCTAGGGTTAGCGTCTGGAGAATGAGAAAGCGCCTAGGTCCAGGCATAGTTGGGATTGCAAAGGCCTGCCAAGAGCTGCATGACACTGCACTGACATTGCTCCTACCGCAGCCCTCATGGCCAGAACGCAGGGGGGGCGTGGCCGGAAACCGCGACCTGCCATTATTAGGGTTAGGGCTAGGGTTAGCGTCTGGAGAACGAGAAAGCGCCCAGGTCCAGGGATAGTTGGGATTGCAAAGGCCTGCCAAGAGCAGCACGACGCTGCACTGACATTGCTCCTACCGCAGCTGTCATGGCCAGAACGCAGGGGGGGCGTGGCCGGAAACCGCGACCTGCCATTCTTAGGATTAGGCTAGGGTTAGCGTCTGGAGAACGAGAAAGCCCCCAGGTCCAGGGTTAGTTGGGATTGCAAAGGCCTGCCAAGAGCTGCATGACGCTGCACTGACATTGCTCCTAGCGCAGCTGTCATGGACAGAACGCAGGGGGGGCATGGCCGGAAACCGCGACCTGCCATTCTTAGGGTTAGGGCTAGGGTTAGCGTCTGGAGAACGAGAAAGCGCCCAGGTAAAGGGATAGTTGGGATTGCAAAGGCCTGCCAAGAGCAGCACGACACTGCACTGACATTGCTCCTACCGCAGCTCTCATGGCCAGAACGCAGGGGGGGCGTGGCCGGAAACCGCGACCTGCCATTCTTAGGGTTAGGGCTAGGGTTAGCGTCTGGAGAATGAGAAAGCCCCCAGGTCCAGGGATAGTTGGGATTGCAATGGCCTGCCAAGAACAGCATGACACTGCACTGACATTGCTCCTAGCGCAGCTGTCATGGCCAGAACGCAGGGGGGCGTGGCCGGAAACCGCGACCTGCCATTCTTAGGGTTAGGTCTAGGGTTAGCGTCTGGAGAACGAGAAAGCGCCCAGGTCCAGGGATAGTTGGGATTGCAAAGGCCTGCAAAGAGCTACACGACACTGCACTGACATTGTTCCTACCACAGCTGTCATGGCCAGAATGTAGGGGGGGGGTGGCCGGAAAACTCCACCTGCCATTGTTAGTGTTAGGGCTAGGGTTATCGTCTGGAGAACGAGAAAGCGCCCAGGTCCAGGGATAGTTGGGATTGCAAAGGCCTGCCAAGAGCAGCACGACGCTGCACTGACATTGCTCCTAGCGCAGCTGTCTTGGCCAGAACGCAGGGGGGCGTGGCCGGAAACCGCGACCTGCCATTCTTAGGGTTAGGGCTAGGGTTAGCGTCTGGAGAACGAGAAAGCCCCCAGGTCCAGGGATAGTTGGGATTGCAAAGGCCTGCCAAGAGCTGCACGACACTGCACTGACATTGTTCCTACCACAGCTGTCATGGCCAGAATGTAGGGGGGGCGTGGCCGGAAAACTCCACCTGCCATTGTTAGGGTTTGGGCTAGGGTTAGCGTCTGGAGAACGAGAAAGCGCCCAGGTCCAGGGATAGTTGGGATTGCAAAGGCCTGCCAAGAGCAGCACGACGCTGCACTGACATTGCTCCTACCGCTGCTGTCATAGCCAGAACGCAGGGGGGGCGTGGCCGGAAACCGCGACCTGCCATTCTTAGGGTTAGGGCTAGGGTTAGCGTCTGGAGAACGAGAAAGCCCCCAGGTCCAGGGATAGTTGGGATTGCAAAGGCCTGCCAAGAGCAGCATGACACTGCACTGACATTGCTCCTAGCGCAGCTGTCATGGCCAGAACGCAGGGGGACGTGGCCGGAAACCGCGACCTGCCATTCTTAGGGTTAGGGCTAGGGTTAGCGTCTGGAGGACGAGAAAGCCCCCAGGTCCAGGGATAGTTGGGATTGCAAAGGCCTGCCAAGAGCAGCACGACGCTGCACTGACATTGCTCCTACCGCAGCTGTCATGGCCAGAACGCAGGGGGGCGTGGCCGGAAACCGCGACCTGCCATTCTTAGGGTTAGGGCTAGGGTTAGCGTCTGGAGAACGAGAAAGCCCCCAGGTCCAGGGATAGTTGGGATTGCAAAAGCCTGCCAAGAGCAGCATGACACTGCACTGACATTGCTCCTAGCGCAGCTGTCATGGCCAGAACGCAGGGGGGCGTGGCCGGAAACCGCGACCTGCCATTCTTAGGGCTAGGGCTAGGGTTAGCGTCTGGAGAACGAGAAAGCGCCCAGGTCCAGGGATAGTTGGGATTGCAAAGGCCTGCCAAGAGCAGCACGACGCTGCACTGACATTGCTCCTACCGCTGCTGTCATAGCCAGAAAGCAGGGGGGGCGTGGCCGGAAACCGCGACCTGCCATTCTTAGGGTTAGGGCTAGGGTTAGCGTCTGGAGAACGAGAAAGCCCCCAGGTCCAGGGTTAGTTGGGATTGCAAAGGCCTGCAAAGAGCTGCACGACACTGCACTGACATTGTTCCTACCACAGCTGTCATGGCAAGAATGTAGAGGGGGCGTGGCCGGAAAACTCCGCCTGTCATTATTAGGGTTAGGGCTAGGGTTAGCGCCTGGAGAACGAGAAAGCGCCCAGGTCCAGGGATAGTTGGGATTGCAAAGGCCTGCCAAGAGCAGCACGACACTGCACTGACATTGCTCCTACCGCAGCTCTCATGGCCAGAACGCAGGGGGAGCGTGGCCGGAATCCGCGACCTGCCATTCTTAGGGTTAGGGCTAGGGTTAGCGTCTGGAGAATGAGAAAGCCCCCAGGTCCAGGGATAGTTGGGATTGCAATGGCCTGCCAAGAACAGCATGACACTGCACTGACATTGCTCTTACCTCTGCTGTCATGGCCAGAACGCAGGGGGGCGTGGCTGGAAACCGCGACCTGCCATTATTAGGGTTAGGTCTAGGGTTAGCGTCTGGAGAACGAGAAAGCGCCCAGGTCCAGGGATAGTTGGGATTGCAAAGGCCTGCCAAGAGCAGCACGACACTGCACTGACATTGCTCCTACCGCAGCTGTCATGGCCAGAAAGCAGGGGAGGCGTGGCCGGAAACCTCCACCTGACATTCTTAGGGTTAGGGCTAGGGTTAGCGTCTGGAGAATGAGAAAGCCCCCAGGTCCAGGGTTAGTTGGGATTGCAAAGGCCTGCCAAGAGCAGCACGATGCTGCACTGACATTGCTCCTGCCGCTGCTCTCATAGCCAGAACGCAGGGGGGCGTGGCCGGAAACCGCGACCTGCCATTCTTAGGGTTAGGGCTAGGGTTAGCGTCTGGAGAACGAGAAAGCCCCCAGGTCCAGTGATAGTTGGGATTGCAAAAGCCTGCCAAGAGCAGCATGACACTGCACTGACATTGCTCCTAGCGCAGCTGTCATGGCCAGAACGCAGGGGGGCGTGGCCGGAAACCGCGACCTGCCATTCTTAGGGCTAGGGCTAGGGTTAGCGTCTGGAGAACGAGAAAGCGCCCAGGTCCAGGGATAGTTGGGATTGCAAAGGCCTGCCAAGAGCAGCACGACGCTGCACTGACATTGCTCCTACCGCTGCTGTCATAGCCAGAAAGCAGGGGGGGCGTGGCCGGAAACCGCGACCTGCCATTCTTAGGGTTAGGGCTAGGGTTAGCGTCTGGAGAACGAGAAAGCCCCCAGGTCCAGGGTTAGTTGGGATTGCAAAGGCCTGCAAAGAGCTGCACGACACTGCACTGACATTGTTCCTACCACAGCTGTCATGGCAAGAATGTAGAGGGGGCGTGGCCGGAAAACTCCGCCTGTCATTATTAGGGTTAGGGCTAGGGTTAGCGCCTGGAGAACGAGAAAGCGCCCAGGTCCAGGGATAGTTGGGATTGCAAAGGCCTGCCAAGAGCAGCACGACACTGCACTGACATTGCTCCTACCGCAGCTCTCATGGCCAGAACGCAGGGGGAGCGTGGCCGGAATCCGCGACCTGCCATTCTTAGGGTTAGGGCTAGGGTTAGCGTCTGGAGAATGAGAAAGCCCCCAGGTCCAGGGATAGTTGGGATTGCAATGGCCTGCCAAGAACAGCATGACACTGCACTGACATTGCTCTTACCTCTGCTGTCATGGCCAGAACGCAGGGGGGCGTGGCTGGAAACCGCGACCTGCCATTATTAGGGTTAGGGCTAGGGTTAGCGTCTGGAGAACGAGAAAGCGCCCAGGTCCAGGGATAGTTGGGATTGCAAAGGCCTGCCAAGAGCAGCACGACACTGCACTGACATTGCTCCTACCGCAGCTGTCATGGCCAGAAAGCAGGGGAGGCGTGGCCGGAAACCTCCACCTGCCATTCTTAGGGTTAGGGCTAGGGTTAGCGTCTGGAGAATGAGAAAGCCCCCAGGTCCAGGGTTAGTTGGGATTGCAAAGGCCTGCCAAGAGCAGCACGATGCTGCACTGACATTGCTCCTGCCGCTGCTCTCATAGCCAGAACGCAGGGGGGGCGTGGCCGGAAACCGCGACCTGCCATTCTTAGGGTTAGGGCTAGGGTTAGCGTCTGGAGAACGAGAAAGCGCCCAGGTCCAGGGATAGTTGGGATTGCAAAGGCCTGCCAAGAGCAGCACGACGCTGCACTGACATTGCTCCTACCGCAGCTGTCATGGCCAGAACGCAGGGGGGCGTGGCCGGAAACCTCCACCTGCCATTCTTAGGGTTAGGGCTAGGGTTAGCGTCTGGAGAACGAGAAAGCGCCCAGGTCCAGGGTTAGTTGGGATTGCAAAGGCCTGCCAAGAGCAGCACGACGCTGCACTGACATTGCTCCTACATCATATGTCATAGCCAGAACGCAGGGGGGGCGTGGCCGTAAAATGCGACCTGCCATTCTTAGGGTTAGGGCTAGGGTTAGCGTCTGGAGAACGAGAAAGCGCCTAGGTCCAGGCATAGTTGCGATTGCAAAGGCCTGCCAAGAACAGCATGACACTGCACTGACATTGCTCCTACCGCAGCTCTCATGGCCAGAACGCAGGGGGGGCGTGGCCGGAATCCGCGACCTGCCATTATTAGGGTTAGGGCTAGGGTTAGCGTCCGGAGAACGAGAAAGCGCCCAGGTCCAGGGATAGTTGCGATTGCAAAGGCCTGCCAAGAGCAGCACGACGCTGCACTGACATTGCTCCTACCGCAGCTGTCATGGCCAGAACGCAGGGGGGCGTGGCCGGAAACCGCGACCTGCCATTCTTAGGGTTAGGGCTAGGGTTAGCGTCTGGAGAACGAGAAAGCCCCCAGGTCCAGGGATAGTTGGGATTGCAAAGGCCTGCCAAGATCTGCATGACGCTGCACTGACATTGATCCTAACGCAGCTGTCATGGACAGAACGCAGGGGGGGCGTGGCCGGAAACCGCGACCTGCCATTCTTAGGGTTAGTTCTAGGGTTAGCGTCTGGAGAACGAGAAAGCGCCCAGGTCCAGGGATAGTTGGGATTGCAAAGGCCTGCCAAGAGCAGCACGACACTGCACTGACATTGCTCCTACCGCAGCTCTCATGGCCAGAACGCAGGGGGAGCGTGGCCGGAATCCGCGACCTGCCATTCTTAGGGTTAGGGCTAGGGTTAGCGTCTGGAGAATGAGAAAGCCCCCAGGTCCAGGGATAGTTGGGATTGCAATGGCCTGCCAAGAACAGCATGACACTGCACTGACATTGCTCTTACCTCTGCTGTCATGGCCAGAACGCAGGGGGGCGTGGCTGGAAACCGCGACCTGCCATTATTAGGGTTAGGGCTAGGGTTAGCGTCTGGAGAACGAGAAAGCCCCCAGGTCCAGGGATAGTTGGGATTGCAAAGGCCTGCCAAGAACAGCACGACACTGCACTGACATTGATCCTAACGCAGCTGTCATGGACAGAACGCAGGGGGGGCGTGGCCGGAAACCGCGACCTGCCATTCTTAGGGTTAGTTCTAGGGTTAGCGTCTGGAGAACGAGAAAGCGCCCAGGTCCAGGGATAGTTGGGATTGCAAAGGCCTGCCAAGAGCAGCACGACACTGCACTGACATTGCTCCTACCGCAGCTCTCATGGCCAGAACGCAGGGGGAGCGTGGCCGGAATCCGCGACCTGCCATTCTTAGGGTTAGGGCTAGGGTTAGCGTCTGGAGAATGAGAAAGCCCCCAGGTCCAGGGATAGTTGGGATTGCAAAGGCCTGCCAAGAACAGCATGACACTGCACTGACATTGCTCTTACCTCTGCTGTCATGGCCAGAACGCAGGGGGGCGTGGCTGGAAACCGCGACCTGCCATTATTAGGGTTAGGGCTAGGGTTAGCGTCTGGAGAACGAGAAAGCGCCCAGGTCCAGGGATAGTTGGGATTGCAAAGGCCTGCCAAGAGCAGCACGACACTGCACTGACATTGCTCCTACCGCAGCTGTCATGGCCAGAAAGCAGGGGAGGCGTGGCCGGAAACCTCCACCTGCCATTCTTAGGGTTAGGGCTAGGGTTAGCGTCTGGAGAATGAGAAAGCCCCCAGGTCCAGGGTTAGTTGGGATTGCAAAGGCCTGCCAAGAGCAGCACGATGCTGCACTGACATTGCTCCTGCCGCTGCTCTCATAGCCAGAACGCAGGGGAGGCGTGGCCGGAAACCGCGACCTGCCATTCTTAGGGTTAGGGCTAGGGTTAGCGTCTGGAGAACGAGAAAGCCCCCAGGTCCAGGGATAGTTGGGATTGCAAAGGCCTGCCAAGAGCAGCACGACGCTGCACTGACATTGCTCCTACCGCAGCTGTCATGGCCAGAACGCAGGGGGGCGTGGCCGGAAACCTCCACCTGCCATTCTTTGGGTTAGGGCTAGGGTTAGCGTCTGGAGAACGAGAAAGCCCCCAGGTCCAGGGTTAGTTGGGATTGCAAAGGCCTGCCAAGAGCAGCACAACGCTGCACTGACATTGCTCCTACATCAGATGTCATAGCCAGAACGCAGGGGGGGCGTGGCCGTAAAATGCGACCTGCCATTCTTAGGGTTAGGGCTAGGGTTAGCGTCTGGAGAACGAGAAAGCGCCTAGGTCCAGGCATAGTTGCGATTGCAAAGGCCTGCCAAGAACAGCATGACACTGCACTGACATTGCTCCTACCGCAGCTCTCATGGCCAGAACGCAGGGGGGGCGTGGCCGGAATCCGCGACCTGCCATTATTAGGGTTAGGGCTAGGGTTAGCGTCTGGAGAACGAGAAAGCGCCCAGGTCCAGGGATAGTTGGGATTGCAAAGGCCTGCAAAGAGCTGCACGACACTGCACTGACATTGTTCCTACCACAGCTGTCATGGCCAGAATATAGGGGGGGCGTGGCCGGAAAACTCCACCTGCCATTGTTAGGGTTTGGGCTAGGGTTAGCGTCTGGAGAACGAGAAAGCGCCCAGGTCCAGGGATAGTTGGGATTGCAAAGGCCTGCCAAGAGCATCACGACGCTGCACTGACATTGCTCCTACCGCTGCTGTCATAGCCAGAACGCAGGGGGGGCGTGGCCGGAAACCGCGACCTGCCATTCTTAGGGTTAGGGCTAGGGTTAGCGTCTGGAGAACGAGAAAGCGCCCAGGTCCAGGGATAGTTGGGATTGCAAAGGCCTGCCAAGAGCAGCACGACGCTGCACTGACATTGCTCCTACCTCAGCTGTCATGGCCAGAACGCAGGGGGGCGTGGCCGGAAACCGCGACCTGCCATTCTTAGGGCTAGGGCTAGGGTTAGCGTCTGGAGAACGAGAAAGCGCCCAGGTCCAGGGATAGTTGGGATTGCAAAGGCCTGCCAAGAGCTGCATGACGCTGCACTGACATTGCTCCTAACGCAGCTGTCATGGACAGAACTCAGGGGGGGCGTGGCCGGAAACCGCGACCTGCCATTCTTAGGGTTAGGGCTAGGGTTAGCGTCTGGAGAACGAGAAAGCGCCCAGGTCCAGGGATAGTTGGGATTGCAAAGGCCTGCAAAGAGCTGCACGACACTGCACTGACATTGTTCCTACCACAGCTGTCATGGCCAGAATGTAGGGGGGGCGTGGCCGGAAAACTCCACCTGCCATTGTTAGGGTTTGGGCTAGGGTTAGCGTCTGGAGAACGAGAAAGCGCCCAGGTCCAGGGATAGTTGGGATTGCAAAGGCCTGCCAAGAGCATCACGACGCTGCACTGACATTGCTCCTACCGCTGCTGTCATAGCCAGAACGCAGGGGGGGCGTGGCCGGAAACCGCGACCTGCCATTCTTAGGGTTAGGGCTAGGGTTAGCGTCTGGAGAACGAGAAAGCCCCCAGGTCCAGGGATAGTTGGGATTGCAAAGGCCTGCCAAGAGCAGCACGACACTGCACTGACATTGCTCCTACCGCAGCTCTCATGGCCAGAACGCAGGGGGGCGTGGCCGGAAACCGCGACCTGCCATTCTTAGGGCTAGGGCTAGGGTTAGCGTCTGGAGAACGAGAAAGCGCCCAGGTCCAGGGATAGTTGGGATTGCAAAGGCCTGCCAAGAGCAGCACGACGCTGCACTGACATTGCTCCTACCGCTGCTGTCATGGCCAGAACGCAGGGGGGGCGTGGCCGTAAACCGCGACCTGCCATTCTTAGGGTTAGGGCTAGGGTTAGCGTCTGAAGAACGAGAAAGCCCCCAGGTCCAGGGTTAGTTGGGATTGCAAAGGCCTGCAAAGAGCTGCACGACACTGCACTGACATTGTTCCTACCACAGCTGTCATGGCCAGAATGTAGAGGGGGCGTGGCCGGAAAACTCCACCTGTCATTATTAGGGTTAGGGCTAGGGTTAGCGTCTGGAGAACGAGAAAGCGCCCAGGTCCAGGGATAGTTGGGATTGCAAAGGCCTGCCAAGAGCAGCACGACGCTGCACTGACATTGCTCCTAACGCAGCTGTCATAGCCAGGACGCAGGGGGGGCGTGGCCGGAAACCGCGACCTGCCATTCTTAGGGTTAGGGCTAGGGTTAGCGTCTGGAGAACGAGAAAGCGCCCAGGTCCAGGGATAGTTGGGATTGCAAAGGCCTGCCAAGAGCAGCACGACACTGCACTGACATTGCTCCTACCGCAGCTCTCATGGCCAGAACGCAGGGGGGGCGTGGCCGGAATCCGCGACCTGCCATTCTTAGGGTTAGGGCTAGGGTTAGCGTCTGGAGAATGAGAAAGCCCCCAGGTCCAGGGATAGTTGGGATTGCAATGGCCTGCCAAGAACAGCATGACACTGCACTGACATTGCTCTTACCTCTGCTGTCATGGCCAGAACGCAGGGGGGCGTGGCTGGAAACCGCGACCTGCCATTATTAGGGTTAGGGCTAGGGTTAGCGTCTGGAGAACGAGAAAGCGCCCAGGTCCAGGGATAGTTGGGATTGCAAAGGCCTGCCAAGAGCAGCACGACGCTGCACTGACATTGCTCCTACCGCAGCTGTCATGGCCAGAACGCAGGGGGGCGTGGCCGGAAACCGCGACCTGCCATTCTTAGGGTTAGGGCTAGGGTTAGCGTCTGGAGAACGAGAAAGCCCCCAGCTCCAGGGTTAGTTGGGATTGCAAAGGCCTGCCAAGAGCAGCACGACGCTGCACTGACATTGCTCCTGCCGCTGCTGTCATAGCCAGATCGCAGGGGGGCGTGGCCGGAAACCTCCACCTGCCATTCTTAGGGTTAGGGCTAGGGTTAGCGTCTGGAGAACGAGAAAGCCCCCAGGTCCAGGGTTAGTTGGGATTGCAAAGGCCTGCCAAGAGCAGCACGACGCTGCACTGACATTGCTCCTACATCAGATGTCATAGCCAGAACGCAGGGGGGGCGTGGCCGTAAAATGCGACCTGCCATTCTTAGGGTTAGGGCTAGGGTTAGCGTCTGGAGAACGAGAAAGCGCCTAGGTCCAGGCATAGTTGCGATTGCAAAGGCCTGCCAAGAACAGCATGACACTGCACTGACATTGCTCCTACCGCAGCTCTCATGGCCAGAACGCAGGGGGGGCGTGGCCGGAATCCGCGACCTGCCATTATTAGGGTTAGGGCTAGGGTTAGCGTCCGGAGAACGAGAAAGCGCCCAGGTCCAGGGATAGTTGCGATTGCAAAGGCCTGCCAAGAGCAGCACGACACTGCACTGACATTGCTCCTACCTCAGCTCTCATGGACAGAACGTAGGGGGGGCGTGGCCGGAAACCGCGTCCTGCCATTATTAGGGTTAGGGCTAGGGTTAGCGTCTGGAGAACGAGAAAGCCCCCAGGTCCAGGGTTAATTGGGATTGCAAAGGCCTGCCAAGAGCAGCACGACGCTGCACTGACATTGCTCCTACCGCTGCTGTCATGGCCAGAACGCAGGGGGGGCGTGGCCGGAAACCTCCACCTGCCATTATTAAGGTTAGGGCTAGGGTTAGCGTCTGGAGAATGAGAAAGCGCCTAGGTCCAGGCATAGTTGGGATTGCAAAGGCCTGCCAAGAGCAGCACGACACCGCACTGACATTGCTCCTAACGCAGGTGTCATGGCCAGAACGCAGGTGGGGCTTTTCCGGAAACCGCGACCTGCCATTCTTAGGGTTAGGGCTAGGGTTAGCGTCTGGAGAACGAGAAAGCCCCCAGGTCCAGGGATAGTTGGGATTGCAAAGGCCTGCCAAGAGCAGCACGACGCTGCACTGACATTGCTCCTACCTCAGCTGTCATGGCCAGAACGCAGGGGGGCGTGGCCGGAAACCGCGACCTGCCATTCTTAGGGCTAGGGCTAGGGTTAGCGTCTGGAGAACGAGAAAGCGCCCAGGTCCAGGGATAGTTGGGATTGCAAAGGCCTTCCAAGAGCAGCACGACGCTGCACTGACATTGCTCCTACCGCTGCTGTCATGGCCAGAACGCAGGGGGGGCGTGGCCGGAAACCGCGACCTGCCATTCTTAGGGTTAGGGCTAGGGTTAGCGTCTGAAGAACGAGAAAGCCCCCAGGTCCAGGGTTAGTTGGGATTGCAAAGGCCTGCAAAGAGCTGCACGACACTGCACTGACATTGTTCCTACCACAGCTGTCATGGCCAGAATGTAGAGGGGGCGTGGCCGGAAAACTCCACCTGTCATTATTAGGGTTAGGGCTAGGGTTAGCGTCTGGAGAACGAGAAAGCGCCCAGGTCCAGGGATAGTTGGGATTGCAAAGGCCTGCCAAGAGCAGCACGACGCTGCACTGACATTGCTCCTAACGCAGCTGTCATAGCCAGGACGCAGGGGGGGCGTGGCCGGAAACCGCGACCTGCCATTCTTAGGGTTAGGGCTAGGGTTAGCGTCTGGAGAACGAGAAAGCCCCCAGGTCCAGGGTTAATTGGGATTGCAAAGGCCTGCCAAGAGCAGCACGACGCTGCACTGACATTGCTCCTGCCGCTGCTGTCATAGCCAGAACGCAGGGGGGGCGTGGCCGGAAACCGCGACATGCCATTCTTAGGGTTAGGGCTAGGGTTAGCGTCTGGAGAACGAGAAAGCCCCCAGGTCCAGGGTTAGTTGGGATTGCAAAGGCCTGCCAAGAGCAGCACGACGCTGCACTGACATTGCTCCTACCGCAGCTGTCATGGCCAGAACGCAGGGGGGCGTGGCCGGAAACCGCAACCTGCCATTCTTAGGGTTAGGGCTAGGGTTAGCGTCTGGAGAACGAGAAAGCCCCCAGGTCCAGGGTTAGTTGGGATTGCAAAGGCCTGCCAAGAGCTGCATGACGCTGCACTGACATTGCTCCTAACGCAGCTGTCATGGACAGAACTCAGGGGGGGCGTGGCCGGAAACCGCGACCTGCCATTCTTAGGGTTAGGGCTAGGGTTAGCGTCTGGAGAACGAGAAAGCGCCCAGGTCCAGGGATAGTTGGGATTGCAAAGGCCTGCAAAGAGCTGCACGACACTGCACTGACATTGTTCCTACCACAGCTGTCATGGCCAGAATGTAGGGGGGGCGTGGCCGGAAAACTCCACCTGCCATTGTTAGGGTTTGGGCTAGGGTTAGCGTCTGGAGAATGAGAAAGCGCCCAGGTCCAGGGATAGTTGGGATTGCAAAGGCCTGCCAAGAGCATCACGACGCTGCACTGACATTGCTCCTACCGCTGCTGTCATAGCCAGAACGCAGGGGGGCGTGGCCGGAAACCGCGACCTGCCATTCTTAGGGTTAGGGCTAGGGTTAGCGTCTGAAGAACGAGAAAGCCCCCAGGTCCAGGGTTAGTTGGGATTGCAAAGGCCTGCAAAGAGCTGCACGACACTGCACTGACATTGTTCCTACCACAGCTGTCATGGCCAGAATGTAGAGGGGGCGTGGCCGGAAAACTCCACCTGTCATTATTAGGGTTAGGGCTAGGGTTATCGTCTGGAGAACGAGAAAGCGCCCAGGTCCAGGGATAGTTGGGATTGCAAAGGCCTGCCAAGAGCAGCACGACGCTGCACTGACATTGCTCCTAACGCAGCTGTCATAGCCAGGACGCAGGGGGGGCGTGGCCGGAAACCGCGACCTGCCATTCTTAGGGTTAGGGCTAGGGTTAGCGTCTGGAGAACGAGAAAGCGCCCAGGTCCAGGGATAGTTGGGATTGCAAAGGCCTGCCAAGAGCAGCACGACGCTGCACTGATATTGCTCCTGCCGCTGCTGTCATAGCCAGAACGCAGGGGGGGCGTGGCCGGAAACCGCGACATGCCATTCTTAGGGTTAGGGCTAGGGTTAGCGTCTGGAGAACGAGAAAGCCCCCAGGTCCAGGGTTAGTTGGGATTGCAAAGGCCTGCCAAGAGCAGCACGACGCTGCACTGACATTGCTCCTACCGCAGCTGTCATGGCCAGAACGCAGGGGGGCGTGGCCGGAAACCGCAACCTGACATTCTTAGGGTTAGGGCTAGGGTTAGCGTCTGGAGAACGAGAAAGCCCCCAGGTCCAGGGTTAGTTGGGATTGCAAAGGCCTGCCAAGAGCTGCATGACGCTGCACTGACATTGCTCCTAACGCAGCTGTCATGGACAGAACTCAGGGGGGGCGTGGCCGGAAACCGCGACCTGCCATTCTTAGGGTTAGGGCTAGGGTTAGCGTCTGGAGAACGAGAAAGCGCCCAGGTCCAGGGATAGTTGGGATTGCAAAGGCCTGCAAAGAGCTGCACGACACTGCACTGACATTGTTCCTACCACAGCTGTCATGGCCAGAATGTAGGGGGGGCGTGGCCGGAAAACTCCACCTGCCATTGTTAGGGTTTGGGCTAGGGTTAGCGTCTGGAGAATGAGAAAGCGCCCAGGTCCAGGGATAGTTGGGATTGCAAAGGCCTGCCAAGAGCATCACGACGCTGCACTGACATTGCTCCTACCGCTGCTGTCATAGCCAGAACGCAGGGGGGGCGTGGCCGGAAACCGCGACCTGCCATTCTTAGGGTTAGGACTAGGGTTAGCGTCTGAAGAACGAGAAAGCCCCCAGGTCCAGGGTTAGTTGGGATTGCAAAGGCCTGCAAAGAGCTGCACGACACTGCACTGACATTGTTCCTACCACAGCTGTCATGGCCAGAATGTAGAGGGGGCGTGGCCGGAAAACTCCACCTGTCATTATTAGGGTTAGGGCTAGGGTTATCGTCTGGAGAACGAGAAAGCGCCCAGGTCCAGGGATAGTTGGGATTGCAAAGGCCTGCCAAGAGCAGCACGACGCTGCACTGACATTGCTCCTAACGCAGCTGTCATAGCCAGGACGCAGGGGGGGCGTGGCCGGAAACCGCGACCTGCCATTCTTAGGGTTAGGGCTAGGGTTAGCGTCTGGAGAACGAGAAAGCGCCCAGGTCCAGGGATAGTTGGGATTGCAAAGGCCTGCCAAGAGCAGCACGACACTGCACTGACATTGCTCCTACCGCAGCTCTCATGGCCAGAACGCAGGGGGGGCGTGGCCGGAATCCGCGACCTGCCATTCTTAGGGTTAGGGCTAGGGTTAGCGTCTGGAGAATGAGAAAGCCCCCAGGTCCAGGGATAGTTGGGATTGCAATGGCCTGCCAAGAACAGCATGACACTGCACTGACATTGCTCTTACCTCTGCTGTCATGGCCAGAACGCAGGGGGGCGTGGCTGGAAACCGCGACCTGCCATTATTAGGGTTAGGGCTAGGGTTAGCGTCTGGAGAACGAGAAAGCGCCCAGGTCCAGGGATAGTTGGGATTGCAAAGGCCTGCCAAGAGCAGCACTACGCTGCACTGACATTGCTCCTACCGCAGCTGTCATGGCCAGAACGCAGGGGGGCGTGGCTGGAAACCGCGACCTGCCATTATTAGGGTTAGGGCTAGGGTTAGCGTCTGGAGAACGAGAAAGCGCCCAGGTCCAGGGATAGTTGGGATTGCAAAGGCCTGCCAAGAGCAGCACTACGCTGCACTGACATTGCTCCTACCGCAGCTGTCATGGCCAGAACGCAGGGGGGCGTGGCCGGAAACCGCGACCTGCCATTCTTAGGGTTAGGGCTAGGGTTAGCGTCTGGAGAACGAGAAAGCCCCCAGCTCCAGGGTTAGTTGGGATTGCAAAGGCCTGCCAAGAGCAGCACGACGCTGCACTGACATTGCTCCTGCCGCTGCTGTCATAGCCAGATCGCAGGGGGGCGTGGCCGGAAACCTCCACCTCCCATTCTTAGGGTTAGGGCTAGGGTTAGCGTCTGGAGAACGAGAAAGCCCCCAGGTCCAGGGTTAGTTGGGATTGCAAAGGCCTGCCAAGAGCAGCACGACGCTGCACTGACATTGCTCCTACATCAGATGTCATAGCCAGAACGCAGGGGGGGCGTGGCCGTAAAATGCGACCTGCCATTCTTAGGGTTAGGGCTAGGGTTAGCGTCTGGAGAACGAGAAAGCGCCTAGGTCCAGGCATAGTTGCGATTGCAAAGGCCTGCCAAGAACAGCATGACACTGCACTGACATTGCTCCTACCGCAGCTCTCATGGCCAGAACGCAGGGGGGGCGTGGCCGGAATCCGCGACCTGCCATTATTAGGGTTAGGGCTAGGGTTAGCGTCCGGAGAACGAGAAAGCGCCCAGGTCCAGGGATAGTTGCGATTGCAAAGGCCTGCCAAGAGCAGCACGACACTGCACTGACATTGCTCCTACCTCAGCTCTCATGGACAGAACGTAGGGGGGGCGTGGCCGGAAACCGCGACCTGCCATTATTAGGGTTAGGGCTAGGGTTAGCGTCTGGAGAACGAGAAAGCCCCCAGGTCCAGGGTTAATTGGGATTGCAAAGGCCTGCCAAGAGCAGCACGACGCTGCACTGACATTGCTCCTGCCGCTGCTGTCATAGCCAGAACGCAGGGGGGGCGTGGCCGGAAACCGCGACCTGCCATTCTTAGGGTTAGGGCTAGGGTTAGCGTCTGGAGAACGAGAAAGCCCCCAGGTCCAGGGTTAGTTGGGATTGCAAAGGCCTGCCAAGAGCAGCACGACGCTGCACTGACATTGCTCCTACCGCAGCTGTCATGGCCAGAACGCAGGGGGGCGTGGCCGGAAACCGCGACCTGCCATTCTTAGGGTTAGGGCTAGGGTTAGCGTCTGGAGAACGAGAAAGCGCCTAGGTCCAGGGTTAGTTGGGATTGCAAAGGCCTGCCAAGAGCTGCATGACGCTGCACTGACATTGCTCCTAACGCAGCTGTCATGGACAGAACGCAGGGGGGGCGTGGCCGGAAACCGCGACCTGCCATTCTTAGGGTTAGGGTTAGGGTTAGCGTCTGGAGAACGAGAAAGCGCCCAGGTCCAGGGATAGATGGGATTGCAAAGGCCTGCCAAGAGCAGCACGACACTGCACTGACATTGCTCCTACCGCAGCTCTCATGGCCAGAACGCAGGGGGAGCGTGGCCGGAATCCGCGACCTGCCATTCTTAGGGTTAGGGCTAGGGTTAGCGTCTGGAGAATGAGAAAGCCCCCAGGTCCAGGGATAGTTGGGATTGCAATGGCCTGCCAAGAACAGCATGACACTGCACTGACATTGCTCTTACCTCTGCTGTCATGGCCAGAACGCAGGGGGGCGTGGCTGGAAACCGCGACCTGCCATTATTAGGGTTAGGGCTAGGGTTAGCGTCTGGAGAACGAGAAAGCGCCCAGGTCCAGGGATAGTTGGGATTGCAAAGGCCTGCCAAGAGCAGCACGACACTGCACTGACATTGCTCCTACCGCAGCTGTCATGGCCAGAAAGCAGGGGAGGCGTGGCCGGAAACCTCCACCTGCCATTCTTAGGGTTAGGGCTAGGGTTAGCGTCTGGAGAATGAGAAAGCCCCCAGGTCCAGGGATAGTTGGGATTGCAAAGGCCTGCCAAGAACAGCACGACACTGCACTGACATTGTTCCTACCGCAGCTGTCATGGCCAGAACGCAGGGGGGCGTGGCCGGAAACCTCCACCTGCCATTCTTAGGGTTAGGGCTAGGGTTAGCGTCTGGAGAACGAGAAAGCCCCCAGGTCCAGGGTTAGTTGGGATTGCAAAGGCCTGCCAAGAGCAGCACGACGCTGCACTGACATTGCTCCTACATCAGATGTCATAGCCAGAACGCAGGGGGGGCGTGGCCGTAAAATGCGACCTGCCATTCTTAGGGTTAGGGCTAGGGTTAGCGTCTGGAGAACGAGAAAGCGCCTAGGTCCAGGCATAGTTGCGATTGCAAAGGCCTGCCAAGAACAGCATGACACTGCACTGACATTGCTCCTACCGCAGGTGTCATGGCCAGAACGCAGGGGGGGCGTGGCCGGAAACCGCGACCTGCCATTCTTAGGGTTAGGGCTAGGGTTAGCGTCTGGAGAACGAGAAAGCCCCCAGGTCCAGGGTTAGTTGGGATTGCAAAGGCCTGCCAAGAGCAGCACGACGCTGCACTGACATTGCTCCTACCGCAGCTGTCATGGCCAGAACGCAGGGGGGCGTGGCCGGAAACCGCGACATGCCATTCTTAGGGTTAGGGTTAGGGTTAGCGTCTGGGGAACGAGAAAGCCCCCAGGTCCAGGGATAGTTGGGATTGCAAAGGCCTGCAAAGAGCTGCACGACACTGCACTGACATTGTTCCTACCACAGCTGTCATGGCCAGAATGTAGGGGGGGCGTGGCCGGAAAACTCCACCTGCCATTGTTAGGGTTTGGGCTAGGGTTAGCGTCTGGAGAACGAGAAAGCGCCCAGGTCCAGGGATAGTTGGGATTGCAAAGGCCTGCCAAGAGCAGCACGACGCTGCACTGACATTGCTCCTACCGCTGCTGTCATAGCCAGAACGCAGGGGGGGCGTGGCCGGAAACCGCGACCTGCCATTCTTAGGGTTAGGGCTAGGGTTAGCGTCTGGAGAATGAGAAAGCCCCCAGGTCCAGGGTTAGTTGGGATTGCAAAGGCCTGCCAAGAGCAGCACGATGCTGCACTGACATTGCTCCTGCCGCTGCTCTCATAGCCAGAACGCAGGGGGGGCGTGGCCGGAAACCGCGACCTGCCATTCTTAGGGTTAGGGCTAGGGTTAGCGTCTGGAGAACGAGAAAGCCCCCAGGTCCAGGGATAGTTGGGATTGCAAAGGCCTGCCAAGAGCAGCACGACGCTGCACTGACATTGCTCCTACCGCAGCTGTCATGGCCAGAACGCAGGGGGGCGTGGCCGGAAACCGCGACCTGCCATTCTTAGGGCTAGGGCTAGGGTTAGCGTCTGGAGAACGAGAAAGCCCCCAGGTCCAGGGTTAGTTGGGATTGCAAAGGCCTGCCAAGAGCAGCACGACGCTGCACTGACATTGCTCCTACATCAGATGTCATAGCCAGAACGCAGGGGGGGCGTGGCCGTAAAATGCGACCTGCCATTCTTAGGGTTAGGGCTAGGGTTAGCGTCTGGAGAACGAGAAACGCCTAGGTCCAGGCATAGTTGCGATTGCAAAGGCCTGCCAAGAGCTGCATGACGCTGCACTGACATTGCTCCTAACGCAGCTGTCATGGACAGAACTCAGGGGGGGCGTGGCCGGAAACCGCGACCTGCCATTCTTAGGGTTAGGGCTAGGGTTAGCGTCTGGAGAACGAGAAAGCGCCCAGGTCCAGGGATAGTTGGGATTGCAAAGGCCTGCAAAGAGCTGCACGACACTGCACTGACATTGTTCCTACCACAGCTGTCATGGCCAGAATGTAGGGGGGGCGTGGCCGGAAAACTCCACCTGCCATTGTTAGGGTTTGGGCTAGGGTTAGCGTCTGGAGAACGAGAAAGCGCCCAGGTCCAGGGATAGTTGGGATTGCAAAGGCCTGCCAAGAGCATCACGACGCTGCACTGACATTGCTCCTACCGCTGCTGTCATAGCCAGAACGCAGGGGGGGCGTGGCCGGAAACCGCGACCTGCCATTCTTAGGGTTAGGGCTAGGGTTAGCGTCTGGAGAACGAGAAAGCCCCCAGGTCCAGGGATAGTTGGGATTGCAAAGGCCTGCCAAGAGCAGCACGACGCTGCACTGACATTGCTCCTACCGCAGCTGTCATGGCCAGAACGCAGGGGGGCGTGGCCGGAAACCGCGACCTGCCATTCTTAGGGCTAGGGCTAGGGTTAGCGTCTGGAGAACGAGAAAGCGCCCAGGTCCAGGGATAGTTGGGATTGCAAAGACCTGCCAAGAGCAGCACGACGCTGCACTGACATTGCTCCTACCGCTGCTGTCATGGCCAGAACGCAGGGGGGGCGTGGCCGGAAACCGCGACCTGCCATTCTTAGGGTTAGGGCTAGGGTTAGCGTCTGAAGAACGAGAAAGCCCCCAGGTCCAGGGTTAGTTGGGATTGCAAAGGCCTGCAAAGATCTGCACGACACTGCACTGACATTGTTCCTACCACAGCTGTCATGGCCAGAATGTAGAGGGGGCGTGGCCGGAAAACTCCACCTGTCATTATTAGGGTTAGGGCTAGGGTTAGCGTCTGGAGAACGAGAAAGCGCCCAGGTCCAGGGATAGTTGGGATTGCAAAGGCCTGCCAAGAGCAGCACGACGCTGCACTGACATTGCTCCTAACGCAGCTGTCATAGCCAGGACGCAGGGGGGGCGTGGCCGTAAAATGCGACCTCCCATTCTTAGGGTTAGGGCTAGGGTTAGCGTCTGGAGAACGAGAAAGCGCCTAGGTCCAGGCAGAGTTGCGATTGCAAAGGCCTGCCAAGAACAGCATGACACTGCACTGACATTGCTCCTACCGCAGCTCTCATGGCCAGAACGCAGGGGGGGCGTGGCCGGAATCCGCGACCTGCCATTATTAGGGTTAGGGCTAGGGTTAGCGTCCGGAGAACGAGAAAGCGCCCAGGTCCAGGGATAGTTGCGATTGCAAAGGCCTGCCAAGAGCAGCACGACACTGCACTGACATTGCTCCTACCGCTGCTGTCATAGCCAGAACGCAGGGGGGGCGTGGCCGGAAACCGCGACCTGCCATTCTTAGGGTTAGGGCTAGGGTTAGCGTCTGGAGAATGAGAAAGCCCCCAGGTCCAGGGTTAGTTGGGATTGCAAAGGCCTGCCAAGAGCAGCACGATGCTGCACTGACATTGCTCCTGCCGCTGCTCTCATAGCCAGAACGCAGGGGGGGCGTGGCCGGAAACCGCGACCTGCCATTCTTAGGGTTAGGGCTAGGGTTAGCGTCTGGAGAACGAGAAAGCCCCCAGGTCCAGGGATAGTTGGGATTGCAAAGGCCTGCCAAGAGCAGCACGACGCTGCACTGACATTGCTCCTACCGCAGCTGTCATGGCCAGAACGCAGGGGGGCGTGGCCGGAAACCTCCACCTGCCATTCTTAGGGTTAGGGCTAGGGTTAGCGTCTGGAGAACGAGAAAGCCCCCAGGTCCAGGGTTAGTTGGGATTGCAAAGGCCTGCCAAGAGCAGCACGACGCTGCACTGACATTGCTCCTACATCAGATGTCATAGCCAGAACGCAGGGGGGGCGTGGCCGTAAAATGCGACCTGCCATTCTTAGGGTTAGGGCTAGGGTTAGCGTCTGGAGAACGAGAAACGCCTAGGTCCAGGGATAGTTGCGATTGCAAAGGCCTGCCAAGAGCTGCATGACGCTGCACTGACATTGCTCCTAACGCAGCTGTCATGGACAGAACTCAGGGGGGGCGTGGCCGGAAACCGCGACCTGCCATTCTTAGGGTTAGGGCTAGGGTTAGCGTCTGAAGAACGAGAAAGCCCCCAGGTCCAGGGTTAGTTGGGATTGCAAAGGCCTGCAAAGAGCTGCACGACACTGCACTGACATTGTTCCTACCACAGCTGTCATGGCCAGAATGTAGAGGGGGCGTGGCCGGAAAACTCCACCTGTCATTATTAGGGTTAGGGCTAGGGTTAGCGTCTGGAGAACGAGAAAGCGCCCAGGTCCAGGGATAGTTGGGATTGCAAAGGCCTGCCAAGAGCAGCACGACGCTGCACTGACATTGCTCCTAACGCAGCTGTCATAGCCAGGACGCAGGGGGGGCGTGGCCGTAAAATGCGACCTCCCATTCTTAGGGTTAGGGCTAGGGTTAGCGTCTGGAGAACGAGAAAGCGCCTAGGTCCAGGCATAGTTGCGATTGCAAAGGCCTGCCAAGAACAGCATGACACTGCACTGACATTGCTCCTACCGCAGCTCTCATGGCCAGAACGCAGGGGGGGCGTGGCCGGAATCCGCGACCTGCCATTATTAGGGTTAGGGCTAGGGTTAGCGTCCGGAGAACGAGAAAGCGCCCAGGTCCAGGGATAGTTGCGATTGCAAAGGCCTGCCAAGAGCAGCACGACACTGCACTGACATTGCTCCTACCGCTGCTGTCATAGCCAGAACGCAGGGGGGGCGTGGCCGGAAACCGCGACCTGCCATTCTTAGGGTTAGGGCTAGGGTTAGCGTCTGGAGAATGAGAAAGCCCCCAGGTCCAGGGTTAGTTGGGATTGCAAAGGCCTGCCAAGAGCAGCACGATGCTGCACTGACATTGCTCCTGCCGCTGCTCTCATAGCCAGAACGCAGGGGGGGCGTGGCCGGAAACCGCGACCTGCCATTCTTAGGGTTAGGGCTAGGGTTAGCGTCTGGAGAACGAGAAAGCCCCCAGGTCCAGGGATAGTTGGGATTGCAAAGGCCTGCCAAGAGCAGCACGACGCTGCACTGACATTGCTCCTACCGCAGCTGTCATGGCCAGAACGCAGGGGGGCGTGGCCGGAAACCTCCACCTGCCATTCTTAGGGTTAGGGCTAGGGTTAGCGTCTGGAGAACGAGAAAGCCCCCAGGTCCAGGGTTAGTTGGGATTGCAAAGGCCTGCCAAGAGCAGCACGACGCTGCACTGACATTGCTCCTACATCAGATGTCATAGCCAGAACGCAGGGGGGGCGTGGCCGTAAAATGCGACCTGCCATTCTTAGGGTTAGGGCTAGGGTTAGCGTCTGGAGAACGAGAAACGCCTAGGTCCAGGCATAGTTGCGATTGCAAAGGCCTGCCAAGAGCTGCATGACGCTGCACTGACATTGCTCCTAACGCAGCTGTCATGGACAGAACTCAGGGGGGGCGTGGCCGGAAACCGCGACCTGCCATTCTTAGGGTTAGGGCTAGGGTTAGCGTCTGGAGAACGAGAAAGCGCCCAGGTCCAGGGATAGTTGGGATTGCAAAGGCCTGCAAAGAGCTGCACGACACTGCACTGACATTGTTCCTACCACAGCTGTCATGGCCAGAATGTAGGGGGGGCGTGGCCGGAAAACTCCACCTGCCATTGTTAGGGTTTGGGCTAGGGTTAGCGTCTGGAGAACGAGAAAGCCCCCAGGTCCAGGGATAGTTGGGATTGCAAAGGCCTGCCAAGAGCAGCACGACACTGCACTGACATTGCTCCTACCGCAGCTGTCATGGCCAGAACGCAGGGGGGCGTGGCCGGAAACCGCGACCTGCCATTCTTAGGGCTAGGGCTAGGGTTAGCGTCTGGAGAACGAGAAAGCGCCCAGGTCCAGGGTTAGTTGGGATTGCAAAGGCCTGCAAAGAGCTGCACGACACTGCACTGACATTGTTCCTACCACAGCTGTCATGGCCAGAATGTAGAGGGGGCGTGGCCGGAAAACTCCACCTGTCATTATTAGGGTTAGGGCTAGGGTTAGCGTCTGGAGAACGAGAAAGCGCCCAGGTCCAGGGATAGTTGGGATTGCAAAGGCCTGCCAAGAGCAGCACGACGCTGCACTGACATTGCTCCTAACGCAGCTGTCATAGCCAGGACGCAGGGGGGGCGTGGCCGGAAACCGCGACCTGCCATTCTTAGGGTTAGGGCTAGGGTTAGCGTCTGGAGAACGAGAAAGCCCCCAGGTCCAGGGATAGTTGGGATTGCAATGGCCTGCCAAGAACAGCATGAAACTGCACTGACATTGCTCTTACCTCTGCTGTCATGGCCAGAACGCAGGGGGGCGTGGCTGGAAACCGCGACCTGCCATTCTTAGGGTTAGGGCTAGGGTTAGCGTCTGGAGAACGAGAAAGCGCCCAGGTCCAGGGATAGTTGGGATTGCAAAGGCCTGCCAAGAGCAGCATGACACTGCACTGACATTGCTCCTACCGCAGCTGTCATGGCCAGAACGCAGGGGGGCGTGGCCGGAAACCGCGACCTGCCATTCTTAGGGTTAGGGCTAGGGTTAGCGTCTGGAGAACGAGAAAGCCCCCAGCTCCAGGGTTAGTTGGGATTGCAAAGGCCTGCCAAGAGCAGCACGACACTGCACTGACATTGCTCCTGCCGCTGCTGTCATAGCCAGATCGCAGGGGGGCGTGGCCGGAAACCTCCACCTGCCATTCTTAGGGTTAGGGCTAGGGTTAGCGTCTGGAGAACGAGAAAGCCCCCAGGTCCAGGGTTAGTTGGGATTGCAAAGGCCTGCCAAGAGCAGCACGACGCTGCACTGACATTGCTCCTACATCAGATGTCATAGCCAGAACGCAGGGGGGGCGTGGCCGTAAAATGCGACCTGCCATTCTTAGGGTTAGGGCTAGGGTTAGCGTCTGGAGAACGAGAAAGCGCCTAGGTCCAGGCATAGTTGCGATTGCAAAGGCCTGCCAAGAACAGCATGACACTGCACTGACATTGCTCCTACCGCAGCTCTCATGGCCAGAACGCAGGGGGGGCGTGGCCGGAATCCGCGACCTGCCATTATTAGGGTTAGGGCTAGGGTTAGCGTCCGGAGAACGAGAAAGCGCCCAGGTCCAGGGATAGTTGCGATTGCAAAGGCCTGCCAAGAGCAGCACGACACTGCACTGACATTGCTCCTACCTCAGCTCTCATGGCCAGAACGTAGGGGGGGCGTGGCCGGAAACCGCGACCTGCCATTATTAGGGTTAGGGCTAGGGTTAGCGTCTGGAGAACGAGAAAGCCCCCAGGTCCAGGGTTAATTGGGATTGCAAAGGCCTGCCAAGAGCAGCACGACGCTGCACTGACATTGCTCCTGCCGCTGCTGTCATAGCCAGAACGCAGGGGGGGCGTGGCCGGAAACCGCGACCTGCCATTCTTAGGGTTAGGGCTAGGGTTAGCGTCTGGAGAACGAGAAAGCCCCCAGGTCCAGGGTTAGTTGGGATTGCAAAGGCCTGCCAAGAGCAGCACGACGCTGCACTGACATTGCTCCTACCGCAGCTGTCATGGCCAGAACGCAGGGGGGCGTGGCCGGAAACCGCGACCTGCCATTCTTAGGGTTAGGGCTAGGGTTAGCGTCTGGAGAACGAGAAAGCCCCCAGGTCCAGGGTTAGTTGGGATTGCAAAGGCCTGCCAAGAGCTGCATGACGCTGCACTGACATTGCTCCTAACGCAGCTGTCATGGACAGAACGCAGGGGGGGCGTGGCCGGAAACCGCGACCTGCCATTCTTAGGGTTAGGGTTAGGGTTAGCGTCTGGAGAACGAGAAAGCGCCCAGGTCCAGGGATAGATGGGATTGCAAAGGCCTGCCAAGAGCAGCACGACACTGCACTGACATTGCTCCTACCGCAGCTCTCATGGCCAGAACGCAGGGGGAGCGTGGCCGGAATCCGCGACCTGCCATTCTTAGGGTTAGGGCTAGGGTTAGAGTCTGGAGAACGAGAAAGCGCCCAGGTCCAGGGATAGTTGGGATTGCAATGGCCTGCCAAGAACAGCATGACACTGCACTGACATTGCTCTTACCTCTGCTGTCATGGCCAGAACGCAGGGGGGCGTGGCTGGAAACCGCGACCTGCCATTATTAGGGTTAGGGCTAGGGTTAGCGTCTGGAGAACGAGAAAGCGCCCAGGTCCAGGGATAGTTGGGATTGCAAAGGCCTGCCAAGAGCAGCACGACACTGCACTGACATTGCTCCTACCGCAGCTGTCATGGCCAGAAAGCAGGGGAGGGGTGGCCGGAAACCTCCACCTGCCATTCTTAGGGTTAGGGCTAGGGTTAGCGTCTGGAGAATGAGAAAGCCCCCAGGTCCAGGGTTAGTTGGGATTGCAAAGGCCTTCCAAGAGCAGCACGATGCTGCACTGACATTGCTCCTGCCGCTGCTCTCATAGCCAGAACGCAGGGGGGGCGTGGCCGGAAACCGCGACCTGCCATTCTTAGGGTTAGGGCTAGGGTTAGCGTCTGGAGAACGAGAAAGCGCCCAGGTCCAGGGTTAGTTGGGATTGCAAAGGCCTGCCAAGAGCAGCACGACGCTGCACTGACATTGCTCCTACATCAGATATCATAGCTAGAACGCAGGGGGGGCGTGGCCGTAAAATGCGACCTGCCATTCTTAGGGTTAGGGCTAGGGTTAGCGTCTGGAGAACGAGAAACGCATAGGTCCAGGCATAGTTGCGATTGCAAAGGCCTGCCAAGAGCATCACGACGCTGCACTGACATTGCTCCTAACGCAGCTGTCATGGACAGAACTCAGGGGGGGCGTGGCCGTAAAATGCGACCTGCCATTCTTAGGGTTAGGGCTAGGGTTAGCGTCTGGAGAACGAGAAACGCATAGGTCCAGGCATAGTTGCGATTGCAAAGGCCTGCCAAGAGCATCACGACGCTGCACTGACATTGCTCCTAACGCAGCTGTCATGGACAGAACTCAGGGGGGGCGTGGCCGGAAACCGCGACCTGCCATTCTTAGGGTTAGGGCTAGGGTTAGCGTCTGGAGAACGAGAAAGCGCCCAGGTCCAGGGATAGTTGGGATTGCAAAGGCCTGCAAAGAGCTGCACGACACTGCACTGACATTGTTCCTACCACAGCTGTCATAGCCAGAACGCAGGGGGGGCGTGGCCGGAAAGCGCGACCTGCCATTCTTAGGGTTAGGGCTAGGGTTAGCGTCTGGAGAACGAGAAAGCCCCCAGGTCCAGGGATAGTTGGGATTGCAAAGGCCTGCCAAGAGCAGCACGACGCTGCACTGACATTGCTCCTACCGCAGCTGTCATGGCCAGAACGCAGGGGGGGCGTGGCCGGAAACCGCGACCTGCCATTCTTAGGGTTAGGGCTAGGGTTAGCGTCTGAAGAACGAGAAAGCCCCCAGGTCCAGGGTTAGTTGGGATTGCAAAGGCCTGCAAAGAGCTGCACGACACTGCACTGACATTGTTCCTACCACAGCTGTCATGGCCAGAATGTAGAGGGGGCGTGGCCGGAAAACTCCACCTGTCATTATTAGGGTTAGGGCTAGGGTTAGCGTCTGGAGAACGAGAAAGCGCCCAGGTCCAGGGATAGTTGGGATTGCAAAGGCCTGCCAAGAGCAGCACGACGCTGCACTGACATTGCTCCTGCCGCTGCTGTCATAGCCAGATCGCAGGGGGGCGTGGCCGGAAACCGCGACCTGCCATTATTAGGGTTAGGGCTAGGGTTAGCGTCTGGAGAACGAGAAAGCGCCTAGGTCCAGGCATAGTTGCGATTGCAAAGGCCTGCCAAGAACAGCATGACACTGCACTGACATTGCTCCTACCGCAGCTCTCATGGCCAGAACGCAGGGGGGGCGTGGCCGGAATCCGCGACCTGCCATTATTAGGGTTAGGGCTAGGGTTAGCGTCCGGAGAACGAGAAAGCGCCCAGGTCCAGGGATAGTTGCGATTGCAAAGGCCTGCCAAGAGCAGCACGACACTGCACTGACATTGCTCCTACCTCAGCTCTCATGGCCAGAACGTAGGGGGGGCGTGGCCGGAAACCGCGTCCTGCCATTATTAGGGTTAGGGCTAGGGTTAGCGTCTGGAGAACGAGAAAGCCCCCAGGTCCAGGGTTAATTGGGATTGCAAAGGCCTGCCAAGAGCAGCACGACGCTGCACTGACATTGCTCCTGCCGCTGCTGTCATAGCCAGAACGCAGGGGGGGCGTGGCCGGAAACCGCGACCTGCCATTCTTAGGGTTAGGGCTAGGGTTAGCGTCTGGAGAACGAGAAAGCCCCCAGGTCCAGGGTTAGTTGGGATTGCAAAGGCCTGCCAAGAGCAGCACGACGCTGCACTGACATTGCTCCTACCGCAGCTGTCATGGCCAGAACGCAGGGGGGCGTGGCCGGAAACCGCGACCTGCCATTCTTAGGGTTAGGGCTAGGGTTAGCGTCTGGAGAACGAGAAAGCCCCCAGGTCCAGGGTTAGTTGGGATTGCAAAGGCCTGCCAAGAGCTGCATGACGCTGCACTGACATTGCTCCTAACGCAGCTGTCATGGACAGAACGCAGGGGGGGCGTGGCCGGAAACCGCGACCTGCCATTCTTAGGGTTAGGGTTAGGGTTAGCGTCTGGAGAACGAGAAAGCGCCCAGGTCCAGGGATAGATGGGATTGCAAAGGCCTGCCAAGAGCAGCACGACACTGCACTGACATTGCTCCTACCGCAGCTGTCATAGCCAGAACGCAGTGGAGGCGTGGCCGGAATCCGCGACCTGCCATTCTTAGGGTTAGGGCTAGGGTTAGCGTCTGGAGAATGAGAAAGCCCCCAGGTCCAGGGATAGTTGGGATTGCAATGGCCTGCCAAGAACAGCATGACACTGCACTGACATTGCTCTTACCTCTGCTGTCATGGCCAGAACGCAGGGGGGCGTGGCTGGAAACCGCGACCTGCCATTATTAGGGTTAGGGCTAGGGTTAGCGTCTGGAGAACGAGAAAGCGCCCAGGTCCAGGGATAGTTGGGATTGCAAAGGCCTGCCAAGAGCAGCACGACACTGCACTGACATTGCTCCTACCGCAGCTGTCATGGCCAGAAAGCAGGGGAGGCGTGGACGGAAACCTCCACCTGCCATTCTTAGGGTTAGGGCTAGGGTTAGCGTCTGGAGAATGAGAAAGCCCCCAGGTCCAGGGATAGTTGGGATTGCAAAGGCCTGCCAAGAACAGCACGACGCTGCACTGACATTGCTCCTACCGCAGCTGTCATGGCCAGAACGCAGGGGGGGCGTGGCCGGAAACCTCCACCTGCCATTCTTAGGGTTAGGGCTAGGGTTAGCGTCTGGAGAACGAGAAAGCCCCCAGGTCCAGGGTTAGTTGGGATTGCAAAGGCCTGCCAAGAGCAGCACGACGCTGCACTGACATTGCTCCTACATCAGATGTCATAGCCAGAACGCAGGGGGGGCGTGGCCGTAAAATGCGACCTGCCATTCTTAGGGTTAGGGCTAGGGTTAGCGTCTGGAGAACGAGAAAGCGCCTAGGTCCAGGCATAGTTGCGATTGCAAAGGCCTGCCAAGAACAGCATGACACTGCACTGACATTGATCCTACCGCAGCTCTCATGGCCAGAACGCAGGGGGTCGTGGCCGGAATCCGCGACCTGCCATTATTAGGGTTAGGGCTAGGGTTAGCGTCCGGAGAACGAGAAAGCGCCCAGGTCCAGGGATAGTTGGGATTGCAAAGGCCTGCCAAGAGCAGCACGACACTGCACTGACATTGCTCCTACCTCAGCTCTCATGGCCAGAACGTAGGGGGGGCGTGGCCGGAAACCGCGACCTGCCGTTATTAGGGTTAGGGCTAGGGTTAGCGTCTGGAGAACGAGAAAGCCCCCAGGTCCAGGGTTAATTGGGATTGCAAAGGCCTGCCAAGAGCAGCACGACGCTGCACTGACATTGCTCCTGCCGCTGCTGTCATAGCCAGAACGAAGGGGGGGCGTGGCCGGAAACCGCGACCTGCCATTCTTAGGGTTAGGGCTAGGGTTAGCGTCTGGAGAACGAGAAAGCCCCCAGGTCCAGGGTTAGTTGGGATTGCAAAGGCCTGCCAAGAGCAGCACGACGCTGCACTGACATTGCTCCTACCGCAGCTGTCATGGCCAGAACGCAGGGGGGCGTGGCCGTAAACCGCGACCTGCCATTCTTAGGGTTAGGGCTAGGGTTAGCGTCTGGAGAACGAGAAAGCCCCCAGGTCCAGGGTTAGTTGGGATTGCAAAGGCCTGCCAAGAGCTGCATGACGCTGCACTGACATTGCTCCTAACGCAGCTGTCATGGACAGAACGCAGGGGGGGCGTGGCCGGAAACCTCCACCTGCCATTCTTAGGGTTAGGGCTAGGGTTAGCGTCTGGAGAACGAGAAAGCCCCCAGGTCCAGGGTTAGTTGGGATTGCAAAGGCCTGCAAAGAGCTGCACGACACTGCACTGACATTGTTCCTACCACAGCTGTCATGGCCAGAATGTAGGGGGGGCGTGGCCGGAAAACTCCACCTGCCATTGTTAGGGTTTGGGCTAGGGTTAGCGTCTGGAGAACGAGAAAGCGCCCAGGTCCAGGGATAGTTGGGATTGCAAAGGCCTGCCAAGAGCAGCACGACGCTGCACTGACATTGCTCCTACCGCTGCTGTCATAGCCAGAACGCAGGGGGGGCGTGGCCGGAAACCGCGACCTGCCATTCTTAGGGTTAGGGCTAGGGTTAGCGTCTGGAGAATGAGAAAGCCCCCAGGTCCAGGGTTAGTTGGGATTGCAACGGCCTGCCAAGAGCAGCACGATGCTGCACTGACATTGCTCCTGCCGCTGCTCTCATAGCCAGAACGCAGGGGGGGCGTGGCCGGAAACCGCGACCTGCCATTCTTAGGGTTAGGGCTAGGGTTAGCGTCTGGAGAACGAGAAAGCCCCCAGGTCCAGGGATAGTTGGGATTGCAAAGGCCTGCCAAGAGCAGCACGACGCTGCACTGACATTGCTCCTACCACAGCTGTCATGGCCAGAACGCAGGGGGGCGTGGCCGGAAACCTCCACCTGCCATTCTTAGGGTTAGGGCTAGGGTTAGCGTCTGGAGAACGAGAAAGCCCCCAGCTCCAGGGTTAGTTGGGATTGCAAAGGCCTGCCAAGAGCAGCACGACGCTGCACTGACATTGCTCCTGCCGCTGCTGTCATAGCCAGATCGCAGGGGGGCGTGGCCGTAAACCTCCACCTGCCATTCTTAGGGTTAGGGCTAGGGTTAGCGTCTGGAGAACGAGAAAGCCCCCAGGTCCAGGGTTAATTGGGATTGCAAAGGCCTGCCAAGAGCAGCACGACGCTGCACTGACATTGCTCCTACCGCAGCTGTCATGGCCAGAAGGCAGGGGGGCGTGGCCGGAAACCGCGACCTGCCATTCTTAGGGTTAGGGTTAGGGTTAGCGTCTGGAGAACGAGAAAGCGCCCAGGTCCAGGGATAGTTGGGATTGCAAAGGCCTGCAAAGAGCTGCACGACACTGCACTGACATTGTTCCTACCACAGCTGTCATGGCCAGAATGTAGGGGGGGCGTGGCCGGAAAACTCCACCTGCCATTGTTAGGGTTTGGGCTAGGGTTAGCGTCTGGAGAACGAGAAAGCCCCCAGGTCCAGGGTTAATTGGGATTGCAAAGGCCTGCCAAGAGCAGCACGACGCTGCACTGACATTGCTCCTACCGCTGCTGTCATAGCCAGAACGCAGGGGGGGCGTGGCCGGAAACCGCGACCTGCCATTCTTAGGGTTAGGGCTAGGGTTAGCGTCTGGAGAACGAGAAAGCCCCCAGGTCCAGGGTTAGTTGGGATTGCAAAGGCCTGCCAAGAGCAGCACGACGCTGCACTGACATTGCTCCTACCGCAGCTGTCATGGCCAGAACGCAGGGGGGCGTGGCCGGAAACCGCGACCTGCCATTCTTAGGGTTAGGGCTAGGGTTAGCGTCTGGAGAACGAGAAAGCCCCCAGGTCCAGGGTTAGTTGGGATTGCAAAGGCCTGCCAAGAGCTGCATGACGCTGCACTGACATTGCTCCTAACGCAGCTGTCATGGACAGAACGCAGGGGGGGCGTGGCCGGAAACCGCGACCTGCCATTCTTAGGGTTAGGGTTAGGGTTAGCGTCTGGAGAACGAGAAAGCGCCCAGGTCCAGGGATAGATGGGATTGCAAAGGCCTGCCAAGAGCAGCACGACACTGCACTGACATTGCTCCTACCGCAGCTGTCATAGCCAGAACGCAGTGGAGGCGTGGCCGGAATCCGCGACCTGCCATTCTTAGGGTTAGGGCTAGGGTTAGCGTCTGGAGAATGAGAAAGCCCCCAGGTCCAGGGATAGTTGGGATTGCAATGGCCTGCCAAGAACAGCATGACACTGCACTGACTTTGCTCTTACCTCTGCTGTCATGGCCAGAACGCAGGGGGGCGTGGCTGGAAACCGCGACCTGCCATTATTAGGGTTAGGGCTAGGGTTAGCGTCTGGAGAACGAGAAAGCGCCCAGGTCCAGGGATAGTTGGGATTGCAAAGGCCTGCCAAGAGCAGCACGACACTGCACTGACATTGCTCCTACCGCAGCTGTCATGGCCAGAAAGCAGGGGAGGCGTGGCCGGAAACCTCCACCTGCCATTCTTAGGGTTAGGGCTAGGGTTAGCGTCTGGAGAATGAGAAAGCCCCCAGGTCCAGGGATAGTTGGGATTGCAAAGGCCTGCCAAGAACAGCACGACGCTGCACTGACATTGCTCCTACCGCAGCTGTCATGGCCAGAACGCAGGGGGGCGTGGCCGGAAACCTCCACCTGCCATTCTTAGGGTTAGGGCTAGGGTTAGCGTCTGGAGAACGAGAAAGCCCCCAGGTCCAGGGATAGTTGGGATTGCAAAGGCCTGCCAAGAGCAGCACGACGCTGCACTGACATTGCTCCTACATCAGATGTCATAGCCAGAACGCAGGGGGGGCTTGGCCGTAAAATGCGACCTGCCATTCTTAGGGTTAGGGCTAGGGTTAGCGTCTGGAGAACGAGAAAGCGCCTAGGTCCAGGCATAGTTGCGATTGCAAAGGCCTGCCAAGAACAGCATGACACTGCACTGACATTGCTCCTACCGCAGCTCTCATGGCCAGAACGCAGTTGGGGCGTGGCCGGAATCCGCGACCTGCCATTATTAGGGTTAGGGCTAGGGTTAGCGTCCGGAGAACGAGAAAGCGCCCAGGTCCAGGGATAGTTGGGATTGCAAAGGCCTGCCAAGAGCAGCACGACACTGCACTGACATTGCTCCTACCTCAGCTCTCATGGCCAGAACGTAGGGGGGGCGTGGCCGGAAACCGCGACCTGCCATTATTAGGGTTAGGGCTAGGGTTAGCGTCTGGAGAACGAGAAAGCCCCCAGGTCCAGGGTTAATTGGGATTGCAAAGGCCTGCCAAGAGCAGCACGACGCTGCACTGACATTGCTCCTGCCGCTGCTGTCATAGCCAGAACGAAGGGGGGGCGTGGCCGGAAACCGCGACCTGCCATTCTTAGGGTTAGGGCTAGGGTTAGCGTCTGGAGAACGAGAAAGCCCCCAGGTCCAGGGTTAGTTGGGATTGCAAAGGCCTGCCAAGAGCAGCACGACGCTGCACTGACATTGCTCCTACCGCAGCTGTCATGGCCAGAACGCAGGGGGGCGTGGCCGGAAACCGCGACCTGCCATTCTTAGGGTTAGGGTTAGGGTTAGCGTCTGGAGAACGAGAAAGCGCCCAGGTCCAGGGATAGTTGGGATTGCAAAGGCCTGCAAAGAGCTGCACGACACTGCACTGACATTGTTCCTACCACAGCTGTCATGGCCAGAATGTAGGGGGGGCGTGGCCGGAAAACTCCACCTGCCATTCTTAGGGTTTGGGCTAGGGTTAGCGTCTGGAGAACGAGAAAGCGCCCAGGTCCAGGGATAGTTGGGATTGCAAAGGCCTGCCAAGAGCAGCACGACGCTGCACTGACATTGCTCCTACCGCAGCTGTCATGGCCAGAACGCAGGGGGGCGTGGCCGGAAACCTCCACCTGCCATTCTTAGGGTTAGGGCTAGGGTTAGCGTCTGGAGAACGAGAAAGCCCCCAGGTCCAGGGTTAGTTGGGATTGCAAAGGCCTGCCAAGAGCAGCACGACGCTGCACTGACATTGCTCCTACATCAGATGTCATAGCCAGAACGCAGGGGGGGCGTGGCCGTAAATGCGACCTGCCATTCTTAGGGTTAGGGCTAGGGTTAGCGTCTGGAGAACGAGAAACGCCTAGGTCCAGGCATAGTTGCGATTGCAAAGGCCTGCCAAGAGCTGCATGACGCTGCACTGACATTGCTCCTAACGCAGCTGTCATGGACAGAACTCAGGGGGGGCGTGGCCGGAAACCGCGACCTGCCATTCTTAGGGTTAGGGCTAGGGTTAGCGTCTGGAGAACGAGAAAGCGCCCAGGTCCAGGGATAGTTGGGATTGCAAAGGCCTGCAAAGAGCTGCACGACACTGCACTGACATTGTTCCTACCACAGCTGTCATGGCCAGAACGCAGGGGGGCGTGGCCGGAAACCTCCACCTGCCATTCTTAGGGTTAGGGCTAGGGTTAGCGTCTGGAGAACGAGAAAGCCCCCAGGTCCAGGGATAGTTGGGATTGCAAAGGCCTGCCAAGAGCATCACGACGCTGCACTGACATTGCTCCTACCGCTGCTGTCATAGCCAGAACGCAGGGGGGGCGTGGCCGGAAACCGCGACCTGCCATTCTTAGGGTTAGGGCTAGGGTTAGCGTCTGGAGAACGAGAAAGCCCCCAGGTCCAGGGATAGTTGGGATTGCAAAGGCCTGCAAAGAGCTGCACGACACTGCACTGACATTGTTCCTACCACAGCTGTCATGGCCAGAATGTAGAGGGGGCGTGGCCGGAAAACTCCACCTGTCATTATTAGGGTTAGGGCTAGGGTTAGCGTCTGGAGAACGAGAAAGCGCCCAGGTCCAGGGATAGTTGGGATTGCAAAGGCCTGCCAAGAGCAGCACGACGCTGCACTGACATTGCTCCTAACGCACCTGTCATAGCCAGGACGCAGGGGGGGCGTGGCCGGAAACCGCGACCTGCCATTCTTAGGGTTAGGGCTAGGGTTAGCGTCTGGAGAATGAGAAAGCCCCCAGGTCCAGGGATAGTTGGGATTGCAATGGCCTGCCAAGAACAGCATGACACTGCACTGACATTGCTCTTACCTCTGCTGTCATGGCCAGAACGCAGGGGGGCGTGGCTGGAAACCGCGACCTGCCATTCTTAGGGTTAGGGCTAGGGTTAGCGTCTGGAGAACGAGAAAGCGCCCAGGTCCAGGGATAGTTGGGATTGCAAAGGCCTGCCAAGAGCAGCACGACGCTGCACTGACATTGCTCCTACCGCAGCTGTCATGGCCAGAACGCAGGGGGGCGTGGCCGGAAACCGCGACCTGCCATTCTTAGGGTTAGGGCTAGGGTTAGCGTCTGGAGAACGAGAAAGCCCCCAGGTCCAGGGATAGTTGGGATTGCAAAGGCCTGCCAAGAGCAGCACGACGCTGCACTGACATTGCTCCTGCCGCTGCTGTCATAGCCAGATCGCAGGGGGGCGTGGCCGGACCTCCACCTGCCATTCTTAGGGTTAGGGCTAGGGTTAGCGTCTGGAGAACGAGAAAGCCCCCAGGTCCAGGGTTAGTTGGGATTGCAAAGGCCTGCCAAGAGCAGCACGACGCTGCACTGACATTGCTCCTACATCAGATGTCATAGCCAGAACGCAGGGGGGGCGTGGCCGTAAAATGCGACCTGCCATTCTTAGGGTTAGGGCTAGGGTTAGCGTCTGGAGAACGAGAAAGCGCCTAGGTCCAGGCATAGTTGCGATTGCAAAGGCCTGCCAAGAACAGCATGACACTGCACTGACATTGCTCCTACCGCAGCTCTCATGGCCAGAACGCAGGGGGGGCGTGGCCGGAATCCGCGACCTGCCATTATTAGGGTTAGGGCTAGGGTTAGCGTCCGGAGAACGAGAAAGCGCCCAGGTCCAGGGATAGTTGCGATTGCAAAGGCCTGCCAAGAGCAGCACGACACTGCACTGACATTGCTCCTACCTCAGCTCTCATGGCCAGAACGTAGGGGGGGCGTGGCCGGAAACCGCGTCCTGCCATTATTAGGGTTAGGGCTAGGGTTAGCGTCTGGAGAACGAGAAAGCCCCCAGGTCCAGGGTTAGTTGGGATTGCAAAGGCCTGCCAAGAGCTGCATGACGCTGCACTGACATTGCTCCTAACGCAGCTGTCATGGACAGAACGCAGGGGGGGCGTGGCCGGAAACCGCGACCTGCCATTCTTAGGGTTAGGGCTAGGGTTAGCGTCTGGAGAACGAGAAAGCCCCCAGGTCCAGGGATAGTTGGGATTGCAAAGGCCTGCCAAGAGCAGCACGACACTGCACTGACATTGCTCCTACCGCAGCTGTCATGGCCAGAAAGCAGGGGAGGCGTGGCCGGAAACCTCCACCTGCCATTCTTAGGGTTAGGGCTAGGGTTAGCGTCTGGAGAATGAGAAAGCCCCCAGGTCCAGGGATAGTTGGGATTGCAAAGGCCTGCCAAGAGCAGCACGACGCTGCACTGACATTGCTCCTAACGCAGCTGTCATGGCCAGAACGCAGGGGGGCGTGGCCGGAAACCTCCACCTGCCATTCTTAGGGTTAGGGCTAGGGTTAGCGTCTGGAGAACGAGAAAGCCCCCAGGTCCAGGGTTAGTTGGGATTGCAAAGGCCTGCCAAGAGCAGCACGACGCTGCACTGACATTGCTCCTACATCAGATGTCATAGCCAGAACGCAGGGGGGGCGTGGCCGTAAAATGCGACCTGCCATTCTTAGGGTTAGGGCTAGGGTTAGCGTCTGGAGAACGAGAAAGCGCCTAGGTCCAGGCATAGTTGCGATTGCAAAGGCCTGCCAAGAACAGCATGACACTGCACTGACATTGCTCCTACCGCAGCTCTCATGGCCAGAACACAGTTGGGGCGTGGCCGGAATCCGCGACCTGCCATTATTAGGGTTAGGGCTAGGGTTAGCGTCCGGAGAACGAGAAAGCGCCCAGGTCCAGGGATAGTTGGGATTGCAAAGGCCTGCCAAGAGCAGCACGACACTGCACTGACATTGCTCCTACCTCAGCTCTCATGGCCAGAACGTAGGGGGGGCGTGGCCGGAAACCGCGACCTGCCATTATTAGGGTTAGGGCTAGGGTTAGCGTCTGGAGAACGAGAAAGCCCCCAGGTCCAGGGTTAATTGGGATTGCAAAGGCCTGCCAAGAGCAGCACGACGCTGCACTGACATTGCTCCTACCGCAGCTGTCATGGCCAGAACGCAGGGGGGCGTGGCCGGAAACCGCGACCTGCCATTCTTAGGGTTAGGGCTAGGGTTAGCGTCTGGAGAACGAGAAAGCCCCCAGGTCCAGGGTTAGTTGGGATTGCAAAGGCCTGCCAAGAGCTGCATGACGCTGCACTGACATTGCTCCTAACGCAGCTGTCATGGACAGAACGCAGGGGGGGCGTGGCCGGAAACCGCGACCTGCCATTCTTAGGGTTAGGGTTAGGGTTAGCGTCTGGAGAACGAGAAAGCGCCCAGGTCCAGGGATAGTTGGGATTGCAAAGGCCTGCAAAGAGCTGCACGACACTGCACTGACATTGTTCCTACCACAGCTGTCATGGCCAGAATGTAGGGGGGGCGTGGCCGGAAAACTCCACCTGCCATTGTTAGGGTTTGGGCTAGGGTTAGCGTCTGGAGAACGAGAAAGCGCCCAGGTCCAGGGATAGTTGGGATTGCAAAGGCCTGCCAAGAGCAGCACGACGCTGCACTGACATTGCTCCTACCGCTGCTGTCATAGCCAGAACGCAGGGGGGGCGTGGCCGGAAACCGCGACCTGCCATTCTTAGGGTTAGGGCTAGGGTTAGCGTCTGGAGAATTAGAAAGCCCCCAGGTCCAGGGTTAGTTGGGATTGCAACGGCCTGCCAAGAGCAGCACGATGCTGCACTGACATTGCTCCTGCCGCTGCTCTCATAGCCAGAACGCAGGGGGGGCGTGGCCGGAAACCGCGACCTGCCATTCTTAGGGTTAGGGCTAGGGTTAGCGTCTGGAGAACGAGAAAGCCCCCAGGTCCAGGGATAGTTGGGATTGCAAAGGCCTGCCAAGAGCAGCACGACGCTGCACTGACATTGCTCCTACCGCAGCTGTCATGGCCAGAACGCAGGGGGGCGTGGCCGGAAACCTCCACCTGCCATTCTTAGGGTTAGGGCTAGGGTTAGCGTCCGGAGAACGAGAAAGCGCCCAGGTCCAGGGATAGTTGGGATTGCAAAGGCCTGCCAAGAGCAGCACGACACTGCACTGACATTGCTCCTACCTCAGCTCTCATGGCCAGAACGTAGGGGGGGCGTGGCCGGAAACCGCGACCTGCCATTATTAGGGTTAGGGCTAGGGTTAGCGTCTGGAGAACGAGAAAGCCCCCAGGTCCAGGGTAAATTGGGATTGCAAAGGCCTGCCAAGAGCAGCACGATGCTGCACTGACATTGCTCCTGCCGCTACTGTCATAGCCAGAACGCAGGGGGGGCGTGGCCGGAAACCGCGACCTGCCATTCTTAGGGCTAGGGCTAGGGTTAGCGTCTGGAGAACGAGAAAGCGCCCAGGTCCAGGGATAGTTGGGATTGCAAAGGCCTGCCAAGAGCAGCACGACGCTGCACTGACATTGCTCCTGCCGCTGCTGTCATGGCAAGAACGCAGGGGGGGCGTGGTCGGAAACCGCGACCTGCCATTCTTAGGGTTAGGGCTAGGGTTAGCGTCTGGAGAATGAGAAAGCCCCCAGGTCCAGGGTTAGTTGGGATTGCAAAGGCCTGCCAAGAGCAGCACGATGCTGCACTGACATTGCTCCTGCCGCTGCTCTCATAGCCAGAACGCAGGGGGGGCGTGGCCGGAAACCGCGACCTGCCATTCTTAGGGTTAGGGCTAGGGTTAGCGTCTGGAGAACGAGAAACCCCCCAGGTCCAGGGATAGTTGGGATTGCAAAGGCCTGCCAAGAGCAGCACGACACTGCACTGACATTGCTCCTACCGCAGCTCTCATGGCCAGAACGCAGGGGGGGCGTGGCCGGAAACCGCGACCTGCCATTCTTAGGGTTAGGGCTAGGGTTAGCGTCTGGAGAACGAGAAAGCCCCCAGGTCCAGGGTTAGTTGGGATTGCAAAGGCCTGCCAAGAGCAGCACGACACTGCACTGACATTGCTCCTAACGCAGCTGTCACAGCCAGAACGCAGGGGGGGGGCGTGGCCGTAAACCGCGACCTGGCATTCTTAGGGTTAGGGCTAGGGTTAGCGTCTGGAGAACGAGAAAGCCCCCAGGTCCAGGGTTAGTTGGGATTGCAAAGGCCTGCCAAGAGCAGCACGACGCTGCACTGACATTGCTCCTACCTCAGCTGTCATGGCCAGAACGCAGGGGGGGCGTGGCCGGAAACCGCGACCTGCCATTCTTAGGGTTAGGGCTAGGGTTAGCGTCTGGAGAACGAGAAAGCCCCCAGGTCCAGGGATAGTTGGGATTGCAAAGGCCTGCCAAGAACAGCATGACACTGCACTGACATTGCTCTTACCTCTGCTGTCATGGCCAGAACGCAGGGGGGCGTGGCTGTAAACCGCGACCTGCCATTATTAGGGTTAGGGCTAGGGTTAGCGTCTGGAGAACGAGAAAGCCCCCAGGTCCAGGGATAGTTGGGATTGCAAAGGCCTGCCAAGAGCAGCACGACACTGCACTGACATTGCTCCTACCTCAGCTCTCATGGCCAGAACGCAGGGGGGGCGTGGCCGGAAACCGCGACCTGCCATTCTTAGGGTTAGGGCTAGGGTTAGCGTCTGGAGAACGAGAAAGCCCCCAGGTCCAGGGTTAGTTGGGATTGCAAAGGCCTGCCAAGAGCAGCACGACGCTGTACTGACATTGCTCCTACCGCAGCTGTCGTGGCCAGAACGCAGGGGGGGCGTGGCCGGAAACCTCCACCTGCCATTATTAGGGTTAGGGCTAGGGTTAGCGTCTGGAGAACGAGAAAGCCCCCAGGTCCAGGGATAGTTGGGATTGCAAAGGCCTGCCAAGAGCAGCACGACGCTGCACTGACATTGCTCCTGCCGCTGCTCTCATAGCCAGAACGCAGGGGGGGCTTGGCCGGAAACCGCGACCTGCCATTCTTAGGGTTAGGGCTAGGGTTAGCGTCTGGAGAACGAGAAAGCGCCCAGGTCCAGGGATAGTTGGGATTGCAAAGGCCTGCCAAGAGCAGCACGACACTGCACTGACATTGCTCCTACCTCAGCTCTCATGGCCAGAACGTAGGGGGGGCGTGGCCGGAAACCGCGACCTGCCATTATTAGGGTTAGGGCTAGGGTTAGCGTCTGGAGAACGAGAAAGCCCCCAGGTCCAGGGTAAATTGGGATTGCAAAGGCCTGCCAAGAGCAGCACGATGCTGCACTGACATTGCTCCTGCCGCTACTGTCATAGCCAGAACGCAGGGGGGGCGTGGCCGGAAACCGCGACCTGCCATTCTTAGGGCTAGGGCTAGGGTTAGCGTCTGGAGAACGAGAAAGCGCCCAGGTCCAGGGATAGTTGGGATTGCAAAGGCCTGCCAAGAGCAGCACGACGCTGCACTGACATTGCTCCTACCGCTGCTGTCATAGCCAGAACGCAGGGGGGGCGTGGCCGGAAACCGCGACCTGCCATTCTTAGGGTTAGGGCTAGGGTTAGCGTCTGGAGAACGAGAAAGCCCCCAGGTCCAGGGTTAGTTGGGATTGCAAAGGCCTGCCAAGAGCTGCACGACACTGCACTGACATTGTTCCTACCACAGCTGTCATGGCCAGAATGTAGAGGGGGCGTGGCCGGAAAACTCCACCTGTCATTATTAGGGTTAGGGCTAGGGTTAGCGTCTGGAGAACGAGAAAGCGCCCAGGTCCAGGGATAGTTGGGATTGCAAAGGCCTGCCAAGAGCAGCACGACGCTGCACTGACATTGCTCCTGCCGCTGCTGTCATGGCAAGAACGCAGGGGGGGCGTGGTCGGAAACCGCGACCTGCCATTCTTAGGTTTAGGGCTAGGGTTAGCGTCTGGAGAATGAGAAAGCCCCCAGGTCCAGGGTTAGTTGGGATTGCAAAGGCCTGCCAAGAGCAGCACGATGCTGCACTGACATTGCTCCTGCCGCTGCTCTCATAGCCAGAACGCAGGGGGGGCGTGGCCGGAAACCGCGACCTGCCATTCTTAGGGTTAGGGCTAGGGTTAGCGTCTGGAGAACGAGAAACCCCCCAGGTCCAGGGATAGTTGGGATTGCAAAGGCCTGCCAAGAGCAGCACGACACTGCACTGACATTGCTCCTACCGCAGCTCTCATGGCCAGAACGCAGGGGGGGCGTGGCCGGAAACCGCGACCTGCCATTCTTAGGGTTAGGGCTAGGGTTAGCGTCTGGAGAACGAGAAAGCCCCCAGGTCCAGGGTTAGTTGGGATTGCAAAGGCCTGCCAAGAGCAGCACGACACTGCACTGACATTGCTCCTAACGCAGCTGTCACAGCCAGAACGCAGGGGGGGGGGCGTGGCCGTAAACCGCGACCTGGCATTCTTAGGGTTAGGGCTAGGGTTAGCGTCTGGAGAACGAGAAAGCCCCCAGGTCCAGGGTTAGTTGGGATTGCAAAGGCCTGCCAAGAGCAGCACGACGCTGCACTGACATTGCTCCTACCTCAGCTGTCATGGCCAGAACGCAGGGGGGGCGTGGCCGGAAACCGCGACCTGCCATTCTTAGGGTTAGGGCTAGGGTTAGCGTCTGGAGAACGAGAAAGCCCCCAGGTCCAGGGATAGTTGGGATTGCAAAGGCCTGCCAAGAACAGCATGACACTGCACTGACATTGCTCTTACCTCTGCTGTCATGGCCAGAACGCAGGGGGGCGTGGCTGTAAACCGCGACCTGCCATTATTAGGGTTAGGGCTAGGGTTAGCGTCTGGAGAACGAGAAAGCCCCCAGGTCCAGGGATAGTTGGGATTGCAAAGGCCTGCCAAGAGCAGCACGACACTGCACTGACATTGCTCCTACCGCAGCTGTCATGGACAGAAAGCAGGGGAGGCGTGGCCGGAAACCTCCACCTGCCATTCTTAGGGTTAGGGCTAGGGTTAGCGTCTGGAGAATGAGAAAGCCCCCAGGTCCAGGGTTAGTTGGGACTGCAAAGGCCTGCCAAGAGCAGCACGACGCTGCAGTGACATTGCTCCTACATCAGATGTCATAGCCAGAACGCAGGGGGGGGCGTGGCCGTAAAATGCGACCTGCCATTATTAGGGTTAGGGCTAGGGTTAGCGTCCGGAGAACGAGAAAGCGCCCAGGTCCAGGGATAGTTGGGATTGCAAAGGCCTGCCAAGAGCAGCACGACACTGCACTGACATTGCTCCTACCTCAGCTCTCATGGCCAGAACGCAGGGGGGGCGTGGCCGGAAACCGCGACCTGCCATTCTTAGGGTTAGGGCTAGGGTTAGCGTCTGGAGAACGAGAAAGCCCCCAGGTCCAGGGTTAGTTGGGATTGCAAAGGCCTGCCAAGAGCAGCACGACGCTGTACTGACATTGCTCCTACCGCAGCTGTCGTGGCCAGAACGCAGGGGGGGCGTGGCCGGAAACCTCCACCTGCCATTATTAGGGTTAGGGCTAGGGTTAGCGTCTGGAGAACGAGAAAGCCCCCAGGTCCAGGGATAGTTGGGATTGCAAAGGCCTGCCAAGAGCAGCACGACGCTGCACTGACATTGCTCCTGCCGCTGCTCTCATAGCCAGAACGCAGGGGGGGCTTGGCCGGAAACCGCGACCTGCCATTCTTAGGGTTAGGGCTAGGGTTAGCGTCTGGAGAACGAGAAAGCGCCCAGGTCCAGGGATAGTTGGGATTGCAAAGGCCTGCCAAGAGCTGCATGACGCTGCACTGACATTGCTCCTAACGCAGCTGTCATGGACAGAACGCAGGGGGGGCGTGGCCGGAAAAAGCGACCTGCCATTATTAGGGTTAGGGCTAGGGTTAGCGTCTGGAGAACGAGAAAGCGCCCAGGTCCAGGGATAGTTGGGATTGCAAAGGCCTGCCAAGAGCAGCACGACACTGCACTGACATTGCTCCTACCGCAGCTCTCATGGCCAGAACGCAGGGGGGGCGTGGCCGGAAACCGCGACCTGCCATTCTTAGGGTTAGGGCTAGGGTTAGCGTCTGGAGAACGAGAAAGCCCCCAGGTCCAGGGATAGTTGGGATTGCAAAGGCCTGCCAAGAACAGCATGACACTGCACTGACATTGCTCCTACCGCAGCTGTCATGGCCAGAACGCAGGGGGGGCGTGGCCGGAAACCGCGACCTGCCATTATTAGGGTTGGTGCTAGGCTTAGCGTCTGGAGAACGAGAAAGCCCCCAGGTCCAGGGATAGTTGGGATTGCAAAGGCCTGCCAAGAGCAGCACGACACTGCACTGACATTGCTCCTACCGCAGCTCCAATGGCCACAACGCAGAGGGGCGTGGCCGGAAACCGCGACCTGCCATTATTAGGGTTAGGGCTAGGGTTAGCGTCTGGAGAACGAGAAAGCGCCCAGGTCCAGGGATAGTTGGGATTGCAAAGGCCTGCCAAGAGCAGCACGACGCTGCACTGACATTGCTCCTACCGCAGCTGTCATGGCCAGAACGCAGGGGGGGCGTGGCCGTAAACCGCGACCTGCCATTCTTAGGGTTAGGGCTAGGGTTAGCGTCTGGAGAACGAGAAAGCCCCCAGGTCCAGGGATAGTTGGGATTGCAAAGGCCTGCCAAGAACAGCACGACACTGCACTGACATTGCTCCTAACGCAGGTGTCATCGCCAGAACGCAGGGGGGGCGTGGCCGGAAAACTCCAACTGTCATTATTAGGGTTAGGGCTAGGGTTAGCGTCTGGAGAACGAGAAAGCCCCCAGGTCCAGGGATAGTTGGGATTGCAAAGGCCTGCCAAGAGCAGCACGACGCTGCACTGACATTGCTCCTACCGCTGCTGTCATAGCCAGAACGCAGGGGGGGCGTGGCCGGAAACCGCGACCTGCCATTCTTAGGGTTAGGGCTAGGGTTAGCGTCTGGAGAACGAGAAAGCCCGCAGGTCCTGGGATAGTTGGGATTGCAAAGGCCTGCCAAGAGCAGCACGACGCTGCACTGACATTGCTCCTAGCGCAGCTCTCATGGCCAGAACGCAGGGGGGGCGTGGCCGGAATCCGCGACCTGCCATTATTAGGGTTAGGGCTAGGGTTAGCGTCTGGAGAATGAGAAAGCGCCCAGGTCCAGGCATAGTTGGGATTGCAAAGGCCTGCAAAAGCAGCACGACGCTGCACTGACATTGCTCCTACATCAGATGTCATAGCCAGAACGCAGGGGGGGCGTGGCCGTAAACCGCGACCTGCCATTCTTAGGGTTAGGGCTAGGGTTAGCGTCTGGAGAACGAGAAAGCCCCAAGGTCCAGGGTTAGTTGGGATTGCAAAGGCCTTCCTAGAGCTGCATGACGCTGCACTGACATTGCTCCTACCGCAGCTGTCATGGCCAGAACGCAGGGGGGCGTGGCCGGAAACCGCGACCTGCCATTCTTAGGGTTAGGGCTAGGGTTAGCGTCTGGAGAACGAGAAAGCGCCCAGGTCCAGGGATAGTTGGGATTGCAAAGGCCTGCCACGAGCAGCACGACGCTGCACTGACATTGATCCTACCTCAGCTGTCATAGCCAGAACGCAGGGGGGGCGTGGCCGGAAACCGTGACCTGCCATTCTTAGGGTTAGGGCTAGGGTTAGCGTCTGGAGAACGATGAAGCGCCCAGGTCCAGGGATAGTTGGGATTGCAAAGGCCTGCCAAGAGCTGCACGACGCTGCACTGACATTGCTCCTAGCGCAGCTGCATGGACAGAACGTAGGGGGGGTTTGGCCGGAAACCGCGACCTGCCATTATTAGGGTTAGGGCTAGGGTTAGCTTCTGGAGAACGAGAAAGCGCCCAGGTCCAGGCATAGTTGGGATTGCAAAGGCCTGCCAAGAACAGCATGACACTGCACTGACATTGCTCCTACCGCAGCTGTCATGGCCAGAACACAGGGGGGCTTTTCCGGAAACCGCGACCTGCCATTCTTAGGGTTAGGGCTATGGTTAGCGTCTGGAGAATGAGAAAGCCCCAAGGTCCAGGGATAGTTGGGATTGCAAAGGCCTGCCAAGAGCAGCACGACACTTCACTGACATTGCTCCTACCGCAGGTGTCATGGCCAGAAAGCAGGGGAGGCGTGGCCGGAAACCGTGACCTGCCATTCTTAGGGTTAGGGCTAGGGTTAGCGTCTGGAGAACGAGAAAGCCCCCAGGTCCAGGGTTAGTTGGGATTGTAAAGGCCTTCCTAGAGCTGCATGACGCTGCACTGACATTGCTCCTACCGCAGCTCTCATGGCCAGAACGCAGGGGGGCGTGGCCGGAAACCGCGACCTGCCATTCTTAGGGTTAGGGCTAGGGTTAGCGTCTGGAGAACGAGAAAGCCCGCAGGTCCAGGGATAGTTGGGATTGCAAAGGCCTGCCACGAGCAGCACGACGCTGCACTGACGTTGATCCTAGCGCAGCTGTCATAGCCAGAACGCAGGGGGGGCGTGGCCGGAAACCGTGACCTGCCATTCTTAGGGTTAGGGCTAGGGTTAGCGTCTGGAGAACGAGAAAGCCCCCAGGTCCAGGGTTAGTTGGGATTGCAAAGGCCTGGCAAAAGCAGCACGACGCTGCACTGACATTGCTCCTACATCAGATGTCATAGCCAGAACGAAGGGGGGGCGTGGCCGTAAACCGCGACCTGCCATTATTAGGGTTAGGGCTAGGGTTAGCGTCCGGAGAACGACAAAGCCCCAAGGTCCAGGGATAGTTGGGATTGCAAAGGCCTGCAAAGAGCTGCACGACGCTGCACTGACATTGCTCCTACCGCAGCTCTCATGGCCAGAACGCAGGGGGGCGTGGCCGGAAACCGCCACCTGCCATTCTTAGGGTTAGGGCTAGGGTTAGCGTCTGGAGAACGAGAAAGCCCCCAGGTCCAGGGATAGTTGGGATTGCAAAGGCCTGCCACGAGCAGCACGACGCTGCACTGACATTGATCCTACCTCAGCTGTCATAGCCAGAACGCAGGGGGGGCGTGGCCGGAAACCGTGACCTGCCATTCTTAGGTTTAGGGCTAGGGTTAGCGTCTGGAGAACGAGAAAGCGCCCAGGTCCAGGGATAGTTGGGATTGCAAAGGCCTGCCAAGAGCTGCATGACGCTGCACTGACATTGCTCCTAGCGCAGCTGTCATGGACAGAACGCAGGGGGGGTTTGGCCAGAAAACGCGACCTGCCATTATTAGGGTTAGGGCTAGGGTTAGCTTCTGGAGAACGAGAAAGTGCCCAGGTCCAGGGTTAGTTGGGATTGCAAAGGCCTGCCAAGAGCAGCACGACACTGCACTGACATTGCTCCTAACGCAGCTGTCATGGCCAGAATGCAGGGGGGGCGTGGCCGGAAACCTCCACCTGCCATTGTTAGGGTTAGGGCTAGGGTTAGCGTCTGGAGAACGATAAAGCCCCCAGGTCCAGGGTTAGTTGGGATTGCAAAGGTCTGCCAAGAGCTGCATGACGCTGCACTGACATTGATCCTACCGCTGCTGTCATAGCCAGAATGTAGGGGGGGCGTGGCCGGAAAACTCCACCTGTCATTCTTAGGGTTAGGGCTAGGGTTAGCGTCTGGAGAACGAGAAAGCCCCCAGGTCCAGGGTTAGTTGGGATTGCAAAGGCCTGCCAAGAGCTGCATGACGCTGCACTGACATTGATCCTACCGCTGCTGTCATAGCCAGAATGTAGGGGGGGCGTGGCCGGAAAACTCCACCTGTCATTCTTAGGGTTAGGGCTAGGGTTAGCGTCTGGAGAACGAGAAAGCGCCCAGGTCCAGGGATAGTTGGGATTGCAAAGGCCTGCCAAGAGCAGCACGACGCTGCACTGACATTGCTCCTACCGCTGCTGTCATAGCCAGAACGCAGGGGAGGCGTGGCCGGAATCCGCGACCTGCCATTCTTAGGGTTAGGGCTAGGGTTAGCGTCTGGAGAACGAGAAAGCGCCCAGGTCCAGGGATAGTTGGGATTGCAAAGGCCTGCCAAGAACAGCACGACACTGCACTGACATTGCTCCTAACGCAGCTGTCATGGCGAGAACGCAGGGGGGGCGTGGCCGTAAACCGCGACCTGCCTTTCTTAGGGTTAGGGCTAGGGTTAGCGTCTGGAGAACGAGAAAGCCCCCAGGTCCAGGGTTAGTTGGGATTGCAAAGGCCTGCCAAGAGCAGCACGACACTGCACTGACATTGCTCCTACAGCAGCTCTCATGGCCAGAACGCAGGGGGGGCGTGGCCGGAAACCGCGACCTGCCATTATTAGGGTTAGGGCTAGGGTTAGCGTCTGGAGAACGAGAAAGCCCCCAGGTCCAGGGTTAGTTGGGATTGCAAAGGCCTGCCAAAAGCAGCACGACGCTGCACTGACATTGCTCCTACATCAGATGTCATAGCCAGAACGCAGGGGGGGCGTGGCCGTAAACCGCGACCTGCCATTATTAGGGTTAGGGCTAGGGTTAGCGTCCGGAGAACGAGAAAGCCCCAAGTTCCAGGGATAGCTGGGATTGCAAAGGCCTGCAAAGAGCTGTACGACGCTGCACTGACATTGCTCCTACCGCTGCTGTCATGGCCAGAACGCAGGGGGGGCGTGGCCGGAAACCGTGACCTGCCATTCTTAGGGTTAGGGCTAGGGTTAGCGTCTGGAGAACGAGAAAGCCCCCAGGTCCAGGGATAGTTGGGATTGCAAAGGCCTGCAAAGAGCTGCACGACACTGCACTGACATTGTTCCTACCGCAGCTGTCATGGCCAGAATGTAGGGGGGGCGTGGCCGGAAAACTCCAACTGTCATTATTAGGGTTAGGGCTAGGGTTAGCGTCTGGAGAACGAGAAAGCGCCCAGGTCCAGGGATAGTTGGGATTGCAAAGGCCTGCCAAGAGCAGCACGACGCTGCACTGACATTGCTCCTGCCGCTGCTCTCATAGCCAGAACGCAGGGGGGGCGTGGCCGTAAACCGCGACCTGCCATTCTTAGGGTTAGGGCTAGGGTTAGCGTCTGGAGAACGAGAAAGCCCCCAGGTCCAGGGTTAGTTGGGATTGCAAAGGCCTGCCAAGAGCTGCATGACGCTGCACTGACATTGCTCCTACCGCAGCTGTCATGGCCAGAACGCAGGGGGGGCGTGGCCGGAAACCGCGACCTGCCATTCTTAGGGTTAGGGCTAGGGTTAGCGTCTGGAGAACGAGAAAGCCCCCAGGTCCAGGGTTAGTTGGGATTGCAAAGGCCTGCAAAGAGCTGCATGACGCTGCACTGACATTGCTGCTAGCGCAGCTCTCATGGACAGAATGCAGGGGGGGTGTGGCCGGAAACCGCGACCTCCCATTATTAGGGTTAGGGCTAGGGTTAGCGTCTGGAGAACGAGAAAGCCTCCAGGTCCAGGGATAGTTGGGATTGCAAAGGCCTGCCACGAACAGCACGACACTGCACTGACATTGTTCCTACCACAGCTGTCATAGCCAGAATGTAGGGGGGGCGTGGCCGGAAAACTCCACCTGTCATTCTTAGGGTTAGGGCTAGGGTTAGCGTCTGGAGAACGAGAAAGCGCCCAGGTCCAGGGATAGTTGGGATTGCAAAGGCCTGCCAAGAGCAGCACGACACTGCACTGACATTGCTCCTAACGCAGCTGTCATGGCGAGAACGCAGGGGGGGCGTGGCCGTAAACCGCGACCTGCCTTTCTTAGGGTTAGGGCTAGGGTTAGCGTCTGGAGAACGAGAAAGCCCCCAGGTCCAGGGTTAGTTGGGATTGCAAAGGCCTGCCAAGAGCAGCACGACACTGCACTGACATTGCTCCTACCTCAGCTGTCATAGCCAGAAGGCAGGGGGGGCGTGGCCGGAAACCGCGACCTGCCATTCTTAGGGTTAGGGCTAGGGTTAGCGTCTGGAGAACGAGAAAGCCCCCAGGTCCAGGGATAGTTGGGATTGCAAAGGCCTGCCAAGAGCAGCACGACACTGCACTGACATTGCTCCTAACGCAGGTGTCATGGCCAGAACGCAGGTGGGGCGTGGCCGTAAACCTCGACCTGCCATTCTTAGGGTTAGGGCTAGGGTTAGAGTCTGGAGAACGAGAAAGCGCCCAGGTCCAGGGATAGTTGGGATTGCAAAGGCCTGCCAAGAGCAGCACGACACTGCACTGACATTGCTCCTAGCGCAGCTCTCATGGCCAGAACGCAGGGAGGGCGTGGCCGGAAACCCCGACCTGCCATTCTTAGGGTTCGGGCTAGGGTTAGCGTCTGGAGAACGAGAAAGCGCCCATGTCCAGGGATAGTTGGGATTGCAAAGGCCTGCCAAGAGCAGCACGACACTGCACTGACATTGCTCCTACCGCAGCTGTCATGGCCAGAACGCAGGGGGGCGTGGCCGGAATCCGCGACCTGCCATTATTAGGGTTAGGGCTAGGGTTAGCGTCTGGAGAACGAGAAAGCCCCCAGGTCTAGGGATAGTTGGAATTGCAAAGGCCTGCCAAGAACAGCACGACACTGCACTGACATTGCTCCTACCGCTGCTGTCATGGCCAGAACGCAGGGGGGCGTGGCTGGAAACCGCGACCTGCCATTCTTAGGGTTAGGGCTAGGGTTAGCGTCTGGAGAACGAGAAAGCCCCCAGGTCCAGGGATAGTTGGGATTGCAAAGGCCTGCCAAGAACAGCACGACGCTGCACTGACATTGCTCCTACCGCAGCTGTCATGGCCGGAACGCGGGGGGGCGTGGCCGGAAACCTCCACCTGCCATTATTAGGGTTAGGGCTAGGGTTAGCGTCTGGAGAACGAGAAAGCCCCCAGGTCCAGGGTTAGTTGGGATTGCAAAGGCCTGCCAAGAGCAGCACGACGCTGCACTGACATTGCTCCTACATCAGATGTCATAGCCAGAACGCAGGGGGGGCGTGGCCGTAAAATGCGACCTGCCATTCTTAGGGTTAGGGCTAGGGTTAGCGTCTGGAGAACGAGAAAGCCCCCAGGTCCAGGCATAGTTGGGATTGCAAAGGCCTGCCAAGAACAGCATGACACTGCACTGACATTGCTCCTACCGCAGCTCTCATGGCCAGAACGCAGGGGGGGCGTGGCCGGAATCCGCGACCTGCCATTCTTAGGGTTAGGGCTAGGGTTAGCGTCCGGAGAACGAGAAAGCGCCCAGGTCCAGGGATAGTTGGGATTGCAGAGGCCTGCCAAGAGCAGCACGACACTGCACTGACATTGCTCCTACCTCAGCTCTCATGGCCAGAACGCAGGGGGGGCGTGGCCGGAAACCGCGACCTGCCATTCTTAGGGTTAGGGCTAGGCTTAGCGTCTGGAGAATGAGAAAGCCCCCAGGTCCAGGGTTAGTTGGGATTGCAAAGGCCTGCCAAAAGCAGCACGACGCTGCACTGACATTGCTCCTGCCGCTGCTGTCATAGCCAGAACGCAGGGGGGGCGTGGCCGGAAACCGCGACCTGCCATTCTTAGGGTTAGGGCTAGGGTTAGCGTCTGGAGAATGAGAAAGCGCCCAGGTCCAGGGATAGTTGGGATTGCAAAGGCCTGCCAAGAGCAGCACGACGTTGCACTGACATTGCTCCTACCGCAGCTGTCATGGCCAGAACGCAGGGGGGGCGTGTCCGGAAACCGCGACCTGCCATTCTTAGGGTTAGGGCTAGGGTTAGCGTCTGGAGAACGAGAAAGCGCCCAGGTCCAGGGATAGTTGGGATTGCAAAGGCCTGCCAAGAGGAGCACGACACTGCACTGACATTGCTCCTAACGCAGCTGTCATGGCGAGAACGCAGGGGGGGCGTGGCCGTAAACCGCGACCTGCCTTTCTTAGGGTTAGGGCTAGGGTTAGCGTCTGGAGAACGAGAAAGCCCCCAGGTCCAGGGTTAGTTGGGATTGCAAAGGCCTGCCAAGAGCAGCACGACACTGCACTGACATTGCTCCTACCTCAGCTGTCATAGCCAGAAGGCAGGGGGGGCGTGGCCGGAAACCGCGACCTGCCATTCTTAGGGTTAGGGCTAGGGTTAGCGTCTGGAGAACGAGAAAGCCCCCAGGTCCAGGGATAGTTGGGATTGCAAAGGCCTGCCAAGAGCAGCACGACACTGCACTGACATTGCTCCTAACGCAGGTGTCATGGCCAGAACGCAGGTGGGGCGTGGCCGTAAACCTCGACCTGCCATTCTTAGGGTTAGGGCTAGGGTTAGAGTCTGGAGAACGAGAAAGCGCCCAGGTCCAGGGATAGTTGGGATTGCAAAGGCCTGCCAAGAGCAGCACGACACTGCACTGACATTGCTCCTAGCGCAGCTCTCATGGCCAGAACGCAGGGAGGGCGTGGCCGGAAACCCCGACCTGCCATTCTTAGGGTTCGGGCTAGGGTTAGCGTCTGGAGAACGAGAAAGCGCCCATGTCCAGGGATAGTTGGGATTGCAAAGGCCTGCCAAGAGCAGCACGACACTGCACTGACATTGCTCCTACCGCAGCTGTCATGGCCAGAACGCAGGGGGGCGTGGCCGGAATCCGCGACCTGCCATTATTAGGGTTAGGGCTAGGGTTAGCGTCTGGAGAACGAGAAAGCCCCCAGGTCTAGGGATAGTTGGAATTGCAAAGGCCTGCCAAGAACAGCACGACACTGCACTGACATTGCTCCTACCGCTGCTGTCATGGCCAGAACGCAGGGGGGCGTGGCTGGAAACCGCGACCTGCCATTCTTAGGGTTAGGGCTAGGGTTAGCGTCTGGAGAACGAGAAAGCCCCCAGGTCCAGGGATAGTTGGGATTGCAAAGGCCTGCCAAGAACAGCACGACGCTGCACTGACATTGCTCCTACCGCAGCTGTCATGGCCGGAACGTAGGGGGGGCGTGGCCGGAAACCTCCACCTGCCATTATTAGGGTTAGGGCTAGGGTTAGCGTCTGGAGAACGAGAAAGCCCCCAGGTCCAGGGTTAGTTGGGATTGCAAAGGCCTGCCAAGAGCAGCACGACGCTGCACTGACATTGCTCCTACATCAGATGTCATAGCCAGAACGCAGGGGGGGCGTGGCCGTAAAATGCGACCTGCCATTCTTAGGGTTAGGGCTAGGGTTAGCGTCTGGAGAACGAGAAAGCCCCCAGGTCCAGGCATAGTTGGGATTGCAAAGGCCTGCCAAGAACAGCATGACACTGCACTGACATTGCTCCTACCGCAGCTCTCATGGCCAGAACGCAGGGGGGGCGTGGCCGGAATCCGCGACCTGCCATTCTTAGGGTTAGGGCTAGGGTTAGCGTCCGGAGAACGAGAAAGCGCCCAGGTCCAGGGATAGTTGGGATTGCAGAGGCCTGCCAAGAGCAGCACGACACTGCACTGACATTGCTCCTACCTCAGCTCTCATGGCCAGAACGCAGGGGGGGCGTGGCCGGAAACCGCGACCTGCCATTCTTAGGGTTAGGGCTAGGCTTAGCGTCTGGAGAATGAGAAAGCCCCCAGGTCCAGGGTTAGTTGGGATTGCAAAGGCCTGCCAAAAGCAGCACGACGCTGCACTGACATTGCTCCTGCCGCTGCTGTCATAGCCAGAACGCAGGGGGGGCGTGGCCGGAAACCGCGACCTGCCATTCTTAGGGTTAGGGCTAGGGTTAGCGTCTGGAGAATGAGAAAGCGCCCAGGTCCAGGGATAGTTGGGATTGCAAAGGCCTGCCAAGAGCAGCACGACGTTGCACTGACATTGCTCCTACCGCAGCTGTCATGGCCAGAACGCAGGGGGGCGTGGCCGGAAACCTCCACCTGCCATTCTTAGGGTTAGGGCTAGGGTTAGCGTCTGGAGAACGAGAAAGCACCCAGGTCCAGGGTTAGTTGGGATTGCAAAGGCCTGCCAAGAGCAGCACGACTCTGCACTGACATTGCTCCTACCGCAGCTCTCATGGCCAGAACGCAGGGGGGGCGTGGCCGTAAAATGCGACATGCCATTCTTAGGGTTAGGGCTAGGGTTAGCGTCTGGAGAACGAGAAAGCGCCCAGGTCCAGGGATAGTTGGGATTGCAAAGGCCTGCCAAGAGGAGCATGACACTGCACTGACATTGCTCCTAGCGCAGCTCTCATGGCCAGAACGCAGGGGGGGCGTGGCCGGAATCCGCGACCTGCCATTATTAGGGTTAGGGCTAGGGTTAGCGTCCGGAGAACGAGAAAGCGCCCAGGTCCAGGGATAGTTGGGATTGCAAAGGCCTGCCAAGAGCAGCACGACACTGCACTGACATTGCTCCTACCGCAGCTCTCATGGCCAGAACGCAGGGGGGGCGTGGCCGGAAACCGCGACCTGCCATTATTAGGGTTAGGGCTAGGGTTAGCGTCTGGAGAATGAGAAAGCCCCCAGGTCCAGGGTTAGTTGGGATTGCAAAGGCCTGCCAAAAGCAGCACGACGCTGCACTGACATTGCTCCTGCCGCTGCTGTCATAGCCAGAACGCAGGGGGGGCGTGGCCGGAAACCGCGACCTGCCATTCTTAGGGTTAGGGCTAGGGTTAGCTTCTGGAGAATGAGAAAGCCCCCAGGTCCAGGGTTAGTTGGGATTGCAAAGGCCTGCCAAGAACAGCATGACACTGCACTGACATTGCTCCTACCGCTGCTGTCATGGCCAGAACGCAGGGGGGGCGTGGCCGGAAACCTCCACCTCACATTATTAGGGTTAGGGCTAGGGTTAGCGTCTGGAGAACGAGAAAGCCCCCAGGTCCAGGGTTAGTTGGGATTGCAAAGGCCTGCCAAGAGCTGCATGACGCTGCACTGACATTGCTCCTACCGCTGCTGTCATGGCCAGAACGCAGGGGGGCGTGGCCGGAAACCACGACCTGCCATTATTAGGGTTAGGGCTAGGGTTAGCGTCTGGAGAATGAGAAAGCCCCCAGGTCCATGGATAGTTGGTATTGCAAAGGCCTGCCAAGAACAGCACGACACTGCATTGACATTGCTCCTACCTCAGCTGTCATAGCCAGAACGCAGGGGGGGCTTGGGCGGAAACCTCCACCTGCCATTATTAGGGTTAGGGCTAGGGTTATCGTCTGGAGAACGAGAAAGCGCCCAGGTCCAGGGTTAATTGGGATTGCAAAGGCCTGCCAAGAGCAGCACGACGCTGCACTGACATTGCTCCTACCGCAGCTGTCATAGCCAGAACGCAGGGGGGGCGTGGCCAGAAACCGCGACCTGCCATTCTTAGGGTTAGGGCTAGGGTTAGCGTCTGGAGAACGAGAAAGTGCCCAGGTCCAGGGTTAGTTGGGATTGCAAAGGCCTGCCAAGAGCTGCATGACGCTGCACTGACATTGCTCCTAGCGCAGCTGTCATGGCCAGAACGCAGGGGGGGCGTGGACGTAAAATGTGACATGCCATTCTTAGGGTTAGGGCTAGGGTTAGCGTCTGGAGAATGAGAAAGCGCCTAGGTCCAGGCATAGTTGGGATTGCAAAGGCCTGCCAAGAACAGCATGACACTGCACTGACATTGCTCCTAGCGCAGCTCTCATGGCCAGAACGCAGGGGGGGCGTGGCCGGAAACCGCGACCTGCCATTATTAGGGTTAGGGCTAGGGTTAGCGTCCGGAGAACTAGAAAGCGCCCAGGCCCAGGGATAGTTGGGATTGCAAAGGCCTGCCAAGAACAGCACGACACTGCACTGACATTGCTCCTTCCTCAGCTCTCATGGCCAGAACGCAGGGGGGCGTGGCCGGAAACCGCGACCTGCCATTCTTAGGGTTAGGGCTAGGGTTAGCGTCTGGAGAACGAGAAAGCGCCCAGGTCCAGGGATAGTTGGGATTGCAAAGGCCTGCCAAGAGCAGCACGACACTGCACTGACATTGCTCCTACCGCAGCTGTCATGGCCAGAACGCAGGGGAGGCGTGGCCGGAAACCTCCACCTGCCATTCTTAGGGTTAGGGCTAGGGTTAGCGTCTGGAGAACGAGAAAGCGCCCAGGTCCAGGGATAGTTGGGATTGCAAAGGCCTGCCAAGAGCTGCATGACGCTGCACTGACATTGCTCCTAACGCAGGTGTCATGGCCAGAACGCAGGTGGGGCTTGGCCGTAAACCGCGACCTGCCATTCTTAGGGTTAGGGCTAGGGTTAGCGTCTGGAGAACGAGAAAGCCCCCAGGTCCAGGGATAGTTGGGATTGCAAAGGCCTGCCAAGAGCAGCACGACACTGCACTGACATTGCTCCTACCGCAGCTGTCATGGCCAGAACGCAGGGGGGGCGTGGCCGGAAACCGCGACCTGCCATTCTTAGGGTTAGGGCTAGGGTTAGCGTCTGGAGAACGAGAAAGCGCCCAGGTCCAGGGATAGTTGGGATTGCAAAGGCCTGCCAAGAGCAGCACGACACTGCACTGACATTGCTCCTACCGCAGCTGCAATGGCCAGAATGCAGGGGGGCCGTGGCCGGAAACCTCCACCTGTCATTCTTAGAGTTAGGGCTAGGGTTAGCATCTGGAGAACGAGAAAGCCCCCAGGTCCAGGGATAGTTGGGATTGCAAAGGCCTGCCAAGAGCAGCGTAACCCTGCACTGACATTGCTCCTACCGCAGCTGTCATGGCCAGAACGCAGGGGGGCGTGGCCGGAAACCGTGACCTGCCATTCTTAGGGTTAGGGCTACGGTTAGCTTCTGGAGAATGAGAAAGCCCCCAGGTCCAGGGATAGTTGGTATTGCAAAGGCCTGCCAAGAACAGCACGACACTGCATTGACATTGCTCCTACCGCAGCTGTCATAGCCAGAACGCAGGGGGGGCGTGGCCGGAAACCTCCACCTGCCATTCTTAGGGTTAGGGCTAGGGTTAGCGTCTGGAGAACGAGAAAGCGCCCAGGTCCAGGGATAGTTGGGATTGCATAGGCCTGCCAAGAGCAGCACGACACTGCACTGACATTGCTCCTACCGCAGCTGTCATGGCCAGAACGCAGGGGAGGCGTGGCCGGAAACCTCCACCTGCCATTATTAGGGTTAGGGCTAGGGTTAGCGTCTGGAGAACGAGAAAGCGCCCAGGTCCAGGGATAGTTGGGATTGCAAAGGCCTGCCAAGAGCAGCACGACACTGCACTGACATTGCTCCTACTGCTGCTGTCATAGCCAGAACGCAGGGGGGGCGTGGCCGGAAACCGCGACCTGCCATTCTTAGGGTTAGGGCTAGGGTTAGCGTCTGGAGAACGAGAAAGCGCCCAGGTCCAGGGATAGTTGGGATTGCAAAGGCCTGCCAAGAGCAGCACGACGCTGCACTGACATTGCTCCTACCGCTGCTGTCATGGCCAGAACGCAGGGGGGGCGTGGCCGGAAACCTCCACCTCACATTATTAGGGTTAGGGCTAGGGTTAGCGTCTGGAGAACGAGAAAGCCCCCAGGTCCAGGGTTAGTTGGGATTGCAAAGGCCTGCCAAGAGCTGCATGACGCTGCACTGACATTGCTCCTAGCGCAGCTGTCATGGCCAGAAAGCAGGGGGGGTGTGGCCGGAAACCGCGACCTGCCATTCTTAGGGTTAGGGCTAGGGTTAGCGTCTGGAGAACGAGAAAGCGCCCAGGTCCAGGGATAGTTGGGATTGCAAAGGCCTGCCAAGAGCAGCACGACGCTGCACTGACATTGCTCCTACCGCAGCTGTCATAGCCATAACGCAGGGAGGGCGTGGCCGTAAACCGCGACCTGCCATTCTTAGGGTTAGGGCTAGGGTTAGCGTCTGGAGAACGAGAAAGCGCCCAGGTCCAGGGTTAGTTGGGATTGAAAAGGCCTGCCAAGAGCTGCATGACGCTGCACTGACATTGCTCCTAGCGCAGCTCTCATGGCCAGAACGCAGGGGGGGTGGGGCCGGAAACCGCGACCTGCCATTCTTAGGGTTAGGGCTAGGGTTATCGTCTGGAGAACGAGAAAGCCCCCAGGTCCAGGGTTAGTTGGGATTGCAAAGGCCTTCCTAGAGCTGCACGACACTGCACCGACTTTGCTCCTACATCAGATGTCATAGCCAGAACGAAGGGGGGGCGTGGCCGTAAACCGCGACCTGCCATTCTTAGGGTTAGGGTTAGGGTTAGCGTCTGGAGAACGAGAAAGCCCCCAGGTCCAGGGTTAGTTGGGATTGCAAAGGCCTGCCAAGAGCTGCATGACGCTGCACTGACATTGCTCCTAGCACAGCTATCATGGACAGAACGCAGGGGGGTTTTGGCCGTAAACCGCGACCTGCCACTCTTAGGGTTAGGGCTAGGGTTAGCTTCTGGAGAACGAGAAAGCCCCCAGGTCTAGGGATAGTTGGGATTGCAAAGGCCTGCCAAGAACAGCACGACACTGCACTGACATCGCTCCTAACGCAGCTGTCATAGCCAGAACGCAGGGGGGGCGTGGCCGGAAACCGCGACCTGCCATTCTTAGGGTTAGGGCTAGGGTTAGCGTCTGGAGAACGAGAAAGCGCCCAGGTCCAGGGATAGTTGGGATTGCAAAGGCCTGCAAAGAGCTGCACGACGCTGCACTGACATTGCTCCTACCGCAGCCGTCATGGCCAGAATGCAGGGGGGGCGTGGCCGGAAACCTCCACCTGCCATTTTTAGGGTTAGGGCTAGGGTTAGCGTCTGGAGAACGAGAAAGCGCCCAGGTCCAGGGTTAGTTGGGATTGCAAAGGCCTGCCAAAAGCAGCACGACACTACACTGACATTGCTCCTACATCAGATGTCATAGCCAGAACGCAGGGGGGGCGTGGCCGGAAACCGCGACCTGCCATTCTTAGGGTTAGGGCTAGGGTTAGCGTCTGGAGAACGAGAAAGCGCCCAGGTCCAGGGATAGTTGGGATTGCAAAGGCCTGCCAAGAGCAGCACGACGTTGCACTGACATTGCTCCTACCGCTGCTGTCATGGCCAGAACGCAGGGGGGGCGTGGCCGGAAACCTCCACCTCACATTATTAGGGTTAGGGCTAGGGTTAGCGTCTGGAGAACGAGAAAGCCCCCAGGTCCAGGGTTAGTTGGGATTGCAAAGGCCTGCCAAGAGCTGCATGACGCTGCACTGACATTGCTCCTAGCGAAGCTGTCATGGCCAGAAAGCAGGGGGGGTGTGGCCGGAAACCGCGACCTGCCATTCTTAGGGTTAGGGCTAGGGTTAGCGTCTGGAGAACGAGAAAGCGCCCAGGTCCAGGGATATTTGGGATTGCAAAGGCCTGCCAAGAGCAGCACGACGCTGCACTGACATTGCTCCTACCGCAGCTGTCATAGCCAGAACGCAGGGAGGGCGTGGCCGTAAACCGCGACCTGCCATTCTTAGGGTTAGGGCTAGGGTTAGCGTCTGGAGAACGAGAAAGCGCCCAGGTCCAGGGTTAGTTGGGATTGAAAAGGCCTGCGAAGAGCTCCATGACGCTGCACTGACATTGCTCCTACCGCAGCCGTCATGGCCAGAATGCAGGGGGGGCGTGGCCGGAAACCTCCACCTGCCATTCTTAGGGTTAGGGCTAGGGTTAGCTTCTGGAGAACGAGAAAGCCCCCAGGTCCAGGGATAGTTGGGATTGCAAAGGCCTGCCAAGAACAGCATGACACTGCACTGACATTGCTCCTAGCGCAGCTCTCATGGCCAGAACGCAGGGGGGGTGGGGCCGGAAACCGCGACCTGCCATTCTTAGGGTTAGGGCTAGGGTTATCGTCTGGAGAACGAGAAAGCCCCCAGGTCCAGGGTTAGTTGGGATTGCAAAGGCCTTCCTAGAGCTGCACGACACTGCACCGACTTTGCTCCTACATCAGATGTCATAGCCAGAACGAAGGGGGGGCGTGGCCGTAAACCGCGACCTGCCATTCTTAGGGTTAGGGTTAGGGTTAGCGTCTGGAGAACGAGAAAGCCCCCAGGTCCAGGGTTAGTTGGGATTGCAAAGGCCTGCCAAGAGCTGCATGACGCTGCACTGACATTGCTCCTAGCACAGCTATCATGGACAGAACGCAGGGGGGTTTTGGCCGTAAACCGCGACCTGCCACTCTTAGGGTTAGGGCTAGGGTTAGCTTCTGGAGAACGAGAAAGCCCCCAGGTCTAGGGATAGTTGGGATTGCAAAGGCCTGCCAAGAACAGCACGACACTGCACTGACATCGCTCCTAACGCAGCTGTCATAGCCAGAACGCAGGGGGGGCGTGGCCGGAAACCGCGACCTGCCATTCTTAGGGTTAGGGCTAGGGTTAGCGTCTGGAGAACGAGAAAGCGCCCAGGTCCAGGGATAGTTGGGATTGCAAAGGCCTGCAAAGAGCTGCACGACGCTGCACTGACATTGCTCCTACCGCAGCCGTCATGGCCAGAATGCAGGGGGGGCGTGGCCGGAAACCTCCACCTGCCATTTTTAGGGTTAGGGCTAGGGTTAGCGTCTGGAGAACGAGAAAGCGCCCAGGTCCAGGGTTAGTTGGGATTGCAAAGGCCTGCCAAAAGCAGCACGACGCTACACTGACATTGCTCCTACATCAGATGTCATAGCCAGAACGCAGGGGGGGCGTGTCCGGAAACCGCGACCTGCCATTCTTAGGGTTAGGGCTAGGGTTAGCGTCTGGAGAATGAGAAAGCGCACAGGTCCAGGGATAGTTGGGATTGCAAAGGCCTGCGAAGAGCAGCACGACACTGCACTGACATTGCTCCTAAAGCAGGTGTCATGGCCAGAACGCAGGCGGGGCGTGGCCGTAAACCGCGACCTGCCATTCTTAGGGTTAGGGCTAGGGTTAGCGTCTGGAGAACGAGAAAGCCCCCAGGTCCAGGGATAGTTGGGATTGCAAAGGCCTGCCAAGAGCAGCACGACGCTGCACTTACATTGCTCCTACCGCTGCTGTCATAGCCAGAACGCAGGGGGGTGTGGCCGGAAACCTCCACCTGCCATTCTTAGGGTTAGGGCTAGGGTTAGCGTCTGGAGAACGAGAAAGCCCCCAGGTCCAGGTTTAGCTGGGATTGCAAAGGCCTGCCAAGAACAGCACGACACTGCACTGACATTGCTCCTAACGCAGGTGTCATGGCCAGAACGCAGGTGGGGCGTGGCCGTAAACCGCGACCTGCCATTCTTAGGGTTAGGGCTAGGGTTAGCGTCTGGAGAACGAGAAAGCGCCCAGGTCCAGGGATAGTTGGGATTGCAAAGGCCTGCCAAGAGCTGCATGACGCTACACTGACATTGCTCCTAGCGCAGCTCTCATGGCCAGAACGCAGGGGGGGCGTGGCCGGAAACCGCGACCTGCCATTCTTAGGGTTAGGGGTAGGGTTAGAGTCTGGAGAACGAGAAAGCGCCCAGGTCCAGGGATAGTTGGGATTGCAAAGGCCTTGCAAGAGCAGCACGACACTGCACTGACATTGCTCCTACCTCAGCTGTCATAGCAGAACGCAGTGGGGGCGTGGCCGGAAACCGCGACCTGCCATTCTTAGGGTTAGGGCTAGGGTTAGCGTCTGGAGAACGAGAAAGCGCTAAGGTCCAGGGATAGTTGGGATTGCAAAGGCCTACAAAGAGCAGCACGACACTGCACTGACATTGCTCCTACATCAGATGTCATAGCCAGAACGCAGGGGGGGCGTGGCCGGAAACCGCGACCTGCCATTCTTAGGGTTAGGGCTAGGGTTAGCGTCTGGAGAACGAGAAAGCGCCCAGGTCCAGGGATAGTTGGGATTGCAAAGGCCTGCCAAGAACAGCACGACACTGCACTGACATTGCTCCTAACGCAGGTGTCATGGCCAGAACGCAGGGGGGGCGTGGCCGTAAACCTCCATCTGCCATTATTAGGGTTAGGGCTAGGGTTAGAGTCTGGAGAACGAGAAAGCCCCCAGGTCCAGGGTTAGTTGGGATTGCAAAGGCCTTCCTAGAGCTGCACGACACTGCACTGACTTTGCTCCTACATCAGATGTCATAGCCAGAACGCAGGGGGGGCGTGGCCGGAAACCGCGACCTGCCATTCTTAAGGTTAGGGCTAGGGTTATCGTCTGGAGAACGAGAAAGCCCCCAGGTCCAGGGTTAGTTGGGATTGCAAAGGCCTTCCTAGAGCTGCACGACACTGCACTGACTTTGCTCCTACATCAGATGTCATAGCCAGAACGCAGGGGGGGCGTGGCCGTAAACCGCGACCTGCCAATATTAGGGTTAGGGCTAGGGTTAGCGTCTGGAGAACGAGAAAGCGCCCAGGTCCAGGGATAGTTGGGATTGCAAAGGCCTGCCAAGAACAGCACGACGCTGCACTGACATTGATCCTACCGCTGCGGTCATAGCCAGAACGCAGGGGGGGCGTGGCCGGAAACCGCGACCTGCCATTCTTAGGGTTAGGGCTAGGGTTAGCGTCTGGAGAACGAGAAAGCCCCCAGGTAAAGGGATAGTTGGGATTGCAAAGGCCTGCCAAGAGCTGCATGACGCTGCACTGACATTGCTCCTAGCGCAGGTGTCATGGCCAGAACGCAGTGGGGGGAGGCCGTAAACCGCGACCTGCCATTCTTAGGGTTAGGGCTAGGGTTAGCGCCTGGAGAACGAGAAAGCGCCCAGGTCCAGGGTTAGCTGGGATTGCAAAGGCCTGCCAAGAACAGCACGACACTGCACTGACATTGCTCCTAACGCAGGTGTCATGGCCAGAACGCAGGGGGGGCGTGGCCGTAAACCGCGACCTGCCTTTCTTAGGGTTAGGGCTAGGGTTAGCGTCTGGAGAACGAGAAAGCCCCCAGGTCCAGGGTTAGTTGGGATTGCAAAGGCCTGCCAAGAGCAGCACGACACTGCACTAACATTGCTGCTACATCAGATGTCATAGCCAGAACGCAGGGGGGGCGTGGCCGGAAACCGCGACCTGCCATTCTTAGGGTTAGGGCTAGAGTTAGCGTCTGGAGTACGAGAAAGCGCCCAGGTCCAGGGATAGTTGGGATTGCAAAGGCCTGCCAAGAACAGCACGACACAGCACTGACATTGCTCCTAACTCAGCTGTCATAGCCAGAACGCAGGGGGGGCGTGGTCGGAAACCGCGACCTGCCATTCATAGGGTTAGGGCTAGGGTTAGCGCCTGGAGAACGAAAAAGCCCCCAGGTCCAGGGTTAGCTGGGATTGCAAAGGCCTGCCAAGAACAGCACGACACTGCACTGACATTGCTCCTAACGCAGCTGTCATGGCCAGAACGCAGGGGGGGCGTGGCCGGAAACCGCGACCTGCCATTGTTAGGGTTAGGGCTAGGGTTAGCGTCTGGAGAACGAGAAAGCGCCCAGGTCCAGGGATAGTTGGGATTGCAAAGGCCTGCCAAGAGCAGCACGCCACTGCACTGACATTGCTCCTATCTCAGCTGTCATAGCCAGAACGCAGGGGGGGCGTGGCCGGAAACCGCGACCTGCCATTCTTAGGGTTAGGGCTAGGGTTAGCGTCTGGAGAACGAGAAAGCGCCCAGGTCCAGTGATAGTTGGGATTGCAAAGGCCTGCCAAGAACAGCACGACACTGCACTGACATTGCTCCTAACGCAGCTGTCATGGCGAGAACGCAGGGGGGGCGTGGCCGTAAACCGCGACCTGCCTTTCTTAGGGTTAGGGCTAGGGTTAGCGTCTGGAGAACGAGAAAGCCCCCAGGTCCAGGGTTAGTTGGGATTGCAAAGGCCTGCCAAGAGCTGCATGACGCTGCACTGACATTGCTCCTACCTCAGCTGTCATAGCCAGAACGCAGGGGGGGCGTGGTCGGAAACCGCGACATGCCATTATTAGGGTTAGGGCTAGGGTTAGCGTCTGGAGAACGAGAAAGCGCCCAGGTCCAGGGATAGTTGGGATTGCAAAGGCCTGCCAAGAACAGCACGACACTGCACTGACATTGCTCCTAACGCAGCTGTCATAGCGAGAACGCAGGTGGGGCGTGGCCGGAAACCGCGACCTGCCATTCTTAGGGTTAGGGCTAGGGTTAGCGTCTGGAGAACGAGAAAGCGCCCAGGTCCAGGGATAGTTGGGATTGCAAAGGCCTGCCAAGAGCAGCACGACGCTGCACTGACATTGCTTCTACCGCTGCTGTCATAGCCAGAACGCAGGTTGGGCGTGGCCGGAAACCTCCACCTCACATTATTAGGGTTAGGGCTAGGGTTAGCGCCTGGAGAACGAGAAAGCGCCCAGGTCCAGGGTTAGCTGGGATTGCAAAGGCCTGCCAAGAGCAGCACGACACTGCACTGACATTGCTCCTAACGCAGGTGTCATGGCCAGAACGCAGGGGGGGCGTGGCCGGAAACCGCGACCTGCCATTCTTAGGGTTAGGGCTAGGGTTAGCGTCTGGAGAATGAGAAAGCGCCCAGGTCCAGGGTTAGTTGGGATTGCAAAGGCCTGCCAAGAACAGCACGACACTGCACTGACATTGCTCCTAACGCAGGTGTCATGGCCAGAACGCAGGGGGGGCGTGGCCGGAAACCGCGACCTGCCATTCTTAGGGTTAGGGCTAGGGTTAGCGTCTGGAGAACGAGAAAGCCCCCAGGTCCAGGGATAGTTGGGATTGCAAAGGCCTGCCAAGAGCAGCACGACACTGCACTGACATTGCTCCTACCGCAGCTGTCATGGCCAGAACGCAGGGGGGGCGTGGCCGTAAACCGCGACCTGCCTTTCTTAGGGTTAGGGCTAGGGTTAGCGTCTGGAGAACGTGAAAGCCCCCAGGTCCAGGGTTAGTTGGGATTGCAAAGGCCTGCCAAGAGCTGCATGACGCTGCACTGACATTGCTCCTACCTCAGCTGTCATAGCCAGAACGCAGGTGGGGCGTGGTCGGAAACCGCGACCTGCCATTCTTAGGGTTAGGGCTAGGGTTAGAGTCTGGAGAACGAGAAAGCCCCCAGGTCCAGGGTTAGCTGGGATTGCAAAGGCCTGCCAAGAACAGCACGACACTGCACTGACATTGCTCCTAACGCAGGTGTCATGGCCAGAACGCAGGGGGGGCGCGGCCGTAAACCGCGACCTGCCATTCTTAGGGTTAGGGCTAGGGTTAGCGTCTGGAGAACGAGAAAGCCCCCAGGTCCAGGGTTAGTTGGGATTGCAAAGGCCTGCCAAGAGCAGCACGACGCTGCACTGACATTGCTCCTACATCAGATGTCATAGCCAGAACGCAGGGGGGGCGTGGACGTAAAATGCGACCTGCCATTCTTAGGGTTAGGGCTAGGGTTAGCGTCTGGAGAACGAGAAAGCCCCCAGGTCCAGGGTTAGTTGGGATTGCAAAGGCCTGCCAAGAGCAGCACGACACTGCACTGACATTGCTCCTACATCAGATGTCATAGCCAGAACGCAGGGGGGGCGTGGCCGGAAACCGCAACCTGCCATTCTTAGGGTTAGGGCTAGGGTTAGCTTCTGGAGAACGAGAAAACCACCAGGTCTAGGGATAGTTGGGATTGCAAAGGCCTGCGAAGAGCAGCACGACACTGCACTGACATTGCTCCTAACGCAGGTGTCATGGCGAGAACGCAGGTGGGGCGTGGCCGTAAACCGCGACCTGCCATTCCTAGGGTTAGGGCTAGGGTTAGCGCCTGGAGAACGAGAAAGCGCCCAGGTCCAGGGTTAGTTGGGATTGCAAAGGCCTGCCAAGAACAGCACGACACTGCACTGACATTGCTCCTAACGCAGGTGTCATGGCCAGAACGCAGGTGGGGCATGGCCGGAAACCGCGACCTGCCATTCTTAGGGTTAGGGCTAGGGTTAGCGTCTGGAGAACGAGAAAGCCCCCAGGTCCAGGGATAGTTGGGATTGCAAAGGCCTGCCAAGAGCAGCACGACACTGCACTGACATTGCTCCTACCGCGGCTGTCATGGCCAGAACGCAGGGGGGCGTGGCCGGAAACCGCGACCTGCCATTCTTAGGGTTAGGGCTAGGGTTAGCGTCTGGAGGACGAGAAAGCCCCCAGGTCCAGGGATAGTTGGGATTGCAAAGGCCTGCCAAGAACAGCACGACACTGCACTGACATTGCTCCTAACGCAGCTGTCATGGTGAGAACGCAGGGGGGGCGTGGCCGTAAACCGCGACCTGCCTTTCTTAGGGTTAGGTCTAGGGTTAGCGTCTGGAGAACGAGAAAGCCCCCAGGTCCAGGGTTAGTTGGGATTGCAAAGGCCTGCCAAGTGCTGCATGACGCTGCACTGACATTGCTCCTACCTCAGCTGTCATAGCCAGAACGCAGGGGGGGCGTGGTCGGAAACCGCGACCTGCCATTATTAGGGTTAGGGCTAGGGTTAGCTTCTGGAGAACGAGAAAACCACCAGGTCTAGGGATAGTTGGGATTGCAAAGGCCTGCCAAGAACAGCACGACACTGCACTGACATTGCTCCTAACGCAGGTGTCATGGCCAGAACGCAGGTGGGGCGTGGCCGTAAACCGCGACCTGCCATTCTTAGGGTTAGGGCTAGGGTTAGCGCCTGGAGAACGAGAAAGCGCCCAGGTCCAGGGATAGTTGGGATTGCAAAGGCCTGCCAAGAACAGCACGACACTGCACTGACATTGCTCCTAACGCAGGTGTCATGGCCAGAACGCAGGTGGGGCGTGGCCGGAAACCGCGACCTGCCATTCTTAGGGTTAGGTCTAGGGTTAGCGTCTGGAGAACGAGAAAGCCCCCAGGTCCAGGGTTAGTTGGGATTGCAAAGGCCTGCCAAGAGCTGCATGACGCTGCACTGACATTGCTCCTACCGCTGCTGTCATAGCCAGAACGCAGGGGGGGCGTGGTCGGAAACCGCGACCTGCCATTCTTAGGGTTAGGGCTAGGGTTAGCGCCTGGAGAACGAGAAAGCCCCCAGGTCCAGGGTTAGCTGGGATTGCAAAGGCCTGCCAAGAACAGCACGACACTGCACTGACATTGCTCCTAACGCAGGTGTCATGGCCAGAACGCAGGTGGGGCGTGGCCGTAAACCGCGACCTGCCTTTCTTAGGGTTAGGGCTAGAGTTAGCGTCTGGAGAACGAGAAAGCGCCCAGGTCCAGGGATAGTTGGGATTGCAAAGGCCTGCCAAGAGCAGCACGACACTGCACTGACATTGCTCCTAGCGCAGCTGTCATGGCCAGAACGCAGGGGGGCGTGGCCGGAAACCGCGACCTGCCATTCTTAGGGTTAGGGCTAGGGTTAGCGTCTGGAGAACGAGAAAGCGCCCAGGTCCAGGGATAGTTGGGATTGCAAAGGCCTGCCAAGAGCTGCATGATTCTGCACTGACATTGCTCCTAGCGCAGCTGTCATGGCCAGAACGCGGGTGGGGCGTGGCCGTAAACCGCGACCTGCCATTCTTAGGGTTAGGTCTAGGGTTAGCGTCTGGAGAACGAGAAAGCCCCCAGGTCCAGGGATTGTTGGGATTGCAAAGGCCTGCCAAGAACAGCACGACACTGCATTGACATTGCTCCTAACGCAGGTGTCATGGCCAGAACGCAGGTGGGGCGTGGCCGTAAACCGCGACCTGCCATTCTTAGGGTTAGGGCTAGGGTTAGAGTCTGGAGAACGAGAAAGCGCCCAGGTCCAGGGATAGTTGGGATTGCAAAGGCCTGCCCTGAGCTGCATGACGCTGCACTGACATTGCTCCTAGCGCAGCTGTCATGGCCAGAACGCAGGGGGGGTGTGGCCGGAAACCGCGACCTGCCATTCTTAGGGTTAGGGCTAGGGTTAGCGTCTGGAGAATGAGAAAGCACCCAGGTCCAGGGATAGTTGGGATTGCAAAGGCCTGCCAAGAGCAGCACGACACTGCACTGACATTGCTCCTAACGCAGCTGTCATAGCCAGAACGCAGGGGGGGCGTGGCCGGAAACCGCGACCTGCCATTCTTAGGGTTAGGGCTAGGGTTAGCGTCTGGAGAATGAGAAAACGCCCAGGTCCAGGGATAGTTGGGATTGCAAAGGCCTGCCAAGAGCAGCACGACGCTGCACTGACATTGCTCCTACCGCAGCTGTCATGGCCAGAAAGCAGGGGGGCGTGGCCGGAAACCGCGACCTGCCATTATTAGGGTTAGGGCTAGGGTTAGCGTCTGGAGAATGAGAAAGCCCCCAGGTCCATGGATAGTTGGTATTGCAAAGGCCTGCCAAGAACAGCACGACACTGCACTGACATTGCTCCTACCTCAGCTGTCATAGCCAGAACGCAGGGGGGGCGTGGCCGGAAACCGCGACCTGCCATTATTAGGGTTAGGGTTAGGGTTAGCGTCTGGAGAACGAGAAAGCGCCCAGGTCCAGGGATAGTTGGGATTGCAAAGGCCTGCCAAGAGCAGCACGACGCTTCACTGACATTGCTCCTACCGCTGCTGTCATAGCCAGAACGCAGGGGGGGCGTGGCCGGAAACCGCGACCTGCCATTCTTAGGGTTAGGGCTAGGGTTAGCGTCTGGAGAACGAGAAAGCCCCCAGGTCCAGGGATAGTTGGGATTGCAAAGGCCTGCCAAGAGCAGCACGACGCTGCACTGACATTGCTCCTACCGCAGCTGTCATGGACAGAACGCAGGGGGGGTGTGGCCGGAAACCGCGACCTGCCATTCTTAGGGTTAGGGCTAGGGTTAGCTTCTGGAGAACGAGAAAAACACCAGGTCTAGGGATAGTTGGGATTGCAAAGGCCTGCCAAGAGCAGCACGACACTGCACTGACATTGCTCCTAACGCAGCTGTCATAGCCAGAACGCAGGGGGGGCGTGGCCGGAAACCGCGACCTGCCATTCTTAGGGTTAGGGCTAGGGTTAGCGTCTGGAGAACGAGATAGCCCCCAGGTCCACGGTTAGTTGGGATTGCAAAGGCCTGCCAAGAGCTGCATGACGCTGCACTGACATTGCTCCTACCGCTGCTGTCATAGCCAGAACGCAGGGGGGGCGTGTCCGGAAACCGCGACCTGCCATTCTTAGGGTTAGGGCTAGGGTTAGCGTCTGGAGAACGAGAAAGCCCACAGGTCCAGGGTTAGTTGGGATTGCAAAGGCCTGCCAAGAGCTGCATGACGCTGCACTGACATTGCTCCTAGCGCAGCTGTCATGGCCAGAACGCAGGGGGGGTGTGGCCAGAAACCGCGACCTGCCATTCTTAGGGTTAGGGCTAGGGTTAGCGTCTGGAGAACGAGAAAGCCCCCAGGTCCAGGGATAGTTGGGGTTGCAAAGGCCTGCCAAGAGCAGCACGACACTGCACTGACATTGCTCCTAGCGCAGCTGTCATGGACAGAACGCAGGGGGGGTGTGGCCGGAAACCGCGACCTGCCATTATTAGGGTTAGGGCTAGGGTTAGCTTCTGGAGAACGAGAAAACCACCAGGTCTAGGGATAGTTGGGATTGCAAAGGCCTGCCAAGAACAGCACGACACTGCACTGACATTGCTCCTAACGCAGGTGTCATGGCCAGAACGCAGGGGGGGCGTGGCCGGAAACCGCGACCTGCCATTCTTAGGGTTAGTTCTAGGGTTAGCGTCTGGAGAACGAGAAAGCCCCCAGGTCCAGGGATAGTTGGGATTGCAAAGGCCTGCCAAGAGCAGCACGACACTGCACTGACATTGCTCCTACCGCAGCTGTCATGGCCAGAACGCAGGGGGGGTGTGGCCGGAAACCGCGACCTGCAATTCTTAGGGTTAGGGCTAGGGTTAGCGTCTGGAGAATGAGAAAACGCCCAGGTCCAGGGATAGTTGGGATTGCAAAGGCCTGCCAAGAGCAGCACGACGCTGCACTGACATTGCTCCTACCTCAGCTGTCATAGCCAGAACGCAGTGGAGGCGTGACCGTAAACCGCGACCTGCCATTATTAGGGTTAGGGCTAGGGGTAGCGTCTGGAGAATGAGAAAGCGCCCAGGTCCAGGGATAGTTGGGATTGCAAAGGCCTGCCAAGAGCAGCACGACGCTGCACTGACATTGATCCTACCGCTGCGGTCATAGCCAGAACGCAGGGGGGGCGTGGCCGGAAACCGCGACCTGCCATTCTTAGGGTTAGGGCTAGGGTTAGCGTCTGGAGAACGAGAAAGCGCCCAGGTCCAGGGATAGTTGGGATTGCAAAGGCCTGCCAAGAGCTGCATGACGCTGCACTGACATTGCTCCTAGCGCAGCTGTCATGGACAGAACGCAGGGGGGGTGTGGCCGGAAACCGCGACCTGCCATTATTAGGGTTAGGGCTAGGGTTAGCTTCTGGAGAACGAGAAAACCACCAGGTCTAGGGATAGTTGGGATTGCAAAGGCCTGCCAAGAACAGCACGACACTGCACTGACATTGCTCCTAACGCAGGTGTCATGGCCAGAACGCAGGGGGGGCGTGGCCGGAAACCGCGACCTGCCATTCTTAGGGTTAGTTCTAGGGTTAGCGTCTGGAGAACGAGAAAGCCCCCAGGTCCAGGGATAGTTGGGATTGCAAAGGCCTGCCAAGAGCAGCACGACACTGCACTGACATTGCTCCTACCGCAGCTGTCATGGCCAGAACGCAGGGGGGGTGTGGCCGGAAACCGCGACCTGCAATTCTTAGGGTTAGGGCTAGGGTTAGCGTCTGGAGAATGAGAAAACGCCCAGGTCCAGGGATAGTTGGGATTGCAAAGGCCTGCCAAGAGCAGCACGACGCTGCACTGACATTGCTCCTACCTCAGCTGTCATAGCCAGAACGCAGTGGAGGCGTGACCGTAAACCGCGACCTGCCATTCTTAGGGTTAGGGCTAGGGGTAGCGTCTGGAGAACGAGAAAGCCCCCAGGTCCAGGGTTAGTTGGGATTGCAAAGGCCTTCCTAGAGCTGCACGACACTGCACCGACTTTGCTCCTACATCAGATGTCATAGCCAGAACGAAGGGGGGGCGTGGCCGTAAACCGCGACCTGCCATTCTTAGGGTTAGGGTTAGGGTTAGCGTCTGGAGAACGAGAAAGCCCCCAGGTCCAGGGTTAGTTGGGATTGCAAAGGCCTGCCAAGAGCTGCATGACGCTGCACTGACATTGCTCCTAGCACAGCTATCATGGACAGAACGCAGGGGGGTTTTGGCCGTAAACCGCGACCTGCCACTCTTAGGGTTAGGGCTAGGGTTAGCTTCTGGAGAACGAGAAAGCCCCCAGGTCTAGGGATAGTTGGGATTGCAAAGGCCTGCCAAGAACAGCACGACACTGCACTGACATCGCTCCTAACGCAGCTGTCATAGCCAGAACGCAGGGGGGGCGTGGCCGGAAACCGCGACCTGCCATTCTTAGGGTTAGGGCTAGGGTTAGCGTCTGGAGAACGAGAAAGCGCCCAGGTCCAGGGATAGTTGGGATTGCAAAGGCCTGCAAAGAGCTGCACGACGCTGCACTGACATTGCTCCTACCGCAGCCGTCATGGCCAGAATGCAGGGGGGGCGTGGCCGGAAACCTCCACCTGCCATTTTTAGGGTTAGGGCTAGGGTTAGCGTCTGGAGAACGAGAAAGCGCCCAGGTCCAGGGTTAGTTGGGATTGCAAAGGCCTGCCAAAAGCAGCACGACACTACACTGACATTGCTCCTACATCAGATGTCATAGCCAGAACGCAGGGGGGGCGTGGCCGGAAACCGCGACCTGCCATTCTTAGGGTTAGGGCTAGGGTTAGCGTCTGGAGAACGAGAAAGCACCCAGGTCCAGGGATAGTTGGGATTGCAAAGGCCTGCCAAGAGCAGCACGACGCTGCACTGACATTGCTCCTACCGCTGCTGTCATGGCCAGAACGCAGGGGGGGCGTGGCCGGAAACCTCCACCTCACATTATTAGGGTTAGGGCTAGGGTTAGCGTCTGGAGAACGAGAAAGCCCCCAGGTCCAGGGTTAGTTGGGATTGCAAAGGCCTGCCAAGAGCTGCATGACGCTGCACTGACATTGCTCCTAGCGAAGCTGTCATGGCCAGAAAGCAGGGGGGGTGTGGCCGGAAACCGCGACCTGCCATTCTTAGGGTTAGGGCTAGGGTTAGCGTCTGGAGAACGAGAAAGCGCCCAGGTCCAGGGATATTTGGGATTGCAAAGGCCTGCCAAGAGCAGCACGACGCTGCACTGACATTGCTCCTACCGCAGATGTCATAGCCAGAACGCAGGGAGGGCGTGGCCGTAAACCGCGACCTGCCATTCTTAGGGTTAGGGCTAGGGTTAGCGTCTGGAGAACGAGAAAGCGCCCAGGTCCAGGGTTAGTTGGGATTGAAAAGGCCTGCGAAGAGCTCCATGACGCTGCACTGACATTGCTCCTACCGCAGCCGTCATGGCCAGAATGCAGGGGGGGCGTGGCCGGAAACCTCCACCTGCCATTCTTAGGGTTAGGGCTAGGGTTAGCTTCTGGAGAACGAGAAAGCCCCCAGGTCCAGGGATAGTTGGGATTGCAAAGGCCTGCCAAGAACAGCATGACACTGCACTGACATTGCTCCTAGCGCAGCTCTCATGGCCAGAACGCAGGGGGGGTGGGGCCGGAAACCGCGACCTGCCATTCTTAGGGTTAGGGCTAGGGTTATCGTCTGGAGAACGAGAAAGCCCCCAGGTCCAGGGTTAGTTGGGATTGCAAAGGCCTTCCTAGAGCTGCACGACACTGCACCGACTTTGCTCCTACATCAGATGTCATAGCCAGAACGAAGGGGGGGCGTGGCCGTAAACCGCGACCTGCCATTCTTAGGGTTAGGGTTAGGGTTAGCGTCTGGAGAACGAGAAAGCCCCCAGGTCCAGGGTTAGTTGGGATTGCAAAGGCCTGCCAAGAGCTGCATGACGCTGCACTGACATTGCTCCTAGCACAGCTATCATGGACAGAACGCAGGGGGGTTTTGGCCGTAAACCGCGACCTGCCACTCTTAGGGTTAGGGCTAGGGTTAGCTTCTGGAGAACGAGAAAGCCCCCAGGTCTAGGGATAGTTGGGATTGGGTTAGGGTTAGGGCTAGGGTTAGCGTCTGGAGAATGAGAAAGCGCACAGGTCCAGGGATAGTTGGGATTGCAAAGGCCTGCGAAGAGCAGCACGACACTGCACTGACATTGCTCCTAAAGCAGGTGTCATGGCCAGAACGCAGGCGGGGCGTGGCCGTAAACCGCGACCTGCCATTCTTAGGGTTAGGGCTAGGGTTAGCGTCTGGAGAACGAGAAAGCCCCCAGGTCCAGGGATAGTTGGGATTGCAAAGGCCTGCCAAGAGCAGCACGACGCTGCACTTACATTGCTCCTACCGCTGCTGTCATAGCCAGAACGCAGGGGGGGTGTGGCCGGAAACCTCCACCTGCCATTCTTAGGGTTAGGGCTAGGGTTAGCGTCTGGAGAACGAGAAAGCCCCCAGGTCCAGGTTTAGCTGGGATTGCAAAGGCCTGCCAAGAACAGCACGACACTGCACTGACATTGCTCCTAACGCAGGTGTCATGGCCAGAACGCAGGTGGGGCGTGGCCGTAAACCGCGACCTGCCATTCTTAGGGTTAGGGCTAGGGTTAGCGTCTGGAGAACGAGAAAGCGCCCAGGTCCAGGGATAGTTGGGATTGCAAAGGCCTGCCAAGAGCTGCATGACGCTACACTGACATTGCTCCTAGCGCAGCTCTCATGGCCAGAACGCAGGGGGGGCGTGGCCGGAAACCGCGACCTGCCATTCTTAGGGTTAGGGGTAGGGTTAGAGTCTGGAGAACGAGAAAGCGCCCAGGTCCAGGGATAGTTGGGATTGCAAAGGCCTTGCAAGAGCAGCACGACACTGCACTGACATTGCTCCTACCTCAGCTGTCATAGCAGAACGCAGTGGGGGCGTGGCCGGAAACCGCGACCTGCCATTCTTAGGGTTAGGGCTAGGGTTAGCGTCTGGAGAACGAGAAAGCGCTAAGGTCCAGGGATAGTTGGGATTGCAAAGGCCTACAAAGAGCAGCACGACACTGCACTGACATTGCTCCTACATCAGATGTCATAGCCAGAACGCAGGGGGGGCGTGGCCGGAAACCGCGACCTGCCATTCTTAGGGTTAGGGCTAGGGTTAGCGTCTGGAGAACGAGAAAGCGCCCAGGTCCAGGGATAGTTGGGATTGCAAAGGCCTGCCAAGAACAGCACGACACTGCACTGACATTGCTCCTAACGCAGGTGTCATGGCCAGAACGCAGGGGGGGCGTGGCCGTAAACCTCCATCTGCCATTATTAGGGTTAGGGCTAGGGTTAGAGTCTGGAGAACGAGAAAGCCCCCAGGTCCAGGGTTAGTTGGGATTGCAAAGGCCTTCCTAGAGCTGCACGACACTGCACTGACTTTGCTCCTACATCAGATGTCATAGCCAGAACGCAGGGGGGGCGTGGCCGGAAACCGCGACCTGCCATTCTTAAGGTTAGGGCTAGGGTTATCGTCTGGAGAACGAGAAAGCCCCCAGGTCCAGGGTTAGTTGGGATTGCAAAGGCCTTCCTAGAGCTGCACGACACTGCACTGACTTTGCTCCTACATCAGATGTCATAGCCAGAACGCAGGGGGGGCGTGGCCGTAAACCGCGACCTGCCAATATTAGGGTTAGGGCTAGGGTTAGCGTCTGGAGAACGAGAAAGCGCCCAGGTCCAGGGATAGTTGGGATTGCAAAGGCCTGCCAAGAACAGCACGACGCTGCACTGACATTGATCCTACCGCTGCGGTCATAGCCAGAACGCAGGGGGGGCGTGGCCGGAAACCGCGACCTGCCATTCTTAGGGTTAGGGCTAGGGTTAGCGTCTGGAGAACGAGAAAGCCCCCAGGTAAAGGGATAGTTGGGATTGCAAAGGCCTGCCAAGAGCTGCATGACGCTGCACTGACATTGCTCCTAGCGCAGCTGTCATGGACAGAACGCAGGGGGGGTGTGGCCGGAAACCGCGACCTGCCATTCTTAGGGTTAGGGCTAGGGTTAGCTTCTGGAGAACGAGAAAACCACCAGGTCTAGGGATAGTTGGGATTGCAAAGGCCTGCGAAGAGCAGCACGACACTGCACTGACATTGCTCCTAACGCAGGTGTCATGGCCAGAACGCAGTGGGGGGAGGCCGTAAACCGCGACCTGCCATTCTTAGGGTTAGGGCTAGGGTTAGCGCCTGGAGAACGAGAAAGCGCCCAGGTCCAGGGTTAGCTGGGATTGCAAAGGCCTGCCAAGAACAGCACGACACTGCACTGACATTGCTCCTAACGCAGGTGTCATGGCCAGAACGCAGGGGGGGCGTGGCCGTAAACCGCGACCTGCCTTTCTTAGGGTTAGGGCTAGGGTTAGCGTCTGGAGAACGAGAAAGCCCCCAGGTCCAGGGTTAGTTGGGATTGCAAAGGCCTGCCAAGAGCAGCACGACACTGCACTAACATTGCTGCTACATCAGATGTCATAGCCAGAACGCAGGGGGGGCGTGGCCGGAAACCGCGACCTGCCATTCTTAGGGTTAGGGCTAGAGTTAGCGTCTGGAGTACGAGAAAGCGCCCAGGTCCAGGGATAGTTGGGATTGCAAAGGCCTGCCAAGAACAGCACGACACAGCACTGACATTGCTCCTACCTCAGCTGTCATAGCCAGAACGCAGGGGGGGCGTGGTCGGAAACCGCGACCTGCCATTCATAGGGTTAGGGCTAGGGTTAGCGCCTGGAGAACGAAAAAGCCCCCAGGTCCAGGGTTAGCTGGGATTGCAAAGGCCTGCCAAGAACAGCACGACACTGCACTGACATTGCTCCTAACGCAGCTGTCATGGCCAGAACGCAGGGGGGGCGTGGCCGGAAACCGCGACCTGCCATTGTTAGGGTTAGGGCTAGGGTTAGCGTCTGGAGAACGAGAAAGCGCCCAGGTCCAGGGATAGTTGGGATTGCAAAGGCCTGCCAAGAGCAGCACGCCACTGCACTGACATTGCTCCTATCTCAGCTGTCATAGCCAGAACGCAGGGGGGGCGTGGCCGGAAACCGCGACCTGCCATTCTTAGGGTTAGGGCTAGGGTTAGCGTCTGGAGAACGAGAAAGCGCCCAGGTCCAGTGATAGTTGGGATTGCAAAGGCCTGCCAAGAACAGCACGACACTGCACTGACATTGCTCCTAACGCAGCTGTCATGGCGAGAACGCAGGGGGGGCGTGGCCGTAAACCGCGACCTGCCTTTCTTAGGGTTAGGGCTAGGGTTAGCGTCTGGAGAACGAGAAAGCCCCCAGGTCCAGGGTTAGTTGGGATTGCAAAGGCCTGCCAAGAGCTGCATGACGCTGCACTGACATTGCTCCTACCTCAGCTGTCATAGCCAGAACGCAGGGGGGGCGTGGTCGGAAACCGCGACATGCCATTATTAGGGTTAGGGCTAGGGTTAGCGTCTGGAGAACGAGAAAGCGCCCAGGTCCAGGGATAGTTGGGATTGCAAAGGCCTGCCAAGAACAGCACGACACTGCACTGACATTGCTCCTAACGCAGCTGTCATAGCGAGAACGCAGGTGGGGCGTGGCCGGAAACCGCGACCTGCCATTCTTAGGGTTAGGGCTAGGGTTAGCGTCTGGAGAACGAGAAAGCGCCCAGGTCCAGGGATAGTTGGGATTGCAAAGGCCTGCCAAGAGCAGCACGACGCTGCACTGACATTGCTTCTACCGCTGCTGTCATAGCCAGAACGCAGGTTGGGCGTGGCCGGAAACCTCCACCTCACATTATTAGGGTTAGGGCTAGGGTTAGCGCCTGGAGAACGAGAAAGCGCCCAGGTCCAGGGTTAGCTGGGATTGCAAAGGCCTGCCAAGAGCAGCACGACACTGCACTGACATTGCTCCTAACGCAGGTGTCATGGCCAGAACGCAGGGGGGGCGTGGCCGGAAACCGCGACCTGCCATTCTTAGGGTTAGGGCTAGGGTTAGCGTCTGGAGAACGAGAAAGCGCCCAGGTCCAGTGATAGTTGGGATTGCAAAGGCCTGCCAAGAACAGCACGACACTGCACTGACATTGCTCCTAACGCAGCTGTCATGGCGAGAACGCAGGGGGGGCGTGGCCGTAAACCGCGACCTGCCTTTCTTAGGGTTAGGGCTAGGGTTAGCGTCTGGAGAACGAGAAAGCCCCCAGGTCCAGGGTTAGTTGGGATTGCAAAGGCCTGCCAAGAACAGCACGACACTGCACTGACATTGCTCCTAACGCAGCTGTCATAGCGAGAACGCAGGTGGGGCGTGGCCGGAAACCGCGACCTGCCATTCTTAGGGTTAGGGCTAGGGTTAGCGTCTGGAGAACGAGAAAGCGCCCAGGTCCAGGGATAGTTGGGATTGCAAAGGCCTGCCAAGAGCAGCACGACGCTGCACTGACATTGCTTCTACCGCTGCTGTCATAGCCAGAACGCAGGTTGGGCGTGGCCGGAAACCTCCACCTCACATTATTAGGGTTAGGGCTAGGGTTAGCGCCTGGAGAACGAGAAAGCGCCCAGGTCCAGGGTTAGCTGGGATTGCAAAGGCCTGCCAAGAGCAGCACGACACTGCACTGACATTGCTCCTAACGCAGGTGTCATGGCCAGAACGCAGGGGGGGCGTGGCCGGAAACCGCGACCTGCCATTCTTAGGGTTAGGGCTAGGGTTAGCGTCTGGAGAATGAGAAAGCGCCCAGGTCCAGGGTTAGTTGGGATTGCAAAGGCCTGCCAAGAACAGCACGACACTGCACTGACATTGCTCCTAACGCAGGTGTCATGGCCAGAACGCAGGGGGGGCGTGGCCGGAAACCGCGACCTGCCATTCTTAGGGTTAGGGCTAGGGTTAGCGTCTGGAGAACGAGAAAGCCCCCAGGTCCAGGGATAGTTGGGATTGCAAAGGCCTGCCAAGAGCAGCACGACACTGCACTGACATTGCTCCTACCGCAGCTGTCATGGCCAGAACGCAGGGGGGGCGTGGCCGTAAACCGCGACCTGCCTTTCTTAGGGTTAGGGCTAGGGTTAGCGTCTGGAGAACGTGAAAGCCCCCAGGTCCAGGGTTAGTTGGGATTGCAAAGGCCTGCCAAGAGCTGCATGACGCTGCACTGACATTGCTCCTACCTCAGCTGTCATAGCCAGAACGCAGGTGGGGCGTGGTCGGAAACCGCGACCTGCCATTCTTAGGGTTAGGGCTAGGGTTAGAGTCTGGAGAACGAGAAAGCCCCCAGGTCCAGGGTTAGCTGGGATTGCAAAGGCCTGCCAAGAACAGCACGACACTGCACTGACATTGCTCCTAACGCAGGTGTCATGGCCAGAACGCAGGGGGGGCGCGGCCGTAAACCGCGACCTGCCATTCTTAGGGTTAGGGCTAGGGTTAGCGTCTGGAGAACGAGAAAGCCCCCAGGTCCAGGGTTAGTTGGGATTGCAAAGGCCTGCCAAGAGCAGCACGACGCTGCACTGACATTGCTCCTACATCAGATGTCATAGCCAGAACGCAGGGGGGGCGTGGACGTAAAATGCGACCTGCCATTCTTAGGGTTAGGGCTAGGGTTAGCGTCTGGAGAACGAGAAAGCCCCCAGGTCCAGGGTTAGTTGGGATTGCAAAGGCCTGCCAAGAGCAGCACGACACTGCACTGACATTGCTCCTACATCAGATGTCATAGCCAGAACGCAGGGGGGGCGTGGCCGGAAACCGCAACCTGCCATTCTTAGGGTTAGGGCTAGGGTTAGCTTCTGGAGAACGAGAAAACCACCAGGTCTAGGGATAGTTGGGATTGCAAAGGCCTGCGAAGAGCAGCACGACACTGCACTGACATTGCTCCTAACGCAGGTGTCATGGCGAGAACGCAGGTGGGGCGTGGCCGTAAACCGCGACCTGCCATTCCTAGGGTTAGGGCTAGGGTTAGCGCCTGGAGAACGAGAAAGCGCCCAGGTCCAGGGTTAGTTGGGATTGCAAAGGCCTGCCAAGAACAGCACGACACTGCACTGACATTGCTCCTAACGCAGGTGTCATGGCCAGAACGCAGGTGGGGCATGGCCGGAAACCGCGACCTGCCATTCTTAGGGTTAGGGCTAGGGTTAGCGTCTGGAGAACGAGAAAGCCCCCAGGTCCAGGGATAGTTGGGATTGCAAAGGCCTGCCAAGAGCAGCACGACACTGCACTGACATTGCTCCTACCGCGGCTGTCATGGCCAGAACGCAGGGGGGCGTGGCCGGAAACCGCGACCTGCCATTCTTAGGGTTAGGGCTAGGGTTAGCGTCTGGAGGACGAGAAAGCCCCCAGGTCCAGGGATAGTTGGGATTGCAAAGGCCTGCCAAGAACAGCACGACACTGCACTGACATTGCTCCTAACGCAGCTGTCATGGTGAGAACGCAGGGGGGGCGTGGCCGTAAACCGCGACCTGCCTTTCTTAGGGTTAGGTCTAGGGTTAGCGTCTGGAGAACGAGAAAGCCCCCAGGTCCAGGGTTAGTTGGGATTGCAAAGGCCTGCCAAGTGCTGCATGACGCTGCACTGACATTGCTCCTACCTCAGCTGTCATAGCCAGAACGCAGGGGGGGCGTGGTCGGAAACCGCGACCTGCCATTATTAGGGTTAGGGCTAGGGTTAGCTTCTGGAGAACGAGAAAACCACCAGGTCTAGGGATAGTTGGGATTGCAAAGGCCTGCCAAGAACAGCACGACACTGCACTGACATTGCTCCTAACGCAGGTGTCATGGCCAGAACGCAGGTGGGGCGTGGCCGTAAACCGCGACCTGCCATTCTTAGGGTTAGGGCTAGGGTTAGCGCCTGGAGAACGAGAAAGCGCCCAGGTCCAGGGATAGTTGGGATTGCAAAGGCCTGCCAAGAACAGCACGACACTGCACTGACATTGCTCCTAACGCAGGTGTCATGGCCAGAACGCAGGTGGGGCGTGGCCGGAAACCGCGACCTGCCATTCTTAGGGTTAGGTCTAGGGTTAGCGTCTGGAGAACGAGAAAGCCCCCAGGTCCAGGGTTAGTTGGGATTGCAAAGGCCTGCCAAGAGCTGCATGACGCTGCACTGACATTGCTCCTACCGCTGCTGTCATAGCCAGAACGCAGGGGGGGCGTGGTCGGAAACCGCGACCTGCCATTCTTAGGGTTAGGGCTAGGGTTAGCGTCTGGAGAACGAGAAAGCCCCCAGGTCCAGGGTTAGCTGGGATTGCAAAGGCCTGCCAAGAACAGCACGACACTGCACTGACATTGCTCCTAACGCAGGTGTCATGGCCAGAACGCAGGTGGGGCGTGGCCGTAAACCGCGACCTGCCTTTCTTAGGGTTAGGGCTAGAGTTAGCGTCTGGAGAACGAGAAAGCGCCCAGGTCCAGGGATAGTTGGGATTGCAAAGGCCTGCCAAGAGCAGCACGACACTGCACTGACATTGCTCCTAGCGCAGCTGTCATGGCCAGAACGCAGGGGGGCGTGGCCGGAAACCGCGACCTGCCATTCTTAGGGTTAGGGCTAGGGTTAGCGTCTGGAGAACGAGAAAGCGCCCAGGTCCAGGGATAGTTGGGATTGCAAAGGCCTGCCAAGAGCTGCATGATTCTGCACTGACATTGCTCCTAGCGCAGCTGTCATGGCCAGAACGCGGGTGGGGCGTGGCCGTAAACCGCGACCTGCCATTCTTAGGGTTAGGTCTAGGGTTAGCGTCTGGAGAACGAGAAAGCCCCCAGGTCCAGGGATTGTTGGGATTGCAAAGGCCTGCCAAGAACAGCACGACACTGCATTGACATTGCTCCTAACGCAGGTGTCATGGCCAGAACGCAGGTGGGGCGTGGCCGTAAACCGCGACCTGCCATTCTTAGGGTTAGGGCTAGGGTTAGAGTCTGGAGAACGAGAAAGCGCCCAGGTCCAGGGATAGTTGGGATTGCAAAGGCCAGCCCTGAGCTGCATGACGCTGCACTGACATTGCTCCTAGCGCAGCTGTCATGGCCAGAACGCAGGGGGGGTGTGGCCGGAAACCGCGACCTGCCATTCTTAGGGTTAGGGCTAGGGTTAGCGTCTGGAGAATGAGAAAGCACCCAGGTCCAGGGATAGTTGGGATTGCAAAGGCCTGCCAAGAGCAGCACGACACTGCACTGACATTGCTCCTAACGCAGCTGTCATAGCCAGAACGCAGGGGGGGCGTGGCCGGAAACCGCGACCTGCCATTCTTAGGGTTAGGGCTAGGGTTAGCGTCTGGAGAATGAGAAAACGCCCAGGTCCAGGGATAGTTGGGATTGCAAAGGCCTGCCAAGAGCAGCACGACGCTGCACTGACATTGCTCCTACCGCAGCTGTCATGGCCAGAAAGCAGGGGGGCGTGGCCGGAAACCGCGACCTGCCATTATTAGGGTTAGGGCTAGGGTTAGCGTCTGGAGAATGAGAAAGCCCCCAGGTCCATGGATAGTTGGTATTGCAAAGGCCTGCCAAGAACAGCACGACACTGCACTGACATTGCTCCTACCTCAGCTGTCATAGCCAGAACGCAGGGGGGGCGTGGCCGGAAACCGCGACCTGCCATTATTAGGGTTAGGGTTAGGGTTAGCGTCTGGAGAACGAGAAAGCGCCCAGGTCCAGGGATAGTTGGGATTGCAAAGGCCTGCCAAGAGCAGCACGACGCTTCACTGACATTGCTCCTACCGCTGCTGTCATAGCCAGAACGCAGGGGGGGCGTGGCCGGAAACCGCGACCTGCCATTCTTAGGGTTAGGGCTAGGGTTAGCGTCTGGAGAACGAGAAAGCCCCCAGGTCCAGGGATAGTTGGGATTGCAAAGGCCTGCCAAGAGCAGCACGACGCTGCACTGACATTGCTCCTACCGCAGCTGTCATGGACAGAACGCAGGGGGGGTGTGGCCGGAAACCGCGACCTGCCATTCTTAGGGTTAGGGCTAGGGTTAGCGTCTGGAGAACGAGAAAGCCCACAGGTCCAGGGTTAGTTGGGATTGCAAAGGCCTGCCAAGAGCTGCATGACGCTGCACTGACATTGCTCCTAGCGCAGCTGTCATGGCCAGAACGCAGGGGGGGTGTGGCCAGAAACCGCGACCTGCCATTCTTAGGGTTAGGGCTAGGGTTAGCGTCTGGAGAACGAGAAAGCCCCCAGGTCCAGGGATAGTTGGGGTTGCAAAGGCCTGCCAAGAGCAGCACGACACTGCACTGACATTGCTCCTAGCGCAGCTGTCATGGACAGAACGCAGGGGGGGTGTGGCCGGAAACCGCGACCTGCCATTATTAGGGTTAGGGCTAGGGTTAGCTTCTGGAGAACGAGAAAACCACCAGGTCTAGGGATAGTTGGGATTGCAAAGGCCTGCCAAGAACAGCACGACACTGCACTGACATTGCTCCTAACGCAGGTGTCATGGCCAGAACGCAGGGGGGGCGTGGCCGGAAACCGCGACCTGCCATTCTTAGGGTTAGTTCTAGGGTTAGCGTCTGGAGAACGAGAAAGCCCCCAGGTCCAGGGATAGTTGGGATTGCAAAGGCCTGCCAAGAGCAGCACGACACTGCACTGACATTGCTCCTAGCGCAGCTGTCATGGCCAGAACGCAGGGGGGGTGTGGCCGGAAACCGCGACCTGCAATTCTTAGGGTTAGGGCTAGGGTTAGCGTCTGGAGAATGAGAAAACGCCCAGGTCCAGGGATAGTTGGGATTGCAAAGGCCTGCCAAGAGCAGCACGACGCTGCACTGACATTGCTCCTACCTCAGCTGTCATAGCCAGAACGCAGTGGAGGCGTGACCGTAAACCGCGACCTGCCATTATTAGGGTTAGGGCTAGGGGTAGCGTCTGGAGAATGAGAAAGCGCCCAGGTCCAGGGATAGTTGGGATTGCAAAGGCCTGCCAAGAGCAGCACGACGCTGCACTGACATTGATCCTACCGCTGCGGTCATAGCCAGAACGCAGGGGGGGCGTGGCCGGAAACCGCGACCTGCCATTCTTAGGGTTAGGGCTAGGGTTAGCGTCTGGAGAACGAGAAAGCGCCCAGGTCCAGGGATAGTTGGGATTGCAAAGGCCTGCCAAGAGCTGCATGACGCTGCACTGACATTGCTCCTAGCGCAGCTGTCATGGACAGAACGCAGGGGGGGTGTGGCCGGAAACCGCGACCTGCCATTATTAGGGTTAGGGCTAGGGTTAGCTTCTGGAGAACGAGAAAACCACCAGGTCTAGGGATAGTTGGGATTGCAAAGGCCTGCCAAGAGCATCACGACGCTGCACTGACATTGATCCTACCGCTGCTGTCATAGCCAGAACGCAGGGGGGGCGTGGCCGGAAACCGCGACCTGCCATTCTTAGGGTTAGGGCTAGGGTTAGCGTCTGGAGAACGAGAAAGCGCCCAGGTCCATGGATAGTTGGGATTGCAAAGGCCTGCCAAGAGCTGCATGACGCTGCACTGACATTGCTCCTAGCGCAGCTGTCATGGACAGAACGCAGGGGGGGTGTGGCCGGAAACCGCGACCTGCCATTATTAGGGTTAGGGCTAGGGTTAGCTTCTGGAGAACGAGAAAACCACCAGGTCTAGGGATAGTTGGGATTGCAAAGGCCTGCCAAGAACAGCACGACACTGCACTGACATTGCTCCTAACGCAGGTGTCATGGCCAGAACGCAGGGGGGGCGTGGCCGGAAACCGCGACCTGCCATTCTTAGGGTTAGGGCTAGGGTTAGCGTCTGGAGAACGAGAAAGCCCCCAGGTCCAGGGATAGTTGGGATTGCAAAGGCCTGCCAAGAGCTGCATGACGCTGCACTGACATTGCTCCTACCGCAGCTGTCATGGACAGAACGCAGGGGGGGTGTGGCCGGAAACCGCGACCTGCCATTATTAGGGTTAGGGCTAGGGTTAGCTTCTGGAGAACGAGAAAAACACCAGGTCCAGGGATAGTTGGGATTGCAAAGGCCTGCGAAGAGCAGCACGACACTGCACTGACATTGCTCCTAACGCAGGTGTCATGGCCAGAACGCAGGTGGGGCGTGGCCGGAAACCGCGACCTGCCATTCTTAGGGTTAGGGCTAGGGTTAGCGTCTGGAGAACGAGAAAGCGCCCAGGTCCAGGGATAGTTGGGATTGCAAAGGCCTGCCCTGAGCTGCATGACGCTGCACTGACATTGCTCCTAACGCAGCTGTCATAGCCAGAACGCAGGGGGGGCGTGTCCGGAAACCGCGACCTGCCATTCTTAGGGTTAGGGCTAGGGTTAGCGTCTGGAGAACGAGAAAGCCCCCAGGTCCAGGGTTAGTTGGGATTGCAAAGGCCTGCCAAGAGCTGCATGACGCTGCACTGACATTGCTCCTACCGCTGCTGTCATAGCCAGAACGCAGGGGGGGCGTGTCCGGAAACCGCGACCTGCCATTCTTAGGGTTAGGGCTAGGGTTAGCGTCTGGAGAACGAGAAAGCCCACAGGTCCAGGGTTAGTTGGGATTGCAAAGGCCTGCCAAGAGCTGCATGACGCTGCACTGACATTGCTCCTAGCGCAGCTGTCATGGCCAGAACGCAGGGGGGGTGTGGCTAGAAACCGCGACCTGCCATTCTTAGGGTTAGGGCTAGGGTTATCGTCTGGAGAACGAGAAAGCCCCCAGGTCCAGGGTTAGTTGGGATTGCAAAGGCCTGCCAAGAGCAGCACGACGCTGCACTGACATTGCTCCTACCGCTGCTGTCATAGCCAGAACGCGGGTGGGCGTGTCCGGAAACCGCGACCTGCCATTCTTAGGGTTAGGGCTAGGGTTAGAGTCTGGAGAACGAGAAAGCCCCCAGGTCCAGGGATAGTTGGGATTGCAAAGGCCTGCCAAGAGCAGCACGACACTGCACTGACATTGCTCCTACATCAGATGTCATAGCCAGAACGCAGGTGGGGCGTGGCCGTAAACCGCGACCTGCCATTCTTAGGGTTAGGGCTACGATTAGCATCTGGAGAACGAGAAAGCCCCCAGGTCCAGGGATAGTTGGGTTTGCAAAGGCCTGCCAAGAGCAGCACGACACTGCACTGACATTGCTCCTACCGCAGCTGTCATGGAGAGAACGCAGGGGGGGCGTGGCCGGAATCCGCGAGCTGCCATTCTTAGGGTTAGGGCTAGGGTTATCGTCTGGAGAACGAGAAAGCCCCCAGGTCCAGGGATAGTTGGGATTGCAAAGGCCTGCCAAGAGCAGCACGACGCTGCACTGACATTGCTCCTACCGCAGCTGTCATTTCCAGAACGCAGGGGGGCGTGGCCGGAAACCGCGACATGCCATTATTAGGGTTAGGGCTAGGGTTAGCGTCTGGAGAACGAGAAAGCGCCCAGGTCCAGGGATAGTTGGGATTGCAAAGGCCTGCCCAGAGCAGCACGACACTGCACTGACATTGCTCCTACCGCAGCTGTCATGGCCAGAACGCAGGGGAGGCGTGGCCGGAAACCTCCAACTGCCATTATTAGGGTTAGGGCTAGGGTTAGCGTCTGGAGAACGAGAAAGCGCCCAGGTCCAGGGATAGTTGGGATTGCAAAGGCCTGCCAAGAGCAGCACGACACTGCACTGACATTGCTCCTACTGCAGCTGTCATGGCCAGAACGCAGGGGGGCGTGGCCGGAAACCGCGACCTGCCATTCTTAGGGTTAGGGCTAGGGTTAGCGTCTGGAGAACGAGAAAGCCCCCAGGTCCAGGGATAGTTGGGATTGCAAAGGCCTGCCAAGAGCAGCACGACACTGCACTGACATTGCTCCAACATCAGATGTCATAGCCAGAACGCAGGGGGGGCGTGGCCGTAAACCGCGACCTGCCATTCTTAGGGTTAGGGCTACGGTTAGCATCTGGAGAACGAGAAAGCCCCCAGGTCCAGGGATAGTTGGGTTTGCAAAGGCCTGCCAAGAGCAGCACGACACTGCACTGACATTGCTCCTACCGCAGCTGTCATGGCCAGAACGCAGGGGGGGCGTGGCCGGAAACCGCGACCTGCCATTATTAGGGTTAGGGCTAGGGTTATCGTCTGGAGAACGAGAAAGCCCCCAGGTCCAGGGTTAGTTGGGATTGCAAAGGCCTGCTAAGAGCTGCATGACGCTGCACTGACATTGCTCCTAGCGCAGCTGTCATGGCCAGAAGGCAGGGGGGGTGTGGCCGGAAACCGCGACCTGCCATTCTTAGGGTTAGGGCTAGGATTAGCTTCTGGAGAACGAGAAAGCCCCCAGGTCTAGGCATAGTTGGGATTGCAAAGGCCTGCCAAGAGCAGCACGACACTGCACTGACATTGCTCCTACCGCAGCTGTCATGGCCAGAACGCAGCTGGGGCGTGGCCGTAAACCGCGACCTGCCATTCTTAGGGTTAGGGCTAGGGTTAGCGTCTGGAGAACGAGAAAGCGCCCAGGTCCAGGGTTAGTTGGGATTGCAAAGGCCTGCCAAGAGCAGCACGACACTGCACTGACATTGCTCCTACCGCAACTGTCATGGCCAGAACGCAGGGGGGGCGTGGCCGGAAACCGCGACCTGCCATTCTTAGGGTTAGGGCTAGGGTTAGCGTCTGGAGAACGAGAAAGCGCCCAGGTCCAGGGATAGTTGGGATTGCAAAGGCCTGCCAAGACCTGCATGACGCTGCACTGACATTGCTCCTACCGCTGCTGTCATAGCCAGAACGCAGGGGAGGCGTGGCCTGAAACCGCGACCTGCCATTCTTAGGGTTAGGGCTAGGGTTAGCGTCTGGAGAACGAGAAAGCCCCCAGGTCCAGGGATAGTTGGGATTGCAAAGGCCTGCCAAGAGCAGCACGACACTGCACTGACATTGCTCCTACCTCAGCTGTCATAGCCAGAACGCAGTGGAGGCGTGACAGTAAACCGCGACCTGCCATTCTTAGGGTTAGGGCTAGGGTTAGCGTCTGGAGAACGAGAAAGCCCCCAGGTCCAGGGTTAGTTGGGATTGCAAAGGCCTGCCAAGAGCAGCACGACGCTGCACTGACATTGCTCCTACCGCTGCTGTCATAGCCAGAACGCGGGTGGGCGTGTCCGGAAACCGCGACCTGCCATTCTTAGGGTTAGGGCTAGGGTTAGCGTCTGGAGAACGAGAAAGCCCCCAGGTCCAGGGATAGTTGGGATTGCAAAGGCCTGCCAAGAGCAGCACGACACTGCACTGACATTGCTCCTACATCAGATGTCATAGCCAGAACGCAGGGGGGGCGTGGCCGTAAACCGCGACCTGCCATTATTAGGGTTAGGGCTAGGGTTAGCGTCTGGAGAACGAGAAAGCGCCCAGGTCCAGGGATAGTTGGGATTGCAAAGGCCTGCGAAGAGCAGCACGACACTGCACTGACATTGCTCCTACCGCAGCTGTCATGGCCAGAACGCAGGGGAGGCGTGGCCGGAAACCTCCAACTGCCATTCTTAGGGTTAGGGCTAGGGTTAGCGTCTGGAGAACGAGAAAGCCCCCAGGTCCAGGGATAGTTGGGATTGCAAAGGCCTGCCAAGAACAGCACGACACAGCACTGACATTGCTACTAATGCAGGTGTCATGGCCAGAACGCAGGGGGGGCGTGGCCGTAAACCGCGACCTGCCATTCTTAGGGTTAGGGGTAGGGTTAGAGTCTGAAGAATGAGAAAGCGCCCAGGTCCAGGGATAGTTGGGATTGCAAAGGCCTGCCAAGAACAGCACGACACTGCACTGACATTGCTCCTAACGCAGGTGTCATAGCCAGAACGCAGGGGGGGCGTGGCCGGAAACCGCGACCTGCCATTCTTAGGGTTAGGGCTAGGGTTAGCTTCTGGAGAACGAGAAAGCCCCCAGGTCCAGGGATAGTTGGGATTGCAAAGGCCTGCCAAGAACAGCACGACACTGCACTGACATTGCTCCTAACGCAGGTGTCATGGCCCGAACGCAGGGGGGGCGTGGCCGGAAACCGCGACCTGCCATTCTTAGGGTTAGGGCTAGGGTTAGAGTCTGGAGAACGAGAAAGCGCCCAGGTCCAGGGATAGTTGGGATTGCAAAGGCCTGCCAAGAGCAGCACGACACTGCACTGACATTGCTCCTACCGCAGCTGTCATGGCCAGAACGCAGGGGAGGCGTGGCCGGAAACCTCCAACTGCCATTATTAGGGTTAGGGCTAGGGTTAGCGTCTGGAGAACGAGAAAGCGCCCAGGTCCAGGGATAGTTGGGATTGCAAAGGCCTGCCAAGAGCAGCACGACACTGCACTGACATTGCTCCTACTGCAGCTGTCATGGCCAGAACGCAGGGGGGCGTGGCCGGAAACCGCGACCTGCCATTATTAGGGTTAGGGCTAGGGTTAGCGTCTGGAGAACGAGAAAGCCCCCAGGTCCAGGGATAGTTGGGATTGCAAAGGCCTGCCAAGAGCAGCACGACACTGCACTGACATTGCTCCAACATCAGATGTCATATCCAGAACGCAGGGGGGGCGTGGCCGGAAACCGCGACCTGCCATTCTTAGGGTTAGGGCTAGGGTTAGCGTCTGGAGAACGAGAAAGCGCCCAGGTCCAGGGATAGTTGGGATTGCAAAGGCCTGCCAAGACCTGCATGACGCTGCACTGACATTGCTCCTACCGCTGCTGTCATAGCCAGAACGCAGGGGAGGCGTGGCCGGAAACCGCGACCTGCCATTCTTAGGGTTAGGGCTAGGGTTAGCGTCTGGAGAACGAGAAAGCCCCCAGGTCCAGGGATAGTTGGGATTGCAAAGGCCTGCCAAGAACAGCACGACACAGCACTGACATTGCTACTAATGCAGGTGTCATGGCCAGAACGCAGGGGGGGCGTGGCCGTAAACCGTGACCTGCCATTCTTAGGGTTAGGGGTAGGGTTAGAGTCTGAAGAATGAGAAAGCGCCCATGTCCAGGGATAGTTGGGATTGCAAAGGCCTGCCAAGAACAGCACAACACTGCACTGACATTGCTCCTAACGCAGGTGTCATAGCCAGAACGCAGGGGGGGCGTGGCCGGAAACCGCGACCTGCCATTCTTAGGGTTAGGGCTAGGGTTAGCTTCTGGAGAACGAGAAAGCCCCCAGGTCCAGGGATAGTTGGGATTGCAAAGGCCTGCCAAGAACAGCACGACACTGCACTGACATTGCTCCTAACGCAGGTGTCATGGCCCGAACGCAGGGGGGGCGTGGCCGGAAACCGCGACCTGCCATTCTTAGGGTTAGGGCTAGGGTTAGAGTCTGGAGAACGAGAAAGCGCCCAGGTCCAGGGATAGTTGGGATTGCAAAGGCCTGCCAAGAGCAGCACGACACTGCACTGACATTGCTCCTACTGCAGCTGTCATGGCCAGAACGCAGGGGGGCGTGGCCGGAAACCGCGACCTGCCATTATTAGGGTTAGGGCTAGGGTTAGCGTCTGGAGAACGAGAAAGCCCCCAGGTCCAGGGATAGTTGGGATTGCAAAGGCCTGCCAAGAGCAGCACGACACTGCACTGACATTGCTCCAACATCAGATGTCATATCCAGAACGCAGGGGGGGCGTGGCCGGAAACCGCGACCTGCCATTCTTAGGGTTAGGGCTAGGGTTAGCGTCTGGAGAACGAGAAAGCGCCCAGGTCCAGGGATAGTTGGGATTGCAAAGGCCTGCCAAGACCTGCATGACGCTGCACTGACATTGCTCCTACCGCTGCTGTCATAGCCAGAACGCAGGGGAGGCGTGGCCGGAAACCGCGACCTGCCATTCTTAGGGTTAGGGCTAGGGTTAGCGTCTGGAGAACGAGAAAGCCCCCAGGTCCAGGGATAGTTGGGATTGCAAAGGCCTGCCAAGAACAGCACGACACAGCACTGACATTGCTACTAATGCAGGTGTCATGGCCAGAACGCAGGGGGGGCGTGGCCGTAAACCGCGACCTGCCATTCTTAGGGTTAGGGGTAGGGTTAGAGTCTGAAGAATGAGAAAGCGCCCAGGTCCAGGGATAGTTGGGATTGCAAAGGCCTGCCAAGAACAGCACGACACTGCACTGACATTGCTCCTAACGCAGGTGTCATAGCCAGAACGCAGGGGGGGCGTGGCCGGAAACCGCGACCTGCCATTCTTAGGGTTAGGGCTAGGGTTAGCTTCTGGAGAACGAGAAAGCCCCCAGGTCCAGGGATAGTTGGGATTGCAAAGGCCTGCCAAGAACAGCACGACACTGCACTGACATTGCTCCTAACGTAGGTGTCATGGCCCGAACGCAGGGGGGGCGTGGCCGGAAACCGCGACCTGCCATTCTTAGGGTTAGATCTAGGGTTAGCGTCTGGAGAATGAGAAAGCACCCAGGTCCAGGGATAGTTGGGATTGCAAAGGCCTGCCAAGAGCATCACGACGCTGCACTGACATTGATCCTACCGCTGCTGTCATAGCCAGAACGCAGGGGGGGCGTGGCCGGAAACCGCGACCTGCCATTCTTAGGGTTAGGGCTAGGGTTATCGTCTGGAGAACGAGAAAGCCCCCAGGTCCAGGGATAGTTGGGATTGCAAAGGCCTGCCAAGAGCTGCATGACGCTGCACTGACATTGCTCCTACCGCAGCTGTCATGGACAGAACGCAGGGGGGGTGTGGCCGGAAACCGCGACCTGCCATTATTAGGGTTAGGGCTAGGGTTAGCTTCTGGAGAACGAGAAAACCACCAGGTCTAGGGATAGTTGGGATTGCAAAGGCCTGCCAAGAGCAGCACGACACTGCACTGACATTGCTCCTAACGCAGGTGTCATGGCCAGAACGCAGGGGGGCGTGGCCGTAAACCGCGACCTGCCATTCTTAGGGTTAGGGCTAGGGTTAGCGTCTGGAGAACGAGAAAGTGCCCAGGTCCAGGGATAGTTGGGATTGCAAAGGCCTGCCAAGAACAGCACGACACTGCACCGACATTGCTCCTAACGCAGGTGTCATGGCCAGAACGCAGGTGGGGCGTGGCCGGAAACCGCGACCTGCCATTCTTAGGGTTAGGGCTAGGGTTAGCGTCTGGAGAACGAGAAAGCGCCCAGGTCCAGGGTTAGTTGGGATTGCAAAGGCCTGCCCTGAGCTGCATGACGCTGCACTGACATTGCTCCTAGCGCAGCTGTCATGGCCAGAACGCGGGCTGGGTGTGGCCGGAAACCGCGACCTGCCATTATTAGGGTTAGGGCTAGGGTTATCGTCTGGAGAACGAGAAAGCCCCCAGGTGTAGGGATAGTTGGGATTGCAAAGGCCTTCCTAGAGCTGCATGACGCTGCACTGACATTGCTCCTAGCACAGCTGTCATGGACAGAACGCATGGGGGGCGTGGCCGGAATCCGCGACCTGCCATTATTAGGGTTAGGGCTAGGGTTAGCGTCTGGAGAACGAGAAATCGCCCAAGTCCAGGGATAGTTGGGATTGCAAAGGCCTGCCAAGAGCAGCACGACACTGCACTGACATTGCTCCTACCGCAGCTGTCATGGCCAGAACGCAGGTGGGGCGTGGCCGGAAACCGCGACCTGCCATTCTTAGGGTTAGGGCTAGGGTTAGCGTCTGGAGAACGAGAAAGCGCCCAGGTCCAGGGATAGTTGGGATTGCAAAGGCCTGCAAAGAGCAGCACGACACTGCACTGACATTGCTCCTACAGCAGCTGTCATAGCCAGAACGCAGGGGGGCGTGGCCGGAAACCGCGACCTGCCATTCTTAGGGTTAGGGCTAGGGTTAGCGTCTGGAGAACGAGAAATCGCCCAAGTCCAGGGATAGTTGGGATTGCAAAGGCCTGCCAAGAGCAGCACGACACTGCACTGACATTGCTCCTAACGCAGCTGTCATGGCCAGAACGCAGGTGGGGCGTGGCCGGAAACCACGACCTGCCATTCTTAGGGTTAGGGCTAGGGTTAGCGTCTGGAGAACGAGAAATCGCCCAAGTCCAGGGATAGTTGGGATTGCAAAGGCCTGCCAAGAGCAGCACGACACTGCACTGACATTGCTCCTACCGCAGCTGTCATGGCCAGAACGCAGGTGGGGCGTGGCCGGAAACCGCGACCTGCCATTCTTAGGGTTAGGGCTAGGGTTAGCGTCTGGAGAACGAGAAAGCGCCCAGGTCCAAGAATAATTGGGATTGCAAAGGCCTGCCAAGAGCAGCACGACGCTGCACTGACATTGCTCCTACCGCAGCTGTCATGGCCAGAACGCAGGGGGGCGTGGCCGGAAACCGCGACCTGCCATTCTTAGGGTTAGGGCTAGGGTTAGCGTCTGGAGAACGAGAAAGCGCCCAGGTCCAGGGATAGTTGGGATTGCAAAGGCCTGCCAAGAACAGCACGACACTGCATTGACATTGCTCCTACCGCAGCTGTCATGGCCAGAACGCAGGGGGGGCGTGGCCGTAAACCGCGACCTGCCATTATTAGGGTTAGGGCTAGGGTTATCGTCTGGAGAACGAGAAAGCCCCCAGGTGTAGGGATAGTTGGGATTGCAAAGGCCTTCCTAGAGCTGCATGACGCTGCACTGACATTGCTCCTAGCACAGCTGTCATGGACAGAACGCATGGGGGGCGTGGCCGGAATCCGCGACCTGCCATTCTTAGGGTTAGGGCTAGGGTTAGCGTCTGGAGAACGAGAAATCGCCCAAGTCCAGGGATAGTTGGGATTGCAAAGGCCTGCCAAGAGCAGCACGACACTGCACTGACATTGCTCCTACCGCAGCTGTCATGGCCAGAACGCAGGTGGGGCGTGGCCGGAAACCGCGACCTGCCATTCTTAGGGTTAGGGCTAGGGTTAGCGTCTGGAGAACGAGAAAGCGCCCAGGTCCAGGGATAGTTGGGATTGCAAAGGCCTGCCAAGAGCAGCACGACACTGCACTGACATTGCTCCTACTGCAGCTGTCATAGCCAGAACGCAGGGGGGCGTGGCCGGAAACCGCGACCTGCCATTCTTAGGGTTAGGGCTAGGGTTAGCGTCTGGAGAACGAGAAATCGCCCAAGTCCAGGGATAGTTGGGATTGCAAAGGCCTGCCAAGAGCAGCACGACACTGCACTGACATTGCTCCTACCGCAGCTGTCATGGCCAGAACGCAGGTGGGGCGTGGCCGGAAACCGCGACCTGCCATTCTTAGGGTTAGGGCTAGGGTTAGCGTCTGGAGAACGAGAAATCGCCCAAGTCCAGGGATAGTTGGGATTGCAAAGGCCTGCCAAGAGCAGCACGACACTGCACTGACATTGATCCTACCGCAGCTGTCATGGCCAGAACGCAGGTGGGGCGTGGCCGGAAACCGCGACCTGCCATTCTTAGGGTTAGGGCTAGGGTTAGCGTCTGGAGAACGAGAAAGCGCCCAGGTCCAGGGATAGTTGGGATTGCAAAGGCCTGCCAAGAGCAGCACGACACTGCACTGACATTGCTCCTACTGCAGCTGTCATAGCCAGAACGCAGGGGGGCGTGGCCGGAAACCGCGACCTGCCATTCTTAGGGTTAGGGCTAGGGTTAGCGTCTGGAGAACGAGAAAGCGCCCAGGTCCAAGAATAATTGGGATTGCAAAGGCCTGCCAAGAACAGCACGACGCTGCACTGACATTGCTCCTACCGCAGCTGTCATGGCCAGAACGCAGGGGGGCGTGGCCGGAAACCGCGACCTGCCATTATTAGGGTTAGGGCTAGGGTTAGCGTCTGGAGAACGAGAAAGCGCCCAGGTCCAGGGATAGTTGGGATTGCAAAGGCCTGCCCAGAGCAGCACGACACTGCACTGACATTGCTCCTACCGCAGCTGTCATGGCCAGAACGTAGGGGAGGCGTGGCCGGAAACCTCCAACTGCCATTATTAGGGTTAGGGCTAGGGTTAGCGTCTGGAGAACGAGAAAGCGCCCAGGTCCAGGGATAGTTGGGATTGCAAAGGCCTGCCAAGAGCAGCACGACACTGCACTGACATTGCTCCTACTGCAGCTGTCATAGCCAGAACGCAGGGGGGCGTGGCCGGAAACCGCGACCTGCCATTATTAGGGTTAGGGCTAGGGTTAGCGTCTGGAGAACGAGAAAGCCCCCAGGTCCAGGGATAGTTGGGATTGCAAAGGCCTGCCAAGAACAGCACGACACTGCACTGACATTGCTCCAACATCAGATGTCATAGCCAGAACGCAGGGGGGGCGTGGCCGTAAACCGCGACCTGCCATTCTTAGGGTTAGGGCTACGGTTAGCCTCTGGAGAACGAGAAAGCCCCCAGGTCCAGGGATAGTTGGGTTTGCAAAGGCCTGCCAAGAGCAGCACGACACTGCACTGACATTGCTCCTACCGCAGCTGTCATGGCCAGAACGCAGGGGGGGCGTGGCCGGAATCCGCGACCTGCCATTATTAGGGTTAGGGCTAGGGTTAGCGTCTGGAGAACGAGAAAGCCCCCAGGTCCAGGGTTAGTTGGGATTGCAAAGGCCTGCTAAGAGCTGCATGACGCTGCACTGACATTGCTCCTAGCGTAGCTGTCATGGCCAGAACGCAGGGGGGGTGTGGCCGGAAACCGCGACCTGCCATTCTTAGGGTTAGGGCTAGGATTAGCTTCTGGAGAACGAGAAAGCCCCCAGGTCTAGGGATAGTTGGGATTCCAAAGGCCTGCCAAGAGCAGCACGACACTGCACTGACATTGCTCCTACCGCAACTGTCATGGCCAGAACGCAGGGGGGGCGTGGCCGGAAACCGCGACCTGCCATTCTTAGGGTTAGGGCTAGGGTTAGCGTCTGGAGAACGAGAAAGCGCCCAGGTCCAGGGATAGTTGGGATTGCAAAGGCCTGCCAAGACCTGCATGACGCTGCACTGACATTGCTCCTACCGCTGCTGTCATAGCCAGAACGCAGGGGAGGCGTGGCCGGAAACCGCGACCTGCCATTCTTAGGGTTAGGGCTAGGGTTAGCGTCTGGAGAACGAGAAAGCGCCCAGGTCCAGGGATAGTTGGGATTGCAAAGGCCTGCCAAGAACAGCACGACACAGCACTGACATTGCTACTAATGCAGGTGTCATGGCCAGAACGCAGGGGGGGCGTGGCCGTAAACCGCGACCTGCCATTCTTAGGGTTAGGGCTAGGGTTAGAGTCTGAAGAATGAGAAAGCGCCCAGGTCCAGGGATAGTTGGGATTGCAAAGGCCTGCCAAGAACAGCACGACACTGCACTGACATTGCTCCTAACGCAGGTGTCATAGCCAGAACGCAGGGGGGGCGTGGCCGGAAACCGCGACCTGCCATTCTTAGGGTTAGGGCTAGGGTTAGCTTCTGGAGAACGAGAAAGCCCCCAGGTCCAGGGATAGTTGGGATTGCAAAGGCCTGCCAAGAACAGCACGACACTGCACTGACATTGCTCCTAACGCAGGTGTCATGGCCCGAACGCAGGGGGGGCGTGGCCGGAAACCGCGACCTGCCATTCTTAGGGTTAGGGCTAGGGTTAGAGTCTGGAGAACGAGAAAGCGCCCAGGTCCAGGGATAGTTGGGATTGCAAAGGCCTGCCAAGAGCAGCACGACACTGCACTGACATTGCTCCTACCTCAGCTGTCATAGCCAGAACGCAGTGGAGGCGTGACCGTAAACCGCGACCTGCCATTCTTAGGGTTAGGGCTAGGGGTAGCGTCTGGAGAATGAGAAAGCGCCCAGGTCCAGGGATAGTTGGGATTGCAAAGGCCTGCCAAGAGCAGCACGACGCTGCACTGACATTGATCCTACCGCTGCGGTCATAGCCAGAACGCAGGGGGGGCGTGGCCGGAAACCGCAACCTGCCATTCTTAGGGTTAGGGCTAGGGTTAGCGTCTGGAGAACGAGAAAGCGCCCAGGTCCAGGGATAGTTGGGATTGCAAAGGCCTGCCAAGAACAGCACGACACAGCACTGACATTGCTCCTACCTCAGCTGTCATAGCCAGAACGCAGTGGAGGCGTGACCGTAAACCGCGACCTGCCATTCTTAGGGTTACGGCTAGGGGTAGCGTCTGGAGAATGAGAAAGCCCCCAGGTCCAGGGATAGTTGGGATTGCAAAGGCCTGCCAAGAGCTGCATGACGCTGCACTGACATTGCTCCTAGCGCAGCTGTCATGGACAGAACGCAGAGGGGGTGTGGCCGGAAACCGCGACCTGCCATTATTAGGGTTAGGGCTAGGGTTAGCTTCTGGAGAACGAGAAAACCACCAGGTCTAGGGATAGTTGGGATTGCAAAGGCCTGCCAAGAACAGCACGACACTGCACTGACATTGCTCCTAACGCAGGTGTCATGGCCAGAACGCAGGGGGGGCGTGGCCGGAAACCGCGACCTGCCATTCTTAGGGTTAGATCTAGGGTTAGCGTCTGGAGAACGAGAAAGCCCCCAGGTCCAGGGATAGTTGGGATTGCAAAGGCCTGCCACGAGCAGCACGACGCTGCACTGACATTGATCCTACCGCTGCTGTCATAGCCAGAACGCAGGGGGGGCGTGGCCGGAAACCGCGACCTGCCATTCTTATGGTTAGGGCTAGGGTTAGCGTCTGGAGAACGAGAAAGCCCCCAGGTCCAGGGATAGTTGGGATTGCAAAGGCCTGCCAAGAGCTGCATGACGCTGCACTGACATTGCTCCTACCGCAGCTGTCATGGACAGAACGCAGGGGGGGTGTGGCCGGAAACCGCGACCTGCCATTATTAGGGTTAGGGCTAGGGTTAGCTTCTGGAGAACGAGAAAACCACCAGGTCTAGGGATAGTTGGGATTGCAAAGGCCTGCCAAGAGCAGCACGACACTGCACTGACATTGCTCCTAACGCAGGTGTCATGGCCAGAACGCAGGTGGGGCGTGGCCGTAAACCGCGACCTGCCATTCTTAGGGTTAGGGCTAGGGTTAGCGTCTGGAGAACGAGAAAGTGCCCAGGTCCAGGGATAGTTGGGATTGCAAAGGCCTGCCAAGAACAGCACGACACTGCACCGACATTGCTCCTAACGCAGGTGTCATGGCCAGAACGCAGGTGGGGCGTGGCCGGAAACCGCGACCTGCCATTCTTAGGGTTAGGGCTAGGGTTAGCGTCTGGAGAACGAGAAAGCGCCCAGGTCCAGGGTTAGTTGGGATTGCAAAGGCCTGCCCTGAGCTGCATGACGCTGCACTGACATTGCTCCTAGCGCAGCTGTCATGGCCAGAACGCGGGCTGGGTGTGGCCGGAAACCGCGACCTGCCATTCTTAGGGTTAGGGCTAGGGTTAGCGTCTGGAGAATGAGAAAGCACCCAGGTCCAGGGATAGTTGGGATTGCAAAGGCCTGCCAAGAGCAGCACGACACTGCACTGACATTGCTCCTAACGCAGCTGTCATAGCCAGAACGCAGGGGGGGCGTGGCCTGAAACCGCGACCTGCCATTCTTAGGGTTAGGGCTACGGTTAGAGTCTGGAGAACGAGATAGCCCCCAGGTCCAGGGTTAGTTGGGATTGCAAAGGCCTGCCAAGAGCTGCATGACGCTGCACTGACATTGCTCCTACCGCTGCTGTCATAGCCAGAACGCAGGGGGGGCGTGTCCGGAAACCGCGACCTGCCATTCTTAGGGTTAGGGCTAGGGTTAGCGTCTGGAGAACGAGAAAGCCCACAGGTCCAGGGTTAGTTGGGATTGCAAAGGCCTGCCAAGAGCTGCATGACGCTGCACTGACATTGCTCCTACCGCAGCTGTCCTGGCCAGAACGCAGGGGGTTGTGGCCGGAAACCGCGACCTGCCATTATTAGGGTTAGGGCTAGGATTAGCTTCTGGAGAACGAGAAAGCCCCCAGGTCTAGGGATAGTTGGGATTGCAAAGGCCTGCCAAGAGCAGCACGACACTGCACTGACATTGCTCCTAACGCAGCTGTCATGGCCAGAACGCAGCTGGGGCGTGGCCGTAAACCGCGACCTGCCATTCTTAGGGTTAGGGCTAGGGTTAGCGTCTGGAGAACGAGAAAGCGCCCAGGTCCAGGAATAGTTGGGATTGCAAAGGCCTGCCAAGAACAGCACGACACTGCACTGACATTGCTCCTAACGCAGGTGTCATGGCCAGAACGCAAGTGGGGCGTGGCCGTAAACCGCAACCTGCCATTCTTAGGGTTAGGACTAGGGTTAGCGTCTGGAGAACGAGAAAGCCCCCAGGTCCAGGGATAGTTGGGATTGCAAAGGCCTTCCTAGAACTGCACAACACTGCACTGACTTTGCTCCTACATCAGATGTCATAGCCAGAACGCAGGGGGGGCGTGGCCGTAAACCGCGACCTGCCATTCTTAGGGTTAGGGCTAGGGTTAGCGTCTGGAGAACGAGAAAGCGCCCAGGTCCAGGGATAGTTGGGATTGCAAAGGCCTGCCAAGAGCAGCACGACACTGCACTGACATTGCTCCTAACGCAGCTGTCATAGCCAGAACGCAGGGGGGGCGTGGCCTGAAACCGCGACCTGCCATTCTTAGGGTTAGGGCTACGGTTAGAGTCTGGAGAACGAGATAGCCCCCAGGTCCAGGGTTAGTTGGGATTGCAAAGGCCTGCCAAGAGCTGCATGACGCTGCACTGACATTGCTCCTACCGCTGCTGTCATAGCCAGAACGCAGGGGGGGCGTGTCCGGAAACCGCGACCTGCCATTCTTAGGGTTAGGGCTAGGGTTAGCGTCTGGAGAACGAGAAAGCCCACAGGTCCAGGGTTAGTTGGGATTGCAAAGGCCTGCCAAGAGCTGCATGACGCTGCACTGACATTGCTCCTAGCGCAGCTGTCATGGCCAGAACTCAGGGGGGGTGTGGCCGGAAACCGCGACCTGCCATTATTAGGGTTAGGGCTAGGATTAGCGTCTGGAGAACGAGAAAGCGCCCAGGTCCAGGGTTAGTTGGGATTGCAAAGGCCTGCCAAGAGTTGCATGACGCTGCACTGACATTGCTCCTACCGCTGCTGTCATAGCCAGAACGCAGGGGAGGCGTGGCCAGAAACCGCGACCTGCCATTCTTAGGGTTAGGGCTAGGGTTAGCGTCTGGAGAACGAGAAAGCCCCCAGGTCCAGGGTTAGTTGGGATTGCAAAGGCCTGCCAAGAACAGCACGACACTGCATTGACATTGCTCCTACCGCAGCTGTCATGGCCAGAACGCAGGGGGGGCGTGGCCGGAAACCGCGACCTGCCATTATTAGGGTTAGGGCTAGGATTAGCTTCTGGAGAACGAGAAAGCCCCCAGGTCTAGGGATAGTTGGGATTGCAAAGGCCTGCCAAGAGCAGCACGACACTGCACTGACATTGCTCCTAACGCAGCTGTCATGGCCAGAACGCAGCTGGGGCGTGGCCGTAAACCGCGACCTGCCATTCTTAGGGTTAGGGCTAGGGTTAGCGTCTGGAGAACGAGAAAGCGCCCAGGTCCAGGAATAGTTGGGATTGCAAAGGCCTGCCAAGAGCAGCACGACACTGCACTGACATTGCTCCTAACGCAGGTGTCATGGCCAGAACGCAAGTGGGGCGTGGCCGTAAACCGCGACCTGCCATTCTTAGGGTTAGGGCTAGGGTTAGCGTCTGGAGAACGAGAAAGCGCCCAGGTCCAGGAATAGTTGGGATTGCAAAGGCCTGCCAAGAGCAGCACGACACTGCACTGACATTGCTCCTAACGCAGGTGTCATGGCCAGAACGCAAGTGGGGCGTGGCCGTAAACCGCAACCTGCCATTCTTAGGGTTAGGGCTAGGGTTAGCGTCTGGAGAACGAGAAAGCCCCCAGGTCCAGGGATAGTTGGGATTGCAAAGGCCTTCCTAGAGCTGCACAACACTGCACTGACTTTGCTCCTACATCAGATGTCATAGCCAGAACGCAGGGGGGGCGTGGCCGTAAACCGCGACCTGCCATTCTTAGGGTTAGGGCTAGGGTTAGCGTCTGGAGAACGAGAAAGCGCCCAGGTCCAGGGATAGTTGGGATTGCAAAGGCCTGCCAAGAGCAGCACGACACTGCACTGACATTGCTTCTAACGCAGCTGTCATAGCCAGAAGGCAGGGGGGGGGTGGCCTGAAACCGCGACCTGCCATTCTTAGGGTTAGGGCTACGGTTAGAGTCTGGAGAACGAGATAGCCCCCAGGTCCAGGGTTAGTTGGGATTGCAAAGGCCTGCCAAGAGCTGCATGACGCTGCACTGACATTGCTCCTACCGCTGCTGTCATAGCCAGAACGCAGGGGGGGCGTGTCCGGAAACCGCGACCTGCCATTCTTAGGGTTAGGGCTAGGGTTAGCGTCTGGAGAACGAGAAAGCCCACAGGTCCAGGGTTAGTTGGGATTGCAAAGGCCTGCCAAGAGCTGCATGACGCTGCACTGACATTGCTCCTAGCGCAGCTGTCATGGCCAGAACGCAGGGGGGGTGTGGCCGGAAACCGCGACCTGCCATTATTAGGGTTAGGGCTAGGATTAGCGTCTGGAGAACGAGAAAGCGCCCAGGTCCAGGGTTAGTTGGGATTGCAAAGGCCTGCCAAGTGTTGCATGACGCTGCACTGACATTGCTCCTACCGCTGCTGTCATAGCCAGAACGCAGGGGAGGCGTGGCCGGAAACCGCGACCTGCCATTCTTAGGGTTAGGGCTAGGGTTAGCGTCTGGAGAACGAGAAAGCCCCCAAGTCCAGGGTTAGTTGGGATTGCAAAGGCCTGCCAAGAACAGCACGACACTGCATTGACATTGCTCCTACCTCAGCTGTCATGGCCAGAACGCAGGGGGGGCGTGGCCGGAAACCGCGACCTGCCATTATTAGGGTTAGGGCTAGGGTTATCGTCTGGAGAACGAGAAAGCCCCCAGGTGTAGGGATAGTTGGGATTGCAAAGGCCTTCCTAGAGCTGCATGACGCTGCACTGACATTGCTCCTAGCACAGCTGTCATGGACAGAACGCATGGGGGGCGTGGCCGGAATCCGCGACCTGCCATTCTTAGGGTTAGGGCTAGGGTTAGCGTCTGGAGAACGAGAAATCGCCCAAGTCCAGGGATAGTTGGGATTGCAAAGGCCTGCCAAGAGCAGCACGACACTGCACTGACATTGCTCCTACCGCAGCTGTCATGGACAGAATGTGGGATGGGCGTGGCCGGAAACCTCCACCTGCCATTCTTAGGGTTAGGGCTAGGGTTAGCATCTGGAGAACGAGAAAGCCCCCAGGTCCAGTGATAATTGGGATTGGAAAGGCCTGCCAAGAGCAGCACGACACTGCACTGACATTGCTCCTACCACAGCTGTCATAGCCTGAACGCAGGGGGGGCGTGGCCGGAATCCGCGACCAGCCATTCTTAGGGTTAGGGCTAGGGTTAGCTTCTGGAGAACGAGAAAGCCCCCAGGTGCAGGGTTAATTGGGATTGCAAAGGCCTGCCAAGAGCAGCACGACACTGCACTGACATTGCTCCTACCGCAGCTGTCATGGCCAGAACGCAGTGGGGGCATGGCCGGAATCCGCGAGCTGCCATTCTTAGGGTTAGGGCTAGGGTTAGCATCTGGAGAACGAGAAAGCGCCCAGGTCCAGGAATAATTGGGATTGCAAAGGCCTGCCAAGAGCAGCACGACACTGCACTGACATTGCTCCTACCGCAGCTGTCATGGCCAGAACGCAGGGGGGGCATGGCCGGAATCCGCGAGCTGCCATTATTAGGGTTAGGGCTATGGTTAGCGTCTGGAGAACGAGAAAGCGCCCAGGTCCAGTGTTAGTTGGGATTGCAAAGGCCTGCCAAGAGCAGCACGACACTGCACTGACATTGCTCCTACCTCAGCTGTAATGGCCAGAACGCAGGGGGGGCGTGGCCGTAAACCGCGTCCTGCCATTCTTAGGATTAGGGCTAGTGTTAGCGTCTGGAGAACGAGAAAGCCCCCAGGTCCAGTGATAATTGGGATTGCAAAGGGCTGCCAAGAGCAGCACGACACTGCACTGACATTGCTCCTACCGCAGCTCTCATGGCCAGAGCGCAGGGGGGGCGTGGCCGGAATCCGCGACCTGCCATTCTTAGGGTTAGGGCTAGGGTTAGCTTCTGGAGAACGAGAAAGCGCCCAGGTCCAGGGATAGTTGGGATTGCAAAGGCCTGCCAAGAGCAGCACGACACTGCACTGACATTGCTCCTACCGCAGCTGTCATAGCCAGAACGCAGGGGGGGCGTGGCCGGAAACCGCGAACTCCCATAGCCAAAATCCAGCCTACATCCGGGAGAATATCAAGAACAGGGGGTGGAGAAATTCAGGCCTCAAACAAGGAGTAAATCCAGCCTGAAATGTGGCCGAATTACATTAGAAATTCCAGCGGAAATTACGCAGAAATTCCAATCCAAGTCCCAGAGATATTCCACCCGAACTCTAGGAGAAATTTGGGCCCAAGTCCAGAAAAAATTACTGCCTAAATCCAGTCCAGCTAGAGGAGAAATTTTGGCCCAGGTCCAGGAGAAATTCCAGCCTAAAATGCAGCCTACATTCAGGAGAAATTCAAGAAGGGGTCCAAGATCTATCCCTCAGATCTCTCCTGCCCTGGGACATCAGATTCCCATGCCTTTCTACACTCCGCCAAAGAGAAACCCACCTGCGGCTAGATCCACCGCAGGCCCCACACCAGACTAATGCTTTATGCCTAAGGCATTGGGGACAGGATCACAGCCTGTGGAGTTTGGGCTTTGAATTGGTGCTGCCCCCAAGTTTTGCACAAAGTCCCTTCACACTATTCCCATCTGGCCCACAGTCAGATCACACCATCCCCCATCAGGTCCCGACTCTCCATCGATCAGCACAGCAACTCCAGCAAAGGGTTAACACAGTTCCCGGCACGCAGCTGCACGCACACGCTCCCCCTGCCAGAGACAGAAATGGCTGTGGAGATACGCATCTTGCTAGGAAGGCACCTGTTCAAATGCCCCCGGAGCCCGGTGCAAGCCTTCCCGTCGCATGTCAGCATGTCTCAACGGGAGCAGGGCTGAGCCTCCAGGAGGGTTTTCACCCCAGGCCGTGTCGACCGCTCTCTCCTTTCCCAAACTGGGGGGTGTGGAGCTCTGAGTGTCATCCCACTCCAAGGGACATGCTGGGTGCAGCCCCTGCAGACCAGGAGAAAGCAAGGGTCAGCCATGGAGCCTCCCTCTATTTAGAGAGTCATGAGATAATTGACTTCAGGCCTAAGCAATCTCCCAGCCTGGCCTTAATTGGGACAGGCTCTTGTTGGCATTCCCAGCTGGTGCTGATCTCCCCAGACTGCCAGAAGGGTCAGGGCTGGCAGGGCATGTCTTAGTTCCCTCTCATCCCTAACTGTAATGAGGAAATGTCATGAGGCCCACTGAATTGGGCCTGAATTTCATAGGGACTTGGGCCTGAATTTCACCAGGATTTGGGTGAGAATTTCTTGTGCACTTGGGTCTGAATTTCACCTGGATTCTGGCCTGAATTTCCCCTGTAGTAGAGCCCGAATTTCTCCTCAACGTGCCCTCTAATTTCTCTTGAACTCTGGCCAAAATTTCTCCTGCACTGCAACCTTCAATTTCTGCTGGACTCCCTGAAATTGCTCCTGCACGCCAGCTCCAACTTCTCCTGCGCCGAATCCCAGATTTGACCTGCGCTGGAGCCCAGGTTTCCCCTGGAAGTGACCTCGAATTTGGCCTGCATTGTGGCCTGCATCTCTCCAGCTTTAAGGCACGCCCCCTCGCAACTGAAAGCACGCCCCCTCACCCCTGAAGGCACACCTTCTCGCCCCTGTAGCCAGGAGAAATTGCAGCCCAAGTGCAGCAGAAATTCCAGTCCAAGTCCAGGAGATAGTCCACCTGAACTCCAAAAGATATTTAGGCCTAAGTCCAGGAGAAATTCCAGCATAAATCCAGACCATGTCCAGGAGAAATTCAGCCCCAAGCCCAACAGAAATTCCAGCCCGCGTGCAGAAGAAATTCAGGCCCAAGTCCAGGAGAAAATCCAGCCTAAAATGCAGCCCAAGTCCAGCAGAAATTTTAGCCTAAGAGCAGCCAAACTCCACTCCAGTTTCAGGAGATAGTCCACCCGAACTGCAGGAGAAAATTATGCCCAAGTCCAGGAGAAATTCCAGCATAAATCCAGCCCATATCCAGGAGAAATTCCAGCCTAAAATGCAAGCCAGGTCCAGGAGAAAGTCAGGCTCAAGGGCAGCCAAAATCTAGCCCACATCCAGGAGAATTTCAAGAACAGGGCCTAGAGAAATTCAGGCCTCAAACCAGGAGTAATTCCAGCCTAAATTGAGGCCCAAGTCCAGGAGAAATTCTAGCCCAAGTGCAGCAGTAATTCCAGTCCAAGTCCCGGAGACAGTCCACCCGAAGTCTAGGAGAAATTTGAGCCCAAGTCCAGGAGAAATTCCAGCCTAAATGCAGCCCACGTCCAGGAGAAATTTTAGCCTAAGAGCAGCCAAACTCCACTCCAGTTTCAGGAGATAGTCAACCCGAACTGCAGGAGAAAATTATGCCCAAGTCCAGGAGAAATTCCAGCATAAATCCAGCCCATATCCAGGAGAAATTCCAGCCTAAAATGTAGCCAAAGTCGAGGAGAAATTTTAGTACAAGAGCAGACAAAATCCAGTCCATAGCGAGGAGAATTTCAAGAACAGGTCCTAGAGAAATTCAGGCCTCAAACCAGGAGTAATTCCAGCCTAAAATGAGGCCCAAGTCCAGGAGAAATTCCAGCCCAAATCCTGCAGAAATTCCAGTCCAACTCCAGGAGATAGTCCACCCGAACTCCAGGAGAAATTTGGGCCCAGATCCAGGAGAAATTCCAGCCTAAAATGCAGCCCAAGTCCAGGAGAAATTCCAGCCCAAGCGCAGCAAAAATTCAAGTCCAAATCTAGGAAAAATTTGAGCCAAAGTGCAGGTGATATTGTGGCCAAGTCTAGCAGAAATTCAATCCTGAATTCAGCAGAAATTTGGGACCAAATACAGCCTCTAAGTAGGAAAAATATTGGCCCAATTTCAATAGAAATCCCCCCTCGCCCCTTGAGCCCCGCCCCCCTCGCCCCTTGAGCCCCGCCCCCCTCGCCCCTTGAGCCCCGCCCCCCTCGCCCCTTGAGCCCCGCCCCCCTCGCCCCTTGAGCCCCGCCCCCCTCGCCCCTTGAGCCCCGCCCCCCTCGCCCCTTGAGCCCCGCCCCCCTCGCCCCTTGAGCCCCGCCCCCCTCGCCCCTTGAGCCCCGCCCCCCTCGCCCCTTGAGCCCCGCCCCCCTCGCCCCTTGAGCCCCGCCCCCCTCGCCCCTTGAGCCCCGCCCCCCTCGCCCCTTGAGCCCCGCCCCCCTCGCCCCTTGAGCCCCGCCCCCCTCGCCCCTTGAGCCCCGCCCCCCTCGCCCCTTGAGCCCCGCCCCCCTCGCCCCTTGAGCCCCGCCCCCCTCGCCCCTTGAGCCCCGCCCCCCTCGCCCCTTGAGCCCCGCCCCCCTCGCCCCTTGAGCCCCGCCCCCCTCGCCCCTTGAGCCCCGCCCCCCTCGCCCCTTGAGCCCCGCCCCCCTCGCCCCTTGAGCCCCGCCCCCCTCGCCCCTTGAGCCCCGCCCCCCTCGCCCCTTGAGCCCCGCCCCCCTCGCCCCTTGAGCCCCGCCCCCCTCGCCCCTTGAGCCCCGCCCCCCTCGCCCCTTGAGCCCCGCCCCCCTCGCCCCTTGAGCCCCGCCCCCCTCGCCCCTTGAGCCCCGCCCCCCTCGCCCCTTGAGCCCCGCCCCCCTCGCCCCTTGAGCCCCGCCCCCCTCGCCCCTTGAGCCCCGCCCCCCTCGCCCCTTGAGCCCCGCCCCCCTCGCCCCTTGAGCCCCGCCCCCCTCGCCCCTTGAGCCCCGCCCCCCTCGCCCCTTGAGCCCCGCCCCCCTCGCCCCTTGAGCCCCGCCCCCCTCGCCCCTTAAGCCCCGCCCCCCTCGCCCCTTAAGCCCCGCCCCCCTCGCCCCTTGAGCCCCGCCCCCCTCGCCCCTTGAGCCCCGCCCCCCTCGCCCCTTGAGCCCCGCCCCCCTCGCCCCTTAAGCCCCGCCCCCCTCGCCCCTTAAGCCCCGCCCCCCTCGCCCCTTAAGCCCCGCCCCCCTCGCCCCTTAAGCCCCGCCCCCCTCGCCCCTTAAGCCCCGCCCCCCTCGCCCCTTAAGCCCCGCCCCCCTCGCCCCTTAAGCCCCGCCCCCCTCGCCCCTTAAGCCCCGCCCCCCTCGCCCCTTAAGCCCCGCCCCCCTCGCCCCTTAAGCCCCGCCCCCCTCGCCCCTTAAGCCCCGCCCCCCTCGCCCCTTAAGCCCCGCCCCCCTCGCCCCTTAAGCCCCGCCCCCCTCGCCCCTTAAGCCCCGCCCCCCTCGCCCCTTAAGCCCCGCCCCCCTCGCCCCTTAAGCCCCGCCCCCCTCGCCCCTTAAGCCCCGCCCCCCTCGCCCCTTAAGCCCCGCCCCCCTCGCCCCTTAAGCCCCGCCCCCCTCGCCCCTTAAGCCCCGCCCCCCTCGCCCCTTAAGCCCCGCCCCCCTCGCCCCTTAAGCCCCGCCCCCCTCGCCCCTTAAGCCCCGCCCCCCTCGCCCCTTAAGCCCCGCCCCCCTCGCCCCTTAAGCCCCGCCCCCCTCGCCCCTTAAGCCCCGCCCCCCTCGCCCCTTAAGCCCCGCCCCCCTCGCCCCTTAAGCCCCGCCCCCCTCGCCCCTTAAGCCCCGCCCCCCTCGCCCCTTAAGCCCCGCCCCCCTCGCCCCTTAAGCCCCGCCCCCCTCGCCCCTTAAGCCCCGCCCCCCTCGCCCCTTAAGCCCCGCCCCCCTCGCCCCTTAAGCCCCGCCCCCCTCGCCCCTTAAGCCCCGCCCCCCTCGCCCCTTAAGCCCCGCCCCCCTCGCCCCTTAAGCCCCGCCCCCCTCGCCCCTTAAGCCCCGCCCCCCTCGCCCCTTAAGCCCCGCCCCCCTCGCCCCTTAAGCCCCGCCCCCCTCGCCCCTTAAGCCCCGCCCCCCTCGCCCCTTAAGCCCCGCCCCCCTCGCCCCTTAAGCCCCGCCCCCCTCGCCCCTTAAGCCCCGCCCCCCTCGCCCCTTAAGCCCCGCCCCCCTCGCCCCTTAAGCCCCGCCCCCCTCGCCCCTTAAGCCCCGCCCCCCTCGCCCCTTAAGCCCCGCCCCCCTCGCCCCTTAAGCCCCGCCCCCCTCGCCCCTTAAGCCCCGCCCCCCTCGCCCCTTAAGCCCCGCCCCCCTCGCCCCTTAAGCCCCGCCCCCCTCGCCCCTTAAGCCCCGCCCCCCTCGCCCCTTAAGCCCCGCCCCCCTCGCCCCTTAAGCCCCGCCCCCCTCGCCCCTTAAGCCCCGCCCCCCTCGCCCCTTAAGCCCCGCCCCCCTCGCCCCTTAAGCCCCGCCCCCTCGCCCCTGAATTCTAGAATCAGTTTCAGCCCTAATCAACGAGAAACTCACACCCTCACCCTGCTCAAATTCGGGCCCAAGACCAAGAGAAACAAAACCAGGGCCCCTTGCAGCTCGGCTGGCCTGCTTCAAAAGGAAGGCCTGCCTCTTACCTTCCCAATCCCAGGTGAGGCTGAGGTGAGTCCGCGGTGGGTGTGAGTCCGACTCGAAGTCCCAGTCTGTAGCTGTAGGGCAGTGGGCCGACCGGCGGCCCTTTCAAGGCTGGTCAGCGGTGCTGCAAAGGGAAGAGGCTTGGTCTTCAGCTGGACTCGCCTCGGCCTCGCAAGGTAAGAGGTATTGTGTCCAAAGCACGGGGGCAGCACGCGCCGCCGGGGCCTCTTTTGCGGAAGGCGACCAGCGCTGCCAAGGAAAGAATGCCTCTTACCTTGCGAGGTCAATGTGAATCGAAGTCCAAAGCGGTGGGGCGGTGGGGCAAGCTCGGGCCCCTTTCGAGGCAGGCCAGTGATGCTGCAATGGCAGGCATGCCTCTTACCTTCAGAGTCAGAGGCAAGTGTGAGGCGGAGCAAATTGAAATCTGAAGCAGGAGGGGGGCATGCCGAGCTCGGGCTGCTTGTGAGGCAGGCCCATGTCCCTGCAAAGGAAGAAATGCCTCTTACCTTAAGAGTGCAGGGACACCCTGAAGCCTAGGAGGGCCAGGAGGCGCAACAAGACCAAGAGCAGCAGCGAAGCTCAGCACCACACCAAGAGCAGCGCGAGACCCCCAGCGGCAGCGCAACGCTAACAGCGGTGGTGAGACACACAACGACGCAACAACAGTAGCAGCACAACACCCAGAGCAGCAACAAGGCGCGCCGGCTCCAACAGCGGTGCGAGACCCACAACAGTGGCACAACACCCAGAGCGGCAGCGAGGCACACCACAGCACCAAGAGCAACAAGAGACCCAGATGGCCGAGCCGTGGCCCCTTCCGAGGCAGGCCCGCGCCCCTGCGAAGGAAGGAATGCCTCTTACCTTGCGAGTCCAAGGCGGAGGCGAGTCCGACTCGAAGTGCGAGTCTGAAGCGGCAGGACAGTGAACCAGGCCCGGGCCCCTTTAGAGGCAGGCCAGTGTCCCTCCAAAGGAAGAAATGCCTCTTACCTTAAGAGTGCAGGGACACCCCAAATCTGAGAGGGCCAGGAGACGCCACGACACCAAGAGCGGCACTCTGATTCTGAGGCGGCCAGGAGGCACCCCAAGACCCTCAGCGAGGCGTCCCGATACCCTCAGCAGCAGCGCAAACCTAACAGCAGTGGCGAGACACACAGCAGCGCAACAACAGCAGAAGCACGACACCCAGAGCAGCAACGAGGCGCTCCGACTCCAAGAGCAGCGCGAGACAAAAAGAGCGGCGGTGACACACACAGAGCGGCAACGAGGCGCGCCGACTCCAAGAGCGGCAAGAGAACCCCAGCGGCGGCGACACACACAGAGCGGCGCGAGACCCCCAGCGGCGGCGACACACACAGAGCGGCGCGAGACCCCCAGCGGCGGCGACACACACAGAGCAGCAACGAGGCGCGCCGGCTCCAAGAGCGGCGCGAGACCCCCAGCGGCGGCGAGACACACAGAGCGGCAACGAGGCGTGCCGGCTCCAAGAGCGGCGCGAGTCCCCCAGCGACGGCGACACACACAGAGCGGCAACGAGGCGCGCCGGCTCCAAGAGCGGCGCGAGTCCCCCAGCGACGGCGACACACACAGAGCGGCAACGAGGCGCGCCGGCTCCAAGAGCGGCATACCACACCCAGAGCAGCACCACAAGCAACAACAGACCCAGAGGGCGACTCGAAGGGCGAGTGCGAAGCGGCGCGAGGCGTGCCGAGCCGGGGCCCCTTTCGAGGCAGGCCCGCGCCCCTGCGAAGGAAGGAATGCCGCTTACCTTAAGAGTGCAGGGATGCCCCAAGTCTGAGGGGGCCAGGAGGCGCCACGACACCAAGAGTAGCGCCCAGACCAAGAGCGGCAGCGAAGCACACCACCACACCAAGAGCGGCGCGAGACCCCCAGAGCAGCGGCGCAACGCTAGCAGTGACGCGAGACCCCAGAGCGGCAGCGCAAAGCTAGCAGTGGCGGCGAGACCCCCAGAGCGGTGACGAGGCGCACCGGCTCCAAGAGCGGCGCGAGACCCCCAGCGGCGGCGCAACGCTAACAGCGGCGGCGAGACCCCCAGAGCGGCGGCGAGGCGCGCCGGCTCCAAGAGCGGCGCGAGACCCCCAGTGGCGGCGCGAGTCCAAGAGCGGCGGCGAGGCACGCTGGCTCCAAGAGCAGCGCGAGACCCCCAGCGGCGGCGTGAGTCCAAGAGCGGCGGCAAGGCACGCCGGCTCCAAGAGCAGCGCGAGACCCCCAGCGGCGGCGCAACGCTAACAGCGGCGGCGAGACCCCCAGAGCGGCGGCGAGGCGCGCCGGCTCCAAGAGCGGCGCGAGACCCCCAGCGGCGGCACAACGCTAACAGCAGCGGCGAGACCCCCAGAGCGGCAACGAGGCGCACCGGCTCCAAGAGCGGCGCGAGACCCCCAGCGGCGGCGCAACACCCAGAGCGGCAACGAGGCGCACCACAGCACCAAGAGCAACAAGAGACCCAGATCACCAAGCCGTGGCCCCTTTCAAGGCAGGCCTGCATCCGTGGAAAGGAAGGAATGCCTCTTACCTTAAGAGTGCAGAAACGCCCCGATTCTGAGGGGACCAAGAGGCTCCATGAGACAAAGAGCACTGCCACACCAAGAGTGGCGTGAGACTCACAATGGCAGCACAACCACAAGAGCAGCATGACATCAAGGGCAGTGGCAAGGCACACCACCACACTAAGGAGCAGCGTGACAGCCAGAGTGGCAGCGAGCCATGCCACACCACCTATAGAGTTGCAAGACCAAGTGCATTGCAACAAGAGCAGCACAAAACCCAGAGCAGCAGCGAGGTGTGCAGCAACAGCGAGAACGGCAGCGAGAGCCAGACCATCGAGCCGGGGCACCTTTCGAGGTGGACCAGTGTCCCTGCAAAGGAAGGAATGTGTCCTACCTTCAGAGTCCAGGGATGCCCCAAGTCTGAAGCAGCAAGTAGGTGCCGTGACACCAAGAGCAGCAGGCCAGAACACCGAGCTGGGGCCCCTTTTGAGGTGGGCCAGCATCCCTGCAAACAAAGGAATACCTCTTACCTTCAGAGTCCAGTAACGCCCTGGGCCCCAGGCGGCAAGGAGGCGCGCCGAGACCAAGAGCAGCAGTGAGTCGCGCCACCACACCAACAGCGGTGCAAGACCCAGAGCGGCAGCGAGGCGCGCAGACTCCAAGAGAGGCGTGAAACCCAAAGCACCGCAACAAGAGCGGCACGACACCCAGAGCGGTGGCGAGGCGCACCAATTCCAAGAGCAGCACGACGGCAAGACACAGAGCACCAAGCCAGTGCGCCTTTCGTGGCTGGCCAGCGTCCCTGCAAAGAAGGAAAGCCTCCTACCTTCAGAGTCCAGGGACACCCCAAGTCCCAGGCGGCAAGGAGCGCTGTGACACCAAGAGCGACGGGGCAGCACGCTGAGCCAGGGTTTCTTTTGAGGAAGGTCAGCGTCCCTGCAAAGGAAGGAATGACCTTAACCTTAAGAGTGCAGGGATGCCCCAAGTCCGAGGTGGCGAGGAGGCGCCACGAGATCAAGAGCAGCGGCGAGGCACACTGCGACACCCAGAGCGGCAGCAAAGCTCAGAGTGGTGAGCCGGGGGCCCCTTTCAAGGCACCCCAGTGTCTCTGCAAAGGAAGGAATGCCTCGTACCTTCAGAGTGCAGGGACACCCCAAGTCCCAGGCGGTGAGGAGGCGCCGTGACACCAAGAGCGGCGGGCCAGCGTGCCGAGCCAGCGTCCCTTTCAAGGCACCCCAGCATTCCTGCAAAAGAGGGAATTGCTCTTACCTTCAGAGTCCAGGGATGCCCCGAGTCCCAAGCGGCACGAGACCAAGAGTGGTGTGTGTTAAAAATTCTTCCCCAGACAAAGCGGGTTGCTCGAGGTATGCTATTTATTTAACCAAAACTCAGAGTTGGGTCACCACCTCAGTGAGTGGCCAATGGTCCAAGATCTCACACAGTTTTTACACCGTTCAATCAATACCCATTACAAAAGGTCCGAAGTCTTTGTATATTTCCACTTGGCCTTTCAGTCCCCAGAGTTCATCATTTCCCAAAGACCACCACAATCCCCCGTCTCAGCTGCATTCTTCTGTTCTGGTTCCGAGCCTCGGTTCAGTTACAGGGTCTTCTTTGGGTCGCCGTCTCCGTAATCACTCTTCTGCCATTTCTGTCCTGCACAATTCTGAGACAGACTTTGAGATGTACTATTAAGGGCTTACCTTCATTAATTAATCACTCTTTGTTCAAACTGTCTCTGCATGATTAGCTTGACTGGGTTTGAAACCGGCCTTGGGTGGGTCCGTACAAGGAGCAGGCTGAGAGCAAACATTCTGGGCCTGTCGAGCGGTATTTCTGCACTTTACAACACCCCAAACCTCAGACCTAAACCTGCACTAGGGACTAGGAAAGATTCCTTTACAGAGATTCAGAAGCACTGTCCCACCCAGGTCACCAAAACAAGGGATAACCCTCTTCACACCAACACGACATTAAGAAACAGCATCCACTCGATTGCAGACAGTGCTGTTCAGGGGATCGCTCCACCCGTCGTGCCTGCCGTACGTTGCATCAGCCAAGGCTTCTATCCTCCCCTCACATACATATGGTACGCGTGGCATTTCCCAGAATGTTTGTCCATCTTCACTCTAATTCCTGGAACTAATTATCATACTTACGTGGTCATGACAAATGCAGCCTGCGTCTCTCAGGGCCTTCGTGGGCGTTCTTCCATGGTCTCTGGCGGTGGCTTAAGAGGTGACTCTGTGTCCTTTCCATGAACGCCCAGTCTTCTTTCCATATATGGTTTTGCCACGTCACCGCCCTCTGCGTGCGGAATTCCTTAAGCACCTTGTCCTGCTTTCCACTGGCATCTGTTGACCCGCGCTCCCTGAGAACGTGCCCGTCACACTTGACAAAGCTACGTTGTCACAGTCTTCTTGATCTGTGGACCTTGCATTCTCGCCCGAGGCCCCTGATAACACAGTCTTGGCATTGGCCCTGTAGAGGAGAGTAAATACTGGGGCACGTATTTATCTATAACGGTTTCTCTGAGGTGACAAGTTGAAAGGTTTGTGAGTAGTCTCCAGGAGATGGCACCCAAAGCACCCGGGTGATGACAATACCAGACGCACGTAGCAGATTGCTCCTACCACCTCTGTTAGGTCACCCAGCCAAGCAACACCCTTCAGCCAGGCTAATACAGTAATGATCGACACATTAAGGAACTCGTAGGGCAGAACATCCCACCGTTCTGATCACAACTCTGAGAGCAAAGGGGTTGACATCCTGACCAGCCACCACCAAAATACTACAGTGAACACTTCCCATCAGTCCATTCTAACATGCAGGAATCGGATGATCTGTCACTATCTCAACCCCTCGGGCCCCGCCTGGGGCACAAGACAGGACTGTCGTCATTTAACCCAGCCAGCAACAGAGCTCTGAACGGCCACTCGCTCACCTCCCCCTCCTATACAGGGGCAGGAGAGCCAGAGAAAGAGATGAGAAAGCTCACAAGGTAAGAGAGTAGCAACTTAAAAGTCAAAGAATAAAGTAACAATACTAATAATACTACTGATAACATGCAATAGAAAAGTCCACCACGACTACTCGTAGATTTTGAGAAAACTGTGTTAAACACCGGTGTAATCAGCACAAACCCAAAACACAACCTCTTACTGGCTGTCCTTAAGGAATTTAACACTTTAAAAATACCTTGAAAATGCCAATAGTAATAAGGCAGAAGAAATACAGAGAAGATGTAAGGAATGAAGACGTTAAAATAAATTCAAGAAAGGGCGCTAAAGAGAGGGAGAAGTGGAAGGATTTTTAAAAAGAAACCGAGTACAAGAAACAGACCAGAATCACAACATCGAAACAGGGAAATGGATAAGGGACAACACACGACAAGAGTTTGAAAAGTGATTTGATGCAAGAAACAGAGGATTACAGAACAGGGAGACAGCTAGAAAGGACCCTGATAATATGGAACAGGAAGCTAACAGCATGGAAACACAGACTAAAAATTTCTAAATCACCCAAGTACAGGACAGAGAGAGATGGAGGAAAACCAAAAATAATTAATGGGTGAAGAGACATAGAGCAGAGTCAGCAGAAAAGAATCAAATGTCAGGGAGCCAGCCAGGCCAGTGACCACCACAGAAGGAGACAGAAATAAAGACTGAGGGCAGGAAAGCAGAGAGAGTGGGGTGTACAGGAGACATGACAGGACTCACCACAGCTCTGAAGACCAGGAACCCTTTACCACTCCTTCCATCTCTGAACTTCCCCTGCCCCCTCAACAGCACTGCTTCCCAGGCAGCCCCTTTGTAGCTGGAGCCCCACCCTGTGCAGGGCTGGCCCCATCCTCAGCCTCACGGGCCACACCTGGGGCTGCCCCAGCCCCAGCTGGAACCCATGAGGAACAGGGGCAATGTCATTGCCAGAACGCAGGGGGGCATGGCCAGAAACCGCGACCTGCCATTATTAGGGTTAGGGCTAGGGTTAGCATCTGGAGAACGAGAAAGCCCCCAGGTCTAGGGTTAGTTGGGATTGCAAAGCTCTGCCAGGAGCAGCACGACACTGCACTGACATTGCTCCTACCGCAGCTGTCATAGGCAGAACGCGGGGGGGGTGGGGGGGGGGGGGGGGGGGCGTGGCGGGAAAGCGTGACCTGCCATTAATAGGGTTAGGGCTAGGGTTAGCGTCTGGAGAAGCAGAAAGTGCACAGCTCCAGGGATAATCGGGATTGCAAAGGCCTGCTAAGAGAAGCACGGTACTGCACCGAAATTGCTCCTTCCTCAGCTTTCCTGGGGAATTAGTGTGGTTGATCCCCCGTTGTTCAGCAGCAGCAGCATTTCCCACCCACCCACTGAGCCCACAGTGAAGAAGCCCATTCCCACCCAGACAACAGTTTTCCCCTTAAACTTACGCTGATCATCTTCAACTGTCCTCCAGGGATCCAGGGTGTCACTGGCAAAGGACAGAGTTGCTCAGCTGTGCCCTCCTGGGTGTTGGTGTAGAGTTCTGTAAGCAAAGACAGGAGAGTCTGGTCCTGCCACTTTGCAGGAAGGGCAGAAGCTCCCAAAAAATTGCTGAGGTGTTTCTCAACATTGCCTGTCACCGTTATCTCCTTCTGGATTGCTGTGAGCCAGCAGCTTTTATTGCATTAAGCCTCAAGTTCCTGCTGCAAAGCCACCATCTCAGCCCTCAGGTGAGGGTTGATATGCTGTGGGGTTTCTGGCCATTGCCCCTGTTCCTCATGGGTTCCAGCTGGGGCTGGGGCAGCCCCAGGTGTGGCCCGTGAGGCTGAGGATGGGGCCAGCCCTGCACAGGGTGGGGCTCCAGCTACAAAGGGGCTGCCTGGGAAGCAGTGCTGTTGAGGGGGCAGGGGAAGTTCAGAGATGGAAGGAGTGGTAAAGGGTTCCTGGTCTTCAGAGCTGTGGTGAGTCCTGTCATGTCTCCTGTACACCCCACTCTCTCTGCTTTCCTGCCCTCAGTCTTTATTTCTGTCTCCTTCTGTGGTGGTCACTGGCCTGGCTGGCTCCCTGACATTTGATTCTTTTCTGCTGACTCTGCTCTATGTCTCTTCACCCATTAATTATTTTTGGTTTTCCTCCATCTCTCTCTGTCCTGTACTTGGGTGATTTAGAAATTTTTAGTCTGTGTTTCCATGCTGTTAGCTTCCTGTTCCATATTATCAGGGTCCTTTCTAGCTGTCTCCCTGTTCTGTAATCCTCTGTTTCTTGCATCAAATCACTTTTCAAACTCTTGTCGTGTGTTGTCCCTTATCCATTTCCCTGTTTCGATGTTGTGATTCTGGTCTGTTTCTTGTACTCGGTTTCTTTTTAAAAATCCTTCCACTTCTCCCTCTCTTTAGCGCCCTTTCTTGAATTTATTTTAACGTCTTCATTCCTTACATCTTCTCTGTATTTCTTCTGCCTTATTACTATTGGCATTTTCAAGGTATTTTTAAAGTGTTAAATTCCTTAAGGACAGCCAGTAAGAGGTTGTGTTTTGGGTTTGTGCTGATTACACCGGTGTTTAACACAGTTTTCTCAAAATCTACGAGTAGTCGTGGTGGACTTTTCTATTGCATGTTATCAGTAGTATTATTAGTATTGTTACTTTATTCTTTGACTTTTAAGTTGCTACTCTCTTACCTTGTGAGCTTTCTCATCTCTTTCTCTGGCTCTCCTGCCCCTGTATAGGAGGGGGAGGTGAGCGAGTGGCCGTTCAGAGCTCTGTTGCTGGCTGGGTTAAATGACGACAGTCCTGTCTTGTGCCCCAGGCGGGGCCCGAGGGGTTGAGATAGTGACAGATCATCCGATTCCTGCATGTTAGAATGGACTGATGGGAAGTGTTCACTGTAGTATTTTGGTGGTGGCTGGTCAGGATGTCAACCCCTTTGCTCTCAGAGTTGTGATCAGAACGGTGGGATGTTCTGCCCTACGAGTTCCTTAATGTGTCGATCATTACTGTATTAGCCTGGCTGAAGGGTGTTGCTTGGCTGGGTGACCTAACAGAGGTGGTAGGAGCAATCTGCTACGTGCGTCTGGTATTGTCATCACCCGGGTGCTTTGGGTGCCATCTCCTGGAGACTACTCACAAACCTTTCAACTTGTCACCTCAGAGAAACCGTTATAGATAAATACGTGCCCCAGTATTTACTCTCCTCTACAGGGCCAATGCCAAGACTGTGTTATCAGGGGCCTCGGGCGAGAATGCAAGGTCCACAGATCAAGAAGACTGTGACAACGTAGCTTTGTCAAGTGTGACGGGCACGTTCTCAGGGAGCGCGGGTCAACAGATGCCAGTGGAAAGCAGGACAAGGTGCTTAAGGAATTCCGCACGCAGAGGGCGGTGACGTGGCAAAACCATATATGGAAAGAAGACTGGGCGTTCATGGAAAGGACACAGAGTCACCTCTTAAGCCACCGCCAGAGACCATGGAAGAACGCCCACGAAGGCCCTGAGAGACGCAGGCTGCATTTGTCATGACCACGTAAGTATGATAATTAGTTCCAGGAATTAGAGTGAAGATGGACAAACATTCTGGGAAATGCCACGCGTACCATATGTATGTGAGGGGAGGATAGAAGCCTTGGCTGATGCAACGTACGGCAGGCACGACGGGTGGAGCGATCCCCTGAACAGCACTGTCTGCAATCGAGTGGATGCTGTTTCTTAATGTCGTGTTGGTGTGAAGAGGGTTATCCCTTGTTTTGGTGACCTGGGTGGGACAGTGCTTCTGAATCTCTGTAAAGGAATCTTTCCTAGTCCCTAGTGCAGGTTTAGGTCTGAGGTTTGGGGTGTTGTAAAGTGCAGAAATACCGCTCGACAGGCCCAGAATGTTTGCTCTCAGCCTGCTCCTTGTACGGACCCACCCAAGGCCGGTTTCAAACCCAGTCAAGCTAATCATGCAGAGACAGTTTGAACAAAGAGTGATTAATTAATGAAGGTAAGCCCTTAATAGTACATCTCAAAGTCTGTCTCAGAATTGTGCAGGACAGAAATGGCAGAAGAGTGATTACGGAGACGGCGACCCAAAGAAGACCCTGTAACTGAACCGAGGCTCGGAACCAGAACAGAAGAATGCAGCTGAGACGGGGGATTGTGGTGGTCTTTGGGAAATGATGAACTCTGGGGACTGAAAGGCCAAGTGGAAATATACAAAGACTTTGGACCTTTTGTAATGGGTATTGATTGAACGGTGTAAAAACTGTGTGAGATCTTGGACCATTGGCCACTCACTGAGGTGGTGACCCAACTCTGAGTTTTGGTTAAATAAATAGCATACCTCGAGCAACCCGCTTTGTCTGGGGAAGAATTTTTAACACACACCACTCTTGGTCTCGTGCCGCTTGGGACTCGGGGCATCCCTGGACTCTGAAGGTAAGAGCAATTCCCTCTTTTGCAGGAATGCTGGGGTGCCTTGAAAGGGACGCTGGCTCGGCACGCTGGCCCGCCGCTCTTGGTGTCACGGCGCCTCCTCACCGCCTGGGACTTGGGGTGTCCCTGCACTCTGAAGGTACGAGGCATTCCTTCCTTTGCAGAGACACTGGGGTGCCTTGAAAGGGGCCCCCGGCTCACCACTCTGAGCTTTGCTGCCGCTCTGGGTGTCGCAGTGTGCCTCGCCACTGCTCTTGGTCTCAGTGCTGCTCTTGATCTCGTGGCGCCTCCTCGCCACCTCGGACTTGGGGCATCCCTGCACTCTTAAGGTTAAGGTCATTCCTTCCTTTGCAGGGACGCTGACCTTCCTCAAAAGAAACCCTGGCTCAGCGTGCTGCCCCGTCGCTCTTGGTGTCACAGCGCTCCTTGCCGCCTGGGACTTGGGGTGTCCCTGGACTCTGAAGGTAGGAGGCTTTCCTTCTTTGCAGGGACGCTGGCCAGCCACGAAAGGCGCACTGGCTTGGTGCTCTGTGTCTTGCCGTCGTGCTGCTCTTGGAATTGGTGCGCCTCGCCACCGCTCTGGGTGTCGTGCCGCTCTTGTTGCGGTGCTTTGGGTTTCACGCCTCTCTTGGAGTCTGCGCGCCTCGCTGCCGCTCTGGGTCTTGCACCGCTGTTGGTGTGGTGGCGCGACTCACTGCTGCTCTTGGTCTCGGCGCGCCTCCTTGCCGCCTGGGGCCCAGGGCGTTACTGGACTCTGAAGGTAAGAGGTATTCCTTTGTTTGCAGGGATGCTGGCCCACCTCAAAAGGGGCCCCAGCTCGGTGTTCTGGCCTGCTGCTCTTGGTGTCACGGCACCTACTTGCTGCTTCAGACTTGGGGCATCCCTGGACTCTGAAGGTAGGACACATTCCTTCCTTTGCAGGGACACTGGTCCACCTCGAAAGGTGCCCCGGCTCGATGGTCTGGCTCTCGCTGCCGTTCTCGCTGTTGCTGCACACCTCGCTGCTGCTCTGGGTTTTGTGCTGCTCTTGTTGCAATGCACTTGGTCTTGCAACTCTATAGGTGGTGTGGCATGGCTCGCTGCCACTCTGGCTGTCACGCTGCTCCTTAGTGTGGTGGTGTGCCTTGCCACTGCCCTTGATGTCGTGCTGCTCTTGTGGTTGTGATGCCATTGTGAGTCTCACGCCACTCTTGGTGTGGCAGTGCTCTTTGTCTCATGGAGCCTCTTGGTCCCCTCAGAATCGGGGCGTTTCTGCACTCTTAAGGTAAGAGGCATTCCTTCCTTTCCACGGATGCAGGCCTGCCTTGAAAGGGGCCACGGCTTGGTGATCTGGGTCTCTTGTTGCTCTTGGTGCTGTGGTGCGCCTCGTTGCCGCTCTGGGTGTTGCGCCGCCGCTGGGGGTCTCGCGCCGCTCTTGGAGCCGGTGCGCCTCGTTGCCGCTCTGGGGGTCTCGCCGCTGCTGTTAGCGTTGTGCCGCCGCTGGGGGTCTCGCGCCGCTCTTGGAGCCGGCGAGCCTCGTTGCTGCTCTGGGGGTCTCGCCGCCGCTGTTAGCGTTGCGCCGCCGCTGGGGGTCTCGCGCCGCTCTTGGAGCTGGCGCGCCTCGCCGCCGCTCTGGGGGTCTCGCCGCCGCTGGGGGTCTCGCGCCGCTCTTGGAGACGGCGCGCCTCGCCGCCGCTCTGGGGGTCTCGCCGCTGCTGTTAGCGTTGTGCCGCCGCTGGGGGTCTCGCGCTGCTCTTGGAGCCGGCGCGCCTCGCCGCCGCTCTGGGGGTCTCGCGCTGCTCTTGGAGCCGGCGCGCCTCGCCGCCGCTCTGGGGGTCTCGCGCTGCTCTTGGAGCCGGCGCGCCTCGCCGCCGCTCTGGGGGTCTCGCCGCCACTGCTAGCTTTGCGCTGCCGCTCTGGGGTCTCGCGTCACTGCTAGCATTGCGCCGCTGCTCTGGGGGTCTCGCGCCGCTCTTGGTGTGGTGGTGCGCTTCGCTGCTGCTCTTGGTCTGGGCGCTACTCTTGGTGTCGTGGCGCCTCCTGGCCCCCTCAGACTTGGGGCATCCCTGCACTCTTAAGGTAAGCGGCATTCCTTCCTTCGCAGGGGCGCGGGCCTGCCTCGAAAGGGGCCCCGGCTCGGCACGCCTTGCGCCGCTTCGCACTCGCCCTTCGAGTCGCCCTCGCCTCGGCCTCGGCCTCGCAAGGTAAGCGGCATTCCTTCCTTCGCAGGGGCGCGGGCCTGCCTCGAAAGGGGCCCCGGCTCGGCACGCCTCGCGCCGCTTCGCACTCGCCCTTCGAGTCGCCCTCTCCTCGGCCTCGGCCTCGCAAGGTAAGCGGCATTCCTTCCTCCGCAGGGGCGCGGGCCTGCCTCGAAAGGGGCCCCGGCTCGGCACGCCTCGTGCCGCTTCGCACTCGCCCTTCGAGTCGCCCTCGCCTCCGCCTCGGCCTCGCAAGGTAAGCGGCATTCCTTCCTTCGCAGGGGCGCGGGCCTGCCTCGAAAGGGGCCCCGGCTCGGCACGCCTCGCGCCGCTTCGCACTCGCCCTTCGAGTCGCCCTCGCCTCGGCCTCGGCCTCGCAAGGTAAGCGGCATTCCTTCCTTCGCAGGGGCGCGGGCCTGCCTCGAAAGGGGCCCCAGCTCGGCCATCTGGGTCTGTTGTTGCTTGTGGTGCTGCTCTGGGTGTGGTATGCTGCTCTTGGAGCCGGTGCGCCTCGTTGCTGCTCTGTGTGTGTCGCCGCTGCTGGGGGACTCGCGCCGCTCTTGGAGCCGGCGCGTCTCGTTGCCGCGCTGGGGGTCTCGTTGCCGCGCTGGGGGTCTCGTTGCCGCGCTGGGGGGCCTCGGCGCGCCTCGCCGCCGCGCCTCGCCGCCGCTCTGGGGGTCTCGCCGCCGCTGTTAGCGTTGCGCCGCCGCTGGGGGTCTCGCGCCGCTCTTGGAGCCGGCGCGCCTCGCCGCCGCTCTGGGGGTCTCGCTGCCGCTGTTAGCGTTGCGCCGCCGCTGGGGGTCTCGCGCCGCTCTTGGAGCCGGCGCGCCTCGCCGCCGCTCTGGGGGTCTCGCCGCCGCTGTTAGCGTTGCGCCGCCGCTGGGGGTCTCGCGCCGCTCTTGGAGCCGGCGCGCCTCGCCGCCGCTCTGGGGGTCTCGCCGCCGCTGTTAGCGTTGCGCCGCCGCTGGGGGTCTCGCGCCGCTCTTGGAGCCGGCGCGCCTCGCCGCCGCTCTGGGGGTCTCGCCGCCGCTGGGGGTCTCGCGCCGCTCTTGGAGCCGGCGCGCCTCGCCGCCGCTCTGGGGGTCTCGCCGCCGCTGGGGGTCTCGCGCCGCTCTTGGAGCCGGCGCGCCTCGCCGCCGCTCTGGGGGTCTCGCCGCCGCTGGGGGTCTCGCGCCGCTCTTGGAGCCGGCGCGCCTCGCCGCCGCTCTGGGGGTCTCGCCGCCGCTGGGGGTCTCGCGCCGCTCTTGGAGCCGGCGCGCCTCGCCGCCGCTCTGGGGGTCTCGCCGCTGCTGTTAGCGTTGTGCCGCCGCTCTGGGGGTCTCGCGCTGCTCTTGGAGCCGGCGCTCCTCGCCGCCGCTCTGGGGGTCTCGCGCTGCTCTTGGAGCAGGCGCGCCTCGCCGCCGCTCTGGGGGTCTCGCCGCCGCTGGGGGTCTCGCACCGCTCTTGGAGACGGCGCGCCTCGCCGCCGCTCTGGGGGTCTCGCCGCTGCTGTTAGCGTTGTGCCGCCGCTGGGGGTCTCGCGCCGCACTTGGAGACGGCGCGCCTCGCCGCCGCTCTGGGGGTCTCGCCGCCGCTGGGGGTCTCGCGCCGCTCTTGGAGACGGCGCGCCTCGCCGCCGCTCTGGGGGTCTCGCCGCCACTGTTAGCGTTGCGCCGCCGCTGGGAGTCTCGCGCTGCTCTTGGAGCCGGCGTGCCTCGCTGCCGCTCTTGGACTCGCGCCGCCGCTGGGGGTCTCGCGCTGCTCTTGGAGCCGGCGCGCCTCGCCGCCGCTCTTGGACTCGCGCCGCCACTGGGGGTCTCGTGCCGCTCTTGGAGCCGGCGTGCCTCGCCGCCGCTCTGGGGGTCTCGCCGCTGCTGTTAGCGTTGTGCCGCCGCTGGGGGTCTCGCGCTGCACTTGGAGCCGGCGCGCCTCGCCGCCGCTCTGGGGGTCTCGCGCTGCTCTTGGAGCCGGCGCGCCTCGCCGCCGCTCTGGGGGTCTCGCTGCCGCTGCTAGCTTTGCGCTGCCGCTCTGGGGTCTCGCGTCACTGCTAGTGTGGCGCCGCTGCTCTGGGGGTCTCGCGCCGCTCTTGGTGTGGTGGTGCGCTTCGCTGCCGCTCTTGGTCTGGGCGCTACTCTTGGTGTCGTGGCGCCTCCTGGCCCCCTCAGACTTGGGGCATCCCTGCACTCTTAAGGTAAGCGGCATTCCTTCCTTCGCAGGGGCGCGGGCCTGCCTCGAAAGGGGCCCCAGCTCGGCACGCCTCGCGCCGCTTCGCACTCGCCCTTCGAGTCGCCCTCGCCTCGGCCTCGGCCTCGCAAGGTAAGCGGCATTCCTTCCTTCGCAGGGGCGCGGGCCTGCCTCGAAAGGGGCCCCGGCTCGGCACGCCTCGCGCCGCTTCGCACTCGCCCTTCGAGTCGCCCTCGCCTCGGCCTCGGCCTCGCAAGGTAAGCGGCACTCCTTCCTTCGCAGGGGCGCGGGCCTGCCTCGAAAGGGGCCCCGGCTCGGCACGCCTCGCGCCGCTTCGCACTCGCCCTTCGAGTCGCCCTCTCCTCGGCCTCGGCCTCGCAAGGTAAGCGGCATTCCTTCCTTCGCAGGGGCGCGGGCCTGCCTCGAAAGGGGCCCCGGCTCGGCACGCCTCGCGCCGCTTCGCACTCGCCCTTCGAGTCGCCCTCGCCTCGGCCTCGGCCTCGCAAGGTAAGCGGCATTCCTTCCTTCGCAGGGGCGCGGGCCTGCCTCGAAAGGGGCCCCGGCTCGGCACGCCTCGCGCCGCTTCGCACTCGCCCTTCGAGTCGCCCTCTGGGTCTGTTGCTTGTGGTGCTGCTCTGGTTGTGGTATGCCGCTCTTGGAGCCGGCGCGCCTCGTTGCCGCTCTGTGTGTGTCGCCGTCGCTGGGGGACTCGCGCCGCTCTTGGAGCCGGCGCGCCTCGTTGCCGCTCTGTGTGTGTCGCCGCCGCTGGGGGTCTCGCGCCGCTCTTGGAGCCGGCGCGCCTCGTTGCCGCTCTGTGTGTGTCGCCGCCGCTGGGGGTCTCGCGCCGCTCTTGGAGCCGGCGCGCCTCGTTGCCGCTCTGTGTGTGTCGCCGCCGCTGGGGGTCTCGCGCCGCTCTTGGAGCCGGCGCGCCTCGTTGCCGCTCTGTGTGTGTCGCCGCCGCTGGGGGTCTCGCGCCGCTCTTGGAGCCGGCGCGCCTCGTTGCTGCTCTGTGTGTGTCTCCGCCGCTGGGGGTCTCGCGCCGCTCTTGGAGTCGGAGCGCCTCGTTGCTGCTCTGGGTGTCGTGCTGCTACTGTTGTTGCGTCGTTGTGTGTCTCACCACCGCTGTTAGCGTTGCGCTGCCGCTGGGGGTCTCGCGCTGCTCTTGGTGTGGTGCTGAGCTTCGCTGCTGCTCTTGGTCTTGTTGCGCCTCCTGGCCCTCCTAGGCTTCAGGGTGTCCCTGCACTCTTAAGGTAAGAGGCATTTCTTCCTTTGCAGGGACATGGGCCTGCCTCACAAGCAGCCCGAGCTCGGCATGCCCCCCTCCTGCTTCAGATTTCAATTTGCTCCGCCTCACACTTGCCTCTGACTCTGAAGGTAAGAGGCATGCCTGCCATTGCAGCATCACTGGCCTGCCTCGAAAGGGGCCCGAGCTTGCCCCACCGCCCCACCGCTTTGGACTTCGATTCACATTGACCTCGCAAGGTAAGAGGCATTCTTTCCTTGGCAGCGCTGGTCGCCTTCCGCAAAAGAGGCCCCGGCGGCGCGTGCTGCCCCCGTGCTTTGGACACAATACCTCTTACCTTGCGAGGCCGAGGCGAGTCCAGCTGAAGACCAAGCCTCTTCCCTTTGCAGCACCGCTGACCAGCCTTGAAAGGGCCCCCGGTCGGCCCACTGCCCTACAGCTACAGACTGGGACTTCGAGTCGGACTCACACCCACCGCGGACTCACCTCAGCCTCACCTGGGATTGGGAAGGTAAGAGGCAGGCCTTCCTTTTGAAGCAGGCCAGCCGAGCTGCAAGGGGCCCTGGTTTTGTTTCTCTTGGTCTTCGGCCTGAATTTGAGCAGGATGAGGGTGTGAGTTTCTTGTTGATTAGGGCTGAAACTGATTCTAGAATTCAGGGGCGAGGGCGCGGGGCTCAAGGGACGGGGGGGCGCGGGGCTCAAGGGACGGGGGGGGCGGGGCTCAAGGGACGGGGGGGATTTCTATTGAAATTGGGCCAATATTTTTCCTACTTAGAGGCTGTATTTGGTCCCAAATTTCTGCTGAATTCAGGATTGAATTTCTGCTAGACTTGGCCACAATATCACCTGCACTTTGGCTCAAATTTTTCCTAGATTTGGACTTGAATTTTTGCTGCGCTTGGGCTGGAATTTCTCCTGGACTTGGGCTGCATTTTAGGCTGGAATTTCTCCTGGATCTGGGCCCAAATTTCTCCTGGAGTTCGGGTGGACTATCTCCTGGAGTTGGACTGGAATTTCTGCAGGATTTGGGCTGGAATTTCTCCTGGACTTGGGCCTCATTTTAGGCTGGAATTACTCCTGGTTTGAGGCCTGAATTTCTCTAGGACCTGTTCTTGAAATTCTCCTCGCTATGGACTGGATTTTGTCTGCTCTTGTGCTAAAATTTCTCCTCGACTTTGGCTACATTTTAGGCTGGAATTTCTCCTGGATATGGGCTGGATTTATGCTGGAATTTCTCCTGGACTTGGGCATAATTTTCTCCTGCAGTTCGGGTTGACTATCTCCTGAAACTGGAGTGGAGTTTGGCTGCTCTTAGGCTAAAATTTCTCCTGGACGTGGGCTGCATTTAGGCTGGAATTTCTCCTGGACTTGGGCTCAAATTTCTCCTAGACTTCGGGTGGACTGTCTCCGGGACTTGGACTGGAATTACTGCTGCACTTGGGCTAGAATTTCTCCTGGACTTGGGCCTCAATTTAGGCTGGAATTACTCCTGGTTTGAGGCCTGAATTTCTCTAGGCCCTGTTCTTGAAATTCTCCTGGATGTGGGCTAGATTTTGGCTGCCCTTGAGCCTGACTTTCTCCTGGACCTGGCTTGCATTTTAGGCTGGAATTTCTCCTGGATATGGGCTGGATTTATGCTGGAATTTCTCCTGGACTTGGGCATAATTTTCTCCTGCAGTTCGGGTGGACTATCTCCTGAAACTGGAGTGGAGTTTGGCTGCTCTTAGGCTAAAATTTCTGCTGGACTTGGGCTGCATTTTAGGCTGGATTTTCTCCTGGACTTGGGCCTGAATTTCTTCTGCACGCGGGCTGGAATTTCTGTTGGGCTTGGGGCTGAATTTCTCCTGGACATGGTCTGGATTTATGCTGGAATTTCTCCTGGACTTAGGCCTAAATATCTTTTGGAGTTCAGGTGGACTATCTCCTGGACTTGGACTGGAATTTCTGCTGCACTTGGGCTGCAATTTCTCCTGGCTACAGGGGCGAGAAGGTGTGCCTTCAGGGGTGAGGGGGCGTGCTTTCAGTTGCGAGGGGGCGTGCCTTAAAGCTGGAGAGATGCAGGCCACAATGCAGGCCAAATTCGAGGTCACTTCCAGGGGAAACCTGGGCTCCAGCGCAGGTCAAATCTGGGATTCGGCGCAGGAGAAGTTGGAGCTGGCGTGCAGGAGCAATTTCAGGGAGTCCAGCAGAAATTGAAGGTTGCAGTGCAGGAGAAATTTTGGCCAGAGTTCAAGAGAAATTAGAGGGCACGTTGAGGAGAAATTCGGGCTCTACTACAGGGGAAATTCAGGCCAGAATCCAGGTGAAATTCAGACCCAAGTGCACGAGAAATTCTCACCCAAATCCTGGTGAAATTCAGGCCCAAGTCCCTATGAAATTCAGGCCCAATTCAGTGGGCCTCATGACATTTCCTCATTACAGTTAGGGATGAGAGGGAACTAAGACATGTCCTGCCAGCCCTGACCCTTCTGGCAGTCTGGGGAGATCAGCACCAGCTGGGAATGCCAACAAGAGCCTGTCCCAATTAAGGCCAGGCTGGGAGATTGCTTAGGCCTGAAGTCAATTATCTCATGACTCTCTAAATAGAGGGAGGCTCTATGGCTGACCCTTGCTTTCTCCTGGTCTGCAGGGGCTGCACCCAGCATGTCCCTTGGAGTGGGATGGCACTCAGAGCTCCACACCCCCCAGTCTGGGAAAGGAGAGAGCGGTCGACACGGCCTGGGGTGAAAACCCTCTTGGAGGCTCAGCTCTGCTCCCGTTGAGACATGCTGACATGCGACGGGAAGGCTTGAACCGGGCTCCGGGGGCATTTGAACAGGTACCTTCCTAGCAAGATGCGTATCTCCACAGCCATTTCTGTCTCTGGCAGGGGGGGCATGTGCGTGCAGCTGTGTGCTGGGAACTGTGTTAACCCTTTGCTGGAGTTGCTGTGCTGATGGATGGAGAGTCGGGACCCGCTGGGGAATGGTGTGATCTGACTGTGGGCCAGATGGGAATAGTGTGAAGGGACTTTGTGCAAAACTTGGGGGCAGCATAAGTTCAAAGCCCAAACTCCACAGGTTGTGCTCCTGTCCCCAATTCCTTAGGCATAAAGCATTAGTCTGGTGTGGGGCCTGCGGTAGACCCAGCCGCAGGTGGATTTTTCTTGGGCGGAGTGCAGAAAGGCGTGGGAATCTGATGTCCCAGGGCAGGAGAGATCTGAGGGACAGGTCTTGGCCCTCTTCTTGAGTTTCTCCTGGATGTGTGCTGCATTTTAGGCTGGAACTTTTCCTGGAGGTGGGCCCAAAATTCTCCTCCACCTGGACTGGGTTTAGGCAGTAATTTCTCCTGGAATTGGGCCTAATTTTAGGTTGGAATTACTCCTGGTTTGAGGCCTGACTTTCTCCACCCCCTGCTCTTGATATTCTCCCGGATGTGGGCTGCATTTTGGCTGCGTTTTGGGCTGGAGCTTCTCGCGGTTTGAGGCCTGCCTTGCTCCACCCCTTGCTCTTGAGATTCTCCCGGATGTGGGCTGGATTTTGGCTGCCTTTTGGGCTGGAGCTTCTTGTGGTTTGAGGCCTGGCTTGCTCCACCCCCTGCTCTTGAGATTCTCCCGCATGTGGGCTGCATTTTGGCTGCCTTTTGGGCTGGAGCTTCTCGTGGTTTGAGGCCTGGCTTGCTCCACCCCCTGCTCTTGAGATTCTCCCGGATGTGGGCTGCATTTGTGGTTGCATTGTGGGCTGGAAATTTTTGTTGTTTGAGGCCTGGCTTGCTCCACCCCCTGCTCTTGAGATTCTCCCGGAGGTGGGCTGCATTTTGGCTGCCTTTTGGGCTGGAGCTTCTCGTGGTTTGAGGCCTGGCTTGCTCCAGCCCCTGCTCTTGAGATTCTCCCGGATGTGGGCTGCATTTTGGCTGCCTTTTGGGCTGGAGCTTCTCGTGGTTTGAGGCCTGGCTTGCTCCACCCCCTGCTCTTGAGATTCTCCCGGATGTGGGCTGCATTTGTGGTTGCATTTTGGGCTGGAAATTTTCGTTGTTTGAGGCCTGGCTTGCTCCACCCCCTGCTCTTCATATTCTCCCGGATGTGGGCTGGATTTTGGCTGCCTTTTGGGCTGGAGCTTCTCGTGGATGGGGGCCTGCCTTGCTCCACCCCCTGCTCTTCATATTCTCCTGGATGTGGGCTGGATTTTGGCTGCCTTTTGGGCTGTAGCTTCTCGTGGTTTGAGGCCTGGCTTGCTCCACCCCCTGCTCTTGAGATTCTCCCGGAGGTGGGCTGCATTTTGGTTGCCTTTTGGGCAGGAGCTTCTCGTGGATTGAGGCCTGTCTTCCTCCACCCCCTGCTCTTGATATTCTCCCGGATGTGGGCTGGATTTTGTCTGCGTTTTGGGCTGGAGCTTCTCGTGGTTTGAGGCCTGGCTTGCTCCAGGAGCTGCTCTTGATGTTCTCCCGCATGTGGGCTGCATTTTGATTGCCTTTGGGCTGGAAATTTCCATTTTTTGGGGCCTGGCTTGCTCCACCCCCTGCTCTTGATATTCTCCCGGATGTGGGCTGTATTTTGGCTGCCTTTTCGGCTGGAGCTTCTCGTGGTTTGTGGCCTGGCTTGCTCCACCCCCTGCTCTTGATATTTTCCCGGATGTGGGCTGCATTTTGGCTGCCTTTTGGGCTGGAGCTTCTCGTGGTTTGAGGCCTGGCTTGCTCCACCCCCTGCTCTTGAGATTCTCCCGAATGTGCGCTGCATTTTGGCTGCCTTTTGGGCTGGAGCTTCTCGTGGTTTGAGGCCTGGCTTGCTCCACCCCCTGCTCTTGAGATTCTCCCGGATGTGCGCTGCATTTTGGCTGCCTTTTGGGCTGGAGCTTCTCGTGGTTTGAGGCCTGGCTTGCTACACCCCCTGCTCTTGATATTCTCCAGGATGTGGCTGGAGTTTGGCTGCATTTTGGGCTGGAGCTTCTTGTGGTTTGAGGCCTGGCTTGCTCCACCCCCTCTGCATGATATTCTCCCGGGTGTGGGCTGGAGTTTGGCTGCATTTTGGGTTGGAGCTTGTCATGGTTTGAGGCCTGGCTTGCTCCGACCCCTTGTTTTGAGATTCTCCCGGATGTGGGCTGGAGTTTGGCTGCCTTGTGGGCTGGAGCTTCTCGTGGTTTGAGGCCTGGCTTGCTCCACCCCCTGCTCTTGAGATTCTCCCGGATGTGGGCTTCATTTTGGCTGCCTTTTGGGCTGGAGCTTCTTGTGGTTTGAGGCCTGCCATGATCCACCCCCTGCCCATGATATTCTTTCGGATGTGTGCTGCATTTTGGCTGCCTCGTGGGCTGGAGCTTCTCGTGGTTTGAGGCCTGGCTTGCTCCAGGCGCTGCTCTTGATATTCTCCCGCATGTGGCCTGCATTTTGGTTGCCTTTGGGCTGGAGCTTCTCGTGGTTTGAGGCCTGGCTTGCTCCAGGCGCTGCTCTTGATATTCTCCCGCATGTGGCCTGCATTTTGGTTGCCTTTGGGCTGGAGCTTCTCATGGTTTGAGGCCTGGCTTGCTCCAGGCGCTACTCTTGATATTGTCCCAGATGTGGGCTAAATTTTGGCTGCATTTTGGGCTGTAGCTTCTCGTGGTTTGAGGCCTGGCTTCCTCCACCCCCTGCTCTTGATATTCTCCCGGATGTGGGCTGGAGTTTGGCTGCATTTTGGGTTGGAGCTTCTCATGGTTTGAGGCCTGGCTTGCTCCGACCCCTTGTTTTGAGATTCTCCCGCATGTGGGCTGGAGTTTGGCTGCCTTTTGGGCTGGAGCTTCTCGTGGTTTGAGGCCTGGCTTGTTCCACCCCCTGCTCTTGAGATTCTCCTGGATGTGGGCTGCATTTTGGCTGCCTTTTGGGCTGGAGCTTCTCGTGGCCTGGGGCCTGCCTTGCTCCACCCCCTGCTCTTGAGATTCTCCCGGATGTGGGCTGCATTTTGGCTGCCTCGTGGGCTGGAGCTTCTCGTGGTTTGAGGCCTGGCTTGCTACAGCCCCTGCTCTTGAGATTCTCCCGCATGTGGCCTCCATTTTGGTTGCATTTGGGCTGGAAATTTCCGTTTTTTGAGGCCTGGCTTGCTCCACCCCCCTGCTCTTGATATTCTCCCGGATGTGGGCTGCATTTTGGCTGCCTTTTGGGCTGGAGCTTCTCGTGGTTTGAGGCCTGGCTTGCTCCACCCCCTGCTCTTGAGATTCTCCCGCATGTGGCCTTCATTTTGGTTGCCTTTGGGCTGGAAATTTCCGTTTTTTGAGGCCTGGCTTGCTCCACCCCCCTGCTCTTGATATTCTCCAGTATGTGGTCTGCATATTGGCTGCCTTTTGGGCTGGAGCTTCTCGTGGTTTGAGGTCTGGCTTGCTCCACCCCCTACTCTTGATATTATCTTTTATGTGGGCTTCATTTTGGCTGCCTTTTGGGCTGGAGCTTCTCGTGGTTTCAGGCCTGGCTTGCTCCAAACTCTGCCATTGAGATTGTCCCCGAGATGGGCTGGATTTTGGCTGCCTTTTGGGCTGGAGCTTCTCATGGTTTGAGGCCTGGCTTGCTCCACCCCCTGCTCTTGATATTCTCCCGGATGTGGGCTGCATTTTGGCTGATTCTTGGGCTGGACCTTCTTGAGGTATGAGGCCTGGCTTGCTCCACCACCTGCTCTTGAGATTCTCCCGGATGTGGGCTCGATTTTGTCTGCCATTTGGGCTGGAGCTTCTCGTGGTTTGAGGCCTGGCTTGCTCCACCCCCTGCTCTTGAGATTCTCCCGGATGTGGGCTGCATTTTGGCTGCTTTTTGGGCTGGAGAATCTCGACGTTTGAGGCCTGGCTTGCTCCACCCCCTGCTCTTGATATTCTCCCTGATATGGGCTGGATTTTGTCTGCATTTTGGGCTGGAGCTTCTCGTGGTTTGAGGCCTGGCTTGCTCCAACCCCTGCTCTTGAGATTCTCCCGGATGTGGGCTGGATTTTGGCTGCCTTTTGGGCTGGAGCTTCTCATGGTTTGAGGACTGCCTTGCTCCACCCCCTGCTCTTGAGATTCTCCCGCATGTGGGCTGCATTTTGGCTGATTCTTGGGCTGGACCTTCTTAAGGTATGAGGCCTGGCTTGTTCCACCCCCTGCTCTTGAGATTCTCCCAGATGTGGGCTGGATTTTGTCTGCCTTTTGGGCTGTAGCTTCTCGTGGTTTGAGGCCTGGCTTGCTCCACCCCCTGCTCTTGAGATTCTCCCGCATGTGGGCTGCATTTTGGCTGATTCTTGGGCTGGACCTTCTTGAGGTATGAGGCCTGGCTTGCTCCACCACCTGCTCTTGAGATTCTCCCGGATGTGGGCTGGATTTTGTCTGCCATTTGGGCTGGAGAATCTCGAGGTTTGAGGCCTGCCTTGCTCCACCCCCTGCTCTTGATATTCTCCCTGATATGGGCTGGATTTTGTCTGCATTTTGGGCTGGAGCTTCTCGTGGTTTGAGGCCTGGCTTGCTCCACCCACTGCTCTTGATATTCTCCCGGAGGTGGGCTGCATTTTGGCTACCTTTTGGGCTGGAGCTTCTCGTGGTTTGAGGCCTGGCTTGCTCCAACCCCTGCTCTTGAGATTCTCCCGGATGTGGGCTGCATTTTGGCTGCATTTTGGGCTGGAGCTTCTCATGGTTTGAGGCCTGGCTTGCTCCACCCCCTGCTCTTGAGATTCTCCCGGATGTGGGCTGCATTTTGGCTACCTTTTGGGCTGGAGCTTCTCGTGGTTTGAGGCCTGGCTTGCTCCACCCCCTGCTCTTGAGATTCTCCCGGATGTGGGCTGCATTTTGGCTGCCTTTTGGGCTGGAGCTTCTCGTGGTTTGAGGCCTGGCTTGCTCCACCCCCTGCTCTTGAGATTCTCCCGCATGTGGGCTGCATTTTGGCTGATTCTTGGGCTGGACCTTCTCGAGGTATGAGGCCTGGCTTGCTCCACCACCTGCTCTTGAGATTCTCCCGGATGTGGGCTGCATTTTGGCTGCCATTTGGGCTGGAGCTTCTCGTGGTTTGAGGCCTGCTTGCTCCACCACCTGCTCTTGAGATTCTCCCGGATGTGGGCTGGATTTTGGCTCCTTTTTGGGCTGGAGCTTCTCGTGGTTTGAGGCCTGGCTTGCTCCACCCCCTGCTCTTGAGATTCTCCCGGATGTGGGCTGCATTTTGGCTGCCTTTTGGGCTGGAGAATGTCGAGGTTTGAGGCCTGCCTTGCTCCACACCCTGCTCTTGATAGGCTCCCGGATATGGGCTGGATTTTGTCTGCATTTTGGGCTGGAGCTTCTCGTGGTTTGAGGCCTGGCTTGCTCCACCCCCTGCTCTTGAGATTCTCCTGGATGTGGGCTGCATTTTGGCTGCATTTAGGGCTGGAGCTTCTCATGGTTTGAGGCCTGGCTTGCTCCACCCTCTGCTCTTGAGATTCTCCCGGAGGTGGGGTGCATTTTGGCTGCCTTTTGGGCTGGAGCTTCTCGTGGTTTGAGGCCTGGCTTGTTCCACCCCCTGCTCTTGAGATTCTCCAGGATGTGGGCTGGATTTTGGCTGCCTTTAGGGCTGGAGCTTCTCATGGTTTGAGGCCTGCCTTGCTCCACCCCCTGCTCTTGATATTCTCAAGGAGGTGGGCTGGATTTTGGCTGCCTTTTGGGCTGGAGCTTCTCGTGGTTTGAGGCCTGGCTTGCTCCACCCCCTGCTCTTGAGATTCTCCCGGATGTGGGCTGCATTTTGGCTGCCTTTTGGGCTGGAGCTTCTCGTGGTTTGAGGCTTGGCTTGCTCCACCCCCTGCTCTTGAGATTCTCCCGGATGTGGGCTGCATTTTGGCTGCCTTTTGGGCTGGAGCTTCTCGTGGTTTGAGGCTTGGCTTGCTCCACCCCCTGCTCTTGAGATTCTCCCGGATGTGGGCTGCATTTTGGCTGCCTTTTGGGCTGGAGCTTCTCGTGGTTTGAGGCCTGCCTTGCTCCACCCCCTGCTCTTGAGATTCTCCCGGATGTGGGCTGCATTTTGGCTGCCTTTAGGGCTGGAGCTTCTCGAGGTTTGAGGCCTGGCTTGTTCCACCCCCTGCTCTTGATATTCTCCCGGAGGTGGGCTGCATTTTGGCTACCTTTTGGGCTGGAGCTTCTCGTGGTTTGAGGCCTGGCTTGCTCCAACCCCTGCTCTTGAGATTCTCCCGGATGTGGGCTGCATTTTGGCTGCATTTTGGGCTGGAGCTTCTCATGGTTTGAGGCCTGGCTTGCTCCACCCCCTGCTCTTGAGATTCTCCCGGATGTGGGCTGCATTTTGGCTACCTTTTGGGCTGGAGCTTCTCGTGGTTTGAGGCCTGGCTTGCTCCACCCCCTGCTCTTGAGATTCTCCCGGATGTGGGCTGCATTTTGGCTGCATTTTGGGCTGGAGCTTCTCGAGGTTTGAGGCCTGGCTTGTTCCACCCCCTGCTCTTGAGATTCTCCCGGATGTGGGCTGCATTTTGGCTGCCTTTTGGGCTGGAGCTTCTCGTGGTTTGAGGCCTGGCTTGCTCCACCCCCTGCTCTTGAGATTCTCCCGCATGTGGGCTGCATTTTGGCTGATTCTTGGGCTAGACCTTCTCGAGGTATGAGGCCTGGCTTGCTCCACCACCTGCTCTTGAGATTCTCCCGGATGTGGGCTGCATTTTGGCTGCTATTTGGGCTGGAGCTTCTCGTGGTTTGAGGCCTGCTTGCTCCACCACCTGCTCTTGAGATTCTCCCGGATGTGGGCTGGATTTTGGCTCCTTTTTGGGCTGGAGCTTCTCGTGGTTTGAGGCCTGGCTTGCTCCACCCCCTGCTCTTGAGATTCTCCCGGATGTGGGCTGCATTTTGGCTGCCTTTTGGGCTGGAGAATGTCGAGGTTTGAGGCCTGCCTTGCTCCACACCCTGCTCTTGATAGGCTCCCGGATATGGGCTGGATTTTGTCTGCATTTTGGGCTGGAGCTTCTCGTGGTTTGAGGCCTGGCTTGCTCCACCCCCTGCTCTTGAGATTCTCCCGGATGTGGGCTGCATTTTGGCTGCATTTAGGGCTGGAGCTTCTCATGGTTTGAGGCCTGGCTTGCTCCACCCCCTGCTCTTGAGATTCTCCCGGAGGTGGGGTGCATTTTGGCTGCCTTTTGGGCTGGAGCTTCTCGTGGTTTGAGGCCTGGCTTGTTCCACCCCCTGCTCTTGAGATTCTCCAGGATGTGGGCTGGATTTTGGCTGCCTTTAGGGCTGGAGCTTCTCATGGTTTGAGGCCTGCCTTGCTCCACCCCCTGCTCTTGATATTCTCAAGGAGGTGGGCTGGATTTTGGCTGCCTTTTGGGCTGGAGCTTCTCGTGGTTTGAGGCCTGGCTTGCTCCACCCCCTGCTCTTGAGATTCTCCCGGATGTGGGCTGCATTTTGGCTGCCTTTTGGGCTGGAGCTTCTCGTGGTTTGAGGCTTGGCTTGCTCCACCCCCTGCTCTTGAGATTCTCCCGGATGTGGGCTGCATTTTGGCTGCCTTTTGGGCTGGAGCTTCTCGTGGTTTGAGGCTTGGCTTGCTCCACCCCCTGCTCTTGAGATTCTCCCGGATGTGGGCTGCATTTTGGCTGCCTTTTGGGCTGGAGCTTCTCGTGGTTTGAGGCCTGCCTTGCTCCACCCCCTGCTCTTGAGATTCTCCCGGATGTGGGCTGCATTTTGGCTGCCTTTAGGGCTGGAGCTTCTCGGGGTTTGAGGCCTGGCTTGCTCCACCCCCTGCTCTTGAGATTCTCCCGGATGTGGGCTGCATTTTGGCTGCCTTTTGGGCTGGAGCTTCTCGAGGTTTGAGGCCTGGCTTGCTCCACCCCCTGCTCTTGAGATTCTCCCGGATGTGGGCTGGATTTTGTCTGCCATTTGGGCTGGAGCTTCTTGTGGTTTGAGGCCTGGCTTGCTCCACCCCCTGCTCTTGATATTCTCCCAGATGTGGGCTGCATTTTGGCTCATAATTGGGCTGGAGCTTCTCGAGGTATGAGGCCTGCTTGCTCCACCACCTGCTCTTGAGATTCTCCCGGATGTGGGCTGGATTTTGTCTGCCATTTGGGCTGGAGCTTCTCGTGGTTTGAGGCCTGCCTTGCTCCACCCCCCGCTCTTGAATTTGTCCCGGATGTGGGCTGCATTTTGGCTGCCTTTTGGGCTGGAGAATCTCGAGGTTTGAGGCCTGCCTTGCTTCACACCTCCTGCTCTTGATATTCTCCCGGATATGGGCTGGATTTTGTCTGCATTTTGGGCTGGAGCTTCTCGTGGTTTGCGGCCTGGCTTGCTCCACCCCCTGCTCTTGAGATTCTCCCGGAGGTGGGCTGCATTTTGGCTACCTTTTGGCCTGGAACTTCTCGTGGTTTGAGGCCTGGCTTGCTCCACCCCCTGCTCTTGAGATTCTCCCAGATGTGGGCTGCATTTTGTCTGCCTTTTGGGCTGGAGCTTCTCGTGGTTTGAGGCCTGGCTTGCTCCAACCCCTCCTCTTGAGATTCTCCCGGATGTGGGCTGCATTTTGGCTGATTCTTGGGCTGGAGCTTCTCGAGGTTTGAGGCCTGGCTTGCTCCACCCCCTGCTCTTGAGATTCTCCCGGATGTGGGCTTCCTTTTTTCTGCCTTTTGGGCTGGAGCTTCTCGTGGTTTGAGGTCCTGGCTTGCTCCACCCCCTGCTCTTGATATTCTCCCGGATATGGGCTGGATTTTGTCTGCATTTTGGGCTGGAGCTTCTCGTGGTTTGACGCGTGGCTTGCTCCAGCCCCTGCTCTTGAGATTCTCCCGGATGTGGGCTGGATTTTGGCTGCCTTTTGGGCTGGAGCTTCTCGTGGTTTGAGGCCTGGCTTGCTCCACCCCCTGCTCTTGAGATTCTCCCGGATGTGGGCTGGAATTTGGCTGCATTTTGGGCTGGAGCTTCTCGTGGTTCGAGGCCTGGCTTGCTCCACCCCCTGCTCTTGATATTCTCCCGGAGGTGGGCTGCATTTTGGCTGCCTTTTGGGCTGGAGCTTCTCGTGGTTTGAGGCCTGGCTTGCTCCACCCCCTGCTCTTGAGATTCTCCCGCATGTGGGCTGTATTTTGGTTGCCTTTGGGCTGGAAATTTCCGTTTTTTGAGGCCTGGCTTGCTCCACCCCCCTGCTCTTGATATTTTCCCGGATGTGGGCTGCATTTTGGCTGCCTTTTGGGCTGGAGCTTCTCGTGGTTTGAGGCCTGGCTTGCTCCACCCCCTGCTCTTGAGATTCTCCCGCATGTGGGCTGTATTTTGGTTGCCTTTGGGCTGGAAATTTCCGTTTTTTGAGGCCTGGCTTGCTCCACCCCCCTGCTCTTGATATTTTCCCGGATGTGGGCTGCATTTTGGCTGCCTTTTGGGCTGGAGCTTCTCGTGGTTTGAGGCTTGGCTTGCTCCACCCCCTGCTCTTGAGATTCTCCCGGATGTGGGCTGCATTTTGGCTGCCTTTTGGGCTGGAGCTTCTCGTGGTTTGAGGCTTGGCTTGCTCCACCCCCTGCTCTTGAGATTCTCCCGGATGTGGGCTGCATTTTGGCTGCCTTTTGGGTTGGAGCTTCTCGTGGTTTGAGGCCTGCCTTGCTCCACCCCCTGCTCTTGAGATTCTCCCGGATGTGGGCTGCATTTTGGCTGCCTTTAGGGCTGGAGCTTCTCAAGGTTTGAGGCCTGGCTTGTTCCACCCCCTGCTCTTGAGATTCTCCCGCATGTGGGCTGCATTTTGGCTGATTCTTGGGCTGGACCTTCTCGAGGTATGAGGCCTGGCTTGCTCCACCACCTGCTCTTGAGATTCTCCCAGATGTGGGCTGCATTTTGGCTGCCATTTGGGCTGGAGCTTCTCGTGGTTTGAGGCCTGCTTGCTCCACCACCTGCTCTTGAGATTCTCCCGGATGTGGGCTGGATTTTGGCTCCTTTTTGGGCTGGAGCTTCTCGTGGTTTGAGGCCTGGCTTGCTCCACCCCCTGCTCTTGAGATTCTCCCGGATGTGGGCTGCATTTTGGCTGCCTTTTGGGCTGGAGAATGTCGAGGTTTGAGGCCTGCCTTGCTCCACACCCTGCTCTTGATAGGCTCCCGGATATGGGCTGGATTTTGTCTGCATTTTGGGCTGGAGCTTCTCGTGGTTTGAGGCCTGGCTTGCTCCACCCCCTGCTCTTGAGATTCTCCTGGATGTGGGCTGCATTTTGGCTGCATTTAGGGCTGGAGCTTCTCATGGTTTGAGGCCTGGCTTGCTCCACCCCCTGCTCTTGAGATTCTCCCGGAGGTGGGGTGCATTTTGGCTGCCTTTTGGGCTGGAGCTTCTCGTGGTTTGAGGCCTGGCTTGTTCCACCCCCTGCTCTTGAGATTCTCCAGGATGTGGGCTGGATTTTGGCTGCCTTTAGGGCTGGAGCTTCTCGTGGTTTGAGGCCTGGCTTGCTCCACCCCCTGCTCTTGATATTCTCAAGGAGGTGGGCTGGATTTTGGCTGCCTTTTGGGCTGGAGCTTCTCGTGGTTTGAGGCCTGGCTTGCTCCACCCCCTGCTCTTGAGATTCTCCCGGATGTGGGCTGCATTTTGGCTGCCATTTGGGCTGGAGCTTCTCGTGGTTTGAGGCTTGGCTTGCTCCACCCCCTGCTCTTGAGATTCTCCCGGATGTGGGCTGCATTTTGGCTGCCTTTTGGGCTGGAGCTTCTCGTGGTTTGAGGCTTGGCTTGCTCCACCCCCTGCTCTTGAGATTCTCCCGGATGTGGGCTGCATTTTGGCTGCCTTTTGGGCTGGAGCTTCTCGTGGTTTGAGGCCTGCCTTGCTCCACCCCCTGCTCTTGAGATTCTCCCGGATGTGGGCTGCATTTTGGCTGCCTTTAGGGCTGGAGCTTCTCGGGGTTTGAGGCCTGGCTTGCTCCACCCCCTGCTCTTGAGATTCTCCCGGATGTGGGCTGCATTTTGGCTGCCTTTTGGGCTGGAGCTTCTCGAGGTTTGAGGCCTGGCTTGCTCCACCCCCTGCTCTTGAGATTCTCCCGGATGTGGGCTGGATTTTGTCTGCCATTTGGGCTGGAGCTTCTTGTGGTTTGAGGCCTGGCTTGCTCCACCCCCTGCTCTTGATATTCTCCCAGATGTGGGCTGCATTTTGGCTCATAATTGGGCTGGAGCTTCTCGAGGTATGAGGCCTGCTTGCTCCACCACCTGCTCTTGAGATTCTCCCGGATGTGGGCTGGATTTTGTCTGCCATTTGGGCTGGAGCTTCTCGTGGTTTGAGGCCTGCCTTGCTCCACCCCCCGCTCTTGAATTTGTCCCGGATGTGGGCTGCATTTTGGCTGCCTTTTGGGCTGGAGAATCTCGAGGTTTGAGGCCTGCCTTGCTTCACACCTCCTGCTCTTGATATTCTCCCGGATATGGGCTGGATTTTGTCTGCATTTTGGGCTGGAGCTTCTCGTGGTTTGCGGCCTGGCTTGCTCCACCCCCTGCTCTTGAGATTCTCCCGGAGGTGGGCTGCATTTTGGCTACCTTTTGGCCTGGAACTTCTCGTGGTTTGAGGCCTGGCTTGCTCCACCCCCTGCTCTTGAGATTCTCCCAGATGTGGGCTGCATTTTGTCTGCCTTTTGGGCTGGAGCTTCTCGTGGTTTGAGGCCTGGCTTGCTCCAACCCCTCCTCTTGAGATTCTCCCGGATGTGGGCTGCATTTTGGCTGATTCTTGGGCTGGAGCTTCTCAAGGTTTGAGGCCTGGCTTGCTCCACCCCCTGCTCTTGAGATTCTCCCGGATGTGGGCTTCCTTTTTTCTGCCTTTTGGGCTGGAGCTTCTCGTGGTTTGAGGTCCTGGCTTGCTCCACCCCCTGCTCTTGATATTCTCCCGGATATGGGCTGGATTTTGTCTGCATTTTGGGCTGGAGCTTCTCGTGGTTTGACGCGTGGCTTGCTCCAGCCCCTGCTCTTGAGATTCTCCCGGATGTGGGCTGGATTTTGGCTGCCTTTTGGGCTGGAGCTTCTCGTGGTTTGAGGCCTGGCTTGCTCCACCCCCTGCTCTTGAGATTCTCCCGGATGTGGGCTGGAATTTGGCTGCATTTTGGGCTGGAGCTTCTCGTGGTTCGAGGCCTGGCTTGCTCCACCCCCTGCTCTTGATATTCTCCCGGAGGTGGGCTGCATTTTGGCTGCCTTTTGGGCTGGAGCTTCTCGTGGTTTGAGGCCTGGCTTGCTCCACCCCCTGCTCTTGAGATTCTCCCGGATGTTGGCTGGATTTTGGCTGCATTTTGGGCTGGAGCTTCTCGAGGTTTGAGGCCTGGCTTGTTCCACCCCCTGCTCTTGAGATTCTCCCGGATGTGGGCTGCATTTTGGCTGCCTTTTGGGCTGGAGCTTCTCGTGTTTTGAGGCCTGGCTTGCTCCACCCCCTGCTCTTGAGATTCTCCCGCATGTGGGCTGCATTTTGGCTGATTCTTGGGCTGGACCTTCTCGTGGTTTGAGGCCTGGCTTGCTCCACCACCTGCTCTTGAGATTCTCCCAGATGTGGGCTGGATTTTGTCTGCCTTTTGGGCTGGAGCTTCTCGTGGTTTGAGGCCTGCCTTGCTCCACCACCTGCTCTTGAGATTCTCCCGGATGTGGGCTGGATTTTGGCTCCTTTTTGGGCTGGAGCTTCTCGTGGTTTGAGGCCTGGCTTGCTCCACCCCCTGCTCTTGAGATTCTCCCGGATGTGGGCTGCATTTTGGCTGCCTTTTGGGCTGGAGAATGTCGAGGTTTGAGGCCTGCCTTGCTCCACACCCTGCTCTTGATAGGCTCCCAGATATGGGCTGGATTTTGTCTGCATTTTGGGCTGGAGCTTCTCGTGGTTTGAGGCCTGGCTTGCTCCACCCCCTGCTCTTGAGATTCTCCCGGATGTGGGCTGCATTTTGGCTGCCTTTAGGGCTGGAGCTTCTCATGGTTTGAGGCCTGGCTTGCTCCACCCCCTGCTCTTGAGATTCTCCCGGAGGTGGGGTGCATTTTGGCTGCCTTTTGGGCTGGAGCTTCTCATGGTTTGAGGCCTGGCTTGCTCCACCCCCTGCTCTTGAGATTCTCCAGGATGTGGGCTGCATTTTGGCTGCCATTTGGGCTGGAGCTTCTCATGGTTTGAGGCCTGGCTTGCTCCACCCCCTGCTCTTGATATTCTCAAGGAGGTGGGCTGGATTTTGGCTGCCTTTTGGGCTGGAGCTTCTCGTGGTTTGAGGCCTGGCTTGCTCCACCCCCTGCTCTTGAGATTCTCCCGGATGTGGGCTGCATTTTGGCTGCCTTTTGGGCTGGAGCTTCTCGTGGTTTGAGGCCTGGCTTGCTCCAAACTCTGCCATTGAGATTCTTTCGGATGTGGGCTGCATTTTGGCTGCCTTTTGGGCTGGAGCTTCTCGTGGTTTGAGGCCTGGCTTGCTCCACCCCCTGCTCTTGAGATTCTCCGGGATGTGGGCTGGATTTTGGCTGCCTTTTGGGCTGGAGCTTCTCGTGGTTTGAGGCCTGGCTTGCTCCACCCCCTGCTCTTGACAATCTCCTCCATGTGGCCTGGCTTTTGGCTGCCTTTTGGGCTGGAGCTTCTCGAGGTTTGAGGCCTGGCTTGCTCCACCCCCTGCTCTTGAGATTCTCCCGGATGTGGGCTGCATTTTGGCTGCCTTTTGGGCTGGAGCTTCTCGTGGTTTGAGGCCTGGCTTGCTCCACCCCCTGCTCTTGAGATTCTCCCGGATGTGGGCTGCATTTTGGCTGCCTTTTGGGCTGGAGCTTCTCGTGGTTTGAGGCCTGGCTTGCTCCAAACTCTGCCATTGAGATTCTTTCGGATGTGGGCTGCATTTTGGCTGCCTTTTGGGCTGGAGCTTCTCGTGGTTTGAGGCCTGGCTTGCTCCACCCCCTGCTCTTGAGATTCTCCGGGATGTGGGCTGGATTTTGGCTGCCTTTTGGGCTGGAGCTTCTCGTGGTTTGAGGCTTGGCTTGCTCCACCCCCTGCTCTTGAGATTCTCCCGGATGTGGGCTGCATTTTGGCTGCCTTTTGGGCTGGAGCTTCTCGTGGTTTGAGGCTTGGCTTGCTCCACCCCCTGCTCTTGAGATTCTCCCGGATGTGGGCTGCATTTTGGCTGCCTTTTGGGCTGGAGCTTCTCGTGGTTTGAGGCCTGCCTTGCTCCACCCCCTGCTCTTGAGATTATCAGGGAGGTGGGCTGCATTTTGGCTGCATTTAGGGCTGGAGCTTCTCGTGGTTTGAGGCCTGGCTTGCTCCACCCCCTGCTCTTGACAATCTCCTCCATGTGGCCTGGCTTTTGGCTGCCTTTTGGGCTGGAGCTTCTCGAGGTTTGAGGCCTGGCTTGCTCCACCCCCTGCTCTTGAGATTCTCCCGGATGTGGGCTGCATTTTGGCCGCCTTTTGGGCTGGAGCTTCTCGAGGTTTGAGGCCTGCCTTCCTCCACCCCCTGCTCTTGTGATTCTCCCGGATATGGGCTGGATTTTGTCTGCCATTTGGGCTGGAGCTTCTTGTGGTTTGAGGCCTGGCTTGCTCCACCCCCTGCTCTTGAGATTCTCCCAGATGTGGGCTGCATTTTGGCTGATACTTGGGCTGGAGCTTCTCGAGGTATGAGGCCTGCTTGCTCCACCACCTGCTCTTGAGATTCTCCCGGATGTGGGCTGGATTTTGTCTGCCATTTGGGCTGGAGCTTCTCGTGGTTTGAGGCCTGCCTTGCTCCACCACCTGCTCTTGATATTCTCCAGGATGTGGGCTGGATTTTGGCTCCCTTTTGGGCTGGAGCTTCTCATGGTTTGACGCCTTGCTTGCTCCACCCCCTGCTCTTGAATTTGTCCCGGATGTGGGCTGCATTTTGTCTGCCTTTTGGGCTGGAGCTTCTCGTGGTTTGAGGCCTGCCTTGCTTCACACCTCCTGCTCTTGATATTCTCCCGGATATGGGCTGGATTTGTCTGCATTTTGGGCTGGAGCTTCTCGTGGTTTGAGGCCTGGCTTGCTCCACCCCCTGCTCTTGAGATTCTCCCGGATGTGGGCTGCATTTTGGCTCCCTTTAGGGCTGGAGCTTCTCGTGGTTTGAGGCCTGGCTTACTCCACCCCCTGCTCTTGAGATTCTCCCGGAGGTTGGCTGCATTTTGGCTGCCTTTTGGGATGGAGCTTCTCGTGGTTTGAGGCCTGGCTTGCTCCACCCCCTGCTCTTGAGATTCTCCCAGAGGTGGGCTGCATTTTGGCTGCCGTTAGGGCTGGAGCTTCTCGTGGTTTGAGGCCTGGCTTTCTCCAATCCCTCCTCTTGATATTCTCCCAGATGTGGGCTGCATTTTGGCTGCCTTTAGGGCTGGAGCTTCTCATGGTTTGAGGCCTGCCTTGCTCCACCCCCTGCTCTTGAGAATCTCCCGGATGTGGGCTGCATTTTGGCTGCCTTTTGGGCTGGAGCTTCTCAAGGTTTGAGGCCTGGCTTGCTCCAAACTCTGCTCTTGATATTCTCCCGGAGGTGGGCTGCATTTTGGCTGATTCTTGGGCTGGAGCTTCTCGAGGTTTGAGGCCTGCCTTGCTCCACTCCCTGCTCTTGAGATTCTCCCGGATGTGGGCTGCATTTTGGCTGCCTTTTGGGCTGGAGCTTCTCATGGTTTGAGGCCTGGCTTCTTCCACCCCCTGCTCTTGATATTCTCCCTTATGTGGGCTGCAATTTGGCTGCCTTTTGGGCTGGAGCTTCTCGTGGTTTGAGGCCTGGCTTGCTCCACCCCCTGCTCTTGAGATTCTCCGGGATGTGGGCTGCATTTTGGCTGCCTTTTGGGCTGGAGCTTCTCGAGGTTTGAGGCCTGGCTTGCTCCACCCCCTGCTCTTGAGATTCTCCCGGATGTGGGCTGCATTTTGGCTGCCTTCTGGGCTGGAGCTTCTCGTGGTTTGAGGCCTGGCTTGCTCCACCCCCTGCTCTTGATATTCTCCCGGAGGTGGGCTGCATTTTGGCTGCCTTTTGGGCTGGAGCTTCTCGTGGTTTGAGGCCTGGCTTGCTCCATACCCTGCTCTTGAGATTCTCCCGGATGTGGGCTGCATTTTGGCTGCCTTTTGGGCTGGAGCTTCTCGTGGTTTGAGGCCTGGCTTGCTCCATACCCTGCTCTTGAGATTCTCCCGTATGTTTGCTGGATTTTGGCTGCCTTTTGGGCTGGAGCTTCTCGTGGTTTGAGGCCTGGCTTGCTCCAACCCCTGCTCTTGAGATTCTCCCGGAGGTGGGCTGCATTTTGGCTGCCTTTTGGGCTGGAGCTTCTCGTGGTTTGAGGCCTGGTTTTCGCCACCCCCTGCTCTTGAGATTCTCCCGGATGTAGGCTGCATTTTGGCTGCCTTTTGGGCTGGAGCTTCTTGTGGTTTGAGGCCTGGCTTGCTCCACCCCCTGCTCTTGAGATTCTCCGGGATGTGGGCTGCATTTTGGCTGCGTCTTTGCTGGAGCTTCTCGTGGTTTGAGGCCTGGCTTGCTCCACCCCCTGCTCTTGAGATTCTCCCGGATGTGGGCTGCATTTTGGCTGCATTTTTTGCTGGAGCTTCTCGTGGTTTGAGGCCTGGCTTGCTCCACCCCCTGCTCTTGATATTCTCCCGGATGTGGGCTGCATTTTGGCTGCCTTTAGGGCTGGAGCTTCTCGTGGTTTGTGGCGTGGCTTGCTCCACCCCCTGCTCTTGAGATTCTCCCGGATGTGGGCTGCATTTTGGCTGCCTTTTGGGCTGGAGCTTCTCGAGGTTTGAGGCCTGCCTTGCTCCACCCCCTGCTCTTGAGATTCTCCCGGATGTGGGCTGGATTTTGTCTGCATTTTGGGCTGGAGCTTCTCATGGTTTGAGGCCTGGCTTGCTCCAATCCCTGCTCTTGTGATTCTCCTGGATGTGGGCTGGATTTTGGCTGCCTTTTGGGCTGGAGCTTCTCGTGGTTTGAGGCCTGCCTTGCTCCATCCCCTGCTCTTGAGATTATCAGGGAGGTGGGCTGCATTTTGGCTGCCTTTTGGGCTGTAGCTTCTCGTGGTTTGAGGCCTGGCTTGCTCCACCCCCTGCTCTTGATATTCTCCCCGAGGTGGGCTGCATTTTGGCTGCCTTTAGGGCTGGATCTTCTCGTGGTTTGAGGCCTGGCTTGCTCCACCCCCTGCTCTTGAGATTCTCCCGGATGTGGGCTGCATTTTGGCTGCCTTTTGGGCTGGAGCTTCTCGAGGTTTGAGGCCTGCCTTGCTCCACCCCCTGCTCTTGAGATTCTCCTGGATGTGGGCTGCATTTTGGCTGCCTTTTGGGCTGGAGGTTCTCGTGGTTTGAGGCCTGGCTTGCTCCACCCCCTGCTCTTGAGATTCTCCCGGATGTGGGTTGCATTTTGCCTGCATTTTGGGCTGGAGCTTCTCATGGTTTGAGGCCTGGCTTGCTCCAAACTCTGCCATTGAGATTCTCCCGGAGTTGGGCTGCATTTTGGCTGATTCTTGGGCTGGAGCTTCTCGTGGTTTGAGGCCTGGCTTGCTCCACCCCCTGCTCTTGAGATTCTCCCGGATGTGGGCTGCATTTTGGCTGCCTTTTGGGCTGGAGCTTCTCGTGGTTTGAGGCCTGCCTTGCTCCACCCCCTGCTCTTGATATTCTCCCAGATATGGGCTGGATTTTGTCTGCCTTTTGGGCTGGAGCTTCTCGTGGTTTGAGGCCTGGCTTACTCCACCCCCTGCTCTTGAGATTCTGCCGGATGTGGGCTGGATTTTGGCTGCCTTTTGGGCTGGAGCTTCTTGTGGTTTGAGGCCTGCCTTGATCTACCCCCTGTCCATGATATTCTCCCGGATGTGGGCTGCATTTTGGCTGCCTCTTGGGCTGGAGCTTCTCGTGGTTTGAGGCCTGGCTTGCTCCACCCCCTGCTCTTGAGATTCTCCCGGATGTGGGCTGCATTTTGGCTGCATTTTTTGCTGGAGCTTCTCGTGGTTTGAGGCCTGGCTTGCTCCACCCCCTGCTCTTGATATTCTCCCGGATGTGGGCTGCATTTTGGCTGCCTTTAGGGCTGGAGCTTCTCGTGGTTTGTGGCGTGGCTTGCTCCACCCCCTGCTCTTGAGATTCTCCCGGATGTGGGCTGCATTTTGGCTGCCTTTTGGGCTGGAGCTTCTCGAGGTTTGAGGCCTGCCTTGCTCCACCCCCTGCTCTTGAGATTCTCCCGGATGTGGGCTGGATTTTGTCTGCATTTTGGGCTGGAGCTTCTCATGGTTTGAGGCCTGGCTTGCTCCAATCCCTGCTCTTGTGATTCTCCTGGATGTGGGCTGGATTTTGGCTGCCTTTTGGGCTGGAGCTTCTCGTGGTTTGAGGCCTGCCTTGCTCCATCCCCTGCTCTTGAGATTATCAGGGAGGTGGGCTGCATTTTGGCTGCCTTTTGGGCTGTAGCTTCTCGTGGTTTGAGGCCTGGCTTGCTCCACCCCCTGCTCTTGATATTCTCCCCGAGGTGGGCTGCATTTTGGCTGCCTTTAGGGCTGGATCTTCTCGTGGTTTGAGGCCTGGCTTGCTCCACCCCCTGCTCTTGAGATTCTCCCGGATGTGGGCTGCATTTTGGCTGCCTTTTGGGCTGGAGCTTCTCGAGGTTTGAGGCCTGCCTTGCTCCACCCCCTGCTCTTGAGATTCTCCTGGATGTGGGCTGCATTTTGGCTGCCTTTTGGGCTGGAGGTTCTCGTGGTTTGAGGCCTGGCTTGCTCCACCCCCTGCTCTTGAGATTCTCCCGGATGTGGGTTGCATTTTGCCTGCATTTTGGGCTGGAGCTTCTCATGGTTTGAGGCCTGGCTTGCTCCAAACTCTGCCATTGAGATTCTCCCGGAGTTGGGCTGCATTTTGGCTGATTCTTGGGCTGGAGCTTCTCGTGGTTTGAGGCCTGGCTTGCTCCACCCCCTGCTCTTGAGATTCTCCCGGATGTGGGCTGCATTTTGGCTGCCTTTTGGGCTGGAGCTTCTCGTGGTTTGAGGCCTGCCTTGCTCCACCCCCTGCTCTTGATATTCTCCCAGATATGGGCTGGATTTTGTCTGCCTTTTGGGCTGGAGCTTCTCGTGGTTTGAGGCCTGGCTTACTCCACCCCCTGCTCTTGAGATTCTGCCGGATGTGGGCTGGATTTTGGCTGCCTTTTGGGCTGGAGCTTCTTGTGGTTTGAGGCCTGCCTTGATCTACCCCCTGTCCATGATATTCTCCCGGATGTGGGCTGCATTTTGGCTGCCTCTTGGGCTGGAGCTTCTCGTGGTTTGAGGCCTGGCTTGCTCCAGGCGCTGCTCTTTATATTGTCCCTCATGTGGCCTGCATTTTGGCTGCCTTTGGGCTGGAAATTTCTGTTTTTTGAGGCCTGGCTTGCTCCACCCCCTGCTCTTGATATTGTCCCAGATGTGGGCTGCATTTTGGCTGCCTTTTGGGCTGGAGCTTCTCGTGGTTTGAGGCCTGCCTTGAACCACCCCCTGCCCATGATATTCTCCCGGATGTGGGCTGCATTTTGGCTGCCTTTTGGGCTGGAGCTTCTTGAGGTTTGAGGCCTGGCTTGCTCCACCCCCTGCTCTTGAGATTCTCCTGGATGTGGGCTGCATTTTGGCTGCCTTTTGGGCTGGAGCTTCTCGAGGTTTGAGGCCTGGCTTGCTCCATCCCCTGCTCTTAACATTCTCCCGGAGGAGGGCTGCATTTTGGCTGCATTTTGGGCTGGAGCTTCTCTTGGTTTGAGGCCTGGCTTGCTCCATCCCCTGCTCTTAACATTCTCCCGGAGGAGGGCTGCATTTTGGCTGCATTTTGGGCTGGAGCTTCTCGTGGTTTAAGGCCTGGCTTGCGCCACCCCCTGCTCTTGAGATTCTCCCGGATGTGGGCTGCATGTTGGCTGCCTTTTGGGCTGGAGCTTCTCGTGGTTTGAGGCCTGGCTTGCTCCACCCAATGCTCTTGAGATTCTCCCGGATGTGGGCTGCATTTTGGCTGCCTTTTGGGCTGGAGCTTCTCGAGGTTTGAGGCCTGCCTTGCTCCACCCCCTGCTCTTGAGATTCTCCCAGATGTGGGCTGCATTTTGGCTGCATTTTGGGCTGGAGCTTCTCGTGGTTTGAGGCCTGGCTTGCGCCACCCCCTGCTCTTGAGATTCTCCCGGATGTGGGCTGCATTTTGGCTGCCTTTTGGGCTGGAGCTTCTCGTGGTTTGAGGCCTGGCTTGCTCCACCCCCTGCTCTTGAGATTCTCCCGGATGTGGGCTGCATTTTGGCTGCCTTTTGGGCTGGAGCTTCTCGTGGTTTGAGGCCTGGCTTGCTCCACCCCCTGCTCTTGAGATTCTCCCGGATGTGGGCTGCATTTTGGCTGCCTTTAGGGCTGGAGCTTCTCGTGGTTTGAGGCCTGGCTTGCTCCACCCCCTGCTCTTGAGATTCTCCGGGATGTGGGCTGCATTTTGGCTGCCTTTTTTGCTGGAGCTTCTCGTGGTTTGAGGCCTGGCCTGCTCCAACCCCTGCTCTTGATATTATCTTTTATGTGGGCTTCATTTTGGCTGTCTTTTAGGCTGAAGCTTCTCATGGTTTAGGGCCTGCCTTGCTCCACCCCCTGCTCTTGATATTCTCCAGGATGTGGGCTGGATTTTGGCTGCCTTTTGGGCTGGAGCTTCTCGTGGTTTGAGGCCTGGCTTGCTCCACCCCCTGCTCTTGAGATTCTGCCGGATGTGGGCTGGATTTTGTCTGCCTTTTGGGCTGGAGCTTCTCGTGGTTTGACGCCTGGCTTGATCTACCCCTGCCCATGATATTCTCCCGGATGTGGGCTGCATTTTGTCTGCCTTTTGGGCTGGAGCTTCTCGTGGTTTGACGCCTGGCTTGATCTACCCCTGCCCATGATATTCTCCCGGATGTGGGCTGCATTTTGGCTGCCTCTTGGGCTGGAGCTTCTCGTGGTTTGAGGCCTGGCTTGCTCCAGGCGCTGCTCTTGAGATTCTCCCTCATGTGGCCTGCATTTTGGCTGCCTTTGGGCTGGAAATTTCCGTTTTTTGAGGCCTGGCTTGCTCCACCCCCTGCTCTTGAGATTCTCCCGGATGTGGGTAGGATTTTGGGTGCCTTTTGGGCTGGAGCTTCTCATGGTTTGAGGCCTGGCTTGCTCCATCCCCTGCTCTTGAGATTCTCCCGGATGTGGGCTGCATTTTGGCTGCCTTTTTTGCTGGAGCTTCTCGTGGTTTGAGGCCTGCCTTTCTCCACCCCCTGCTCTTGAGATTCTCCCGGATGTGGGTAGGATTTTGGCTGCCTTTTGGGCTGGAGCTTCTCATGGTTTGAGGCCTGGCTTGCTCCATCCCCTGCTCTTGAGATTCTCCGGGATGTGGGCTGCATTTTGGCTGCCTTTTGGGCTGGAGCTTCTCGTGGTTTGAGTCCTGGCCTGCTCCAACCCCTGCTCTTGATATTAACTTTTATGTGGGCTTCATTTTGGCTGCCTTTTGGGGTGGTGCTTCTCGTGGTTTGAGGCCTGGCTTGCTCCACCCCCTGCTCTTGAGATTCTCCTGGAGGAGGGCTGGATTTTGGCTTCCTTTTGGGCTGGAGCTTCTCGAGGTTTGAGGCCTGGCTTGCTCCACCCCCTGCTCTTGAGATTCTCCCGGATGTGGGCTGCATTTTGGTTGACTTTTGGGCTGGAGCTTCTCGAGGTTTGAGGACTGCCTTGCTCCACCCCCTCCTCTTGAGATTCTCCCGCATGTGGGCTGGATTTTGTCTGCTTTTTGGGCTGGAGCTTCTCGAGGTTTGAGGCCTGGCTTGCTCCACCCCCTGCTCTTGAGATTCTCCCGGATGTGGGCTGCATTTTGGCTGCGTTTAGGGCTGGAGCTTCTCTTGGTTTGAGGCCTGGCTTGCTCCACCCTCTGCTCTTAACATTCTCCCGGAGGAGGGCTGCATTTTGGCTGCATTTTGGGCTGGAGCTTCTCGTGGTTTAAGGCCTGGCTTGCTCCACCCCCTGCTCTTGAGATTCTCCCGGATGTGGGCTGTATTTTGGCTGCCTTTTGTGCTGGAGCTTCCCGTGGTTTGAGGCCTGGCTTGCTCCACCCCCTGCTCTTGAGATTCTCCCAGATGTGGGTAGGATTTTGGCTGCCTTTTGGGCTGGAGCTTCTCGTGGTTTGAGGCCTGGCTTGCTCCATCCCCTGCTCTTGAGATTCTCCGGGATGTGGGCTGCATTTTGGCTGCATTTTGGCTGGAGCTTCTCGTGGTTTGAGGCCTGGCTTGCTCCACCCCCTGCTCTTGAGATTCTCCCGGATGTGGGCTGAATTTTGGCTGCCTTTTGGGCTGGAGCTTCTTGTGGTTTGTGGCCTGGCTTGCTCCACCCCCTGCTCTTGAGATTCTCCTGGATGTGGGCTGCATTTTCGCTGCCTTTTGGGCTGGAGCTTCTCAAGGTTTGAGGCCTGCCTTGCTCCACCCCCTGCTCTTGAGATTCTCCCGGATGTGGGCTGCATTTTGGCTGCGTTTTGGGCTGGAGCTTCTCGTGGTTTGAGGCCTGGCTTGCTCCACCCCCTGCTCTTGAGATTCTCCCGGATGTGGGCTGCATTTTGGCTGCCTTTAGGGCTGGAGCTTCTCATGGATTGAGGCCTGGCTTGCTCCACCCCCTGCTCTTGATATTCTCCCGGATGTGGGCTGGAGTTTGGCTGCCTTTTGGGCTGGAGCTTCTCGTGGTTTGAGGCCTGGCTTGCTCCACCCCCTGCTCTTGAGATTCTCCCGGATGTGGGCTGCATTTTGGTTGCCTTTTGGGCTGGAAATTTCCGTTTTTTGAGACCTGGCTTGCTCCACTCCTTGATCTTGAGATTCTCCTGGATGTGGGCTGCATTTTGGCTGCATTTTGGGCTGGAGCTTCTCGTGGTTTGAGGCCTGGCTTGCTCCAACCCCTGCTCTTGATATTCTCCAGGATATGGGCTGGATTTTGGCTGCCTTTTGGGCTGGAGCTTCTCGTGGTTTGAGGCCTGGCTTGGTCCACCCCCTGCTCTTGATATTCTCCTGGATGTGGGCTGCATTTTGGCTGCCTTTTTTGCTGGAGCTTCTCGTGGTTTGAGGCCTGCCTTGCTCCACCCCCTGCTCTTGAGATTCTCCCGGATGTGGGCTGCATTTTGGCTGCCTTTTTTGCTGGAGCTTCTCGTGGTTTGAGGCCTGCCTTGCTCCACCCCCTGCTCTTGAGATTCTCCCGGATGTGGGTAGGATTTTGGCTGCCTTTTGGGCTGGAGCTTCTCATGGTTTGAGGCCTGGCTTGCTCCATCCCCTGCTCTTGAGATTCTCCGGGATGTGGGCTGCATTTTGGCTGCCTTTTGGGCTGGAGCTTCTCGTGGTTTGAGTCCTGGCCTGCTCCAACCCCTGCTCTTGATATTAACTTTTATGTGGGCTTCATTTTGGCTGCCTTTTAGGCTAGAGCTTCTCGTGGTTTGGGGCCTGCCTTGCTCCAGCCGCTGCTCTTGATATTCTCCAGGATGTGGGCTGGATTTTGGCTGCCTTTTGGGGTGGTGCTTCTCGTGGTTTGAGGCCTTGCTTGCTCCACCCCCTGCTCTTGAGATTCTCCTGGAGGAGGGCTGGATTTTGGCTGCCTTTTGGGCTGGAGCTTCTCGAGGTTTGAGGCCTGGCTTGCTCTACCACCTGCTCTTGAGATTCTCCCGGAGGTGGGCTGCATTTTGGCTGCTTTTTGGGCTGGAGCTTCTCGAGGTTTGAGGCCTGGCTTGCTCCACCCCCTGCTCTTGAGATTCTCCCGGATGTGGGCTGCATTTTGGCTGCGTTTAGGGCTGGAGCTTCTCTTGGTTTGAGGCCTGGCTTGCTCCACCCTCTGCTCTTAACATTCTCCCAGAGGAGGGCTGCATTTTGGCTGCATTTTGGGCTGGAGCTTCCCGTGGTTTGAGGCCTGGCTTGCTCCACCCCCTGCTCTTGAGATTCTCCCGGATGTGGGCTGGATTTTGGCTGCCTTTTGGTCTGGAGCTTCTTGTGGTTTGTTGCCTGGCTTGCTCCACCCCCTGCTCTTGAGATTCTCCCGGATGTGGGCTGCATTTTCGCTGCCTTTTGGGCTGGAGCTTCTCGAGGTTTGAGGCCTGCCTTGCTCCACCCCCTGCTCTTGAGATTCTCCCGGATGTGGGCTGCATTTTGGCTGCGTTTTGGGCTGGAGCTTCTCGAGGTTTGAGGCCTGCCTTGCTCCACCCCCTGCTCTTGAGATTCTCCCGGATGTGGGCTGGATTTTGTCTGCATTTTGGGCTGGAGCTTCTCGTGGTTTGAGGCCTGGCTTGCTCCACCCCCTGCTCTTGAGATTCTCCCAGATGTGGCCTGCATTTTGGCTGCCTTTTGGGCTGGAGCTTCTCGTGGTTTGAGGCCTGGCTTACTCCACCCCCTGCTCTTGATATTCTCCCGGATGTGGGCTGGATTTTGTCTGCCTTTTGGGCTGGAGCTTCTCGTGGTTTGAGGCCTGGCTTCCTGCACCCCCTGCTCTTGCGATTCTCCCGGAGGAGGGCTGCATTTTGGCTGCATTTTGGGCTGGAGCTTCCCGTGGTTTGCGGCCTGGCTTGCTCCACCCCCTGCTCTTGAGATTCTCCCAGATGTGGGTAGGATTTTGGGTGCCTTTTGGGCTGGAGCTTCTCATGGTTTGAGGCCTGGCTTGCTCCATCCCCTGCTCTTGAGATTCTCCGGGATGTGGGCTGCATTTTGGCTGCATTTTGGCTGGAGCTTCTCGTGGTTTGAGGCCTGGCTTGCTCCACCCCCTGCTCTTGAGATTCTCCCGGATGTGGGCTGGATTTTGGCTGCCTTTTGGGCTGGAGCTTCTTGTGGTTTGAGGCCTGGCTTGCTCCACCCCCTGCTCTTGAGATTCTCCCGGATGTGGGCTGCATTTTGGCTGCGTTTTGGGCTGGAGCTTCTCGTGGTTTGAGGCCTGGCTTGCTCCACCCCCTGCTCTTGAGATTCTCCCGGATGTGGGCTGCATTTTGGCTGCCTTTTGGGCTGGAAATTTCCGTTTTTTGAGACCTGGCTTGCTCCACGCCTTGATCTTGAGATTCTCCTGGATGTGGGCTGCATTTTGTCTGCATTTTGGGTTGGAGCTTCTCGTGGTTTGAGGCCTGGCTTGCTCCAACCCCTGCTCTTGATATTCTCCCGGATATGGGCTGGATTTTGGCTGCCTTTTGGGCTGGAGCTTCTCGTGGTTTGAGGCCTGGCTTGGTCCACCCCCTGCTCTTGAGATTCTCCTGGATGTGGGCTGGATTTTGGCTGCCTTGTGGGCTGGAGCTTCTCATGGTTTGAGGCCTGGCTTGCTCCACCCCCTGCTCTTGAGATTCTCCCGGATGTGGGCTGCATTTTGGCTGCCTTTTGGGCTGGAGCTTCTCGTGGTTTGAGGCCTGGCTTGCTCCAGGCGCTGCTCTTGATATTCTCCCGCATGTGGCCTGCATTTTGGTTGCCTTTGTGCTGGAAAATTCCGTTTTTTGAGGCCTGGCTTGCTCCACCCCCCTGCTCTTGATATTCTCCCGTATGTGGGCTGCATTTTGGCTGCCTTTTGGGCTGGAGCTTGTCGTGGTTTGAGGCCTGGCTTGCTCCACCCCCTGCTCTTGATATTCTCCCCGATGTGGACTGCATTTTGGCTGCCTTTTGGGCTGGAGCTTCTCGTGGTTTGGGGCCTGACTTGCTTCAGCCGCTGCTCTTGAGATTCTCCCGGATGTGGGCTGCATTTTGGCTGCCTTTTGGGCTGGAGCTTCTCGTGGTTTGAGGCCTGCCTTGAACCACCCCCTTCCCATGATATTCTCCCGGATGTGGGCTGCGTTATGGCTGCCTTTTGGGCTGGAGCTTCTCGTGGTTTGAGGCCTGGCTTGCTCCACCCCCTGCTCTTGAGATTCTCCCGCATGTGGGCTGTATTTTGGTTGCCTTTGGGCTGGAAATTTCCGTTTTTTGAGGCCTGGCTTGCTCCACCCCCCTGCTCTTGATATTTTCCCGGATGTGGGCTGCATTTTGGCTGCCTTTTGGGCTGGAGCTTCTCGTGGTTTGAGTCCTGGCCTGCTCCAACCCCTGCTCTTGATATTATCTTTTATGAGGGCTTCATTTTGGCTGCCTTTTAGGCTGGAGCTTCTCGTGGTTTAGGCCTGCCTTGCTCCAGCCGCTGCTCTTGATATTCTCCACTATGTGGACTGGATTTTGGCTGATTTTTGGGCTGGAGCTTCTCGTGGTTTGAGGCCTGGCTTGCTCCACCCCCTGCTCTTGAGATTCTCCCGGATGTTGGCTGGATTTTGGCTGCATTTTGGGCTGGAGCTTCTCGTGGTTTGAGGCCTGCCTTGATCCACCCCCTGCCCATGATATTCTCCCGGATGTGGGCTGCGTTATGGCTGCCTTTTGGGCTGTAGCTTCTCGTGGTTTGGGGCCTGTCTTGCTCCACCCCCTGCTCTTGAGATTCTCCAGGATGTGGGCTGGATTTTGGCTTATTTTTGGGCTGGAGCTTCTCATGGTTTGAGGCCTGGCTTGCTCCACCCCCTGCTCTTGAGATTCTCCCGGATGTGGGCTGCATTTTGGCTGCCTTTTTGGCTGGAGCTTCTCGTGGTTTGAGGCCTGGCTTGCTCCACCCCCTGCTCTTGAGATTCTCCAGGATGTGGGCTGGATTTTGGCTTATTTTTGGGCTGGAGCTTCTCATGGTTTGAGGCCTGGCTTGCTCCACCCCCTGCTCTTGAGATTCTCCCGGATATGGGCTGCATTTTGGCTGCCTTGTGGGCTGGAGCTTCTCGTGGTTTGAGTCCTGGCCTGCTCCAACCTCTGCTCTTGATATTATCTTTTATGTGGGCTTCATTTTGGCTGCCTTTTGGGCTGGAGCTTGTCGTGGTTTGGGGCCTGCCTTGCTCTAGCCACTGCTCTTGATATTCTCCAGGATGTGGGCTGGATTTTTTCTTATTTTTGGACTGGAGCTTCTCATGGTTTGAGGCCTGGCTTGCTCCACCCCCTGCTCTTGATATTCTCCCGGATGTGGGCTGCATTTTGGCTGCCTTTTGGGCTGGAGCTTCTCGTGGTTTGAGGCCTGGCTTGCTCCACCCCCTGCTCTTGAGATTCTCCCGGATGTGGGCTGCATTTTGGCTGCATTTTGGGCTGGAGCTTCTCGTGGTTTGAGGCCTTGCTTGCTCCACCCCCTGCTCTTGAGATTATCAGGGAGGTGGGCTGCATTTTGGCTGCCTTTTTGCCTGGAGCTTCTCGTGGTTTGAGGCCTGGCTTGCTCCACCCCCTGCTCTTGACAATTTCCTCCAAGTGGGCTGGCCTTTGGCTCCCTTTTGGGCTGGAGCTTCCCGTGGTTTGAGGCCTGGCTTGCTCCACCCTCTGCTCTTGAGATTCTCCCGGATATGGGCTGGAATTTGTCTACCATTTGGGCTGGAGCTTCTCGAGGTTTGAGGCCTGGCTTGCTCCACCCCCTGCTCTTGAGATTCTCCCGGATGTGGGCTGCATTTTGGCTGCCTTTTGGGCTGGAGCTTCTCATGGTTTGAGGCCTGTCTTGCTCCACCCCCTGCTCTTGAGATTCTCCCGGATGTGGGCTGCATTTTGGCTGACTTTTGGGCTGGAGCTTCTCGTGGTTTGAGGCCTGGCTTGCTCCACCCCCTGCTCTTGAGATTCTCCCGGATGTGGGCTGCATTTTTGCTGCATTTTGGTCTGGAGCTTCTCATGGTTTGAGGCCTGGCTTGCTCCACCCTCTGCTCTTGATATTCTCCTGGATGTGGGCTGCATTTTGGCTGCCTTTTGGGCTGGAGCTTCTCGAGGTTTGAGGCCTGGCTTCCTCCACCCCCTGCTCTTGAGATTCTCCTGGATGTGGGCTGCATTTTGGCTGCCTTTTGGGCTGGAGCTTCTCGTGGTTTGAGGCCTGGCTTGCTCCACCCCCTGCTCTTGAGATTCTCCCGGATGTGGGCTGCATTTTTGCTGCATTTTGGTCTGGAGCTTCTCATGGTGTGAGGCCTGGCTTGCTCCACCCTCTGCTCTTGATATTCTCCTGGATGTGGGCTGCATTTTGGCTGCCTTTTGGGCTGGAGCTTCTCGTGGTTTGAGGCCTGGCTTGCTCCACCCCCTGCTCTTGAGATTCTCCCGCATGTGGGCTGTATTTTGGTTGCCTTTGGGCTGGAAATTTCCGTTTTTTGAGGCCTGGCTTGCTCCACCCCCCTGCTCTTGATATTTTCCCGGATGTGGGCTGCATTTTGGCTGCCTTTTGGGCTGGAGCTTCTCGTGGTTTGAGTCCTGGCCTGCTCCAACCCCTGCTCTTGATATTATCTTTTATGAGGGCTTCATTTTGGCTGCCTTTTAGGCTGGAGCTTCTCGTGGTTTGAGGCCTGCCTTGCTCCAGCCGCTGCTCTTGATATTCTCCACTATGTGGACTGGATTTTGTCTGATTTTTGGGCTGGAGCTTCTCATGGTTTGAGGCCTGGCTTGCTCCACCCCCTGCTCTTGAGATTCTCCCGGATGTTGGCTGGATTTTGGCTGCATTTTGGGCTGGAGCTTCTCGTGGTTTGAGGCCTGCCTTGATCCACCCCCTGCCCATGATATTCTCCCGGATGTGGGCTGCGTTATGGCTGCCTTTTGGGCTGTAGCTTCTCGTGGTTTGGGGCCTGTCTTGCTCCACCCCCTGCTCTTGATATTGTCCCAGATGTGGGCTAAATTTTGGCTGACTTTTGGGCTGTAGATTCTCGTGGTTTGAGGCCTGGCTTGCTCCACCCCCTGCTCTTGAGATTCTCCCGCAGGTGGGCTGCATTTTGGTTGCCTTTGGGCTGGAAATTTCCGTTTTTTGAGGCCTGGCTTGCTCCACCCCCCTGCTCTTGAGATTCTCCCCGATGTGGGCTGCATTTTGGCTGCCTTTTGGGCTGGAGCTTCTCGTGGTTTGAGGCCTGGCTTGCTCCACCCCCTGCTCTTGAGATTCTCCCCGATGTGGGCTGCATTTTGGCTGCCTTTTGGGCTGGAGCTTCTCGTGGTTTGAGGCCTGGCTTGCTCCACCCCCTGCTCTTGAGATTCTCCAGGATGTGGGCTGGATTTTGGCTTATTTTTGGGCTGGAGCTTCTCATGGTTTGAGGCCTGGCTTGCTCCACCCCCTGCTCTTGAGATTCTCCCGGATGTGGGCTGCATTTTGGCTGCCTTTTTGGCTGGAGCTTCTCGTGGTTTGAGGCCTGGCTTGCTCCACCCCCTGCTCTTGAGATTCTCCAGGATGTGGGCTGGATTTTGGCTTATTTTTGGGCTGGAGCTTCTCATGGTTTGAGGCCTGGCTTGCTCCACCCCCTGCTCTTGAAATTCTCCCGGATATGGGCTGCATTTTGGCTGCCTTGTGGGCTGGAGCTTCTCGTGGTTTGAGTCCTGGCCTGCTCCAACCTCTGCTCTTGATATTATCTTTTATGTGGGCTTCATTTTGGCTGCCTTTTGGGCTGGAGCTTCTCGTGGTTTGGGGCCTGCCTTGCTCCAGCCACTGCTCTTGATATTCTCCAGGATGTGGGCTGGATTTTGGCTTATTTTTGGGCTGGAGCTTCTCATGGTTTGAGGCCTGGCTTGCTCCACCCCCTGCTCTTGAGATTCTCCCGGATATGGGCTGCATTTTGGCTGCATTTTGGGCTGGAGCTTCTCGTGCTTTGAGGCCTTCCTTGATCCACCCCCTTCTCTTGATATTCTCCCGGATGTGGGCTGCATTTTGGCTGCCTTTTGGGCTGGAGCTTCTCGTGGTTTGAGGCCTGTCTTGCTCCACCCCCTGCTCTTGAGATTCTCCCGGATGTGGGCTGGATTTTGGCTGCCTTTTGGGCTGGAGCTTCTCGTGGTTTGAGGCCTGGCTTGCTCCACCCCCTGCTCTTGAGATTCTCCCAGATGTGGGCTGCATTTTGACTGCCTTTTGGGCTGGAGCTTCTCGTGGTTTGAGGCCTGGCTTGCTCCACCCCCTGCTCTTGAGATTCTCCTGGATGTGGGCTGCATTTTGGCTGCCTTTTGGGCTGGAGCTTCTCATGGTTTGAGGCCTGGCTTGCTCCACCCCCTGCTCTTGAGATTCTCCCGGATGTGGGCTGCATTTTGGCTGCGTTTAGGGCTGGAGCTTCTCTTGGTTTGAGGCCTGGCTTGCTCCACCCTCTGCTCTTGGGATTCTCCGGGATGTGGGCTGCATTTTGGCTGCCTTTTGGGCTGGAGCTTCTCGTGGTTTGAGGCCTGGCTTGCTCCACCCCCTGCTCTTGAGATTCTCCCGGATGTGGGCTGCATTTTGGCTGCATTTTGGGCTGGAGCTTCTCGTGGTTTGAGGCCTTGCTTGCTCCACCCCCTGCTCTTGAAATTATCAGGGAGGTGGGCTGCATTTTGGCTGCCTTTTGGGCTGGAGCTTCTCGTGGTTTGAGGCCTGGCTTGCTCCACCCCCTGCTCTTGACAATTTCCTCCAAGTGGGCTGGCCTTTGGCTCCCTTTTGGGCTGGAGCTTCCCGTGGTTTGAGGCCTGGCTTGCTCCACCCTCTGCTCTTGAGATTCTCCCGGATATGGGCTGGAATTTGTCTACCATTTGGGCTGGAGCTTCTCGTGGTTTGAGGCCTGGCTTGCTCCACCCTCTGCTCTTGATATTCTCCTGGATGTGGGCTGCATTTTGGCTGCCTTTTGGGCTGGAGCTTCTCGTGGTTTGAGGCCTGGCTTGCTCCACCCCCTGCTCTTGAGATTCTCCCGCATGTGGGCTGTATTTTGGTTGCCTTTGGGCTGGAAATTTCCGTTTTTTGAGGCCTGGCTTGCTCCACCCCCCTGCTCTTGATATTTTCCCGGATGTGGGCTGCATTTTGGCTGCCTTTTGGGCTGGAGCTTCTCGTGGTTTGAGTCCTGGCCTGCTCCAACCCCTGCTCTTGATATTATCTTTTATGAGGGCTTCATTTTGGCTGCCTTTTAGGCTGGAGCTTCTCGTGGTTTGAGGCCTGCTTTGCTCCAGCCGCTGCTCTTGATATTCTCCACTATGTGGACTGGATTTTGGCTGATTTTTGGGCTGGAGCTTCTCATGGTTTGAGGCCTGGCTTGCTCCACCCCCTGCTCTTGAGATTCTCCCGGATGTTGGCTGGATTTTGGCTGCATTTTGGGCTGGAGCTTCTCGTGGTTTGAGGCCTGCCTTGATCCACCCCCTGCCCATGATATTCTCCCGGATGTGGGCTGCGTTATGGCTGCCTTTTGGGCTGTAGCTTCTCGTGGTTTGGGGCCTGTCTTGCTCCACCCCCTGCTCTTGATATTGTCCCAGATGTGGGCTAAATTTTGGCTGACTTTTGGGCTGTAGATTCTCGTGGTTTGAGGCCTGGCTTGCTCCACTCCCTGCTCTTGAGATTCTCCCGCAGGTGGGCTGCATTTTGGTTGCCTTTGGGCTGGAAATTTCCGTTTTTTGAGGCCTGGCTTGCTCCACCCCCCTGCTCTTGAGATTCTCCAGGATGTGGGCTGGATTTTGGCTTATTTTTGGGCTGGAGCTTCTCATGGTTTGAGGCCTGGCTTGCTCCACCCCCTGCTCTTGAGATTCTCCCGGATGTGGGCTGCATTTTGGCTGCCTTTTTGGCTGGAACTTCTCGTGGTTTGAGGCCTGGCTTGCTCCACCCCCTGCTCTTGAGATTCTCCAGGATGTGGGCTGGATTTTGGCTTATTTTTGGGCTGGAGCTTCTCATGGTTTGAGGCCTGGCTTGCTCCACCCCCTGCTCTTGAGATTCTCCCGGATATGGGCTGCATTTTGGCTGCCTTGTGGGCTGGAGCTTCTCGTGGTTTGAGTCCTGGCCTGCTCCAACCTCTGCTCTTGATATTATCTTTTATGTGGGCTTCATTTTGGCTGCCTTTTGGGCTGGAGCTTGTCGTGGTTTGGGGCCTGCCTTGCTCTAGCCACTGCTCTTGATATTCTCCAGGATGTGGGCTGGATTTTTTCTTATTTTTGGACTGGAGCTTCTCATGGTTTGAGGCCTGGCTTGCTCCAACCCCTGCTCTTGAGATTCTCCCGGATGTGGGCTGCATTTTGGCTGCCTTTTGGGCTGGATCTTCACAAGGTTTGAGGCCTGGCTTGCTCCACCCTCTGCTCTTGAAATTGTCCCAGATGTGGGCTGCATTTTGGCTGCCTTTTGGGCTGGAGCTTCTCGTGGTTTGAGGCCTGGCTTGCTCCAACCCCTGCTCTTGATATTATCTTTTATGTGGGCTTCATTTTGGCTGCCTTTTGGGCTGGAGCTTCTCGTGGTTTGGGGCCTGCCTTGCTCCAGCCACTGCTCTTGATATTCTCCAGGATGTGGGCTGGATTTTGGCTTATTTTTGGGCTGGAGCTTCTCATGGTTTGAGGCCTGGCTTGCTCCACCCCCTGCTCTTGAGATTCTCCCGGATATGGGCTGCATTTTGGCTGCAATTTGGGCTGGAGCTTCTCGTGCTTTGAGGCCTGCCTTGATCCACCCCCTGCTCTTGATATTCTCCCGGATGTGGGCTGCATTTTGGCTGCCTTTTGGGCTGGAGCTTCTCGTGGTTTGAGGCCTGGCTTGCTCCACCCCCTGCTCTTGAGATTCTCCCGGATGTGGGCTGGATTTTGGCTGCCTTTTGGGCTGGAGCTTCTCGTGGTTTGAGGCCTGGCTTGCTCCACCCCCTGCTCTTGAGATTCTCCCGGATGTGGGCTGCATTTTGGCTGCCTTTTGGCCTGGAGCTTCTCGTGGTTTGAGGCCTGGATTGCTGCACCCCCTGCTCTTGATAATCTCCCGGAGGTGGGCTGCATTTTGACTGCCTTTTGGGCTGGAGCTTCTCGTGGTTTGAGGCCTGGCTTGCTCCACCCCCTGCTCTTGAGATTCTCCTGGATGTGGGCTGCATTTTGGCTGCCTTTTGGGCTGGAGCTTCTCATGGTTTGAGGCCTGGCTTGCTCCACCCCCTGCTCTTGAGATTCTCCCGGATGTGGGCTGCATTTTGGCTGCCTTTAGGGCTGGAGCTTCTCGTGGTTTGAGGCCTGGCTTGCTCCACCCCCTGCTCTTGAGATTCTCCCGGATGTGGGCTGCATTTTGGCTGCATTTTGGGCTGGAGCTTCTCGTGGTTTGAGGCCTTGCTTGCTCCACCCCCTGCTCTTGAGATTATCAGGGAGGTGGGCTGCATTTTGGCTTATTTTTGGGCTGGAGCTTCTCATGGTTTGAGGCCTGGCTTGCTCCACCCCCTGCTCTTGAGATTCTCCCGGATATGGGCTGCATTTTGGCTGCCTTGTGGGCTGGAGCTTCTCGTGGTTTGAGTCCTGGCCTGCTCCAACCTCTGCTCTTGATATTATCTTTTATGTGGGCTTCATTTTGGCTGCCTTTTGGGCTGGAGCTTGTCGTGGTTTGGGGCCTGCCTTGCTCTAGCCACTGCTCTTGATATTCTCCAGGATGTGGGCTGGATTTTTTCTTATTTTTGGACTGGAGCTTCTCATGGTTTGAGGCCTGGCTTGCTCCACCCCCTGCTCTTGATATTCTCCCGGATGTGGGCTGCATTTTGGCTGCCTTTTGGGCTGGAGCTTCTCGTGGTTTGAGGCCTGGCTTGCTCCACCCCCTGCTCTTGAGATTCTCCCGGATGTGGTCTGGATTTTGGCTGCCTTTTGGGCTGGAGCTTCTCGTGGTTTGAGGCCTGGCTTGCTCCACCCCCTGCTCTTGAGATTCTCCCGGATGTGGGCTGCATTTTGGCTGCCTTTTGGCCTGGAGCTTCTCGTGGTTTGAGGCCTGGATTGCTGCACCCCCTGCTCTTGATAATCTCCCGGAGGTGGGCTGCATTTTGACTGCCTTTTGGGCTGGAGCTTCTCGTGGTTTGAGGCCTGGCTTGCTCCCCCCCCTGCTCTTGAGATTCTCCTGGATGTGGGCTGCATTTTGGCTGCCTTTTGGGCTGGAGCTTCTCATGGTTTGAGGCCTGGCTTGCTCCACCCCCTGCTCTTGAGATTCTCCCGGATGTGGGCTGCATTTTGGCTGCCTTTAGGGCTGGAGCTTCTCGTGGTTTGAGGCCTGGCTTGCTCCACCCTCTGCTCTTGGGATTCTCCGGGATGTGGGCTGCATTTTGGCTGCGTTTTGGGCTGGAGCTTCTCGTGGTTTGAGGCCTGGCTTGCTCCACCCCCTGCTCTTGAGATTCTCCCGGATGTGGGCTGCATTTTGGCTGCATTTTGGGCTGGAGCTTCTCGTGGTTTGAGGCCTTGCTTGCTCCACCCCCTGCTCTTGAGATTATCAGGGAGGTGGGCTGCATTTTGGCTTATTTTTGGGCTGGAGCTTCTCATGGTTTGAGGCCTGGCGTGCTCCACCCCCTGCTCTTGAGATTCTCCCGGATGTGGGCTGCATTTTGGCTGCCTTTTGGGCTGGAGCTTCTCGTGGTTTGAGGCCTGGCTTGCTCCAACCCCTGCTCTTGATATTATCTTTTATGTGGGCTTCATTTTGGCTGCCTTTTGGGCTGGAGCTTCTCGTGGTTTGGGGCCTGCCTTGCTCCAGCCACTGCTCTTGATATTCTCCAGGATGTGGGCTGGATTTTGGCTTATTTTTGGGCTGGAGCTTCTCATGGTTTGAGGCCTGGCTTGCTCCACCCCCTGCTCTTGAGATTCTCCCGGATATGGGCTGCATTTTGGCTGCAATTTGGGCTGGAGCTTCTCGTGCTTTGAGGCCTGCCTTGATCCACCCCCTTCTCTTGATATTCTCCCGGATGTGGGCTGCATTTTTGCTGCATTTTGGGCTGGAGCTTCTCGTGGTTTGAGGCCTGGCTTGCTCCACCCCCTGCTCTTGAGATTCTCCCGGATGTGGGCTGCATTTTGGCTGACTTTTGGGCTGGAGCTTCTCGTGGTTTGAGGCCTGGCTTGCTCCACCCCCTGCTCTTGAGATTCTCCCGGATGTGGGCTGCATTTTGGCTGCCTTTTGGCCTGGAGCTTCTCGTGGTTTGAGGCCTGGATTGCTCCACCCCCTGCTCTTGATAATCTCCCGGAGGTGGGCTGCATTTTGACTGCCTTTTGGGCTGGAGCTTCTCGTGGTTTGAGGCCTGGCTTGCTCCACCCCCTGCTCTTGAGATTCTCCTGGATGTGGGCTGCATTTTGGCTGCCTTTTGGGCTGGAGCTTCTCATGGTTTGAGGCCTGGCTTGCTCCACCCCCTGCTCTTGAGATTCTCCCGGATGTGGGCTGCATTTTGGCTGCCTTTAGGGCTGGAGCTTCTCGTGGTTTGAGGCCTGGCTTGCTCCACCCTCTCCTCTTGGGATTCTCCGGGATGTGGGCTGCATTTTGGCTGCGTTTTGGGCTGGAGCTTCTCGTGGTTTGAGGCCTGGCTTGCTCCACCCCCTGCTCTTGAGATTCTCCCGGATGTGGGCTGCATTTTGGCTGCCTTTAGGGCTGGAGCTTCTCGTGGTTTGAGGCCTGGCTTGCTCCACCCTCTGCTCTTGGGATTCTCCGGGATGTGGGCTGCATTTTGGCTGCGTTTTGGGCTGGAGCTTCTCGTGGTTTGAGGCCTGGCTTGCTCCACCCCCTGCTCTTGAGATTCTCCCGGATGTGGGCTGCATTTTGGCTGCCTTTTTGGCTGGAGCTTCTCGTGGTTTGAGGCCTGGCTTGCTCCACCCCCTGCTCTTGACAATTTCCTCCAAGTGGGCTGGCCTTTGGCTCCCTTTTGGGCTGGAGCTTCCCGTGGTTTGAGGCCTGGCTTGCTCCACCCCCTGCTCTTGAGATTCTCCCGGATATGGGCTGGAATTTGTCTACCATTTGGGCTGGAGCTTCTCGAGGTTTGAGGCCTGGCTTGCTCCACCCCCTGCTCTTGAGATTCTCCCGGATGTGGGCTGCATTTTGGCTGCCTTTTGTGTTGGAGCTTCTCATGGTTTGAGGCCTGTCTTGCTCCACCCCCTGCTCTTGAGATTCTCCCGGATGTGGGCTGCATTTTGGCTGACTTTTGGGCTGGAGCTTCTCGTGGTTTGAGGCCTGGCTTGCTCCACCCCCTGCTCTTGAGATTCTCCCGGATGTGGGCTGCATTTTTGCTGCATTTTGGTCTGGAGCTTCTCATGGTTTGAGGCCTGGCTTGCTCCACCCTCTGCTCTTGATATTCTCCTGGATGTGGGCTGCATTTTGGCTGCCTTTTGGGCTGGAGCTTCTCGAGGTTTGAGGCCTGGCTTCCTCCACCCCCTGCTCTTGAGATTCTCCTGGATGTGGGCTGCATTTTGGCTGCCTTTTGGGCTGGAGCTTCTCGTGGTTTGAGGCCTGGCTTGCTCCACCCCCTGCTCTTGATAATCTCAGGGAGGTGGGCTGCATTTTGGCTGCCTTTTGGGCTGGAGCTTCTCGAGGTTTGAGGCCTGGCTTGCTCCACCCCCTGCTCTTGATATTCTCCCAGATGTGGGCTGCATTTTGGCTGCCTTTTGGACTGGAGCTTCTCGAGGTTTGAGGCCTGGCTTGCTCCACCCCCTGCTCTTGAGATTCTCCCAGATGTGGGCTACATTTTGGCTGCCTTTTGGACTGGAGCTTCTCGAGGTTTGAGGCCTGGCTTGCTCCACCCCCTGCTCTTGAGATTCTCCCGGATGTGGGCTGCATTTTGGCTGCCTTTTGGGCTGGAGATTCTCGAGGTTTGAGGCCTGGCTTGCTCCATACCCTGCTCTTGAGATTCTCCCGGAGGTGGGCTGCATTTTGGCTGCCTTTTGGGCTGGAGCTTCTCGTGGTTTGAGGCCTGGCTTGCTCCACCCCCTGCTCTTGAGATTCTCCCAGATATGGGCTGCATTTTGGCTGCCTTTTGGGCTGAGGCTTCTCGTGGTTTGAGGCCTGGCTTGCTCCACCACCTGCTCCTGAGATTCTCCCGGATGTGGGCTGCATTTTGGCTGCCGTTAGGGCTGGAGCTTCTCATGCTTTGAGGCCTGGCTTGCTCCACCCCCTGCTCTTGATATTCTCAGGGAGGTGGGCTGCATTTTGGCTGCCTTTTTGGCTGGAGCTTCTCGTGGTTTGAGGCCTGGCTTGCTCCACCCCCTGCTCTTGACAATTTCCTCCACGTGGGCTGGCCTTTGGCTGCCTTTTAGGCTGGAGCTTCCCGTGGTTTGAGGCCTGCCTTGCTCCAACCCCTGCTCTTGAGATTCTCCCGGATGTGGGCTGCATTTTGGCTGCCTTTAGGGCTGGAGCTTCTCATGCTTTGAGGCCTGGCTTGCTCCACCCCCTGCTCTTGAGATTCTCCCGGATGTGGGCTGCATTTTGGCTGCATTTTGGGCTGGAGCTTCTCGAGGTTTGAGGCCTGCCTTGCTCCACCCCCTGCTCTTGAGTTTCTCCCGGATGTGGGCTGCATTTTGGCTGCATTTTGGGCTGGAGCTTCTCGTGGTTTGGGGGCTGGCTTGCTCCACCCCCTGCTCTTGAGATTCTCCCGCATGTGGGCTGCATTTTGGCTGCCTTTTTGGCTGGAGCTTCTCGTGGTTTGAGGCCTGGCTTGCTCCACCCCCTGCTCTTGACAATTTCCTCCAAGTGGGCTGGCCTTTGGCTCCCTTTTGGGCTGGAGCTTCCCGTGGTTTGAGGCCTGGCTTGCTCCACCCCCTGCTCTTGAGATTCTCCCGGATATGGGCTGGAATTTGTCTACCATTTGGGCTGGAGCTTCTCGAGGTTTGAGGCCTGGCTTGCTCCACCCCCTGCTCTTGAGATTCTCCCGGATGTGGGCTGCATTTTGGCTGCCTTTTGGGTTGGAGCTTCTCATGGTTTGAGGCCTGTCTTGCTCCACCCCCTGCTCTTGAGATTCTCCCGGATGTGGGCTGCATTTTGGCTGACTTTTGGGCTGGAGCTTCTCGTGGTTTGAGGCCTGGCTTGCTCCACCCCCTGCTCTTGAGATTCTCCCGGATGTGGGCTGCATTTTTGCTGCATTTTGGTCTGGAGCTTCTCATGGTTTGAGGCCTGGCTTGCTCCACCCTCTGCTCTTGATATTCTCCTGGATGTGGGCTGCATTTTGGCTGCCTTTTGGGCTGGAGCTTCTCGAGGTTTGAGGCCTGGCTTCCTCCACCCCCTGCTCTTGAGATTCTCCTGGATGTGGGCTGCATTTTGGCTGCCTTTTGGGCTGGAGCTTCTCGTGGTTTGAGGCCTGGCTTGCTCCACCCCCTGCTCTTGATAATCTCAGGGAGGTGGGCTGCATTTTGGCTGCCTTTTGGGCTGGAGCTTCTCGAGGTTTGAGGCCTGGCTTGCTCCACCCCCTGCTCTTGATACTCTCCCAGATGTGGGCTGCATTTTGGCTGCCTTTTGGACTGGAGCTTCTCGAGGTTTGAGGCCTGGCTTGCTCCACCCCCTGCTCTTGAGATTCTCCCAGATGTGGGCTGCATTTTGGCTGCCTTTTGGACTGGAGCTTCTCGAGGTTTGAGGCCTGGCTTGCTCCACCCCCTGCTCTTGAGATTCTCCCGGATGTGGGCTGCATTTTGGCTGCCTTTTGGGCTGGAGATTCTCGAGGTTTGAGGCCTGGCTTGCTCCATACCCTGCTCTTGAGATTCTCCCGGAGGTGGGCTGCATTTTGGCTGCCTTTTGGGCTGGAGCTTCTCGTGGTTTGAGGCCTGGCTTGCTCCACCCCCTGCTCTTGAGATTCTCCCAGATATGGGCTGCATTTTGGCTGCCTTTTGGGCTGAGGCTTCTCGTGGTTTGAGGCCTGGCTTGCTCCACCACCTGCTCCTGAGATTCTCCCGGATGTGGGCTGCATTTTGGCTGCCGTTAGGGCTGGAGCTTCTCATGCTTTGAGGCCTGGCTTGCTCCACCCCCTGCTCTTGATATTCTCAGGGAGGTGGGCTGCATTTTGGCTGCCTTTTTGGCTGGAGCTTCTCGTGGTTTGAGGCCTGGCTTGCTCCACCCCCTGCTCTTGACAATTTCCTCCACGTGGGCTGGCCTTTGGCTGCCTTTTAGGCTGGAGCTTCCCGTGGTTTGAGGCCTGCCTTGCTCCAACCCCTGCTCTTGAGATTCTCCCGGATGTGGGCTGCATTTTGGCTGCCTTTAGGGCTGGAGCTTCTCATGCTTTGAGGCCTGGCTTGCTCCACCCCCTGCTCTTGAGATTCTCCCGGATGTGGGCTGCATTTTGGCTGCATTTTGGGCTGGAGCTTCTCGAGGTTTGAGGCCTGCCTTGCTCCACCCCCTGCTCTTGAGATTCTCCCGGATGTGGGCTGCATTTTGGCTGCATTTTGGGCTGGAGCTTCTCGTGGTTTGGGGGCTGGCTTGCTCCACCCCCTGCTCTTGAGATTCTCCCGGATGTGGGCTGGATTTTGGCTGCCTTTTGGGCTGGAGCTTCTCGTGGTTTGAGGCGTGGCTTGCTCCACCCCCTGCTCTTGAGATTCTCCTGGATGTGGCCTGGAATTTGGCTGATTCTTGGGGTGGAGCTTCTCGTGGTTTGAGCCCTGGCTTGCTCCACCCCCTGCTCTTGAGATTCTCCCGGATGTGGGCTGCATTTTGGCTGCCTTTTGGGCTGGAGCTTCTCATGGTTTGAGGCCTGTCTTGCTCCACCCCCTGCTCTTGAGATTCTCCCGGATGTGGGCTGCATTTTGGCTGACTTTTGGGCTGGAGCTTCTCGAGGTTTGAGGCCTGGCTTGCTCCACCCCCTGCTCTTGATATTCTCCCAGATGTGGGCTGCATTTTGGCTGCCTTTTGGACTGGAGCTTCTCGAGGTTTGAGGCCTGGCTTGCTCCACCCCCTGCTCTTGAGATTCTCCCGGATGTGGGCTGCATTTTGGCTGCCTTTTGGGCTGGAGATTCTCGAGGTTTGAGGCCTGGCTTGCTCCACCACTTGCTCTTGAGATTCTCCCGGATGTGGGCTGCATTTTGGCTGCCTTTTGGGCTGGATCTTCTCGTGGTTTGAGGCCTGGCTTGCTCCACCCCCTGCTCTTGAGATTCTCCCAGATGTGGGCTGCATTTTGGCTGCCTTTTGGGCTGGAGCTTCTCGTGGTTTGAGGCCTGGCTTGCTCCACACCCTGCTCTTGAGATTCTCCCGGATGTGGCCTGCATTTTGGCTGCCTTCTGGGCTGGAGCTTCTCGAGGTTTGAGGCCTGGCTTGCTCCACCCCCTGCTCTTGAGATTCTCCCGGATGTGGGCTGGATTTTGGCTGTCTTTAGGGCTGGAGCTTCTCGTGGTTTGAGGCCTGGCTTTCTCCACCCCCTGCTCTTGATATTCTCAGGGAGGTGGGCTGAATTTTGGCTGCCTTTTGAGCTGGAGCTTTTCGAGGTTTGAGGCCTGGCTTGCTCCACCCCCTGCTCTTGAGATTCTCCCGGATGTGGGCTGCATTTTGGCTGCCTTTTGGGCTGGAGCTTCTCGTGGTTTGAGGCCTGGCTTGCTCCACCCCCTGCTCTTGAGATTCTCCCGGATGTGGGCTGCATTTTGGCTGCCTTTTGGGCTGGAGCTTCTCGAGGTTTGAGGCCTGGCTTGCTCCACCCCCTGCTCTTGAAATTGTCCCGGATCTGGGCTGCATTTTGGCTGCCTTTTGGGCTGGAGCTTCTCGTGGTTTGAGGCCTGACTTTCTCCACCCCCTGCTCTTGAGATTCTCCCGGATGTGGGCTGCATTTTGGCTGCCTTTTGGGCTGGAGAATCTCGAGGTTTGAGGCCTGCCTTGCTCCACACCCTGCTCTTGATATTCTCCTGGATATTGGCTGGAATTTGTCTGCATTTTGGGCTGGAGCTTCTCGTCGTTTGAGGCCTGGCTTTCTCCACCCCCTGCTCTTGATATTCTCCCGGAGGTGGGCTGCATTTTGGCTACCTTTTGGGCTGGAGCTTCTCGTGGTTTGAGGCCTGGCTTGCTCCACCCCCTGCTCTTGATATTCTCCCGGAGGTGGGCTGCATTTTGGCTGCCTTTTGGGCTGGAGCTTCTCGTGGTTTGAGGCCTGGCTTGCGCCACCCCCTGCTCTTGAGATTCTCCCGGATGTGGGCTACATTTTGGCTGCCTTTTGGGCTGGAGCTTCTCTTGGTTTGAGGCCTGGCTTGCTCGACCCCCTGCTCTTGAGATTCTCCCGGATGTGGGCTGCATTTTGGCTGCATTTTGGGCTGGAGCTTCTTGTGGTTTGAGGCCTGGCTTGCTCCACCCCCTGCTCTTGAGATTCTCCCGGATGTGGGCTGCATTTTGGCTGCCTTTTGGGCTGGAGCTTCTCGTGGTTTGAGGCCTGGCTTGCTCCACCCCCTGCTCTTGAGATTCTCCCGGATGTGGGCTGCATTTTGGCTGCCTTTTGGGCTGGAGCTTCTCGTGGTTTGAGGCCTGGCTTGCTCCACCCCCTGCTCTTGAGATTCTCCCGGATTTGGGTAGGATTTTGGCTGAGTTTTGGGCTGGAGCTTCTCGTGGTTTGAGGCCTGGCTTGCTCCATCCCCTGCTGTTGAGATTCTCCAGGATTTTGGCTGCATTTTGGCTGCCTTTTGGGCTGGAGCTTCTCGTGGTTTGAGGCCTGGCTTGCTCCACCCCCTGCTCTTGAGATTCTCCCGGATGTGGGTAGGATTTTGGCTGCCTTTTGGGCTGGAGCTTCTCATGGTTTGAGGCCTTGCTTGCTCCACCCCCTGCTCTTGAATTTGTCCCGGATGTGGGCTGTATTTTGGCTGCATTTTGGGCTGGAGCTTCTCGTGGTTTGAGGCCTGGCTTGCTCCACCCCCTGCTCTTGAGATTCTCCCGGATGTGGGTAGGATTTTGGCTGACTTTTGGGCTGGAGCTTCTCATGGTTTGAGGCCTTGCTTGCTCCACCCCCTGCTCTTGAGATTCTCCCGGATGTGGGCTGCATTTTGGCTGCATTTTGGGCTGGAGAATCTCGAGGTTTGAGGCCTGCCTTGCTCCAAAACCTGCTGTTGATATTCTCCCGGATATGGGCTGCATTTTGTCTGCATTTTGGGCTGGAGCTTCTCGTGGTTTGAGGCCTGGCTTGCTCCACCCCCTGCTCTTGATATTCTCCCGGATGTGGGCTGCATTTTGGCTGCATTTTGGGCTGGAGCTTCTCGAGGTTTGAGGCCTGGCTTCCTCCACCCCCTGCTCTTGAGATTCTCCCGGATGTGGGCTGGATTTTGTCTGCATTTTGGGCTGGAGCTTCTCGTTGTTTGAGGCCTGGCTTGCTCCACCCCCTGCTCTTGAGATTCTCCCGGATGTGGGCTGCATTTTGGCTGCCTTTTGGGCTGGAGCTTCTCGTGGTTTGAGGCCTGGCTTCCTCCACCCCCTGCTCTTGATATTCTCCCGGATATGGGATGGATTTTGTCTGCATTTTGGGCTGGAGCTTGTCGTGGTTTGACGCCTGGCTTGTTCCACCCCCTGCTCTTGAGATTCTCCCGGATGTGGGCTGCATTTTGGCTGCCTTTTGGGCTGGAGCTTCTCGTGGTTTGAGGCCTGGCTTGCTCCACCCCCTGCTCTTTATATTCTCCCGGATGTGGGCTGCATTTTGGCTGCCTTTTGGGCTGGAGCTTCTCGTGGTTTGAGGCTTGGCTTGCGCCACCCCCTGCTCTTGAGATTCTCCCGGATGTGGGCTACATTTTGGCTGCCTTTTGGGCTGGAGCTTCTCTTGGTTTGAGGCCTGGCTTGCTCGACCCCCTGCTCTTGAGATTCTCCCGGATGTGGGCTGCATTTTGGCTGCCTTTTGGGCTGGAGCTTCTTGTGGTTTGAGGCCTGGCTTGCTCCACCCCCTGCTCTTGAGATTCTCCCGGATGTGGGCTGCATTTTGGCTGCCTTTTGGGCTGGAGCTTCTCGTGGTTTGAGGCCTGGCTTGCTCCACCCCCTGCTCTTGAGATTCTCCCGGATGTGGGCTGCATTTTGGCTGCCTTTTGGGCTGGAGCTTCTCGTGGTTTGAGGCCTGGCTTGCTCTACCCCCTGCTCTTGAGATTCTCCCGGATGTGGGTAGGATTTTGGCTGCCTTTTGGGCTGGAGCTTCTCATGGTTTGAGGCCTTGCTTGCTCCACCCCCTGCTCTTGAATTTGTCCCGGATGTGGGCTGCATTTTGGCTGCATTTTGGGCTGGAGCTTCTCGTGGTTTGAGGCCTGGCTTGCTCCACCCCCTGCTCTTGAGATTCTCCCGGATGTGGGTAGGATTTTGGCTGCCTTTTGGGCTGGAGCTTCTCATGGTTTGAGGCCTTGCTTGCTCCACCCCCTGCTCTTGAATTTGTCCCGGATGTGGGCTGCATTTTCGCTGCCTTTTGGGCTGGAGCTTCTCGTGGTTTGAGGCCTGGCTTGCTCCACCCCCTGCTCTTGAGATTCTCCCGGATGTGGGCTGCATTTTGGCTGCCTTTTGGGCTGGAGAATCTCGAGGTTTGAGGCCTGCCTTGCTCCACAACCTGCTATTGATATTCTCCCGGATATGGGCTGCATTTTGTCTGCATTTTGGGCTGGAGCTTCTCGTGGTTTGAGGCCTGGCTTGCTCCACCCCCTGCTCTTGAGATTCTCCCGGAGGTGGGCTGCATTTTGGCTGCATTTTGGGCTGGAGCTTCTCGAGGTTTGAGGCCTGGCTTCCTCCACCCCCTGCTCTTGAGATTCTTCCGGATGTGGGCTGGATTTTGTCTGCATTTTGGGCTGGAGCTTCTCGTTGTTTGAGGCCTGGCTTGCTCCACCCCCTGCTCTTGAGATTCTCCCGGATGTGGGCTGCATTTTGGCTGCCTTTTGGGCTGGAGCTTCTCGTGGTTTGAGGCCTGGCTTCCTCCACCCCCTGCTCTTGATATTCTCCCGGATATGGGATGGATTTTGTCTGCATTTTGGGCTGGAGCTTGTCGTGGTTTGACGCCTGGCTTGTTCCACCCCCTGCTCTTGAGATTCTCCCGGATGTGGGCTGCATTTTGGCTGCCTTTTGGGCTGGAGCTTCTCGTGGTTTGAGGCCTGGCTTGCTCCACCCCCTGCTCTTGAGATTCTCCCGGATGTGGGCTGCATTTTGGCTGCCTTTTGGGCTGGAGCTTCTCGTGGTTTGAGGCCTGCCTTGCTCCACCCCCTGCTCTTGAGATTCTCCCGGATGTGGGCTGCATTTTGGCTGCCTTTAGGGCTGGAGCTTCTCGTGGTTTGAGGCCTGGCTTGCTCCACCCCCTGCTCTTGAGATTCTCCCGGATGTGGGCTGCATTTTGGCTGCCTTTAGGGCTGGAGCTTCTCATGGTTTGAGGCCTGGCTTGCTCCACCCCCTGCTCTTGAGATTCTCCCAGATGTGGGCTGCATTTTGGCTGCCTTTAGGGCTGGAGCTTCTCATGGTTTGAGGCCTGGCTTGCTCCACCCCCTGCTCTTGAGATTCTCCCGGATGTGGGCTGCATTTTGGCTGCCTATTGGGCTGGAGCTTCTCGTGGTTTGAGGCCTGGCTTGCTCCACCCCCTGCTCTTGAGATTCTCCCGGATGTGGGCTGCATTTTGGCTGCATTTTGGGCTGGAGCTTCTCATGGTTTGAGGCCTGGCTTGCTCCACCCTCTGCTCTTGATATTCTCCCGCATGTGGGCTGCATTTTGGCTGCCTTTTGGGCTGGAGCTTCTCGTGGTTTGTGGCATGGCTTGCTCCACCCCCTGCTCTTGAGATTCTCCCGGATGTGGGCTGCATTTTGGCTGCCTTTTGGGCTGGAGCTTCTCGGGGTTTGAGGCCTGGCTTGCTGCACCCCCTGCTCTTGAGTTTCTCCCGGATGTGGGCTGCATTTTGGCTGCATTTTGGGCTGGAGCTTCTCGAGGTTTGAGGCCTGGCTTCCTCCACCCCCTGCTCTTGAGATTCTTCCGGATGTGGGCTGGATTTTGTCTGCATTTTGGGCTGGAGCTTCTCGTTGTTTGAGGCCTGGCTTGCTCCACCCCCTGCTCTTGAGATTCTCCCGGATGTGGGCTGCATTTTGGCTGCCTTTTGGGCTGGAGCTTCTCGTGGTTTGAGGCCTGGCTTCCTCCACCCCCTGCTCTTGATATTCTCCCGGATATGGGATGGATTTTGTCTGCATTTTGGGCTGGAGCTTGTCGTGGTTTGACGCCTGGCTTGTTCCACCCCCTGCTCTTGAGATTCTCCCGGATGTGGGCTGCATTTTGGCTGCCTTTTGGGCTGGAGCTTCTCGTGGTTTGAGGCCTGGCTTGCTCCACCCCCTGCTCTTGAGATTCTCCCGGATGTGGGCTGCATTTTGGCTGCCTTTTGGGCTGGAGCTTCTCGTGGTTTGAGGCCTGCCTTGCTCCACCCCCTGCTCTTGAGATTCTCCAGGATGTGGGCTGCATTTTGCCTGCCTTTAGGGCTGGAGCTTCTCGTGGTTTGAGGCCTGGCTTGCTCCACCCCCTGCTCTTGAGATTCTCCCGGATGTGGGCTGCATTTTGGCTGCCTTTTGGGCTGGAGCTTCTCGTGGTTTGAGGCCTGGCTTTCTCCACCCCCTGCTCTTGATATTCTCAGGGAGGTGGGCTGAATTTTGGCTGCCTTTTGAGCTGGAGCTTTTCGAGGTTTGAGGCCTGGCTTGCTCCACCCCCTGCTCTTGAGATTCTCCCGGATGTGGGCTGCATTTTGGCTGCCTTTTGGGCTGGAGCTTCTCGAGGTTTGAGGCCTGCCTTGCTCCACACCCTGCTCTTGATATTCTCCTGGATATTGGCTGGAATTTGTCTGCATTTTGGGCTGGAGCTTCTCGTCGTTTGAGGCCTGGCTTTCTCCACCCCCTGCTCTTGATATTCTCCCGGAGGTGGGCTGCATTTTGGCTACCTTTTGGGCTGGAGCTTCTCGTGGTTTGAGGCCTGGCTTGCTCCACCCCCTGCTCTTGATATTCTCCCGGAGGTGGGCTGCATTTTGGCTGCCTTTTGGGCTGGAGCTTCTCGTGGTTTGAGGCCTGGCTTGCGCCACCCCCTGCTCTTGAGATTCTCCCGGATGTGGGCTACATTTTGGCTGCCTTTTGGGCTGGAGCTTCTCTTGGTTTGAGGCCTGGCTTGCTCGACCCCCTGCTCTTGAGATTCTCCCGGATGTGGGCTGCATTTTGGCTGCATTTTGGGCTGGAGCTTCTTGTGGTTTGAGGCCTGGCTTGCTCCACCCCCTGCTCTTGAGATTCTCCCGGATGTGGGCTGCATTTTGGCTGCCTTTTGGGCTGGAGCTTCTCGTGGTTTGAGGCCTGGCTTGCTCCACCCCCTGCTCTTGAGATTCTCCCGGATGTGGGCTGCATTTTGGCTGCCTTTTGGGCTGGAGCTTCTCGTGGTTTGAGGCCTGGCTTGCTCCACCCCCTGCTCTTGAGATTCTCCCGGATTTGGGTAGGATTTTGGCTGAGTTTTGGGCTGGAGCTTCTCGTGGTTTGAGGCCTGGCTTGCTCCATCCCCTGCTGTTGAGATTCTCCAGGATTTTGGCTGCATTTTGGCTGCCTTTTGGGCTGGAGCTTCTCGTGGTTTGAGGCCTGGCTTGCTCCACCCCCTGCTCTTGAGATTCTCCCGGATGTGGGTAGGATTTTGGCTGCCTTTTGGGCTGGAGCTTCTCATGGTTTGAGGCCTTGCTTGCTCCACCCCCTGCTCTTGAATTTGTCCCGGATGTGGGCTGTATTTTGGCTGCATTTTGGGCTGGAGCTTCTCGTGGTTTGAGGCCTGGCTTGCTCCACCCCCTGCTCTTGAGATTCTCCCGGATGTGGGTAGGATTTTGGCTGACTTTTGGGCTGGAGCTTCTCATGGTTTGAGGCCTTGCTTGCTCCACCCCCTGCTCTTGAGATTCTCCCGGATGTGGGCTGCATTTTGGCTGCCTTTTGGGCTGGAGAATCTCGAGGTTTGAGGCCTGCCTTGCTCCACAACCTGCTGTTGATATTCTCCCGGATATGGGCTGCATTTTGTCTGCATTTTGGGCTGGAGCTTCTCGTGGTTTGAGGCCTGGCTTGCTCCACCCCCTGCTCTTGATATTCTCCCGGATGTGGGCTGCATTTTGGCTGCATTTTGGGCTGGAGCTTCTCGAGGTTTGAGGCCTGGCTTCCTCCACCCCCTGCTCTTGAGATTCTCCCGGATGTGGGCTGGATTTTGTCTGCATTTTGGGCTGGAGCTTCTCGTTGTTTGAGGCCTGGCTTGCTCCACCCCCTGCTCTTGAGATTCTCCCGGATGTGGGCTGCATTTTGGCTGCCTTTTGGGCTGGAGCTTCTCGTGGTTTGAGGCCTGGCTTCCTCCACCCCCTGCTCTTGATATTCTCCCGGATATGGGATGGATTTTGTCTGCATTTTGGGCTGGAGCTTGTCGTGGTTTGACGCCTGGCTTGTTCCACCCCCTGCTCTTGAGATTCTCCCGGATGTGGGCTGCATTTTGGCTGCCTTTTGGGCTGGAGCTTCTCGTGGTTTGAGGCCTGGCTTGCTCCACCCCCTGCTCTTTATATTCTCCCGGATGTGGGCTGCATTTTGGCTGCCTTTTGGGCTGGAGCTTCTCGTGGTTTGAGGCTTGGCTTGCGCCACCCCCTGCTCTTGAGATTCTCCCGGATGTGGGCTACATTTTGGCTGCCTTTTGGGCTGGAGCTTCTCTTGGTTTGAGGCCTGGCTTGCTCGACCCCCTGCTCTTGAGATTCTCCCGGATGTGGGCTGCATTTTGGCTGCCTTTTGGGCTGGAGCTTCTTGTGGTTTGAGGCCTGGCTTGCTCCACCCCCTGCTCTTGAGATTCTCCCGGATGTGGGCTGCATTTTGGCTGCCTTTTGGGCTGGAGCTTCTCGTGGTTTGAGGCCTGGCTTGCTCCACCCCCTGCTCTTGAGATTCTCCCGGATGTGGGCTGCATTTTGGCTGCCTTTTGGGCTGGAGCTTCTCGTGGTTTGAGGCCTGGCTTGCTCTACCCCCTGCTCTTGAGATTCTCCCGGATGTGGGTAGGATTTTGGCTGCCTTTTGGGCTGGAGCTTCTCATGGTTTGAGGCCTTGCTTGCTCCACCCCCTGCTCTTGAATTTGTCCCGGATGTGGGCTGCATTTTGGCTGCATTTTGGGCTGGAGCTTCTCGTGGTTTGAGGCCTGGCTTGCTCCACCCCCTGCTCTTGAGATTCTCCCGGATGTGGGTAGGATTTTGGCTGCCTTTTGGGCTGGAGCTTCTCATGGTTTGAGGCCTTGCTTGCTCCACCCCCTGCTCTTGAATTTGTCCCGGATGTGGGCTGCATTTTCGCTGCCTTTTGGGCTGGAGCTTCTCGTGGTTTGAGGCCTGGCTTGCTCCACCCCCTGCTCTTGAGATTCTCCCGGATGTGGGCTGCATTTTGGCTGCCTTTTGGGCTGGAGAATCTCGAGGTTTGAGGCCTGCCTTGCTCCACAACCTGCTATTGATATTCTCCCGGATATGGGCTGCATTTTGTCTGCATTTTGGGCTGGAGCTTCTCGTGGTTTGAGGCCTGGCTTGCTCCACCCCCTGCTCTTGAGATTCTCCCGGAGGTGGGCTGCATTTTGGCTGCATTTTGGGCTGGAGCTTCTCGAGGTTTGAGGCCTGGCTTCCTCCACCCCCTGCTCTTGAGATTCTTCCGGATGTGGGCTGGATTTTGTCTGCATTTTGGGCTGGAGCTTCTCGTTGTTTGAGGCCTGGCTTGCTCCACCCCCTGCTCTTGAGATTCTCCCGGATGTGGGCTGCATTTTGGCTGCCTTTTGGGCTGGAGCTTCTCGTGGTTTGAGGCCTGGCTTCCTCCACCCCCTGCTCTTGATATTCTCCCGGATATGGGATGGATTTTGTCTGCATTTTGGGCTGGAGCTTGTCGTGGTTTGACGCCTGGCTTGTTCCACCCCCTGCTCTTGAGATTCTCCCGGATGTGGGCTGCATTTTGGCTGCCTTTTGGGCTGGAGCTTCTCGTGGTTTGAGGCCTGGCTTGCTCCACCCCCTGCTCTTGAGATTCTCCCGGATGTGGGCTGCATTTTGGCTGCCTTTTGGGCTGGAGCTTCTCGTGGTTTGAGGCCTGCCTTGCTCCACCCCCTGCTCTTGAGATTCTCCCGGATGTGGGCTGCATTTTGGCTGCCTTTAGGGCTGGAGCTTCTCGTGGTTTGAGGCCTGGCTTGCTCCACCCCCTGCTCTTGAGATTCTCCCGGATGTGGGCTGCATTTTGGCTGCCTTTAGGGCTGGAGCTTCTCATGGTTTGAGGCCTGGCTTGCTCCACCCCCTGCTCTTGAGATTCTCCCAGATGTGGGCTGCATTTTGGCTGCCTTTAGGGCTGGAGCTTCTCATGGTTTGAGGCCTGGCTTGCTCCACCCCCTGCTCTTGAGATTCTCCCGGATGTGGGCTGCATTTTGGCTGCCTATTGGGCTGGAGCTTCTCGTGGTTTGAGGCCTGGCTTGCTCCACCCCCTGCTCTTGAGATTCTCCCGGATGTGGGCTGCATTTTGGCTGCATTTTGGGCTGGAGCTTCTCATGGTTTGAGGCCTGGCTTGCTCCACCCTCTGCTCTTGATATTCTCCCGCATGTGGGCTGCATTTTGGCTGCCTTTTGGGCTGGAGCTTCTCGTGGTTTGTGGCATGGCTTGCTCCACCCCCTGCTCTTGAGATTCTCCCGGATGTGGGCTGCATTTTGGCTGCCTTTTGGGCTGGAGCTTCTCGGGGTTTGAGGCCTGGCTTGCTGCACCCCCTGCTCTTGAGTTTCTCCCGGATGTGGGCTGCATTTTGGCTGCATTTTGGGCTGGAGCTTCTCGAGGTTTGAGGCCTGGCTTCCTCCACCCCCTGCTCTTGAGATTCTTCCGGATGTGGGCTGGATTTTGTCTGCATTTTGGGCTGGAGCTTCTCGTTGTTTGAGGCCTGGCTTGCTCCACCCCCTGCTCTTGAGATTCTCCCGGATGTGGGCTGCATTTTGGCTGCCTTTTGGGCTGGAGCTTCTCGTGGTTTGAGGCCTGGCTTCCTCCACCCCCTGCTCTTGATATTCTCCCGGATATGGGATGGATTTTGTCTGCATTTTGGGCTGGAGCTTGTCGTGGTTTGACGCCTGGCTTGTTCCACCCCCTGCTCTTGAGATTCTCCCGGATGTGGGCTGCATTTTGGCTGCCTTTTGGGCTGGAGCTTCTCGTGGTTTGAGGCCTGGCTTGCTCCACCCCCTGCTCTTGAGATTCTCCCGGATGTGGGCTGCATTTTGGCTGCCTTTTGGGCTGGAGCTTCTCGTGGTTTGAGGCCTGCCTTGCTCCACCCCCTGCTCTTGAGATTCTCCCGGATGTGGGCTGCATTTTGCCTGCCTTTAGGGCTGGAGCTTCTCGTGGTTTGAGGCCTGGCTTGCTCCACCCCCTGCTCTTGAGATTCTCCCGGATGTGGGCTGCATTTTGGCTGCCTTTAGGGCTGGAGCTTCTCATGGTTTGAGGCCTGGCTTGCTCCACCCCCTGCTCTTGAGATTCTCCCGGATGTGGGCTGCATTTTGGCTGCCTTTAGGGCTGGAGCTTCTCATGGTTTGAGGCCTGGCTTGCTCCACCCCCTGCTCTTCAGATTCTCCCGGATATGGGCTGCATTTTGGCTGCCTATTGGGCTGGAGCTTCTCGTGGTTTGAGGCCTGGCTTGCTCCACCCCCTGCTCTTCAGATTCTCCCGGATGTGGGCTGCATTTTGGCTGCCTTTTGGGCTGGAGCTTCTCATGGTTTGAGGCCTGGCTTGCTCCACCCTCTGCTCTTGATATTCTCCCGCATGTGGGCTGCATTTTGGCTGCCTTTTGGGCTGGAGCTTCTCGTGGTTTGTGGCGTGGCTTGCTCCACCCCCTGCTCTTGAGATTCTCCCGGATGTGGGCTGCATTTTGGCTGCCTTTTGGGCTGGAGCTTCTCGGGGTTTGAGGCCTGGCTTGCTGCACCCCCTGCTCTTGAGATTCTCCCGGATGTGGGCTGCATTTTGGCTGCATTTTGGGCTGGAGCTTCTCGAGGTTTGAGGCCTGCCTTGCTCCACCCCCTGCTCTTGAGATTCTCCCAGATGTGGGCTGCATTTTGGCTGCCTTTAAGGCTGGAGCTTCTCGGGGTTTGAGGCCTGGCTTGCTCCACCCCCTGCTCTTGAGATTCTCCCGGATGTGGGCTGCATTTTGGCTGCATTTTGGGCTAGAGCTTCACAAGGTTTGAGGCCTGGCTTGCTCCACCCCCTGCTCTTGAGATTCTCAGGGAGGTGGGCTGCATTTTGGCTGCCTTTTGGGCTGGAGCTTCTCGTGGTTTGTGGCGTGGCTTGCTCCACCCCCTGCTCTTGAGATTCTCCCGGATGTGGGTAGGATTTTGGCTGCCTTTTGGGCTGGAGCTTCTCATGGTTTGAGGCCTTGCTTGCTCCACCCCCTGCTCTTGAATTTGTCCCGGATGTGGGCTGCATTTTGGCTGCCTTTAGGGCTGGAGCTTCTCATGGTTTGAGGCCTGGCTTGCTCCACCCCCTGCTCTTGAGATTCTCCCGGATGTGGGCTGCATTTTGGCTGCCTATTGGGCTGGAGCTTCTCGTGGTTTGAGGCCTGGCTTGCTCCACCCCCTGCTCTTGAGATTCTCCCGGATGTGGGCTGCATTTTGGCTGCATTTTGGGCTGGAGCTTCTCATGGTTTGAGGCCTGGCTTGCTCCACCCTCTGCTCTTGATATTCTCCCGCATGTGGGCTGCATTTTGGCTGCCTTTTGGGCTGGAGCTTCTCGTGGTTTGAGGCCTGGCTTGCTCCACCCCCTGCTCTTGAGATTCTCCCGGATGTGGGCTGCATTTTGGCTGCATTTTGGGCTGGAGCTTCTCTTGGTTTGAGGCCTGGCTTGCTGCACCCCCTGCTCTTGAGATTCTCCCGGATGTGGGCTGCATTTTGGCTGCATTTTGGGCTGGAGCTTCTCGAGGTTTGAGGCCTGGCTTGCTCCACCCCCTGCTCTTGAGATTCTCAGGGAGGTGGGCTGTATTTTGGCTGCCTTTTGGGCTGGAGCTTCTCGTGGTTTGTGGCGTGGCTTGCTCCACCCCCTGCTCTTGAGATTCTCCCGGATGTGGGTAGGATTTTGGCTGCCTTTTGGGCTGGAGCTTCTCATGGTTTGAGGCCTTGCTTGCTCCACCCCCTGCTCTTGAATTTGTCCCGGATGTGGGCTGCATTTTGGCTGCATTTTGGGCTGGAGCTTCTCGTGGTTTGAGGCCTGGCTTGCTCCACCCCCTGCTCTTGAGATTCTCCCGGATGTGGGTAGGATTTTGGCTGAATTTTGGGCTGGAGCTTCTCATGGTTTGAGGCCTTGCTTGCTCCACCCCCTGCTCTTGAATTTGTCCCGGATGTGGGCTGCATTTTCGCTGCCTTTTGGGCTGGAGCTTCTCGTGGTTTGTGGCCTGGCTTGCTCCACCCCCTGCTCTTGAGATTCTCCCGGATGTGGGCTGCATTTTGGCTGCCTTTTGGGCTGGAGAATCTCGAGGTTTGAGGCCTGCCTTGCTCCACAACCTGCTATTGATATTCTCCCGGATATGGGCTGCATTTTGTCTGCATTTTGGGCTGGAGCTTCTCGAGGTTTGAGGCCTGGCTTCCTCCACCCCCTGCTCTTGAGATTCTTCCGGATGTGGGCTGGATTTTGTCTGCATTTTGGGCTGGAGCTTCTCGTTGTTTGAGGCCTGGCTTGCTCCACCCCCTGCTCTTGAGATTCTCCCGGATGTGGGCTGCATTTTGGCTGCCTTTTGGGCTGGAGCTTCTCGTGGTTTGAGGCCTGGCTTCCTCCACCCCCTGCTCTTGATATTCTCCCGGATATGGGCTGGATTTGTCTGCATTTTGGGCTGGAGCTTGTCGTGGTTTGACGCCTGGCTTGTTCCACCCCCTGCTCTTGAGATTCTCCCAGATGTGGGCTGCATTTTGGCTGCCTTTAGGGCTGGAGCTTCTCGTGGTTTGAGGCCTGGCTTGCTCCACCCCCTGCTCTTGAGATTCTCCCGGATGTGGGTAGGATTTTGGCTGACTTTTGGGCTGGAGCTTCTCATGGTTTGAGGCCTTGCTTGCTCCACCCCCTGCTCTTGAATTTGTCCCGGATGTGGGCTGCATTTTGGCTGCCTTTTGGGCTGGAGCTTCTCGTGGTTTGAGGCCTGGCTTGCTCCACCCCCTGCTCTTGATATTCTCCCGGATGTGGGCTGCATTTTGGCTGCCTTTTGGGCTGGAGAATCTCGAGGTTTGAGGCCTGCCTTGCTCCACAACCTGCTATTGATATTCTACCGGATATGGGCTGCATTTTGTCTGCATTTTGGGCTGGAGCTTCTCGAGGTTTGAGGCCTGGCTTCCTCCACCCCCTGCTCTTGAGATTCTTCCGGATGTGGGCTGGATTTTGTCTGCATTTTGGGCTGGAGCTTCTCGTTGTTTGAGGCCTGGCTTGCTCCACCCCCTGCTCTTGAGATTCTCCCGGATGTGGGCTGCATTTTGTCTGCATTTTGGGCTGGAGCTTCTCGTTGTTTGAGGGCTGGCTTGTTCCACCCCCTGCTCTTGAGATTCTCCCGGATGTGGGCTGCATTTTGGCTGCCTTTTGGGCTGGAGCTTCTCGGGGTTTGAGGCCTGGCTTGCTCCACCCCCTGCTCTTGAGATTCTCCCGGATATGGGCTGGATTTGTCTGCATTTTGGGCTGGAGCTTGTCGTGGTTTGACGCCTGGCTTGTTCCACCCCCTGCTCTTGAGATTCTCAGGGAGGTGGGCTGCATTTTGGCTGCCTTTTGGGCTGGAGCTTCTCGTGGTTTGAGGCCTGGCTTCCTCCACCCCCTGCTCTTGAGATTCTCAGGGAGGTGGGCTGCATTTTGGCTGCCTTTTGGGCTGGAGCTTCTCGTGGCTTGAGGCCTGGCTTGTTCCACCCCCTGCTCTTGAGATTCTCCCGGATGTGGGCTGCATTTTGGCTGCCTTTTGGGCTGGAGCTTCTCGTGGTTTGAGGCCTGGCTTGCTCCACCCCCTGCTCTTGAGATTCTCCCGGATGTGGGTAGGATTTTGGCTGACTTTTGGGCTGGAGCTTCTCATGGTTTGAGGCCTTGCTTGCTCCACCCTCTGCTCTTGAATTTCTCCCGGATGTGGGCTGCATTTTGGCTGCCTTTTGGGCTGGAGCTTCTCGTGGTTTGAGGCCTGGCTTGCTCCACCCCCTGCTCTTGAGATTCTCCCGGATGTGGGCTGCATTTTGGCTGCCTTTTGGGCTGGAGAATCTCGAGGTTTGAGGCCTGCCTTGCTCCACAACCTGCTATTGATATTCTCCCGGATATGGGCTGCATTTTGTCTGCATTTTGGGCTGGAGCTTCTCGAGGTTTGAGGCCTGGCTTCCTCCACCCCCTGCTCTTGAGATTCTTCCGGATGTGGGCTGGATTTTGTCTGCATTTTGGGCTGGAGCTTCTCGTTGTTTGAGGCCTGGCTTGCTCCACCCCCTGCCCTTGAGATTCTCCCGGATGTGGGCTGCATTTTGGCTGCCTTTTGGGCTGGAGCTTCTCGTGGTTTGAGGCCTGGCTTCCTCCACCCCCTGCTCTTGAGATTCTCCCGGATGTGGGCTGCATTTGTCTGCATTTTGGGCTGGAGCTTGTCGTGGTTTGACGCCTGGCTTGCTCCACCCCCTGCTCTTGAGATTCTCCCGGATGTGGGCTGCATTTTGGCTGCATTTTGGGCTGGAGCTTCTCGTGGTTTGAGGCCTGGCTTGCTCCACCCCCTGCTCTTGAGATTCTCCTGGATGTGGGTAGGATTTTGGCTGCCTTTTGGGGTGGAGCTTCTCGTGGTTTGTGGCGTGGCTTGCTCCACCCCCTGCTCTTGAGATTCTCCCGGATGTGGGCTGCATTTTGGCTGCCTTTTGGGCTGGAGCTTCTCGGGGTTTGAGGCCTGGCTTGCTGCACCCCCTGCTCTTGAGATTCTCCCGGATGTGGGCTGCATTTTGGCTGCATATTGGGCTGGAGCTTCTCGAGGTTTGAGGCCTGCCTTGCTCCACCCCCTGCTCTTGAGATTCTCCTGCATGTGGGCTGCATTTTGGCTGCCTTTAAGGCTGGAGCTTCTCGTGGTTTGAGGCCTGGCTTGCTCCACCCCCTGCTCTTGAGATTCTCCCGGATGTGGGCTGCATTTTGGCTGCATTTTGGGCTAGAGCTTCACAAGGTTTGAGGCCTGGCTTGCTCCACCCCCTGCTCTTGAGATTCTCAGGGAGGTGGGCTGCATTTTGGCTGCCTTTTGGGCTGGAGCTTCTCGTGGTTTGAGGCCTGGCTTGCTCCACCCCCTGCTCTTGAGATTCTCCCGGATGTGGGTAGGATTTTGGCTGCCTTTTGGGCTGGAGCTTCTCATGGTTTGAGGCCTGCCTTGCTCCACCCCCTGCTCTTGAATTTGTCCCGGATGTGGGCTGCATTTTGGCTGCATTTTGGGCTGGAGCTTCTCGTGGTTTGAGGCCTGGCTTGCTCCACCCCCTGCTCTTGAGATTCTCCCGGATGTGGGTAGGATTTTGGCTGAATTTTGGGCTGGAGCTTCTCATGGTTTGAGGCCTTGCTTGCTCCACCCCCTGCTCTTGAATTTGTCCCGGATGTGGGCTGCATTTTCGCTGCCTTTTGGGCTGGAGCTTCTCGTGGTTTGAGGCCTGGCTTGCTCCACCCCCTGCTCTTGAGATTCTCCCGGATGTGGGCTGCATTTTGGCTGCCTTTTGGGCTGGAGAATCTCGAGGTTTGAGGCCTGCCTTGCTCCACAACCTGCTATTGATATTCTCCCGGATATGGGCTGCATTTTGTCTGCATTTTGGGCTGGAGCTTCTCGAGGTTTGAGGCCTGGCTTCCTCCACCCCCTGCTCTTGAGATTCTTCCGGATGTGGGCTGGATTTTGTCTGCATTTTGGGCTGGAGCTTCTCGTTGTTTGAGGCCTGGCTTGCTCCACCCCCTGCTCTTGAGATTTTCCCGGATGTGGGCTGCATTTTGGCTGCCTTTTGGGCTGGAGCTTCTCGTGGTTTGAGGCCTGGCTTCCTCCACCCCCTGCTCTTGATATTCTCCCGGATATGGGCTGGATTTGTCTGCATTTTGGGCTGGAGCTTGTCGTGATTTGACGCCTGGCTTGTTCCACCCCCTGCTCTTGAGATTCTCCCGGATGTGGGCTGCATTTTGGCTGCCTTTAGGGCTGGAGCTTCTCGTGGTTTGAGGCCTGGCTTGCTCCACCCCCTGCTCTTGAGATTCTCCCGGATGTGGGTAGGATTTTGGCTGAATTTTGGGCTGGAGCTTCTCATGGTTTGAGGCCTTGCTTGCTCCACCCCCTGCTCTTGAATTTGTCCCGGATGTGGGCTGCATTTTGGCTGCCTTTTGGGCTGGAGCTTCTCGTGGTTTGAGGCCTGGCTTGCTCCACCCCCTGCTCTTGAGATTCTCCCGGATGTGGGCTGCATTTTGGCTGCCTTTTGGGCTGGAGAATCTCGAGGTTTGAGGCCTGCCTTGCTCCACAACCTGCTATTGATATTCTCCCGGATATGGGCTGCATTTTGTCTGCATTTTGGGCTGGAGCTTCTCGAGGTTTGAGGCCTGGCTTCCTCCACCCCCTGCTCTTGAGATTCTTCCGGATGTGGGCTGCATTTTGTCTGCATTTTGGGCTGGAGCTTCTCGTTGTTTGAGGCCTGGCTTGCTCCACCCCCTGCTCTTGAGATTCTCCCGGATGTGGGCTGCATTTTGGCTGCCTTTTGGGCTGGAGCTTCTCGTGGTTTGAGGCCTGGCTTGCTCCACCACCTGCTCTTGAGATTCTCCCGGATGTGGGCTGCATTTTGGCTGCATTTTGGGCTGGAGCTTCTCGGGGTTTGAGGCCTGGCTTGCTGCACCCCCTGCTCTTGAGATTCTCCCGGATGTGGGCTGCATTTTGGCTGCCTTTTGGGCTGGAGCTTCTCGTGGTTTGAGGCCTGGCTTCCTCCACCCCCTGCTCTTGATATTCTCCCGGATATGGGATGGATTTGTCTGCATTTTGGGCTGGAGCTTGTCGTGGTTTGACGCCTGGCTTGTTCCACCCCCTGCTCTTGAGATTCTCCCGGATGTGGGCTGCATTTTGGCTGCCTTTTGGGCTGGAGCTTCTCGTGGTTTGAGGCCTGGCTTGCTCCACCCCCTGCTCTTGAGATTCTCCCGGATGTGGGTAGGATTTTGGCTGACTTTTGGGCTGGAGCTTCTCATGGTTTGAGGCCTTGCTTGCTCCACCCCCTGCTCTTGAATTTGTCCCGGATGTGGGCTGCATTTTGGCTGCCTTTTGGGCTGGAGCTTCTCGTGGTTTGAGGCCTGGCTTGCTCCACCCCCTGCTCTTGAGATTCTCCCGGATGTGGGCTGCATTTTGGCTGCCTTTTGGGCTGGAGAATCTCGAGGTTTGAGGCCTGCCTTGCTCCACAACCTGCTATTGATATTCTCCCGGATATGGGCTGCATTTTGTCTGCATTTTGGGCTGGAGCTTCTCGAGGTTTGAGGCCTGGCTTCCTCCACCCCCTGCTCTTGAGATTCTTCCGGATGTGGGCTGGATTTTGTCTGCATTTTGGGCTGGAGCTTCTCGTTGTTTGAGGCCTGGCTTGCTCCACCCCCTTCTCTTGAGATTCTCCCGGATGTGGGCTGCATTTTGGCTGCCTTTTGGGCTGGAGCTTCTCGTGGTTTGAGGCCTGGCTTCCTCCACCCCCTGCTCTTGAGATTCTCCCGGATATGGGCTGGATTTGTCTGCATTTCGGGCTGGAGCTTGTCGTGGTTTGACGCCTGGCTTGTTCCACCCCCTGCTCTTGAGATTCTCCCGGATGTGGGCTGCATTTTGGCTGCCTTTTGGGCTGGAGCTTCTCGTGGTTTGAGGCCTGGCTTGCTCCACCCCCTGCTCTTGAGATTCTCCCGGATGTGGGCTGCATTTTGGCTGCCTTTTGGGCTGGAGCTTCTCGGGGTTTGAGGCCTGGCTTGCTCCACCCCCTGCTCTTGAGATTCTCCCGGATGTGGGCTGCATTTTGGCTGCATTTTGGGCTGGAGCTTCTCGAGGTTTGAGGCCTGCCTTGCTCCACCCCCTGCTCTTGAGATTCTCCCGGATGTGGGCTGCATTTTGGCTGCCTTTAAGGCTGGAGCTTCTCGTGGTTTGAGGCCTGGCTTGCTCCACCCCCTGCTCTTGAGATTCTCAGGGAGGTGGGCTGCATTTTGGCTGCCTTTTGGGCTGGAGCTTCTCGAGGTTTGAGGCCTGGCTTGCTCCACCCCCTGCTCTTGAGATTCTCCCGGATGTGGGTAGGATTTTGGCTGCCTTTTGGGCTGGAGCTTCTCATGGTTTGAGGCCTGGCTTGCTCCATCCCCTGCTCTTGAGATTCTCCGGGATGTGGGCTGCATTTTCGCTGCCTTTTGGGGTGGAGCTTCTCGGGGTTTGAGGGCTGGGTTGCTCCACCCCCTGCTCTTGAGATTCTCCCGGATGTGGGCTGCATTTTGGCTGCATTTTGGTCTGGAGCTTCTCGAGGGTTGAGGCCTGGCTTCCTCCACCCCCTGCTCTTGATATTCTCCCGGATATGGGCTGGATTTGTCTGCATTTTGGGCTGGAGCTTGTCGTGGTTTGACGCCTGGCTTGTTCCACCCCCTGCTCTTGAGATTCTCCCGGATGTGGGCTGCATTTTGGCTGCCTTTTGGGCTGGAGCTTCTCGTGGTTTGAGGCCTGGCTTGCTCCACCCCCTGCTCTTGAGATTCTCCCGGATGTGGGTAGGATTTTGGCTGACTTTTGGGCTGGAGCTTCTCATGGTTTGAGGCCTTGCTTGCTCCACCCCCTGCTCTTGAATTTGTCCCGGATGTGGGCTGCATTTTGGCTGCCTTTTGGGCTGGAGCTTCTCGTGGTTTGAGGCCTGGCTTGCTCCACCCCCTGCTCTTGAGATTCTCCCGGATGTGGGCTGCATTTTGGCTGCCTTTTGGGCTGGAGAATCTCGAGGTTTGAGGCCTGCCTTGCTCCACAACCTGCTATTGATATTCTCCCGGATATGGGCTGCATTTTGTCTGCATTTTGGGCTGGAGCTTCTCGAGGTTTGAGGCCTGGCTTCCTCCACCCCCTGCTCTTGAGATTCTTCCGGATGTGGGCTGCATTTTGGCTGCATTTTGGGCTGGAGCTTCTCGTTGTTTGAGGCCTGGCTTGCTCCACCCCCTGCTCTTGAGATTCTCCCGGAGGTGGGCTGCATTTTGGCTGCCTTTTGGGCTGGAGCTTCTCAAGGTTTGAGGCCTGGCTTCCTCCACCCCCTGCTCTTGATATTCTCCCGGATATGGGCTGGATTTGTCTGCATTTTGGGCTGGAGCTTGTCGTGGTTTGACGCCTGCCTTGCTCCACCCCCTGCTCTTGAGATTCTCCCGGATGTGGGCTGCATTTTGGCTGACTTTAAGGCTGGAGCTTCTCGTGGTTTGAGGCCTGGCTTGCTCCACCCCCTGCTCTTGAGATTCTCAGGGAGGTGGGCTGGATTTTGGCTGCCTTTTGGGCTGGAGCTTCTCGTGGTTTGAGGCCTGGCTTGCTCCACCCCCTGCTCTTGAGATTCTCCCGGATTTGGGTAGGATTTTGGCTGCCTTTTGGGCTGGAGCTTCTCATGGTTTGAGGCCTGGCTTGCTCCATCCCCTGCTCTTGAGATTCTCCGGGATGTGGGCTGCATTTTTCTGCCTTTTGGGGTGGAGCTTCTCGGGGTTTGAGGGCTGGGTTGCTCCACCCCCTGCTCTTGAGATTCTCCCGGATGTGGGCTGCATTTTGGCTGCATTTTGGTCTGGAGCTTCTCGAGGGTTGAGGCCTGCCTTGCTCCACCCCCTGCTCCTGAGATTCTCCCGGATGTGGGCTGGATTTTGGCTCCTTTTTGGGCTGGAGATTCTCGTGGTTTGAGGCCTGCCTTGCTCCACCCCCTGCTCTTGAGATTCTCCCGGATGTGGGCTGCATTTTGGCTGCCTTTTGGGCTGGAGCTTCTCGGGGTTTGAGGTCTGGCTTGCTCCACCCCCTGCTCTTGAGATTCTCCCGGATGTGGGCTGCATTTTGGCTGCCTTTTGGGCTGGAGATTCTCGAGGTTTGAGGCCTGGCTTGCTCCACCCCCTGCTCTTGAGATTCTCCCGGATGTGGGCTGCATTTTGGCTGCCTTTTGGGCTGGAGCTTCTCGTGGTTTGAGGCCTGGCTTGCTCCACCCCCTGCTCTTGAGATTCTCCCGGATGTGGGCTGGATTTTGGCTGCGTTTTGGGCTGCAGCTTCTCGAGGTTTGAGGCCTGGCTTGCTCCACCCCCTGCTCTTGAGATTCTCCCGGATGTGGGCTGCATTTTGTCTGTATTTGGGACTGGAGCTTCTCGTGGTTTGAGGCCTGGCTTGCTCCACCCCCTGCTCTTGAGCTTCTCCCGGATTTGGGCTGGATTTCGGCTGCCTTTTGGGCTTTAGCTTCTTGTGGTTTGAGGCCTGGCTTGCTCCACCCCCTGCTCTTGAAATTGTCCCGGATGTGGGCTGCATTTTGGCTGCGTTTTGGGCTGGAGTTTCTCGGGGTTTGAGGCCTGGCTTGCTCCACCCCCTGCTCTTGAGATTCTCCCGGAGGTGGGCTGCATTTTGGCTGCATTTTGGTCTGGAGCTTCTCGAGGTTTGAGGCCTGCCTTGCTCCACCCCCTGCTCTTCAGATTCTCCCGGAGGTGGGATGCATTTTGGCTGCCTTTTGGGCTGGAGCTTCTCGTGGTTTGAGGCCTGGCTTGCTCCACCCCCTGGTCTTGAGATTCTCCCGGATGTGGGCTGGATTTTGGCTGCCTTTAGGGCTGGAGCTTCTCATGGTTTGAGGCCTGGCTTGCTCCACCCCCTGCTCTTGAGATTCTCCCGGATGTGGGCTGGATGTTGGCTGACTTTTGGGCTGGAGCTTCTCGTGGTTTGAGGCCTGGCTTGCTCCACCCCCTGCTCTTGAGATTCTGCCGGATGTGGGCTGGATTTTGGCTGCCTTTAGGGCTGGAGCTTCTCATGGTTTGAGGCCTGGCTTGCTCCACCCCCTGCTCTTGAGATTCTCCCGGAGGTGGGCTGCATTTTGGCTGCCTTTAGGGCTGGAGCTTCTCATGGTTTGAGGCCTGGCTTGCTCCACCCCCTGCTCTTGAGATTCTCCCGGATGTGGGCTGCATTTTGGCTGCCTTTTCGGCTGGAGCTTCTCGTGGTTTGAGGCCTGGCTTGCTCCACCCTCTGCTCTTGAGATTCTCCCGGATGTGGGCTGCATTTTGGCTGCCTTTTGGGCTGGAGCTTCTCGTGGTTTGAGGCCTGGCTTGCTCCACCCCCTGCTCTTGAGATTCTCCCGGAGATGGGCTGCATTTTGGCTGCATTTTGGTCTGGAGCTTCTCGAGGTTTGTGGCCTGGCTTGCTCCACTCCCTGCTCTTGAGATTCTCCCGGAGGTGGGCTGCATTTTGGCTGCATTTTGGTCTGGAGCTTCTCGAGGTTTGAGGCCTGGCTTGCTCCACCCCCTGCTCTTGAGATTCTCCCGGATGTGGGCTGCATTTTGGCTGCCTTTTGGGCTGGAGCTTCTCGTGGTTTGAGGCCTGGCTTGCTCCACCCCCTGCTCTTGAGATTCTCCCGGAGGTGGGCTGGATTTTGGCTGCCTTTTGGGCTGGAGCTTCTCATGGTTTGAGGCCT